>CM057345.1:334994124-336333974 GCA_030015575.1 Agapanthus africanus | reverse complement strand
TTTTTATTAATTAAATAAGGTTATAATAGCTAGTTTAACATCTTTTAGAGTGGAAAAATATTGCATGGTTGTTGTATAATAAATTGTTTATTCAAATTGTTTTAATTAAGCTATTTAGCTAACTAGATTTTTCAAAAATGTGTTTGTGGGTAAAATAAAATTCTTATTAAGCTTGTTATCATTAGATGGTAGTTTTAATGAGAATATTAGCATATTAAAGGAAAGAAAAACTTAGTTTGATCACTAGTTTCCTTTGATAATTGGAAAATAGTAATAAAATGCTAGTATTTTGTAAACTAGATTTTGGAAATTCCTATATAAATGAAATTAAAAATATAATCATGGTTTCATCATATCATTATCATCATGAATTGTAGTTTAGTACATTAATTCATGCAAAATCATGTTTTGTGGTGGAATTTAGGTATTTTGCTTGAAAAATGTTGAAAATTGTTAAAGGTTGCAAACTAGAAATTTCAAATTAATACAAATTTGTGTAATAAAAATATAGTAAAGGTTTGTATAGTATAGTTATGCTATTTAATGAGTTTTATGACCATTGGTTTCATTTAAATGTCAAGTTTTGATGAAAAACGGTAAATTGGTATTTTGTGGTTTTACGAAATTGGACGGTTTGATGGATTTTAGTGTTTCGATGGATTTAATCATGTTTTATAATATAAGTAAGGTGTTTTAAAACTACGAGTTATTTGTTGATGTTTATCTCGATCCATCGGAGTTTGTACGCCGATATCGAGCGATATTTGGTTCTTTTGCGTGGACGGGACATAGGTTTTAACCTATGCTTGTTCCTTGCGTCGTTTTGGCTTTTGTATGTGATTCAGTTTACGATACTATTTATATGTTTGCGTTTAGGTACCCCTCACGTGGACTGCGGGCGATGAAGAGGATGATGGCGACACCGTCTTCGGCAGACATGGACCAGGTGAGTAGATGCATATCTACGGGGGGAAGTCGGGTGGATGGCGTTTAGAACCCCCGCAACGTAGAATAGGAATAGTACTTATTGACATTAGGAAACCAGATGTGACCCTAGATTCTTAATGAGTAGGACCCTAGTAATGACCTTAGGCTGGACCAGACTGATTTAGGAAGACCATACCAGAGGATGAATACCCTGGAAGAGGTTCGTAGGTTTCAGGTAGAAACACACACACGCACACACTGAAACTCGACATGGTGTATACGGGTATGTGTATATATATATAGGACTAGGTATAGGTATATATATAGATATATACAACACGTATGTGGGATACATTGATACACGGGAATGAAACAGGATAACTGGGCTTGATGCCGTTATTCTTGACTATACAGTCGTATTAAAGTGTTAGCGGATCATTAGAGAATGAGATAATGAACAGGTATACCTAAATTATAATGGGTAGTGATGATATTGAGGTACATGGGACTCTAAAATAGAACCCGAACTGTAACTTGTGACTGATCACGATATGATATATGTATGACTTGATTACGACATCATATAGGTGTGACCTGATGTCGATATCATATAGGCGTGACTTGATGACGATATGATATCAGTAGGACTCGATCACAACATGATACATATGACATGCTATTTCTGAGGATAAATTAATGTGGTATATTTATGATGGCAATGTTATATAATTGATGTATGCGATTACAGCATAGCACCTCGATCATGACATGTGTTGATGATGATATTATACGAATAATGAGACACGTAGGTGATATTTGACCCGTACCCCGATATTGGGATGCCGTACGATGGATTTTACCGTACGAGGCATAGATGTGATGATTGATCCGCACTCTTGATTTGAGGAAGTCGTACTATGTACGTGACGCTATTGAGGCAGGATCGCCGACTATTAGAGATATGGACTCAGGCTTTAGGTATACTTCTATCGACCAGTTCTTAGGTTTAGTTTTCCTTAAGGGGGTTAGATGGACACTACGTTAGGTTCGAGTCGTATAGTGGTAGTGGTAATTGTATATCAAATGAGTGGATAACACACATCCGTCTTTACATTCACATTGTAATCATAATGTTGCATGTTCTTACATATGTTGCTATAATCAGTATAAACTTTACCTGTTAGGACACCAGCACCATTACCGATGATGCACATATTCCACGCACACTTATTTGCCGCCTCACACACATCATCATCGGTAATTGCTATATCACGTACACTTTAGATCATATTTTCTTTTATGGATAGAATCAGTTAACAACTAGACCGATATAATATTGTGATTATTCTCTGATGTTAGTATAGACATGATATTTATTACTTAGACATTCATGCATTCATATTTTCATGTTATCATGCAGTATTATGGGCATATGCCGACACTTATCATATAGTTACTCATGATTTTGAGATTTGGATTTCTATGAGATTTCTGGATTTTGGGGAAAACCGCAAGAATATGTAAAAAAACTTCTCTCTCTCCTCCTCCTCTCTTTTTAAAACCATAAGATGCGGTTTTCTCGTGATGTATGTGTCGTCCACCATGAGATTTCATGTTTTCTGTTGTATTTCGAGACCGATTCGAGGAGTGGATGAACCGTCTCGGGTACATGGTGGGCCCGGTATGGTATCCCGGGGCAAGAAGATCGAGTTGTAGACGATGAGCCTGGCAGGGGAAGGCTACCTACCGGTGATGTCTGGCGCGGCGGATATCCGGAGGATACCGACCGTTGTCGTGAGATTTGATGATATGGGCCGATCCGAACTGACGGAGCCCGAGATATTGAGACTTGAGATTACATGTGTTGTGTCGACGCTTGACACGGATTTCCATGGATTTCATTGTTGAGATTTCAGATTCTTATACACATTTTACTATGATAATAGCTAAAGATTTCTTATACATATATATTTGGATTTCAGGATTTGTTACTTTACATTCATGGTGCATGCATTTCATTTCATATGACATAGTATTATATGAGGCACTGACACAAGCACGGAGTATCTGCACTTACACGTAGTTTTACCCTGCTATTACTAGATGATTGGGATATTATAGTGTATTATTATGACCTAGGATAGCGTCGTGCATTCGATTTCTTTTCGTAGATGTCTTCTACTCACGAGTTGGCAACTCACCCACGTTGTGCCAAATTTTATTTCAAGTTCGACGTATAGGTTTCCGTGGCAGCTTGTTGGCACATCTTTTCTTCAGGGTGATTTGCACGGTAGGTTGGTTCACTTGTATCCGAACCACCATTGTACTTTTATTCATTCATTTGTATCTAGTAAGCTCCATCAACCATACTTGTATTACTTGATAAGTTTATTGGACCAGTCTTTTATTTCGACCTTAGAGTCGCGCATGTATTATTCTGATCTGGTGGTTTTGTTTTCTTTTGAGTTTTGAGCCTTGCCCTTTGGCGTTGTATATTATTGTGTTTGTTGTGGTTGTTTCCGCCTGTTGGCGTTGAGGTAGCACCCGTTTGGGGATGCTTTTTATTGTTTATTTATATTATACTTGTTGTACCCGTTTGGGGCCAGTTTTTACAGAGGAGACTCTGCCGAAATTTTTGAGAAAATTTAGTGATGCTTTTAAACTTGTTTTCTTTTTTCTTCTTCTTCTTCTTTTATGGTTTAGATTTCTGGGCTTCGGCTTACTTTGGTTACGTGGCGCCTCTAGATGCTTCGTAATCTAAGTGCCGGTCACGTTCCGTACTTTCGGGTCGTGACACTCCTGAACCTAGTACCACTTCAAATATTGACCAATTGATTGCAAATTTTGAGAAAGAGGTCGATAGAATGACTACTATAGCATCACCACCATCACAACCCCTCCAACCCGAAAACGTTGAACCATCTGTTGGGTTTGATAGTGAGATGGATGCTAGGTTGACCGCTCTAGAAAAGGTTATTGAAGTGATGACTGCGGTCGAGAATCAAACAACTTCTACGTTAGCCCTATTCATACAGCAGTCTAAGCAATTATTTCTTGCTCAGGCCCAATCTTTGGCTAACATAGAAGAACAAGTGAAATATTTAGCTGAGTGGATTCGAGGGAGTGAGCACAGTCAATCAGAACCTGATAATGTTAATGTCTGTCATCTTGGGAGTCACCTAAGTGAGGTAAATGATCAATCAAATTTTGATAATTTCTTAGATGATGATACAATTGAATTGACTGAGTGCTACCAGGACACACGAGAAAACCCTCTAAGTCAGTCAACCACTAGGCTTCAAGTATCCACTGAACCTCTTGTCACTTTAGAGATTGATTTAACTGAAATAATACTTGATGAGGAAATTCTTGAACCGATCGATTTCTTCTTTCAAATTTTAGAGGAGGAACCTTGTGAATTTGTCGGGTATGGTTGGGATAGATTAGAAAAGATCAATGATCAGGAACCCACAATTTTTGTATCACCTAGTGATATTGTTTCGGAAGAAACATTTGGGTGGGAACCTACTTTTTTAGATGATATGAACCTACCCATTTTTGAATGTGATGTGGAGGAAATCTTTTTAGGAGAGAGTGTGAATAATAAGAGTAGGATAGTGGAAAATCATAGAGAGGAATACAGTTTTGAAACACATTCTTTCATGTCGAGTTTTTAGGAAATTTTTGCGGATGAACTTGATATTTTAGGTGAGTTGGAGTCAGGATCATTTTGGGAACATCCGAGAAACCTTTCTTTTGATGAACTTTTTGCGGATGAACTCCAGTTTTTGAACGAACTTGAACTTAAGATATGGACTCTTCCCTTTCCATATCACATATAAAGTGGTAGGCAACTGACTTGATTTGAACCCTATTCAATAGGTATGCGGCTTCTCAAGCGCACAACTCCCAAAAGGAAACAGGTAACTCATTAGTACTCATCATAGAGTGCACCATATCGAATAGGGTGCAATTGCTCCGCCCCGATATACCATCGTGCTATGGTGTATACGGAGGAGTAATGCTGAGAGAGAATCTCATTCTCCTTTAGAATAGTCCAGGAATTCTATGCACAAGTATTCTCCTCCTTGATCTCATCAAAGGACATAATACTTATACCCGTTTTGGTTCTCTACTTCTAACTTATATTCTGTGAATATCTCAAAAGGTTCGGACTTGTGTTTCAACAGGAACATATGTCTAAATTTTGAGAGATTATCAGAGAATGTAATGAAATACAAAGAACCGGTCTTGGCATGTGTAGACAGGGGACCTACATACATCAACATGTATCATCCCAAGAGTTCACTAACTCTTTCTCTGTTTCCAATAAACAGAGCTGTGGTCATCTTATCTCTGTGACAAGACTGGCAAGTTTCACAAGATGTAAATTCAAACTAATTTAAATATGCATCTATATGTAACTTCAGCTAGTCGGGTCGCATTGATATGACCCAGTCTACAATACCTCAAGAAGGATTTGTTCATTTCTGAACTCTTCCTCTTGTGTGTGTTCTGTATACTAAGAACTGTAGTTTGATTTAGAACATCAATACTTTTAGATAACGAGCATGAACCGATCAACTTTTGATATAGGAAATGTTCAAAACATTATCCAACAATACAAAATTATATCATTCTTTAATGAATAAAGAGATTGATATGATTTTGTATATCAGGTTCGGTATCTAATAACATTTGTTCAGAATCAACGTATCTGTAATACAGGGTGACAGTGACCAACAGACTTGGCTGCAACACTTGCACCGTTTTCTGTCTCATGAAACTTATCACCAGTTCTCAGTTCTCTATCTTTCTGTAGCCCTATGTAACATATCACATATCTGGGATCCTGATCCGGTATCAAATACGCAGGACGTAGAGGATACAGAGAAACAGTTCTTTGTAATGAACACACCCGAAGGAGATGCATCATATGAATTTTCTTCGTTTGGGCGGTACGGGAAATCTGGTATTCCCCAATTTCCAGCTCTGTCTTATAACAATTATAAGTTGGAGCGGGACCAACGTTCCCCAGCTCAGTATAACAAGCGGGTTCGGTCAATACATCCGTATTATTATCTTGATTAAGGCGTGATATGGTCGCTACCTGGAGAGAGAGAGAAGAAAACACTCTGCGTACGCTCTTGCAAGAATAGATTGGTTATTATTTTATCTAATCAGGATGGCTCCCACTGTTTTTATCAAATCTTCCTTCAAACCCTAAAAGGAAAGACTAGCCGGGATTAATTACACGCTACAAGTTCGCTAATCTTTCAACCAGGCAAGTGTCGGTACTTTGAGGGAGGTCCTCCGTGCTTTCGCACGAACCTAATTAATGTAAACCTCGTTTTTCCAGAGGCGTAACCTCGTTAACACCTTTCTAGACACTTACTTGATCGGCTAATTGTAATGTGTAAAACTCTCCCAGGAGTAACTTTTACTCGCAGCGGGTATCAGGATCCAACTATCTCATAGAAGGTATGCAATCTCATTGCAAATTTCAACACTTGAAATTCCCGATAATTTTGCCCCTAGCGTCCTATGACCTTGACAGAGGCCAAACTACCCATAGTCCGCTAGTCAAGTTCAACCCGACATTTCCTGATTGAATTAAACCCACCCGCACGACCCTTCACGGAGGCCAAACAACGCCGTACGAATACCCTAATCCAATCGCATCATATGCTAGCAGATAAGCACTAGTTAGCTACCGTACACTACGCCTTGACGGAGGCCAAACTACCGCAACACGAATACTAACTAGTACTTATCTGAAATGGCGGAAGGCTACGACAGGTTTTTCTGAAAACCTATTGCGTAATGAACTTGATATCGTTGTAGAATCAATTGATTTTGAAATGGAGTGTTTTTTAGGCTTTTCTAGTTTTGCTAAAGGGGTCACTCCCGGTGAAGGGATCGTCGGCCCTTTCCTCGTCGAATGAGGTGCGGGATATATCATATATATCGCTGTGCAAAGAAGAAACTATAGAAGCAATCAAAAGACAAACCGAGTGTGTAGCATCTGCCAGTTATTGCTAAAGGGGTCACTCCCGGTGAAGGGATCGTCGACCCTTTCCTCATCGAATAAGGTGCATGATATATCATATATACCGTTGTGCAAAGCAAGAACTGTAGCTACCTGTTTTATTTTTTTTTTGAAATTCGATTCCACAACATCTTAGGTTTCTTTTTCTTTCATTAATCATATTAATGAAGTCCCATCATTTAAGTTACTTAAACATCACAGATAAATATAACGTACGCTTATGCCAGCCGCATTCGCCTCGATGTCCCGTCTGCACCGTTAGGTTAGGTAACTAACGCCAGAGCGAGGTAGGGCTAGCGCGGGTGTAAAACATAAGCAACGTTTATATAATATATCATATATACTATATACAATATCTATCTGAATATATCACAGGATCACATCACAGATAACGCAGCAGAAAATATCTTATGAAACATTGGATATACTAGGACGTCCGTGTTTTCAGTACGAGCCAGTATAAAACACGGATTCCACGGTCGCGATGAATAGCCAAATCCACACCCCTAGACCCCTACGAGAGCGGCAAGCAACCCTACCAATTCTAGAGTTAAGAGACCCAGACTCGACTCCTCGAGATGGTCTCCCACTGGACCCTAGAACCCGGTTACTTGTGCTCCCCTCCATGGGTCTATCCTAGTGCAGAAAAGTAAATAATATACATCAACGGTGACATCTTCCGCAACCTGGAAGTGCCCCAAATAAAAGAATATTACATACAAGTTTTTACATGAATAAAAAGAAAAACACTCATCTCACATAAAAAAAACCCCGGCTATTCAAACACGACGATCCAATATAACATATCCAGCAACAGATAACATCACATGTCATCAACATAAGTAAATATGCCCATCCCAATTGTCGTTGATATATAGCAACGAAACCGGCGATATCACATATTACACTTACGGTCGCAGAAAAGAAAGTGTAAAACTACAACAGTTGGAATCCACAACCCTTTTAGACATCGCATGCCTAACCAAATGAATTCCTTAGACATCGCATGCCTAACAATTATAAACCCCGCATTTTAGTCTCATTATCGAAAACACTTTTCAATATCAAGTCGGGCAATTCAACAAGATTCCCGGCATTTTGATCAAATACTCGTCGCAAACTTTATTAGGCGGCCGCACCCCCGATGCCCTCGACGAAGTGCACCAAGGCGGAACACCGCTGCCGCGAGCACCCGAACGGATGCTTTCGGCGACGGGGTTCTCCTTCAGTCACTTGGTCGAGGCTAAGGGGTGTAGCTGTCTATTAAGTTTATCCGGCGAGTATCCGCGTACGGTACGTGATTGCGACGGACTTTTGATCACATCAAAATTCCGTGGCGACTGATCAAGTGAGACTAAAGTGCTATGTTTATAACATCCAAATCAGTTATCTCATAACTACTTGTGGATTCCAAATATTGTATCATATTCCAGATAAATAAAAAATGTTAAACTTTCCGATCGAACAATAAAACACCCAAGTTTTTCCGAAACAGCTCAACACATGAAATAGGTTTAAAAACATTCACTTCATGCCTCAGTACCAACGGTCCAGCCGTAGAAGGGTCAAGCCAACGCCTCACATGTGGCACGCTGTACTCCCCCAAACCCTAAGGTTCAAAGGGCAGCTCAAGACGGTCACATAATCGAGTTATGGTTTGTTGTCTTCTAGAGGATCCATCGCGTTACTTGCACTACTTAGAACATTCTTAAACTACGGAAAAATCCAACACTTGGAAATTTCCCGGCAGGGGAAAAAATGGGTATTTATTTCCGGTCGAACTTTTTAACATGTTCTAAAATTACCCGGAAAAACCATAGACGCAGTTAAAATTCCCGATCGAATCATTGAATCCCCAATACAACCCAGAAAATTCAACTGTTGAATATAAATTAAAAGTTACCCAGAAAACACAGGAATCAAATAAGGAGTTACTGTGCAAAAAGGAAAGAATAAAGTGCCAATATGGCCGTGGAACCGCCGCACGAGCCATGCTCGTGCCGCGGTTCCACCGATCTTTTATTGAGTTAAGCGCACGTGCTTCACAGTGACTCTTCAAAAACCTTGCTGAATTTTTTGGCTATTTTTAATTTTGAAAAATCCACATTTTCAGAAAATGTACAGAGAAGGGTTTGGGTTAGGGTTTCGGGGTTCGATCGGATTTCTAAATTCGTCTACTCATCGCCTAAAGCTCTAGCTTGGCTCTGATACCACTGTAGGGTTCCTAGGCACACTCAAGAGGTTCCACAACTCATCAACCATGGCAAAATAAAATTTTACATGTGCCGAGAAACCCTAATGCTAGATCGTTAACTAGAGATTAGGCGAAAAGCAAACAAGCAAACAACTTTGCTAATAAGTGAATGGAAATACAACCTTTGTAGATCCGATCCACCACTTCTTTAGCTCCGTGATTACGTCCCTTCGCTGCGATCACCGGGATCCAGGACTCTAGCGATGGTTTCGTCGAAGAAATGATCTGGCTAGGTCGTCGACTTTGATGCCGAAGATGATCTATGTCGAGTCAACTCAAGATCAAGCTCCATCTTCACTTGGTCATAAAAATTGTGAAGATAACACACTCTACTACATGGCAAGTGCTAGAGGATGAAGAAATAGGAAGTGGGTTCACTTTGGATTTGGATTTCTCACTTGGAATAATCACTTAGAATTTTCAAGAGGAGTTTTCTTTTCTTCATGAAGAAAAAGAAGAAGATGAAAGAAAAAGAATTAAAAGAATTTTTCAAAAAGAAAATCAAGTGATGGTTATCATAATGCAACCATGGGTGAGTTTAACTAGTGTAGAGACTAAACTAGGGTTTAGGTGAATGGTTAGGTTTAGAAAAGAAACAAAATGGTCAAAGCTTCATGAAGCTTCAAAATAAATCCAAAGAAAGCAACCATTTCATTTCTTGCCAAAATGAATAAATAAATAAATGAATAAATAAATAAATCAAACCCTAACCATTAACCTAATCATAGTTTAAAGCATACACACACCCAAGTTTGCATGTATCATCAAACATGATACAAACTAGTGCACAAAACTATATCATATATACAATGTGCACATCAAGTGAGAAAATCCATCTTAAGTGAACCAATACTAGTTAATGTAAAGAAATATATCAAATATATAATTATACATTAATACATTAAATCAACCCTTGATTTAATGATCCGGTCATACTGCATATAACCGACTAATATCAAGTGTATCAATGTATCGAATCAACACATGATTCGGTAACCCGGCTATATCTCATATAACCGTCCGATGATACAAATCGCGAGAATAGAATTCAGTATCACATACTGGTATTATTCTCGGTCCCGCACATATCTCATATGCGCTCTTATTTCGTTTCGCTTGAGCCAGTAAACCTCTGTGTAGGACTCTAAAGACTCGTCAATACGCCGGCAGCAGGTGATGATCATATCAAACACCCACAAGCCGCAAGCGGTCTGCTAAACGTAACGGCCACCCGGGTATTGAGCGATCAGAAGATCAACGAGCAAGCCCGCTCACACTCCTGTGAATCTAACCAGTAACACTTACCGTACAGTCCGGTCTCGTCGTCTGATATGTCGCATATCTTTCCTAGGGGTGGTAAACATCAGACCCCAATAGCTCGATAAGTCGTGTCGATATGAGGTCTATAACAGTTCGAGAAACTACTGGTAACACTTACCAGTAAATCTCAGCAACCCTGGCCAGGGATTTCCAGTTATAGCCAATCGAACACAGCGCAACATCAACTCCCTATATCGGGAGAGATGAATCCCCTCCTATCGCTTATTGCCTCCATGTGATTCGGGACTGTACCCAAAAACCACCGTTTTGCACGCCCTCTTGGACATGGTAAGGTGGAAATCAAAGCACAGTGGGAATCACACAAGATTCTATGACGATCTCGGGTCTACAGACTAACCTGTACCAGTGTCACCAGAGAACTCCCATCTGACGTAAGGTATAATACCATCTGGGAGTTCTCGGCGAGTCCGTCCAGTGTACCCAGTCTCTACTGAGCACCCGTATATCATCTCTGATGTCAAACACCAATGGATATGGGATCATCCATCGCCCATCTGTATGGGTCGAGAAGGTATACGCTAGTCTACTCTGGTATATCGATGCCCCGTCTCGATACACCCACGACTAGGGACCTTGAATGATGTACTTATGGACTACCATGTCCTCACTAGTATGATCCGCATCACAGTCCAGGTAGTCAAGTACACATCCTAAGGGCTTTACCAACATGTAATAGAGAAACAATCAGCGTACACGTTAAGGTAAAAAGCAACCAGATAGCATACTATCATGTCGAGCAAGAAAGTCCTCCCTATATATGTCCAAGCATCGACTACAATAAACATCCAATGTACAGTAATGGCCTCTAGGGAATACATATAACTAACACATATCTCAGCAACACATAATATCTCATATCATCAACGTAAGTAAGTATGCATACACTAATCGTCGACGATGTATAACAACGACAATCGGTAAATACATACTACACTTACGGTCACAGAAAAGAAAGTGTAAAACTGCAATATCTGGAATCCGCATTCTCGTTAGACATCGTAAATGCGAAATATCACATACCTCGTATTTCATGTCTAGCTATATGAATTCCACACATTGCATCACATTCCAGATAAATAGACAGTATTAAAGTTTTCGAACGAATGATCAAATACTCAAAATTCCCTAAAGATCAACACTTGAGCGGAGTTCAAAACCCGGAGTGTGACACAGTTGTAGCGGTCCAGCCGTAGAAGGGTCAAGCCAACGTCTCACATATGGCACCCCATACTGCCCCAAACCCTAAGGTTCAAAAGGCAGTTCAAGACGGTCACATAATCGAGTTAAGGTTTGTTGTCTTCTAGAGGGTCCACCACAAAACTTGCACGTAATTCCGAAAGATTTAAACCCTGTGAAAAGTGAGCAAATGACACTCGTTCGAACAATTCAATACTTTCTAATTATTCGGAAAAAAGCATGAATTTAAAATTCCGATCGAATCGCCGAGTCCAAAACCATCCCCAGAATGTTCAGTACTAGATTCAAATTAAACATACCCAAAAATGTACACAAGCCGGTAGGAGAAAAACCACATAAAAACGAGGCAGTGAATCACCTGTAGCAAGCTATTGCCGCGGTTCCATGCTAGGGTTTACTGTTCACTGCTTCGTATTTCACAGTATGTCTTAGATTTTCCTTCTGTATTTTTTAAGTATTTTTAATTCTGAAAAATAACAGATTTGAAAAAATTTCCAGAGAGGGTCCCGAAAATCCGTATTTTGGTTCGATCGGAGTTTTTACTTCGTTAAAGTGTCGCCTAATATTCTAGGTCGGTTCTGATACCAATGTTGGTTTACCTAGCACCTCATGAAAGGTTTGGAAGCATCACATGTACCAAAGATTAAATTTTTGGGTGCTAAGTAAACATACAAAGAATCGTTCCTAGAAAAATTAGGGTTTCAAATATCACACATCATCTCAAGTAAGGAAAGCTAGGGTTTTTGAGAGTACAACCTTTGTAGCTCCCTACGCTAGACTCCTCGGCTACTTGGGGTTTTGAAAAGGTCCGCTTGAACTCCTCTTGGTCCACGATGATCCACCCGGAGTGCGCTTGATCCAAGCTAGCAACTTCACAAGATCAAGAATGAAAATGGAAGCTAACACTCTAAACAAGTGGGCTGGACTTGTGTAGAATGATGTTGTGGTGGCTTTTCTCACTTCAAAATCCTATCTTGTTAAGTATTTTGCCTACTACAGAAATCTAGAGAGCAAAGGAAAATAAGGAGGAAGAAGATGATGGCTTTTAGAACAAGAGAAAAGATAATCTCTTGAAAAGAAAATGAAAATATATGTATATATATTTTTCACTTCTCATCTCAAACCATGGTTAAATCATATGGATATTATTTCACTTGAGTTAAAACATAAAAGAAAATATTAACTCATGGTTAGAAAGTAGGTGAGCATGGTCAGGTCAAGAAAAGTGTAGAACTTATCCATGAATTATCCTTTTCTTTTTCCTTTGTTTTAAAACAAATGAAATAATAACACACACACACACATATATATATATATATATAAAATCATGGTGTGAGTCTTATATTGCCACCATTTTCAATGTATAAGCAACCATGAAGGATGATGTATGTATGTATGTGTGTATGCACATCCATATGTGCATGAATCTATAAAGAAAGCATACATCCATCAAACACAAGAAATGATTTTTAGTGAGAAACTAATGGTAAAATGATAAATCAACACTTGATTTATCAATCCGGTCATATCACATACGACCCTACCAAAAGCAAGCCGCCCGATTAAAATATACGGTATCTCATACGCGCATTTTAACCGGGTCCATGCGCATATCGCATATGCGCAACACAACGTTTCTCCTGGACTAGGTAACTCCTTTGTGGGACTCTAAGACTCGTCAATACGCCGGCAGTGGGTGATGATCATATCAAGCATCCCCAAGCCGCAAGCGGTCAGCTAAACGTAACGGCCACCCGGGTATTGAGCGATCAGAAGAAAACAAGCGAACCTTCTACAACTCCCGTCGAGCCAACCGGCAACACTACCGTACAGTCCGATCTCTTCGTCAGATATGTCGCAAATCAAGTCTAGGGGTGATAAACGTCAGACTCCAATAACCGATAAGTCGTGCCGATGTGAGGCTCATAACGGGTCGAGAAACTACTGGTAACACTTACGAGTAAATCTCTAAACAGCCCTGGCCAGGGACTTCCCTGTTACGGCCAATCGAGCACAGCGCAACATCAACCCCCAATACCGGGAGAGACGAAACCCCTCCTATCGCTCATTGCCTCCATGTGACTCAGGACTGTACCCAGAAACCACCGTTTTGCACGCCCTCATGGACGTGGTAAGGTGGAAATCAAAGCACAGTGGGAATCACACAAGACTCTATGACGATCTCGGGTCTACACACTAACCTGCACAAGTGTCCCCTGAGAACTGCCATCTGACGTAAGGTATAATACCATCTGGGAGTTCTCGGCGAGTCCGTCCAGTGTACCCAGTCTCCACTGAGCACCCGTATACCATCTCTGATGTCAAACACCAATGGATATGGGATCATCTATCGTCCATCTCATGGGTCGAGAAGCTTATACGCTAGTCTACACTGGTATATCGATGCCCCGTCTCGATACACCCATGACTAGGGACCTTGAAGGATGTACTTATGGACTACCATGTCCCCACTAGTATGATCCGCATCATAGTCCAGGTAGTCAAGTACACATCCTAAGGGCTTTACCAACATGTAACTATAAGACAGTATAAAGAGACAAGTATACATGTTAAGATAAAGAGAAACCAGATAGCATACTATCATATCGAGCAAGAAAGTCATCTCTATATATGTCTAAGCATCCAATATAATATACATCATCTGTACAATACTGGCCTCTAGGGCATACATACAACTAACAACATTTGCATTCAGTCGTAATACAAATGCGGGTATGTTTATACTGATATGGGGTTGTCCTGAAATTCGTTTCATGATCACTTTTGGAAGTTGCCAGTTTCCAGTTTTCTATCTGCTGCATTTAACATTCGGTTAAATGCAGATTTATCTTTTCTTGAGATGAGTGTAGAAGTTTCTAGAAGGTGACTAGGATGGTGACTAGAATGGTGAGTCATTAGTGCATTGATTATTGCATTAAATGATTTGGTGACTAATTAAGGTGATTCATTGTTTTCATTCATTGTGTTCATACTAGGTGTTTTATGACTCATCCTCTTCATTGATCTTGTGATCACCTCCCCCTCTCCTACACTCACCTCCCTTCCCTCTATAAAGTGGCCGGCTTTCCCCCCTTGTGGGATTATGGTTGTGATTGGAAAAAAGATATAAGTTTTGGTGCATAGAAATTAGATGTGATCGATTTCTCATTTCCATTCGATCCAAAAGGCAACTTCATTAACCGTTCGTCCATAGCCTTGGACGTAACGAAACAAAGTGTTTTACTCATTCTCTACATCATCTTGGTCGTCTCTTTTAGCAAACTTGACAATCGAGTTGCCTCGGTTCAGAGGTGGGAGCCCGTTTAAAGATCCGTCGACGTGGTGCCACCTGGAAGACGAAACTGGAGATTCAGGAGATCGGAGCAGCCGAAACAAAGCGTGGGATGATGGTTGAAGACCGAAGTACTCGGATCGTTCGGTATAACTCTTCTACCCACTTTGCAATTTGTTAGTTTAGCTTTAATGGCAGATCCGGGTTATAGTACGCGATAGCACCAGTTGTAAAAAGTTTTTGTTCCGCATTTGGCGCCATTTAGACGGCCGGAACGCTACCGTGGACTTACAGTGGTATCAGAGCCTCACCATTAAGCTATACTAACTTGTGCTAACGCGTTTAAAACATCGATCGAACCGAATTTCGAAAAACACAATTTTCAAGTGCTAAAGTTTCTGTCGATTTTAAACAGTGTCTAAAAATAATTTTACATATCACAGAAATACAAGCAGGCTTTTCTAAGCACATGGGAAAAATTTGAGCACGTGATACGACAAGACCGCCGCGGAACCGCGGCCGTAATGTCGGAACAGTGTATCAAATTTTTCCAGTGAGCTGTTTAATGGAAATTGTGGTTTCTGGTACTGTTCTTTTGGGCCCAGATTTTATTACTGTACAGCAGATGTACATGGGGCCCACTTCGGGAAATTTTATCGATCGAAATTTTAAACTTGCTAGTATGCAGTACTTACTTTATATCTCCGACCGGGAATGTCATTCTAGCGGTAAACCACGTCTAATTGCTATAGTTCTTTTAGACGGGTTTGCGAACATGACATTCGCGTTAATGTTCTGTATTGTGCTGTGATGTTGCGGATATGTCATGGTGGATAGCAGTGTGCAATGGTAGTGCAGTTTGGATTTATTTTTACATTTGATATTGCGGGGCGAGCGTCCAACATGTGGACTGCCGTCACTGCCTGTTTGTATAATATTCCTTTGGGGCACGACCGGGTTGAGGTCGATGTACCCGTTGTACATATTTTTATTTCTGTACTAGGTTTATCCCGCAAAGGAGTGCACGGATAGCCGGGTTCTAGAGGGCAACAAGTCCGTATCTCAATGGCTTTGAGAGGCAGAGGGACCTTACTCTAAAATTGGCAGACTATTCGCCGCACTTGTAGGGGGTACAAGTTGACCCAAGGAGGGGTGCTCAATTTACTGGATTCCGTGAAGTGCCGGGTGTTCCATTCACTATGCTGTGGGGGACTACCTCGCTTCAGGTTTTGGCGGGTAACTTGCCGCACCCGTAGGGGTCTAGGTTTTATTGCACAGGCTATCCACACGACCAGGGGAACGTCGGGTTTCAGTAGCGGCTCTGTGAAACCCGGGGATCCCAGATTATCTGTATTGTTCTGTGATGCTTATTACTTTTCTATAATGTTGCATATTATCACGCCTGGAGGGATTATTGTATATTGATATATATACTATTAGATGTTGTATATGTTTTACACCCGCGCTAGTCCAGCCCCCGCTCTGTCGTTAGTTAAGTAACCTAACGGGTGATGACGGGACCCAGTGACGAATGCGGATGGCATATACGTACATTTTATTTTCGTTCTTTTCTGGTGTGATTGAATGATGGGACTGCGTTGATTCTTACAATGCAAGATAAAATAAACCTATATTTGATGTTGTTGGAACAAATTTTAAAAAGGTGTTATTAGAAGGATGTTTCCTTTTGTTTTGCATAGCGGTATTCAGTCAGAATATCCTGCACCTCATTAAACGAGGCAAGGGCCGAGATCCCTTCACCGGGAGTGACCCCTTGGGCAGAAGTTTACGTCAGGGTAATAACTTTAATATAGTCGATTACAAGTTGCTTTGCATCGCGGTATTCAGTTGGAATACCCTGCACCTCATTCCACGAGGAAAGAGCCGAGATCCCTTCACCGGGAGTGACCTCTTTAGCAAAGGTTTTTCGTCACTATATGTTTTATAAAAAGCCATCAGGTTCCTTCAACGAGATCAAGTTCATTACGTTAATGGTTTTTCGCCAAAAACCAGCCGTAGCCCTCCGTCATTTCTTATGGATAGTCAGTAGTATTCAAGCTATGTTTGTTGGCCAAAGTCAAGGCATAGTGTTTGGTAGTTACGGAATATTCATCAGTTGCATAGATAGATGCGTTGGTTTGGGACAGTCGTATTACCTTGTTGGCCAAAGTTAAGGGTATGTACGGGTGGGTTCAAATTAACCTGGACAATGACGGGTAGAACTTGACATGTGACTTATGATTTGTTGGCCAAAGTCAAGGTCATAAGAGCATGAGGCAAAAATCACATCGGGAGTTTCAAATATAAACTGAAACTTGCCAGGTATGCGCACACCTTCTTGAGTGTGATAACTTGAGTGGCTTCCATCAAGTTATCATGCGATGATAGTTGGATCCCGATTCTCACTGATGAGTTGGTTTACTCTTCGGGTGATCCCGACTAATTCTTCTTTCAGGTTTGGAGGAGAATTTGAGATTACAGTGTGAGGTTTTCTGATTAGATAAAGTGATAACCATTCTGATCTAGGTTAGAATGCACGCAGAGTGTTTCTTTTCTCTCTCTCTCTTTGGAAGCGACCTTTGACCGAACCTAGACTTTGACTCAGTGACCAAGTTGACCAAACCTTCTTAAAATACTGGCTTTTGGATTGTCCATGTTGCATAAGTCATTGCCGCTCCTTCTTTTACCCTTTGCATTTCTCAAGAACACCCCGTATTACTACGGACATCCACTTCCATTGGATAGATCCATCGTATGGTTATATACGAACTCGAAGGTACTACTTCGAGGATGGATCCAGGTTCAGGAGAAATAGAATTGGTTTGTTCAGTTTTCTTTTATTATCACCTTCTCTCAGGTTGCGAGGGCTCCTTAGTCTAGGAGGGTACACCTATTACGCTTATTGGATAGTCTTATTCCAAACCATAGGCAGGTGCTGAAAGGTAGGGAATGAAGAAAACCAATTAGCCTAAGTAGGGTGTACAGAAGGTAATAACTAAAGACAAAATAAAAGGGATTAGAAAGAGGGCAAAGTAAATTGCGACTGTTATCATTCACGACCAAACCGCGTACTTCATCGCCACTCCTATTTCACCTTTGTTTTTCCACACTTCGGGAGAAATAGAATAAGATATTATTCACTTGTCTTTTATCATCACCTTCTCTTAAGTTGCGAGTACTCCTTGGTTTAGGAGGGTACAGCTATTATGCTTACTGGATAGTCTTCTTCCAAACCATAGGCCGGTGCCGAACGGTAGGGAAGGAAGAAAACCATTTAGCCTAACGAAGGTGTACAGAAGGTAACGACTAAAGACAAATAAAGGGAGTTGGAGAGATGGCAAAGAAATATACGGTTATAGTCATGAATTGATTTATGGAAGAGGCATTACTAGGAATACCAGGATATCCCTACGAAACATTTTCATGTTTCAGTGCATTGTTAAAGGAAAACTGATTTCCCGATTAGATACTTACTCCAGGGTATGTATTTACCAGGTTTCATTCTCATATTTGTATGGTTTTACAAATGAAGAGTAGGAGTAAGTTATTGGGAATTAGGTGATCATCCTCATTATATCGGAATTCGTAGTAATTGGTGATATTTTAGGAAATCGCCTGGGTACAGTTTTCAACCTACAATGCACAGGTTTTGAGTTATTCAAACTCAGCGGACTTATACAGAATATTGTATGTTGTCCAGTATCCGTCGGGACAAAGGGGAAGGTCCTCATGCTATGTTCTGTTTAGTTGTAACTTCTCTAGCTTTTAGACAAGTGTTTCGTAGACATACAATGTCTAAGTTTTGAGAAGTTGTGGGTATATGAATAAAGTGGAGAACCAGCAGTCGCAAGTATCGGGATTCTTCAAAGAGATCGAAGATATAGATTCTTGTGATTGGTATTCAGTTGATAGTAATGGTTTTGAGAAATTTGTTTCTCTTTCAGGTCACTCATAATTGGATGCATTCCTAAGCTGAGTAATACTGATTAACCTCTCTCCATTAAGTTGATATGCACTGGAGATAGCTGCATGATTAGAATCTGGTTCCAATTAAATAAGTGCCAAAGTTTCTATATTGGATATAGAATGCTTCAGATCTTAATGATGTTAAGGTAAGGGGAGTTGTCCAGCTTATGCTTAAAAACAGACACTGGATAACTCAAGGCACGTTTCTGTAATGGCAGTTTGTGGGTTGACCCTGGCTTTGACGAGGGTTGACATTTCTACCATCTGGAAGATCAATAGTGATATTGTTTTTGACTCGCCACAGTTTTATTAAAATGGACTTTTTCAGAAAACAGTAGTGGGAGTATGGTAGAACTGGAAGTGATTCCAGAACCGCAAACGATTATGGAAAATTTAATAGGACCTATATATTCAATCAGGTTTGACATTCAAATAGCCACTCCGCAGATATGGTGGGTAACCTCAGACACCCGAGAGGTACTCCGGTAGCCTCAAAGACGGTGACAGGGAGGTTCTTGTTTACCCAGACTTGACACTACTGTTGTTCCAGACTATGAGACCCGGCAAGAGGATAAGTATAACGTCGTTCTAAACTTGCTTTAGAAGTGTACGTGGATATTATTCTGCCAGAGGGTTGTCATAGTCAGTGGGAGCAGCGGAAGCATAGTGGGCAAGTAGCTTATGTCTATTTATAAGCTTGAGCAGATATAACGGAGATAAGATCATCTATTTTTGATGTGAAAGTCATGGGTTTGACTTCATCAGAATAGGGGATGGATCTGTTAAGAAGGTAGTAGGGTGTAATGTCATGGTATTTGGATGACATACACAGAGTAGGAAGTAAAATTCCTATACTACGGTCGGTTGTATTTTGGTCGTCACACAGCTGTTTCTCCACAAAGGATTTGGTTATAATATCAGACATTCTGGTTTCTAGATCTATGGTTTTATATCAAGATTTGGATAGTTTCCCAATGTGGGTACTTTGACAGTATTCTAATAGTATTTTAGAATAGATGACTCCTGACATGGTGGTATACTTGCAGGTGATGGAGTCACCCTCTCTAAAGGTGTCTTAGAGACTAAAGGAGAGAGGGATGTGCATGATTGGCAGATCACTTGCTTAGGCAATTGAGTCAATCATGAGATGTCAAGTACCACACCAGATGTTGTTTTTGCACTAGATGCGATAAGTTTATCTTAATCCAATCCTGAAGAAACATTAGGAAGCAGTTTTATAACTTAAGTCTATGTTCTACGGATTTGATGATGACAGCCTCCTTCGAGAGACGGTTATCATTCCAGGCTTCCAAGGTGACATGGATGACAGAATGATTGTCAGAGTTATAGTTTTCCCTCTGATGAGGGACAGTATTAAGGACAGGTGGTCCAAGAGGATACTGTGGGAGGCATGGTGCTGGATACTGATTAGGTTCAGTGATCGATATAGTCTAAGAAGTTTTGATTTGGAGTTCATTTATGAACTAGGTCCCATCAGATATTCAGACATATTCTAAGACAGGTATTACTCGATTCGGGAGATGGCTTTCTCCGCGAACTTGAGATTTAGATAGATATAGAAAGAAACATCAGGACGGATCCACTCACTGAGGCTATTTCTCGAACACAAGAGTTTTACAAACTAGCTTTGTGAAACTGATTAGTAGAGGAGTTGGGTGTTCGGTATCACATGGGCTGTGAGTATGCGACATCGCAATAATTAGCCTTAAGTGCAAGTGGGAGATTGTTGGAGATAGTGCCCTCAAAGTCAATTATTGGATCACAGGTACGTGATTGCAATGATTGAGGCAGGACCTATACCGATATGACAGTCTTGCTCGAAATGATAGTATGCTATCTGGTTTGTCTTTATCATCGTATACATGCTTTAGTTCACTATTGCATGATGATAGAGCCCATAGGATTCTTGCTTGACTGCCAGCAGTATGATGGCGATCATATACGTGGGAGCTGGGGTCTGTAAGCACATCCTTAAAGTGTCCCTAGTCGTGGGAGTTTCGAGACAGGGCATCGATACTCCAGAGTAGACTAGTGTATACAGTCGATACCCCGACGAGGGGCGGTGGCCGGTCTCACAAGCCACTGGTGTCAGTTGGATCACCTAAGATGTATACAGGTGCTCATTGGGTTATGAGTACACCGGACAGGACTCGCCGGGAACATGCTAGTTGGTATTATACATATCGTCAGATAGCAGTTCCCTGGTGACATGTGTACAGGTTAGTTTGTCGACCTGAGATCGTTATTTGTCTCGTGTGAGTTCCCACTGTGCTTAGATTACTACCCTACCACGCTCAAAGGAGTTGTGCAAACAGGTTTTAGTTGGGTACAGTCCCGAGCCACAAGGAGGCAGTGAGCGGATCGTCAGGGATTCGTCTCTCCCGGTATTGGGGGTGAGATCGCGCAGTGTCTAGGAGAGCCATTACACAAAGCCCTCGGCCGAGGCAGGAGATTTACTGGTAGGTACTCCAGTAGTATCTCACGGTGTTTTGGGCCACTCTCTGACACGACTTATACCGCTAATGGGGGTCTGACGTTACCAGCCCCCTAGGCAGATATGCGATACTCATAGACGAACGGACCGGACTGTATGTATATTGTCACTGTTAGGCTCAGTAGGGTTTATGGATGAGTTCGCTCATCAGCTTCCCTTCCAATCAATACATAGGCAACCGTTATGTACAGCTTGTACCTCTGACGTGTTAGAGATTATACCCAGTGCCAGTGTGTTGATGAGTCATTAGAGTCCCCCACAGACTCTTTCCCACGTTCGGGCGAAACGTTGTAGATGCCGTATGGGTTTATGGCAGGGTTCGGAAAATGCACGTGCGTTTTCGCACGTGTCGTTTTTCGAGCAGATAATACTGGTAGGTTTTGGTTTAAGCCTGATCCGAGTATTATGCTGTGTAGATATAATATCTTTGTCTCAGTTGCATTTGCATTCAGTCGTAATACAAATGGGGGTATGTTTATACTGATACGGGGTTATCCTGAAATTCGTTTCAGGATCACTTTTAGAAGTTGCCAGTTTCCAGTTTTCTATCTGCCGCATTTAACATTCGGTTAAATGCGGATTTATCTTTTCTTAAGATGAGTGTAGAAGTTTCTAGAAGGTGACTAGGATGGTGACTAGGATGGGGAGTCATTAGTGCATTGATTATTGCATTAAATGATTTGGTGACTAGTTAAGGTGATTCATTGTTTTCATTCATTGTGTTCATACTAGGTGTTTTGTGACTAATCCTCTTCATTGATCTTGTGATCACCTCCCCCTCTCCTACACTCACCTCCCTTCCCTCTATAAAGTGGCCGGCCTTCCCCCCTTGTGGGATTATGGTTGTGATTGGAAAAAAGATATAAGTTTTGGTGCATAGAAATTAGATGTGATCGATTTCTCATTTCCATTCGATCCAAAAGGCAACTTCATTAACCGTTCGTCCATAGCCTTGGACGTAACGAGACAAAGTGTTCTACTCATTCTCTACATCATCTTGGTCGTCTCTTTTAGCAAACTTGACAATCGAGTTGCCCCGGTTCAGAGGCGGGAGCCCGTTTAAAGATCCGTCGACGTGGTGCCACCTGGAAGACGAAATTGGAGATTCAGGAGATCGGAGCAGCCGCAACAAAGCTTGGGATGATGGTTGAAGACCGAAGGACTCGGATAGTTCGGTATAACTCTTCTACCCACTTTGTAATTTGTTAGTTTATCTTTAATGGCAGATCCGGGTTATAGTACGCGATAGCGCCAGCTGTAAAAAGTTTTTTTTCCGCATTTGGCTCCGTTTAGACGGCTGGGACGCTACCGTGGACTTACAACTGCCATCACAACGCTGGTAGTCAAGCAAGATCCTAAGAGCTCTATCAATACGTATACTCACATATTAAGATAGAAAAACCAAGTAGCATACTACCATGTTTAGCAAGACTGTTATATACATGTGAATATACCAAGCTTCCATTAAGTAATATACAAACTAGTATGATACAATAATGGCCCCTAGGACATATACACTAACATGATCGCCCTCATACTGCTGGCAGTCAAGCAAGAATCCTAAGGGCTCTATCAACGTGCAATAGTGACTTGTAAGGTCACCTAAAGCAGTACACGATGATAAAGATAAACCAGATAGCATACTATCATCTTGAGCAAGACTGTCCTACCGGTATAGGTCCTCCCTCAATCATTATAATCACGTGCCTGTGATTCAATAATTGACTTTGAGGGCACTATCTCCAACACATCAGGACAAAGGGGTTGATCCTCGTAGTATGTTCTGTTTACTTATAACTTCTCTAGTTTTTAGACAATTGTTTCGTAGAAATACAATGTCAAAGTTTTGAGAAGTTGTAAGTATAGGAATAAAGTAGAGAACCCAATGTCGCAAGTATCGGGATTTTTCAAAGAGATCGAAGATGTAGATTCTTATGAATGGTATTCAGTTGATAGTAATGGTTTTGAGAAGCTTGTTTCTCTTTCGGGTTACTCATAAATGGATGCATTCCTATGTTGAGTAATGCTGATTAACCTCCCTCCATTAAGTTTATATGCACTGGAGACAGCTGCATGATTTGAATCTGGTTCCAATTAAATAAGTGCCAAAGTTTCTATATTGGATATAGAATGCTTCATATCTTAACGATGTTAAGGTGCGGGGAGTTGTCCGGCTTATGATTAAAACCAGACTCTCGATAACTCAGGGAACGTTTCTGTAATGGCAGTTTGTTGGTTGGCCCATGCTATGACGAGGGTTGACTTTCTACCATCTGGAAGATCAATGGTGATATTGTTCTTGACTCGCCACAGTTTTAGTAAAATGGATTTTTTCAGAAAACAGTAGTAGGAGTATGGTAGAACTGGAAGTGATTCCAGAACCGCAAACGATTACGGAAAATTTAATAGGACCTAAAGATTCAATCAGGTTTGACATTCCATTAGACACTCCGTAGATATGGTGGGTAACCTCAGACACCCGAGAGGTACTCCGCTAGCCTCAAGGACGGTGACAGGGAGGTTCTTGTTTACCCAGACTTGACACTACTGTTGTTCAAGGCTATGAGACCCGGTAGGAGGTTAAGTATAGCGTCGTTCTAAACTAGCTTTAGAAGTGCACGTATATATTATTCTGCCAGAGGGTTGTTGTGGTCAGTGAGAGCAGCTGAAGCATAGTGGGCAAGTAGCTTATATCTATTTATAGACTTGAGCAGATATAGCAGAGATAGATCATCTAATTTTGATATGACAGTCATGGCTTTGACTTCATCAGAATAGGGGATGGATCTGTTAAGAAGGTAGTAGGGTGTGATGTCCTGGTATTTGGATGACATACACAGAATAGGAAGTAAAATTCCTATAATACGATCGGTTATACTGTCGTCATCACACAGTTGTTTTTCCAAAAAGGATATGGATATAATATCTGACATTCTGGTTTCTAGATCTATGGTTTTAGATCTAGATTTGGGTAGTTTCCTAATTTGGGTACTTTGACAGTATTCTAATAGTATTTTAGAATAGATGACTCCTGGCATAGTGGTGTACCTGCAGGTAATAGAGTCACCCTCTCTAAATTGGAGAGAGGGATGTGAGAGGGATGTGCATGATTGGCAGATCACTTGCTTAGGCAATTGAGTCAATCGTGAAATGTCAAGTACTACACCAGATGTTGTTTTTGCACTAGATGCGATAAGTTTATATTAATCCAATCCTAGAGAAACATAATGAAGCAGTTTTAGAACATAAGTGGATGTCCTAAGGATTTGATAATGACAGGCTCCTTCAGGAGACGGTTATCATTCCAGGCTTCAAAGGTGACATGGATGACAGAGTGATTGTCAGAGTTATAGTTTTCCCTCTGACGAGGGTGTAACACCTTAGAATGTGTTTTGTGGATAATTATATTTTAATATATAGTTTGTAATAAAAAGTTTACCAAATTGATTTCCAATTATTTTATCCTATTTAATGAATATTTTATTAGATTTTTCCTAGGCTTGCATACACTTGTGCATGTTAACTAGGGTGTTAATTTGGGGTTTAGCCATGATTAGCATCATGGTGATCTAACCATTTCTTTAAGCTAGTTTTAAAATTTATATTAAGTGCTTTGGGTTTTCTTTGCATGGTTGTTCTTTTTAAAAGAAAAAAAAATGAAAAATGAATTTGAAAAAAAAAGATTTTTTAAAGTTTGTTTGTATTGTTGACCTTGAGAGAGAGAGAGAGAGAGAGAGAGAGAGAGAGAGAGCATGGGGCATCATGGCTTGTGCCATGCCTTATTAAATGAAGTGAGAGAGAGTGAGAAAGGGGGGTTGAATTGTTTTACCTCATTACTCTCATTTCCTTCATTGCTCTCATTCTCTCACTCTCAAACACTCATACACACACACACAACAAGAGAAGCCGCAGCAGCAGAGGCATTAGCAGCAGCAGAAGCAACTCCAGGAGCAACAACAACAGAACAGCAGCATCAGCAGCAGGCAGAAGCAGCAGCTTCTGCAACAGCAGCAGCTGAGGCCCCAGCAACTACAGCAAGCCCTTATCTCCTCCATCCACTCTTTCTCCTGCTTCATAGGGTTCCATAGGGTATATTTTCTGAACTCATTTCCTTTTATTGCTTAGCTTGTGTGTAGTTTAGTGTCGGTTTGCGTTTAAAGTTAGTTTAGTGCTAATTATGGTGATTAGTGTGGAATTTTATTTAGGATGTGATTGTGTTGGTAAACCCTACCTATTTAAGTGTTATTAGGGTCACTTTAACTGAGTTTAACCCAGATTTCACTAAAATACCATAGGATTTACGTTCTGTGCAAAATATCGTATTTTAGTGTCGATTTGCGACATCTGGAACCTGCTGTGATCCGGGAAATTTACTGAAAAACTAAACAAAATTTTAGTATGTACTAGGGACACTGGAGCACCACCTGAGGCACGACACCCAGGCCACCGGCCATGGCCGGCAATGGCAAGGAGGAGGTCCGGCGACGCCGGCTAGGGTTAGGAGTTAGGGTTTGGTTTTTCCTGGGTTGGTGTCTGCAGTGGTTTGGGTTCTGTTGGTCTTGTTTGTTTGTTTAGTATACAACGTATGCAAAATCTGGGATCGTATAGGCAGTTTCTAGCGTTTTGTGTCGGCGCGATACGTGATACGACACGGATCGTGCTGTTTGCGTGGTTTTGCTCTTGGGTTAGTTTCGTCATGTCGTTACGCACGTTAGCCACAATACGAACACTTGAGAGTAGGATTTGTGTTATTGCGTCGGTCCAATATAGTTTGTTCGTGTTTTATAGCTATTATTAATATATAGTTGCTTTATTGTTTTAATGTTGCAGGTTCGCAGGCGGGGACTACGGACACCGCTACAGGGGGGAAACAGGTGGTAGGATTACCTAGCGTGGAGCACTGGTGAGTAGATTTAACATCTACAGGGGAATCGCCCGAATGGCGTTATGCGTCTGGGCTAGATTCTAATACTTTTCGCATATTCTACGTCATTGTTAGAATTGCGCATTTACCCTATTACTTAGATGTTATGCTTGGACTAGTAGCCGTAGGACACAGCACAAATTATTGACGATTCATGTTGCACGAGCACTGATTGTATGCTACACACACCGTCAATAATTGCCATGTCACACACAAACCCCTTATAGATACTATATTGCTTGGTTAGGGACCTTGTGACATTGATTCGCACTGCTTATCACATATGACATTTACCATACCTGTATACCTATAGAGTATCGTACCATAAGCAATAGGTACATATACACTTTACGATACAGCTACAGGTATACCTTGCTCATATTTTACTTATACCCAGGGGGTATACTATATCTTTTACTTATACCCAGGGGGTATACTACATCTTTTACCTATACCCAGGGGGGTATACTATATCCTTTACTTATAGCTAGACACATATACTTAGCTATACCTTGTTGATCTCGCATACATTTGGTTTTAGCTACAGATATATCTTACTCACATATTCCACTTATACCCAGGAGGTATACTTCATCAGTTCTTATTGATAGATACCTATACATTGCTACACCTGTATGTTACACATATATTCAGTTGCAGTTACCTATTTACCTTTACTGATGTTACTTAGCAGTTTTCCTTTTATATGCTCGCATTTCAGTTTGTGTCGCATATATTCTATTCATGGATTAGCGCATTGATATTTGGATTTTACATGATGTTTTCTGGATTTGGGAACCGCGGGAGTTCATGAAATTATGCATACATTGAAAAACCCGGTTTCCTTGATATGATATTTGCGCATCCACCATGAGTTTTATCGGTGCTGATATATATATATATATATATATATATATATATATATATATACCCCTACGAGGAGGCGTCGAGGCCGTAGAGGGTACATGGTGGGGTATGGAGGTACCCCGAGGCAAGAAAGGGATGTCGATGTACCACGCCGATGAGCCCAGTAGGGGAGCCATACCATCCGGTGACAGTACCAATGACTCGGCAATTATCATGGGGATACCGACAGGAGTCATGTACGTATGGATACGTCGAAAGGCGAGGGTCAGAGCTAGGAACTCGTGTTTTAGGGATAGCGTATGATACGTACCTATCAGGATGCTAGTCTTGGGGACGTTATCTGATAGATCAGTATTTCTGTGTCGATGCTTGGCACATTGTTTTCATGATATTTCTTTTAACACCTTTTGTATATATAACAGGGAATTTAGCCGTTGTTATATATACCCTTACACCAATATTAGTGGACTGGGACACTAATATATGTGTATTGACCCCATCATATTTATTTCTGCAAATATATATTTAGGATGCTAGAATCTTACTTGAGATTTGATTTGGGATATTAGGTGATTCATTGAGAATGGATATTGGATATATATGAGATTGCTGATTTGTACATTCGGGATATAGGAGATCTATTCGATATTGTACATTGAGGAGATGTGAGACTTATATGATATGAGAGACCAACTTGGGGGGCTGATTTGAGGAATTGTGAATTTGATTGTCTTGATGGATTGTGATTCTACCACGATGTCAGGATTCCGTGGAAATGACATATTTCACTCCATACCTCATACCTATTTATTTATGCACAGTTTCATATATTAGTAGTACTTGTTAGTGTATCCTTCATGATTGCTGCATATCTACATTCTCATATCCCAATTGCATGATTACTGCATACTATTGTCATGTTATTATCGCTTCATATATTGATTGTACCTGCTAGTGTACTTTCCATTATTTTGCATTCACATGACCTGTTATTACTGTTAATTGCATATCTTAGATTCATGCTGTACGTACATACCTGCGATTATCTGCCTATGTTATTTACTATTCACGAGTTGGCAACTCACCCCTGTTGTGCCACTGTTTTTTTTGCAGGGCGTTTCCCCAGAGTAGTCGACGCAGGCTATTCACCTATCATCTTTTACAGATACCGCATCGGCTCACAGTGTGCTATTTTGCTTAGGTGGGTTTTAGTGGTTATCTGTATTTTGTATCGTACATTCGTTGTATCTTGTACTCTCCATCTACTATTATGTTGTTGACTTAGAGACTTGGGGAGGACGTTATTGTATATTATTTGTGGATTTGTTGTCTTTTATACAGCTTTATCTCTATTGTCTTTATTTCTTCGCTACGGCGTCGTATATTTGTGGTGGTGATTGTTTTTCGCCTTTGGGCGTGTATTTGCTCCCGTTTGGGGATGCTTTATTTATCTTTATTGTTGTACCCATTTTGGGGTCGGTTTTTACAAAGGGGGTGTTGCCAAATTTTTAAAGAAAGAAGTTGGACTTTTAAAGAATTTGGGTTGTGATTTCAAATATTTCAAAAAACTTTTATTATTCTTTCTGTATTTTCATGATTTAGATTTTTGGGTTTTGGCTTTCTTTTACTGCGTTACGTATTTAGGCGTTGCGTAGTATTAAGGCCGTCACGTGCCAATTTCGGGTCGTGACACAGTTAGTATCAGAGCACTAGGTTTTACCTTTCGGAGTGTCGGATGACCTTGGTATGATGGAGTAGGTAGCTTAAGCAGAGTAACGTATTGTGTGTATGTCTGCAGCATACCCATGATGTGGTACTTCGCCTTAAGTGACCTAAGTACAAATTGCTTGAAATTCCTTCCTTGATGATTCATATCCTTGTGATTCGATTTCCGTATTCTAATCGAATCTTATCTCTATTTATAGCCTTGCCGCCGATGACTATGGGGACTCAGAGTGATGCAGCGTGGGCCGAGGTCAAAGTTGGCTCGGGTGAGACGAGTACTGCCCAGGATGGCACTTTAGTTGCACAGGTGCAGACGGATCAGCCTTCGACATATAGTATCGATAGGCTTGTGGCAGAGATGTGTTAGTTATATGTATGCCCTAGAGGCCATTACTATACATAGGATGTATATTGTAGTGGATGCTTGGACATATATAGGGAGGACTTTCTTGCTCGACATGATAGTATGCTATCTGGTTGATCTTTACCTTAACGTGTACACTGATTGTCTCCCTGTTACATGTTGGTAAAGCCCTTAGGATCTGTACTTGACTACCTGGACTATGATGCGGATCATACTAGTGGGGTCATGGTAGTCCATAAGTACATCCTTCAAAGTCCCTAGTCGTGGGTGTATCGAGACGGGGCATCGATATACCAGAGTAGACTAGCGTATACCTTCTCGACCCATACAGATGGGCGATGGATGATCCCATATCCATTGGTGTTTGACATCAGAGATGATATACGGGTGCTCAGTGGAGACTGGGTACACTGGACGGACTTGCCAAGAACTCCCAGATGGTATTATACCTTACGTCAGATGGCAGTTCTCTGGTGACACTGGTATAGAGTAGTCTGTTGACCCGAGATCGTCATAGAGTCTTGTGTGGTTCCCACTGTGCTTTGATTTCCATCTTACCACGTCCAAGAGGCCGTGCAAAACGGTGGTTTTTGGGTACAGTCCCGAGTCACATGGAGGCAATGAGCGATAGGAGGGGATTCGTCTCTCCCGGTATAGGGAGTTGATGTTGCGCTGTGTTCGATTGGCTATAACAGGAAATCCCTGGCCAGGGTTGCTGAGATTTACTGGTAAGTGTTACCTGTAGTTTCTCGAATTGTTATAGACCTCATATCGACACGACTTATCGAGCTATTGGGGTCTGACGTTTACCACCCCTAGGCGAGATATGCGACATATCAGAGATCAGACCGGACTGTACGGTAGTGTTACTGGTTGGATTCACTGGAGTGTGAGCGGGCTTGCTCGTCGATCTTCTGATAGCTCAATACCCGGGTGGCCGTTACGTTTAGCAGACCGCTTGCGGCTTGTGGGTGCTTGATATGATCATCAAACTACAGTTCTTAATATACGGAACACACACAAGAGGAAGAGTTCAGAAATGAACGAATTCTTCTTGAGGTATTGTAGACTAGGTCATATCAATGCGACCCGACAAGCTAAGTTCCACATAGATGCATATTTAAATCTGTTTGAATTTACATCTTATGAAACTTGCTAGTCATGTCACAAAGATAAGATGACCATAGCTCCGTTTACTGAAAAACAGAGAAAGAGTTAGTAAACTCTTGGGATGATACATGTTGATGTATGTCAGATCCCCTGTCTACATATGCCAGGACTGGTTCTTTGTACTTCGTTACATTCTCTGATAAATCTCTCAAGATTCAGACATATGTTCCTGTTGAAACACAAGTACGAACCTTTTGAGATATTCACAGAATATAAGTTAGAAGTAGAGAACCAAAATACGGGTATAAGTATTATGTCCTTTGATGTGATCAAGGAGGAGAATACTTGAGCACGAAATTCTTGGACTTTTCTAAAGGAGAATGAGATTCTCTCTCGGCATTACTCCTCCGTATACACCATAGCACGATGGTATATCGGGGCAGAGCAATAACACCCTATGTGATAAGGTGTGCTCTATGATGAGTACTACTGAGTTACCTATTTCCTTTTGGGAGTTATGCACTTGAGAAGCTGCATACCTATTGAACAGGGTTCAAATCAAATCAGTTGCTTACCACTTCATATGTGATATGGAATGGGAAGAGCCCATGTCTTAAGCTAGTTAAGATTTGGGGTTGTCCGGCCTACGTCAAAAAGCAAAATCCGGACAAGCTCGAGGCAAGGTCTGTAATGTAGAACTGGAAAGGTTCCAGCTATACAAACTACAGCAGATGATTTGATAGAACCAAAGGATTCAATAGTTACCAACGAACCTCAGCCTCTCCGCCGATCTAGTGAGGTTCCTCACCCGCCTGAGAGATACTTCGGTTACTCTATGATAGTGGGAGCGAGGATTGCATCATGAGATGATGACCCAACTAGATTCGAGCAGGCCATCAAGAGTAGGGACTCTGTAAGAATGGATGGATGCTTAGCGGTCTGAGATGTAATCCATATACACCAACAAAGTATGGACTTTGGTTGCTATATCTGAAGGGTTAAATCCCCATCAGGAGCAAGTATATCTTGAGAAGATTACTTGGTGTACATGGAAAAGTTGAGACTTTCAAAGCTAGACTTGTTAAGGGTTTTCGTCATCGACCAGGCGTGGATAATGATGAAACCTTTTCCAGTGGCTATGCTTAAGTCCATTCAGATCCTACTTGCCACGGCTACATACCTTGACTACGATATCTGACGGTTGGGTGTCATGACTGCTTTTCTAAATGATATTTTAGAAGAGTGCGTCTATAAGTACACAGCCAGAGGGCTTCGTAGACAGTGGGAGCAGCGGAAACGTGTGCAAGATGCTTTATAGGATAAAGCAGGCATCGCGGAGTTGGAACATCTGTTTTGATGGATTAGTCAAAGAAGTTGACATCATCAAAATGGTAGATGAACCTTGTATAAACAAGAAGGTAGTAGGGAGTATGGTGACGATCCTCGTAGAGTACGTGGATGACATACTCTTGATAGGGAAAGAGTTTCCTATGCTACGCTCGATCAATCTCCGCTTATCACAATGATTCTCCATATAGGATCAAAGTGATACCTCCTAAATCCTGGGTTTTTGGATCTATGAGATAGATCTAATTGGATGTTAGGACTCTCACTAGTTGTAGTGAGACGGTATCAACCGATCCTGGGGAGAATCACTGGAAGGGTTCCAGGGTGATAAAGACGACTGAATGTCAGTCACAGGCATTGTCTTTACCCTCAGTGGAGGGACGGTATGTTGGAAGAGTTCCAAGCTAGATACCGTGGCATACTAGAAGATAAAGGCAGGATACATCGCTACTTAAGATGATACCAAGGAGGATGTTTGGGTGTATATTGGTTCATGAGATGAACTACGTTCCTACCATTGTGAGACAATGGAGTTGTGGCTTATGCCAAGGAACGTCCGTCCCATCAGTGATCCAGACATATTCTAAGGCAGTGTCACCTGATCATGGAGATGGTTGATCTCCAGGGAGATCGAGGTTAGGAGAGTAGACTCAGAGGACAACACAGCGGATCCACTCACAAAGGCCTGTTCCTAGAGAGAGACTTTTATGGGATGGTTGAGTATGAGATACTGCAACCACTGCTATCAGATGGCCCTAGTGCAAGTGGGAGATTGTTAGTTATATGTATGCCCTAGAGGCCATTACTATACATAGGATGTATATTGTAGTGGATGCTGGGACATATATAGGGAGGACTTTCTTGCTCGACATGATAGTATGCTATCTGGTTGATCTTTACCTTAACGTGTACACTGATTGTCTCCCTGTTACATGTTGGTAAAGCCCTTAGGATCTGTACTTGACTACCTGGACTATGATGCAGATCATACTAGTGGGGACATGGTAGTCCATAAGTACATCCTTCAAAGTCCCTAGTCGTGGGTGTATCGAGACGGGGCATCGATATACCAGAGTAGACTAGCGTATACCTTCTCGACCCATACAGATGGGCGATGGATGATCCCATATCCATTGGTGTTTGACATCAGAGATGATATACGGGTGCTCAGTGGAGACTGGGTACACTGGACGGACTCGCCGAGAACTCCCAGATGGTATTATACCTTACGTCAGATGGCAGTTCTCTGGTGACACTGGTACAGAGTAGTCTGTTGACCCGAGATCGTCATAGAGTCTTGTATGGTTCCCACTGTGCTTTGATTTCCATCTTACCACGTCCAAGAGGGCGTGCAAAACGGTGGTTTTTGGGTACAGTCCCGAGTCACATGGAGGCAATGAGCGATAGGAGGGGATTCGTCTCTCCCGGTATAGGGAGTTGATGTTGCGCTGTGTTCGATTGGCTATAACAGGAAATCCCTGGCCAGGGTTGCTGAGATTTACTGGTAAGTGTTACCTGTAGTTTCTCGAATTGTTATAGACCTCATATCGACACGACTTTTCGAGCTATTGGGGTCTGACGTTTACCACCCCTAGGCGAGATATGCGACATATCAGACGATCAGACCGGACTGTACGGTAGTGTTACTGGTTTGATTCACTGGAGTGTGAGCGGGCTTGCTCGTCGATCTTCTGATCGCTCAATACCCGGGTGGCCGTTACGTTTAGCAGACCGCTTGCGGCTTGTGGGTGCTTGATATGATCACCATCCGCAACCGGCGTATTGACGAGTCTTTAGAGTCCTACACAGAGGTTTCCTGGCTTAAGAGAAACGAAATAGGTGCGAATATGAGATATGTGCGGGACCGAGAATAATGCGTGTATGTGATACCGTATTTCATTCTCGCGATGAATGTGTCGAATGGTTGTATGCGATATAACCTAGTTATCGAATCAAGGATTGATTCGATAAGCCGATACATTGGATACTAGCCGGTTATATGCGACATGACCGGATCATTGAATCAAGTGTTGATTTAATGATTTAATGTATAATTATATATTTGATATATTACTTTGCATTAACTAGTATTGGTTCACTTTAAATGGATTTACTCACTTGGTTTGTGCACATTGCATATGTGATATATTTTGTGCACATGATTGTATCATGTTTGATGATACATGCAAGCTAGGGTTAGTGTAAAGAATTAGACCATGGTTAAGATTATGATTAGGGTTTTCTTTTTTCTTTTTTATTTATTTATTTATTTTGGAAAAAGATGAGAAAAGAATGGTTGCTATTTTTGTTTGCTAGTTGAAGATTCTTGAAGCTTTGAATTAGTCCACCATTCTTGTCTCATCCTTAACCCTAACCATTCAAGTTAACCATGGTCCATTCTCTACAACTAACCAAGGGTTAGTAAATGATAAGTATTGATTTATTTATCATTTACTTAAATTCTTATCATAACATTCTTCTTGTTCTTCTTCATTTCTTCATGGAAGAAAGCTTGCTCCATTAATGGCAAGTGATGATAAAGAGTGAGAAATCCAATTCTAAAGTGAATCCACTTCCTATTTCTTCATCCTCTACCTCTTGCCAAGTAGTATAGGGTGTTTCCTTCACAAGTTTTCATGGCTTGGTGAAGGTGGAGCTTGTTCTTGTGATGCCTCGACGTAGATAATCTTCGGCATCGAACCGACGATCAAGCCCGCCCATTCTTCGATGATGCCAATGCCAGAGTCAAGGGTTCGATTTGGACAGCGGAGGGAGATCATCGTGGAGCTTAGGAAGTGGTGGACCGGATCTACAAAGGTTGTAGCCCCTTTCCTTTAGTTAAGTTGTTAACTAGTTTCTTTTTCGCCTAGAAATCTAGCCAACGATCCGTTCTAGGGTTTCTCGGCACCGTTTAAATTTGAAATTGGCATGGTTGATGCCTTGGGAGACCTCATAAGGGTGCCTAGGAACCCTACAAGATGCAGGACTTCCGCCAGACTATGAGTTCATTGGTCGACGTCGTTCGGGAGCTACGACAGGAGTTTGTTACCCCTGTTACTCAGTTGTCCTTTGCGATCAGCATGCAGCAGTCCGTCACCTACATAGCACCAGTGGTTGCGGCTCCAGTTGATGAGGCACATGTTCCAGAGACTCTGAGAGTTCCAGGACAGTGGAGGACTCGTACCAGTGTACCTGCCCAGAGAAAGAGGTATGGTCGTCTAGACAGATTTCGTGGCCATCGTGGGAGTAGCAGAGGCTTTGGACGAGGACAGTCGTTCAGCTCTCATCCCCGAGAGGGTCAGCAGTCAGCGCGTGGATGTTTTCAATGCGGAAGCCTTCAGCACTTCGTCAGGGAGTGTTCCTTAGCACCACATCAGGATCGTATTCAGAGAGGCCGTGGACGTGGAAGGTTCGCTTAGAGGGCTCAGTCTAACAAAGGAGTTCAGTCAGTTGCGAGTAGGGGGCAGACACAGGAGTTTGCTTCTACTCATCGGGACGCGCAAGCGTCCAATGCATAGTTTTCAGGTATCCTTAATTCGCATGTTCTTTTAATGTATTTGTTTGTTTTCTACACTTGTACAGTGGTTGGGGCAAGAGTTATGCTAGGTAGATTAGCCGTTTGTTTGAGTTAACTTCTGTCAGCGATTCTTTTGTTGCCGACACGTATTTCAGTTGTGTACCAATCGGATAGGAGATAGAGATTCGTCCATCGTTTTGGATCCTTCTAGAGAGGTTGGATTCGACGTTCTCCTGGGCAGGGACTGGTTAGCTACGTGTTAGGCATCTTTAGACTACCGCAAGAAAAACAGTCAGGTTTTGCTTTTCCCAGCGAGTCAATTCTTGTTGTGCAGGTGGATAGTTGTGCCGCCTCTCACAGCTTGAATTCAGCCTTTTTCGCTAGTCGACTTTTGAGGAAATGTCATGGATTCTTGGCGTTCATTCATGATACCGGAGTCACAGTGGGTTTGTTCGACCAGTTTTCCGTTTCGTGCGAGAGTTTTTCCGACGTTGTTCCAGATGAGCTGGCGAAGCTTAGGGAGCTTAAGGATCAGCTGCAGAGTTGTTGGTTGGGGAGTTTTGTGCGTCTGAGTGTTTCGCTTTTAGGAAGCTCCTATTTCTGATCGTCAAAGAGAAAGACGTCAGTTTGAGGTTGTGTATCGACGGGTCGTTAATTGAACCGGCTTACGGTGTGGATAGGTATCCTTTACCCCGCATTGATGATTTCCTCGATCAGCTCCACAGTGCGAGACATTTTCTAAGTTTGTTCTGGATCAGGTCATCATTATTGTGGGTCGGAGTGATGGCATTCCGAAGAATGCCTTATGCGTGCTACGGGCCTTGGGTGCCTTAGTGAGTCATTGGATTCACTGATGCCCTAGCAGCATTCATAGATATGATGAACCAGATTTCTTCAGGCCGTTCCTCGACCAGTTATTGTTGTGTTATTTACGACCTTCTGGTCTATTTAATGTGTCTTGAGGAACAGGAGTAGCACTTGAGGATTTGTTATGAAGATACTGGGAGAGCACCAGCGGTTTGCTAGATTCTCGGAGTGTTCCTTCAGGCTTGATTTGTTAGTTATGTATATGCCCTAGAGGCCATTGTTGTACATATGATGTATATTATAATGGATGTTTGGATATATATAGAGAGGAATTTCTTGCTCGTCATGATAGTATGCTATTTGGTTTCACTTTATCTTAACATGTTGACTTGTACTGGTTTACTGTCTTACTCTCACATGTTGATAAAGCCCTTAGGATCTGTACTCAACTGCTGGGACTATGATGAGATCATACTAGTGGGGCCACGGTACTCGATGAGTACATCCTATAACTATTCCTAGTCGAGGGTATATCGAGACAGGGAATCGATACACCAGAGTAGACTAGCGTATAGTCATCTTGACCCATATGATGGGCGATGGATGATCCCATATCCATCGGTGTTTGATATCAAGGATGGTGTACGGGTGCTCAGTGGAGACTGGGTACACTATACGGACTCGCCGAGAACTCCCAGATAGTGATATAACACACATCAGATGGCAGTTCTCCGGTGACACTGGTACAGGGTAGTCTGTATACCCGAGATCGTCATAGAGTCTTGTGTGATTCCCACTGTTCTTTGATTTCCACCTTACCACGTCCAAGAGGGCGTGCAAAATGGTGGCTTTTGGGTGCAGTCCCGAATCACATGGAGGCAATGAGCGATAGGAGGGGATTCGTCCCTCCCGGGATAGGGAGTTGATGTTGTGCTGTGTTCGATTGGCTATAACGGGAAGTTCCTGGCCAGGGCTGATATAGAGATTTACTGGTAAGTATTAACAGTAGTTTCTCGACCCGTTATAAGCCTCACATCGACACGACTTATCGGTTACTGGGGTCTGACGTATACCAACCCTAGACTTGATATGCGACATATCAGACGAACAGACCGGACTGTACGGGAGTGTTACTGATTGGATTCACAGGAGAACGTATAGGCTAGCTTGTTGATCTTCTGATCGCACAATACCTGGGTGGCTGTTACATTTAGCTTACCGCTTGCAGCTTGTGGGTGATTGATATGATCATCACCTGCTACCGGCGTATTGACGATTCTTTAGAGTCCTACACAGAGGTTTCTTGACTCAGGCAAAATGGAGTAGGGGCACATATGTGATATGTGCAGGACCGAGGATAATGCGATATGAGATACCGTATTATATTCTCACGATATTTAGATATGAGCCGGGTCATCGGATCAAGTGTTGATTCGATTAATCGGTACATGATATATTAGTCGGTTATATTCGATATAGCCGGATTGTCGGATCAAGTGTTGATTCGATGATTTAATGTATAATAATATATATAATATATTATATTACATTATCTAATATTGGCTCGCTTTATTTTTTCATTTTCTCACCGGGTAATACATTGATATATATGCGATATATGTTAATTGTATTATTTTCTTTTGTTAAAAATATATAATATATATGTGATATATATTATTGTGACATGATATGATTAATATTGGAACAGGTTTAGTGGAGATTAAACCAGCTTAGGGTTTGATTAGGGTTAGTTGCTTCATGCACCTTTTAGAAGCTTTCCTTTTGTCATGGGTTAGATATTATGGTTGATATTTTTCCATGACTCATTCTTTAACCCAACCAAACCCTAGACCTAGTTAATTCTCTACAAGGGTTATCCTTGTCATCCTAAACCATGGTTGCTTTATTAATTCATATATTCATTCCATTATTCATCACAAAAGGATTAACTCATTTTTCATCATCTTCTTCTCTCTTGAGCTTTGAGAAAGCTTACTAGTTATTCATTTTGTGATGATTTCATGTGAGAATTTGATATAAAAAGAAAGCATAAATACTACTCCATCATCCTCATATAATCTAGCCAATTAGATTAGGGTGTTCACCTCATTAGAGTGAGAGAGCTTGAGTTATAGCAAATTCGATGTAGACCATCGGAGAAAAGGAATACTACAACCTAGCATGGATCGTTCGAGTCGTGGAGCCTCTCTTGAGTCCGGGAGATCGTGGATCGCGGTGAGGGGACTTCTACTCGGAGCTTATGAAGCGAAGGAGTGGACTATAAAGGTTGTAATCCCTCACACTTTGTTGTAAAGATATTTACTTGCATGTTTAACCTTAATAATCAAGCAAAGATCCCGACTTTGGGTTGCTCGGCACGTTTAAAATTTTATTCGGGCATGGTTGATGCCTTATGAACCCTCACAAGAGTGTCTAAGAACCCTACAGTGGTATCAGAGCCTAGCTAGAGCATTAGGCGACGTGTATATGAAGTTAAAACTCCGATCGAAGCTCGAAACGTCGAAATAGACCCCTTTCTGGAAATTTTGTAAAATGTGATTTTTTCTGTATTAAAAAAGCCTAAAAAAATCAGCAGGGAATTCTAAGAATTTCCATAAAATTCGAGCTCATAATTCCGTACATCCGCGACGGGAACAGTGAATTGTGAACAGTATTTTGTGCAGTAACCTCCGTAGCTATTCCTATATATTTCTGGGTATTTTTAAACTGACTCAAGTGTTGAGTATTCTGGGGTTTATTTTGTAATCGTTTATTCGATCGGAAAATTTAATTTTGTTATGTTTTCCGGATATTTAGAAACTGTTAAAATGTTCGAACGGATATCATTAACTCACTTTTTCCCGGCACGAAAAGCATTCAAGTGTTGAATTTTTATCGGGTTTAAATCTTTCGGAAAAACGTGCAAGTAACGCGGCGGTCCCTCTAGAAGAACACAAACCGTAACTCGATTATGTGACCGTCTGAACCGCCTCTAAAACTTAGGGTTTAGGGCAGTACGGCATGCCACATGTGAGTCGTTGGCTTGACCCTTCTACGGCTGGATCATCGGTACTGTGACATATTCTGGGATTATTTGAACTCCGCTCAAGTGTTGAGCTATTTAGGAAATCTTGGGTATTTGATTATCCGATCGGAAAGTTTAATACTGTCTATTTATCTGGAATGTGATACAATATGTGGAATTCATATAGTTAGGCATGAAATGCGAAGTATGTGATATTTCGGAATTATGATGTCTAAAGTGATTGTGGATTCCAAATGTTGTAGTTTTCCAATTTCTTTTCTATGACAGTAAGTGTAGTATGTAGTTGTATTGCCGGTTTTCGTTGCTATACATCAACGACGATCGGTGTATGCATACTTACTTACGTTGATGATATGAGATATTATGTGTTGCTGTGATATATTATATTGGATCGTCGAGTTCTGAATAGCCGGGGGTTTTATGTGAGATGGGGGTTTTTATTTTCATTCATGTAAAATTCATTTGTATGTAATATTCTTTTATTGGGGCACTTCCGGGTTGAGGATTATGTCACCATTGTATATTATTTACTTTTCCGAATTAGGTATACCCAAGGAGGGGAGCATAAGTAACCGGATTCTAGGGTCCAGTGGGAGGCTATCTCGAGGAGTTGAGACCGGGTCTCCTAACCCTAGAATTGGCAGTGTTACTTGCCGCTCTCGTAGGGGTCTAGGGATGTGGGAATCCGTGTTTTATACCGGCTCGTATTGAAAACACGGACATCCTAGTATATCCAATATTTCATATATATTCTTCTGCTGCAATGTTCTGTGATGAGATCATATTACTGCCTGAGACGAATGCTTATACTATATATATATGCTGATATATAAATATTACCGTTTTCGTTTCTTCTGCGATGCTTAGGAAGCATAAGCTGATGGGATTTTTATTAACGAGATTAATAAAAGAAAAGAAACCTAAAAGATGCTGTAGAATCAAAACTTTATAAAAGGGGTAGCTACAGTTTTGCTTTGCATAGCGGTATATATGATATACCCTGCACCTTATTCGATGAGGAAAGAGCCGAGATCCCTTCACCGGGAGTGACCTCTTTAGCGAAATTGGCAGATGCTACAAACTCGCGGTATAGTTTTTGACAGTTTATATAGTTCTTGCTTTGCACAGCGGTATATATGATATATCCTGCACCTTATTCCATAGGGAAAGAGCCGAGATCCCTTCACCGGGAGTGACCTCTTTAGCGAAACTAGAAGCCTCAAAAACACTCCTCTTCAAAACCACTTGTTTCTACAACGATATCAAGTTCATTACGCTCATGGTTTTCTGAAAAACCTGCGTAGCCCTCCGACATTTCAGATAGGTAAAACTTAGTATTCGTGCTGCGTTTGTTGGCTTTCATCATGGCGTAGTGTGCGGTAGCTAACTATTACTTATCTGCAACATATGATGAGATTGGGTTAGGGTAGTCGTGCAGCTTTGTTGGCTTTCGTAAAGGGACGTACGGCTGGGTTAAATTCAATCAAGAAATGTACGGGTTGAACTTGACTAGTGGACTATGGTTTGTTGGCATTCGTCAAGGTCATAGCACGTTAGGAGTAAAAGCATTATCGGGAATTTAAAGTGTTGAAATTTGCAATAAGATTGCATACCTTCTATGAGATAGATGGATCCTGATGCCCACTACGAGTAAGAGTTACTCCTGGGAGAGTTTTACACAGGACAATTAGCCGATCAAGTAGGTGTCTAGAAAGGTGTTAACGGGGTTATGCCTCTGGGAAAACGATGATTATTTTAATTAGGTCCGTGAGAGAGCACGGGGAACCTCCCTCAAGTACCGACACTGATATGGCTGAAAGATTGACGAAATTGTAGGGTGTAATTAATCCCGGCTAATCTTACCTTTTAGGGTTTGAAGGAAGATTTGATAAAAATAGTGGGAGATATCCTGATTAGATAAGATAATAACCAATCTAATCTTGCAAGAGCATACGCTAAAGTTTTCCCTTCTCTCTCTCTCCAGGTAGCGACCAAATCAGGACTTAATCAAGATAATAATATGGATGTATTGACTGAACCCGATTATTATACTGAGCAGGGGAACGTTGGTCCCGTTCTTTCTTGTAAGAGTTTTAAGACTGAACAGGGAATAGAAGAATATCTGGATTCTCTCACCGCCCAAACGGAGAACATGCATGTTGATGCACCTTCTTCGGGTGTGTTAGTTATTGAGAACTGTTTCTCAGTTCACCCTACGTCCTGGGTATTAGATACCGGATCAGGATCCCACATATGTAAATTGTTACATGGGCTACATAAAGGTAGAGAACTGGGAAAAGGTGATCATTCCGTTCAAGTAAGGAATGGTGCAAGTATTGCAGCCAAAGCAGTTGGCGAATATCACCTAGTATTGCCAAGTCGTAATACACTGATTCTGAATGGGTGCTATTATATACCGAACATGATGTGCAACATTATATCAGTTTCATTATTAAGTAAAGAAGGATATAATTTTGTAGTAAAGGATAATGTTATGAACATATTCCTAGATCAAAAGTTGATTGCATCAGGCTCGTTACATAATGGCATATTCATTCTCAATCAAAATACAATCCTCAATATACAAAACACACACAAGAGAAAGAGTTCAGAAATGAACGAATCTTTCTTGTGGCATTGTAGACTTGGTCATATCAATGCGACCAGACTAGCTAAGTTACATAAGGATGGATATTTGAATCCGTTCGAATTATCATCTTATGATACTTGCCATTCATGTCTCAAAGGAAAAATGACCAAATCTCCATTTTGTGGACACGGAGAAAGAGTCACGGAACTCTTAGGACTGCTACATACTGATGTATGCGGTCCTATGTCTACGCATACCAGGAACGGTTCTTCCTACTTCATTACATTCACTGATGATCTCTCTAGATACGGACATGTGTTCCTGATGAAACACAAGTCTGAAGCTTTTGAGAAATTCAGAGAATATAAGCACGAAGTAGAGAACCAAACAGGGAAAAGTATTAAGATCCTTCGATCTGATCGAGGAGGAGAATACTTGATCAATGATTTTCTGAATTATCTAAAAGAGAATGGGATTCTCTCTCAGCTTACTCCACCTTTTACACCACAGCACAACGATGCATCGGAATGGAGGAATCGCACCCTATTAGATATGGTGCGCTCTATGATGAGCGAAGCTAAGTTACCTATTTCCTTCTAGGGGTATGCGCTTGAGACAGCCATACACCTATTGAATACGGTTCCTATCAAATCAGTGCCTACCACTCCATATGAGATATGGAAAGGGAAGAGACTATCTCTTAAGTATGTTAAAATATGGGGTTGTCCGGCCTATGTCAAAAGGCTAAATCCGGACAAACTCGAGGCAAGGTCTGTCCTATGTAAGATTGTAGGATATCCCAAGAACTCACAAGGGTATATCTTCTACCACACTGAGGAACAAAAGGTATTTGTTTCTCGACATGCCACCTTTTTAGAGAAGGAATTTCTTGCAAAAGAAATTTGTGGCGAGGAGGTAGAACTGGAAGAGGTTCCACCGAAACAAACTATAACAGAAGACTTGGTAGAATTGGAGGATTCAGTAGTTCCCGACGAACCCCGGCCTCTCCGCCGATCTAGTAGGGTTTCTCATCAACCTGAGAGATACTACGGTTTTTTCATTGATGGTGGAAGTGTGGATTGCATCATGGAAGATGATGACCCGACTAGTTTCGAGCAGGCCATCACAAGTGGTGACTCTGTGAAATGGCTGGATGCAATGCGATCTGAGATGGAATCCATATACAGCAACAAAGTTTGGACTTTGGAAAATGCTCCTGAAGGGGTAAAACCCATTGGGAGCAAGTGGATCTTTAAAAAGAAAATTGGTGTAGATGGAAAAGTTGAGACTTTCAAAGCTAGACTTGTTGCAAAGGGTTTTCGTCAATGACCAGGTGTCGATTATGACGAAACCTTTTCTCAAGTGGCTATGCTTAAGTCCATCCGGATCTTACTTCCCATTGCTTCATACCATGACTACGAAATCTGGCAAATGGATGTTAAGACCGCCTTTCTAAACGGTGATTTAGAAGAGTGCGTGTACATGACTCAGCCAGAGGGCTTCGTAGATAGTGGGAGCAGTGGAAAGGTGTGCAAGGTGCTTAAATCCATTTATGTGTTAAAGCAAGTATCGCGGAGTTGGAACATCTGTTTTGATGTTGTAGTCAAAGAGTTTGACTTCATCAAAAATGTAGATGAACCTTGTATCTATAAGAAGGTTGCAGAGAGTAAGGTAGTCTTCCTCATATTGTACGTCGATGACATACTCTTGATAGGAAATGATGTTCCTATGCTGCAGTCAGTCAAGCTCTTCTTATCACAAAGATTCTCAATGAAAGATCTAGGTGATGCCTCTTGCATACTGGGAATAATGATCTATAGAGATAGATCTAAACGGATACTGGGATTTTCCCAATCCAGGTACATTGACACCATACTAAAGAGGTTTAGTATGGAAGAATCCAAGCGTGGGAAGCTACCCACGATCTCTGGACTCACTCTCTCCAAAGAGATGTCTCCCAAGACTGATTTGGAGAGAGCTCGCATGCAAGGGATACCCTATACTTCGGCAGTAGGCTCTATCATGTATGCGATGCTATGTACCAGACCCGATGTAGCATACACACTAAGTGTAGTGAGTCGGTATCAAGCAGATCCTGGAGAGAGTCACTGGACAGCTGTGAAGAACATTCTCAAGTACTTACGAAGGACTAAAGAGATGTTCTTGGTGTATGGTAACGGAGAACTCTAGGTGGAGTCCTTTACCGATTCCAGCTTCCAAAGTGATAAGGACGACTCTAAGTCGCACTTGGGATTTGTCTTCACCCTCAATGGAGGGGCGGTATGTTGGAAGAGTTCCAAACAGGATACCGTTGCAGACTCGACGATGGAGGCTGAATACATCGCTGCCAACGATGCTGCCAAAGAGACTGTCTGGATGAAGAAGTTCATTAGTGAACTTGGTGTGGTTCCATCCATTGAGCATCCAATACCTCTGTATTGCGATAACAATGGAGCTGTAGCTTTGGCCAAGGAACCCAGGTCCCATCAAAAGTCCAGACATATTCTGAGGCGGTATCACCTGATCAGGGAGATAGTTGATCGCCGGGAGATCGAGGTCAGGAGAGTAGACACGAAGGACAACACTGTGGATCCATTCACGAAGTCCATTCCCCAGATACAGTTTGAGAGATTATTCAGGATGCTAGGTATGAGATACTACAGCAGCTGGCCTTACTGCAAGTGGGTGATTGTTAGTTATGTATATGCCCTAGAGGCCATTGTTATACATATGATGTATATTATAATGGATGCTTGGATATATATAAAGAGGACTTTCTTGCTCGTCATGATAGTATGCTATTTGGTTTCACTTTATCTTAACATGTTGACTTGTACAGGTTTACTGTCTTACTCTCGGATGTTGATAAAGCCCTTAGGATCTGTACTCGACAGCTGGGACTATGATGAGATCATACTAGTGGGGCCACGGTAGTTGATGAGTACATCCTATAACTGTTCGTAGTCGAGGGTATATCGAGACAGGGCATCGATACACCAGAGTAGACTAGCGTATACGCAACTTGACCCATATGATGGGCGATGGATGATCCCATATCCATCAGTGTTTGACATCAAGGATGGTGTACGGTTGCTCAGTGGAGACTGGGTACACTGGACGGACTCGCCGAGAACTCCCAGATGGTTATAAACCACACGTCAGATGGCAGTTCTCCGGTGACACTAGTACAGGGTAGTCTGTAGACCCGAGATCGTCATAGAGTCTTGTGTGATTCCCACTGTGCTTTGATTTCCACCTTACCACGTCCAAGAGTGCATGCAAAACGGTGGCTTTTGGGTGCAGTCCCGAATCACATGGAGGAAATGAGCGATATGAGGGGATTCGTCTCTCCCGGTATAGGGAGTTGATGTTGTGCTGTGTTCAATTGGCTATAACTGGAAGTCCCTGGCCAGGGCTGATATAGAGATTTACTGGTAAGTGTTAACAGTAGTTTCTCGACCCGTTATGAGCCTCACATTGACACGACTTATCGGTTACTGGGGTCTGACGTATACCAACCCTAGACTTGATATGCGACATATCAGACGAACAGACCGGACTGTACCGGAGTGTTACTGATTGGATTCACAGGAGAACGTACAGGCTAGCCTGTTGATCTTCTGATCGCTCAATACCTGGGTGGCTGTTACGTTTAGCTGACCGCTTGCAGCTTGTGGGTGTTTGATATGATCATCACCTGCTACCGGCGTATTGACGATTCTTTAGACTCCTACACAGAGGTTTTTTGACTCAGGAAAAACGGAGTAGGGGCACATATGTGATATGTGCAGGACCGAGGATAATGCGATATGAGATACCGTATTATATTCTCGCGATATTTAGATATGAGCCGGGTCATCAGATCATGTGTTGATTCGATGAATCGGTACATGATATATTAGTCTGTTATATTCGATATAGCCGGATTGTCGGATCAAGTGTTGATTCGATGATTTAATATATAATAATATATATGATATATTGTATTAAATTATCTAATATTGGCTCGCTTTATTATTTCATTTTCTCACCGGGTAATACATTGATATATATGCGATATATGTTAATTGTATTATTTTCTTTTGTTACAAATATATAATATATATGTGATATATATTATTATGACATGATATGATTAATAATGAAACATGTTTAGTGGAGATTAAACAAGGTTAGAGTTTGATTAGGGTTAGTTGCTTCATGCACCTTCTAGAAACTTTCCTTTTGTCATGGGTTAGATATTATGGTTGATATTTTTCCATGACTCATTCTTTAACCCAACCAAACCGTAGCCCTAGTTAATTCTCTACAAGGGTTATCCTTGTCATCCTAAACCATAGTTGCATTATTAATTCATATATTCATTTCATTATTCATCACAAAAGGATTAACTCATTTTTCATCATCTTCTTCTCTCTTGAGCTTTGAGAAAGCTTACTCTTTATTCATTTTGTGATGATTTCATGTGAGAATTTGATATAAAAAGAAAGCATAAATACTACTCCATCATTCTCATCTAATCTAGCCAATTAGATTAGGGTGTTCACCTCATTAGAGTGAGAGAGCTTGAGTTATATCAACTTCGACGTAGATCATCGGAGAAAAGGAATACTACAAGCTAGCATGAATCGTTCGAGTCGTGGAGCCTCTCTTGAGTCCGTGAGATCGTGGATTGCGGTGAAGGGACTTCTACTCAGAGCTTATGAAGCGAAGGAGCGGACTACAAAGGTTGTAATCCCTCACACTTAGTTGTAAAGATGTTTACTTGCATGTTTAACCCTAATAATCTAGCAAAGATCCCGGCTTTGGGTTGTTTGGCACCTCTAAAATTTTATTCGGGCATGGTTGATGCCTTATGAACCCTCACAAGAGTGCCTAGGAACCCTACATGGTTGTGTTGACTCCTAGGTCTTGTAGTCACGGGAGACGGTTTTGTATAGTTCCGAGGAAGATCGTGGCCGTGCAGCTTAGGCCCAGACTTGTGTGCTGGGCGGAAGTCCGCAGATTTTGGACTTAGCAGGTTTTTACCGCCGTTTCGTGCAGGATTTCTAGTGTAGTGCTGCACCGTTGACTGAATTGACCGGGATGGTGGTTTCTTTTCTTTGGACTGACGCATGTGTGCGGAGTTTTCGGCAGTTGAAGATTCGGTTAACAACTGCATCAGTTCTTTCTTTTCTTTTGGTTCGGGCGACCTTGTTGTTTAACTGTGAAGTGTGTACTGAGGTGACACTATAGAGTTATCACTTTTTCTTCCCTACATTTGGAGGAAGTACGAGAAGGATATTCCACTCATGATCTGGAGATGGCCGCGGTGGTTTTGCGTTGGAGATTTAGAGACACTACTTGTTCGAGAGTCGTGTAAGATTTTCACGGACCACCAGAGCTTAATGTACATCTTCCTGCAGCGGATTTGATTGTTGTGATAGTCTTCTACAGACTTACAGTTCTTGTGCGATCGTCGAGTACAGCTTAAGTTCGTCTCTACGGAGGGGACAGCTTGCTCATGTCCGCGCCCGACCACTTTTCTTTAATCGCTTTCGCGAGACACTGCCCGCCGATGCTCGTTCGTCATTGATACTTGAGCATACTCAGCTGGGTAATGATTCGGAGTCCTTGATTTGTTACACGGGTGTGCTAATTTAGGGACGCGTTTGTATACCTGATATTATCGGGTAGAGACGTGAAATCCTAGAGTAAGCACATCAGTCAACTCTCTGTATTCATTCAAGTTCCACCAACATTGACGTGACTTATGAGATAGTTATGGGTGGGCAGTGATGTAAAGAGAAGTTTCAGGTTTCGTTTCAAGGTGTCTGTCTTGTTGTGTGCTTGGGTTGAGCATCTGAGGCCGGCTGGAGAGTTGCAATCCTTAACCGTTCCGAAGTAGGAGTGGGAGCAGATCTTCACGAATTTCGTTATGGTGTCTACCCAGGGTTAGTCAGGGTGTGACTCCATTCGGATTCTTTTCGTTCGGTTATACTCAGTTTGCTCAGTTGTTCTTTGTTAAGTTGTGTGTTTGTGTTAATTATGTCGGCAGTTGGGGATCGTCACTTGCCATGGTTAGGGTTCTCCTTCGATAGCTGTTATCAGGAGACACTCCAATTGGTAACCTTCAGGTTTAGGGGTTAGGTCGTGTCGATCACCAGTCTGTTGTTTTTATGACTCTGCGTGGTAGGATTTTGGACCCCAGCTAGTCTAGAGACTTCGGGGATTATCCAGTTGTTTTAGGTCAGGATGAGAATTGTCCATTGCGGACAGAGGTCTTATGCCGACCGTGTTGGTCGTAGGCTTGAGTTCGCAGTGGCAGATCATGTATTCTTACGGATTTTTCCGATGAATGACGTGTTGAGTTTTGGGAAGCTTATCCCAAGATTGTAGGTCCTTCCGAGATCATATAAGCGAGTTAGTTTCGCTGCCTTTAATTTGGCACTTCCGCCTAGATCATTGAGTGTTCACCCTGTATTCCTTGTGTTGATACTTTACAATTACCTTCATGACCTTTCTCACATGTTTTGGCACCAGACCTTTTGGCATGGACGCGATCGTTTCGCTCACCGGCAGCCATTTGTGTTAATGGCTCGGCAGGTGGAGAAACATCGGTCGAGGGTCTTGCCATCTGTGAAGGGCTTTCTTGGACGTAGCCGTATAGTGAGGTAATCACTTGGGAGGCTGCGAGAGAGATTTGAGAGTTATAATCTTCTCTTTGAAGGTACGCGTAGCAGTATATTTTTTAAATTCGGGGACGAATTTCTTTTAAAGGGGGGAGATTGTAACACCTTAGAATGTGTTTTGTGGATAATTATATTTTAATATATAGTTTTTAATAAAAAGTTTATCAAATTGATTTCCAATTATTTTATCCTATTTAATTAATATTTTATTAGATTTTTCCTAGGCTTGCACACACTTGTGCATGTTAACTAGGGTGTTAATTTGGGGTTTAGCCATGATTAGCATCATGGTGAGCTAACGATTTATTTAAGCTATTTTTGAAATTTATATTAAGTGCTTTGGGTTTTCTTTGCATGGTTGTTCTTTTAAAAAGAAAAAAAATGAAAAGTGAATTTGAAAAAAAAAGATTTTTTAAATTTTATTTGTAGTGTTGACCTTGAGAGAGAGAGAGAGAGCATGGGGCATCATGGCTTGTGCCATGCCTCATTAAATGAAGTGAGAGAGAGTGAGAAAGGAGGGTTGAATTGTTTTCCCTCATTACTCTCATTTCCCTCATTGCTCTCATTCTCTCACTCTAAAACACTCACACACACATACAACAAGAGAAGCAGCAGCAGCTGAGGCATTAGCAGCAGAAGAAAGAACTTCAGCAGCAACAACAACAGAACAGCAGCATCAGCAGCAGGCAGTAGCAGTAGCTTCTGCAACAGCAGCAGCCGAGGCCCCACCAACTGCAGCAAGCCCCCATCTCCTCCATCCACTCTTTCTCCTGCTTCATAGGGTTCCATAGGGTATATTTTCTTTACTCATTTCCCCTTATTGCTTAGCTTGTGTGTAGTTTAGCGTCAGTTTGCGTTTAAAGTTAGTTTAGTGCTAATTATGGTGATTTGTGTGGAATTTTATTTAGGATGTGATTGTGTTGGTAAACCATACCTATTTAAGTGTTATTAGGGTCACTTTAACTGAGTTTAAACCAGATTTTACTAAAATACTACAGGGTTTACGTTTTGTGCAAAATATCGTACTTTAGTGTCGATTTGCGACATCTGGAACCTGCTGTGGTCCGGGAAATTTACTGAAAAACTAAACAAAATTGTAGTGATGTTCTTGGGACACTCGAGCACCACCTGAGGCACGACACCCAGGACACCGGCCAAGGCCGGCGACGGTAAGGAGGAGGTCCGGCGACGCCGGCTAGGGTAAGGAGTTAGGGTTTGGTTTTTCCTGGGTTGGTGTCTGCAGTGGTTTGGGTTCTGTTGGTCTTGTTTGCTTGTTTAGTTTACACTGTATGCAAAATCTGGGATCGTATAGGCAGTTTCTAGCGTTTTGTGTCCGCGCGATACGTGACACGACACGGATCGTGCTGTTTGCGTGGTTTTTCTCTTGGGTTAGTTTCGTCGTGTCGCTACGCACGTTATGTAAGTCGATGTACAACACCCCACGACTTGCGGGGAGGCGAAATAATGAAAAACGATCTTGTTCTTTGCTTAAACATCGACTAACCGCAAGAATCGAAGCTAAACTATAACTAACAAGAAACCATAGAAGAGTTAACTACTATGATAAGTGATTATACCTAAAGATCCGAGTCCTTCGTCTTGTCGTACTCCACGTCCTCTCCGGCCTTCTCTATGTAGTAGAAGATCCACCCGAGAGCTTTACTATAAGCTTCACCTCTAACTTGAGGTAACTAGGTTTCTTAAATCGCTAATTTAAGCAACCTAAGTGATATAGAGAATGGTTAAGGATTAAGTAGTCTAATCTAATCCTTGTACTCAACACATGAGAGGGGAGGATTAGGGTTTGAAGAGAGAGAGCTTGAGGAGAGAGAAAGTGAGCAAGAGAATGAAATGAGATAATGATGTATCATAATATATATCAAGCATTATCATTTATCCAATAAAAGAAAATAAAGGATTTACAACCATGCTTGATAAATATCTAAGGGTGATTTATCTCCTTGAGTCATTAAGCATTTATGATGCATTAATGACATGGATGAATCACTCATATGACTCACTAATCTCATTTAATGCATATGCCACCTTAACCCCCAAGTCATAATCTTCTAGAAGCTTCTCGCGTAATTACGAGAACGCCCCTCCTATCCGTGAAAACACGGAAAAACTTTAGATTGTATAAATCCAATAACCGGATACTAGAAACTGGCTTAAACCAAAGCCGGCTAGTAAAAACTGTCCGGATGTCGTACGTGCGTAAACATACGTATGCGTCCGAACCCTTGTCGTAAAACCATACGACCTCTATATCGTTTCGCCTGGAATAGGGAAACTCTCTGTGTGGGATTCTAATGACTCGACTACTACGCTGGCAGTGGGTTTAACCACAGACCGCAAGCGGCACTAGCTGTACGTAATGGTCCCCAGGTAGATATCGATAAGAAGGCCGATGAGGAAACCTATCCGAACTCCTACTGAGCCTGATGTGACAATCTCCGTACAGTCCGGTCTATTCGTCTAAGACTATCGCATATCGGGCCTAGAGGGCGGCAAGCGTCGGTCCCCTAATAGCGGTATAAGTCGTGTCGGAGCGAAGCCCATTACACCGTGAGAAACTACTGGAACCTACCAGTAAATCTCGCTTGCCCTGGCCAGGGACTTTGCGTAATGACTTTCTGACACAGCGCGATATCAACTCCCAATACCGGGAGAGTCGAATTCTGTCTAACCGCCACTGCCTCCAAGTGCTCGGGATTGCACCCAACTGCTACCTGTTTGCACGAATCCTTTGAGCCGTGGTAGGGTAGCAATCTAAGAATAGTGGGACACACTCGAGGCAAAGTAGCAGTGTCAAGTCTGCGGACTATGCCGTACTCATGTCACCTGGGAACTGTTAACTGACGACTGGTATAAAACCCAACCAACAGTTTCCTGCGAGTCCTGTCCGGTGTACCCGTAACCCAACGAGCACCTGTATACTATCTCCAGTACGACATACTGACGGCTGTGGGACAGACCATCTCCCCAACTGGGATGAGAAGCGTACAAACTTGTCTACTCCGGAGTATCGATGCCCTGTCTCGATAATCCTACGACTAGGGACCTCAATAAGGATGTGCTTATAGACTACCCAGCCCCCACTAGTGTGACTGCCATCACAACGCTGGTAGTCAAGCAAGATCCTAAGAGCTCTATCAATACGTATACTCCCATATTAAGATAGAAAAACCAAGTAGCATACTACCACGTTTAGCAAGACTGTTATATACATGTGAATATCCCAAGCTTCCATTAAGTAATATACAAACTAGTATGATACAATAATGGCCCCTGGGGCATATACACTAACAATCTCCCACTTGCACTAGGGCCATGTACTGGCGTATCGAAGACCGATGATCTCGAGTAGCCTCTCGAACTGAATCTGAGGTAGGGCCTTCGTGAATGTATCAGCAATGTTCTCTTCAGTAGCAACTCTCCGAACCTCGATCTCCCGACGATCAATGATCTTCCTGATCAGGTGATACAGCCTTAAGATGTGTCTGGACTTCTGATGGGACCTTGGTTCCTTCGCTAAAGCTATAGCTCCGTTGTTGTCGCAATACAGAGATATAGGATCAACAATGGTAGGAACCACCTGAAGTTCTGTTAGGAACTTCTTCATCCAGATCGCTTCTTTTGCGGCATCGCAAGCAGCTATATACTCCGCTTCCATCGTCGAGTCAGCAACGGTGTCCTGCTTGGAGCTCTTCCAGCACACCGCCCATCCATTGAGGGTAAACACATAACCTGACATGGACTTGGAATCGTCCTTATCACTCTGTAAGCCGGAATCAGCATAGGGCTCCATCCTGAGGTCTTTTCCGCCGTAAACCAAGAACATCTCCTTAGTCTTCCTCAGGTACTTGAGAATGTTTTTTACTGCTATCCAGTGCTTCTCCCCTGGGTCTGACTGATACCGGCTTACCACGCTCAGTGCGTAAGCTACATCTGGTCTGGTGCACAACATCGCATACATTATAGTGCCTACCGCAGAAGCGTAGGGTATAATAGACATGCGTTCCCTTTCCAAATCAGTCTTGGGAGACATCTCTTTGGATAGGATGATTCCGTGACAAGCCAGTAGATTACCGCGCTTAGAATCTTCTATACTGAATCTTTCCAGTACAGTGTCGATATACCTGGACTGCGAAAGTCCCAACATCCTCTTGGATCTATCACGATAGATCCGGATCCCCAGAATGTAAGAGGCATCACCCAGGTCTTTCATGGAGAACCTGTGTGACAAGAATCCTTTGACAGATTGTAGCATAGGAATGTCATTTCCTATCAATAGAATGTCATCCACGTACAAGACGAGGAATACGACACTTCTGGCTACAACTTTACTATATATACATGTTTCATCTGGATTTTTGATAAAATCATATTCTTTGACTGTCTCATCAAAACAGATGTTCCAACTCCGCAATGCTTGCTTTAGTCCCTAAATGGACTTAAGCAACTTGCATACTTTCCCGCTGCTCCCACTCTGATTGAAACCCTCTGGCTGATCCATATAGACGCACTCTTCTAAATTACCATTCAGAAAGGCCGTCTTTACGTCCATCTGCCAGATTTCATAATCATGGAAGGCAGCAATAGCAAGAAGGACCCGAATGGATTTGAGCATAGCCACTGGAGAAAGAGTTTCGTCATAGTCCAAACCAGGTCTTTGACGAAAACCCTTTGCAACAAGTCTAGCCTTATAGGTTTCCACCTGTCCATCTACACCAATCTTTTTCTTGAAGATCCATTTGCATCCTATGGGTTTTACCCTATCTGTAGCAAAGTCCAAAGTCCATACTTTGTTGGTGTACATAGACTCCATTTCGGTCCGCATTGCATCTAGCCATCGTACCGAATCGCCGCTCTGGATGGCCTGCTGGAAGCTAGTAGGTTCATCATCATCTATGATGCAATCCTCTCTATCCCCATCTATGAGAAAACCGTAGTATCTCTCAGGCGGATGAGACGGCCTACTACTCCTGCGGAGGAGTGCGGGAATGTCCTGTTCTTCTTGAACTGCTTTTTCTACCAAACTTTCAGTATTAGTTTATGGTTCTGGAATTTCTTCCAGTTCTATTTCGCTCCCACTTGTTTCCTTTTCTAAAAACTGATGTTCTAGAAAATGGGCATTACGAGAAACAAATACCTTTTGTTCCTCTGCGTAATAGAATAGATATCACCTGGAGTTCTTTGGATATCCCATAAACTTACACTTTACTGATCGTGCCTCGAGCTTGTCTACATGCTGCTTTTTAACAAAAGCTGGACATCCCCAAATTTTTATATACTGAAGATGGGGTTTCTTCCCACTCCACATCTGATATGGAGTGGTAGGCACAGTCTTGGTAGGAACCATGTTCAAAAGATATGCCGCTGATTCTAGCACATAACCCCAGAAAGATCGCGGTAACTCAGCATTACTCATCATGGATCGTACCATATCCAATAGGGTTCGATTCCCTTTCTCCGATACACCGTTATGCTGTGGAGTGTATGGAGGAGTAAGCTGAGAGAGAATTCCTTTCTCTTTTAGGTAACCTAGGAACTCGGCACTCAAGTATTCACCACCTCGATCAGATCTTAGTGTCTTGATACTTTTGCCGGTTTGGTTTTCTACTTCATTCTTATACTCTTGGAATTTCTCAAAAGCCTCGGATTTATGTTTCATCAGATAAATGAATCCGTACCTTGAGTAATCATCCGTGAAAGTAATGAAAAAGAAAAAACCAACTCTTGCATGTGTAGACATTGGACCGCATACAACGCTGTGTATGAGTCCTAAGAGCTCGCTCGCTCTTACTCCATGTCCAGTGAATGGAGTCTTTGTCATCTTTCCTTTGAGACAAGATTGACAAGTGGCATAAGTTTGATATTCGAACGAGTCCAAATATACTTCTCTATGTAACTTAGTCAACCTTCTCTCATTGATGTGACCCAGTCTATAATGCCATAAGAAAGCTTTATTTAAATCTGGAGACTTTCTTTTTAGTGTGTTCCGGACATTGAAAATCTGGAGTTGGTTTAAGACATATATACCGTTATTTGGTGTACCGGACCCAATCAAACAATGATTAAGGTGGATGTTAACAACATCACTTACAAATGTGAAATCATAACCTTTATTTGATAACAAGGAAACTGATATGATATTACACGTTAAGCTAGGTACATAAAAACAGTTATGTAAAACCAAAATGTGTCCACTTGTGAATCCCAGGTGATAATCCCCGACGGACACAGCTCCCACGCTAGCTCCGTTAGCAACCTTTAGGGTCATATCACATTCTTTTAGCACTCTACGCTCAGTGCCTGCAATGAATTGCATATATGAGATCCTGATCCGGTATCCAATACTCAGGAAGTAGAGTTGATTGACAGACAATTCTCAATTACAAACACACCTGAAGTCGAAGCCACAGCTTGCTTCGGTCCTTGGTTCTTGGCGTTCCACGCCTTGCAATCTTTCTTCCAGTGCCCTTTCCTGTGACAATGGAAGCACTCATCCTGGGCCACTACCGGCACTGCAATCTTTTTCTTTCCCTTCGTTCCCACCTTACTAACACCTCCTCTAGGTCTGGTGGCGGCCTTCTTCTTCCTTCCTTTGGCCATAGCCTTGGATCCGGAAGAAGAAGCACCGCTAACAAACATAGCGGGTGTTTCCCTTGCCTTCTGCAAGGTGCCCTCTGCACTCCTCAACAAGTTAAGGAGTTCCGGAAGTTCAACTTCTTTTCTTTGAATGTTGAAATTCAGAATAAACTGGGCGTAGGTGGGAGGAAGGGACTGGAGAATAAGGTCTGTATAGAGCTCATTATCCAAAGTCGTCCCAAGGTCTGCGAGCTCTTCTATATAGCCTATCATCTTTAGGACATGTTCTCCTACCGATGATCTGACGGCCAACCTCGCTCGAAACTGTTAGTTATATGTATGCCCTAGAGGCCATTACTATACATAGGATGTATATTGTAGTGGATGCTGGGACATATATAGGGAGGACTTTCTTGCTCGACATGATAGTATGCTATCTGGTTGATCTTTACCTTAACGTGTATACTGATTGTCTCTCTGTTACATGTTGGTAAAGCCCTTAGGATCTGTACTTGACTACCTGGACTATGATGCGGATCATACTAGTGGGGACATGGTAGTCCATAAGTGCATCCTTCAAAGTCCCTAGTCGTGGGTGTATCGAGACGGGGCATCGATATACCAGAGTAGACTAGCGTGTACCTTCTCGACCCATACAGATGGGCGATGGATGATCCCATATCCATCGGTGTTTGACATCAGAGATGATATACGGGTGCTCAGTAGAGACTGGGTACACTGGACGGACTCGCCGAGAACTCCCAGATGGTATTATACCTCACGTCAGATGGCAGTTCTCTGGTGACACTGGTACAGAGTAGTCTGTTGACCCGAGATCGTCATAGAGTCTTGTGTGGTTCCCACTGTGCTTTGATTTCCATCTTACCACGTCCATGAGGGCGTGCAAAACGGTGGTTTTTGGGTACAGTCCCGAGTCACATGGAGGCAATGAGCGATAGGAGGGGATTCGTCTCTCCCGGTATAGGGAGTTGATGTTGCGCTGTGTTCGATTGGCTATAACAGGAAATCCCTGGCCAGGGTTGCTGAGATTTACTGGTAAGTGTTACCAGTAGTTTCTCGAACAGTTATAGACCTCATATCGACACGACTTATTGAGCTATTGGGGTCTGACGTTTACCACCCCTAGGCGAGATATGCGACATATCAGACGATCAGACCGGACTGTACGGTAGTGTTACTGGTCGGATTCACTGGAGTGTGAGCGGGCTTGCTCGTCGATCTTCAGATCGCTCAATACCCGGGTGGCCGTTACGTTTAGCAGACCGCTTGCGGCTTGTGGATGCTTGATATGATCATCATCTGCTGCCGACGTATTGACGAGTCTTTAGAGTCCTACACAGAGGTTTCCTGGCTCAAGCGAAACGAAATAGGAGCGCATATGAGATATGTGCGGGACCGAGAATAATACGAGTATGTGATACTGTATTCGATTCTCGCGATGTGACATTGATCGGTTATATGCGATATAGCCGGGTTATCGGATCAAGTGTTGATTCGATAAGATGTTACTAATGATACCAGTCGGTTATGTGCGCATGACCGGATCATTAAATCAAGTGTTGATTTAATGATTTAATGTATAATTATATATTTGATATATTACCTTGCATTAACTAGTATCGGTTCACTTTAGACGGATTTTCTCACTTGGTTCGTGCGCATTGCATATGCGATATGTTTTTGTGCAATTGTATGTATCATGTTTGATGATGCATGCTAACTTGAGTTTGTGTAAAGATTAAACCATGGTTATTCAAATGGTTAGGGTTTTGTTTTTCATATTTATTTATTTATTTATTTTCTTTTTGGAAAAAGAAATGAGAAGAATGGTGGCTTTATTTGTTTTGTAGTTGAAGATTCTTGAACCTTTGACTTTGTCCACCATTCTTATCTCATGCTTAACCTAACCATTTGTTTTAACCCTAGTTCACTCTCTACAACTAACCATGGTCATGTTATGATAAGAATGAGTTTCTTTTCTAATTAAACTAATTCTTTTCATAAGCTTCTTCTTCTTCTTCTTTGCTTCAAGAAGAAAAGCTTCACCTCCATCAATGGTGATTGATGCATATGAGTGAGAAATCCAATTCTAAAGTCTACCCACTTCCTATTTCTTCATCCTCTACCTCTTGCCAAGTAGTAGAGCGTGTTTACTTCACAAGTTTCTTGACTTGGTGAAGTCGGAGCTTGATTTAGCGATGCCTCGACGTAGATCATCTTCGGCATGGACATCGGCGACCTAGCTTGCCCATTCTCCGATGAAGCCGATCCTAGAGCCCGGATTTGATTTGGACAGCGGAGACGACCTCGTTGCGGAGCCGTGGAGGTGGAGGACCGGATCTACAAAGGTTGTATTTCCGTATTCCCTATAGTTAAGTGTTAACTAGTTCTTTTTCGCCTAGACATCTAGTTATCGATCCGTAGTTTAGGGTTTGTAGGCACCATAATTTTTGAAATTACCATGGTAGATGGCTTGGGAGACCTCACTAGCGTGCCTAGGAACCTTACAGTGGTATCAGAGCCTAGCTAGACCCTTAGGCGAAGTCTAGACGCAATTTGAAGTCCGATCGAACCGAAACCTCACCCGGGAAATTGCTCTCTGTACTTTTTTCAAAAACAGTGATTTTTCCAAATTAAAAATATGCAGAGAACTCAGTAGAAAAATATAAGAATTACGGTGGAAATTGGGGTCATGAACTGTTCATCATGGCGCGGAAGAGCGGCAGATACCTGCATTCTGCGGCGGATCAGCCGCACATTGATGACGTCAGCCCTAAATTTTTACACTGTAATTCATTGTTTCTGGTTCTGAGTTCTCTGGATGTTTTGAAATTTTATTCAAGAGTTGAATTTTCTGCAGTTGTTTTGGGGATTCGGTGTTTTGATCGGGGTATCAAATTTTGTCTATTTGGTTTTCCGGATAAATTCTAGAATATGTTAAAAAGTTCGACCGGATATAAATACCCAATTTTTCCCCTGTCGGGAAATTTCCAAGTGTTGGATTTTTCCGTAGTTTAACGACGTTCTAAGTAGTGCAAGTAACGCGATGGTCCCTCTAGAAGACACAAACCTTAACTCGATTATGTGACCGTCTTGAACTGTCCTTTGAACCTTCGGGTTTGGGGCAGTACGGCGTGCCACATGTGAGGCGTTGGCTTGACCCTTCTACGGCTGGACCGTTGGTACTGAGGTACGAACTGAATGTTGTTAGACTTATTTCATGTGTTGATCTGTATCGGGAAAACTTGGGTGTTAGAATGTTCGATCGGAAAGTTTAACATTTTCTATTTATCCGGAATGGGATACAATAATTGGAATTCACAATAAGTTATATGATAACTGAATGAATGTTGTAAATCTAGCAATTTAGTCTCACTTGATCGGTTGCCACGGAATTTTGATGTGATCAAAAGTCCGTCGCAATCACGTAGCGTACGCGGATACTCGTCGGGTAAACTTAATAGACAGCTTCACTCCATAGCCCCGACCAAGTGACTGTAGGAGACCCCGTCGCCGAAAGCATCCGTCCGGGTGCTCGCGGTAGCGGTGTTCCGCCTTGGTGCACTTCGTCGACGGTATCGGGGGTGGAGCCGTCTACTGAAGTTTGCGACGAGCATTCGATCAGGATGTCGGGAATCTTGTTGAATTGCCCGACTTGATATTGAAAAGAGTTTTCGATTTTGAGACTAAAATGCGGGGTTTATAATTGTTAGGCATGCGATGTCTAAAGAATTCATTTGGTCAGGCATGCGTTGTCTGAAGAGATTGCGGATTCCAACTGTTGTAGTTTTACACTTTCTTTTCTGTGACCGTAAGTGTAATATGTGATATCGCCGGTTTCGTTGCTATATGTCAACGACAATTGGGATGCGCATATTTACTTACGTTGATGACATGTGATGTTATGTGTTGCTGGATATGTTATATTGGATCGTCGTGTTTGAATAGCCGGGGGTTTTTATGTGAGATGAGTGTTTTTCATTTTCATTCATGTAAAAACTTGTATGTAATATTCTTTTATTGGGGCGCTTCCAGGTTGCGGGAGTTGTCACCTGTTGTATATTATTTACTTTTCGGCACTAGGATAGACCCAAGGAGGAGGGCACAAGTAACCGGGTTCTGGAGTCCAGTGGGAGACCAACTCGAGGAGTCGAGTCCGGGTCTCCTTGTAAGTCCACGTTGCGACCCCCGGTTCTTACGGGGAGGCGGAAACGGTATAAAAAACGAATTTTTATCGCAAGAGGCAACATGGACTAAACTATGGTCGGGATCGTTACCTAAACTAAAACTAGCATACTAAGCTAAAGATATTTAGCTACTCGGATGAGGATGGTTATACCTAAACTTGAACTCCTTCTCTTCAAGCTCCGATGGTGGTTCGATGGCTCCTTCTCGTTGTCTCCGTACGCCGAAGATAGATCCACTTGAAAGCTCCAACCTTTAGCTCCTTCTTCGTTCTTTGAAGAAACTAGTTCACTTGGTTTGCTAAACCTAGTGAACTAGAATGAGTAGAGATGATTTAGAATGGGATTTTATCTATGGTTCTTGATTCTCAACTCATGAGACAAGAGAACCATAGATCAAGAGAGGGAGCAAGAGGTTGAGGGTGAGAGCAAGAGAAGAGCTCAAGAACAAGAGAGAGAATGAGCAAGAAAGAATGAGCAACTCTTTTTTCTTTCACCCTCTCAAAATCCAAAGCAATGATAACTCATCATATCAACAAAAGTCTTATGTGATGGTTGAAGTAACCATAACCTTATCATGTCATGCACTCATTTTACTCAAATGAACAAGCAAGAAAAAGTCTTTGGCATGAAATGATAACCATGGTTATCATGATGGTCAACTAGTCATGCCTAGTCAACCGGTCAACAAGTCAACAAAAGTCAACAAGTCACCAAAGTCAACAAGTCAACAAAAGTCAACAAGTCAACAACCATATCACCATAATACTTAATTAATATAATAGTTAATCACATATCATATTCTCATTAGGGTTGAGCATAAAGTCAAAAAGTCAACGGTCAACTGTCAACAACCCTAATGAGAATCCGCTGCCTCTGCCTCCCTGTCATTTGTGCATACACACCCGCATCCGCGTTCCGAGGAACACGAATGCAAACTGGATAAATCCAATCCCATAAGGTACACTAGGATCTGGCTTAAACCAAAGCCCGCTAGTGTAAACTGCCCGGACACTGTACGTGCACAAGTGCACGGATGTGACCGAACCCTGTCGCAAAACCATGCGACCTGTCGCAATACCATGCGACCTCTACTCTTTTGCCTAAAGGCGAAAAGCTTTCTGTGTGGGACTCTAAAGACTCGACACTACGCTGGCAGTGGGTTTAACCACAGACCGCAAGCGGCACTAGCTGTGCGTAACGGTCCCCAGGTAATGCCGACAAGAAGACCGACGAGGCGAAACCCATCTGAACTCCTACTGAGCCTGAGTGTGACATTCTCCATACAGTCCGGTCTGTTCGTCTGATACATCGCATGGCGGGCCTAGGGGGCGGTAAACGTCAGTCCCCCAATAGCGGTACAAGTCGTGCCGGAGTGAAGCCCAATACACCCTGAGATAACACTGGAAACCTACCAGTATATCTCGTTTGCCCTGGCCAGGGACTACTCCTGTAATGGCTCTCCTAGACACAGTGCGATGTCAACCCCCAATACCGGGAGAGACGAATCCTGTCTAACCGTCACTGCCTCCAAGTGCTTCGGGACTGCACCCAACCACTACCTGTTTGCACGACTCCTTTGAGCCGTGGTAGGGTAGTGATCAAAGTACAGTGGGAACACACTCGAGGCGGAGTGACAGTGTCAAGTCAGCGGACTAAGCTGTACTCATGTCACCTGGGAACTGATAACTGACGATAGGTATAATACCAACTAGTCAGTTCCCGACGAGTCCTGTCCAGTGTACCCGTAACCTAACGAGCACCCGCATACTATCTCAAGTACGACGTACTGACGGCTGTGGGACAGACCGTCTCCCACACTGGGATGAGAAGCGCATGCGCTGGTCTACTCCGGAGTATCGATGCCCTGTCTCGATAGTCCTGCGACCAGGGACCTGCATAAGGATGTGCTTATAGATTACCCAGCCCCACTAGTGTGACGGCCATCACATCGCTGGTAATCAAGCAAAGATCCTAAGGGCTCTACTAATGTGTATAGGCGATATACAAAAATAAACACATGTACACATTGAAGTAGAAACAAACCAAGTAGCATACTACTATTTTGAGCAAGATTGTCAATACAAGGTGAATATCCCAAGCTTTCATTAAGTAATATACATACTAGTATGATACAGTAATGGCCTCTAGGGCATATACACTAACAATCTCCCACTTGCACTAAGGCCATGTACTGGCGTATCGAAGACCTATCATCTCGATCAGCCGCTCGAACTGAGTCTGGGGCAAGGCCTTGGTGAATGGATCTGCAGTGTTATCTTCTGATTTTACTCTCTTTACCTCGATCTCCTGGCGATCAATGATCTCCCTGATCAGGTGGAACCGCCTCAAAATGTGCCTGGACTTCTGATGGGACCTTGGTTCCTTCGCTAAAGCTATAGCGCCGTTGTTGTCACAATACAACGGTATTGGATCAATACTGGTAGGAACCACCTGAAGTTCCGTGAGGAACTTCTTCATCCAGACAGCTTCCTTTGCGGCATCGCAAGCAGCTATGTACTCCGCTTCCATGGTTGAGTCAGCAACGGTTTCCTGCTTGGAACTCTTCCAGCAAACCGCCCCTCCATTGAGGGTAAAGACATAACCCGACATGGACTTGGAGTCATCCTTGTCACTCTGGAAGCTGGAGTCAGCAAAGGCCTCAATCTGGAGGTCTTTTCTGCCATACACCAAGAACATCTCCTTAGTCCTTCTCAGGTACTTGAGAATGTTCTTTACTGCTATCCAGTGTTTCTCCCCTGGGTCTGACTGATACCGGCTTACAACGCTCAATGCGTATGCTACATCTGGTCTGGTACATAACATCGCATACATAATAGAGCCTACCGCAGATGCGTAGGGTATTGATGACATGCGAGCCCTTTCCAAATCAGTCTTGGGAGACATCTCTTTGGAGAGGGTGATTCCGTGACAAGCCGGTAGATTACCGCGCTTGGAATCTTCCATACTGAATCGTTTCAGTATGGTGTCGATGTACCTTGACTGTGAAAGTCCCAACATCCTTTTAGATCTATCACGATAGATCTGGATCCCCAGAATGTAGTTGGCATCGCCCAGGTCCTTCATGGAGAACCTCTGTGACAAGAATCCTTTGACTGACTGTAGCATAGGAATATCATTTCCTATTAGGAGAATGTCATCGACGTACAAGACGAGGAATACCACATTTCTCCCTACAATCTTACTGTAAATGCATGGTTCATCTGGGTTTTTGACAAAGTCGAATTCTTTGACAGTATCATCAAAGCAGATGTTCCAACTCCGCGATGCCTGCTTAAGTCCATAGATGGACTTGAGCAACTTGCACACTTTACCGCTGCTCCCACTCTGATTGAATCCCTCTGGCTGATCCATATAGACGCACTCTTCTAAATTTCCATTTAGGAAAGCCGTCTTAACGTCCATCTGCCAGATCTCATAATCGTGGAAGGCAGCAATGGCAAGAAGGATCCGAATGGATTTAAGCATGGCTACCGGAGAAAAAGTCTCGTCATAGTCCAAACCAGGTCTTTGACGAAAACCCTTTGCAACGAGCCTAGCCTTATAGGTTTCAACCTGCCCATCTACACCAATCTTCTTTCTAAAAATCCATTTGCAGCCTACGGGTTTTACCCCTTCTGGAGCAAAGTCCAAAGTCCAAACTTTGTTGGTGTACATGGACTCCATCTCGGTCCGCATTGCATCCAGCCATTTTACCGAGTCACCGCTCTGAATGGCTTGCTGGAAGCTAGTAGGCTCATCATAATCTATGATGCAATCCTCTCTATCCCCGTCTATGAGAAAACCGTAGTATCTCTCGGGCGGATGAGACTGCCTACTACTCCTGCGGAGCGGCGTAGGAATGTCCGGTTCCCCTGAACCTTCTGGTTCTACTAAGGTTTCAGTAATAGCTTGTGGTTCTGGAATTTCTTCCAGTTCTATTGCGCTCCCACTTATCTGATTTTCTAAAAACTCAGTTTCCATGAAGCGGGCATGACGAGAAACAAGGACTTTTTGCTCCTCTGCGTAATAGAAAAGATACCCCTTGGAGTTCTTTGGGTATCCCACAAACTTGCACTGTACTGAGCGTGCCTCGAGCTTGTCCGCATGCTGCTTTTTTACAAAAGCCGGACATCCCCATGTCTTAATGGATTTAATACAGGGTTTCTTCCCACTCCACATCTGGTATGGTGTGGTAGGCACTGTCTTAGTAGGAACTTGGTTCAAGAGATGTGCAGCTGTTTCCAGTGCATAACCCCAGAAAGATTGCGGTAACTCAGCCTTACTCATCATGGAACGAACCATATCTAGTAGGGTTCGATTCCTTCTTTCCGATACACCATTGTGTTGTGGTGTGTATGGAGGAGTACGCTGAGAGAGAATTCCATTCTCTTTTAAGTAGTCCAGAAACTCGGCACTCAAGTATTCACCACCTCGATCCGATCTTAGGATCTTGATACTTTTGCCCGTTTGTTTTTCTACTTCATTCTTATATTCTCGAAATTTCTCAAAGGCCTCGGATTTGTGCTTCAATAAGAAGACATGTCCAAACCTAGAGAAATCATCTGTGAAAGTAATGAAGTATGAATAACCGCTTCGCGCATGTGTAGACATTGGACCACACACGTCACTGTGTATAAGTCCCAAGAGCTCGCTCGCTCTTACTCCGTGTCCAGTGAACGGAGTCTTTGTCATCTTTCCCATGAGACAAGATTCACAAGTGGCATAAGACTGGTACTCGAACGGATCCAAGTATCCTTCTTTATGTAACTTAGTCAACCGTGTCTCATTGATGTGACCCAGTCTACAATGCCATAAGAAAGCCTGATTTAATTCTGGAGACTTTCTTTTAAGTGTGTTCTGGACACTGAATATCTGAGCTTGATTCAATACGTATATACCGTTATTTAATGTACCTGACCCAATCAGTGCTTGATTTAGGTGGATGTTTACTACATCGCTTACAAAAGCAAAATCATATCCTTCCTTAGAAAGTAAGGATACAGATATGATGTTACAAGTCGCACCTGGTACATACAAACAGTCACGCAGAATCAATATCTGCCCAGTTGTCAGTCCTAGGTGATATTCCCCTACGGATACAGCATCCATGCTCATTCCGTTAGCAACCCTGAGAGTCATATCACCTTTCCTGATAACCCCACGGTTTCTCAGACCCTGTAACGAATTACAGATATGAGATCCTGATCCGGTATCCAATACCCAGGAAGTAGGGTTAACTGACAAACAGTTCTCAATTACAAACACACTCGAAGCCGAAGCCACAACATGCTTCGAATTCTGGCTACAGGCTTTACAAGCCCTGCAATCTTTCTGCCATAGTTCATTCCCGTTACAATAGGAACATCCCTCTTTTACTATATCCAGTCCTGAAACTTTTGCCCTTGTTTTTCCTTTTTCTTCCCTGGTTTCTTTCAGGGTATAAGCAGAGGGCAGGGACTGTTGAGTTAGGTCAGTACTTGACCCATTCGCCAACGTGGTCTCCAGGTCCGTGAGCTCAATATAGCTGGTCTCTGTAAGGACGTTGCCCCTTACAGATGACCCGACTGCCAACCTCGCTTGAAGCAATTCGTTCGAGGTCTCATATCTTGCGATACGAGATTGCTCTCCATATAAAACTTTGTTATGGAGGAAGATAGAAACTGAGTCCATCTTCTCGTGCTGCCTCTGGTTTGTACCATCAACTGAGGCTAACACGAGGCACTTGGCTTTCGCACAATCCTTTTCCGATGTCCTGCGGATGTGAACATCCGTGACAGGGGAAACTGGACCTGAGACAGCAGGGTTTAGATTAGTTAAGAGGTGTTCCAACTTGTCATGGGAAATGGACATCTGGACAGACCTCTGCCAGTCATAACAGTCAGGTTCAGTCATATTTTTATCTAGATGTAAACTAGGCGTGGTCACAGGGTCGCTGCAATTAAGAGAGAGAAGAAGAAACACTCAGCATGATGCTCTTGCAAGTTTAGAGTGGTTTTTAGTTTGTCTAAACAGGATGGCTCCCACTGTTTCTCGAATCCCTCCTCAAACCATAAAGGAAGAATTAGTCGGGATCAATCCCACCGCACAATACTTGCTTAACCGTTCAGCCAGGCCGGTGTCGGTACTTCGAGGGAGGTTTTCCAACGCTTTCGCGAAGTTCCTTAATTAAAGAACCTCTTTTCCCTGGGGGCGTAGCCCCGCTAACACCTTTCTAGGCACCTACTAGGTTTATAGCATTGATCGTTTAGTGAGAAATTTTCCGAGGAGTAGCATATACTCACAGTAGGATCGGGATCCAAATATCATCGCGTGACGAAACTGAAGGAATCCTACCAGAATCATCACACTCCAAATGGTATGCAAATCTAGCAAGTTTCAGTACTTATGAAACTCCCGATGTATATTTTTGCCCCATGCTCTTATGACCTTGACTAAGGCCAACAAATCATAAGTCACATGTCAAGTTCTACCCGTCGTTGTCAAGGTTAATTTGAATCCACCCGTACATACCCTTGACTAAGGCCAACAAGGTAATACGACTGTCCCAAACCAACGCATTCTATCTATGCAACATATGAATACCCACCAGCTACCAAACACTGTGCCTTGACTAAGGCCAACAAACACAGCTTGAATACTGTTGAATATTCATATGAAACGACGGAGGGCTACGAATGGTTTTGGCGAAACCGTGAACGTAGTGAACTTGATTTAGTCGATGGAACGAGATAGCTTTTAAATGGAGTGGCTCAAACTCCGCATTTTAAAAGTTTGTTTTGAAAAGAACCGAGTGGTTTTTCGAAAATGTTCCAACGACTTATACTTGGTTTATTTTCTTGCATTAGTTCTTTTAATGCATGTTTTGCTTGCATTAGTTCTTTTAATGCGTGATATTCTTGCATTAGTTCTTTTAATGCGTCCCATCAATTAATCCTACCATTGCAGAAAACAACCAAAATATGACGTACGCTTATGCCATTCGCATTCGCCACGGGGCCCCGTCATTACCCGTTAGGTTACTTAACTAACGACAGAGCGGGGGCTGGGCTAGCGCGTCTGTAAAACATAAGCAACGCCTAAATAATATCATATATAGATATACTGCAATGATAAACATTTCAGATCACAGATAAATACATTGGATATACTAGCAATCTGTAATTTGTACGAGCCTGTAACAAAAACAGATAACACGGTCGCGGTGAATAGCCAAAACCCCACCCAAGACCCCTACGGGTGCGGCAAACTACCCGCCAAGTACCCGAAGCGTAGCAACCTCCCTCAACTCCATGAGTAGGCCACTCGACACTTTGGCATACCCGGTAGTTTGTGCACCCCTCCATGGGTCTATCCTAGGAGCAAAAACAGTAAAAAGAAATTATACAATGACGGCTACAACCCCTTCCCGGTTGTGCGGCCATACAAATAATTATTACATCAATTTACAAATTTACATGAATTGCAAGAAAAGAAAACTCTCGTCTCACAACCCCCGGCTATTCACCCGCGACAATCCAACATATTTATATACACATTCCAGCATATTACAGATCATGTATAACCCCGACCAATCGACTTATAGCGATAAGCCGACGTTCAATACATGCAAACATTACAGATATAACCATCATAGTCAAAGTGCAGTGAAGTTCGGAAAAAATACGGAATTATAGGACCCCAAAAGGAAATTTCTTTTCTGGACAATCTGGGCACATATAATATATTTTAAAAATCCCAAAACCAACACACAAACACACTTCACGAAAAACGATGCAGAGAAGACAACAACTCGCGGCGGTTCGGCGGCGGCTAAGAAGGCTCACGCGGCGGAAGGGCGGCGGTTTAGAGGAATTACTGCATCGTTTTTCTTGGGTGTTCTCACAAAACCCTGAGCCGAATTTAGGAGTATAAAGTTTTTCATTTTGACCAGAAAAAATTTCAACAGAAACTCAGTTTTAGTAAAAGTTTGGTTTTTGGATTTTTCCGGTTCCGAACTTCGTTACACTTCACTACCAAGCTAGTTTAAGTTTAGTTAGGCTCTGATACCACTGTAAGTCCACGTTGCGACCCCCGGTTCTTACGGGGAGGCGGAAACGGTATAAAAAACGAATTTTTATCGCAAGAGGCAACATGGACTAAACTATGGTCGGGATCGTTACCTAAACTAAAACTAGCATACTAAGCTAAAGATATTTAGCTACTCGGATGAGGATGGTTATACCTAAACTTGAACTCCTTCTCTTCAAGCTCCGATGATGGTTCGATGGCTCCTTCTCGTTGTCTCCGTACGCCGAAGATAGATCCACTTGAAAGCTCCAACCTTTAGCTCCTTCTTCGTTCTTTGAAGAAACTAGTTCACTTGGTTTGCTAAACCTAGTGAACTAGAATGAGTAGAGATGATTTAGAATGGGATTTTATCTATGGTTCTTGATTCTCAACTCATGAGACAAGAGAACCATAGATCAAGAGAGGGAGCAAGAGGTTGAGGGTGAGAGCAAGAGGAGAGCTCAAGAACAAGAGAGAGAATGAGCAAGAAAGAATGAGCAACTCTTTTGTCTTTCACCCTCTCATAATCCAAAGCAATGATAACTCATCATATCAACAAAAGTCTTATGTGATGGTTGAAGTAACCATAACCTTATCATGTCATGCACTCATTTTACTCAAATGAACAAGCAAGAAAAAGTCTTTGGCATGAAATGATAACCATGGTTATCATGATGGTCAACTAGTCAAGCCTAGTCAACCGGTCAACAAGTCAACAAAAGTCAACAAGTCACCAAAGTCAACAAGTCAACAAAAGTCAACAAGTCAACAACCATATCACCATAATACTTAATTAATATAATAGTTAATCACATATCATATTCTCATTAGGGTTGAGCATAAAGTCAAAAAGTCAACGGTCAACTGTCAACAACCCTAATGAGAATCCGCTGCCTCTGCCTCCCTGTCATTTGTGCATACACACCCGCATCCGCGTTCCGAGGAACACGAATGCAAACTGGATAAATCCAATCCCATAAGGTACACTAGGATCTGGCTTAAACCAAAGCCCGCTAGTGTAAACTGCCCGGACACTGTACGTGCACAAGTGCACGGATGTGACCGAACCCTGTCGCAAAACCATGCGACCTGTCGCAATACCATGCGACCTCTACTCTTTTGCCTAAAGGCGAAAAGCTTTCTGTGTGGGACTCTAAAGACTCGACACTACGCTGGCAGTGGGTTTAACCACAGACCGCAAGCGGCACTAGCTGTGCGTAACGGTCCCCAGGTAATGCCGACAAGAAGACCGACGAGGCGAAACCCATCTGAACTCCTACTGAGCCTGAGTGTGACATTCTCCATACAGTCCGGTCTGTTCGTCTGATACATCGCATGGCGGGCCTAGGGGGCGGTAAACGTCAGTCCCCCAATAGCGGTACAAGTCGTGCCGGAGTGAAGCCCAATACACCCTGAGATAACACTGGAAACCTACCAGTATATCTCGTTTGCCCTGGCCAGGGACTACTCGTGTAATGGCTCTCCTAGACACAGCGCGATGTCAACCCCCAATACCGGGAGAGACGAATCCTGTCTAACCGTCACTGCCTCCAAGTGCTTCGGGACTGCACCCAACCACTACCTGTTTGCATGACTCCTTTGAGCCGTGGTAGGGTAGTGATCAAAGTACAGTGGGAACACACTCGAGGCGGAGTGACAGTGTCAAGTCAGCGGACTAAGCTGTACTCATGTCACCTGGGAACTGATAACTGACGATAGGTATAATACCAACTAGTCAGTTCCCGACGAGTCCTGTCCAGTGTACCCGTAACCTAACGAGCACCCGCATACTATCTCAAGTACGACGTACTGACGGCTGTGGGACAGACCGTCTCCCACACTGGGATGAGAAGCGCATGCGCTGGTCTACTCCGGAGTATCGATGCCCTGTCTCGATAGTCCTGCGACCAGGGACCTGCATAAGGATGTGCTTATAGATTACCCAGCCCCACTAGTGTGACGGCCATCACATCGCTGGTAATCAAGCAAAGATCCTAAGGGCTCTACTAATGTGTATAGGCGATATACAAAAATAAACACATGTACACATTGAAGTAGAAACAAACCAAGTAGCATACTACTATTTTGAGCAAGATTGTCAATACAAGGTGAATATCCCAAGCTTCCATTAAGTAATATACATACTAGTATGATACAGTAATGGCCTCTAGGGCATATACACTAACACTCCTAACTCCAGAATTGGTAGGGTTGCTTGCCGCTCTCGTAGGGGTCTAGGGGTGTGGGTTTGGCTATTCATCATGACCGTGGAATCCGTGTTTTATACTGGCTCGTATTGAAAACACGGACGTCCTAGTATATCCAATATTTCATATGTTTCTTCTGCTGCGATATCTGTGATGTGATCATGTGATGTTCTGTGATAGATACATTATATAGTATATATGATATATTATATAGACGTTACTTATGTTTTACACCCGCGCTAGCCCTGCCCCGCTCTGTCGTTAGTTACCTAACCTAACGGTGCACGAGGGGACATCGAGGCGAATGCGGATGGCATAAGTGTACGTCGTATTTATCTGTGATGTTTAGGTACATAATTGATGGGACTTCATTAATGTGATTAATGAAATAAAAGAAACCTAAGATGTTGTAGAATCGAATTTCAAAATAAAATAGGTAGCTACAGTTCTTGCTTTGCACAGCGGTATATGCGATATATCCTGCACCTTATTCGATGAGGAAAGGACCGAGATCCCTTCACCGGGAGTGACTCCTTTAGCAATAACTGGCAGATGCTACACACTCGGTTTGTCTTTTGATTGCTTTTAAGTGTTTTTGTTTTGCACAGTGATATATATGATATATCCCGCACCTCATTCGACGAGGAAAGGACCGACGATCCCTTCACCGGGAGTGACTCCTTTAGCAAAACTAGAAAAGCCTAAAAAACACTCCATTTTAAAATTCATTCGATCCTACAACGATATCAAGTTCATTACGCAATAGGTTTTCAGAAAAACCTGTCGTAGCCCTCCGTCATTTCAGATAAGTTGTATATAGTATTCGTGCTGCATTTGTTGGCTTTCGTCAAGGTGCAGTGTGCGGTAGCTATATGCTGCTTATCTGCTAACATACGATGCGATTGGATTAGGGTAGTCGTGCGGCTTTGTTGGCTTTCGTCAAGGGTCGTGCGGGTGGGTTTAATTCGATCAAGAAATGTACGGGTTGAACTTGACTAGCGGGCTATGGTTTGTTGGCTTTCGTCAAGGTCATAGCACGTTAGGGGCAAAATATTATCGGGAATTTCAAGTGTTGAAATTTGCAATGAGATTGCATACCTTCTATGAGATAGTTGGATCCCGATACCCGCTGCGAGTAAGAGTTACTCCTGGGAGAGTTTTATACATTACAATTAGCCGATCAAGTAGGTGTCTAGAAAGGTGTTAACGAGGTTACGCCTCTGGGAAAACGAGGTTTACATTAATTAGGTTCGTGCGAAAGCACGGGGGACCTCCCTCAAAGTACCGACACTGGCCTGGCTGAAAGATTGGCGAACTTGTAGTGTGTAATTAATCCCGGCTAGTCTTTCCTTTTAGGGTTTGAAGGAAGATTTGATAAAAAGCAGTGGGAGCCATCCTGATTAGATAAAATAATAACCAATCTATTCTTGACAGAGCGCACGCTGAGTGTTTTCTTCTCTCTCTCTCCAGGTAGCGACCATATCACGCCTTAATCAAGATAATAATACGGATTATTGACCGAACCCGCTTGTTATACTGAGCTGGGGAACGTTGGTCCCTCTCCAACTTATAATTGTTATAAGACAGAGCAGGAAATTGGGGAATACCAGATTTCCCGTGCCGCCCAAACGAAGAGAGTGCATGCTGATGCATCATCTTTGGGTGTGTTCATTATACAGAACTGTTTCTCAGTATCCTTTGCGTCCTGGGTATGTGATACCAGATCAGGATCCCAGATATGTAATCTGTTACATAGGGCTACATAAAGGTAGAGAACTGAGAACGAGTGATAAGTTTCATAAGGCAGAAAACGGGGCAAGTGTTGCAGCCAAGTCTGTTGGTCACTGTCACCCTGTATTACCAATACAATGATTCTGAACGAATGTTATTAGATACCGAACCTGATATACAAAATCATATCAGTCTCTTTATTAGTAAAGAAATGATAAAATTTTGTATTGTTGGCTAATGTTTTGAACATTTCCTATATCAAAAGTTGATCGGTTCAGGCACGTTATCTAAAAGCATTAATGTTCTAAATCAAACTACAGTTCTTAGTATACGGAACACACACAAGAGGAAGAGTTCAGAAATGAACGAATCCTTCTTGAGGTATTGTAGACTAGGTCAGATCAATGTGACCCGACTAGCTAGAGTTACATATAGATGCATATTTAAATCAGTTTGAATTTACATCTTGTAAAACTCGCCAGTCATGTCACAAAGATAAGATGACCATAGCTCTGTTTATTGGAAACAGAGAAAGAGTTAGTGAACTCTTGGGACTGATACATGATGATGTATGTAAGGTCTCCTGTCTACACATGCCATGACCGGTTCTTTATACTTCATTACGTTCTCTGATGATCTCTCAAGATTCAGACCTATGTTCCTGTTGAAACACAAGTCCGAACCTTTTGAGATATTCACAGAATATAAGTTAGAAGTAGAGAACCAATAACAGGTATAAGTATTATGTCCTTTGATGAGATCAAGGAGGAGAATACTTGTGCACGGAAATCCTGGATTATACTAAAGGAGAATGAGATTCTCTCTCAGCATTACTCCTCTGTATACACCATGGCACGATGGTATATCGGGGCGGAGCAGATACACCCTATTTGATATGGTGTGCTCTATGATGAGTACTGCTGAGTTACCTTTTTCCTTTTGGGAGTTATGCGCTTGAGAAGCTGCATACCTATTGAATAGGGTTCGAATCAAATCAGTTGCCTACCACTTCATATATGATATGGTATGGGAAGAGCCCATGTCTTGAGTCAGTTAAGATTTGGGGTTGTCCGGCCTATGTCTGAAAGCAAAATCCGGACAAGCTCGAGGCAAGGTCTGTAATGTAGAACTGGAAGAGTTCCAGCTATACAAACTGCAGCTGATGATTTGAAAGAACCAAAGGATTCAGTAGATTCCAACGAACCTCAGCCTCTCCGCCGATCTAGTAGGGTTCCTTACCCACCTGAGAGATACTTCGGTTTCTCTGTGACAGTGGGAGCGAGGATTGCATCATGAGATGATGACCCAACTAGCTTCGAGCTGGCCATCAGGAGTAAGACTTTGTAAGAATGGCTGGATGTTTAGCGATCTGAGATGGAATCCATGTACACCAACAAAGTATGGACTTTGGTTGCTATATCTGAAGGGTTAAATCCCCATCAGGAGCAAGTATATCTTGAGAAGATTACTTGGTGTAGATGGAAAAGTTGAGACTTTCAAAGCTAGACTTGTTAAAAGTGTGCATCATTGACCAGGTATGGATAATGATGAAACCTTTTTCAAGTCCCTATGCTTAAGTCCATCCAGATCCTACTTGCCACGGCTACATACCATAACTACGATATCTGGCGTTTGGGTGCCATGACTGCTTTTCTAAATGATGATTTAGAAGAGTGCGTCTGTAAGTACACAGCCAGAGGGCTTCGTAGACAGTGGGAGCAGCGGAAACGTGTGCAAGATGCTTTATAGGATAAAGCAGGCATCGCGGAGTTGGAACGTCTGTTTTGATGAAGCAGTCAAAGAGTTTGACATCATCAAAATGGTAGATGAACCTTGTATATACGAAAAGGTAGTAGGGAGTATGGTGACGATCCTCGTAGAGTACGTGGATGACATACTCTTGATAAGAAAGGAGTTTCCTATGCTACGCTCGATCAATCTCCGCTTATCACTATGATTCTCCATATAGGATCAAAATGATACGTACTAAATCCTGGGTTTTGGATCTATGAGATAGATCTAAATGGATGTTAGGATACTCACTAGATGTAGTGAGATGGTGTCAATCGATCCTGAGGAGAATCACTGGAAGTGTTCCAGGGTGATAAAGACGACTGAGTGTCAGTCGCAGGCATTGTCTTTACCCTCAGTAAAGGGACGGTATGTTGGAAGAGTTCCAAGCTAGATACCGTGACATACTAGACGATAAAGGCTGGATACACCGCTACTTAAGATGCTACCAAAGAGGCTGTTTGGGTGTATATTGGTTCATGAGATGAACTATGTTCCTCCCATTGTGTGACAATGGAGTTGCGGCTCATGCCAAGGAACACCCGTCCCATCAGTGATCCAAACATATTCTAAGGCAGTGTCACCTGATCATGGAGATAGTTGATCTCCAGGGTGATCGAGGTTAGGAGAGTAGACTCTGAGGACAACACAGCGGATCCACTCACAAAGGCCTGTTCCCAGAGAGAGACACTTTTATGGGATGGTTGAGTATGAGATACTTCAAACCACTTCTACAGATGGCCCTAGTGCAAGTGGGAGATTGTTAGTTATATGTATGCCCTAGAGGCCATTACTATACATAGGATGTATATTGTAGTGGATGCTGGGACATATATAGGGAGGACTTTCTTGCTCGATATGATAGTATGCTATCTGGTTGATCTTTACCTTAACGTGTATACTGATTGTCTCTCTGTTACATGTTGGTAAAGCCCTTAGGATCTGTACTTGACTACCTGGACTATGATGCGGATCATACTAGTGGGGACATGGTAGTCCATAAGTGCATCCTTCAAAGTCCCTAGTCGTGGGTGTATCGAGACGGGGCATCGATATACCAGAGTAGACTAGCGTGTACCTTCTCGACCCATACAGATGGGCGATGGATGATACCATATCCATCGGTGTTTGACATCAGAGATGATATACGGGTGCTCAGTAGAGACTGGGTACACTGGACGGACTCGCCGAGAACTCCCAGATGGTATTATACCTCACGTCAGATGGCAGTTCTCTGGTGACACTGGTACAGAGTAGTCTGTTGACCCGAGATCATCATAGAGTCTTGTGTGGTTCCCACTGTGCTTTGATTTCCATCTTACCACGTCCAAGAGGGCATGCAAAACGGTGGTTTTTGGGAACAGTCCCGAGTCACATGGAGGCAATGAGCGATAGGAGGGGATTCGTCTCTCCCGGTATAGGGAGTTGATGTTGCGCTGTGTTCGATTGGCTATAACAGGAAATCCCTGGCCAGGGTTGCTGAGATTTACTGGTAAGTGTTACCAGTAGTTTCTCGAACAGTTATAGACCTCATATCGACATGACTTATTGAGCTATTGGGGTCTGACGTTTACCACCCCTAGGCGAGATATGCGACATATCAGACGATCAGACCGGACTGTACGGTAGTGTTACTGGTCGGATTCACTGGAGTGTGAGCGGGCTTGCTCATCGATCTTCAGATCGCTCAATACCCGGGTGGCCGTTACGTTTAGCAGACCGCTTGCGGCTTGTGGATGCTTGATATGATCATCATCTGCTGCCGGCGTATTGACGAGTCTTTAGAGTCCTACACAGAGGTTTCCTTGCTCAAGCGAAACGAAATAGGAGCGCATATGAGATATGTGCGGGACCGAGAATAATACGAGTATGTGATACTGTATTCGATTCTCGCGATGTGACATTGATCGGTTATATGAGATATAGCCGGGTTATCGGATCAAGTGTTGATTCGATAAGATGTTACTAATGATACCAGTCGGTTATGTGCGCATGACCGGATCATTAAATCAAGTGTTGATTTAATGATTTAATGTATAATTATATATTTGATATATTACCTTGCATTAACTAGTATCGGTTCACTTTAGACGGATTTTCTCACTTGGTTCGTGCGCATTGCATATGCGATATGTTTTTGTGCAATTGTATGTATCATGTTTGATGATGCATGCTAACTTGAGTTTGTGTAAAGATTAAACCATGGTTATTCAAATGGTTAGGGTTTTGTTTTTCATATTTATTTATTTATTTATTTTCTTTTTGGAAAAAGAAATGAGAAGAATGGTGGCTTTATTTGTTTTGTAGTTGAAGATTCTTGAACCTTTGACTTTGTCCACCATTCTTATCTCATGCTTAACCTAACCATTTGTTTTAACCCTAGTTCACTCTCTACAACTAACCATGGTCATGTTATGATAAGAATGTGTTTCTTTTCTAATTAAACTAATTCTTTTCATAAGCTTCTTCTTCTTCTTCCTTGCTTCAAGAAGAAAAGCTTCACCTCCATCAATGGTGATTGATGCATATGAGTGAGAAATCCAATTCTAAAGTCTACCCACTTCCTATTTCTTCATCCTCTACCTCTTGCCAAGTAGTAGAGCGTGTTTACTTCACAAGTTTCTTGACTTGGTGAAGTCGGAGCTTGATTTAGCGATGCCTCGACGTAGATCATCTTCGGCATGGACATCGGCGACCTAGCTTGCCCATTCTCCGACGAAGCCGATCCTAGAGCCCGGATTTGATTTGGACAGCGGAGACGACCTCGTTGCGGAGCCGTGGAGGTGGAGGACCGGATCTACAAAGGTTGTATTTCCGTATTCCCTATAGTTAAGTGTTAACTAGTTCTTTTTCGCCTAGACATCTAGTTATCGATCCGTAGTTTAGGGTTTGTAGGCACCATAATTTTTGAAATTGCCATGGTAGATGGCTTGGGAGACCTCACTAGCGTGCCTAGGAACCTTACAGAAACAAGTTCTTTGAGGTCTCGTATCTTGCTATACGAGATTGCTCCCCATATAGATCTTTTGTATGGAGAAATATGGATTCTAGATCCATATCCTCGTGCCTCCTCTGATGTTCATTGTTCATCGAGGCAAGCACGATGCACTTGGCCTTCGCGCAATCTATCTCCCAGGTTTTGTGGATTTTCTTATCCGCATTACTGGATTTAGGACCAGGGACAGCAGGTGCCTTAGCGGTGAGGACGTATCCCAATTTGTCATAGGTCAAAGCCATTTTGACATTCCGCAGCCAATATTTATAGTTTGGCCCTGTCAGTAAATTTTTCTCTAAAAGTAACTTAAGTCCAGTCATTTTCAGGGTCGCTGCAATTAGGAGAGAGAGAAGAAAACTCTTTGGCATGATGCTCTTGCAAGTTTAGAGTGGTTTTTAGTTTATCTAAACTGGATGGCTCCCACTGTTTCTCGAATCCTTCCCCAAACCATAAAAGAAGAATTAGCCAGGACTATTCTCACCGTACAATACTTGCTTAACCGTTCAGCCAGGCTAGTGTCGATACTTCGAGGGAGGTTTTCCAACGCTTTCACGAAGTTCCTTAATTAAATAACCTCTTTTCTCTGGGGGCGTAACCCCGCGACACCTTTCTTGACACCTACTTGGTTTATAGCATTGATCGTTAAGTGACGAATCTCCTGATAAGTAGCATATACTCACAGTAGGATCGGGATCCGAATATCATCGTATGATAATGTTGAAGGAATCCTACCAACATTCATCAAACTCCAAATGGTATGCATCTCTTTGCAAATTTCAGTTTCTTTAGAAATTCCCGATATATATTTTTGCCCCATGCTCTTATGACCTTGGCGTTAGGTCAAAATGTCATAAGTAAAATGAAATAATACAACGGTGGGTCTGTCCTAGGAGCAAAAACAGTAAAATGAAATAATACAACGGTGGCTACAACTGCAACCTGGATGTGCCCCGCAAAATAATATTACAACATATTACAATTACATTGAATGAATGAATATAAAAACCCATCTCAAATCCCGGCTAATCATCACAACAGTCCAATACAGTTCACATCCACAAACAGTAAAAACCATTACAGAAATGTGCAACCCCCTGCCAACCGACATACTAGCAGTTAGGGGAGGTTTACGAACACATTATACAATCACAGATATAATCATATTAGCAAACATCGTAAAATTTCGATCGAGCAAAACACTTTAGATTCTACTGCAAAACTTCTCTGTGCACCTGAGATCTTAGCAGAAAATAAAATATCCAGAAATATCACTGTTAACACAAAGGGGTTACTGGAAAAATTTGGGCCGACTCGGCCTTAACTCGGCCGCGGATCCGCGGCGGATCGCATGGATCCACCGCGGTTCCGCGGTGAGTTAGCCGAGTTGGGAGTCCAAATTTCTTCAGTAGCCCTATAATTTCATGCTTGTTATTCTGAAGGACCCTGAAAAATTTTAAGGGCCTGATTTAAAATCGACAGAAACTGTGTTAATACGATGATCTTTCCGGTTCTTTTTGCGTTCGAAATAGTTACGACTTTGCTAATGAGTTAATTATTGTTTAGCGAGGCTCTGATACCAGTGTAAGTCGATGTACAACACCCCACGACTTGCGGGAAGGCGGAATAATGAAAAACGATCTTGTTCTTTGCTTAAACATCGACTAACTGCAAGAATCGAAGCTAAACTATAACTAACAAGAAACCATAGAAGAGTTAACTACTATGATAATTGATTATACCTAAAGATCCGAGTCCTTCGTCTTGTCGTACTCCACGTCCTCTCCGGCCTTCTCTATGTAGTAGAAGATCCACCCGAGAGCTTTACTACAAGCTTCACCTCTAACTTGAGGTAACTAGGTTTCTTAAATCTCTAATCTAAGCAACCTAGGTGATATAGAGAATGGTTAAGGATTAAGTGGTCTAATCTAATCCTTGTACTCAACACATGAGAGGGGAGGATTAGGGTTTGAAAAGAGAGAGCTTGAGGAGAGAGAAAGTGAGCAAGAGATTGAGATGAGATAATGATGTATCATAATATATATCAAGCATTATCATTTATCCAATAAAAGAAAATAAAGGATTTACAACCATGCTTGATAAATATCTAAGGGTGATTCATCTCCATGAGTCATTAAGCATTTATGATGCATTAATGACATAGATGAATCACTCATATGACTCACTAATCTCATTTAATGCATATGCCACCTTAACCCCCAAGTCATCATCTTCTAAAAGCTTCTCGCGTAATTACGAGAACGCCCCTCCTATCCGTGACAACACGCAAAAACTTTAGACTGTATATATCCAATAACCGGATACTAGAAACTGGCTTAAACCAAAGCCGGCAAGCAAAAACTGTCCGGATGTCGTACGTGCATAAACACACGTATGCGTCCGAACCCTTGTCGTAAAACCATACGACCTCTATATCGTTTCGCCTGGAATAGGGAACTTCTCTGTGTGGGACTCTAATGACTCGACTACTACGCTGGCAGTGGGTTTAACCACAGACCGCAAGCGGCACTAGCTGTACGTAACGGTCCCCAGGTAGATGTCGATAAGAAGGCCGATGAGGAATCCCATCTGAACTCCTACTGAGCCTGATGTGACAATCTCCTTACAGTCCGGTCTGTTGATCTAAGACTATCGTATATCGGGCCTAGGGCGCGGAAAGCGTCAATCCCCTAATAGCGGTATAAGTCGTGTCGGAGCGAAGCCCATTACACCCTGAGAAACTACTGGAACCTACCAGTAAATCTCGCTTGCCCTGGCCAGGGACTTTGCGTAATGGCTCTCTGACACAGCGCGATATCAATACCCAATACCCGGAGAGACGAATCCTGTCTAACCGCCACTGCCTCCAAGTGCTCGGGACTGCACCGAACTGCTACCTGTTTGCACGACTCCTTTGATCCGTGGTAGGGTAGCAATCTAAGAACAGTGGGACACACTCGAGGCGAAGTAGCAGTGTCAAGTCTGCGGACTATGCTGTACTCATGTCACCTGGGAACTGTTAACTGACGACTGGTATAAAACCCAACTAACAGTCCCCTGCGTGTCCTGTCCGGTGTACCCGTAACCCAACGAGCACCTGTATACTATCTCCAGTGCGACATACTGACGGCTGTGGGACAGACCATCTCCCCAACTAGGATGAGAAGCGTACACACTAGTCTACTCCGGAGTGTCGATGCCATGTCTCGATAATCCTACGACTAGGGACCTGAATAAGTATGTGCTTGTAGACTACCCAGCCCCCACTAGTGTGACTGCCATCACAACGCTGGTAGTCAAGCAAGATCCTAAGAGCTCTATCAGTACGTATACTCACATATTAAGATAGAAAAACCAAGTTGCATACTACCATGTTTAGCAAGACTGTTATATACATGTGAATATCCCAAGATTCCATTAAGTAATATACAAACTAGTATGATACAATAATGGCCCCTAGGGCATATGCACTAACACGTTAGCCACAATACGAACACTTGAGTGTAAGATTTGTGTTATTGCGTCGGTCCAATATAGTTTATTCGTGTTTTATAGCTATTATTAAAATATAGTTGCTTTATTGTTTTAATGTTGCAGGTTCGCAGGCGGGGACTACGGACACTGCTACAGGGGGGAAACAGATGGTAGGATTCACCTAGCGTGGAGCGCTGGTGAGTAGATTTAATATCTATAGGGGAATCGCCCGCATGGCGTTATGCGTCTGGGCTAGGATTCTAATACTTTTCGCATATTCTACGTCATTGTTAGAATTGCGTATTTACCCTATTACTTAGATGTTATGCTTGGACTAGTAGCCGTAGGATACTGCACAAATTATTGACGATTCATGTTGCACGAGCACTGATTGTATGCTACACACACCGTCAATAATTGCCATGTCACACACAAACCCCTTATAGATACTATATTGCTTGGTTAGGGACCTTGTGACATTGATTCGTACTGCTTATCACATATGACATTTACCATACATGTATACCTATAGAGTATCGTACCATTAGTAATAGGTACATACACACTTTACGATACAGCTACAGGTATACCTTGCTCATATTTTACTTATACCCAGGGGGGTATACTACATCTTTTACTTATACCTAGGGGAGTATACTACATCTTCTACCTATATCCAGGGGGGTATACTACATCCTTTACTTATAGCTAGACACCTATACTTAGCTATACCTTGTTGATCTCGCATACATTTGGTTTTAGCTATAGATATACCTTACTCACATATTCCACTTATACCTAGGGGGTATACTTCATCAGTTCTTATACGTAGATACCTATACATTGCTACACCTGTATGTTACACATATATTCAGTTGCAGTTACATATTTACCTTTACTGATGTTACTTAGCAGTTTTTCTTTTATATGCTCGCATTTCAGTTTATGTCGCATATATTCTATTCATGGATTTGCGCATTGATATTTGGATTTTACATGATGTTTTCTGGATTTGGGAACCGCGGGAGTTCATGAAATTATGCATACATTGAAAAACCCGGTTTCCTTGATATGATATTTGCGTATCCACCATGAGTTTTATCGGTGCTGATATATATATACCCCTACGAGGAGGCGTCGAGGCCGTAGAGGGTACATGGTGGGGCCGGGAGGTACCTCGGGGTAAGAAAGGGATGTCGATGTACAACGCCGATGAGCCCGGCAAGGGAGCTATACCATCCGGTAACAGTACCAATGACTTGGCGGTTATCATGAGATACCGACGGGAGTTATGTACGTATGGATATGTCGAAAGGCGAGGGTCAGAGCTAGGCACTCGTGCTTTCGGGATAGCGTATGATACGTACCTATCAGGATGCTTGTCTTGGTGACGGCATCTGATAGATCAGTATTTCTGTGTCGATGCTTGGCACATTGTTTTCATGATATTTCTTTTAACACCTTTTGTTTATATAACAGGGGATTTAGCCGTTGTTATATATACCCTTACACCAATATTAATGGAGTGGGACGCTAATATATGTGTATTGACCCCATCATATTTATTTCTGCAAATATATATTTAGGATGCTAGAATCTTACTTGAGATTTGATTTGGGATGTTAGGTGATTCATGGAGATTGGATATTGGATATTTATGAGATTGCTGATTTGTACATTCGGAATATAGGAGATCTATTCGATATTGTACATTGAGGAGATTTGAGACTTATATAATATGAGAGCCCAACTTGGGGGGCTGATTTGAGGAATTGTGAATTTGAGTGTCTTGATGGATTGTGATCCTACCACGATGTCAGGATTCCGTGGAAATGACATATTTCACTCCATACCTCATACCTATTTATTTATGCACTGTTTCATGTATTAGTAGTACCTGTTAGTGTACCTTTCATGATTGCTGCATATCTACATTCTCATATCCCTATTGCATGATTACTGCATACTATTTTCATGTTATTATCGCTCCATATATTGATTGTACCTGCTAGTGTGCTTTCCATTATTCTGCATTCACATGACCTGTTATTACTGTTAATTGCATATCTTAGATTCATGCTGTACGTACATACCTGCGATTACCTGCATATGTTATTTACTATTCACGAGTTGGCAACTCACCCCCGTTGTGCCACAGTTGTTTTGCAAGGCGTTTCCCCAGAGTAGTCGAGGCAGGCTATTCACTTATCATCTTTTGCTACAGATACCGCATCGGCTCACAGTGTACTATTTTGCTTAGGTGTGTTTTGGTGGTTATCTGTATTTTGTATCGTACATTCGTTGTATCTTGTACTCTCCATCTACTATTATGTTGTTGACTTAGAGACTTGGTGAGGACGTTATTGTATATTATTTATGGATTTGTTGTCTTTTATACAGCTTTATCTCTATTGTCTTTATTTCTTCGCTACGGCGTCGTATATTTGTGGTGGTTATTGTTTTCCGCCTTTGGGCGTGTATTTGCTCCCGTTTGGGGATGCTTTATTTATCTTTATTGTTGTATCCATTTTGGGGTCGGTTTTTACAAAGGGGGTGTTGCCAAATTTTTAAAGAAAGATGTTGGACTTTTAAAGAATTTGGGTTGTGATTTCAAATGTTTCAAAAAACATTTATTATTCATGCCGTATTTTCATGGTTTAGATTTCTGGATTTTGGCTTTCTTTCACTGCGTTACGTCTTTAGGCGTTGCATTGTATTAGGGCCGTCACGTACCAATTTCGGGTCGTGACAGAGGGGCAGTATTATGGACAGGTGGTCCAAGAGGATACTGTGGGAGGCATGGTGCAGGATACTGATTAAGTTCAGTTGACGATACAGTCTAAGAAGTTTCGATTTGGAGTTCATTTATGAACTAGGTCCCATCAGATATCCAGACATATTCTAAGACAGGTATTACTCAATTCGGGAGATGTCTTTCTCCGCGAATTTCAGATTAAGAGAGACATAGAAAGGAACATCGGGGCGGATCCACTCATTGAGGTTATTTCTCGAACACAAGAGTTTTACAAACGGGCTTTGTGAAACTGATTAGTAGAGGAGTTGGATGTTCGGTATCATACAGGCTGTGAGTATGCGACATTGCAATAATTAGCCTTAAGTGCAAGTGGGATATTGTTGGATATAGTGCCCTCAAAGTCAATTATTGGATCGCACGTACGTGATTGCAATGATTGAGGAGGACCTATACCGGTAGCACAGTCTTACTCGAGATGATAGTATGCTATCTGGTTTGCCTTTATCAATCGTGTACAGGTTCAGGTGACTGATCACTATTACACGTTGATAGAGCACTTAGTATCTTGCTTGACTACCAGCAGTATGATGGAGATCATATACGTGAGAGTTGGGTAGTCTATAAGCACATCCTTAATTGTGGTCCCTAGTCGTGGGAGTTTCAAGACAGGGCATCGATACTCCGGAATAGACTAGTGTATACAGTCAAGACCCCGATGAGGGGCGGTGGCCGGTCTCACAAGCCACTGGTGTCAGTTGGATCACCTAAGATGTATACAGGTGTTCATTGGGTTATGAGTACACCGGACAGGACTCGCCGGGAACCTGCTAGTTGGTATTATACCTAGCGTCAGATAGCAGTTCCCTGGTGACATGTATACAGGTTAGTTCATCGACCTGAGGTCGTCATTTGTATCGTGTGAGTTCCCAATGTACTTTGATTTCTACCCTACCACGGCTCAAAGGAGTCGTGCAAACAGGTCTTTTTTGGGTACAGTCACGAGCCACATGGAGGCAGGTGAGCGGATCGGCAGGGGATTCGTCTCTCCCGGTATTAGGGGTGAGATCTTGCTGTGTCTAGGAAAGCCATTACACCAAGTCCTTGGCCAAGGCAGGTGAGAATTACTGGTAAGTATTCCAGTAGTTTCTCAGGATGTTCAGGGCTTGTCTCCGACACGACTTATACTGCTTTTGGGGGTCTGACGTTACCAGGCCCCTAGGCCCGATATGCGATACTCATAGACAAACGGACCAGACTGTATGTATATTGTCACTGTTAGGCTCAGTAGGGTTCCTGAATGAGTTCGCTCATCGGCTTCCCTTGAGGTCAGTACATGGGCAGCCGTTATGCACTGCTAGTGCCGCTGACGTGCTTGTGGTTAAACCCACTGCCAGGGTACTGATGAGTCATTAGAGTCCCCCATAGATAGTTTCCCAAGTTTGGGCGAAACGTTGTAGAGGCCGTATGGTTTTATGGTAGGGTTCGGAAAATGCACGTGCATTTATGCACGTGTCATATTTCGGGCAGATAATACTGGTGGGCTTTGGTTTAAGCCGGATCCTAATATTATAGTGTGTAGATATAATATCTTTTTCTCAGTTGCATTTGTATTCGGTCGTAATACAAATGCGGGTATGTATGTACTGTTACGGGGTTATCCTGAAATTCGTTTCGGGATCACTTTTCGAAGTTGCCAGTTTTCTATCCCCCGTCTTAAACATTCGGTTTAATGCGGAATTATCTTTTCTTCATTTGTTATTGATGAGGGTGAGTCATGAGGGTGAGTCATGAGGGAGCTTCTAGAATTGATGACTAGGCTTGTGAGGTGTTATATGACTCATTGTTTGCATTTAATACCTTTTGTAATGCTTAGGATATTTTAGTTGTGATAAGCATTGCTAATGGTCACCCCTTCCTCCTACACTCACCCCCACTCCATTTTCAGCCCATATATTGGCCGAGCCCCATTTTGGTGTGAAGGGTTGATTCATTACTAAAAGATATAGCTCATTTCTCATTACTTGATTAAAAAGGCAACTTCATTAACCGTTCATCCATGGTTTTGGATGAAACGAGACAAAGTATTCTACACTATCTCTACATCAATCTTGGACATGTCGGCTAGCAAACTTCATGTCCGAGTTGCCTCGGTTCAGAGGCGGGAGCCCGTATAAAGATCCGTTGACGTGGTGCCACCTGGACGAGGTGACCGGAGATCGAGCGAGATCGCAGATGCCGCGAGGAGCGTGGGATGATGGCTAAAGAATGAAGGACTCAGATCGTTCGGTATAGCCTTTCTACCTCTTTACAGTTTGTTAGTTTAGCGTTAATGGCAAGATCCGGGTTATAGTATGTGAATGCGCCAGTTATAAAAGTTTTTGTTCCGCGTTTGGCGTCAAAATGACGGCCGGGGCGCTACCGTAGACTTACAGAGGATTTACGTGTCGATGCTGGACACGGGTATCATTATGTTTCGAGTGTCGATGCTGGACACTTAGGTTCCATGATTTTGATGTTTCATTGATGGACACACGTTAGTTGATATCCTTATATTTACATTCATATGCTTTCATGATATTTACATGCATGATGTTGTTGTGTCATTGATAGACATGTCGATGTTATCCACATGCTGATAGGCATTGATTATATTGTTGGCACATATGCAGATACGGTCACCCTAAATATCATAGTATTACCTTTATGATATAGTTGACCTAGGAATCGTTATTTATTTCGATTTCTACCTGATGATGTTTTCTACTCACGAGTTGGCAACTCACCCCCGTTGTGCTATAGTTCTTGCTGGTTGACCACATGGATCAGTAGCGGCATCGTTGGTACACAGCTTGCATTCGGGTGATTTGCTTTGGTAGGTGGTAGATGTTGGATCGTACCCCTCTTGTATTTATTATTCCTGTTGTATCTAGTTAACTCCATCAATCAGAAACTAGTATTTGTATATATAGTAAGACCTAAAAAGACTTGTGGTTGTGAGACATAGAGCGAGGGTTTATGTTCGCTACTTATGGTTGGATGTCTTGCTTTACATTTCCTTTTGTGTTAATCTTCGCCGTTGGGCGTCGCATACATATATTTCTGTCTTGCGCGGTTGTGTATCCTCCGATTGGCGAAGAGCTAGCTCTCGCTTGGGGATGCCTTTTATATTATCTTGTGTATGTGGTTTTGGATCAAAATATACAAGGGAAGTGCTGCCCAAATTTTTAAAAGACGAAACATGTTTTCCAACTAATAAAATCCACTTGCATTTTTCATGTTCCATTATCCATGCATTTATGAAAACCTTTGATTTCATTATACCTTTATTTCAAAACTTCACCTCTTCTATTTTCTTTAAAAAGGGTTTAGATTTCTGGGCTTTGGTTTACTTAAGTGACGTTACGCCTTTAGACGTTGCGTGATTTAAATACCGGTCACGAACTAATTTTCGGGTCGTGACAATTGTAAAGTGCAAAACTCTCCCAGGAGTAACTCTTACTAGCAGTGGGTATCGGGATCCAACTATCATGTAGAAGCTATGCAATCTCATTGCAAATTTCAACACTTGAAATTCCCGATAATGGTTTTTACCCCTAGCTTCCTATGACCTTGATGGAGGTCAACAAACCATAGGCCGATAGTCAAGTTCAACCCGTACATTTCTTGATTGAATTAAACCCACCCGCACGACCCTTGACGGAGGTCAACAAGGCCGTATGACTACCCTAATCCAATCGCATCACATGCGGCAGATAAGCACTAATCAGCTACCGCACACTACGCCATGACGGAGGTCAATAAACGCAGCACGAATACTAAATAGTACTTATCTCAAATGACGGAAGGCTATGCAGGTTTTTAAGAAAACCATGAGCGTAATGAACTTGATATCATTGTAGAATCTAGTGATTTAGAAAAGGAGTGTTTTTGAGGCTTTTGTAGCTTCGCTAAAGAGGTCACTCCCGGTGAAGGGATCTCGTCTCTTTCCTCATCGAATGAGGTGCTGGATATTCATGAATACCACTATGCAAAGCAAGAACTAGAGAAGCAGTCAAAAGACAAAACCGAGTGGATTGTAGCATTTGCTAGTTTCGCTAAAGTGGTCACTTCCGGTGAAGGGATCTCGGCTCTTTTCTCATCGAATGAGGTGCTGGATATTCATCAAGGAATACCACAATGCAAAGCAAAAACTAAAGCTACCCTTTTTGAAAATTTGATTCTACAACATCTTTTGGTTTCTTTCTTTTTATTAATCTCATTAATGAAGTCCCATCAATTAATGTTTCCTAAACATTACAGAAAAATGAAACGAAAATAGAACGTACGCTTATGCCATCCGCATTCGCTATGGGGCCCCGTCATGCACCGTTAGGTTACTTAACTACCGGCAGAGCGGGGGATGGACTAGCGCAGGTATAAAAGATAAGCAAATTTTATTATATATCATATATATAATATTACATTCGTCTCACGCATTTATATGATCAACATCACAGAATAAAGCAGCAGAAGAAACATATGAAATATTGGATATACTAGGATATCGCGTTTTAAATTTAGCCAGTAATATAGAACACGGATTCCACGGTCATGATGAATAGCTAAACCCACATCCGTAGACCCCTACGAGAGCGGCAAGTAACCCTGCCAATTCTATAGATAGGAGACCCGGTCTCAACTCTTTGAGATGGTGCCACTGGACTCTAGAACCCGGTCACTTGTGCTCCCCACCTTGGGTCTATCCTAACGCGGAAAAGTAAATAATATACAACAGTGGTGACATCATCCTCAACCGGAAGTGCCCCAATAAAAGAATATTACATACAGATTTTACATGAATGAGAAAAAAAACCTCATCTCATATAAAACCCCCGGCTATTCTTTCACGACGATCCAATAAATCATATCAACAGCAACACATAACATCTCATGTCATCAACGTAAATAAATATGTGTATTCCGAAACTCGTTGACATATAGCAATGAGATTGGGATACCCCACATATTACACTTACGATCGCAGAAAAAGAAACAGAAAACTACAATAATTAGAATCCGCAATTTCCTTAGACATCATAAACCCGGAATATCTCATATTTCGGATTTCATGCCTAACTTATAAAACTTGCATTTTAGTCTCAAATTGAAAACTCTTTTCAATTGGTTGTCGGATATTTCAAGAAGATTCCCGACTTAGTGATCGCGTACAATACGTAATTGCGACGGAGTTTTGATCCGAATGAAAACTTCGTTGCGATTGATCAATTGAAACTAAACGGCTAGCTTTACAATATACTAATTAGTTTTCATAAAACTAATTAATAAGGATTCTAATAATTGTATCACACACATCATAAATCTTGTAAAGTAACTAGGACATTTGAATTCCACACGCAATTAGCAAACTTAACCAATTTTTCTAAGACATGAAAAATCCAGTGAGCTAAAGTTCCAAAACCGATCGTTTTAAGCCAATCTGGGAGTCGAAACGAACTCGAAATCCGTCCAAATCTTCGCGGGGGCGAAGATCCTAAAATTAGCTATAGAATGGGGGGCCTAGAGGGGGTACCCTACGCCCGAGGCCACCACGAGGTGGCCATGGGGTGAGGTAGACCCGAAACTGCCTAAGGTGGGGCAGTTTTGGGTCCCCACCGCCAAGACCCCCTTGTGGTAGTCTTGGGGAGTGGGCCCAGCCGTTCGGTCCCCCCAGGGTGCGCACGCCCCACCCCACGGCTTCTCGGTTCAAGTGAGCCCGCAGGGTGTGCAAACAACTCAAAACATCATTTTTGAAACTGTTTTTATGGGCAGTTTTTGCGCGAAAAAAACGGCGGATTTCTAATGTCGCTACTGTAAGTCGACGTCAGACACCCCATATGATGCGGGGAGGCGGAATAGGTAAGACAATCATTTTGTTTAAACTAACATCGACTAACTTTACGGATCTTTGCCAAACCCTAACTAACAACAACATAGGAGTGATTAGCAACTATGAAAGAAGATTATACCTAATGAATCAAGTCCTTCTTGTTCTCATTGACCACCTCCTCGTCGTCCTCCTCTTTGTGATAGAAGATCCACCCGAGAGCTACTTCTCCAAGCTTAATCTCACACTTGAGGTAACTAGGTAACTAAGAGTGCTAATCAAAGCAACCTAGAGGATATAGAATAGGATTAGGGATCTATGAGTCTTACTAACCTTAGGATCTCAACACATGAGAGGATTAGGGTTAGGGTTTGAAGAGAGAGAGCTTGAGGAGAGAGAAGGTGAGAGTGAGAATGATCTTGGAAAAATATCTCATTGTGAATATATGAAGCATAAGATATTTATTAAATGAATAAGAAATAAAAACATCATCATGCTTCATTAACTCACTATGTGTGATTCATCCCATGAGTCATTAAGCCATAAATGCATCATTAACTCCTATGGATGAATCACACCATGAGTCATTAAACCAATAAATGCAAATGCCACCTTAGCCTCCAACTCATCAATCTTCTAGAAGTTTCTCGACTATTTATGAGAACGCCCCTCCTATCCGTGAAAACACGGAAATACTGAGACTGTATAAATCCATTAATCCAATATTAGAATCTGGCTTAAACCAAAGCCTGCTAGTATAAACTGTCCGAACATCGTACGTGCGTAAAAACACGTATGTGTCCGAACCCTGTCGTAAAACAATACGACCTCTATATCGTTTCACCCGAAGTAGGGAAACTCTCTGTGTGGGGCTCTAATGACTCGACTACTATGCTGGCAGTGGGTTTAACCACAGACCGCAAGCGGCACTAGCTGTACGTAACGGTCCCCAGGTAGATGTCGATAAGAAGGCCGATGAGGAAACCCATCCGAACTCCTACTGAGCCTGATGTGAAAATCTCCGTACAGTCCGGTCTGTTCGTCTAAGACTATCGCATATCGGGCCTTGGGGGGCGGCAAGCGTCAGTCCCCTAAAAGAGGTATAAGTCGTGTCGGAGTGAAGCCCATTACACCTTGATATGCTACTGGAAATCTTACCAGTAAATCTCGCTTGCCCTAGCCAGGGACTTTGCGCAATGGCTCTCCAGACACAGCGCGATATTAACTCCCAATACCGGAGAGGCGAATCCTGTCTAACCACCACTGCCTCCAAGTGCTTTGGGACTGCACCCAACTACTACCTATTTGCATGGCTCCTTTGAGCCGTGGTAGGGTAGCAATCTAAGAACATTGGGAACACACTCGAGGCGAAGCAGCAGTGTCAAGTCTGCGGACTATGCTGTACTCATGTCACCTGGAAACTGTTAACTGACGACGGGTATAATACCAACCAACAGTTCCCCGCGAGTCCTATCCGGTGTACCCGAAACCCAACGAGCACCTGTATACTATCTCCAGTACAACGTACTGATGGTTGTGGAATAGACCATCTCCCTAACTGGGATGAGAAGCGTACACACTAGTCTGCTCCGGAGTATCGATGCCCTGTCTAGATAATCTTACGACTAGGACCTGAAAAAGGATGTGCTTGTAGACTACCCAGCCCCCACTAGTGTGACTGCTATCACAACGCTGGTAGTCAAGCTAGATTCTAAGGGCTCTATCAATATGTATTCTCGATATGCTAACATATTCACATAATAAGATAGAAATAAACCAAGTAGCATACTACCATGTTTAGCAAGACTGTTAATATAACTGTAAATATCCTAAGCTTCCATTAAGTAATATACAAGCTAGTATGATACAATAATGGCCCCTAGGGCATATACACTAACAATCTCCCACATGCACTAGGGCTATGTACTGGCGTATCGAAAAACTATCATCTCGAGTAAACTCTCGAACTGAATCTGAGGTAAGGCCTTAGTGAATGAATCTGCAGTGTTCTCTGTAGGAACTCTCCGGACCTCGATCTCCTGGCAATCTATGATCTCCCTGATCAGGTGATACCGCCTTAAGATGTGTCTGGACTTCTGATGGGACCTAGGTTCCTTCGCTAAAGCTATAGCTCCGTTGTTGTCGCAATACAGCGGTATTGGATCAACAATGGTAGCAACCACCTGTGTAGGGTTGCTAGGTACACGCACAAGGGTCTACGAGGCATCAACCATGCCCGATTTAAAAGTTAGCCATGCCAAACAACCCGTAACAAGATCTTTATACTAGAGTTTAGGCGAAAACAAGCATGTTAAACATTTTAACACTAAGTGAGAGGGATTACAACCTTTGTAGATCCGGTCCTTCACTTCAATAGCTCCGTGTAGATGTCCCCTTTGCTGCGATCATGAACTCCGGACTCTAGAGAAGCTCCACAAGAAGAACGAACGTGCTTGCTTCGATGACTTCGAGGCCGAAGATGATCTACGTCGGGGAGACACTAACTCAAGTTATTCCTTCACTAGGTCCTGAACTTTGTGAAGAGAACACACTCTACTACATGGCTAGTTGTAGAGGATGAAGAAGTAGGAGGTGGGCTCACCTTAGAATTGATTTTCTCACATTTTTCCTCATAGCACCAATAGAGCTTGAAAGCTTTTTCAAGGAGCTTGATGAAGAAGAAGAAGTGAATAATTCATCCAAATGAAAACTTATCCTTTGAATTATTACACCATGGTTGAGTTAAGCCCTCATGCTTAACTCATGTAGAGAATTAACCAAAGTATGAGGTTAAGTTAACTAATATCCTAAGGAATGACAAAAGAGTTGACTTTGTCAATGTTGCATAAAAGCTTCTACAAGCTTGATAACATTGACTAAAGTCTCCTCTCTTTTGTTATTCTTAAGGAAATAAGTAAAACCTAATTTAACCTAAACTTGATATAAGTCTCATACACCCATCTTGTATGTATCATCAAGCATGATACAAACATGTACACTTGTATATATCACATATAAACAATGTGCACAATCTAGTGAGAAAATAAATCTTAAGTGAGCTAATACCAGTTAATGTAATGTAATATATCAAATATATAATTATACATTAAATTATTAAATCAACTCTTGATTTAATAATCCGGCTATAACCGACTAATATCATGTGTAACAACTTATCGAATCAACACTTGATCCGATAACCCGGCTATATCGCATACAACCGATCAATGTCACGAATCGCGAGAATAGAATACGATATCTCATATCGTATTAATCTCGGTCCCGCACATATCACATATGCGCTCCTACTTCGTTTCGCTTGAGCCAGGAAACCCCTGTGTAGGACTCTAAAGACTCGTCAATACGCCGGCAGTAGGTGATGATCATATCAAACACCCACAAGCCGCAAGCGGTCTGCTAAACGTAACGGCCACCCGGGTATTGAGCGATCAGAAGATCAACAAGCAAGCATGTACATTCTCCTATGAATCCAATCAGTAACACTCCCGTACAGTCAGGTCTCATCGTCTGATATGTCACATATCTCGCCTAGGGGTGGTAAACGTCAGACCCCAGTAGCTCGATAAGTCGTGTCGATATGAGGTCTATAACAGTTCGAGAAACTACTGATAACACTTACAAGTAAATCTCAGCAACCCTGGCCAGGGATTTCCAGTTATAGCCAATCGAACACAGCACAACATCAACTCTCTATACCGGGAGAGACGAATCCCCTCCTATCACTCATTGTCTCCATGTGATTCAGGACTGTACCCAAAAGCCACCTTTTTGCACGCCCTCTTGGACGTGGTATGATGGAAATCAAAGTACGGTGGGAATCACACAAGTCTCTATGACGATCTCGGGTCAACAGACTACTCTGTACCAGTGTCACCGGAGAACTGCCATCTGACGTGAGGTATGATACCATCTGGGAGTTCTCGGCGAGTCCGTCCAGTGTACCCTGTCTCCACTGAGCCCCCGTACACCATCCTTGATGTCAAACGCCGATGGATATGGGATCATCCATCGCCCATCATATGGGTCAAGATGCGTATACGCTAGTCTACTCTGGTGTATCGATGGCCTATCTCGATACACCCTCGAATAGGAGGAGTTATAGGATGTACTCGTCGAATACCGTGGCCCCACTAGTATGATCTCATCATAGTCCCAGTAGTCGAGTACATATCCTAAGGGCTTTATCAACATGTAATATAGAGACAATCAGAGTACATGTTAAGATAAAGTACAACCAGATAGTATACTATCATGTCGAGCACGAAAGCCCTCCCTATATATGTCCAAGCATCCATTACAATATACATCGTATGTACAGTAATGGCCTCTAGGGCATACATATAACTAACAATCTCTCACTTGCACTAGGGCCATCTGTTGTGGTATCACATTCCCAACAATTAGCTGCGGTTGAAGTATCTCATACTCAACCATCCCATAAAAGTCTCAACTGGGAAAAGGCCTTTGTGAGTGGATCCGCGCTGTTGTCCTCTGTGTCCACTCTCCTAACCTTGATCTACCTGGAGATCAACCATCTCCATGATCAGGTGATATTGCCTAAGAATTATATCTGGATTTCTGATGGGACGGAAGTTCCTTGGATAAAGCCACAACTCCATTGTCACACAATAGTAGGAACGAAGTTCATCTCATGAAGTTATATGTATCCAGACTACCTCTTTGGTAGCATCTTTGGTAAAGATGTATCTTGCATTTAATCGTCTAGTAAGTCACGGTATCTAGCTTGGAACTCTTCCAACATACCGTCCCACCACTGAGGGTAAAGACAATGCCTGCGACTGACATTCAGTCGTCCTTATCACCCTGGAACCTTTCCAGTGATTCTCCCCAGGATCGATTGATACCATATCACTACAACTAGTGAGTATCCTAACATCCAATTAGATCTATCTCATTGATCCAAACCCAGGATTTAGGAGGTATCATCTTTGATCCTATATGGAGAATCCTTGTGATAAGCGGAGATTGACCGAGCGTAGCATAGGAAACTCCTTCCCTATCAAGAGTATGTCATCCACGTACTTTATGAGGATCACCACCATACTCTCTACTGCCTTTTTGTATATACAAGGTTCATCTACCATTTTGATGAAGTCAAACTCTTTGACTACTACATCAAAACAGACGTTCCAACTCCGCGATGCCTGCTTCATCACATAAAACATCTTGCACACGTTTCCACTGCTCCCACTGTCTACAAAGCCCTCTGGCTGTGTACTAATAGACGCTATCTTCTAAAACATCATTTAGAAAAGCAGTCATGACACCCAACCACCAGATATCGTAGTCATAGTATGTAGCCGTGTCAAGTAGGACCTGGATGGACTTAAGCATAGCTTTGAAAGTCTCAACTTTTCCATATACACCAAGTAATCTTCTCAAGATATACTTGCTCCTGATGGGGATTTAACCCTTCAGATAAAGCCACCAAAGTCCATACTTTGTCGGTGTATAAGGATTCCATCTCAGATCGATAAGCATCCAGTCATTCTTACAGAGTCTCACTCCTGATGGCCAGCTCGAAACTAGTTGGGTCATCATCCCATGATGCAATCCTCGCTTCCACTGTCATAGAGAAACCGAAGTATCTCTCAGGTGGGTGAGAAACCCTAGTAGATCGGCGAAGAGGCTGAGGTTCGTTGGAAACTATTGAATCTTTTGGTTCTACCAAATCATCTGCTGTAGTTTGTATAGCTGGAACTCCTTCCAGTTCTACTTCATGACCACTAATTTGTTCACAAGAAATTCCCTTTGACAAAGGTGGCATGTTGAGAAATAAAACACTTTTGTTTCTCGGTTTGGTAGAAGATATTCCTTTGCGAATTCTTGGGATATCCAACAAACTTCCACAGATCTGACTTTATCTCGAGCTTGTCCGGATTTTTCTTTTCAGACATAGGCCGGACAACCCCAAATCTTAACATACTTAAGATATAGGCTCTTCCCATTCCATATCACATATGAAGTGGTAGGCAACTGATTTGATTTGAACCCTATTCAATAGGTATGCAGCTTCTCAAGTGCATAACTCCCAAAAGGAAATAGGAAACTCAGTAGTACTCATCATAGAGCACACCATATCACATAGGGTGCTATTGCTCCGCCCCGATATACCATCGTGCTATGGTGTATACGGAGGAGTAATGCTGAGAGAGAATCTCATTCTCCTTTAGAATAGTCCAGGAATTCCGTGCTCAAGTATTCTCCTCCTTGATCCCATCAAAGGATATAATACTTATACCCGTTTTTTGGTTCTCTACTTCTTACTTATATTCTGTGAATATCTCAAAAGGTTCAGACTTGTGTTTCAACAGGAACATATGTCTGAATCTTGAGAGATCGTCAGAGAATGTAATGAAGTACAAAGAACTAGTCTTGGCATGTGTAAACAGGGGACCATCATACATCAACATGTATCAATCCCAAGAGTTCACTAACTCTTTCTCTGTTTCCAATAAACAGAGCTATGGTCATCTTATCTTTGTGACATGACCAGCAAGTTTCACAAGATGTAATTCAAACAGATTTAAATATGCTTCTAAATGTAACTTAGCTATTCGGGTCGAATTGATATGACCTAGTCTACAATGCCTCAAGAAGGATTCGTTCATTTCTAAACTCTTCCTCTCATGTGTGTTCTGTATACTAAGAACTATAGTTTGATTTAGAACGTCAATGCTTTCAGATAACGTGCCTGAACCGATCAACTCTTGATATAGGAAATGTTCAAAACATTATCCAACAATACAAAATTATATCCTTTCTTTACTAATAAAGAGACTGATATGATGTTGTATATCAGGTTCGGCATCTAATAACATTCGATCAGAATCAATGTATTCTGGTAATACAGGGTGATAGTGACCAACAGACTTGGTTGCAACACTTACACCGTTTTCTATCTCATGAAACTTATCACCCGTTCTCAGTTCTCTACCTATTAGTAGCCCATGTAACAGATTACATATGCGGGATCCTGATCCGGTATCTCATACCCAGGATGTAAAGGATACTGAGAAACAGTTCTCTGTAATGAACACACCCGAAGATGATGCATCGACATGCACTTTCTTCGTTTGGGCGGCACGGGAAATCTGGTATTCCCCAATTTCCTGCTCTGTCTTATAACAATTATAAGTTGGAGCGGGACTAACGTTCCCCAGCTCAGTATAACAAGTGGGTTCGGTCAATATATCCGCATTATTATCTTGATTAAGGCGTGATATGGTCGCTACCTAGAGAGAGAGAGAAGAAAACACTCAGCGTATGCTCTTGCAAGATTAGATTGGTTATCTAATATTTAATCAGGATGCCTCCCACTGTTTTAGTCAAATCTTCCTTCAAACCCTAAAAGGAAAGATTAGCCGGGATTAATTACACGCTACAAGTTCGCCAATCATTCAGTCAGGCCAGTGTTGGTACTTTGAGGGAGGTTCCCCGTGCTTTCGCACGGACCTAATTAAAGTAAACCTCGTTTTCCCAGATGCGTAACCCCGTTGACACCTTTTTAGACACCTACTTGATCGGCTAATTGTAATGTGTAAAACTCTCCTAGGAGTAACTCTTACTCGCAGCGGGTATCGCGATCCAACTATCTCATAGAAGGTATGCAATCTCATTGCAAATTTCAACACTAGAAATTCCCAATAATATTTTACCCCTAGCGTCCTATGACCTTGACACAGGCCAACAAATATAGCACAAATAATAAGTAGGACTTATCTGAAATGACGGGGGGCTACGAAAGGTTTTTATGAAAACCCTTTGCGTAATGAACTTGATATCGTCGTAGAATCGAGTGATTTTAAATGGAGTGTTTTTGAGGCTTTTCTAGTTTTGCTAAAGGGGTCACTCCCGGTGAAGGGATCGTCGGCCCTTTCCTCATCGAATAAGGTGCAGGATATTTCATAAATATCACTATGCAAAGCAAGAACTATAGAAGCAATCAAAAGACAAACCGAGTTTGTAGCATCTGCTAGTTTCACTAAAGAGGTCACTCCCGGTGAAGGGATCGTCGGCTCTTTCCTTATTGAATAAGGTGCTGGATGTTCTACAAGGAACACCGCTATGCAAAGCAAGAACTAGAGCTACCAGTTTTTAAACAAGTTTCTACAGCATCTTTAGGTTTCTTTTAGTTTCATTAATCTCATTAATGAATTCCCATATTATTATGCTTCACAAGTATCACATTTGAAACGAAATCTGCAATTTAACATATATCTCATATATATAATATAAACATTCGTCTCAGGCAGTAATATGATCTCATCACAGAACATTGCATCAGAAGAACATATATGAAATATTGGATATACTAGGACGTCCGTGTTTTTAATGCGAGCCTGTATAAAACACGGATTCCACGGTCGCGATGAATAGCCAAACCCACATCCCTAGACCCCTACGAGAGCGACAAGCAACACTGCCAATTCTAGGGTTAGGAGACCCGGTCTCGACTCCTCGAGATGGTCTCCTATTGGACCCTAGAACCCGGTTACTTGTGTTCCCCGCCTTCGGTCTACCTAATGCGGAAAAGTAAATAATATACAATGGTGACATCATCCTCAGCCCGGAAGTGCCCCAATAAAAGAATATTACATACAAATGAATTTTACATGAATGAAAAAGAAAAACTCTCATCTCACATAAAACCTTCGGCTATTCAATAATGCGACGATCCAATATAACATATCACAGCAACACATAATATCTCATATCATCAACGTAAGTAAGTATGCATCCTGATTGTCGTTGATGTATAGCAACGAAGCCGGCGATACACCACATACTACGCTTACGGTCACAGAAAAGAAAGTGTAAAACTACAACAGTTGGGATCCGCAACCTTCATAGACATCGCATGCCTAACCAAATGAATTCCTTAGACATCGCATGCCTAAAAATTATAAACCCCGCATTTTAGTCTCATTATCGAAAACACTTTTCAATATCTAGTCGGGTAATACAACAAGATTCCCGACATCTTGATCGAATGCTCATCGCAAACTTTAGTAGACGGCCGCACCCCCGGATGCCGTCGACGAAGTACACTAAGGCGGAACACCGCTGCCGCGAGCACCCGAAAGGATGCTTTTGGCGACGGGGTTCTCCTACAGTCACCTGGTCGGGGCTTTGGGACGTGGCTATCTATTAAGTTTACACGGCGAGTATCCGCGTACGCTACGTGATTGTGACGGACTTTTGATCACATCAAAATTCCGTGGCAACCGATCATCTGAGACTGAACCGCTAGATTTATAACATTCAAATTAGTTATCTCATAACTACATGTGGATTTCAATTATTGTATCACATTCCAGATAAATAGACAATGTTAAACTTTTCCGATCGAATAATCAAAGACCCAAAATTTCCCCAATATATCTTAACACTTGAAATCAGTTTAAAAACATCCATCACATGCCACAGTACCAATGGTCCAGCCGTAGAAGGGTCAAGCCAACGTCTCACATGTGGCACGCCGTACTGCCACAAACCCTGAGGTTCAGAGGCAGTTCAAGACGGTCACATAATCGAATTAAGGTTTGTTGTCTTCTAGAGGGTCCACCGCGTTACTTGCATGACTTTACGAAAGTTTCAAACTCGAGAAAAAATCCAACTTTTGAAAATTTTCCGACAGAGGAAAAATTGAGTTATTGATATCCGTTCGAACTTTTTAACAGTTTCTAAAATTATCCGGAAAAAACTTAAACGAAGTTAAATTATCCGATCGAATCAACGAGTCTCCAATACAACCCAAGAAAACTCAACACTTGAGTGGAATTAAAAAATTCCCAGAAAAAAATAACAAGAAAGGACCTAAGAATAAATATATGAAGTTCCAGGGACTAATTCATAATTTTGGCCGCGGAACCGCCGCCAAACCCTTGTTTTGGCCGCGGTTCCATGGTCAAATCAGCGAATTACAAGTCCGTACTTCACAGTAATTCTCAGTTTTTCCTGCTTAATTTTCTGAACATTTTTAATTCATAAAAAATCACATTTTTGAAAATTATCCAGAGAAGGGATCGTGTCGGGGATTCCGGGTTCGATCGGACTTTAAACTTCGCCAAAACTTCGCCTAAAGCTTTAGCTTGGCTCTGATACCACTGTAGGGTTGCTAGGCACACGCACAAGGGTCTACGAGCCATCAACCATGCCCGATTTAAAAGTTAGCCCAGCCGAACAACCCGTAACAAGATCTTTATACTAGAGTTTAGGCGAAAACAAGCATGTTAAACATTTTAACACTAAGTGAGAGGGATTACAACCTTTGTAGATCTGGTCCTTCACTTCAATAGCTCCGTGTAGATGTCCCCTTCACTGCGATCGTGAACTCCGGACTCTAGAGAAACTCCACAAGAAGAACGAACGTGCTTACTTTGATGACTTCGAGGCCGAAGATGATCTACGTCGGGGAGACACTAACTCAAGCTATTCCTTCACTAGGTCATGAACTTTCTGAAGAGAACACACTCTACTACATGGCAATTGGTAGAGGATGAAGAAGTAGGTGGTGGGCTCACTTTAGAATTGATTTTCTCACATTTTTCCTCATAGCACCATTAGAGCTTGAAAGATTTTTCAAGGAGCTTGATGAAGAAGAAGAAGTGAATAATTCATCCAAATGAAAACTTATCCTTTGAATTATTGCACCATGGTTGAGTTAAGCCCTCATGCTTAACTTATGTAGAGAATTAACCAAAGTATGAGATTAAGGGTTGGGTTAACTAATATCCTAAGGAATAACAAAAGAGTTGACTTTGTCAATGTTGCATACAAGCTTCTACAAGTTTGATAACATTGACTAAAGTCTTCTCTCTTTTGTTATTCTTAAGTAAATAAGTAAACCCTAATTTAACCTAAACTTGATATAAGTCTCATACACCCATCTTGTATGTATCATCAAGCATGATACAAACATGTACACTTGCATATATCACATATAAACAATGTGCACAATCTAGTGAGAAAATAAATCATAAGTGAGCTTATACTAGTTAATGTAATGTAATATATCAAATATATAATTATACATTAAATTATTAAATCAACTCTAGATTTAATAATCCGGCTATAACCGACTAATATCATGTGTAACAACTTATCGAATCAACACTTGATCCGATAACCCGGCTATATCGCATACAGCCGATCAATGTCACGAATCGCGAGAATAGAATACGGTATCTCATATCGTACTAATCTTGGTCCCGCACATATCACATATGTGCTTCTACTCCGTTTCGCTTGAGCCAGGAAACCCCTGTGTAGGACTCTAAAGACTCGTCAATACGCCGGCAGTAGGTGATGATCATATCAAACACCCACAAGCCGCAAGCGGTCTGATAAACGTAACGGCCACCCGGGTATTGAGCGATCAGAACATCAACAAGGAAGCCTGTACATTCTTCTGTGAATCCAATCAGTAACACTCCCGTACAGTCCGGTCTCGTCGTCTGATATGTCGCATATCTCGCCTAGGGGTGGTAAACGTCAGACCCCAGTAGCTCGATAAGTCGTGTCGATATGAGGTCTATAACAGTTCGAGAAACTACTGATAACACTTACCAGTAAATCTCAGCAACCCTGGCCAGGGATTTCAGGTTATAGTCAATCGAACACAGCACAACATCAACTCCCTATACCGGGAGAGACGAATCCCCTCTTATCGCTCATTGCCTCCATGTGATTCGGGAATGTACTCAAAAGCCACCTTTTTGCAAGCCCTCTTGGACGTGGTATGATGGAAATCAAAGTACAGTGGGAATCACACAAGACTCTTTGACGATCTCGGGTCAACAGACTACTCAGTACCAGTGTCACTGGAGAACTGCCATCTGACGTGAGGTATAATACAATCTGGGAGTTCCTGGCGAGTCCGTCTAGTGTACCCAGTCTCTACTGAGCACCCGTACACCATCCTTGATGTCAAACACCGATGGATATGGGATCATCCATCGCCCATCATATGGGTCAAGATGCGTATACGCTAGTCTACTCTGGTGTATCGATGCCCTGTCTCGATACACCCTCGACTAGGAAGAGTTATAGGATGTACTCTTCGATTACCGTGGCCCCACTAGTATGATCTCATCATAGTCCCAGTAGTCGAGTACATATCCTAAGGGCTTTATCAACATGTAATATAGAGACAATCAGAGTACATGTTAAGATAAAGTACAACCAGATAGCATACTATCATGTCGAGCAAGAAAGTCCTCCCTATATATGTCCAAGCATCCATTACAATATACATCGTATGTACAGTAATGGCCTCTAGGGCATACATATAACTAACAACCTGAAGTTCTGTTAGAAACTTCTTCATCCAGACTGCTTCTTTTGCGGCATCGCTAGCAGCGATATACTCCGCTTCCATCATCGAGTCAGCAACGGTGTGCTGCTTGGAACTCTTCCAGCACACCGCCCCACCATTGAGGGTAAAGACATAACCTGACATGGACTTGGAGTCATCCTTGTCACTCAGGAAGCTGGAGTCGGCAAAAGCCTCGATATGGAGGTCTTTTCCCCCGTAAACCAAGAACATATCCTTAGTCCTTCTCAGGTACTTGAGAATGTTCTTTACTGCTATCATGTGCTTCTCCCCTGGGTCTGACTGATACCTGCTTACCACGCTCAGTGCGTAAGCTACATCTGGTCTGGTGCACAACATCGCATACATCATAGAGCCTACAGCAGAAGCGTAGGGTATAACTGACATGCGGTCCCTTTCCAAATCAGTCTTGGGAGACATCTCTTTGGATAGGGTGATTCCGTGACAAGCCGGTAAATTACCACGCTTAGAATCTTCCATACTGAATCTTTTCAGTATAGTGTTGATATACCTGGACTGCGAAAGTCTCAACATCCTCTTAGATCTATCACGTTAGATCTGGATCCCCAGAATGTAAGAGGCATCACCCTGGTCTTTTATGGAGAACCTGTGTGACAAGAACCCTTTGACAGATTGTAGCATAGGAATGTCATTTCCTACTAATAGAATGTCATCCACGTACAAGATGAGGAATACGACAGTTCGTGCTACAATTTTACTATATATACATGGTTCATCTGGATTTTTGATAAAGTCATATTCTTTGACCGTTTCATCAAAACAGATGTTCCAACTCCGCGATGCCTGCTTTAGTCCATAAATGGACTTAAGCAACTTGCACACTTTCCCGCTGCTCACACTATGATTGAAGCTTTCTGGCTGATCCATATAGACGCACTCTTCTAAATTACCATTTAGAAAAGCCGTCTTTACGTCCATCTGCCAGATCTCATAATCGTGGAAGGCAGCAATGGCAAAAAGGACCCGAATGGATTTGAGCATAGCCACAGGAGAAAAAGTTTCATCATAGTCCAAACCAGGTCTTTGACGAAAACCCTTTGCAACAAGTCTAGCCTTATAGGTTTCCACCTGTCCATCTACACCAATCTTTTTCTTGAAGATCCATTTGCATCCTTTGCGTTTTACCCCACCTGGAGCAAAGTCCAAAGTCCATACTTTGTTGGTGTACATGGACTCCATCTCGGTCCGCATCGCATCCATCCATCGTACCGAGTCGCCGCTCTGGATGGCCTGCTAGAAGATAGTAGGTTCATCATCATCAATGATGCAATCCTCTCTATCCCTATCTATGAGAAAACCGTAGTATCTCTCAGGCGGATGAGACGGCCTACTACTCCTGCGGAGGGGTGTGGGAATGTCCTGTTCTTCTTGAACTACTGGTTCTACTAAACTTTCAGTAGTAGTTTGTGGTTCTGGAATTTCTTCCAGTTCTACTGCGCTCCCACTTGTTTCCTTTTCTAAAAACTGATGTTTTAGAAAATGGGCATTACGAGAAACAAAAATCTTTTGTTCCTCTGCGTATTAGAAGAAATATCCCTTAGAGTTCTTTGGATATCCTACAAACTTACACTGTACTAATCGTGACATGAGTTTGTCCGCATGCTGCTTTTTAACAAAAGCTGGACATCCCCATATCTTCATATACTGAAGATAGGGTTTCTTCCCACTCCACATCTGATATGGCTAGGTAGGCACAGTCTTGGTAGGAGCCATGTTCAAAAAATATGCTGCTGATTCTAGCGCATAACCCCAGAAAGATCGCGGTAACTCAGCATTACTCGTCATAGAACGTACCATATCCAATAGGGTTCGGTTCCATCTCTCCGATACACCGTTATGCTGTGGAGTGTATATAGGAGTATGCTGAGAGAGAATTCCTTTCTCTTTTAGGTAACTTAGGAACTCGGCACTTAAGTATTCACCACCTCGATCAGATCTCAGTGTCTTGATACTTTTGCCGGTTTGGTTTTCTACTTAATTCTTATATTCTTGGAATTTCTCAAAGTCCTCGGATTTATGTTTCATTAAGAAAATGAATCCATACCTAGAGTAATTCTCCGTAAAAGTAATGAAATATGAAAAACCACCTTTTGCATGTGTAGACATTGGACCACATACATCGCTGTGTATGAGTTCTTAGAGCTCGCTCGATCTTACTCCATGTCCAGTGAATGGAGTCTTTGTCATCTTTCCTTTGAGACATGATTGACAAGTTGCATAAGATTGATATTCGAATGGATCCAAATATCCTTCTCTATGTAACTTAGTTAACCTTATCTCAGTGATGTGACCCAGTCTACAATGCCATAAGAAAGCCTTATTTATATCTGGAGACTTTCTTTTTAGTGTGTTCTGGACATTGAAAATCTGTAATTGGTTTAGCACGTATATACCGTTATCTAGTGTACCGGACCCAATCAAACCATGATTAAGGTGGCTATTAACAACATCGCTTACAAACGTGAAATCATAACCTTCTTTTGATAACAACGATACCGATATGATATTACACGTTCAACTAGGTAGACAAAAATAGTTGTGCAAAACCAAAATATGTCCACTCGTCAATACTAGGTGATAATCCCCTACGGACACAGCACCCACGCTAGCTCCGTTAGCAACCTGGAGGTCATATCACCAACCTTCAGCACTCTACGGTTTCTCAGTGCCTTCAATGAATTGCATATATGAGATCCTGATCCGGTATCCAATACCCAGGAAGTAGAGTTGATTGACAGACAATTTTCAATTACAAACACACCTGAAGTCGAAGCCACAACTTGCTTCGGTTCCTGGTTCTTGGCATTCCAAGCTTTGCAATCTTTCTTCCAGTGCCATTTCCTACGACAGTGGAAGCACTCGTCCTTTGCCACTACTGGCACCACAATCTTTGTCTTTCTGTTAACTCCCACCTTACCAACACCACCTCTAGGTTTGGTAGCGGCTTTCTTCTTCCTTCCTTTGGCCCTTGCCTTAGACCCGGAAGAGGAAGCATCGCGAACAAACATAGTGGGTGTTTCCCTTGCTTTCTGCAAGGTGCCCTCTGCACTACTCAACAGGTTAAGGAGTTATGGAAGTTCAACTTCTTTTCCTTGAATGTTGAAATTCATAATAAACTGAGCGTAGGTGGATGGAAGGGACTAAAGAATCAAGTCTGTATAGAGCTCGTTCTCTAAAGTCGTCCCGAGGTCCGCGAGCTCTTCTATATAGCCAATCATCTTTAGAACATGTTCTCCTACAGATGATCCGACTGCCGGCCTCGAATGAAACAAGTTCTTCGAGGTCTCGTATCTTGCTATACGAGATTGCTCTCCATACAGTTCCTTGTTGTGGAGAAATATGGATTCAAGATCCATATTCTCGTGCCTCCTCTGATGTTCATTATTCATAGAGGCAAGCATGATGCATTTGGCCTTCGCGCAATCAATATCCCAGGTCTTGCGGATTTCCTTTTCCGCAACACTGGATTCTGGACCAGGGACAGCAGGTGCCTTAGTGGTAAGGACATACCCCAATTTGTCATAAGTAATAGCCATCTTAAAATTCCGGAACCAATCTTTATAGTTTGGCCCTGTCAAAATATTTTTATCTAATAGTAACTTAAGGCCTGTCATGTTCTGGGTCGCTGCAATGAGAGAGAGGGAACACTTTAGCATGATGCTCTTGCAAGTTTAGAGTGGTTTTTAGTTTATCTAAACTGGATGGCTCCTACAGTTTTTCGAATCCCTCCTCAAACCAAAAAGGAAGAACTAGTCAGGACTATTTTCACCGTACAATTCTTGCTTAACCGTTCAGCCAGGCCGGTGTCGGTACTTCGAGGGAGGTTTTACGACGGTTTCGCGAAGTTCCTTAATTAAATAACCTCTTTTCTCTGGGGGCATAACCCCAATGACACCTTTCTCGACACCTACTTGGTTTATTGCATTAATCGTTAAGTGGCGAATCTCCTGATGAGTAGCGGATACTCACAGTAGGATCGGGATCCAAATATCATCGTGTGATAAAGCTAAAGGAATCCTACCAAATTATCACACTCCAAATGGTATGCATCTCTTATTTCAGTTTCTTTAGAAATTCCCGATATAAATTTTTGCCCCATGCTCTAATGATCTTGGCGTTGGTCAAAATGTCATAAGTCACATGTCAAGTTCTACCCATCATTATCTTGTTAATTTGAACCCATCCGTTCATACCCCTGACGTTGGCCAAATGATAATACGACTTCCCCAAACTAACTCATCTATCTATGCAACAAATGAATACCCAGCAGCTGCCAAACACTATGCCTTGGCGTTGGTCAAAATGCATAGCTTGAATACTACTGAATACCCAAATGAAATGACAGAGGGCTACGAATGGTTTTGGCAAAACCGTGAACGTAGTGAACTTGATATGATCGAAGGAACCTGATAGCTTTTAAAAGGAGTGGTTAAAACTCCGCAATTTAAAAAATATCTTCTGTTTTAAAATAACTGAGTGGTTTCTTTAAAACTGTTCCAACGATTCAACTTTGGTTTATTTTCTTTGCATTAATATAATGTGTCCCATCAATTAACTTATCATTGTATAAAACAACGAAAATACAACGTCCTCTTATGCCATCCGCATTCGCCACTGGCTCCCGTCATTCACCCGTTAGGTTACTTAACTAATGACAGAGCGGGGGCTGGGCTAGCGCGGGTGCAAAACATAAGTGACGCCTAATAGCTATCATATATAGATATTGTACATTCGTCAGACGCAATAATAAGCATTCCAGATCATAGATGAACATATTGGATTTTCTACGAATCCGCATTCCTTTTGAGCCTGCAAAGAAAGATGGATTACACAGTCGCGATGAATAGCCAAAACCCCACCCTAGACCCCTACGGGTATGGCAAACTACCCGCCAAGTATCCGAAGTGAAGCGGTCTCCCTCAACAACGTGAGTAGGCGACTAAACACTTCAAAGTACCCGGTAGTCTGTGCACCTCATCTTCGGTCTATCCTAGGAGCAGAAAACAGTAAATGAAATAATACAACGGTGGCTACAACCTCAACCCGGATGTGCCCCGTAAAAGAATATTATAACAATTTACAAATTACATTTGAATGAAAGAAACACTCATCTCACATCCCCGGCTATCCATTCACGACAATCCAAAAAGTCCACAAACACAAACCAGTAAAAACCATTACAGAAATGTGCAACCCCCTGCTAACCGACATAGTAGCAGTTAGGGGAGGTATACGAACACATTATACAAATCACAGATATAATCAAGTTAGCCAAACATCTTAGAATTTCGATCAAGGAAGCACAAATGATTCTACTCCAAATATTTCTCTGTGCAACTGAAACCTGAGCAGAAAAAGAACATTCCTGAAAATACAAAATTAGCACAGAAGAGTTACTGGGAAATTTTGGGCTGACTCGGCTCTAACTCGGCCGCGGATCACTTTGGATCGGCCGCGGTACCGCGGCGGTTTGGCCGAGTTAGGATCCCAAATTTCTCCAGTAACCTTATAATTCACTGCTTGTATTTTTAAGGGTCCCTGAAAAATTTTTAGACCCCGTTTAAAAATTGGCAGAAACATGGTGAAAATATCGTATTTTTTGGTTCGTTTTGCGATCGAATTTCTAACGACTTTGTTAACAAGTTAGTTATGGTTTAGCGAGACTCTGATACCACTGTAAGTCGACGTTAGACACCCCATATGATGCGGGAAGGCGGAATAGGTAAAACAATAATTTTGTTTAAACTAACATCGACTAACTTTACGGATCTTTGCCAAACCATAACTAACAAAAACATAAGAGGGATTAGCAAGTATGAAAGAAGATTATACCTAATGAATCAAGTCCTTCTTGTTCTTGTTGACCACCTCCTCGTCGGCCTCCTCTTTATGATAGAAGATCCACCCGAGAGCTACTTCTCCAAGCATAACCTCACACTTGAGGTAACTAGGTAACTAAGAGTGCTAATCAAAGTAACCTGGAGGATATAGAATATGATTAGGGATCTATGAGTCTTACTAACCCTAGGATCTCAACACATGAGAGGATTAGGGTTAGAGTTTGAAGAGAGAGAGCTTGAGGAGAGAGAAGGTGAGAGTGAGAATGATCTTGGAAAAATATCTCATTGTGAATATATGAAGCATAAGATATTTATTAAATGAATAAGAAATAAAAATATCATCATGCTTCATTAACTCACTATGTGTGATTCATCCCATGAGTCATTAAGCCATAAATGCATCATTAACTCCAATGGATGAATCACACCATGAGTCATTAAACCAATAAATGCAAATGCCACCTTAGCCTCCAACTCATCAATCTTCTAGAACCTTCTCGACAATTTATGAGAACGCCCCTCCTATCTGTGAAAACGCGGAAATACTGAGACTGTATAAATCCATTAATCCAATACTAGAATCTGTCTTAAACCAAAGCCTGCTAGTATAAACTGTCCGAACATCGTACGTGCGTAAAAACACGTATGTGTCCGAACCCTGTCATAAAACCATACGACCTCTATATCGTTTCGCCCGAAGCAGGGAAACTCTCTGTGTGGGACTCTAAAGACTCGACTACTACGCTGGCAGTGGGTTTAACCATACACCGCAAGCGGCACTAGCTGTACATAACGGTCCCCAGTTAGATGTCGATAAGAAGGCCGATGAGGAAACCCATCCGAACTCCTACTGAGCCTGATGTGACAATCTCCATACAGTCCGGTCTGTTCATCTAAGACTATCGCATATCGGGCCTAGGGGGCGGCAAGCGTCAGTCCCCTAAAAGCAGTGTAAGTCGTGTCGGAGTGAAGCCCATTACACCTTGAGAAGCTACTGGAAATCCTACCACTCGCTTGCCATGGCCAGGGACTTTGCGTAATGGCTCTCCAGACACAACGCGATATCAACTCCCAATACCGGGAGAGACGAATCCTGTCTAACCGCCACTGCCTCCAAGTGCTTCGGGACTGCACACAACTGCTACCTGTTTGCACGACTCCTGTCACGACCCGCAAAGTACGGAACGCGACCGGCACTTAGATTACGAAACGTCTCAGGGCGTCCGTAAAATAAGTAAGCCGAAACTCAGAATACAAAACCCAATTAAGATTTTTAGAGTGAAGGAAAACCAATTTATTTAAGTATTTTACTCCATTACTATATCAAGATCCCTTTTTGAAATAATTTTCCTTTTCCCCAAAATTCATACAAAGTTTTCTTGCAAAATAAACCCCAGACGGGTGCAACAGGAATATAAATGAATAACATGAAAATGGCATCCCCAAGCGGGAGCTAGCTCTTTGCCTCAGGGCGGTCACAAATCCCACGCAATATAAAATAAGAGGGTGCATAAGAAACAACATGTCGACTCGAGTGAGCTCGACCCAGATATATCATAAAACAAATCCCCAAGTCTCACAATCTCACATCTATGTCAATATACAGTAATCCAAATAAAACAAGTACAGCTGAAATGATAATAGCAGTAAATGGAGTGTTCTAGATACAATGAAAATACAATGTGGTACAAAATGATAACAACCCACCTATGAGCAAAAGCCTCGAGTCCAGGCAAAAAGTGCAAAGGAAGCAAAAGTATCCGCCGCTATAGTGCTGACGGAATGGACCTGCAGAAAAGCTATGGCACAACGGGGTTGAGTTGCCAGCTCGTGAGTAATAAATAACATCTACTAAGGCTATCGTATGCATGCACACAAGTGTCCTGGCATCCCTAAAACAGGTATGGCTACATGCACTAGCAGGTATGTATGCATCAATAGTGTACTAGCAAGTATATATATGTCACATGGATGTAATAACAGGTATGTATGCCACATGAAAGTACTATCAAGTATGTATGAGAATTATTCCTTCCTTTGTTTTGAAACTTCCTTTTTAAACATCAGTGTAATATCCAAGAAATCAGTAAAATCCGTGTCCAGCAACGACACCTTAAAACTGTCCAAATCTCATATATCCATGTCCAGTATCACTGGCCTCAGCCATCCGGTTGATCCATATCAAATATCCATATCTCAATCCAGCGGCCACGGTCGGTATCCTCTGGATATCTGCCGTGCCAAATGAAGTCACCAGTAGGTAATCCGTCCCCTGCCAGGCTCAACGCCATCTCCTGCGGTCTTCTTGCCCCGGGGTACCGTACCGGGCCCACCATGTACCCGAGACGGTTCATCCACCTCCTCGAAACGGGTCTCGAAAACCATAGCAAAACTCATGGTGGACGACACTTTACATCACTAGAAAACCGCAACTTTTATATTTTAAAAGGTTATAAGTTTGAAATCTTGCGGTTTTCCCCCGAAGTCCAGAAATATCATAAATCTCATGAAATCATCATAAATGCATATGTCGATGATTATGAATGCTTATGGTATCAATTTGCAATGTATGATTTATAATAGGCATGAGCAGATGATATGATAATACATATGCACGAGTATGGTAATTCTTATGGTTTCACTTTAAATACTTATTGCAATATCACATTTCTAGGCAATTAACATGTTTCAGATTTATAGTTATCTAGTGTCGTGACATGGCAATTACCAGGGTTTGTGTGTCCACATGACTAGTGCTCGTGCTGCATTTAAGCCCTGGTAATGGTGCATGTGTCCTATAAATGAGTTTGCGTATATGGAACATCATATAGATCCAAACTGCATCAATTATCATGCAAGTGGTTGTAGGGTTCCTAGGCACACTAATGAGGTCTCACAAGTGATCAAACATGGCCAATTGTAATTTTTTCATTTGCCTACAAACCCTAATACGGATCGTTAACTAGAAGTATAGGCGATGCAAGCAAGTAAACAATTTTATAGCTAAAGGAAAGAGGCTACAACCTTTGTAGATCCGGTCCTCCACCTCCTTGGCTCTGTGATGACGCCCCTCCGCTATACCTATCGAAATCCGGACTCTGGCGAAGGTTTCGTCGGAGAAATGATCGGGCTAGGTCGTCGACTTCGATGCCGAAGATGATCTACGTCGAGGCAACTGAAGATCAAACTCCAACTTCCCCAAGTCATGAAACTTGTGAAGAAAACACCGTATACTACTTGGCAAGTGGTAGAGGATGAAGAAATAGGAAGTGGGTTCACTTTAGAATTGGATTTCTCACTCTTTTTCTCATGTTGCCATTGTTGGTAGCAAGCTTTTCTTCATTGTTGAAGAAGAAGAAGAAGAAAAGGATTATGATCAGAATAAAAAGAATTATCTTATCATATAGCAACCATAGTTAGGTGTAGAGAATTAACTAAGGTTAGGTTGAATGGTTAGGGCTAAGTATGAAACAAAAATGGTGGACTTATTCAAAGCTTCTTGAAGCTTCAACCTGAAAACAAATCAAGCCACCATTTCTCTTTATCTTTCAAAAAAAGAATAAATAAATAAATAAATAGATAAGTAAATCAAAACCCTAACAATTAACAAAACCATGGTTTAATTCTTTACACAAACCCAAGTTTGCATGTATCATCAAATATGATACAAACTAGTGCACAAAACTATATCAAATATACAATGTGCACATCAAGTGAGAAAATCCATCCAAAGTGAACAAATACTAGTTAATGCAAAGTAATATATCAAATATATTATACATTAAATCATTAAATCAACACCTGATTTAACGATCCGGTCATATCGCATATAACCGACTAGTATCCAATGTATCGACTTATCGAATCAATCTTCGATTCGATAACTAGGTTATATCGCATATGACCATTTGATACATCCATCGCGAGAATAGGATACGGTATCACATACACGCATTATTCTCGGTCCTGCACATATCTTATATGCGCACCTATTTCATTTCGCTTGAGCCAGGAAACCTCTGTGTACGACTCTAAAGACTCGTCAATATGCCGGCAGCAGGTGATGATCATATCAAACACCCATAAGCCGCAAATGGTCTGCTAAACGTAACTACCACCCGGGTATTGAGCGATCAGAAGATCGATGAGCAAGCCCGCTCACACTCCTGTGAATCCAACCAGTAACACTTACCGTACAGTCCGGTCTGTTCGTCTGATATGTCGCATATCTTGCCTAGGGTGGTAAACGTCAGACCCCAGTAGCTCGATAAGTCATGCCGATATAAGGTCCATAACAATCGTGAAACTACTGATAACTCTTACCAGTATATCACAGCAACCCTGGCCAGGGATTTCCTGTTATGGCCAGTCGTGCATAGCGCAACATCAACCCCCAATACCGGGAGAGACTAATCCCCTCCTATCGCTCATTGCCTCCATGTGAATCGGGACTGTGCCCAAAAACCACCTGTTTGCACGACTCAGTAAAGCCGTGGTAGGGTGGAAATCAAAGCACAGTGGGAGACACACAAGACTCTATGACGATCTCGGGTCAACAGACTAAGCTGCACCAGTGTCACCAGAGAACTGCCATCTAACGTGAGGTATAATACCATCTGGGAGTTCTCGGCAAGTCCGTTCAGTGTACCCAGTCTCCACTGAGCATCCGCATACCATCTCTGATGTCAAACACCAATAGAAATGGGATCATCCTGTAGGGTTCCTAGGCACACTAATGAGGTCTCACAAGGCATCAACCATGCCAATTTCAAATTTTACAAGTGCCGAGAAACCCTAATACGGATCGTTAACTAGATATTTAGGCGAAACAAGCAACTAGTTAACTACTTAACTAAAAGAACGGAAATACAACCTTTGTAGATCCGGTGCTCCACCTCCATAGCTCCGCGATGAAGTCTCCTCGCTGTCCAAATCAAATCCCGGGCTCTTGCGTCGGCTTCATCGGAGAAATGGACGGGCTAGGTCATCGACTACGATGCCAAAGATGATCTACGTCGAGGCATCGCAAGATCAAGCTCCCACTTCACCAAGTCATGAAACTTGTAAAGAAAACACCCTATACTACTTGGCAAGAGGTAGAGGATGAAGAAATAGGAGGTGGGTTCACTTTAGAATTGGATTTCTCACTCATTTTCTCGAGTTGCCATTGAAGGAGGCAAGCTTCTTCTTGAAGAAGAAGAAGAAGAAGATGAAAAATGTTATGATAAGTATATCTCAAAAATAAAATAAAAACAATACTTATCATAATCCAACCATGGTCAAGTGTAGAGAATGAACTAGGGTTAAGTGGAATGGTTAGGGTTAAGCATGAGACAAAATGGTGACTTAGTCAAAGCTTCATGAAGCTTCAATATCAAACAAAGAAAGCCACCATTTTCTCTTTATCATTTTCTTTTTCCAAAATGAACATAAGAAATAAATAAATGAATAAGTAAATAAACAAAACCCTAACCACTCATATAACCATGGTTTAATCTTTACACAAACTCAAGTTAACATGTATCATCAAACATGATACAATCAAGTGCACAAAAGTATATCACATATACAACTTGTGAACTTCAAGTGAGAAAATCCAATTAAAGTGAACCAATACTAGTTAATGCAAAGTAATATATCAAATATATAATTATGCATTAAATCATTAAATCAACACTTGATTCAATGATCCGGTCATGTCGCACACAACCGAAAAGTATACTATGTATCGATTTATCGAATCAATCCTTGATTCGATAACTAGGTTATATCGCATACAACCATTCGATACATTCATCGCGAGAATGAAATACGGTATCACATACATGCATTATTCTCGGTCCCCCACATATCTCATATGCGCTCCTATTTCGTTTCGCTTGAGCCAGGATACCTCTGTGTAGGACTCTAAAGACTCGTCAGTACGCCTGCAGCAGGTGATGATCATATCAAACACCCACAAGCCGCAAGCGGTCTGCTAAACGTAACGGCCACCCGGGTATTGAGCGATCAGAAGATCGACGAGCAAGCCCGCTCACAGTCCTGTGAATCCAACCAGTAACACTTACCGTACAGTCCGGTCTGATCGTCTGATATGTCGCATATCTCGCCTAGGGGTGGTAAACGTCAGACCCCAATAGCTCGATAAGTCGTGTCGATATGAGGTCTATAACAATTCGAGAAACTACTGGTAACACTTACCAGTAAATCTCAGCAACCCTGGCCAGGGATTTCCTGTTATAGCCAATCGAACACAGCGCAACATCAACTCCCTATACCGGGAGAGACGAATCCCTTCCTATCGCTCATTGCCTCCTTGTGATTCGGGACTGTACCCAAAAGCCACCGTTTTGCACGCCCTCTTGGACGTGGTAAGGTGGAAATCAAAGCACAGTGGGAACCACACAAGACTCCATGACGATCTCGGGTCAACAGACTACTCTGTACCAGTGTCACCAGAGAACTGCCATCTGACGTAAGGTATAATACCATCTGGGAGTTCTCGGCGAGTCCGTCCAGTGTACCCAGTCTCCACTGAGCACCCGTATATCATCTCTGATGTCGAACACCAACGGATATGGGATCATCCATCGCCCATCTGTATGGGTCGAGAAGGTATACGCTAGTCTACACTGGTATATCGATGTCCCGTCTCGATACACCTACGACTAGGGACTTTAAAGGATGTACTTGTAGACTACCATGTCCCCACTAGTATGATCCGCATCACAGTCCAGGTAGTCAAGTACACATCCTAAGGGCTTTACCAACATGTAACAGAGAGACAATCAGTATACACGTTAAGGTAAAGATCAACCAGATAGCATACTATCATGTCGAGCAAGAAAGTCCTCCCTATATATGTCCAAGCATCCACTACAATATACATCCTATGTATAGTAATGGCCTCTAGGGCATACATATAACTAACAATCTCCCACTTGCACTAGGGCCATCTGATAGCAGTGGTTGTAGTATCTCATACTCAACCATCCCATAAAAGTCTCTCTCTGGAAAAAGGCCTTTATGAGTGGATCCGCCGTGTTGTCCTCTGAGTCTACTCTCCTAACCTCGATCACCCTGGAGATCAACCATCTCCATGATCAGGTGACACTGCCTTAGAATATGTCTGGATCACTGATGGGACTGGCGTTCCTTGGCATAAGCCACAACTCCATTGTCACACAATGGGAGGAACTAAGTTCATCTAATGAACTAATATACACCCAGACTTCCTCTTTGGTAGCATCTCAAGTAGCGATGTATCCAGCCTTAATCGTCTAGTATGCTACGGTATCTAGCTTGGAACTCTTCCAACATACCGTCCCTCCACTGAGGGTAAAGACAATGCCTGTGACTGACATTCAGTCGTCTTTATCACCCTGGAACCCTTCCAGTGATTCTCCTCAGGATCGTTTGATACCATCTCACTACAACTAGTGAGAATCCTAACATCCAATTAGATCTATCTCATAGATCCAAAACCCAGGATTTAGGAGGTATCACTTTGATCCTATGTGGAGAATCCTTGTGATAAGCGGAGATTGACTGAGCGTAGCATAGGAAACTCCTTCCCTATCAAGAGTATGTCATCCACGTACTCTACGAGGATCGTCACCATACTCCCTACTACCTTTTTGTTTATACAAGGTTCATCTACCATTTTGATGATGTCAAACTCTTTGACTAAATCATCAAAACAGATGTTCCAACTCCGCGATACCTGCTTTATCCTATAAAGCATCTTGCACACGTTTCCGCTGCTCCCACTGTCTACGAAGCCCTCTGGCTGTGTACTTATAGACGCTCTCTACCAAAACATTATTTAGAAAAGCGGTCATGACACCCAACCGCCAGATATCGTAGTCATGGTATGTAGCCGTGGCAAGTAGGATCTGGATGGACTTAAGCATAGCCACTTGAAAAGGTTTCATCATTATCCACGCCTGGTCGATGACGAAAAACTTTACCAAGTCTAGCTTTGAAAATCTCAACTTTTCCATCTACACCAAGTAATCTTCTCAAGATATACTTGCTCCTGATGGGGATTTAACCCTTCAGATATAGCAACCAAAGTCCATACTTTGTTGGTGTACATGGATTCCATCTCAGATCACTAAGCATCCAGCCATTCTTACAGAGTCTTACTCCTGATGGCCAGCTCGAAACTAGTTGGGTCATCATCTCATGATGCAATCCTCGCTCCCACTGTCATAGAGAAACAGAAGTATCTCTCAGGTGGGTGAGGAACCCTACTAGATCGGCGGAGAGGCTGAGGTTCGTTGGTATCTACTGAATCCTTTGGTTCTACCAAATCATCTGCTATAGTTTGTATGGCTGGAACCATTCCAGTTCTACATAACAGTATTTGCCTCGAGCTTGTCCGGATTATGCTTTTAGATATAGCCCGGAAAACCCCAAATCTTAACCAACTTAAGATATGGGCTCTTCCCTTTCCATATCACATATGAAGCGGTAGGCAACTGATTTGATTGGAACCCTATTCAATAGGTATGCAGCTTCTCAAGAGCATAACTCCCAAAAGGAAATAGGTAACTCAGTAGTACACATCATAGAGCACACCTTATCATATAAGGTGTGATTGCTCCGCCCCGATATACCATCGTGCTATGGTGTATACAGAGGAGTAATGCTGAGAGAGAATCTTATTCTCCTTTAGAATAGTCCAAGAATTCCGTGCTCAAGTATTTTCCTCCCTGACCACATCATAGGACATAATACTTATACCCGTATTTTGGTTCTCTACTTCTATCTTATATTCTGTGAATATCTCAAAAGGTTCGGACTTGTGTTTCAACAGGAACATAGGTCTGAATCTCGAAAGATCATCAGAGAATGTAATGAAGTACAAAGAACCAGTCCTGGCATATGTAGACATGGGACCTTACATACATCAACATGTATCATCCCAAGAGTTCACTAACTCTTTCTCTGTTTCCAGTAAACAGAGCTATGGTCATCGTATCTTTGTGACATGACTGGCAAGTTTCAAAAGATGTAAATTCAAACTAATTTAAATTTGCATCTATATGTAACTTTAGCTAGGCGGGTCGCATTGATATGACCTAGTCTACAATACCTCAAGAAGGATTCGTTCATTTCTGAACTCTTCCTCTTGTGTGTGTTCCGTATACTAAGAACTGTAGTTTGATTTAGAACATCAATGCTTTTAGATAACGTGCCTGAACCGATCAACTTTTGATATAGGAAATGTTCAAAACATTATCCAACTATACAAAATTTTATCATTTCTTTACTAATAAAGAGATTGATATGATTTTGTATATCAGGTTCGGTATCTAATAACATTCGTTCAGAATCAATGTATTTGGAATACAGGGTGACAGTGACCAACAGACTTGGCTGCAACACTTGCCCCGTTTTCTGCCTCATGAAACTTATCACCCGTTCTCAGTTCTTTACCTATCTGTAGCCCATGTAACATATTACATATATGGGATCCTGATCTGGTATCACATACCCAGGACGGAATGGATACTGAGAAACAGTTCTCTGTAATGAACACACCCGAAGATGATGCATCAGCATGCACTCTCTTCGTTTGGGCGGCACGGGAATTCTGGTAATCCCCAATTTCCTGCTCTGTCTTATAACAATTATAAGTTGGAGCGGGACCAACGTTCCCCAGCTCAGTATAAAAAGCGGGTTCGGTCAATAATCCGTATTATTATCTTGATTAAGGCGTGATATGGTCGCTACCTGGAGAGAGAGAGAAGAAAATACTCAGCGTGCGCTCTTGCAAGAATAGATTGGTTATTATTTTATTTAATCAGGATGGCTCCCACTGCTTTTTATCAAATCTTCCTTCAAACCCTAAAAGGAAAGACTAGCCGGGATTAATTACACACTACAAGTTCGCCAATCTTTCAGCCAGGCCAGTGTCGGTACTTTGAGGGAGGTCCCCCGTGCTTTCGCACGAACCTAATTAATGTAAACCTCGTTTTCCCAGAGGCGTAACCTCGTTAACACCTTTCTAGACACCTACTTGATCGGCTAATTGTAATGTATAAAACTCTCCCAGGAGTAACAATTACTCGCAGCGGGTATCGGGATCCAACTATCTCATAGAAGGTATGCAATCTCATTGCAAATTTCAACACTTGAAATTCCCGATAATATTTTGCCCCTAACATGCTATGACCTTGACGAAAGCCAACAAACCATAGCCCGCTAGTCAAGTTCAACCCGTACATTTCTTGATTGAATTAAACCCACCCGCACGACCCTTGACGAAAGCCAACAAATCCGCACGACTACCCTAATCCAATCGCATCGTATGCAGCAGATAAGCAGCATATAGCTACCGCACACTGCACCTTGACGAAAGCCAACAAATGCAGCACGAATACTATATACAACTTATCTGAAATGACGGAGGGCTACGACAGGTTTTTCTGAAAACCTATTGCGTAATGAACTTGATATCGTTGTAGAATCAAATGATTTTAAAATGGAGTGTTTTTTAGGCTTTTCTAGTTTTGCTAAAGGAGTCACTCCCAGTGAAGGGATCGTCGGTCCTTTCCTCGTCGAATGAGGTGCGGGATATATCATATATATGCTATGCAAAGCAAAAACTCTTAAAAGCAATCAAAAGACAAACCGAGTGTGTAGCATCTGCCAGTTATTGCTAAAGGAGTCACTCCCGGTGAAGGGATCTCGGTCCTTTCCTCATCGAATAAGGTGCAGGATATATCACATATACCGCTATGCAAAGCAAGAACTGTAGCTACCCTTTTATTTTGAAATTCGATTCTACAACATCTTTAGGTTTCTTTTATTTCATTAATCATATTAATGAAGTCCCATCATTTAAGTTACCTAAACATCACAGATAAATACGACGTACACTTATGCCATCGGCATTCGCCTCGATGTCCCCTCGTGCACAGTTAGGTTAGGTAACTAACGGCAGAGCGGGGCAGGGCTAGCGCGGGTGTAAAACAAAAGTAACGCCTATATAATATATCATATATACTATATAAAGTATCTATCACAGAACATCACATGATCACATCACAGATATCGCAGCAGAAGAATCATATGAAATATTGGATATACTAGGACGTCCGTGTTTTCAATACGAGCCAGTATAAAACACGGATTCCACGGTCGTGATTGATAGCCAAACCCACACCCCTAGACCCCTACGAGAGCGGCAAGCAACCCTACCAATTCTAGAGTTAGGAGACCCGGACTTGACTCCTCGAGTTGGTCTACCACTGGACCCTAGAACCCGGTTACTTGTGCTCCCCTCCTTGGGTCTATCCTAGTGCGGAAAAGTAAATAATATACAAACGGTGACATCTTCCGCAACCTGGAAGTGCCTCAATAAAAGAATATTACATACAAGTTTTTACATGAATGAAAAAGAAAAACACTCATCTCACATAAAAACCCCCGGCTATTCAAACACGACGATCCAATATAACATATCCAGCAACACATAACATCACATGTCATCAACGTAAGTAAATATGCGCATCCCAATTATCGTTGACATATACCAACGAAACCGGCGATATCACATATTACACTTACGGTCGCAGAAAGGAAAGTGTAAAACTACAATAGTTGGAATCCGCAACCTCCATAGACATCGCATGCCTAATCAAATGAATTACTTAGACATCGCATGCCTAACAATTATAAACCCCGCATTTTAGTCTCATTATCGAAAACTCTTTTCAATTTCAAGTCGGGCAATTCAACAAGATTCCCGACATCCTGATCGAATGCTCGTCGTAAACTTTAATAGGCAGTCGCACCCCTGACGCCGTCGACGAAGTGCACCAAGGCGGAACACCGCTGCCGCGAGCACCCGGACGGATGCTTTCGGCGATGGGGTTCTCCTACAGTCACTTGGTCGGGGCTATGGAGTGAGGCTGTCTATTAAGTTTACCGGCGAGTATCCGCGTTCACAACGTGATTGCAACGGACTTTTGATCATATCAAAATCCCATGGCAACCGATCAAGTGAGACTAAACTGCTATGTTTATAACAATCATTCAGTTATCTCATAACTGTTTGTGAATTCCAAATGTTGTATCCCATTCCGGATAAATAGAAAATGTTAAACTTTCCGATCGAACAATCGAACAATCGAACACCCAAGTTTTCCCGAAACAGTTCAACACTTGAAATAAGTTTAAAAACATTCACTTCGTGCCTCAGTACCAACGGTCCAGCCGTAGAAGGGTCAAGCCAACGCCTCACATGCGGCACGCCGTACTGCCCCAAACCCTAAGGTTCAAAGGGCAGTTCAAGACGGTCACATAATCGAGTTAAGGTTTGTTGTCTTCTAGAGGGACCATCGCGTTACTTGCACTACTTAGAACGTTATTAAACCACGGAAAGATCCAACACTTGGAAATTTCCCGACAGGGGAAAAGTTGGGTATTTATATCCGTTCGAACTTTTTAACATATTCAAAAATTATCCGGAATCCACATAGACAAAATCTGATAATCCGATCGAATCATCGAATCCCCAAAACAGCCCAGAAAACTCAACTCTTGAGTTCAGAAAAAAAAATATCCCAGGAAAACCAGCACTGCAAAATAGGAATTACTGTGCAAAATTCAATGGGAGAAGAGACAAAATGGCCGCGGAACAGCCGCATTAGCACGCTAATGCCGCGGTTCCACCGCACTTTAGACAGATCATTAGGTAATTTTTGCACCGTAATTCTTAGAATTTCCTGCTGAATTTTCTGCATATTTTTAATCTTGAAAAAACCCAATTTTTGGAAAAAGTCCAGAGAGCAAATTTGTGTTAGGGTTTCGGTTTAATCGGACTTTAAACTCCGTCTACGCATCGCCTAAGGCTCTAGCTAGGCTCTGATACCACTGTAGGGTTCCTAGGCACACTAATGAGGTCTCACAAGGCAACAACCATGCTAATTTCAAATTTTACAAGTGCTGAGAAACCCTAATACGGATCGTTAACTAGATATTTAGGCGAAACAAGCAACTAGTTAACTACTTAACTAAAAGAACGGAAATACAACCTTTGTAGATCCGGTGCTCCACCTCCATAGCTCCGCGATGAAGTCTCCTCGCTGTCCAAATCAAATCCCGGGCTCTTGCGTCGGCTTCATCAGAGAAATGGACAGGCTAGGTCATCGACTACGATGCCGAAGATGATCTACGTCGAGGCATCGCAAGATCAAGCTCCCACTTCACCAAGTCATGAAACTTGTGAAGAAAACACCCTATACTACTTGGCAAGAGGTAGAGGATGAAGAAATAGGAGGTGGGTTCACTTTCGAATTGGATTTCTCACTCATTTTCTCAAGTTGCCATTGAAGGAGGCAAGCTTCTTCTTGAAGAAGAAGAAGAAGAAGATGATGAAAAATGTTATGATAAGTATATCTCAAAAAGAAAATAAAAACAATACTTATCATAATCCAACCATGGTCAAGTGTAGAGAATGAACTAGGGTTAAGTGGAATGGTTAGGGTTAAGCATGAGACAAAATGGTGACTTAGTCAAAGCTTCATGAAGCTTCAATATCAATCAAAGAAAGCTACCATTTTCTCTTTATCATTTTCTTTTGCCAAAATGAACAAAAGAAATAAATAAATGAATAAGTAAACAAACAAAACCCTAACGACTCATATAACCATGGTTTAATCTTTACACAAACGCAAGTTAACATGTATCATCAAACATGATACAATCAAGTGCACAAAAGTATATCACATATACAACTTGTGAACTTCAAGTGAGAAAATCCAATTAAAGTGAACCAATACTAGTTAATGCAAAGTAATATATCAAATATATAATTATGCATTAAATCATTAAATCAACACTTGATTCAATGATCCGGTCATGTCGCACACAACCGACTAGTATACTATGTATCGATTTATCGAATCAATCCTTGATTCGATAACTAGGTTATATCGCATACAACCATTCGATACATTCATCGCGAGAATGAAATACGGTATCACATACACGCATTATTCTCGGTCCCGCACATATCTCATATGCGCTCCTATTTCGTTTCGCTTGAGCCAGGAAACCTCTGTGTAGGACTCTAAAGACTTGTCAATACGCCGGCAGCAGGTGATGATCATATCAAACACCCACAAGACGCAAGCGGTCTGCTAAACGTAACGGCCACCCGGGTATTGAGCGATCAGAAGATCGACGAGCAAGCCCGCTCACACTCCTGTGAATCCAACCAGTAACACTTACCGTACAGTCCGGTCTGATCGTCTGATATGTCGCATATCTCGCCTAGGGGTGGTAAACGTCAGACCCCAATAGCTCGATAAGTCGTGTCGATATGAGGTCTATAACAATTCGGGATACTACTGGTAACACTTACCAGTAAATCTCACCAACCCTGGCCAGGGATTTCCTGTTATAGCCAATCGAACACAGCGCAACATCAACTCCCTATACCGGGAGAGACAAATCCCCTCCTATCGCTCATTGCCTCCATGTGATTCGGGACTGTACCCAAAAGCCACCGTTTTGCACGCCCTCTTGGACGTGGTAAGGTGGAAATCAAAGCACAGTGGGAACCACACAAGACTCCATGACGATCTCGGGTCAACAGACTACTCTGTACCAGTGTCACCAGAGAACTGCCATCTGACGTAAGGTATAATACCATCTGGGAGTTCTCGGCGAGTCCGTCCAGTGTACCCAGTCTCCACTGAGCACCCGTATATCATCTCTGATGTCAAACACCAATGGATATGGGATCATCCATCGCCCATCTGTATGGGTCGAGAAGGTATACGCTAGTATACACTGGTATATCGATGCCCCGTCTCGATACACCCACGACTAGGGACTTTAAAGGATGTACTTGTAGACTACCATGTCCCCACTAGTATGATCCGCATCACAGTCCAGGTAGTCAAGTACACATCCTAAGGGCTTTACCAACATGTAACAAAGAGACAATCAGTATACACGTTAAGGTAAAGATCAACCAGATAGCATACTATCATGTCGAGCAAGAAAGTCCTCCCTATATATGTCCAAGCATCCACTACAATATACATCCTATGTATAGTAATGGCCTCTAGGGCATACATATAACTAACACATCCATCGCCCATCACATGGGTCGAGAAGATATACACTAGTCTACTCTGGAATATCGATGCCCTGTCTCGATATTCCCACGACTAGGTGTAGGGTTCCTAGGCACACTAATGAGGTCACACAAGGCATCAACCATACCAATTTCAAATTTTACAAGTGCCGAGAAACCCTAATACGGATCGTTGACTAGAATTTTAGGCGAAACATGAAGCTAGTTAACAATTTAACTAAGTGAACGGAAATACAACCTTTGTAGATCCGGTTCTCCACCTCCATTGCTCCATGATGAAGTCTCCTCGCTGTCCAAATAGAATCCCGGGCTCTAGCGTCGGCTTCTTCGGAGAAATGGACGGGCTAGGTCATCGACTACGATGCCGAAGATGATCTACGTCGAGGCATCACTAGATCAAGCTCCCACTTCACCAAGTCATGAAACTTGTGAAGAAAACACCCTATACTACTTGGCAAGAGGTAGAGGATGAAGAAATAGGAAGTGGGTTCACTTTAGAATTGGATTTCTCACTTGATTCCATCACTTGCCATTGATGAGGCAAGCTTTTCTTTCTTGTGAAGAAGAAGAAGAAGAAGAAAGAATATGATAAAAAGTGTTTTTGAATAATTGAAAAAGAATTGATTCTTATCATATTCTAACCTTAGTTAAGTGTAGAGAATAGACCATGGTTAGTTATGATGGTTAGGGTTAAGCAAGAGACAAGAATGGTGGACTAGGTCAAAGCTTCATGAAGCTTCAACAAAACTACAAATAAAGCCACCATTCTTATCTTATCTTTTCCAAAATGAGTAAACAAATAAATAAATGAATAAGAAAAACCCTAATCATCAACTTAACCATGGTTTAATTCTTTACACTTAACCAAATAAGCATGTATCATCAAACATGATACAATCATGTGCACAAAAGTATATCACATATACAACTTGCACAATTCAAGTGAGAAAATCCATTTAAAGTGAACCAATACTAGTTAATGCAAAGTAATATATCAAATATATAATTCTACATTAAATCATTAAATCAACACTTGATTTAACGATCCGGTCATATCGCATATAACTGACTAGTATCCTATGTATCGGCTTATCGAATCAATGCTTGATTCGATAACTAGGTTATATCGCATATAACCAATCGATACATTCATCGCGAGAATGAAATACGATATCACATACACGCATCATTCCCGGTCCTGCACATATCTCATATGCGCTCCTATTTCATTTCGCTTGAGCCAGGAAACCTCTGTGTAGGACTCTAAAGACTCGTCAATACGCCGGCAGCACGTGATGATCATATCAAACACCCACAAGCCGCAAGCGGTCTGCTAAACTTAACGGCCACCCGGGTATTGAGCGATCAGAAGATCGACGAGCAAGCCCGCTCACACTCCTGTGAATCCACCCAGTAACACTTACCGTACAGTCCGGTCTCGTCGTCTGATATGTCGCATATCTCGCCTACGGGTGGTAAACGTCAGACCCCAATAGCTCGATAAGTCGTGTCGATATGAGGTCTTTAACAGTTCGAGAAACTACAGGTAACACTTACCAGTAAATCTCAGCAACCCTGGCCAGGGATTTCCGGTTATAGCCAATCGAACACAGCGCAACATCAACCCCCTATACCGGGAGAGACGAATCCCCTCCTATCGCTCATTGCCTCCATGTGATTCGGGACTGTACCGAAAAACCACCGTTTTGCACGCCCTCTTGGACGTGGTAAGGTGGAAATCAAAGCACAGTGGGAACCACAAAAGACTCTATGACGATCTCGGGTCAACAGACTACTCTGTACCAGTGTCACCAGAGAACTGCCATCTGACGTAAGGTATAATACCATCTGGGAGTTCTCGGCGAGTCCGTCCAGTGTACCCAGTCTCCACTGAGCACCCGTATATCATCTCTGATGTCAAACACCAATGGATATGGGATCATCCATCGCCCATCTGTATGGGTCGAGAAGGTATACGCTAGTCTACTCTGGTATATCGATGCCCCGTCTCGATACACCCACGACTAGGGACCTTGAAGGATGTACTTATGGACTACCATGTCCCCACTAGTATGATCTGCATCATAGTCCAGGTAGTCAAGTACACATCCTAAGGGCTTTACCAATATGTAACAGAGAGACGATCAGTGTACACGTTAAGGTAAAGATCAACCAGATAGCATACTATCATGTCGAGCAAGAAAGTCCTCCCTATATATGTCCAAGCACCCACTACAATATACATCCTATGTATAGTAATGGCCTCTAGGGCATACATATAACTAACAATCTCCCACTTGCACTAGGGCCATCTGATAGCAGTGGTTGTAGTATCTCATACTCAACCATCCCATAAAAATCTCTCTCTGGGAAAAGGTCTTTGTGAGTGGATCCGCCGTGTTGTCCTCTGAGTCTACTCTCCTAACCTCGATCACCCTGGAGATCAACCATCTCCATGATCAGGTGACACAGCCTTAGAATATGTCTGGATCACTGATGGGACCGGCGTTCCTGGGCATAAGCCACAACTCCATTGTCACACAATGGGAGGAACAAAGTTCATCTCATGAACCAATATATACCCAAACATCCTCTTTGGTAGCATCTTAAGTAGCGATGTATCCTGCCTTTATCGTCTAGTTAGCGACGGTATCTAGCTTGGAATTCTTCCAACATACCGTCCCTTTACTGAGGGTAAAGACAATGCCTGTGACTGACTTTCAGTCGTCCTTATCACTCTGGAACCCTTCCAGTGATTCTCCCCAGTATCGATTGACACCATCTCAATACAACTAGTGAGAATCCTAACATCTAATTAGATCTATCTCATAGATCCAAAACCCAGGATTTAGGAGGTATCACTTTTATCCTATATGGAGAATCATTGTGATAAATAGAGATTGACCGTGCGTAGCATAGGAAACTCCTTCCCTATCAAGAGTATGTCATCCACGTACTCTACGAGGATCATCACCATACTCCCAACTACCTTTTTGTATATACAAGGTTCATCTACCATTTTGATGATGTCAAACTCTTTGACTAACACATCAAAACAGATGTTCCAACTCCGCGATGTCTGCTTTATCCAATAAAGCATCTTGCATACGTTTCCACTGCTCCAACTGTCTACGAAGCCCTCTGGCTGTGTACTTATAGACGCTCTCTTCTAAAACATCATTTAGAAAAGCAGTCATGGCACCCAACCGCCAGATATCGTAGTCATGGTATGTAGCCGTGGCAAGTAGGATCTGGATGGACTTAAGCATAGCTCCTTAGAAAAGGTTTCATCATGATCCATACCTGGTTAATGATGCAAACCTTTAACAAGTCTAGCTTTGAAAGTCTCAACTTTTCCATGTACACCAAGTAATCTTCTCAAGATATACTTGCTCCTGATGGGGATTTAACCCTTCAGATATAGCAACCAAAGTCCATACTTTGTTGGTGTATAAGGATTCCATCTCAGATCGCTAAGAATCCAGCCATTCTTACAGAGTCCCACTCCTGATGGCCAGCTCGAAACTAGTTGGGTCATCATCTCATGATGCAATCCTCGCTCCCACTGTCATAGAGAAACCGAAGTATCTCTCAGGCGGGTGAGGAACCTTACTAGATCGGCGGAGAGGCTGAGGTTCGTTGGAATCTACTGAATTCTTTGGTTCTCCCAAATCATCTGCTGTTGTTTGTATTGCTGGAACCTTTCCAGTTGTACATAACAGACCTTGCCTCGAGCTTGTCCGGATTATGCTTTTAGACATAGCCCGGACAACCCCAAATCTTAACCAACTTAAGATATGGGCTCTTCCCTTTCCATATCACATATGAAGCGGTAGGCAACTGATTTGATTTGAACCCAATTCAATTGGTATGCAACTTCATAAGTGCATAACTCCCAAAAGGAAAAAGGTAACTCCGCAGTACTCATCATAGAGCACACCATATCAAATAGGGTGTATCTGCTCCGCCCCGATATACCATCGTGCTATAGTGTATACGGAGGAGTAATTCTGAGAGAGAATCTCATTCTCCTTTAGAATAGTCCAGGATTTCCATGCTCAAGTATTCTCCTCCTCGATCACATCAAAGGACATAATACTTATACCCGTATTTTGGTTCTATACTTCTAACTTATATTCTGTGAATATCTCAAAAGGTTCGGACTCATGTTTCAACAGGAACATATGACTGAATCTTGAGAGATCATCAGAGAATGTAATGAAGTATAAAGAACCGGTCTTGGCATGTGTAGACAGAGGACCTTCATACATCAACATGTATCATCCCAAGAGTTCACTATCTCTTTCTCTGTTTCCAATAAACAGAGCTATGGTCATCTTATCTCTGTGACATGACTGGCAAGTTTTCACAAGATGTAAATTCAAACAGATTTAAATATGCATCTAAAATGTAACTTCAGCCAGTCGAATCGCATTGATATGACCTAGTCTACAATGCCTCAAGAAGGATTCGTTCATTTCTGAACTCTTCCTCTTGTGTGTGTTCCGTATCCTAAAGAACTGTAGTTTGATTTAGAACATCAACGCTTTTAGATAACGTGCCTGAACCGATCAACTTTTGATATAGGAAATGTTCAAAACATTATCCAACTTTACAAAATTTTATCATTTCTTTACTAATAAAGAGATAGATATGATTTTGCATATCAGGTTCGGTATCTAATAACATTCGTTCAGAATCAATGTATTGGTAATACAGGGTGACAGTGACCAACAGACTTTGCTGCAACACTTGCCCCATTTTCTGCCTCATGAAACTTATCACCCGTTCTCAGTTCTCTACCTTTCTGTAGCCCTATGTAACATATTACATATCTGGAATCCTGATCCGGTATCAAACACCCAGGACGTAGAGAATAGTGAGAAACAGTTCTGTATAATGAACACACCCGAAGATGATGCATCAGCATGCACACTCTTCGTTTGGGCGGCATGGGAATTCTGGTAATTCCCAATTTCCTGCTCTGTCTTATAACAATTATAAGTTGGAGCGGGACCAACGTTCCCCAGCTCAGTATAACAAGTGGGTTCGGTCAATACTTCCGTATTATTATCTTGATTAAGGTATGATATGGTCGCTACCTGGAGAGAGAGAGAGAAGAAAACACTCAGCGTGCGCTCTTGCAAGAATAGATCGGTTATTATTGTTAGTTGTATGTATGCCCTAGAGGCCAGTATTGTACAGATGATGTATATTATATTGGATGCTTGGACATATATAGAGATGACTTTCTTGCTCGATATGATAGTATGCTGTCTGGTTACTCTTTATCTTAACATGTACACTAGTCTCTTTATACTGTCTTATAGTTACATGTTGGTAAAGCCCTTAGGATTTGTACTTGACTACCTGGACTATGATGCAGATCATACTAGTGGGGACATGGTAGTCCATAAGTACATCCTTCAAGGTCCCTAGTCGTGGGTGTATCGAGACGGGGCATCGATATACAAGAGTAGACTAGCGTATACGCTTCTCGACCCATGAGATGGGCGATGGATGATCCCATATCCATTGGTGTTTGACATCAGAGATGGTATACGGGTGCTCAGTGGAGACTGGGTACACTGGACGGACTCGCCGAGAACTCCCAGATGGTATTATACCTCACGTCAGATGGCAGTTCTCAGGTGACACTTGTACAGGTTAGTCTGTAGACCCGAGATCGTCATAGAGTCTTATGTGATTCCCACTGTGCTTTGATCTCCACCTTACCACGTCCATGAGGGCGTGCAAAACGGTGGTCTTTGGGTACAGTCCCGAGTCACATGGAGACAATGAGCGATAGGAGGGGTTTCGTCTCTCCCGGTATTGGGGGTTGATGTTGCGCTGTGCTCGATTGGCCGTAACAGGGAAGTCCCTGGCCAGGGCTGATCAGAGATTTGCTGGTAAGTGTTACCAGTAGTTTCTCGACCCGTTATGAGCCTCACATCGGCACGACTTATCGGTTATTGGGGTCTGACGTATACCACCCCTAGACTTGATATGCGACATATCAGACGAAGAGACCGGACTGTATGGTAAGTGTTACTGGTCGGATTCGCAGGAGTGTGAGTGGGCTAGCTCGTCGATCTTCTGATCGCTCAATACCCGGGTGGCCGTTACGTTTAGCAGACCGCTTGCGGCTTGTGGGTGCTTGATATGATCATCTGCTACCGGCGTATTGACGAGTCTTTAGAGTCCTACACAGAGGTTTCCTGGCTCAAGCGAAACGAAATAGGAGCGCATATGAGATATGTGCGGAAGCAAGAATAATGCGTGTATGTGATACCGCATTTCATTCTCGTGATAAATGTTTCGATTGGTTATATTCGATATGACCTAGTTATCGAATCATAGATTCGATAAGCCGATACATAGAATACTAGTCGGTCATGTGCGACATGTCCGGATCATTGAATCAAGTGTTGATTTGATGATTTAATGTATGATTATATATTTGATATATTACTTTGCATTAACTAGTATTGGTTCACTTTAAACGGATTTTTCTCACTTGATGTGCACATTGTATATGTGATATGTTTTGTGTACACTTGAATGTATCATGTTTGATGATGCATGTTGTTTTGGCTTTGTGTAAAGAATGCAACCATGGTTATGCAAGTGGTTAGGGTTTATATTTTATTCACTTATTATTTTATCCATTTATTATTTATTTAAATGGATTTATGAAAACAAATTGGTTTCATTTTATCATGAAGAATGGTGAAGCTTCATGAAGCTTTGACTAATGATGCCATTTTGTCTTCATGCTTAACCCTAACCACTCCCACTAACCATGGTCTATTCTCTACACTTGACCATGGTTAGGATATGATAAATATTGTTTTCTTTTCTATTTTGAATAACACTTTTATCATATTCTAACTTCATCTTCTCCTTCTTCTTCAAGATAAGAACCTTGATGCCATTAATGGCAACTTGAGTTCTAGTGAGAGAAATCCAAATCTAAAGTGAACCCGCCTCCTATTTCTTCACCCTCTACCTCTTGCCAAATTGTTTTGGGTGTTTTCTTCACAAGTTTCACAACTTTGTGAAGTCGGAGCTTGAGCTTGTGCAACCTCGACGTAGATCGTCTTTGACACGAAGCCGACGACCTATTCCGCACGTTTCTTCGATGAAGCCGTCACGAGAGTCCAAGGTTCAAGATGGACAGCGAGAGGACGCCCTCGTGGAGCTAAGGAAGTGGGTATCCGGATCTACAAAGGTTGTAGCATCCTAACTTTTAGTTAATTTGTTAACTAGATTATCTTTTCGCCTAAACATCTAGTCTAAGATCCGTAGTCTAGGGTTTCTCGGCACTTTTTTTTTTAAATTGGCATGTTCGATGCCTTGTGAGACCTTACTAGAGTGCCTAGGAACCTTTCAGTTATTTTATCTAATCAGGATGGCTCCCACTGTTTTAATCAAATCTTCCTTCAAACCCTAAAAGGAAAGACAAGCTGGGATTAATTACACACTACAAGTTCGCCAATCTTTCAGCCAGGCCAGTGTCGATACTTTGAGGGAGGTCCCCCGTGCTTTCGCACGAACCTAATTACAGTAAACCTCGTTTTCCCAGAGGCGTAACCTTATTGACACTTTTCTAGACACCTACTTGATCGGCTAATTGTAATGTGTAAAACTCTCCCAGGAGTAACTCTTACTCGCAGCGGGTATCGGGATCCAACTATCTCATAGAAGGTATGCAATCTCATTGCAAATTTCAACACTTGAAATTCCCGATAATATTTTGCCCCTAACCTCCTATGACCTTGACAAAAGCCAACAAACCATAGGATGCTAGTCAAGTTCAACCCGTCATTTCCTGATTGAATTAAACCCACCCGCACGGCCCTTGACAAAGGCCAACAAGGTCGCACGACTACCCTAATCCAATCTGCATCATATGTATAAGCAGATAAGCACCAGTTAGCTACCGCACACTGCGCCTTGACAAAGGCCAACAAACACAGCACGAATACTAACTACTACTTATCTGAAATGACGGAGGGCTACGACAGGTTTTTCTGAAAACCTATTGCGTAATGATCTTGATATCGTTGTAGAATCAAATGATTTTAAAATGGAGTGCTTTTGAGGCTTTTCTAGTTTTACTAAAGGAGTCACTCCTGGTAAAGGGATCGTCGGTCCTTTCCTCGTCGAATGAGGTGCGGGATATATCATATATATCACTGTGCAAAGCAAAAACTCTTAAAAGCAATCAAAAGACAAACCGAGTGTGTAGCATCTGCCAGTTATTGCTAAAGGAGTCACCCCCGGTGAAGGGATCTCGGTCCTTTCCTCATCGAATAAAGTGCAGGATATATGACATATACCGCTATGCAAAGAAAGAACTGTAGCTACCTGTTTTATTTTTAAAATTCAATTCTACAACATCTTTAGGTTTCTTTTTCTTTCATTAATCACATTAATGAAGTCCCATCATTTAAGTACCTAAACATCACAGATAAATACGACGTACACTTATGCCATCCGCATTCGCCTCGATGTCCCCTCGTGCACCGTTAGGTTAGGTAACTAACGGCAGAGCGGGGCAGGGCTAGCGCGGGTGTAAAACATGAGTAACGCCTATATAATATATCATATATACTATATACAGTATCTATCACAGAACATATCACATGATCACATCATAGATATCGCAGCAGAAGAAACATATGAAATATTGGATATACTAGGACGTCCGTGTTTTCAATACGAGCCAGTATAAAACACGGATTCCACGGTCGTGATGAATAGCCAAACTCACACCCGTAGACCCCTACGAGAGCGGCAAGCAACCCTACCAATTCTACAGTTAGGAGACCCGGACTCGACTCCTCGAGTTGGTCTCCCACTGGACTCCAGAACCCGGTTACTTGTGCTCCCCTCCTTGGGTCTATCCTAGTGCGGAAAAGTAAATAATATACAAAGGGTGACATCTTCCACAACCTGGAAGTGCCCCAATAAAAGAATATTACATACAAGTTTTTTACATGAATGAAAATGAAAAACACTCGTCTCACATAAAAACCCCCGGCTATTCAAACACGACGATCCAATATAACATATCCAGAAACACATAATAACACATGTCATCAACGTGAGTAAATATGCGCATCCCAATTGTCGTTGACATATAGCAACGAAACCGGGGATATCACATATTACACTTACGGTCGCAGAAAAGAAAGTGTAAAACTACAACAGTTGGAATCCGCAACCTCTTTAGACATCGCATGCCTAATCAAATGAATTCCTTAGACATCGCATGCCTAACAATTATAAACCCCGCATTTTAGTCTCATTATCGAAAACTCTTTTCAATATCAAGTCGGGTAATTCAATAAGATTCCCGACATCCTGATCGAATGCTCGTCGCAAACTTTAGTAGACGGCCGCACCCTCGATGCCGTCGACGAAGTGCACCAAGGCGGAACAACGCTGCCGCGAGCACCCGAACGGATGCTTTCGGCGACGGGGTTCTCCTATAGTCACTTGGTCAGGGCTATGGAGTGAGGCTGTCTATTAAGTTTACCCGGCGAGTATCCGCGTACGCTACGTGATTGCGACGGACTTTTGATCACATCAAAATTCTGTGGCAACCGATCAAGTGAGACTAAACTGCTATGTTTATAACATTCATTCAGTTATCTCATAACTTCTTGTGAATTCCAATTGTTGTATCACATTCCAGATAAACAGAAAATGTTAAACATTCCGATCAAACAGTCAAACACCCTAGTTTTTCCCGAAACAGCTCAACTCATGAAATAAGTTCAAAGACATTCACTTCGTGCCTCAGTACCAACGGTCCAGCCGTAGAAGGGTCAAGCCAACGCCTCACATGTGGCACGCCGTACTGCCCCAAACCCGAAGGTTCAAAGGGCAGTTCAAGACGGTCACATAATCGAGTTAAGGTTTGTTGTCTTCTAGAGGGTCCATCGCGTTACTTGCACTACTTAGAACGTCTTTAAACCACGGAAAAATCCAACACTTGGAAATTTCCCGACAGGGGAAAAGGTGGGTATTTATATCCGGTCAAACTTTTTAACATATTCAAAAATTATCCGGAAAAACATACAGACAAAATTAGACAATCCGAACGACGCACCGAGTCCCCAATACAACCCAGAAATTTCAACTCTTGAATAAATATTAAAAATTCCCAGGAAAACCAGCACTGCAAAGTAGGAGTTACTGTGCAAAATTCAATTCATGAAAAGACAAATAGGCCGCGGAACCGCCGCACAAGCCAAGCTCATGCCGCGGAACCGCGGCGGCTTGATGGAATTAGGGCATCGAATTTTACAGTAACTCTTAGATATTCCTGTTGATTTTTCTGCATATTTTTAATTCTCAAAAATCCACAATTTTCAAAAAATGTACAGAGAGCAATTTTTGGGTTAGGGTTTCGGTTCGTTCGGATTTCAAATGTCGTCTAGACTTCGCCTAAGGCTCTAGCTAGGCTCTGATACCACTGTAGGGTTCCTAGGCACACTAATGAGGTCACACAAGGCATCAATCATGCCAATTTCAAATTTTACAAGTGCCGAGAAACCCTAATACGGATCGTTGACTAGAATTTTAGGCGAAACATGAAGCTAGTTAACAATTTAACTAAGTGAACGGAAATACAACCTTTGTAGATCCGGTTCTCCACCTCCATTGCTCCATGATGAAGTCTCCTCGCTGTCCAAATAGAATCCCGGGCTCTAGCGTTGGTTTCATCGGAGAAATGGGTGGGCTAGGTCATCGACTACGATGCCGAAGATGATCTACGTCGAGGCATCACTAGATCAAGCTCCCACTTCACCAAGTCATGAAACTTGTGAAGAAAACACCCTATACTACTTGGCAAGAGGTAGAGGATGAAGAAATAGGAAGTGAGTTCACTTTAGAATTGGATTTCTCACTTGATTCCATCACTTGCCATTGATGAGGCAAGCTTTTCTTTCTTATGAAGAAGAAGAAGAAGAAAGAATATGATAAAAAGTGTTTTTGAATAATTGAAAAAGAATTGATTCTTATCATATTCTAACCTTAGTTAAGTGTAGAGAATAGACCATGGTTATTTATGATGGTTAGGGTTAAGCAAGAGACATGAATGGTGGACTAGGTCAAAGCTTCATGAAGCTTCAACAAAACTACAAATAAAGCCACCATTCTTATCTTATCTTTTCCAAAATGAATAAACAAATAAATAAATGAATAAGCAAAACCCTAATCATCAACTTAACCATGGTTTAATTCTTTACACTTAACCAAATAAGCATGTATAATCAAACATGATACAATCATGTGCACAAAAGTATATCACATATACAACTTGCACAATTCAAGTGAGAAAATCCATTTAAAGTGAACCAATACTAGTTAATGCAAAGTAATATATCAAATATATAATTCTACATTAAATCATTAAATCAACACATGATTTAACGATCCGGTCATATCGCATATAACTGACTAGTATCCTATGTATCGGCTTATCGAATCAATGCTTGATTCGATAACTAGGTTATATCGCATATAACCAATCGATACATTCATCGCGAGAATGAAATACGATATCACATACACGCATCATTCTCGGTCCTGCACATATCTCATATGCGCTCCTATTTCGTTTCGCTTGAGCCAGGAAACCTCTGTGTAGGACTCTAAAGACTCGTCAATACGCCGGCAGCAGGTGATGATCATATCAAACACCCACAAGCCGCAAGCGGTCTGCTAAACGTAACGGCCACCCGGGTATTGATCGATCAGAAGATCGACGAGCAAGCCCGCTCACACTCCTGTGAATCCACCCAGTAACACTTACCGTACAGTCCGGTCTCGTCGTCTGATATTTCGCATATCTCGCCTAGGGGTGGTAAACGTCAGACCCTAATAGCTCGATAAGTCGTGTCGATATGAGGTCTATAACAGTTCGAGAAACTACAGGTAACACTTACCAGTAAATCTCAGCAACCCTGGCCAGGGATTTCCGGTTATAGCCAATCGAACACAGCGCAACATCAACCTCCTATACCGGGAGAGACGAATCCCCTCCTATCGCTCATTGCCTCCATGTGATTCGGGACTGTACCCAAAAACCACCGTTTTGCACGCCCTCTTGGACGTGGTAAGGTGGAAATCAAAGCACAGTGGGAACCACACAAGACTCTATGACGATCTCGGGTCAACAGACTACTCTGTACCAGTGTCACCAGAGAACTGCCATCTGACGTAAGGTATAATACCATCTGGGAGTTCTCGGCGAGTCCGTCCAGTATACCCAGTCTCCATTGAGCACCCGTATATCATCTCTGATGTCAAACACCAATGGATATGGGATCATCCATCGCCCATCTGTATGGGTTGAGAAGGTATACGCTAGTCTACTCTGGTATATCGATGCCCCGTCTCGATACACCCACGACTAGGGACCTTGAAGGATGTACTTATGGACTACCATGTCCCCACTAGTATGATCCGCATAATAGTCCAGGTAGTCAAGTACACATCCTAAGGGCTTTACCAACATGTAACAGAGAAACGATCAGTGTACACGTTAAGGTAAAGATCAACCAGATAGCATATTATCATGTCGAGCAAGAAAGTCCTCCCTATATATGTCCAAGCACCCACTACAATATACATCCTATGTATGGTAATGGCCTCTAGGGCATACATATAACTAACACTAGGAACATTGAAGGATGTACTCATGGACTACCCAGGCCCTACTAGTATGATCTACATCATAGTCCTGGAAGTCGAGTACACATCATAAGTTCTTTATCAACATGTAACAGAGAGACAGAAAGTATGCATGTTAAGATAAAGAGCAACCAGATAGCGTACTATCATGTCGAGCAAGAAAGTCCAACCTATATATGTCCCAGCATCCACTACAATATACATCCAATGTACAGTAATGGCCTCTAGGGCATACATATAACTAACAATCTCCCACTTGCACTAGGTCCATCTGTAGCAGTGGTTGCAGTATCACATACTAACCATCCCATATAAGTCTCTCTCTGGGAAATAGCCTTTGTGAGTGGTCCGCCGTGTTGTCCTCTGAGTCTACGCTCCTAACCTCGATCACCCTGGAGATCATCTATCTCCATGATCAGGTGATGCTGCCTCAGAATATGTCTGGGTCACTGATGGGACCAGGGTTCCTGGGCGAAAGCCACACTTTCATTGTCATACAATGATAGGAACCTAGTTCATCTTATGAACCAATATACACCCAAACTGCCTCTTTGGTAGTATCTTTAATAGCGATGTTACCAGCCTTTATCGTCTAGTTTGCCACGGTATCTAGCTTGGAACTCTTCCAACATACCGTCCCTTTACTGAAGGTAAAGACAATCCCTGTGACTGACATTCAGTCGTCTTTATCACCCTGGAACCCTTCCAGTGATTCTCCCCAGGATCGATTGATACCATCTCACTACAACTAGTGGGAATCCTAACATCCATTTAGATCTATCTCATAGATCCAAAACCCAGGATTTAGGAGGTATCACTTTGATCCTATATGGAGAATCCATGTGATAAGAGGAGATTGACCGTGCGTAGCATAGGAAACTCTTTCCCTATCAAGAGTATGTCATCCACGTACTCTACGAGGATCATCACCATACTCCCTACTACCTTTTTGTACATACAAGGTTCATCTACCATTTTGATGAAGTCAAACACTTCGACTACCGCATCAAAACAGACGTTCCAACTCCGCGATGTCTGCTTTATTATATTAAAGCAACTTGCACACATTTCCGCTGCTCCCACTGTTTACGAAGCCCTCTGGCTGTGTTCTTATAGACGCTCTCTTCTAAATCATTATTTAGAAAAGTAGTCATGGCACCCAACCACCAGATATCGTAGTCATGGTATGTAGCAATGGCAAGTAGGATCTGAATGGACTTAAGCATAGCCACTGGAAAAGGTTTCATCATTATCCATGACTGGTCGATGACGAAAACCTTAAACAAGTCTAGCTTTGAAAGTCTCAACCTTTCCATTTACACCAAGTAATCTTCTCAAGATATACTTGCTCCTGATGGGGATTTAACCCTTCAGATATAGCAGCCAAAGTCCATACTTTGCTGGTGTACATGGATTCCATCTCAGATCGCTAAGCATCCAGCCATTCTTACAGAGTCCCTACTCTCGATGGCCTGCTCGAAACTAGTTGGGTCATCATCTCATGATGCATTCCTCGCTCCCACTATCATCGAGAAACCGAAGTATCTCTCAGGCAGGTGAGGAACCCTACCAGATCGGCGGAGAGGCTGAGGTGCGTCGGGGACTATTGAATCCTTTGGTTCTGTCAAATCATCAGCTGCAGTTTTGTATAGCTGGAAACTTTCCAGTTCTACAGAACTGACCTTGCCTCGATCTTGTCCGGATTTTGCTTTTAACATAGGGCGGACAATCCCAAATCCTAACTTACTTAAGAGATAGGCTCTTCTCATACCATATCTTATATGGAGTGGTAGGCAGTGATCAGATTCGAACCTAATTCAATAGGTATGCAGCTTCTCAAGTGCACAACCCCAAAAGGAAATAGGTAACTCAGTAATACTCATCATAGAGCACACCATATCTAATATTGTGCGATTGCTCCATCCCGATACACCGTTGTGTTGTGGTGTATTCAGAGGAGTAATACTGTGAGAGAATCTCATTTTCTTTAAGAATAGTCCAAGAATTCCATGCACAAGTATTCTCCTCCCTGATCTCATCATAGGACATAATACTTATACCCGTATTGGTTCTCTACTTCTGGCTTATATTCTGTGAATATCTCAAAAGGTTCGGACTTGTGTTTCAACAGGAACATATGTCTGAATCTTGAGAGATTATCAAAGAATGTAATGAAGTATAAAGAACCAGTCCTGGCATGTGTAGACAGGAGACCTTACATACATCATCATGTATCAGTCCCTAGAGTTCATTAACTCTTTCTCTGTTCCCAATAAGCAGAGCTATGGTCATCTAATCTTTGTGACGTGACCGGCAAGTTTCACAAGATGTAAATTCAAACTGATTTAAATATGCATCTAAAATGTAATTTCAGCCAGTCGGGTCGCATTGATATGACCTAGTCTACAATGCCTCAAGAATGATTCGTTCATTTCTGAACACTTCCTCTTGTGTGTTTTGTATACTAGGAACTGTAGTTTGATTTAGAACATCAATGCTTTTAGATAACGTGCCTGAACCGATCAACTTTTGATATAGGAAATGTTCAAAACGTTATCCAACAATACAAAATTTTATCATTTCTTTACTTGTAAAGAGACTGATATGATTTTGTATATCAGGTTCGGTATCTAATAACATTCGTTCAGAATCAATGTACTAGTAACACAGGGTGACAGTGACCAACAGACTTTGCTGCAACACTTGCCCCGTTTTCTGTCTCATGAAACTTATCGCCCGTTCTCAGTTTTCTACCTTTTTGTAGCCCTTTGTAACATATTACATATCTGGGATCCTGATCCAGTATCAAATACCTAGGATGCAGAGGATACTGAGAAACAGTTCTTTGTAATGAACACACCCGAAGGAGATGCATCTCATGCACTTTCTTCGTTTGGCCGGCATGGGAATTCTAGTATTTCCCTATTTTCTGCTCTGTCTTATAACAATTATAGGTTGGAGCGGGATCAACGTTCCCCAGCTCAGTATAACAAGCGGGTTCGGTCAATACATCCATATTATTATCTTGATTAAGGCGTAATATGGTCGCTACCTGGAGAGAGAGAGAAGAAAACACTGTGCGTGCCCTCTTGCAAGATTAGATTGGTTATTTATTTTATCTAATCAGGATGGCTCCCACTGTTTTTATCAAATCTTCCTTCAAACCCTAAAAGGAAAGACTAGACGGGATTAATTACACTCTACAAGTTCACCAATCTTTCAGCCAGGCTAGTGTCGGTACTTTGAGGGAGGTTTCCCACGCATTCGCACGAACCTAATTACAGTAAACCTCGTTTTCCCAGAGGCGTAACCCCGTTGACACCTTTCTAGACACCTACTTGATCGGCTAATTGTAAAGTGCAAAACTCTCGCAGGAGTAACAATTACTCGCAGTGGGTATCGGAATCCAACTATCACATAGAAGGTATGCAATCTCATTGTAAGTTTCAACACTTGAAACTCCCGATAAAGGTTTTTACCCCTAGCACCTATGACCTTAACTATGGTCAACAAATCATAAGCACTAGTCAAGTTCTACCCGTCATTTCGTGATTAATTAGACCCACCCACATGACCCTTAACTAAGGTCAACAAAGTCACGCGACTGTCCTAACTAATCTCATCATATGCGGTGAAGGAAGACATCACTTAGCTACCGTACACTGTGCCTTGACTATGGTCAACAAACACAGCACGAATACTAAGTACTCTACTTCCTAAAATGATGGAGGGTTGCGAATGGTTTTTATGAAAACCTTTAACGTTTTGAACTTGATCTCGTTGCGGAATCAAATGGTTTTTAAATGGAATGTTTTTGAGGCTTTTCTAGTTTTGCTAAAGGGGTCACTCCCGGTGAAGGGATCGTCGGCCCTTTCCCCGTCGAATGAGGTGCGGGATATATCATATATATCACTGTGCAAAGCAGAAACTATAGAAACAATCAAAAGACAAACTGAGGGTGTAGCATCTGCCAGTTATTTCTAAAGGAGTCACTCCCGGTGAAGGAATCTCGGTCCTTTCCTCATCGAACAAGGTGCAGGATGTTCTACAAGGAACACCGCGATGCAAAGCAAGAACTGTAGCTACCTGTTTTTATTTTGAAATTCGATTCCACAACATCAATTAGGTTTATTTTCTTTCATTAATCTCATTAATGAATATCCCATCATTTAAGTCCACCTAAACATCACAGATAAATACAACGTACGCTTATGCCATCCGCATTCACCTCGATATCCCGTCTGCACCGATAGGTTAGGTAACTAACGCCAGAACAAGGCAGGGCTAGCGCGGGTGTAAAACATAAGCAACGTCTATATAATATATCATATATACTATATACTGTATCTATCGGAATATATCACATGATCACATCACAGATAACGCAGCAGAAAGTATCATATGAAATATTGGATATACTTGGAAGGCCGTGTTTTCAATACGAGCCAGTATAAAACATGGATTCCACGGTCGTGATGAATAGCCAATCCCACACCCCTAGACCCCTACGAGAGCGGCAAGCAACCCTACCAATTCTAGGGTTAGGAGACCCGGACTCGACTCCTCGAGATGGTCTCCCACTGGACCCTAGAACCCGGTTACTTATGCTCCCCTCCTTGTGTCTATCCTAATGCGGAAAAGTAAATAATATACAAAGGGTGACAGCTTCCGCAACCTAGAAGTGCCCCAATAAAAGAATATTACATACAAGTTTTTACATGAATGAAAATGAAAAAACACTCATCTCACATAAAAATCCCCGGCTACTCAAACACGACAATCCAATATAACATATCCAGCAACACATAACATCACATGTCATCAACGTAAGTAAATATGCCCATCCCAATTGTCGTTGACATATAGTAATGAAACCGGAGATATCACATATTACACTTACGGTCGCAGAAAAGAAAGTGTAAAACTACAACAGTTGGAATCCGTAACCTCCTTAGACAACGGATGCCTAATCAAATGAATTCCTTAGACATCGCATGCCTAACAATTATAAACCCCGCATTTTAGTCTCATTATCGAAAACTCTTTTCAATATCAAGTCGGGCAATTCAACAAGATTCCCGACATCCTGATCGAATGCTCGTCGCAAACTTTAGTAGGCGGCCGCACCCCCGATACCGTCGACGAAGTGCACCAAGGCGGAACACCGCTGCCACGAGCACCCGAACGGATGCTTTCGGCGACGGGGTTCTCCTACAGTCACTTGGTCGGGGCTATGGGGCGTGGCTATCTATTAAGTTTTACCCGGCGAGTATCCGCGTACACTACGTGATTGCGGCGGACTTTTGATAACATCAAAATTCCGTGGCAACCAATCAAGTGAGACTAAACTGCTATGTTTATAACATTCATTCAGTTATCTCATAACTACTTGTGAATTCCAATTATTGTATCCCATTCCAGATAAATAGAAAAATGTTAAACTTTCCGATCGAACATTCAAACACCCAAGTTTTCCCGAAACAAATCAACACATGAAATAAGTTTATAAACATTCACTTCATGCCTCGGTACCAACGGTCCAGCCGTAGAAGGGTCAAGCCAACGCCTAACATGTGGCATGCCGTACTGCCCCAAACCCGAAGGTTTAAAGGGCAGTTCAAGACGGTCACATAATCGAGTTAAGGTTTGTTGTCTTCTAGAGGGACCATCGCGTTACTTGCACTACTTAGAACGTCGTTAAACTACGGAAAAATCCAACAATTGGAAATTTCCCGGCAGGGGAAAAAGTGGGTATTTATATCCGGTCGAACTTTGTTAACATTTTGCTAAAATTTATCCGGAAAAACACATAGACAAAGTTTGACAATCCGATCAAATCTACGAACTCCCAATACAACCCAGAATATTCAACTCTTGAATAAATATTAAAAATTCCCAGAAAATACAGCAAACAAAATAAGACATTACTGTGCAAACAGTGTTTCAAGAAGAGATATTTTGGCCGCAGAAACCAAGCTTTTGCCGCGGTTCCACCGCTCTTTAAGCATATCTTTTGGTCGTTTTTGCACCGTAATTCTTAGAACTTCCTGCTGAATTTTTTAAGAATTTTTAATCTGGAAAAAACCCTGTTTTGGAAAAATGTACAGAGAGGGGTCCGGATTAGGGTTTCGTGTTTCGATCGGACGTAAAACATCGTCTACACATCGCCTAAGGCTCTAGCTAGGCTCTGATACCACTATAGGGTTCCTAGGAACACTAATGAGGTCTCACAAGTGATCAAACATGGCCAATTCTAATTTTTTTCATGTGCCTACAAACCCTAATACGGATCGTTAACTAGAAGTATAGGCGATGCAAGCAAGTAAACAATTTTATTGCTAAAGGAAAGAGGCTACAACCTTTGTAGATCCGGTCCTCCACCTCCTTGGCTCCGTGACGACGCCCCTCTGCTGTACCTATCGAAATCCGGACTCTGGCGAAGGTTTCGTTGGAGAAATGATCGGGCTAGGTCGTCGACTTCGATGCCGAAGATGATCTACGTCGATGCAACTCAAGATCAAATTCCAACTTCACCAAGTCATGAAACTTGTGAAGAAAACACCCTATACTACTTGGCAAGTTGTGAAGGATGAAGAAATAGGAAGTGGGTTCACTTTAGAATTGGATTTCTCACTCTTTTTCTCATGTTGCCATTGTTGGTAGCAAGCTTTTCTTCATTGTTGAAGAAGAAGAAGAAGAAGAAAAGGATTATGATAAGAATAAAAAGAATTATCTTATCATATAGCAACCATAGTTAGGTGTAGAGAATTAACTAAGGTTAGGTTGAATGGTTAGGGTTAAGTATGAAACAAAAATGGGGGACTTATTCAAAGCTTCATGAAGCTTCAAATAGAAAACAAATCAAGCCACCATTTCTCTTTATCTTTCAAAAAAAGAATAAATAAATAAATGAATAGATAAGTAAATCAAAACCCTAACCATGGTTTAATTCTTTACACAAACCTAAGTTTGCATGTATCATCAAATATGATAGAAACTAGTGCACAAAACTATATCAAATATACAATGTGCACATCAAGTGAGAAAATCCATCCAAAGTGAACAAATACTAGTTAATGCAAAGTGATATATCAAATATATTATACATTAAATCATTAAATCAACACTTGATTTAACGATCCGGTCATATCGCATATAACCGACTAGTATCCAATGTATCGACTTATCGATCAATCTTCGATTCGATAACTAGGTTATATCGCATATGACCATTCGATACATCCATCGCGAGAATAGGATACTGTATCACATACACGCATTATTCTCGGTCCCGCACATATCTCATATGCGCTCCTATTTCGTTTCTCATGGGCCAGGAAATCTCTGTGTAGGACTCTAAAGACTCGTCAATACGCCGGCAGCAGGTGATGATCATATCAAATACCCACAAGCCACAAGCGGTCTGCTAAACGTAACGGCCACCCGGGTATTGAGCGATCAGAAGATCGACGAGCAAGCCCGCTCACACTCTTGTGAATCCAACCAGTAACACTTACCGTACAGTTCGGTCTGTTCGTCTGATATGTCGCATATCTCTCCTAGGAGTGGTAAACATTAGATCCCAGTAGCTCGATAAGTCATGCCGATATAAGGTACATAACAATCATGAAACTACTGATAACTCTAACCAGTATATCACAGCAACCCTAGCCAGGGATTTCCTGTTATGGCCAGTCGTGCATAGCGCAACATCAACCCCCAATACCGGGAGAGACGAATCCCCTCCTATCGCTCATTGCCTCCATGTGAATCGGGACAGTACCCAAAACCCACCTGTTTGCACGACTTAGTAGAGCCGTGGTAGGGTGGAAATCAAAGCACAGTGGGAGACACACAAGACTCTATGACGATCTCGGGTCAACAGACTAAGTTGCACCAGTGTCACCAGAGAACTGCCATCTGATGTGAGGTATAATACCATCTGGGAGTTCTCGGCGAATCCGTTCAGAGTACCCAGTCTCCACTGAGCACCCGCATACCATCTCTGATGTCAAACACCAATAGATATGGGATCATCCATCGCCCATCACATGGGTCGAGAAGATATACGCTAGTCTACTCTGGAATATCGATGCCCCGTCTCGATATTCCCACGACTAGGAACATTGAAGGATGTACTCATTGACTGCCCAGACCCCACTAGTATGATCTACATCATAGTCCTGGAAGTCGAGTACACATCCTAAGGGCTTTATCAACATGTAACAGAGAGACAGAAAGTATACATGTTAAGATAAAGAGCAACCAGATAGCGTACTATCATGTCGAGCAAGAAAGTCCTACCTATATATGTCGCAGCATCCACTACAATATACATCCAATGTACAGTAATGGCCTCTAGGGCATACATATAACTAACAGTGTTCTTATTCTGATGTCACAAATAAATACCATGTTTACTAATTTTCAGGTTACTAAATCTATCAGGCGACTCGCGCCATCCAAATGATCGTCCCCCGTAGATGTTAAATCGACTCACCCATGATCCCGTGCTAAGTGTGTCCGACCACTTGCTTTCCTTTCTCCGCTGCGCTTGAAGTCCCCGCCGGCGAACCTAGAATTTACAAAAGTCACCACATAAGGAAAAATCCTGCAAAACGCAATATATCGATAAAAAGGATACGCGTGCGTAAAACTAAACGCGCGTGCACACGACACGACGCGACGCGACGCGCACAAACCCACCAGAACCTAAACTGACATGCTGTGTCGCGTAGCGCGCCACAGAACCACGCGTATCACACGCGTGTCGCACAAGACTTAAAACATCGAAAACACACAATTAGCTCCAGATTTTGCCTCCGGCTAAACTTGAAAAGTTGCAGGTACCACCACCCTAAGCTAACCAAAAGACACCTACAGGCAAAACCCCAGCACCCCAGCCCCCCAGCCCCTGCTCTGGTCGCAATTTGCGGCCAGAATGAATAAATTGGCGGCCGAGATGGGGAGTTGTGTCCCCGTGCTCTGTGTGTGTGTTCCTACTAGTCTCACTATGCTACAGTCTTCACAATTTTTTTCTAAAGATCTCGGGTCAACAGAAGATCTAACAGAGGCTAAAAAGGCACTAAAACTACTAAATTATGCCAAGTCGGGTAAAACGGGTGTCTTTGCGAAATCTGGGGCAATCCTCTGGTTAACTGGCCTCAATAGTACCTAAAAGGGCTATTCTAACTAACACTACCTTCACTTTGCCAAAATTCCCCTTAATTCACCCAAAATCACAACTAAGCATGAAATAAGCACTAATAAGCTAGATTACCATAATTTTAGCGATTTAAGGCTATCCATCTAAATTTAACGACACTACTAGGCTAAAACAGACTAATTAACACCAAAAAGGGTTCATTAAACTACAAGCACTCTAAAGTAACTAAATCTAACATCACTACACAATTCTAGCATGAAAACTCCATTAAAACACTAAACTAGCCAAACAAACACGTAATCTACACAATATGGAAAAAGTTTAGGAGTTATACCTTCTAAGAACCTTGCAACCAAGGAGAAGAAGAGGAAGGAGAGTCGCTGCAGCTGTTGCTGAAATGTGCTGGAGTTGTTGCTGTTATGGCTGAAATGATGATAAATGGGGCTGATGTTGTGTGGTGTTGGGGCGGATAATGTTGCTGCCTCAGCTGATGTTGCTGGTGCTGGAAATAGAGCTGAAGCTGGGCTGTTTTGTGGTGTTTTGGTGCTGAATTGTGGCTGAAATGATGATAAATGGGGCTGATGTTGTGTGGTGTTGGGGCTGATAATGTTGCTGCCTCAGCTGATGTTGCTGGTGCTGGAAATAGAGCTGAAGCTGGGCTGTTTTGTGGTGTTTTGGTGCTGAATTGTGGCTGAAATGATGATAAATGGGGCTGATGTTGTGTGGTGTTGGGGCTGATAATGTTGCTGCCTCAGCTGATGTTGCTGGTGCTGGAAATAGAGCTGAAGCTGGGCTGTTTTGTGGTGTTTTGGTGCTGAATTGTGGCTGAAATGATGATAAATGGGGCTGATGTTGTGTGGCGTTGGGGCTGATAATGTTGCTGCCTCAGCTGATGTTGCTGGTGCTGGAAATAGAGCTGAAGCTGGGCTATTTTGTGGTGTTTTGGTGCTGAATTGTGGATGAAATGATGATAAATGGGGCTGATGTGTTGGTTTTGATGGCTGATGTAGTTGTGGTGCTGATGTGGGGGTTAAGTAGCTGTTGTAGAGTGGTAGGTGGCTGATACAATGATGTTGCTAGGAGCTGAAGTGTTGCTGCTGATGTTGATGCATGGCTGAAGTCAGGGCTGCAGGAATTGTTTTGGTGGCTAAAAGATGATGTTTGGTGTATGAGTGAGGTTTTGAAGTGGAGTCATGTTAGTAATGATGTTGGGGCTGAAGGTGCAGCAGTTAGTGTGCTGGTTGTAATGTTTTGGTGCTGAATTTGATGGCTGAAACAGCTGTTGCAGCAGTTCAAGTGAAGAAAAGAGCTGGGATCAGCTGATGGAAATCATCAGCTGCTGTAACAGCACTAAGAGGTGGCTTGGGGCTGAATTGATAAGGTTTTGGGCTGATATTGGTAGTGTGAGTGAGAGAGAGGTGATAGAAGTTTGAAGTGAGGCGAGGGGACTTAACCTTAAACTCCCTTTCCCAACCAAAAGACATCATGACACATCGCATCCCTCACTCTCTCCCTAAGTCAACCTTAAACTCACTAATTACCCATGGTCAAAGCCAACCATCCACCATTTGAATCAATAAGCTTTAATAACTCAATTAACTTAATCAAGAACCTAACCCACCATGGTTAACTTAAACATAGCAACCCACAAGCTAAAATATATGGCAAACCCTAATCTTAATCCATTTAACGTGCAAAAGTGTGTGTGGTCGAGATAAAATTCCACAAAAATAACCATAAACCCAAATAAATTATTAGAACCCCGTTTTGGTAAACTTTTTACCAAAAATCCCATATTAACACTTAATTACTACTAACCCTAAACTCAGGTGTTACAACTCCTTTGAGCCGTGGTAGGGTAGCAATCTAAGAACAGTGGGAACACACTCGAGGTGAAGCAGCAGTGTCAAGTCTGCGGACTATGCTGTACTCATATCACCTGGGAACTGTTAACTGACAACGGGTATAATACCAACCAACAGTTCCCTGCGAGTCCTGTCCAGTGTACCCATAACCCAACGATCACCTGTATACTATCTCCAGTACAACGTACTGATGGCTGTAGAACAGACCATCTCACCAACTGGGATGAGAAGCGTACACACTAGTCTACTCCGGAGTATCGATGCCCTATCTCGATAATCCTACGACTAGGAACCTGAAAAAGGATATGCTTGTAGACTACCCAGCCCCCACTAGTGTGACTGCCATCACAACGCTGGTAGTCAAGCAAGATCCTAAGGGCTCTATCAATATGTATTCTCGATATGCTAACATATACATTTATTAAGATAGAAATAAACCAACTAGCATACTACCATATTTAGCAAGACTGTTAATATAAATGTGAATATCCCAAGCTTCCATTAAGTAATATACGAGCTAGTATGATACAATAATGGCCCCTAGGGCATATATACTAACACCTACAAGTTACCCTACTGATCTAGCTTGGCTCTGATACCATGTAAGTCGACCTTAGCACCACCATGAGGTTCTAGAGGCATCAAGCATGCCAAATTCAAATTTTATTAGGTGCTATGTTAGACCAACAAGATCTTTAATAGATTATTAGGGTTTGCCTTTATGATGTGATGAACTAAAGTGAAGAAAAGTGCATACAACCATTGTAGTTCGAGTCCTTCTCTTCAATAGCTCCTGGTTAAAGTCCACGCGACTTTACTAGGCTCCTCTTCGAGTTGAGCGAACCTCCTTCGTGATCTTCGCTCCAAAGACAATCCACCCGAAGTCCACAAGCTCAAGCTAACCCTTCAATAATCTCATTAGTGAAGGCAACACTCCACATCAAATTGCTAATCCAATGTGTGATGGTGAAGTAGGGGTTTAATTTTCTCACTAGTTTGTGTTCAAGTTTCATGGTTCATATCACATGTGAGGGTTGAAGCTTGAACTATAGCAATTGAGGAAGAAGAAGAAGTTAGAGAGAAACCATGGGAGCAACTCATGAAAAGTGGCTAAGTGTTGAGAATGAGCAAAGAATGAATGGCAACTCACCCACACTTATTCAAGCATGGAATTTTTCAATATAAAATTGCAACAATGCTTGAATAGTGAGTCAAGATGAATAAACAAATATAACTCCTATCCTTGCAACCATGCTCTCAATTTACACCTCATTTTTATTTTTCTCAAAAATAGAAAATCAAGCCATACTTCATTATTATATATATAAATTAATATATATACAATGAAGAATAATTAGTGAGCTAATGATATTTGTTAAGATATAATTATATCACATATAATATATATCACATTATTAAATCAACACTTGATTTAATAATCCGGTTATATCACATATGACATACTAATATCATTTATCTATATATCACATTATCAAATCAACACTTGATTCGAAAACCTGTTATATCACATATAACCGAACCGATAACAGATAACTGTCAGATTATAATATGGTATCACATACTCGTATTTAATCAGGCCCACACACATATCACATATGTATCCTACTTCGTTTCGCTTGAACCAGGAAACTTCTGTGTGGGACTCTAAAGACTCGTCAATACGCCAGCAGTAGGTGATGATCACATCAGTCACCTATAAGCCGTCAGCGGTACTAGCTGGACGTAATGGCTACCCGGGTATTAAGCAATAAAAAGATCAACAAGCAAGCTCGTCCATACTCTCTATGAAGCCTATCAGTAACACTACCGTACAGTCCGATCTCTTCATCTGATATGTCACATATCATGTCTAGGGGTGGTAAATGTCAGACCCCAGTAACGTGATAAGTCATGCCGATGTCTGGCCTATAACGGTTTGAGGAACTACTGATAACACTTATCAGTAAATCTCATAAGCAGCCCTGGCTAGGGACTTCCAGTTATAGCAATCGAGCATAGCGCAACATCAACCCCCAATACCAGGAGAGACGAAACCCCTCTTATCGCTCATTGCCTCCATGTGACTCGGGACTGTACCCAAAATCCACATGTTTGCACGAATCCTTTGAACCGTGGTAGGGAGGAAATCAAAGCACAGTGGGAGCCATACAAGACTGTACGACGATCACGGGTCTACAGACTAACCTGTACCCGTTTCACCAGAGGACTGCTATCTGACGATTGGTATACTATCATATAGGAGTCCTCGGCGAGTCCTGTTCGGTATACCCATTCTCCAATGAGCATCTGTGTATAATCTTTGATGTCACACACCAATGGTTGTGGGATCAACCATCACCCTCTAAGGGACAAGAAACATACACACTAGTCTACACTGGAATATCGATGCCCTGGTCTCGATATTCCCACGACTAGGAACTGATTAAAGGATGTACTTGTAGACCAGCCTGGTCCCACTAGTATGATCTCATCATAGTCCTGTTAGTCAAGTACATATCCTAAGGGCTTTATCAATATGTGAGAGACAGACAGTTTAAATACCAGTCTACATGTTAAGATAAAGGTAACCTGATAGCATAATATCATGTCGAGTGTTCATCTTAGAAAATTGTATTTTAATACCGCTCATTCATTATCTATTTTGTGATATATCGGTGCTATTAACCAGTGTCTGCTCAGTATTTACAGATTACAGGTATTCATGATACAACAATGGAAATGCACTCAATATCACGGATATAGCGTTTGGGAGCCGACACTACAAGCAGAACAGGAAACCGACCGATATCCAAAGAGTTCTTTTGCAAATAATTATGTGCACACAATTTTGATCCAACACAATGCAAGTGTACACATGCTCTTTGGTACTAGGACCATGGTGGGGCTGCCTATGGCACACAAGATATGATTAATTGGGCACATGGGTGGATAAGAGTTATAAATGCAAAAGGTTGTGATGTGACCAAAAGCATCATGTTTCCCTCCAAATCCCTGAGTGCAGAACAAGTTCATGTAGACAAATCAAGTAGCACCAGTGGACTTGTCGAGAGAACACAAGACCACACAACCAACACGAGCCCATTAGCTCGGATTTTGGCTGGCCACACCCTCTGAAAATCAGAGCTCGACTTGCCCCCTTACCCCGTTTGTCCCCATCTTTGTTCTGTCCCTCCCTTGCAGTCACATCACCTTATTTTTATTACTTGTTTAATCTTTTTTGGTGCCTATAAAAGCCAGATCAATGAGAAAGGGAAGGGCTCTCATATATATATTGTTTAGTTTTGTTTAGTTTTGGTTTAGCTTGAGAGTTGAGTGGGCTTCAACTTGGTTTCTTCTTCTTCTTCCCTCTTAAAGCTTTCTTTGGAGAGCTTCATTATGGAGGTTGAATAAGTTACCAATATCTTGTACCTAAACTTCTTCAAGTGTTAATAATATTTGTGTTTCTTTGTTTACTTGCTTTCTTTTCTTTACTTTCTTTTCTTTTTATTTCATTATTATGTGTAACTAACTATCTTTGGTTGTGGTTATGGTGAGTATGTGAGATGAAAGGCTTTGCCTCCTCCTCCTATTAATGTTTAATGTGCTTATATATATGATTCTAACTTAAAGATTGTTTATGTATTGATGTGGTATGGTATTTTGATATATGGTTACTTTATAACCTTCTCATATACCATATTCACTCCCTTTCCCCATTTCAATGTTTAAGTTAAAATCAATTTGGTGTTAAGTTTTCTATGTTTGGATGTGGTATTTTGTGATTAAGTGACTTCACAAATTTCTTGGTTTCATATACCATATACCATTACAAACACTTAGCACACTTAATACTGAAATCATTTGCTCTCACTCACTGATTTGTGTTTTTGATGTTGTGGTATGCTTGCTAACCCTTGCGCTTAGTGTTGATAACCTAAGCTTAGACATACAAACGGTAGGTGAACAAAACAGACTCGTTTCGTGTTTTGCGGCGAATATCGGAATTTGATGATTTGTGCTTCACAACTGCCTTGACAAGTCATGCTTCATGCCGGGATTGACGTAAGGACGGACAACTCATGATCAAGGGAGCATCGAAGGAATCGTCGCGATTCGACCTTCCGAGCGAAAGCCACAACCACTTCTTTCCTAACTTGTTTTCCTTGTTTTCTTATTCTTTATTTTTGTGACAAACCAAACCATTCGTTATTTCTTGAACCTTAAAAAACAAGACCTAATACACGATTCCCTGTGGATCGACCCGTACCTGCCGGCTTGCTAGAACACTCCGTGCACTTGCGGTTTATAAATTTTAAAACGAGACCGAGCTCGCGTGCGCAATCCATTTCCTTAAAATCATATCAGTTTCCAAAACATACGCGTTTGCACGCGCGAGTGAATTCCCAACAAGTTTTTAGCGCCGTGGGGAATTTGTAGTCATTAGTTATTGTTATTTCTGGTTCGTACTAACAAATTAACTTCTAACTTAAAATTCTTTCAAAACTAACAAACACACACTTCTAACACTTTGTTCTCTGTCCTTCTGACCTGCTATCACTCTGTAATCCAACATAAAAATCAAAGTATACTAATAGACTACTAATATAGCCTGGAAAATCCACACAAAATTAGAGCATAAATACTCATCATTTGGCCGGCGACATCAGTAAAAATTCCGATCTCGCCGGTCCAATCAGAGAGTTTTTGATTTTTTCTTTTTGTGTGATCTCCAGTGTCTTGTCAGTACTCTAGTGGTATTGTTTGATTTTTATAATCTTGAGTGTGCAGGAATTGGGGCATATATATCGCTTTTGACACTAAATATCGTATTTTCCGACATTTCGGGTTTTTTTACTGAATTACGACCAGCGATCGTGCGGAGCGAGGCTCAAACTCAATTTCAAGACGTTAGTGAAGTATAGTGCCAAAGATCCGGGTAGTTTGACCCGCGCAAGCAAACAATCAAAGACTCGGATAACTTCAAAAAGGTGTTTTCTTAACCAAATCACATCGGTACGTATTTCCTAACACATTCCTCTTGAATCCGACGTATTCCACTATTCTATCTTCTACAGGATTCTTCGCACAAGATTGCCACCAATTGCACAGAGAACTAACCCGTATTTGTTGCAGTGCTTTAACCTAAAAAAGAAACAGAATTGCTTTATTTGATTGAATTCTTGAATTCTCTTATTAAATGCGCATTTGCATCTTAATATGGATATTAAGGGTAAAAAGACCAAACAAGATACGGTAAAGGATTTCATCACCTTTTTTCCGTAGCCTACAAATCACAAAACTGCATTCTTATATTCCCACAGTAATTTAAAATCAATTAGAACTTTGACTTTAAGGACTTCGCGCTCATTAGGAGAAGTTAACTGTATTTAGAACACCACTTAACGGTATATCGTTCACGAGGTATCTAGGCAAGTGTTCACGGCGAAACCGCCAAAAGAGAGAAGGGTTATTTTAATTAAGGAACTTCGCGAAAGCGTTGGAAAACCTCCCTTTATCTCTGCACTTACCTGGCTTCGTGATCCGTATATCTTAAGCCCGTTTCTCGACACATTTTTACTTTGATAATCAGGTTCTTGAGCAGATCTAGTTGACTTAGCATAACATAGACTGCTAGGGGTGTGATATTCTTGGTTTTTATGATTTTTATGAATTCTTGTTAGTATGGGTGATAAGCAGTTCGATTCGATTTTTCACTATAAGAATAGGATTGTGAAAAATCATAGGGAGGAAAATAGCATTGAAAAATATTCTTTCATGTCAAGTTTTGAGGAGATATTTGCTGATGAACTTGATATTCTTGGTGAGTTTGAGTCAGGATCAATTTGGGAACATCCTAAGAACCTTTCTTTTGCCGAACTTTTTGCGGATGAACTCCAGTTTTTAAACGAACATGACTTCAGAACTCAACATGTGCTCTTTGAACATTTAATTGATTCAAAAAATAATTCTTTAACCTCTTCAAAACTTCACCTTAACATTCAACGTCTTCTGATCTCTATTTTTACACGCCCATGCCCTTCACTGACATCTAACATATACCTTTTCTTTTTCTTTTTCTTTTTTATATACATATTCTTTTACCAGCCATTGCACTATATTGACAAAAATTTTAAATGGCTGGTATTAATTTCTGGACTAACCCATTCTTTTAACATGTAAATATTGTAATTAATTTTAGGTTTTTTCTTTTTCTTTGAATAAAATTCTCACCCTGATGTCTAAGTCTTGCTAACGGAGACGAGGGCAACGATGAGGACATCGTAAAACTCAGGTTTGGGGGTGAGCTCTGTGTTTATTTTGCTGCATCATGTGTATATTCTGCATTGCATACATATTAAGAAACCCATAAAAATTTTAAAACAATTAGCGTATTCTCTTGCAATATTAATTATCTTGATTAAGGCCTGACATGGTCGCTACCTGGAGAGAGAGAGAAGAAAACAATTAGCGTATGCTCTTGCAAGATTAGATTGGTTTTTATCACACCTAATCAGGATGGCTCCCACTGTTTTTATCAAATCTTTCTTCAAACCCTAAAAAGTAAGACTATCAAGGATTAATTACACCTTACAAGTTCGCCAATCTTTCAGCCAGGTCAGTGTCGGTACTTTGAGGGAGGTTCCCCGTGCTTTTGCATGGACCTAATTAAAATAAATCTCGTTTTTCCAGGGGCGTAACCCCGTTGACACCTTTCTAGACACTTACTTTATCGGCTAATTGTGATGTGTAAAACTCTCCCAGGAGTAACACTTACTCGCAGTGGGTATCGGGATCCAACTATCTCATAGAAGGTATGCAATCTCATTGCAAATTTCAACACTTGAAATTTCCGATAATATTTTACCCCTAGCTTCCTATGACCTTGACGAAGGCCAACAAACCATAGGCCCTGAGTCAAGTTTGTTGGTTATATGTATGCCCTAGAGGCCATTACTGTACATGAGATGTATATTATAGTGGATTCTTGGACATATATAGGGAGGACTTTCTTGCTCGATATGATAGTATGCTATCTGGTTATTCTTTATCTTAACATGTACACTGATTGTCTCTCTGGTACATGTTGATAAAGCCCTTAGGATGTGTACATGACTACCTAGATTACGATGCAGATCATACTAGTGGGACAAAGGTAGTCTGTGAGTACATCCTTTAATGTCCCTAGTCGTGGGTGTATCGAGTCGGGGCATCGATATACCAGAGTAGACTAGCGCATAGCTTCTCGACCCATATAGATGGGCGATAGATGATCCCATATACATTGGTGTTTGACATCAGAGATAGTATATAGGTGCTCAGTAGAGACTGGGTACACTGGACGGACTCACCGAGAACTCCCAAATGGTATTATACCTCACGTCAGATGGCAGTTTTCTGGTGACACTGGTATAGGTTAGTCTGTCGACCCGAGATCGTCATAGAGCCTTGTGTGATTCCCCTGTGCTTTGATTTCCACCTTACCACGTTCATGAGAATGTGCAAAACGGTGGTTTTTAGGCACAGTCCCGAGTCACATGGGGCAATGAGCGATAGGAGGGGATTCGTCTCTCTCGCTATTGGGGGTTGATGTTGCGCTGTGCTCGATTGGATATAACAGGAAGTCCCTGGCTAGGGCTGTTTCAGAGATTTACTGGTAAGTATTACCAGTAGTTTCTCAACCCATTATGAGCCTCATATCGGCACGGCTTATCAATTTACTGGGGTCTGACGTTTACCACCCCTAGAAGAGATATGCGACACATCAGACGAAGAGACCGGACTGTACGGTAGTATTACTGATTGGATTCGCAGGAGTATGAGCAGGCTTGCTTGTTGATCTTCTGATCGCTCAATACCCGGGTGGCCGTTACGTTTAGCAGACCGCTTGCGGCTTGTGGGTGTTTGATATGATCGTCACCTACTGCCGGCGTATTGACGAGTCATTAGAGTCCTATACAGAGGTTTCCTGGTTCATGCGAATTTTAGTAGGAGCACATATGTGATATGTGCGGGACCGAGAATGATGCGCATATGTGATACCGCATTCTATTCTCGCGATTTGTGACATCGGTCGGTTATATGAGATATAGCCGGATTATCGGATCAAGTGTTGATTCGATAAGTTGTTGCATTTGATGTTAGTCGATTATATGTGATATAGCCGGATTATTAAATCAAGTGTTGATTTAATAATTTAATGTATAATTGTATATTAGATATACTAGATTACATTAACTAATATTAGCTCACATATGATTTCTTTTGTCACTTGTGTGCATTAGTGTATATGTGATATATATTAATGTACAACTTTTGTGTCATGCTAAATGCCACATGTGACATGGGTGTATGAGACTTGCACCATGCTTAATAATGTGATGGGTTTATATTTATCTAAGTTAATCAAAATTACTGGAGTTTAGTCACATGGTTAAAGCTTGGAGAAGCTTGTGGAACCATTGACCAAGTCCACTAAGTTTGTTTTACTTATAGATATTTATTAACCTAAACATTATTAACTAGCCATAGTTTATTCTCTACATGGGTTAGTGTATGACACTAACTCTCCCATGGTTCACATTCTTACCTCATGAGTTCATTCTCTCCTCTCTTCACTTGAGCTTCTTCTTCCTCATGAGAAAAGCTCACTAGCTTTTCTCAAGGTAAGAAAATATTGTGAGAAAAATAAATCTAATGAGAGCCTGCTTCCTACTTAATCATCCTGTACTAATTGATATTTAGTTTAGGGTGTTTGCTTCACTAATTTCACAATTACTGAAGAGGTAGCATGAGCTTGAGTCTCCTCGACGTAGATCATCTTCGGCCTCGAAGACTTCGAGAAAGCTTGTTCATTTCTCCGGGAGAACCCGTACTAAAGTTCGGGAGATCGATACTCGCAGCGAAGGGACTACTACACGGAGCTTTAGAAGCGAAGGACCGGTCTACAAAGGTTTTATTCCTCATTCACTTACTTGCAAAGTAGTTTGCATTTTATTCCGTCCAATTTCTAGTTAGCGATTCTTAGTTTGGATTAGCTAGAATGGCAAATTTTTGAATTTGGCATGGACGATGCCTCCCGAAACCTTGCTGCCGTGCTAGGTAAGCCTGCAGTGGTATCAGAGCCGTGCTTGAAATTTAGACGGATTTTTTTAAGATTACGAAACCGAAATACTCCGAAACTTGAAACGCCAAAATGAAGTTTCTGTCGATTTTAAAATGTTTCCAAATTTTTTTTAAACAAGTACAGAGTGCTATATGGGATATATCTTGAACACCAAGAAAAATTCAGGGGATCTGCTCGGATTTTGGCCGAGATGAGTTGTGTTGGGGCCGGCCACTTTTTTCCAGAATTGCTTAAAAATTTTTTGTGTTCCAGTGACTTGGTTTTGATGTTTCAGGTGTTGTTTATTTTTTCTAATTTTACATGTGATGTAATCTTACACAATAAGCAATTCGGAGTGTTTCGTATTCGTAGTTTTAACAATGTTTCGGGTTAATCACGTATTGTCTAGGCGAAGTTTAAAAGTTCGGGCGAATGTCAAAAACCCATTTTTTCAAGTTTAACAAATTCGGAAAAACATGTTGTAGGGTTGTTAGGCACTCTTGTGAGGGTTCTTACAAGTCCGTCAGTAGCACTAGCAGTACGTAACGGCAACCTAGGTATGTGTCGAAAAGGAGGCCGACGAGCGAACTCGTCCGTAAGCCCTACTGAGCCTGTCCGTGACAATATCCGTGTAGTCCGGTCAGTTCGTCTAAGAGTATCTCATGTATGGTCTAGGGAGGTGGTGAACGTCAGACCCCTAACAACTGTACGAGTCGTGCCGGTGTGGCTCAAGACCATCCGAGAATCTACTGGTCAGTCCTCCAGTAATTCTCTATCAGCCCTAGCCAGGGACTTATGGTAATGACCAACCGATCACAGTGCGATATCGACTCCCTATACCGGGAGAGACGAATCCCTAACAGTCGCTCACTGCCTCCATGTGGCTCAGGACTGTACCCAACTAAAACCCGTTTGCATGACTCCTTCGAGCCATGGTAGGGTAGTAATCAAAGTACCGTGGGAACACACACGAGACAAATGACGACCTCAAGTCGACAGACTATCTGCACACATGTCACCAGAGAACTGCTATCTGACGCTAGGTATAATACCATCCAGTCTGTTCTCGGTGAGTCCTGTCCGGTGTACTCACACTCAGTGAGCATCTGTATACAATCTTAGGTGCACATCACCAATGGCTGCGGGACCAATCCATCGCCCCTCGTCAGGGTCTAGATATGTATACACTAGTCTACTCTGGAGCATCGATGCCCTGTATTGACACTCCTGCGACCAGGGACATTCAAGGATGTGCCTATTGACTATCCAGCTCCCACAAGTATGACTGCCATCACAACGCCGGTAGTCAGGCAAACACCCTACGGGCTTTATCAACATGTATATAAATACAATGTAAAATATATCACACGTTAAGATAAAGAGACACCTAATAGCGTACTATCATATCAAGCAAGATTGTCATGTACATACATATCCCTAGCATCCTATACAATGAAGGCCTCTAGGGTATATATATCCAACACCTAGTATATCAAATATTTCATATGTTGTGTTCTTCTGCGATATTCTGTCATGTGATCACTATATATGTTGAGATAGATATTGTATATAGTATATGTGATATATTATATAGACGTTGCTTATGTTTTACACCCGCGCTAGCCGTGCCCTGCTCTGTCGTTAGTTACCTAACCTAACGGTGCATGAGGGGACATCGAGGCGAATGCGGATGACATAAGCGTACGTTGTATTTATCTGTGATGCTTAGGTAACTTAAATGATGGGACTTCATTAATGAGATTAATGAAAGAAAATAAACCTAAAGATGCCGTGGAATCGAATTTTCAAAAATAGGTAGCTCTAGTTTTTGCTTTGCATAGCGGTATTCCTTGTAGAATATCCAGCACCTTATTCGATAAGGAAAGAGCCGAGATCCCTTCACCGGGAGTGACCTCTTTACCAATAACTTGCAGATGCTACAACCGTCGGTTTTGTATTTTGATTGCTTCTATAGCTTTTGCTTTGCATGGTGGTATTTATGAAATATCCGGCACCTCATTCAATGAGGAAAGAGCCGAGATCCCTTCACCGGGAGTGACCTCTTTAGCAAAACTAGTAAAAGCCTAAAAAACACTCCATTTAAATCATTTTATTCTACAACGATATCAAGTGCATTACATAAAAGGTTTTCTTAAAAACCTGTCGTATCCCTCCGTCATTTCAGATAAGTACTTCATAGTATTCGTGCTACGTTTGTTCGCTTTCGTCAAGGAGTAGTGTGCGGTAGCTATTTATGCTTATCTGCATAAGCATATGATGCGATTGAGTTAGGGTAGTCGTGCGACTTTGTTGGCTTTCGTCAAGGGTCGTGCGGGTGGATTTAATTCAATCAAGAAATATACGGGTTGAACTTGACTAGCACCCTATGGTTTGTTGGCTTTCGTCAAGGTCATAAGATGTTAGATGTAAAATATTATCGGGAATTTCAAGTGTTGAAATTCGCAATGAGATTGCATACCTTCTATGAGATAGTTGGATCCCGATACCCACTGCGAGTAAGAGTTACTCCCGGGAGAGTTTTATATATTACAATTAGCCGATTAAGTAGGTGTCTAGAAAGGTGTCAACGGGGTTACACCCCTGGGAAAATGAGGTTTATTTTAATTAGGTTCCTGCGAAAGCACGGGAAACCTCCTTCAAAGTACCGGCACTGGCCTGGCTGAAAGATTGGCGAACTTATAGGGTGTAATTAATCCTGGCTAGTCTTTCCTTTTAGGGTTTGAAGAAAGATTTGATAAAAACAGTGGGAGCCATCCTGATTAGATAAAATAATAACCAATCTAATCTTGCAAGAGCATACGCTGAGTGTTTCCTTCTCTCTCTCTCCAGGTAGCGACCATCTCACGCCTTAATCAAGGAAATAATTTGGATGTATTGACCGAACCCGCTTGTTATACTGTGCTGGGGAACGTTGGTCCCGCTCCAACTTATAATTTTTATAAGACCGGGCAGGAAATAGGGGATTACCAGGATTCTCGTGCAGCCCAAATGAAGAAAGTGCATGATGATGCATCTTCTTCGGGTGTGTTCATTACCGAGAACTGTTTTTCAGTATCCTCTACGTCCTGGGTATGTGATACCGGATCGGGATCCCGCAAATGTAATATGTTACATGGGCTACAGATAGGTAGAGAACTAAGAATGGGTGATATATCTCTAAGTGTTAGAGAATTGTGCAATTGTTGCAACCAAGTTGTTGGCAGTTATCACCCTGTATTACTAAATACGTTGATTCCGAATGAATGTTATTAGATACCGAACCTGATATACTACATCATATCAGTCTCTTTATTTAGTAAAGAAGGATATAATTTTGTATTTGTTGGATAATGTTTTGAACATTTCCTATATCAAGAGTTGATCGGTTCAGGCACGTTATCTAAAAGCATATACGTTCTAAATCAAACCACAGTTCTTAACGTACAGAACACACACAAGCGGAAGAGTTCAGAAATGAACGAATCCTTCTTGGGGCAATGTAAACTAGGTCATATCAATGCGACCCGATTAGCTAAGTTACATTAAGATGCATATTTAAATCAGTTTGAACTTATATCTTGTGAAACTTGCCAGTCATGTCACAAAGATAAGATGACCATAGCTCCGTTTATTGGAAACAGAGAAAGAATTAGTGAACTCTTGGGATTGATACATGATGATGTATGTAGGTCCCCTGTATACAAATGCGAGGATTGATTCTTTATACTTCATTACATTCACTGATGATCTCTCAAGATTCGGACATATGTTCCTGTAGAAACACAAGTCTAAAGCTTTTGAGAAATTCAAAGAATATAATTCAGAAGTAGAGAACCAAAACGGGTATAACTATTATGTCCTTTGATGTGATCAAGGAGGAGAATACTTGAGCACGGAGTTCCTGGACTATTCTAAAGGAGAATGAGATTCTCTCTCAGCATTACTCCTCCGTATACACCACAGCACGTCGGTGTATCGGGGCGGAGCAATCGCACCCTATGTGATATGGTGTGCTCTATGATGAGTATTACTGAGTTGCCTATTTCCTATGGGAGTTATGCGCTCCGGGAAGCTGCATACCTATTGAATAAGGTTATAACCAAATCAGGTGCCTACCAATCAATATGAGATATGGTATGAGAAGAGCCCATGTCTTAAGTAAGTTATGATTTGGGGTTGTCCGGCCTATGTCTAAAAAAAATCTGGACAAGCTCGAGGCAAGGTCAGTTCTGTGGAAGTTTGTTGGATATCCCAAGCATTCGCAAGGTATATCTTCTACCACACAGAGGAACAAAAGGTGTTTTATTTCTCGGCATGCCACCTTTTTAGAAAAGGAATTTTTTTTGGAAACAAATTTGAGGTCATGAGATAGAACTGGAAGGAGTTCCAGCCATACATACTACAGCTGATGATTTGGTAGAACCGGAGGATTCAATAGTTCCCGACGAACCTCAGCCTCTCCGCCGATCTGGTAGGGTTCCTCATCCGCCTGAGAGATACTTCAGTTTTCTCAATGACAATGGGAGCGAGGATTGCATCATAAGATGATGACCCAACAAGTTTTGAGCAGGCCATCAAGAGCAGGGACTCTGTAAGAATGGCTGGATGCTAAGTGATCTGAGATGGAATCCATATACACATACAAAGTATGGACTTTGGTTGCTTTATCTGAAGGGTTAAATCCTCATCAGGAGAAAGTATATCTTGAGAAGATTACTTGGTGTAGATGGAAAAGTTGAGACTTTCAAATCTAGACTTGTTGCAAAAGGTTCTCGTCATCGACCAGGTGTGGATAATGATGAAACCTTTTCTAATACCTATGCTTAAGTCCATCCGGATCCTACTTGCCATTGCTACATACAATGACTATGATATCTGGCGGTTGGGTGTCATGACTGCTTTTCTATACTGATTTAGAAGAGAACGTCTATAATTACACAGCCAGAAGGCTTCATAGACAGTGGGAGCAGCGGAAACGTGTGCAAGTTGCTTTAAAGATTAAAGCAGGCATCACGGGGTTAGAACATCTGTTTTGATGTCGTAGTCAAAGCATTTGACTTCATCAAAATGGTAGATGAACCTTGTATATACAAAAGGGTAGTAGAGAGTAAGGTGGTCTTCCTCGTATTGTACGTGGATGACATACTCTTGATAGGAAAGGAGTTTCCTATGCTACACTCGGTCAATATTCTCTTATCACAATGATTCTCCATATAGGATCAAGGTGATACCTCCTAAATTCTGGGTTTTGGATCTATGAGATAGATCTATGTGGATGTTAGGGTTCTCACTAGGTGTAGTGAGATGGTATCAATCGATCCAGAGGAGAATCACTGGATAGATTCCAGGGTGGTAAGGTCGACTGAATGTCAGTCACATGCATTGTCTTTACCCTCAGTGGGGGGACGGTATGTTGGAAGAGTTCCAAGCTATATACCATGGCAAACTAGATGACAAAGGCTGAATACATCGCTACCAAAGATGCAACCAAAGAGGAAGTCTGGGTGTATATTAGTACATGAGATGAACTTCGTTCCTACCATTGTGTGACAATAGAGTTGTGGCTTATGCCTAGGAACCCCCGTCCCATCAGTGATCCAGACATATTCTAAGGCAGTATCACCTGATCATGGAGATGGTTGATCTCCAGGGGATTGAGGTTAGGAGAGTAGACTCAGAGGACAACACGGCGGATCCACTCACAAAGGCCTTTTTCCCAGAGAGAGACTTTTATGGGATGGTTGAATATGAGATACTACAACCACTGCTATATGATAGCCCTAGTGCAAGTGGGAGATTGTTAGTTATATGTATTCCCTAGAGTCCATTTCTGTACATGAGATGTATATTGTAGTGGATGCTTGGACATATTTAGGGAGGACTTTCTTGCTCGATATGATAGTATGCTATCTGGTTACTCTTTATCTTAACATGTACACTGATTGTCTCTCTGTTACATGTTGGTAAAGCCCTTAGGATGTGTACTTGACTACCTAGATTATGATGCAGATCATACCAGTAGGACACAAAGGTAGTCTGTGAGTACATCCTTTAATGTCCATAGTCGTGGGTGTATCGAGACGGGGCATCGATATACCAGAGTAGACTAGCGCAAAGCTTCTCGACTCATGTTGATGGGCGATGGATGATCCCATATCCATTGATGTTTGACATCAAATATGGTATACGGGTGCTCAGTGGAGACTGGGTACACTGGACGGACTCAACGAGAACTCCCAGATGGTATTATACCTCACGTCAGATGGCAGTTCTCTGGTGACACTGGTACATGTTAGTCGGTCGACCCGAGATCGTCATAGAGTCTTGTGTGATTCCTACTGTGCTTTGATTTCCACCTTACCACGTTCATGAGAACGTGCAAAATGGTAGTTTTTGGGTACAGTCCTGAGTCACATGGAGGAAATGAGCGATAGGAAGGGATTTGTCTCTCCCGGTATTGGGGGTTGATGTTGCGCTGTGCTAGATTGGCTATAACAGGAAGTCCCTGGCCAGGGCTATTTCAGAGATTTACTGGTAAGTGTTACCAGTAGTTTCTCGACCCGTTATGAGCCTAATATCGGCACGACTTATCGAGTTACTGGGGTCTGACGTTTACCACCCCTAGACGAGATATGCGACATATCAGATGAAGAAACTGGACTGTACGGTAGTGTTACAGATTAGATTCGCAGGTGTATGAGCAGGCTTGCTTGTTGATCTTCTGATCGCTCAATACCCGGGTGGCCGTTACGTTTAGCAGACCGCTTGCGGCTTGTGGTTGTTTGATATGATCATCACCTACTGCCTGCGTATTGACGAGTCTTTAGAGTCCTACACAGAGGTTTCCTGGTTCATGCAAAGCGGAGTAGGAGCACATATGTGATATGTGCGGGACCGAGATTGATGCGCATATGTGATACCGCATTCTATTCTCGCGATTTGTGACATCGGTCGGTTATATGAGATATAGCCGGATTATCGGATCAAGTGTTGATTCGATAAGTTGTTGCATTTGATGTTAGTCGGTTATATATGATATAGCCAGATTATTAAATCAAGTGTTGATTTAATAATTTAATGTATAATTGTATATTAGATATACTAGATTACATTAACTAATATTAGCTCACTTATGATTCATTTTCACACTTGTGTGCATTAGTGTATATGTGATATATATTAATGTACAACTTTTGTGTCATGCTAGATGGCACATGTGACATGGGTGTATGAGACATGCACCATGCTTAATAATGTGATGGGTTTATATTTATCTAAGTTAATCAAAAATAGTAGAGTTTAGTCACATGGTTAAAGCTTGGAGAAGCTTGTGGAACCATTGACCAAGTCCACTAAGTTTGTTTTACTTGTAGATATTTATTAACCTAACTATTATTAACTAGCCATGGTTTATTCTCTTCATGGGTTAGTGTATGACACTAACTCACCCATGGTTCACATTCTTACCTCATGAGTTCATTCTCTCCTCTCTTCACTTGAGCTTCTTTTTCCTTATGAGAATAGCACACTAGCTTTCCTCAAGGTGAGAAAATATTGTGAGAAAAATAAATTTAAAGAGAGCCCACTTCCTACTTCATCATCCTCTGCAACTTGCCATTTAGTTTTGTAAGTCTACGGTAGCGCCTCGGCCGTCAATCCGAGGCCAAAATGCGGAAACGAAAACTTTTTCTTAAATTTGAAACTGGCGCTATCGTATACTTTCACCCCGGATTGAACCATTAATAGAAACTAGCAAAGTAGATAAGGGTTAGAAAGGCTATACCGATTGATCCGTGTCCTTCGGTCTTTGGCCACCTTCCCAAGCTCCTCACAGCATCTCCGATATCCGGTCTCCTCGTCGGAAAGGGCACCACATCTTCGAATCCTTTTACAGGCTCCCACTTCATCCGAAGCAACTCGGACACGAAGTTTTCTAGCCGACGTGTCCAAGGCGATGTAGAGAATGTGCGTGATCACTTTGTCTCAAGCATCCATTGATTCTCAACACATGAGGGTGTATGGATGGAGGTTGAAAACGATGCCATCAATTGAGATAGTGAGCTCAAGAAGAAAGAGGAGGAAGAAGAGCTTTCTTTTGTGTTGTATGATAAAATGAGAGTCAATGCAATAATACTAGAGCTAACCACAACCATATGGATGCCCTCTCTCTCTCTTCTTATCATTTCAACACTTAAATCAATCAATAATGTGACATATGCATGAAGAAAGAGACCATGAGTCATCACTTGTGCATGTGTCACAATTAATGCTCCTAATCATGACTTTGAGCTCATTATTTCCATTTGTAAACATTAATCCAAATGTTTACAACAATAAAAAACATATGGCAACATCTAAAGTAAACTTGTGACGGATCACAAGGATACCCCTCACCTGTATGTACATACCTGCATTCTCATTCCGACTGAATGCGAATACGATGAGGCTAAAGTAATCCAACAAATCTAATACTAGGATTCGGCTTAAACCAAAGCCCACTAGTATGATTCGTCCGATCATGATCCGTGCACTACTACACGTATATGATCGAACCATGCCATAATACCATACGGCCTCTACAACGTTTCGCCCGAAACTTGAGAAACTGTCTGTTGGGGACTCTAAAGACTCGTCAATACTTTGGTTGTGGATTTAACCACTGGCACGTCAGTGGTACTATCCGTACGTAACGGGCTACCAGGTATTGACCAAAAGGGAGGTCGATGAGCGAACTCATCCTAACACCCTACTGAGTCTGTTAGTGACAATATCCGTACAGTCCGGTCCATTCGTCTATGAGTATCGCATGTCAGGCCTGGGGGGTTGGTAAAAGTCAGACCCCCAAAAGCGGTACAAGTCATGTCGGAGTGTAGCCTAGAACACCCTGAGATACTACTGGAATACCTACCAGTAAATCTCCTGCATTGGCCAAGAATTTCGTGTAATGGCTCTCCTAGACACAGCGTGATCTCATCCCCAATACCGGGAGAGACGAAACATGTTAGTTATATGTATGCCCTAGAGGCCATTACTGTACATGCGTTGTATATTGTAGTGGATGTTGGGACATATATAAGGAGGACTTTCTTGCACGACATGATAATATGCTATCTGGTTACTCTTTATCTTAACATGTACTCTGATTGTCTCTGTGTCACATGTTGATAAAGCCCTTAGGATGTGTACTTGACTACCAGGACTATGATGTAGATCATACTAGTGGAGACAGTGTAGTCGGCAATTATATCCTTCAAATGTTCCCGGTCGTGGGAGTACCGGGACAGGGCATCGATACTCCAGAGTAGACTAGCGTATGCGCTTCTTGACCCATATAATGGGCGATAGATGATCCCATATCTATTGGTGTTTTACATCAGAGAAGGTATACGGGTGCTCAGTGGAGACTGGGTACACTGGACGGACTCGCTGAGAACTCCCAGATGGTATTATACCTCACGTCAGATGGCAGTTCTCTGGTGACACTGGTACAGGTCAGTCTGTAGACCCAAGATCGCCATAGAGTCTTGTGTGATTCCCACTGTGCTTTGATTTCCATCATACCACGTCCAAGAGGGCGTGCAAAAAGGTGGCTTTTGGGTACAGTTCCGAATCACATGGAGGCAATGAGCGATAGGAGGGGTTTCGTCTCTCCCGGTATAGGGAGTTGATGTTGCGCTGTGTTCGATTGGCTATAACTGGAAATCCTTGGCCAGCGTTGCTGAGATTTACTGGTAAGTGTTATCAGTAGTTTCTCGATCTGTTATAGACCTCATATCGACACGACTTATCAAGCTACTGGGGTCTGACGTTTACCGCCCCTAGGCGAGATATGCGACATATCGGACGAAGATACCAGACTGTACGGCAGTATTCCTGGTTGGATTCACTGGAGAAAGTACAGGCTTGCTTGCTGATCTTTTTATTGCTCAATACCTGGATGGCTGTTACGTTTAGCTGACCGCTTGCAGCTTGTGGGTGTTTGATATGATCATCACCTACTTCCGGCGTATTGACGATTCTTTAAAGTCCTACACAGAGGTTTCCTCGCTCGGGCAAAACGGAGTAGGAGCACATATGTGATATGTTCGGGACCGAGAATGATACGTGTATGTGATACCGTATTAGATTCTCGCGATATGAGATATCGGCCGGGTATATGTGATATAGCCGGGTCATCGGATCAAGTGTTGATTCGATGATTTGATACAGATTATATTAATCGGTTATTTATGAAATAGCCGGATTATCGGATCAAGTGTTGATTCGATAATTTAATATATAATTATATATTTGATATATTAAATTACATTAACTAATATAAGCTCACTTAAAGATTCTTTTTCTTACTCGGGTAATACATTGATATATATGCGATATATGTTAATTGTATTATTTTATTTTGTTACAATAAATATTGTATATGTGATATATAATATTGTAATATGTTATGGTTATAAATGCAACATGTTTTGTGGAGTTTAAATATGGTTAGGGTTTGGATTAGGGTTAAGCTTTCATGAAGCTTTCAAGAAGCTTTGACTTTGACCTTGATATTTTGTGAAATTTTGCAAAGATATTTCTTTAATCCAACCCAACCCTTTAACCATAGTTAAATCTCTACATGGGTTAAGTCTTCATACTTAACCTATGTTTGCATTTCTAACCTCACTTGATTCATTATTCATCACAAAAGGTTTTGATCTTCTTCTTCTTCTTCCTTTGCTGAAAAGCTTTCTAGCCTTTTCATTTGTGATGTTTATATGTGAGAAATTGAAAACAAAAGAGTGCTAAATTCCTACTTCATCATCCTCATGTAACATTTCAAAAAAATAAAGTATTATTTTTGGGAATTTTCATAATTTAATATTAATTTTTAATGAATATTTTAATAGTCGGTATAATTAAATACAGATAAATGGTGAAAATTCCGGAGAAAATTATGGAAATTCTAAAATAGGTTATTTTGTGGAAATATGCCATTTTACAGTTTTCATAATGAATTATATGCGACTTTAGTGTTAATTGCGATCAAAAATCGCTAATTTGACTTTTGGCTTTTTGTGCAAAAATGTGCACATAATATTTTCTACACTTGTCATACTTGTTTCATGTTATGGACTCATGATGGCTTAGGGTTGGACCATGTTAGATGACCATGGTGGCTTAAGCCTTTTGGTTTAATTAAGTGGGTTAATTAAGGGTTTAGCTTTGTTAAGGATTAGATTAAGTGGGGGTTGACTTGTGGCTAGAGTGAGAGAGAGAGCCATGATGGTGGTCATGTTAGCTTTCATTATGAGAGAGAGGGAGGTGGCTCCTAGGTAATGTCACAATCCCATTTCACCTCAAAACTTTTACCTCTCACATCTCTCCCCTTCACTCACTCACCTCTCTCTTGACTACAGCAGCAGCAGCCCATTCAACAACATCATATACTACAACACCACACACCACTATCATACACTACATCACTCTCACACATCAGCCCAACACCAGCACATTGCAGCCAACTACCCAACAGACATCAGCTGCTGCAACAGCCATTGATACAACAACATCAGCCCCAATTTCAATCAACATCAACAGCTACATCAGCCACAAAACATCATAACTCCTGCAGCAGCCACCAAAGCAGCTCAACATCATAAACCCCCCCCAACACAACACCAATACAACAGCATCAGCACCTTTGCAAACACCAGAAACAGCCCCAAATGCATCAGCTGCTACAGCAGCAAGAAACAGCCCCTAGCATCATTGCAACATCACCACACCACCATACCCACACCAAAATCACAACAACTCACAACAAAACAACAACAGCAGCTGCTGAAGCTACAGCAAACCCAAACAAATCCTAAGCATACACAACCTCAACCCAAAGCAACAGCAGCTGCAACAGAACCAGCAAAACAGCTTCAGCACACAAAAACAGCAACACAAACAGCCCCAAAGGAGCAGCTCAGCAGCAGCAGCAACCCCTTTCCTCTCCTCCATCTTTCCTTCTCCTTCATCCTAGGACCCCTTGAGGTAAAAACTTGCAACCCAACTCCTTTATCATGGTTATCTAACTGAAATTAGTGTTATTAAGTAGATTAGTGTTAGTTTAGGAGAATTTGAGTGAGATTTGGCAAAGTGTTGGTTGTAATGGTTAGTATAGCCTAATTAGGAGCTGTTGAGACTAGTTTAACCCAAGATCGTTCCAGATTTCACCCAAATACCAGATTGTTCGATTTAGTGTCGGTTAGCGTTTTGTCGACTTTTTAAGCCTTTCTGGAATCTTCTACAACTCGAGATACCCTAAATTAAAATTGACTTGGCAGTGAGGTATGCAGGCAAATAGAAACCAACACCCAAAGCCCCAGACCCTGGACCCACTTCCCGGCCGCAGATAAATTCCCCCTGGCCGCAATTTGCGGCCAGAGCTGTAAGAAATCCCCCCGTTTTGCGTGCACGGCTCTTTTTCCTGTAGACCTGACCCTGGGTATGTCTAGTTTTGACTGGTTCCAGTTAGGATAGAATCTGGGTTGATTTTCTTGAGTTGGCGCATGATTTACGACTTGTTTTCGTGTGGATTTGGTATTCGATGATTCGTTTCTGTCGGGTGGCGTTTGAACGCCAACGACAGAGGGATATTGGCTGTGTTTGCACGCGAGGCCACAGGTTTTTACCTATGGGCATAGCGTGCACCATTTTGGTTTCCGACATGGTTTTCATGTGTTTTAGCGTATGATATCCTTGTAGGTACCCCATGTGGCGTCGAGGCGTTGGAGATGCAAATGGCGACATCGGCACCGGCACGCATCAAGCTAGGTGAGTAGATTTATATCTACGGGAAGAAGTCGGGTGGATGGCGTATAGCACCCCCGCAATTCGTCGTGATGTATACGGATGTGTATACACACATATAGTTATCTTATGTTGTTTTGGAGATTATTGATGTTTAAGATGGATATTGGTGTGTTGGATTGGTGAAAGGTTACGAAACCCTAGGGTAGTGGGTGCACTACACATACATATACACACATACATACTTGCATACATCCTTATTTCATGGGATTCTATATAGTTATGTGGTCACATGGGAATGGGACTATGTGTTCACATACGGATTTGAGGATGATACATGGGATTGAGATGAGTCGATGAGTTTGATCGGAGGTTATGATATCGGTGATATGGTAAAATTCGTATTTGAGATACGTCTTGATGCTTTAGAGGATTTTGGGGATAATGATGCCCTAAGAATGGTGACATATATATAAAATGGTCGACATGTGATTAGATATGACATGATATGATATGACAAGATTAGTATGATAGGCCGCCTTGGGCGTTGTTTACTCCCTGAGATGATATGTGCTGATGATATCGATTTATACGAGACTGTCGACCACCAGTCAGATCATAATTATAGTGATGATGTTAGCTTTGTACTAAACATAGGTCAGTACCCAGATTATGATATTTGATATAGAGAATACCGGATGAATGATATAACGAATGTGACTTTGACCTGTACCCAGATTTGGAGATGCCGTACGTCGGATTTACCTACGAGCTATATTTGATGTTTGATCCGCCCTCTTGACTTGGGAATAACCGATTATAGAGATATGGTATCGGATGTGATATTATCGAGGCGGGATCACCGACTATATATATATATATATATATATATATATATATATATATGCGTATCGACTCAGAGGTTTGGCGGTTTTCCTTACCTGCAGTTAGCTTATTAGCTCAGCCTTATAGTTGGTGTAGCTATATGACTCTTATGACATTAGATGCAGTTTAGCTATCACTGTGTTTAGTATTCAGCTCCCGTACATTATTGTTGTTGCTCTGCATCGCATACTTGTTGTGATTCATATTCCATTTTTGATATCATGCTGTTAGGACACCAGCACCATTACCGATGATGCGTATGTACCACGTACACTTATTTGCCGGCGCACACACATTTTCATCGGTAATTTCCATGTCACATACACTTGGAGAATATTATTGCCTGATTTAGCTTATTAGCTAGTGGTGACATGATATTAGTGTACTTGCCTTATATGCCAGCTTGACATTGTAGTTATTACTTGTCACATCATGCATACTGCTGTTCATTATATGCCGCATTCATGGATTCTCATGCTTATATTCATGATTTTACATGCTATTGATGATTTGGATTCGGGTTTCCATGAGATTTTCTGGATTTGGAGGAAAACCGCAAAACATATATAAACTGCTTTCTCTCTTTTTAAATAAAAATGCGGTTTTCCCATGATGTATGAGTCGTCCACCATGAGTTTTGCTGATGGATTTTGAGACCCGATTCGAGGAGGCGGATGAACCGTTTCGGGTACATGGTGGGCCCGGTGCGGTACCCCGGGGCAAGAAGATCGCAGGAGATGGCGTTGAGCCTGTGCAGGGGAGCACGACCGACCGGTGATATTATCCGACGCGTCGGATATCCGGAGGATACCGTCGTAGTCATGAGATGGATGGTAGGGGCCGGTCTAGACTGACGGCGCTCGAGATATTTTGATTGAGGCATTGAGATTTCGAGACATTGAGGTACAGAGATTGTGATACAGAGATATCGAGATATTGGGATTTGAGTTTTATGCCAATGCTAGGCACTATTTATGCTGATTTCATTTATGATACCTCATTTTAAAAATACAGAAATCTCACAGATTTACGAAAGCAGTTTTCTTCAGTACATGCATTCTGTTTTATGCATTCATGCATCATCCATATGATACATTGCTACCTGATGCACTGACACGGGCACATGGGATTATACTTGGGTTGGATATTTACCCTAGTCATTGTTATAGGTTGCTGGTTATATATTTGAGGATTATTTAGTATGATCATATGACCTAGGATTGCGTCATACATGCGATTTTCTGTTCGTAGATCTTTTTCTACTCACGAGTTGGCAACTCACCCCCGTTGTGCCCCAGTTTCTTGCAGATGTTGCCGTACGGGTTTCATTACGGCTTTGCGGGCACAGCTTCTTTCAGGTGACTTGCTAGTATGTGGGTTATTTGTATCGTACCCATCATTATACATTGTATATTATATTCAGTTGTATCTAGAAATTCCATCAACCAAACATGTACTTATTTGAGATAGAGACCAGTGATGTTCATTCTTTCGACCTTAGAGTCGCGCATTATATTTCCATGGGTTTCTTGCTGTTGAGCTTCCTTTTCTGTTGTGACCCTCGCCTTTAGGCGTTGTATATTATGTTGCATACTGGTTGTTTTACATATGGTTTTCCTACACTCTACTACTTTTCTTGGTTTGGATTTCTGGGCTCGGCTTACTTAGAGCACGTACGCCTTGAGACATTCGTTGCCTAAGTGCCGGTCATATTCCGTACTTTCGGGACGTGACAAAGTTGGTATCAAAGCGTTAGGTTTTACCTTCGGAGCGTAGGATGACCCTTGGTTGATGGAATAGGTGACTACAGTAGAGTGACGTACCGTGGGTATGTTCCGCGGCATACTTACGATACGCCACTCCACTTAGGAAGCCTTAGGATGTACATTTCTTTGCTTAGTATCATATTCATTCCTGATCTAGCCTCATCGGTACCAGTTATGGTTTTGCTGCCACGATTACGGGCAGGTAGAGCTACGGCTAGAGTTGCAGTCAGCATGAGCTCGTCACGAACGAGGACTGACCAGGGCGTGATTCTGGCGACACACGATTGTAGAGATGTGTATTTTCGCGCCACGAGCGTTGGATGGATCGCTGTATGAGATTGCTCGGACGTGCCGGTGAGCACCAGAGGATTGAGCCACTGGCAGAGGCCAGCCAGATTTTGATGACCGGTGAAGTGTTGCTTACTCATGATGATTGAGGCATTGTTCAGCGTGCAGACGAGTGAGCCAGTTGTTGCTGCGAACGACGAGATATTGCCCCAGATGTTGGAGCTATTGCAGTGCGTGTGGTACTAAGAGATGATAGAAGATCACTAGTCATCGAGGATGAATGACTAGGACATGTGGATCGTTCGCTTACCGATGCGAGGTCATCAGATAGATCGATTCCAGCTGAGACGACTTCACACGGAGACGTTGAGAGTCGACAGAGACGATCGAATGTCAGGAACCTATTATTCCAAGTTTAAAGTATTCGGAAAGACATGCAGGAAATTCTATGGTCCCTCTAGAAGAATGAAACCCTAACTCGACTTAATGACCGTGTGAAAGCCTTGGAACCTTAGGGTTTGTGGCAGTTCTACGGCGCCATTAGTGAGGCTTGGGTTTGCCCTTCTACGGCTGGACCACCATACTGTGGTATGTACTCGATACTATTATACTGTACCCAAGATATTGAGCTCTTGGGGGAAATTATGGGGTTTTGACGAATCGATCGAATGGTTCGACTTAATTCGAATGCTAGGTGGTGAGATGCACTTCTTGGGAGACTCCAGATACGACGATAGCCGTTGGAGCTCAATCCATGCAGCCACGACGAGACGAGTCCGCAGCAGTTGACGTTAGAGAAAAATGGAGTAAGAGGTTCGTACAAGATCTGGATGAGATGACGTTCCACTCCGCCGACATCAGAGATGCGATGCGCATGCCGAGACATTGTAATTGGATATACCTTCCAGAAGGAGTCGCGGTGATTGTGCAGCCGCTCCGGAACAAGAAACAGATATACTAAAGGATGATGACTCCCGGACAATTGGCAGAGATGAGATTTGGAAGAGGCCTTGAGCATGATTCCTTCCAGGACACTGCTGCAATGATATTTGCACCCAGGATCAGATATGTCACGTGCAGTCAGAGAGTCGGAGGCCGATGCCGGTGATATGCTGCTTACGAGTGGTCGAGATGATTGCCCGAGAGATGACCAGAGAAGTGCTAGAACGGAATCGTCCCCGTTAGCACGTCTGACAGGGCCAATGAGCCGATGGATCGTGAGATTGGTAATCCACAGAGAAGATTTGGACCCAGGAGTGGTCATGTTACGCACACCAGCAGGCCAGAGTTCAGGATCATCGACGAGACATGCTATGAGTGAGCACGACAGTTGGTCAGAAATTCTTGGAGGATGCGCTTGAGCGGGACTATTCCGCCATACTTGATTTCGATGTTTTGGGCGATTTATTCGCATGATCTGGTTTTGATGATTGAGTATTTACGATTTTTGCACAGTGTTGCACTTGGTATTGTTTTCATGCCTTGGTTTCACATGTTTGTGATTTTATGGATTTTAGACAGTGGAGTTGATTTCGTGCGTATGTACGCACACGATTTAGTATTTGCACTCGGTATAGTTCGCATATGCTTGCAGTGCAGTGATTTGTATTTTGTGCACTTGGATGCACTGGACTTCGATTTCGATGGTGATGCTCGATATTTGTTTTGTGCACTTATGCACCTGATTGGATTTTGCGCGTATTCAGCGCTTGGTATTGGGTTTCATGATGCCGTGCATGATGGATGCACCGGATTTGGATTGTTAGCGCATGTTGGGCGCATGATATGAGATGCGATTTGGTGCACACCAGATGCACTAAATCGAGATTCTTCGTGCATGTCAGATGCACCTGTTTTTGCTGTCACGCACACACGTGGCCTATGACAGATGCTTCGTGCACACCCGATGCACTTAGATGTTATTTCAGTGCGCATGTATGACCCATTTATGGATCTTGATTTCCGTGCACACCAGACGCACGTAGTTTTCATATGCACTTTTTGGGATAAAATTCTTATGGAGCAGTACATTTTTATGATATTGCGATTTGTTTTCGTACTGAGCAGGACTAGTCAGATGATAGTGCCTGGATATATTTTATATGCACTGATAGATTTCAAAAGGATTTCCAAAAGCGAGCTATAGTCTCATTATTTACATACGTGTCTGATATGACACGAAAAAATTTAAAATGAGGAACCCCTTCTAAATTGTTTTCAAAACGGCGGAACGTATATATTAAACAAAAGATATATACGTATATGGCTATTTTCTTATAGAAACGTCCGCCACTGTGCAGTGTTAGGCGCATTGCACATCGACTTTAAAGAATTTGGCATGCATTTCCTTCAGATATTTACATGTACAGACCTGATATTTACATGTATGGTCCCAATTTATAGCATATTGGTTTTGCTTTGGATTTGGCATTCGTGTTTTCACCTTGACTCCGATGATTGCGGGATACTTGATGGAGTTTTGACTTCGAGTTATCTGCTCGTTACTCATGCGCATGTATTGCGCTATGATGCCTTTTATGTATTGATGATTTCGGAGCCCCGCTGACTTGGACATTTTATTGAAATGTTTTAGAATTTCGGTGTTTAAATTTAAATTCGGGGACCAAATTACTTTAAGGGGGGAAGACTGTAACATTTCAAAAAAATAAAGTTTTATTTTTGGGAATTTTCATAATTTAATATTAATTTTTAATGAATATTTTAATAGTCGGTATAATTAAATACCGATAAATGGTGAAAATTCCGGAGAAAATTATGCAAATTCTAAAATAGGTTATTTTGTGGAAATATGCCATTTTACAGTTTTCATGATGAATTATATGCGACTTTAGTGTTAATTGCGATCAAAAATCGCTAATTTGACTTTTGGCTTTTTGTGCAAAAATGTGCACATAACATTTTCTACACTTGTCATACTTGTTTCATGTTATGGACTCATGATGGCTTAGGGTTGGACCATGTTAGATGACCATGGTGGCTTAAACCTTTTGGTTAAATTAAGTGGGTTAATTAAGGGTTTAGCTTTGTTAAGGATTGGATTAAGTGGGGGTTGACTTGTGGCTAGAGTGAGAGAGAGAGCCATGATGGTGGTCATGTTAGCTTTTATTATGAGTGAGAGGGAGGTGGCTCCTAGGTAATGTCACAATCCCATTTCACCTCAAAACTTTTACCTCTCTGCAACGTTTTTAAAATCGTTTCGGTGAAATTTCGAAAAATCGGTACAATAAGGGGGTTTTCTGTAAAAAGTCAAAATATAAATATCTTTATTATAAAATTAAAAATACATATTCTAGCTATGAAATTGCTAGTGTTTAGTATTTATTGAGCCACTAGTAAAATTTCTGTTTTTCTGAAAATTTTTCCGAATTTAATTATTTTTTATATTATTTTAAGCCGGTAAGAAAATACATTAAATTAGCGATAAATACAAATTTAAATGGGCTAATTTTAATCTTTAAAATCATGTTAATTAAAATCTAGTTGTAATATAATTTTTTAGTATTTTATTTCAAGTTTTAATTGGTTTTTATTATGGAAAACAAAAATATAATTATTTTGAACTAAAACTTGCAAATATGGTATTGTGGGGGGTCTTTTTGCATAGAATTTTTTTGTAAAGTCTCTCACACTCACCCTCACTCCCCTTAGCTGGCCCCACACTATTGTAGCAGCCCAAGAATTTTCTTTCCCTCTTTTTGACCTTAAATCATGTGAAGAAATTGGTTAAAATAAGGGTTTTTATATATAGTAAAGTAGGTGGGGGTATTATGGTAATTTGGGAAGGTTTTGACTTGGAAATTTTTCACCAATTCCCTCACCCTTTCCCCATTCCTCCCTTGGCCGAAATCTGAGCTCCAGCAGCCCCATTTTCCCCCATGTTCCCATCTCTTTTGGCCTCAAATTTCATCTCAAAACACATAAAAAAATCCACATTTTCTTCACAAATTCAAAGCAAATCCTAATTCTATCCCTCCTCACACCCAAATTGGTTTAAAGCATGGAGAAACGAGCTGTCTTTGGTGACTAGAGCAACCTAGGGTTTCAAACTTGGAGGTATAATTTCTATCTAATGGTTAAATTGTAGCTTGTATATGCTAAATTAGTTATTTAAAGTGTGAACTTGTTGTTGTTGCTAGTTTATAAAAAAAATCAAGAGAAGGGGTTGATTTTGGAAATGGGAATTGAAGCATTGCTTGTGGATTATTTGAGTGTGGTAAATTTCTTGTAGCGTAGATTGGTTGTTCATGCTAGATTGTAGTCTTTTTGTCGCAAATCCGCGATAGTTGCGTTAATTTTCTAGTATTCATGCTTACTAGTTTTTTTTAAAATTGAATTAGAATGTGAGATTAAAAATACGGTTAGGGTTTTAATCACATTATTAACATTATAAATTGTATTTTAATATTTTAGATCATGCAAATCCAAGCTAAATTGTTGTTTATGCATTTTTGCTAAAATGGTTGAAATTTGGGTATAATTGCAAATTAGAATTTTGGGGTTAATGAAATTTATTGGGATTAAATTAAGGAAATTGTTTTTATGACTTATTTAAGATATTTAATAAGTATTATGGCCGCTAGATTTGTTTAAACGTCGAGTTTTGTACTAAAACGGGTAATTTTTGCTTGCTAGATTTTCGGAAAAATGGCTTTTAAGTTGAATTTGTGGTTTTTGTGAATTTTAACCTATTTTATATTATAATTAGTGTTCGTGAATGCGCAAATGATAGTGTTTGGGTTTTTCTCGATGGTTTGACGTTTGTACATCGACATCGAGGGTTGGGTTGGCTATTCTTGCATGCGTAGGCGATAGGTTTTGACTTATGCGTGATACGCGTGCCGATTTGATTTTCGTATACCGTTTCAATTTTGAATTTGGTTTTAATACGATACGGTGCGTTATGATATGTAGGTACCCCATGTGGACTTCGAGACGACAAGCAAGCGTGTGGCGACATCGGCACCGGCGAGCAAGGACCAGGTGAGTAGATTTATATCTACGGGGAGAAGTCGGGTGGATGGCGTATAGCACCCCCGCAGTTCGTGGTGATGTATACGAATACGTATACATACCTATATTTTGATTATATATATTATGTTGATATGAGACTTGATGATAAAGGTAGATTCTAGGTATTCATGGATTAGTTTAGTGTTAGTTGCGAAACACTAGAGTAATTGTTACACCCACACACGCACACACACACACATGCATACATCTATGTTATTACCTGTGTGTATATGGGGAGATGTGTTTATGTGTTCACATAGGTATGGGACTAGGTGTTCACATACTGGATTTGCGGATGATACTTAGGATTGAGATGAGTCGATGAGATTTGAGTTGAGGCCGTGAGATCGGTGATATGGCAGGATTCGTACTTGAGATACGTCCTGATGTTATAGCATATCTTTGGATGACAATGCCATGTGAATAGTGATATTATTAGTGTACTAGACGTAGGTCAGTACCCCAGATGATGATCTTGATAAAGAGGATACCAGATGAACAGTGTGATGAGTATGATATTGACCCGTACCCAGATTTGGGGATGCCGTACGACGGATTTACGTACGAGCTATATATTGATGATTGATCCGCACTCTTGACTTAGGATGTCTGATTATAGATATGGTGTCGGATATGATATTATTAAGGAGGGATCACCGACTAATATATATACAGGTATGTATACGTATCGACTCAGATGTTAGGCGGTTTCCTTACCTGTAGTTCAGCTTGGTAGTTCAGCCGTATAGTTTAGTGTAGTTGTTAGACTAGATTAGACTCCTACCTATTTCAAATCTAACGAATCGTGGGTATTTTAAAAGACAGGTCAAGGGATTCTACGGATATTTCAAAAGACGTATCTTTTCTTAAAAACATCGTAGCCCTTATTTTCAAAACACCGCGATTCGTGTTATTTCAAAAGGCACTATTGTAGGACTTATATTAGGGTAATGGAGTTTAGTTATCGTTGTGTCTAGTATTCAGCTCCCGCTCATTATTGATGTTCTCTCCGCATCGCATACTTATATTATAATTTCTTATTGCATTGTTGATATCATACTGTTAGGACACCGGCACCATTACCGATGATGCGTATGTACCACGTACACTTACTTGCCGGCTCACACACATCTTCATCGGTAATTGCCATGTCACGTACACCTTAGAAAATATTATTGCTTGTCTTAGCTTGTTAGTTAGTAATTTGACATGATATTAGTGTACCTGCCTTATATGCCAGCTTAACATTGTAGTTATTACTTGTCACTTCATGCATACTGTTATTCATTGTTATGCCGCATTCATGGATTCTTATGCCTAAATTCTTGGTTTTACATGCTATTGATGATTTGGATTCAGATTTCCATGAGATTTTCTGGATTTGGGGGGGGGGGGGAAACCGCAAAACTTATATAAACTGCTTTCTCTCTTTTTAAATAAAAAGTGTGGTTTTTCCCATGATGTATGAGTAGTCCACCATGAGTTTGCTGATGGATTTCGAGACCCGATTCGAGGAGTGGAGGAACCGTTTCGGGTACATGGTGGGCCCGGTGCGGTACCCCGGGGCAAGAGGATCGTGTTGTTGACGTTGAGCCTGGCAGGGGAGCACTACCGACCGGTGATTTTACCCGACGCGTCGGATATCCGGAGGATACCGTCGTGGTCTTGAGATGAATGGTAGGGGCCGGTCTGGACTGACGGCGCCCTAGATATTGTGATTGAGACATTGAGATTTTGAGATATTGTGGTACAGAGATTGTGACACAGAGATATCGAGATATTTGGACACTTGTTTTGTGTCGATGCTGGGCACTGTTTTATGCTGATTTCATTTATAGTACCTCATTTTTTAAAATACAGAAATCTCACTGATTTATGAAAGCAGTTTTATTCAGTACATGCCTTCTGTTTCATGCATTCATACAACATCCATATGATATATTGCTACCTGAGGCACTGACACGGGCACATGGGATTACACTCGGGTTAGATATTTACCCTAGTCATTGTTATAGGCTGCATGTTATATATATTTGAGGATATATTATGATCGTTGACCTAGGTTTGCGTTGTTCATGCGGTTTCTGTTTGTAGATGTTTTTCTACTCACGAGTTGGCAACTCACCCCCGTTGTGCCACAGTTCCTTGCAGGTTTTGCCATACAGGTTTCATTACGGCTTTGTTGGCACTGCTTCTTTTGGGTGACTTGCTAGTAGGTGGGTTTATTTGTATCGTACCCATCATTATACATTGTATATTATTATTCAGTTGTATCTAGAAGTTCCATCAACCAAACATGTATTTATTTTGAGATAGAGACCAGTGATGTTATTCTTTCGACCTTAGAGTCGCGCGTTATATTTTTATGGATTTCTTTTGGTTTTGAGTTCCCTTTTAAGTTTTTGATCCTCGTCCTTGGCGTTGTATATTATATTGCTTGTGTGGTTGTGTCCGTCGATTGACGAAGAGCTAGCTCCCGCTTGGGGATGCCTTTTATTGATTTCGTATACTATTCATGTTGTATCCCGTTTGGGGGCCAGTATTTACAAAGGAGACTCTGCCGAAATTTTTCAGGAAATATTTGATTTTTTTATAACGCATAATTCGGCTTATACTATTAAAACTACGTGATTTAAATTGGTTTTCCTTCACTATACTACTTTTCTTGGTTTGGATTTCTGTGTTTTCGGCTTACTTAGATTACGTACGCCTCGAGATGTTTCGTAGTCTAAGTGCCGGTCATGTTCCGTACTTTCGGGTCGTGACACTCTCACATCTCTCCCCCTCACTCACTCACACTCACCTCTCTCTTGACTACAGCAGCAGCAGCCCATTCAACAACATCATATACTACAACACCACACACCACTATCATACACTACATCACTCTTACACTTCAGCCCAACACCAGCGCATTTCAGCCAACTAACCAACAGACATCAGCTGCTGCAACAGCCATTGATACAACAACATCAGCCCCAATTTCAATCAACATCAACAGCTACATCAGCCACAAAACATCATAACTCCTGCAGCAGCCACCAAAGCAGATCAACATCATAAACCCCCCCCAACACAACACCAATACAACAGCAACAGCACCTTTGCAAACACCAGAAACAGCCCCAAATGCATCAGCTGCTACAGCAGCAAGAAACAGCCCCTAGCATCATTGCAACATCACCACACCACCATACCCACACCAAAATCACAACAACTCACCACAAAACAACAACAGCAGCTGCTGAAGCTACAGCAAACCCAAACAAATCCCAAGCAAACACAACCTCAACCCAAAGCAACAGCAGCTGCAACAGAACCAGCAAAACAGCTTCAGCACACAAAAACAGCAACACAAACAGCCCCAAAGGAGCAGCTCAGCAGCAGCAGCATCCCCTTTCCTCTCCTCCATCTTTCCTTTTCCTTCATCCTAGGACCCCTTGAGGTATAAACTTGCAACTCAACTCCTTTATCATGGTTATCTAACTGAAATTAATGTTATTAAGTAGATTAGTGTTAGTTTAGGAGAATTTGAGTGAGATTTGGCCAAGTGTTGGTTGTAATGGTTAGTATAGCCTAATTAGGTGCTGTTGAGACTAGTTTAACCCAAGATCGTTCCAGATTTCACCCAAATACCAGATTGTTCGATTTTGTGTCGGTAAGCGTTTTGTCGACTTTTTAAGCCTTTCTGGAATCTGCTACAACCCGAGATACCCTAAATTAAAATTGACTTGGCAGTGAGGTATGCAGGCAAATAGAAACCAACACCCAAAGCCCCAGACCCTGGACCCACTTCCCGGCCGCAGATAAATTCCTCGTGGCCCCAATTTGCGGCCAGAGCTGTAGGAAATCCCCCCGTTTTGCTTGCACGGCTCTTTTTCCTGTAGACTTGACCCTGGGTATGTCTATTTTTGACTGGTTCCAGTTAGGATAGAATCTGGGTTGATTTTCTTGAGTTGGCGCATGATTTACGACTTATTTTCGTGTGGATTTGGTATTCGATGATTCGTTTCTGTCGGGTGGCGTTTGAACGCCAACGACAGAGGGATATTGGCTGTGTTTGCACGCGAGGCCACAGGTTTTTACCTATGAGCATAGCGTGCACCATTTTGGTTTCCGACATGGTTTTCATGTGTTTTAGCGTATGATATCCTTGTAGGTACCCCACGTGGCGTCGAGGCGTTGGAGATGCAAATGGCGACATCGGCACCGGCACGCATCAAGCTAGGTGAGTAGATTTATATTTACGGGAAGAAGTCGGGTGGATGGCGTATAGCACCCCCGCAATTCGTCGTGATGTATACGGATGTGTATACACACATATAGTTATCTTATGTTGTTTTGGAGATTATTGATGTTTAAGATGGATATTGGTGTATTGGATTGGTGAAAGGTTACGAAACCCTAGGGTAGTGGGTGCACTACACATACATATACACACATACATACTTGCATACATCTTTATTTCATGGGATTCTATATAGTTATGTGGTCACATGGGTATGGGACTATGTGTTCACATACGGATTTGAGGATGATATATGGGATTGAGATGAGTCGATGAGTTTGATCGGAGGTTATGATATCGGTGATATGGTAAAATTCGTATTTGAGATACGTCTTGATGCTTTAGAGAATTTTGGGGATAATGATGCCCTAAGAATGGTGACATATATATAAAATGGTCGATATGTGATTAGATATGACATGATATGATATGACAAGATTAGTATGATAGGCCGCCTTGGGCGTTGTTTACTCCCTGAGATGATATGTGCTGATGATATCGATTTATACGAGACTGTCGACCAGCAGTCATATCATAATTATAGTGATGATGTTAGCTTTGTACTAGACATAGGTCAGTACCCAGATTATGATATTTGATATAGAGAATACCGGATGAATGATATGACAAATGTGACTTTGACCTGTACCTAGATTTGGGGATGCCGTACGACGGATTTACGTACGAGCTATATTTGATGTTTGATCCGCCCTCTTAACTTGGGAATAACCGATTATAGAGATATGGTATCGGATGTGATATTATCGAGGCGGGATCACCGACTATATATATATATATATATATATATATACGTATCGACTCAGAGGTTAGGCGGTTTTCCTTACCTGCAGTTAGCTTATTAGCTCAGCCTTATAGTTGGTGTAGCTATATGACTCTTATGACATTAGATGCAGTTTAGCTATCACTATGTTTAGTATTCAGCTCACGTACATTATTGTTGTTGCTCTGCATCGCATACTTGTTGTGATTCATATTCCATTTTTGATATCATGCTGTTAGGACACCAGCACCATTACCGATGATGCGTATGTACCACGTACACTTATTTGCCGGCGCACACACATCTTCATCGGTAATTGCCATGTCACGTACACTTAGAGAATATTATTGCTTGATTTAGCTTGTTAGCTAGTGGTGACATGATATTAGTGTACTTGCCTTATAAGCCAGCTTGACATTGTAGTTAATACTTGTCACATCATGCATACTGCTGTTCATTATATGCCGCATTCATGGATCTCATGCTTATATTCATGATTTTACATCCTATTGATGATTTGGATTCGGGTTTCCATAAGATTTTCTGGATTTGGAGGAAAACCGCAAAACATATATAAACTGCTTTCTCTCTTTTTAAATAAAAATGCGGTTTTCCTATGATGTATGAGTCGTCCACCATGAGTTTTGCTGATGGATTTTGAGACCCGATTCGAGGAGGCGGATGAACCGTTTCGGGTACATGGTGGGCCCGGTGCGGTACCCCGAGGCAAGAAGATCGCAGGAGATGGCGTTGAGCCTGTGCAGGGGAGCACGACCGACCGGTGATATTATCCGACGCGTCGGATATCCGGAGGATACCGTCGTAGTCATGAGATGGATGGTAGGGGCCGGTCTAGACTGACGGCGTCCGAGATATTTTAATTGAGACATTGAGATTTCGAGACATTGAGGTACAGAGATTATGATACAGAGATATCGAGATATTAGGATTTGAGTTTTATGCCGATGCTAGGCACTATTTATGCTGATTTCATTTATGATACCTCATTTTAAAAATACAGAAATCTCACAGATTTATGAAAGCAGTTTTCTTCAGTACATGCATTCTGTTTTATGCATTTATGCATCATCCATATGATACATTTCTACCTGATGCACTGACACGGGCACATGGGATTATACTTGGGTTGGATATTTACCCTAGTCATTGTTATAGGTTGCTGGTTATATATTTGAGGATTATTTAGTATGATCATATGACCTAGGATTGCGTCATACATGCGATTTTCTGTTCGTAGATCTTTTTCTACTCACTAGTTGGCAACTCACCCCCGTTGTGCCCCAGTTTATTGCTGGTGTTGCCGTACGACTTTCATTACGGCTTTGCGGGCGCAGCTTCTTTCAGGTGACTTGCTAGTATGTGGGTTATTTGTATCGTACCCATCATTATACATTGTATATTATATTCAGTTGTATCTAGAAATTCCATCAACCAAACATGTACTTATTTGAGATAGAGACCAGTGATGTTCATTCTTTCGACCTTAGAGTCGCGCATTATATTTCCATGGGTTTCTTGCTGTTGAGCTTCCTTTTCTGTTGTGACCCTCGCCTTTAGGCGTTGTATATTATGTTGCATACTGGTTGTTTTACATATGGTTTTCCTATACTCTACTACTTTTCTTGGTTGGGATTTCTGGGCTCGGCTTACTTAGAGCACGTACGCCTTGAGACGTTCGTAGCCTAAGTGCCGGTCATGTTGAAGAAACTTGTCTTAAAAACAGGTAGCTCTAGTTCTTGCTTTGCATAGCGGTGTTCCTTGTAGAACATCCAGGACCTTATTCGATAAGGAAAGAGCCGAGATCCCTTCACCGGGAGTGACCTCTTTAGCGAAACTAGCAGATGCTACAAACTCGGTTTGTCTTTTGATTGTTTTTATAGTTTTTGCTTTGCATGGTGATATTTGTGAAATATCCTGCACCTTATTCGATAAGGAAAGAGCCGACGATCCCTTCACCGGGAGTGACCTCTTTAGCAAAACTAGAAAAGGCCTCAAAACCATTCCATTTAAAATCACTCGATTCTACAACGATATCAAGTTCATTATGCTCATGGTTTTCTTAAGAACCTGTCGTAGCCCTCCGTCTTTTCAGATAAGTACTAGTTAGTATTCGTGCTACGTTTGTTGACTATGTTAAGGCATAGTGTGCGGTAGCTGATTAGTGCTTATCTGTATAAGCATGTGATGCGATTGGATTAGGGTAGTCGTATGACTTTGTTGACTATGTTAAGGGTCGTGCGGGTGGGTTTAATTCAATCGGGAAATGACGGGTTGAACTTGACTAGCACTTATGATTTATTGACTATGTTAAGATCATATAGCTGCTAGGCATAAAATATTACTGGGAATTTCAAGTTTTGAAATTTGCAATGAGATTGCATACTTTCTATGAGATAGTTAGATCCCGATACCCACTGCGAGTAAGTGTTACTCCTGGGAGAGTTTTACACATTACAATTAGCCGATCAAGTAGGTGTCTAGAAAGGTGTTAACGGGGTTACGCCCTTGGGAAAACGAGGTTTATTTTAATTAGGTCCGTGCGAAAGCACGGGGAACCTCCCTCAAAGTACCGGCACTGACCTGACTGAAAAATTGGCGAACTTGTAGGGTGTAATTAATCCCGTCTAGTCTTTCCTTTTAGGGTTAGAAGGAAGATTTGACTAAAACAGTTGGAGACATCCTGATTAGATATATTAATAACCAATTTAATCTTGCAAGAGCATACGCTGAGTGTTTTCTTCTATTTCTCTCCAGGTAGCGACCATGTCACGCCTTATTCAAGATAGTTATACGGATGTATTGACCGAAACCGCTTGTCATACTGCGCTAGGGAACGTTGGTCCCGCTCCAACTTATAATTGTTACAAGACAGAGCAGGAAATAGGGGATTACCAGAATTCCCGTGCCACCCAAACGAAGAAAGTGCATGCTGATGCATCTTCTTCGGGTGTGTTCATTACACAGAACTGTTTCTCAATATCCTTTACGTCCTTGGTATTTGATATCGGATCAGGATCCCACATATGTAATTTTTTACATAGGCTACAGATAGGTAGAGAACTGAGAACGGGTGATAAGTTTCATGAGATAGAAACGGTGCAAGTGTTGCAGCCAAGTCTGTTGGTAGTTATCACCCTGTATTACCAGAATACGTTGATTCTGAATGAATGTTATTAGATACCGAACCTGATATACAACTTCATATCAGTCTCTTTATTAGTAAAGATGGATATAATTTTGTTTTATTGGATAATGTTTTGAACATTTCATATATCAAGAGTTGATCGGTTTAGGAACATTATCTAAAAGCATAGATGTTCTAAATTAAACTACAGTTCTTAAACGTACAGAACACACACAAGAGGAAGAGTTCAGAAATGAACGAATTCTTCTTAAGGCATTGTAGACTAGGTCATATTGATGGGACCCGACTAGCTGAAGTTACATAAAGATGCATATTTAAATTAGTTTGGATTTACATCTTATAAAACTTTCCAGTCATGTCACAAATATAAGATGACCACAGCTCCGTTTATTAGAAACAGAGAAAGAGTTAGTGAACTCTTGGGATTGATACATGCTGATGTATGAAGGTCCCCTGTCTACACATGCCAAGACCGGTTCTTTGTACTTCATTATATTCACTGATGATCTCTCAAGATTCAGACATATGTTCCTGTTGAAACACAAGTCCGAAACTTTTGAGATAATCACAGAATATAAGCTAGAATTAGAGAACCAAAAACTGGGTATAAGTATTATGTCCTTTGATGTGATCAAGGAGGAGAATACTTGAGCACGAAATTCCTGGACTATTCTAAAGAAGAATGAGATTCCCTCTCAGCATTACTCCTCCGAATACACCACAGCACGTCGGTGTATCGGGGCGGAGCAATCACACCCTATGAGATATGGTGTGCTCTATGATGAGTACTACTGAGTTGCGATTTCCTTTTAGGAGTTATGCACTTGTGAAGCTGCATACCTATTGAATAGGGTTCCAATCAAATCAGTTGCCTACCCCTTCATATGTGATATGGAATGGGAAGAGCCCATATCTTAAGTAAGTTAAGATTTCGGGTTGTCCGGCCTATGTCTAAAAGCAAAATCCGGACAAGCTCGAGGCAAAGTCAGTTCTGTGGAAGTTTGTTGGATATCCCAAGCATTCGCAAGGGAATATTTTCTACCAAACTGGGGAACAAAAGGTTTTTTTGTTTCTCAGCATGCCATCTTTGTGAAAGGGAATTTCTTGTGAAGAAATTAGTGGTCATAAGGTAGAACTGGAAGGAGTTCCTGCTATACAAACTACAGCTGATGATTTGGTAAACCTGGAGGATTCGATAGTTTCCAACGAACCTCAGCCTCTCCGCTGATCTGGTAGGGTTCCTCATCCACCTGAGAGATACTTTGAATTCCCTATGACAGTGGGAGCGAGGATTGCATCATGAGATGATGACCCAACTAGTTTTCGATCTGGCCATCAGGAGTGGGACTCTGTAAGAATGACTGGATGCTTAGCGATCTGAGATGGAATCCTTATACACCAACAAAGTATGGACTTTGGTTGCTTTATCTGAAGGGTTAAATCCCCATCAGGAGCAAGTATATCTTGAGAAGATTACTTGGTGTACATGGAAAAGTTGAGACTTTCAAAGCTATGCTTAAGTCCATCCTGATCCTATTTGCCACGGCTATATACCATGACTACGATATCTGGCGGTTGGGTGTCATGACAGCTTTTCTAAATGATGATTTGGAAGAGAGCGTCTATAGGTACACAGCCAGAGGGCTTCGTAGACAGTGGGAGCAGCGGAAACGTGAGCATGATGTTTTATGGGATAAATCAGGCATCGCGGAGTTGGAACGTCTGTTTTGATGTAGTAGTCAAAGAGTTTGACTTCATCAAAATGGTAGATGAACCTTGTATATACAAAAAGCTAGTAGAGAGTATGGTGGTGATCCTCGTAGAGTATGTGGATGACATACTCTCGATAGGGAAGGAGTTTCCTATGCTACACTCGGTCAATCTCCTATTTTCCCAAAGATTCTCCATATAAGATCAAAGCGATACCTCCTGAATCTTGGGTTTTGGATCTATGAGATAGATCTAATTGGATGTTAGGATTCTCACTTGTTGTAGTGAGATGGTATCAATTAATCCTGGGGAGAATCACTGGAAAGGTTCCAGGGTGATAAGGACGACTGAATGTCAGTCGCAGGCATTGTCTTTACCCTCAGTGGAGGGATGGTATGTTGGAAGAGTTCCAAGCTAGATACCGTGACTTACTAGACGATTAAAGGCAAGATATATCGTTACCAAGGATGCTACCAAAGAGGCAGTTTGGATATATTTTTTAGTTCATGAGATGAATTTCATTCCTGCCATTGTGTGACAATGGAGTTGTGGCTAAGGCCTAGGAACCCCCATCCCATTAGAGATCCAGACATATTCTAAGGCAGTATCACCTGATCATGGAGATGTTGATCTCCTGGGAGATCAAGGTTTGGAGAGAAGACACAGAGGACAACAACGCGGATCCACTCACAAAGGCCTAATTCCCAGCAGAGACTTTTATGGGATGGTTGAGTATGAGATACTTCAACCACAGCTGATTGTTGGGTATGCGATACCACAACAGATGGCCCTAGTGCAAGTGGGAGATTGTTAGTTATATGTATGCCCTAGAGGCCATTACTGTACATACGTTGTATATTGTAGTGGATGCTGGGACATATATAGGGAGGACTTTCTTGCTCGACATGATAGTATGCTATCTGGTTACTCTTTATCTTAACATGTACTCTGATTGTCTCTATGTCACATGTTGATAAAGCCCTTAGGATGTGTACTTGATTACCAGGACTATGATATAGATCATACTAGTGGAGATAGTGTAGTCGCCAAGTACATCCTTCAAATGTTCCTAGTCATGGGAGTACCGAGACAGGGCATCGATACTCCAGAGTAGAATAGCGTATGCGCTTCTTGACCCATATGATGGGCGATGGATGATCCCATATCCATTGGTGTTTGAGATCAGAGAAGGTATATGGGTGCTCAGTGGAGACTGGGTATACTGGACGGACTCGCCGAGAACTCCCAGATGGTATTATACCTCACGTCAGATGGCAGTTCTCTGGTGACACCGGTACAGGTTAGTCTGTAAACCCGAGATCATCATAGAGACTTGTGTGATTCCCACTGTGCTTTGATTTCCATCATACCAAGTCCAAGAGGGCATGCAAAAAGGTGGCTTTTGGGTACAGTCCCGAATCACATGGAGGCAATGAGCGATAGGAGAGGTTTCGTCTCTCCCGGTATAGGGAGTTGATGTTGCGCTGTGTTCGATTGGCTATAACTGGAAATCCCTGGCCAGGGTTGCTGAGGATTGCTGGTAAGTGTTATCAGTAGTTTCTCGAACTGTTATGGACCTCATATCGACACGACTTCTCAAGCTATTGGGGTCTGACGTTTACCACCCCTAGGCGAGATATGCGACATATCGGACGAAGATACCGGACTGTACGGCAGTGTTATTGGTTGGATTCACTGGAGAAAGTACAGGCTTGCTTATTGATCTTCTTATTTCTCAATACCTGGATGGCTGTTACGTTTAGCTGACCGCTTGCAGCTTGTGAGTGTTTGATATGATCATCATCTACTGCCGGCGTATTGACGATTCTTTAGAGTCCTACACAGAGGTTTCCTGGCTCGGGCAAAATAGAGTAGGAGCACATATGTGATATGTGCGAGACCGAGAATGATACGTGTATGCGATACCGTATTAGATTCTCGCGATATGAGATATCGGCCGGGTATATGTGATATAGCCGGGTCATCGGATCAAGTGTTGATTCGATGATTTGATACAGATTATATTAATCGGTTATTTGTGAAATAGCCGGATTATCGGATCAAGTGTTGATTCGATAATTTAATGTATAATTATATATTTGATATATTAAATTACATTAACTAATATAAGCTCACTTAAAGATTCTTTTTCTTACTCGGGTAATACATTGATATATATGCGATATATGTTAATTGTATTATTTTATTTTGTTACAATAAATATTGTATATATGATATATAATATTTTAATATGTTATGGTTATAAATGCAACATGTTTTGTGGAGTTTAAATATGGTTAGGGTTTGGATTAGGGTTAAGCTTTCATGAAGCTTTCAAGAAGCTTTGACTTTGACCTTGATATTTTGTGATATTTGGCAAAGATATTTCTTTAACCCAACCCAACCCTTTAACCATAGTTAAATCTCTACATGGGTTAAGTCTTCATACTTAACCCATGGTTGCATTTCTAACCTCACTTGATTCATTATTCATCACAAAAGGTTTTGATTTTCTTCTTCTTCTTCCTTTGATGAAAAGCTTTCTAGCTTTTTCATTTGTGATGTTTATATGTGAGAAATTAAAAACAAAAGAGTGCTAAATTCCTACTTCATCAACCTCATCTATTCTAGCCGCTTAGATTAGGGTGTTTTCTTTGCTAATACTTGATTAGCAAAGCAAAAGCTTAGGCTTGAATTTCTTCAAGGTAGATCATGTTTGTTATCGAAGTTCGGAAGCAAGCTTGCATCTTTCTCTTCATGGTGCCTCTCTTGAGTCCGGGTACTCCATGATCGCAGCGAAGGGACCTCAACACGGAGCTTGAGAAGTGAAGGAACGGACTACAAAGGTTGTAATCCCTAACTCTTAGATGTAAAGTTGTTTACATGCTTTGTTTCGCCTAATCTCTAGTCTAAGATCTTGGTTAGGGTTGTTCGGCACGTCTAAATTTTGAATCGGGCATGGTTGATGACTTGTAGACCCTAGTGATAGTACCTAGTAACCCTACAGTGGTATCAGAGCCAAGCTAAAACTTTAGGCGAAGTCTAGGCGAAGTTTAAAGTCCGATCGAACTCCGAATACCCGATAAAACTTAGTTTCTGGAAAAAATTTCAAAAGTTGAAATTTTTCATATTAAAAATACTCAGAAAAATAAGCAGGTGATTTTATTGACATGTGTGAAAAACAACACCCTAAACCCATCAAAGCGCCGCGGAACCGCGGCCAAACCATGGTATTGGCGGCGGTTCTGCGGCAAGTATTGAGGATTGAGGGATAGTTTTTGGACAGTTGATCCGTAGGTAATTTTGAATGCTTCTGGGAATTTTTAATTATACTCAAGTGTTGAGTTTTCTGCGATGTATTGGGAACTCGTTGATTCAATTGGAAAGTTTAACTTCGTTTATGTTTTTCCGAGTAATTTTACAACGTGTTAAAAAGTTCGAACGGATATCAATAACTCACTTTTTCTCTTGCTGGAAAATTTCCAAGTGTTGGATTTTTCCGTAGTTTAAGAACGTTCTTAGTCGTGCAAGTAACGCGGTGGACCCTCTAGAAGAACACAAACCTTAACTTGATTATGTGACCATTTGAACCGCCTCTGAACCTTAGGTTTTGGGGCAGTACGGCATTGCCACATGTGAGGCATTGGTTTGACCCTTCTACGGCTAGACCATTGGTACTGTGGCATGTGATGGATACTTTTTGAACTCCGCTCAAGTGTGGAGCTATTTGGGAAACTTGGGTGTTTGTTTTTTCGATCGGAAAGTTTAACATTGTCTATTTATCTGGAATGTGATACAATATTTGGAATCCACAATTAGTTATGAGATAACTAATTTGAATGTTATAAATCTAGCAGTTTAGTCTCATTTGATCGGTTGCCGCGGAATTTTGATGTGATCAAAAGTCCGTCGCAAACACGTAGCATATGCGGATACTCGCCGGGTAAACTTAATAGACAGCCACGCCCCATATCCCCGACCAAGTGACTGTAGGAGAACCCCGTCGCCAAAAACATCCGTTCGGGTGCTCGCGGCAGCGGTGTTGCGCCTTAGTGCACTTCATCGACGGCATCGGGGGTGCGGCCGTCTACTAAAGTTTTCGACGAGCATTCGATCAGGATATCGGGAATCTTGTTGAATTGCCCGACTTGATATTGAAAAGAGTTTTCGACATTGAGACTAAAATGTGGGGTTTATAATAGTTAGGCATGTGATGTCTAAGGAATTCATTTGGTTAGGCATGCGATGTCTAAGGAGGTTGCGGATTCCAACTGTTGTAGTTTTACACTTTCTTCTCTGCGACCGTAAGTGTAATATTTGGTGTTTCGCCGGTTTCGTTGCTATACATCAACGACAATTAGGATACGCATATTTACATACGTTGATGATATGAGATATTATGTGTTTCTGTGATATTTTATATTGGATCGTCGTGTTTTGAATAGCCCGGTGTTTTATGTGAGATGAGAGTTTTTCTTTTTCATTCATGTAAAATTCATTTGCATGTAATATTCTTTTATTAGGGCACTTCCGGGATGATGATGATGTCACCATTGTATATTATTTACTTTTCCGCATTAGGTAGACCCAAGGCGGGGAGCACAAGTAACCGGGTTCTAGGATCCAGTGGGAGACCATCTCGAGGAGTCGAGACCGGGTCTAGAATTGGCGGTGTTGCTTGCCGCTCTCGTAGGGGTCTAGGGATGTGGGTTTGGCTATTCATCGCCACCGTGGAATCCGTGTTTTATACAGGCTCGTATTAAAACACGGACCTCCTAGTATATCCAATATTTCATATATGTTCTTCTGCTGTAATGTTCTGTGATGATCATATTACTGCCTGAGATGAATGTTTATATTATATATATGAGATATATGTTATATTGCTAATTTCGTTTCAAATGTGATGCTTGTGAATCATAATAAAACGGGACTTCATTAATGAGATTAATGAAATAAAAGAAACCTAAAGATGTTGTAGAAACTTGTGTTAAAAACAGGTAGCACTAGTTCTTGCTTTGCATAGCGGTGTTCCTTGTAGAACATCCAACACCTTATTCGATAAAGAAAGAGCCGAGATCCCTTCACCGGGAGTGACCTCATTACAGAAACTAGCGGATGCTACAAACTCGGTTTGTCCTCTGATTCTTTTTATAGTTTTTACTTTGCACAGTGATATTTGTGAAATATCCTACACCTTTTTTGATAAGGAAAGAGCCGACAATCCCTTCACCGGGAGTGACCACTTTAGCAAAACTTGAAAAGGCCTAAAAAACATTCCATTTAAAATCACTCGATTCTACAACGATATCAAGTTCATTATGCTGATGGTTTTCTTAAAAACCTGTCGTAGCCCTCCGTAATTTCAGATAAGTACTAGTTAGTATTCGTGCTACGTTTGTTGACTATGTTAAGGTGTAGTGTGCGGTAGCTGATTAGTGCTTATCTGTATATGCATATGTTGCGATTGGATTAGGGTAGTCGTATGACTTTGTTGACTATGTTAAGGGTCGTGCGGGTGGATTTAATTCAATCGGGAAATGACGGGTTGAACTTGACTAGCGCTTATGACTTGTTGACTATGTTAAGGTCATATAGCTGCTAGGGGTAAAATATTATTGGGAATTTCAAGTGTTGAAATTTGCAATGAGATTGCATGCCTTCTATGAGATAGTTGGATCTCGATACCAGCTCCGAGTAAGAGTTACTCCTGGGATTGTTTTGCACATTACAATTAGCTGATCAAGTAGGTGTCTAGAAAGGTGTTAACGGGGTTACGCCCCTAGGAAAACAAGGTTTATTTTAATTAGGTCCGTGCGAAAGCACGGGAAACCTCCCTCAAAGTACAGGCACTGGCCTGGCTGAAAGATTGGCGAACTTGTAGGGTGTAATTAATCCCGGCTAGTCTTTCCTTTTAGGGTTTGAAGGACGATTTGACTACAACAGTGGGAGACATCCTGATTAGATATATTAATGACCAATCTAATCTTGCAAGAGCATACGCTGAGTGTTTTCTTCCATCTCTCTCCAGGTAGCGACCATGTCACGCCTTAATCAAGAGAATACTAGGGATGTATTGACCGAACCCGCTTGTTATACTGCGCTAGGGAACGTTGGTCCCGCTCCAACTTATAATTGTTATAAGACAGAGTAGGAAATAGGGGATTACCAGAATTCCCGTTCCACCCAAACGAAGAAAGTGCATGCTGGTGCATCTTCTTCGGGTGTGTTCATTACACAGAACTATTTCTTAATATCCTTTACGTCCTGGGTATTTGATACCGGATCAGGATCCCACATATCTAATTTGTTATATGGGCTACAGATAGGTAGAGAACTGAGAACGGGTGATAAATTTCATGAGATAGAAACGGTGCAAGTGTTGCAGCCAAGTCTGTTGGTAGTTATCACCCTGTATTACCAGAATACATTAATTCTGAACAAATGTTATCAGATACCGAACCTGATATACAACATCATATAAGTCTCTTTATTAGTAAAGAAGGATATAATTTTGTATTATTGGATAATGTTTTGAACATTTCCTAAATCAAGAATTGATCGGTTCAGGCACGTTTCTAAAAGCAAAAACGTTCTAAATCAAACTACAGTTCTTAAACGTACGGAACACACACAAGAGGAAGAGTTTAGAAATGAACGAATCCTTCTTGAGGCATTGTAGACTAGGTCATATCGATGCGACCCGACTAGCTGAAGTTACATTAAGATACATATTTAAATTAGTTTGGATTTACATCTTGTAAAACTTGCCAGTCATGTCAAAAAGATAACATGACCACAGCTCCGTTTATTAGAAACAGAGAAAGAGTTAGTGAACTCTTGGGATTGATACATGCAGATGTATGAAGGTCCCCTGTCTACACATGCCAAGACCGGTTCTTTGTATTTCATTATATTCACTGATGATCTCTCAAGATTCAGACATATGTTCCTGTTGAAACCCAAGTTCGAAACAGTTGAGATAATCACAGAATATAAGCTAGAAGTAGAGAACCAAAAACTGGGTATAAGTATTATGTCCTTTGATGTGATCAAGGAGGAGAATACTTAAGCACGGAATTCCTGGACTATTCTAAAGGAGAATGAGATTCTCTCTCAGCATTACTCCTCCGAATACACTACAGCACGTCGGTGTATCGGGGCGGAGCAATCACACCCTATGAGATATGGTGTGCTCTATGATGAGTACTTCTGAGTTGCCTATTTCCTTGTGGGAGTTATGCACTTGTGAAGCTGCATACCTATTGAATAGGGTTCCAATCAAATCAGTTGCCAACCTCTTCATATGTGATATGGAATGGGAAGAGCCCATATCTTAAGTAAGTTAAGATTTGGGGTTATCCAGCCTATGTCTAGAAGCAAAATCTGGACAATCTCGAGGCAAAATCAATTCTGTGGAAGTTTGTTGGATATCCCAAGCATTCGCAAGGGAATATCTTCTACCAAACTGGGGAACAAAAGGTTTTTTTGTTTCTCAGCATGCCACCTTTGTGAAAGGGAATTTCTTATGAAGAAAGTAGTGGTCATGACGTAGAACTGGAAGTAGTTCCAGCTATACAAACTGCAGCTGATGATTTGGTAAGCCCGGAGGATTCAGTAGTTTCCAACGAACCTCAGCCTCTCCGCCGATCTGATAGGGTTCCTCATCCACCTGAGAGATACTTCGGTTTCCCTATGATAGTGGGAGCGAGGATTGCATCATAAGATAATGACCCAACTAGTTTTCGAGCAGGCCATCAGGAGTGGGACTCTGTAAGAATGGCTGGATGCTTAGCGATCTGAGATGGAATCCCTATACACCAACAAAGTATGGACTTTGGTTGCTTTATCTGAAGGGTTAAATCCCCATCAGGAGCAAGTATATCTTGAGAATATTACTTAGTGTACATGGAAAACTTAAGACTTTCAAAGCTATGCTTAAGTCCATCCAGATCCTACTTGCCACGGCTACATACCATGACTAGGATATCTGGTAGTTGGGTGTCATGACAGCTTTTCTAAATGATGATTTGGAAGAGAGCGTCTATAAGTACATAGCCATATGGCTTCGTAGACAGTGGTAGCAGCGGAAACGTGAGAATGATGTTTTATGGGATAAATCAGGTATCGCGGAGTTGGAACGTCTGTTTTGATGTAGTAGTCAAAGAGTTTGACTTCATCAAAATGGTAGAAGAACCTTGTATATACAAAAAGGTAGTAGAGAGTATAGTGGTGATTCTCGTAGAGTACGTTGATGACATACTCTCGATATGGAAGGAGTTTCTTATGGTACATTCGGTCAATCTCCTCTTATCACAAAGATTCTCTATATAGGATCAAAGCGATACCTCCTGAATCCTGGGTTTTGGATCTATGAGATAGATATAATTGGATGTTAGGATTCTCACTAGTTATAGTGAGATGGTATCAATAGATCCTGGAGAGAATCACAGGAAAGGTTCCAGGGTGATAAGGACGACTGAATGTCTATTGCAGGCATTGTCTTTACCCTCAGTGGAGGGACGGTATGTTGGAAGAGTTCCAAGCTAGATACCGTGACTTACTAGACAATTAAAGGAAAGATATATCATTACCAAGGATGCTACCAAAGAGGCAGTCTGGATATATTTTTTAGTTCATGAGATGAACTTCGTTCCAGCCATTGTGTGACAATGGAGTTGTGGCTAAGTCCTAGGAACCCCCGTCCCATTAGAGATCCAGACATATTCTGAGGCAGTATCATCTGATCATGGAGATGTTGATTAACAGGGAGATCAAGGTTAGGAGAGAAGATACAGAGGACAACATCACGGATCCACTCACAAAGGCCTAATTCCCGGCAGAGACTTTTATGGGATGGTTGAGTATGAGATACTTCAACCACAGCTGATTGTTGGGTATGCGATACCACAACAGATGGCCCTAGTGCAAGTGGGAGATTGTTAGTTATATGTATGCCTTAGAGGCCATTACTATACATGCGTTGTATATTGTAGTGGATGCTGGGACATATATAAGGAGGACTTTCTTGCTCGACATGATAGTATGCTATCTGGTTACTCTTTATCTTAACATGTACTCTGATTGTCTCTATGTCACATGTTGATAAAGCCCTTAGGATGTGTACTTGACTACCAGGACTATAATGTAGATCATACTAGTGAAGACAGTGTAGTCGCCAAGTACATCCTTCAAATGTTCCTAGTCATGGGAGTACCGAGACAGGGCATCGATACTCCAGAGTAGACTAGCGTATGCGATTCTTGACCTATGTGATGGGCGTTGGATGATCCCATATCCATTGGTGTTTGACATCAGAGAAGGTGTACGGGTGCTCAGTGGAGACTGGGTACACTGGACAGACTCGCTGAGAACTCCCAGATTGTATTATACCTCACGTCAGATGGAAGTTCTCTGGTGACACTGGTACAGGTTAGTCTATAGACCCGAGATCGTCATAGAGTCTTGTGTGATTCCCACTGTGCTTTGATTTCCATCATACCATGTCCAAGAGGACGTGCAAAAGGTAGCTTTTGGCTACAGCTTGAATCACATGGAGGCAATGAGCGATAGGTGGGGTTTCGTCTCTCCCAGTATAAGGAGTTGATGTTGCGCTGTGTTCGATTGGCTATAACTGGAAATCCCTGGCCAGGATTGCTGAGATTTACTGGTAAGTTTTATCTGTAGTTTCTCGAACTGTTATGGACCTCATATCGACATGACTTATCAAGCTACTGGGCTCTGACGTTTACTATTCTAGGCGAGATATGCGACATATCGGACGAAGAGACTGGACTGTACGGGAGTGTTACTGGTTGGATTCACGGGAGAAAGTACAGGCTTTCTTGTTGATCTTCTGATTGCTCAATACCAGGGTGGCTGTTACGTTTAGCTGACCGCTTGCAAGTTGTGGGTGTTTGATATGATCATCGCCTACTGCCGGCGTATTGACGATTCTTTAGAGTCCTGCACAGAGGTTTCCTGGCTCGGGCAAAACGGAATAGGAGCATGATTTAGAGAGATTTTACGATCAAAAATTTAATTACCGCAATCAAGAACGGCGTCGCTTGGTAGCTAGCCGGTAAGTACGGGTCGGTCCACATGGATGTTGTAAATTTCATAAATGTTCTTACGACCTAATTCCAAAGGGTGTTGGATCTTTTTAATTAAATCTAAAAACTAAGTTGAGTTATACTAGGATTAGGAAACTTGCTAGGATTAGGTTTAGGTAAAGTTTGGTAAATAAAGATCTACACCTCTTTCCAATGCCTTAAATTAGATATCATATTAGGGGTTATGGTAAATATTAATAAAGGGGATTAGGATGATTGGGAAGATGTTTCTTCCTCTAGATCCTTGTCCTTCTTTTCTTAATCTTTACCCTAACCTCCATGGAAAACTTACAGATCCGGTCTTTTATACTACGGTATCACCGCTACCTCGTGGGTAGAGTGCCGTAGGGAGCGGAAGATGAAAGTATGCATGGAGTCCTAATTGTTCATAAGAGATTGGCAAATAAAGAGATGAGAGATCTTCATCTCTCAAACCCTTCCCTATTCCTAACCCTAACAAGCGAAGAAACTACTCGCTCATTGAGGGATCTAAGAAAGACATAATTTTTATGATTTTGTTTTGATTTAAGAGATGAAAGATCTACTGCAAGTTAATAAAAAATTCTAAACTATATTAAACTAGAGCAAGAAAAGTGATTTTCTAGGGCAGAAATTAAAACTAAAACTAGGGCAGAAAAATAAACATACTTACGATTGATGCTCTCCAAACTTCAAAGGAAATCTGAAATTTTATTGACGAAAAGAGGCATGAGAAAATGCAATGAATTGGGTCTCTATTTATAGGACGTAGAAAGCCCTAGGTTTACAATTGCCGCACGTCTACATTTATAAAAATACCCCTTCGGAAGACTATTCAGCGCCGCAACAACAATTGGTAACATTTTCTTACACCACGGGCACTAGCTGGCCGCGGAACCGCGGCGGGAGTAGGGGTTGGGCCGCGGTTCCGCGGCCCATTGGAGAGTTTAGCTGCTAAAACTTTGTGGTCTTTTTCTGGCTTCTTGGGCTTCCTAGTTATTTAGTATTTTTCTCAATTTGGCTTCTAAGTTTCTTCCAGATCTCCTAGTGAATTGTAGTGGACTTTTTCCGTTCGCTTTGTAATCTTGGACCTTGCGTCGTCTTGTACTAATCTTTTGTGTAGGCTTGATTAACATCCTTCTATTTTTTGGTCAAAGTCCCTTTTTTGTGTCGTCTTTTATTTTTTTCACTATTTTTGCTCCAAGAACCTGTAACCTGTACTAAGTAGCAGACATGGGTTAAAATCACTTGTTTTATTGTAAAAATAGATAAGAATGGGGAATATAATAATACAATATTATGATATGAACAAATACCCCCAAACTTATCTTTTGCTCGTCCTCGAGCAAACTTAGTTTTATTCACGACAAAAACCTAACCTCACTTTCACAGGGAAACGCGATTGCACTGAGCTCGTGCAACAAGCCGTTAAACCTCTAGGTGTCCCTAGTAGGAGGAGTGTTGTCTCCTGAGGGTTTTTAGCAGATACTACCCACAAAATCCTATCAATTCGGCTTTTTGACTTTTGTTCTCCAATTAGGTTTTCTAACAAGGAATTCTATTATCGTCGACTCATAAATTATCCACCCATATTCTTCACACTTTCTCATCATTTAACTTAAGATTATATATGTTCTATAGACTTATTTAGCTTTCGACATTTCTTAAGTTTTTCCTTCTAGGGTTCCATCTCCACTTAGGAATTTTTATCAACTTTACTAAAAATACAAGTTCTATTCTTCACTCCTTTCTCTCATCTAAACTCCAATCACATACCCCTACGTGTGTGTAAATATCACCCCTACACTTGAAAATTCAAATCAAGCAATCATACTTTTGTCCGTTGTCCAAAGCACTTATTAATTAGTGAATTTTTAATTGAATTTTTGCTTACACATCCTTCATGCGACCGTTAATACTTCTTGAGGTACCAACACCCGATTACAAGATGCGTTAGCACTTTAAGGCGTACTTCCTAGTCTTGCAACACCCAAGGCTTTAGCAGTGACTCCCAAACCAGTTGGTCTAAGGCATTAGGTGATGATGCACCCTCGCTAAATATTTTTCTATTTTTTTAGCCTTAAGTAATCACAAAAACCAGTGTTCATTTTTTCTTTATTCACACATGTATATTTTTTTCATTTTCTTCATACTAAGGACTTCAGACAAGAGCATTTCAAGGTCTCCTCTACTATTCCAAGTTTCAAGGTGCGTGATTGTGCAATTTGTAGGGTATACATTTTTAGAATCTAGACTTAAGCTAGGAATTATTTTTCGAACTTATACTCTAATAAAATATCAATACTTTTCCTTTGTCTCGACTTAGCCCAAGAAGTGTACCCAAAATTTGCCTATTTCTAAATAAACTACAAAGACATATACTTTCTACCATTAAACTTTAAGAAAGGTTATTTTTAGGGTTTTTAATTTACTAAGTCTAATATCTAGTTGTTCCTAGCCAGTTAACCTATCTGTCAAACTTAAGTCAAATACAACCAAAATTGAATATATAAAATTTTATAATTTTTTTGAAATTTTCAATTTTTTATGGGTATTTCTTTTTCTATTTTTTTCTTCTTGAAATTTTTCAAATTTTTATGATTTTTATATAAGGATGCAAATGCAACAATATACATATGAATGCGAGGAAGAAAACATACCGAGCATACCCCCAAACTTAAACTGGACAGTGTCCTCACTGTCATGCTGCACCAAGTGGGTCGATAATTTCGGCAATTCCTGTTTATTAATATATTTACAAATGATACACACCTCCAAACTTATTTGAAATAAAGTTTTGGAAAAATTGATTGGAAATTCGGGGGTGAAAGTGGAGGAGATTTAATCGGTGTGAAGCGGCTCCTGCAAAAATAGGAGCTCCTCCGATGGGTCCGCTGTGAAGAACGCTTTCAATCGATGTCCATTTACCTTGAATAAAGTACCGTCTTCCGGATTTTCAAGATCGACCGCACCGTGTGGATAAACGGTGCGAACTACAAATGTTCCTTTCCACCTAGAACGGAGCTTGCCGGGGTGATAATGTAACCGAGTATCATAGAGTAAAACCTGTTGACCAGGTTTAAACGTTTTTCGCAGAAGGTGTTTATCGTGGAACACCTTGGTTCGGTTTTTAGCAATTACGGCATTATCATAAGCCTCATCCCGCAGCTCTTCTAGTTCATTTAATTGCAGCTTTCGGTTGCTGCCCGCATCTCCTAATGATAAATTCAACTCTTTGATAGCCCAAAATGTCTTATGCTCAATCTCGACTGGGAGGTGGCAAGCCTTCCCGTAAACAAGCCGGTATGGAGACATACCAAGATCGGTCTTTTATGCAGTACGGAAAGCCCATAGTGCATCGATCAGTTTGAGTGACCAATCTTTACGGTTTTTAGAAACCGTTTTCTCCAAGATTTGCTTGATTTGCCGAATTGAAACCTCGGCTTGCCCACATGTTTGGGGATGGTACGGCATTGACAACTTGTGGGTAATAGAATATTTGCGCATTAAGGACTCAAAAGTCCTATTGCAAAAGTGAGGACCATTATCACTGATTATCGCTCGAGGGTGCCCAAATCGAGAAAAAATATGTTCTTTAAGAAATCGAACGACAACCTTGTTGTCATTCGTTCGGCTCAGCACAGCCTCGACCCACTTTGAAACGTAGTCAACAGCCAAAAGAATATATACTTTCCCAAAGGAATTGGGAAATGGTCCCATGAAGTCTATTCCACAAACATCGAAAACATCCACAACCAAAATTGGTTGGAGCGGCATTTCATTTCTCCACGATATCCGGCCCAAATGTTAGCACCGGGAGCAAGTCTTGCAGTATTCATATGCATCCTTGAAGAGCCGTGGCCAATAGAAACCACACTGCAAGACTTTCTCGGCTGTCTTCTTTGGGCCAAAGTGCCCGCCACATGCTTGAACGTGGCAAAAAGACAGCACACTCTTAAACTCGTTTTCCGGTACACACCGACGAATGATTTGTTCGGAACAATATTTAAAACGATAAGGTTCATCCCAGTAAAAATGTTTTGCTTGGGACAAGAATCGAAGTTTATCTTGTTTCGACCAATCTTTAGTTATCAAGCCGGCGGCTAAGTAGTTTACGATATCAGCGAACCATGGTTCGTAAGAAACGGTTAAGAGTTGCTCATTGGGAAAAACATCTTTTATTGGAAGTTCAAGTGTAGGTGAAGAAGGAAGTCGTGAAAGGTGATCGGCCACTACGTTTTCACATCCTCTTTTATCCCTTATGACAAGATCAAACTTTTTTAGCAAGAGGATCCAACGTATTAGCCTTGATTTAGCATCCTTCTTCGCAAAGAGGTGGCAAAGATCTGAATGATCTGTATACACAATGACTGGAGAGCTGATTAAATAAGGCCGAAATTTTTCAAGTGCAAACACAACTGCTAAAAACACTTTTTCAGTTGTTGTGTAGTTTAGTTGGGCCTCATTTAATGTACGGCTGGCGTAATAAATCACGTGCGGCATCTTATTAATGTGCTGTCCAAGAACGACACCAATGGCAAAATCTGATGCGTCGCACATAATTTCGAATGGAAGCGTCCAGTCTGGAGATGAAAGAATGGGCGCAGAAATGAGAGAGTGTTTCAAAGACTCGAACGCTTCCATGCAAGTTGAGTCAAAATCAAATGTTGTGTCCTAGGCTAATAAGAGAGTCAACGGTCTAGCAATCTTGCTAAAATCCTTGATGAACCGTCTATAAAAACCGGCGTGGCCAAGGAAAGCTCGGTTGTCTTTGACGCATTTAGGAGGAGGAAGATTAGAAATGACCTCGATTTTGGCTTTATCAACCTCAATGCCGTTTTGTGAGATGACATATCTGTTGGATATAGTGCCCTCAGAGTCAATTATTGGATCACAGGCACGTAATTGCAATGGTTGAGGGAGGACCTATATCGGTAGGACAGTCTTACTCGAGATGATAGTATGCTATCTGGTTTATCTTTATCATCGTGTACTGCTTTAGGTGACCTTATGAGTCGCTATTACACGTTGATAGAGCCCCTAGGATTATTGCTTGACTACCAGCAGTATGAGGGCGATCATATACGTGAGAGCTGGAGTCTATAAGCACATCCTTAAAAGGTCCCTAGTCGTGGGAGTTTCGAGACAGGGCATCGATTCTCCAGAGTAGACTAGTGTATACAGTCGAGACCCCGACGAGGGGTGGTGGCCGGTCTCACAAGCCACTGGTGTCAGTTGGTTCACCTAAGATGTATACAGGTGCTCATTGGGTTATGAGTACACCGGACAGGACTCGCCGGGAACCTACTAGTTGGGATTATACCAGACGTCAGATAACAGTTCCCTAGTGACATGTGTACATGTTAGTTCATCGACCTGAGATCATCATTTGTCTCACGTGAGTTCCCACTGTGCTTTGATTACTACCCTACCACGGCTCAAAGGAGTCGTGCAAACAGCTTTTAGTTAGGTACAGTCCCGAGCCACATGGAGGCAGTGAGCGGATCTGCAGGGGTTCGTCTTTCCCGGTATTGGGGGTGAGGTCGCGCTGTGTCTAGGAGAGCCATTACACAAAGCCCTCAGCCGAGGCAGGAGATTTACTGGTAGGTATTCCAGTAGTATCTCAGGGTGTTCTGGGCTACACTCCTACACGACTTGTACCGCTTTTGGGGGTCTGACTTTTACCAACCCCCTAGGCCCGCCATTCGATACTCATAGACGAACGGACCGGACTGTACGTATATTGTCACTGACAGGCTCAGTAGGGTGTCAGGATGCGTTCGCTCATCGACGTCCCTTTTGGTCAATAGCTGGTGGCCCGTCACGTATGGCTAATACCTCTGACGTGCTAGCGGTTAAATCCACAGCCATAGTATTGACGAGTCTTTAGAGTCCCCCACACAGACAGTTACTCAAGTTTCGGGCGAAACGCTGTAGAGGCCGTATGGAGATATGGCAGGGTTCGATCAGATACGTGCGGTATTGTATGGATCGTGATCGGACGGTTTTTACTAGCCGGCTTTGGCTTAAGCCGGATCCTAGTATTAGATAGTGTAGTTTTGTCTCTTTGCATTTGTGTTCAGTGGGAATACAAATGCGGGCATGTATATGCAGTCGCGGGGTTTTCCTGTAATTTATTACGGGATCTGTTTACTGGAGTTGCCAGTTTGCATTCTGTTCCGGCCAGTTTTCCTTTGTTCCTTCGCGGCCGGAATTTCCGTTGGAGGGGCTAATTTGCAAGTTCGCAAATTAGCATTTGTGGAGGGGGTTTATTGTGATTGTGGCTTCATCATGATGAGATTCCTTTTGAATAAATCCTAGCATTTATGAGATTGGAAATGGAAAAGAGGAGGAGTTGATTTGGATTAGAAATGTGGTGACCATTTTTTTTTTCCTTAATCTCTTTTACTTCTCTTGATTAAGATTCCTTTGTTTCCTCCTCCATATAGTATGGCCGGCCACTTTGGGGAGAAAGAGATAGATTGATTTTAGTGGGTGGCATTTTTCCTTCATCCCTTTTCTTTGCTTAAAAATGATAGCTCCTATTTTCCAAAGCTCATTATCTTTCTCCACCTCCACATCTATGGCAACTTCATAACCCTAATGAGGCAGTCATTCTACACTACATCTACAGCAAATCTTGGACGCGTCGACTAGCCAACTTCGCGCCCGAGTTGCCTCGGTCTAGAGGTGGGAGCCCGTAAAAGAATCCGGCTACGTGGTGCCCTTTCCGAGGAGGAGGTGACGGATGGAGATTCCGCGGGAGATCGGAGTGAAGACGAAGACCGAATGACACGGATCACTTGGTATAACTCTCTACCCATTCTCTTGTTTGCTAGGATTAGGTTAATGGTTACGATCCGGGTTTATTATCCGCGGTAGCGCCGGTTTAAAGTTATGAAAAATTTTGATTCCGCATTTTGGCCTCGGATAGACGGCCGGGGCGCTGCCGTGGCGCAACATGGTATCAGAGCCACGCCGTTAACCTAGTCTAGCTTGCTCTAGTATGTTTTAAACTCGATCGATCAAAAATCACAAAAACCGTATCTTCACATGCACAGTTTCTGTCGAAATTTTTTTTTGGGTTCGAAAAATTTTTCAGGTTGTTGCAGAATACTGTGTAGGGAATTCTAAGCGATCTATGAAAAATTGGTCACGTGATCTCACCATATCGCCGCGGAACCGCGACCAAACCCATGCTTGGGCCGCGGTTCCGCCGCGCTTTTGACTGATCATTTGACCAAAATTTTGCAGATAGCTTCCGAGTTGAAAATAGGGGTTTTGGGATATTCTGTTTGGGCCCAGATTTTCTGTGAGTGCTACAGTAGTGCTTGGGGCCCACTTCGATAAATTTGTTCGATCGGATATTTTAAATATGCTAGTTCACAGTATTTACATTATATCTGCGACCGTGAATGTCATTTGATCGGTAAATCTTGTCTACCTGCTATAACCCTTTTAGACCGATTTGCGAACGTGACATTCACGTTGATATTCTGTGTTGTGCTGTGATGTTGCGGATCGGTCGTGGGGATAGCCTGGATGCAGTGTTAGTACAGTTTTGTTTTATATGTACATTTGATATTGCGGGGTGAGCGTCTGACATGTGGACTGCCGACACTGCCTGTTTGTATTATTCTTTTGGGGCACGACCGGGTCGACGTCGATGTACCCGTTGTATGTATTTTTTTCTTTCTGTACTAGGATTACCCCGCGGAGGGGTGCACGGATAGCCAGGTTCTAGAGGGCAACGAGCCCGCATCTCATGGCATTGAGACGGAGGGGGCTTTACTCTAGAATTGTCGGGCTATTGGCCGCACTCATAGGGGGTACAGGTTGACCCAGGAGGGGTGCCCAAGTTACCGGATTCCGTGAAGTGCTGGGTGGTCCATTCACGTTGCTGAAGGGGGCTACCTCACATCAGGTCTTGGCGGGTAACTTGCCGCGCCCGTAGGGGTCTAAGATTTTCATTGCACAGGCTATCCACACGACCAGGGGAACGTCGGGTTTCAGTAGTGGCTCTATGAAACCCGGGGATCCCAGATATCTGTATTGTTCTGTGATGCTGATTACATTTCTGTGATGTTGAATTTTTATCACGCCTTGAGCGAAAATTATATATTATATTTATACTAGTAGATGTTGTATATGTTTTGCATCCGCGCTAGTCCAGTCCCCGCTCTGTCGTTAGTTAGCTAACCTAACGGGTGATGACGGGACCCAGTGGCGAATGCGGATGGCATATACGTACGTCATTATTTTCGTTCTTTATTGGTGTGATCAATTGATGGGACTGCGTTGATTCGGATCAATACAAGATAAACAAACCTATTCTGATGTTGTTGGAACACTTTTCAAAAAGCTGTTATTGCAAGGACGTTCTCTTTTGTTTTGCACAGTGTTATTCAGTTGGAATATCCTGCTCCTCAGTCGACGAGGCAAGAGCCGAGATTCCTTCACCGGGACTGACCCCTTGGACAGAAGTTTGCATCAGGGCGATAACTTCATTATAGCCGATTACTTTTGCTTTGCATCATGGTATTCAGTTAGAATATCCTGCACCTCATTCTACGGGGAAAGAGCCGAGATCCCTTCACCGGGAGTGACCTCTTTAGAAAAGGTTTTCGTCACTATATTTTTTATTAAAAGTTATCCGGTTCCTTCAGCGATATCAAGTTCATTACGTTAAAGGTTTTTCGCCAAAAACCAGTCGTAGCCCTCCGTCGTTTCTTACAAGTTTTACTTAGTATTCGTGCTGCGTTTGTTGACTTTGTCAAGGCGTAGTGTGCGGTAGCTAAGTAGTGTTTGTTTGTGGCATATTAATGGGATTGGTTAGGACAGTCGTGCGGCCTTATTGACTGTGTCAAGGGCTTGTACGGGTGGGTTTAATGCAATCCAGGATAATGACGGGTTGAACTTGACTAGGGCTCTTTGATTGTTGATTGTGTCAAGGTCACTTGGGTCCTAGGGGTAAAAATCACATCGGGAGTTTCTAAAGAAACTGAAACTTGCCACATATGCGCATACCTTCTGGAGTGTGATAACATGAGCGGATTCCATCACGTTATCATGCGATGATAGTTGGATCCCGATTCCCACTGATGAGTTGGTTTACTCCTCGGGTGATCCCGGCTAATTCTTCTTTCAGGTTTGGGGAAGAATTTGACGTTACAGTGGGAGGTTTCCAGATTAGATAAATTGATAACCATTCTGATCTAGGTTAGAGTGCACGCTGAGTGTTTCTTTTCTCTCTCTCTTTGGCAGCGACCATTGACCCGACCCTAGACTATGACTCAGTGACCAAGTTGACCGAACCTTCTTAAACACTGGCTTTTGGATTGTCAGAGTTGCAAAGCTCATTGCCACTCCTACTTTTACCTTTTTCTCCAGGACACCCCGTATTACTACGAACGTCCACTTCCATTGGACAAAACCATCGTATGGTTATATACGAACTCGAAGGAATTTATTCGAGGATGGTTTCTGGTTTTGGAGAAAATGAATAGGACTATTCAGTTGTCTTTTCCTTTTACCTTCTCTCAGGTTGCGAGTACTCCTTGGTTTAGGAGATAGTACACCTATTACGAAAGTTGGATAGTCTTATTCCAAACCCTAGGAAGGTGCCGACCGGTATGGAATGAAGAAAACCAATTAGCCTAAACGGTGTACAGAAGGTATTAAGTTAAGACAAAGAAAGGGATTAGAAGGAGGGCAAAGTAAATTGCGACTGATATTCACGACCAAACCAAGTATTTCGTTACCACTCCCACTTCATCTTTGTATTTCTCCAGGACAGTCCGTATCACTACGAAGATACACAGTTTATTGGATACTCCATCGTATGGTTATATACGAACTCGAAAGGAACTTGTTCCAGTACGGGGATGGATTCTGGTTCAGGAGAAATAGGAATAAGGTTTATTCGGTTGTCTTTTATCTTAACCTTCTCTCGCATTACGAGTGCTCCTAGGATTAGGACAGTACACCCATTATGCTTATTGGATAGTCTTCTTCCAAACCATAGGCTGGTGCCGAACGGTAGGGAAGGAAGAAAACCATTTGGCCTAAAAGGGTGTGCAGAAGGTAATGACTAAAGACATATGAAGGGATGTGGAGATGTGGGAAAGAAATATACGGTTACAGTTGTGAATCTGGATAATGGAAGAGGCATTACTAGGAATACCGGGATACCCCATCGAAACATTTCAATGTTTCAGTTTCACTGTGTACTGTTAAAAGAAAACTGATTTCCCAATTAGACACTTGCTTCAGGGTATGTATTTACCAGGTTTGATTCTCTCATCTGTATGGTTTTACAGATGATGAGCGGGAGTAAGTTATTGGGGATTAGGTGATCATCCTCATTATATCGGGATTCGTTGTAATTGGTGATATTTGAAGAAGTCACCTGGGTTGTTTGCCGGTCGGCAAATATTTGGTTTTGAATATCCGTTGTTATGCACCAATTTCAAATTGATATATCTGTACGTCTATTTTTATAGAGTGAGATATACCTTTTTAAAATTATGTCTATGACATTTACCTATATCAGTGGATGGTTAGATAAGGAGCATTGAACAGCGGTGTAATTCTTCTTAAACATAAGTACAGTTTTCAACCTACGACACACAGTGAATAAGTTATTTGACTCACGGGACTTATAAAGAGTATTGTATGTTGTCCAGTGTCCATTAGGACAGAAGGGTTGGTCCTCGTACTATATTCTGTTTACTTATGACTTCTCTGGTTCTTAGGTAAGTGTTTCGTTGAAACACAGGGTCTAAGTTTTGAGAAGTTATAGGTATAAGAGTAAAGTAGAGTACCAGGTGTTGCAAGTATCAGGTTTCTTCAAGGTGATTGAAGATGTAGATACTTGTGTATGGTATTCAGTTGATAGTAATGATTAAGAGAACTAGCTTCTCTTTCAGGTTACTCATAATTGGAAGTATTCCTAAGTTGAGTAACGCTGATCGGCCTCTTTCCAATTAGTTAACATGCACTGGAGACAGCTGCATGATTTGAATCTGGTTCAATTAAATCAGTGCCTTTGTTTCTGTATTGGATATAGAACAGTTCATATCTTGACATTGTTAAGATACGGGGAGTTGTCCAGCTTATGCTTAAAACCGGACTCTGGATGACTCAAGGCACGTTTCTGTAATAGCTGTTTGTGGGTTGACCCGGGCTATGATGAGGGTTGACTTTCTACCATCTGGAAGATCAATGGTGATATTGTTCTTGACCCGCCACAGTTTTAATAAAAATGGATTTTTTTCAGAAAACAGTAGTGGGAGTATGGTAGAACTGGAAGTGATTCCAGAACCGCAAACGATTACTGAAGATTTGATAAGAACCTAAAGATTCAATCTGATTTGACATTCCATTGGCCACTCCGCAGATACAGTGGGTAACCTCAGGCACCCGAGGGCTACTCCGGTAGCCTCAAGGACGATGACAGGGAGGTTCTTATTTACCCAGATTTGCCATTGCTGTTGCTCCAGGCTGTGAGACTCGGCCGGAGGATGAGTATAGCGTCGTTCTGAACTTGCTTTAGAAGTGTACGTCTATATGACTCTGCAAGAGGGTTGTCGTAGTCAGTGGGAGCAGCGGAAGCATTGGTGGACAGGTGGCTTATGTCTATTTATAGACTAAAGCAAATATAGCGGAGATAGATCATCTATTTCTGATGCGACAGTCATAGGTTTGACTTTAACAGAATAGGGGATGGATCTGTTAAGAAGGTAGTAGGGTGTGATGTCCTGGTATTTAAATGACATATACAGTGTAGAAGTGAAATTCCTATACTACGATCGGTTATACTTTGGTCGTCACACAGTAGTTTCTCCACATGGGACTTGGATATTATATCAGATATTCTGGTTACTAGTATGGTTTTAGATCTAGATTTGGGTGGTTTCCCAATCTGGGTACTTAGACAGCATTCTATGAGTATTTAGAATGGACGACTCCTGACACGGTAGTGTACCTGCAAGAGATGGAGTCACCCTCTCTAAAGGTGTCTTACAGACTAAAGTAGAGAGGGATGTGCATGATTAGCAGATCACTTGCTTAGGCAATTGAGTCAATCATGAAATGTCACGTACCGCACCAGATGTTGCTCTTGCAGTAGATGCAATAAGTTGATATTGATCCAATCCTGGAGAAACAGTCGGAAGCAGTTTTAGAACATAAGTGGATGTTCTAGGGATATGATAACGGCAGCCTCCTTTAGGAGACGGTTATCATTCCAGGCTTCCAAGGTGACCTGGATGGCAGAGTGACTGTCAGAGTTATAGTTTTCCCTCTGGCGAGGGGCGGTATTTTGGACAGATGGTCCAGGTGGATACTGAGGGAAGGCATGGCGCAGGATACTGATTAAGTTCAGTTGACGATACAGTCTAAGAAGTTTGGATTTGGAGTTCATTTAAGAGCTAGTTCCCATCAGACATCCAGACATTCTAAGACAGGTATTGCTCATTTCGGGAGATGGTTTTCTCCAAGAACTTGGGATATAGAGAGACATAGAAAGAAACATCAGAGCGGATCCACTTACTGAGGCTATTCCTCGAACGCAATAGTTTTACAAACGAGCTTTGTGAGACAGATTAGTAGAGGAGTTGGGTGTTCGGTATCACACGGGCTGTTAGTATGCGACATTGCAATAATTAGCCGTGAGTGCAAGTGGGAGATTGTTGGATATAGTGCCCTCAGAGTCAATTATTGGATCACAGGCACGTGATTGCAATGGTTGAGGGATGACCTATACCGGTAGGACAGTCTTACTCGAGATGATAGTATGCTATCTGGTTTATCTCTATCATCGTGTACTTCTTTAGGTGACCTTACGAGTCGCTACTACACGTTGATAGAGCCCCTAGGATTCTTGCTTGACTACCAGCAGTATGAGGGCGATCATATACGTAAGAGCTGGAGTCTATAAGCACATCCTTAAAAGGTCCCTAGTCGTAGGAGTTTCGAGACAGGGCATCGATTCTCCAGAGTATACTAGTATATACAGTCGAGAACCCGACGAGGGGCGGTGGCCGGTCTCACAAGCCACTGGTGTCAGTTGGTTCACCTAAGATGTATACAGGTGCTCATTGGGTTATGAGTACACCGGACATGACTCGCCGGGAATCTGCTAGTTGGGATTATACCAGACGTCAGATAGCAGTTCCCTGGTGACATGTGTACAGGTTAGTTCATGGACCTGAGATCATCATTTGTCTCGCGTGAGTTCCCACTGTGCTTTGATTACTACCCTACCATTGCTCAAAGGAGTCGTGCAAATAGGTTTTAGTTGGGTACAGTCCCGAGCCACATGGAGGCAGTGAGCGGATCTGTAAGGGTTCGTCTCTCCTGGTATTGGGGGTGAGGTCGCGCTATGTCTAGGAGAGCCATTACATAAAGCCCTCGGCCGAGGCAGGAGATTTACTGGTAGGTATTCCAGTAGTATCTCAGGGTGTTCTGGGATACACTCGGACACGACTTGTACCGCTTTTGGGGGTCTGACTTTTACCAACCCCCTAGGCCCGCCATGCGATACTCATAGACGAACGGACCGGACTGTACGGATATTGTCACTGATAGGCTCAGTAGGGTGTCAGGATGAGTTCACTCATCGATGTCCCTTTTGGTCAATAGCTGGTGGCCCATCACGTATGGCTAATACCTCTGACGTGCTAGTGGTTAAATCTACAGCCATAGTATTGACGAGTCTTTAGAGTCCCCTACACAGACAGTTACTCAAGTTTCGGGCGAAACGCTGTAGAGGCCGTATGGAGATATGGCAGGGTTCGATCAGATACGTGCGGTATTGCACGGATCGTGATCGGACAGTTTTTACTAGCCGGTTTTGGCTTAAGCCGGATCCTAGTATTAGATAGTGTAGTTTTGTCTCTTTGCATTTGAGTTCAGTGGGAATACAAATGCGGGCATGTATATGCAGTCGCGGGGTTTTCCTGTAATTTATTACGGGATCTGTTTACTGGAGTTGCCAGTTTGCATTCTGTTCCGGCCAGTTTTCCTTTGTTCCTTCGCGGCCGGACATTTCGTTGGAGGGGTTAATTTGCAAGTTCGCAAATTAGCATTTGTGGAGGGGGTTTATTGTGATTGTGGCTTCATCATAATGAGATTCTTTTTGAATCAATCCTAGCATTTATGAGATTGGAAATGGAAAAGATGAGGAGTTGATTTGGATTAGAAATGTGGTGACCATTTTTTCTTTTCCTTAATCTCTTTTTCTTCTCATGATTAAGATTCCTTTGTTTCCTCCTCCATATAGTATGGCCGACCACTTTAGGGAGAAAGAGATAGATTGATTTTAGTGGGTGGCATTTTTCCTTCATCCCTTTTCTTTGCTTGAAAATGATAGCTCCTATTTTCCAAAGCTCATTATCTTTCTCCACCTCGACATCCATGGCAACTTCATAACCCCAAAGAGGCAACCATTCTACACTACATCTACAAAAAATCTTGGACGCGTCGGCTAGCCAACTTCACGCCCGAGTTGCCTCGGTCCAGAGGTGGCAGCCCGTAAAAGAATCCGGCTACGTGGTGCCCTTTCCGACGAGGAGGTGACGGATGGAGATTCCGCGGGAGATCGGAGTGAAGACGAAGACCGAAGGACACGGATCGGTTGGTATAACTCTCTACCCATTCTCTTGTTTGCTAGGATTAGGTTAATGGTTGCGATCCGGGTTTATTGTCCGCGGTAGCGCCGGTTTAAAGTTATGAAAAATTTTGATTCCGCATTTTTGCCTCGGATAGACGGCCGGGGCGTTTGTTAGTTATATGTATGCCCTAGAGGCCATTACTATACATAGGATGTATATTGTAGTGGATGCTGGGACATATATAGGGAGGACTTTCTTGCTCGACATGATAGTATGCTATCTGGTTGATCTTTACCTTAACGTGTACACTGATTGTCTCTCTGTTACATGTTGGTAAAGCCCTTAGAATGTGTACTTGACTACCTGGACTATGATGCGGATCATACTAGTGGGGACATGGTAGTGCATAAGTACATCCTTCAAAGTCCCTAGTCGTGGGTGTATCGAGATGGGGCATCGATATACCAGAGTAGACTAGCGTATACCTTCTCGACCCATACAGATGGGCGATGGATGATCCCATATCCTTTTGTGTTTGACATCAGAGATGATATATGGGTGCTCAGTAGAGACTGTGTACACTGGACGGACTCGCCCAGAACTCCCTGATGGTATTATACCTTACGTCAGATGGCAGTTCTCTGGTGACACTGGTACAGAGTAGTCTGTTGACCCGAGATCGTCATAGAGTCTTGTGTGGTTCCCACTATGCTTTGATTTCCATCTTACCACGTCCAAGAGGGCGTGCAAAACGGTGGTTTTTGGGTACAGTCCCGAGTCACATGGAGGCAATGAGCTATAGGAGGGGATTCGTCTCTCCCGGTATAGGGGGTTGATGTTGCGCTGTGTTCGATTGGCTATAACCGGAAATCCCTGGCCAGGGTTGCTGAGATTTACTGGTAAATGTTACCAGTAGTTTCTCGAACTGTTATAGACCTCATATCGACACGACTTATCGAGCTACTGGGGTCTGACGTTTACCACCCCTAGGCAAGATATGCGACATATCAGACGACGAGACCGGACTGTACGATAAGTGTTACTGGTTGGATTCACAGGAGTGTGAGCGGGCTTGCTCGTAGATCTTCTGATCGCTCAATACCCGGGTGGCCGTTATGTTTAGCAGACCGCTTGCGGTTTGTGGGTGCTTGATATGATCATCATCTGCTACCGGCGTATTGACGAGTCTTTAGAGTCCTACACAGAGGTTTCCTGGCTCAAGCGAAACGAAATAGGAGCGCATATGAGATATGTGCGGGACCGAGAATAATGCGTGTATGTGATACCGTATTTCATTCTCGCAATGAATGTGTCGAATGGTTGTATGCGATATAACCTAGTTATCGAATCAAGGATTGATTCGATAAATCGATACATTGTATACTAGTCGGTTGTGTGCGACATGACCGGATCATTGAATCAAGTGTTGATTTTATGATTTAATGCATAATTATATATTTGATATATTACTTTGCATTAACTAGTATTGGTTCACTTTAAATGGATTTTCTCACTTGAAGTTCACAAGTTGTATATGTGATATACTTTTATGCACTTGATTGTATCATGTTTGATGATACATGCTTACTTGAGTTTGTGTAAAGATTAAACCATGGTTATTTAAATGGTTAGGTTTTTTTTTTCATATCTATTTATTCATTTATTTATTTATTTCTTTTTGGCAATAGAAAAGAAAAATGGTGGCTTTCTTTGGATGCATGTTGAAGCTTCATGAAGCTTTGACTAAGTCACCATTTTTGTCTTCATGCTTAACCCTAACCATTGACCTAACCCTAGTTTATTCTATACACTTAACCATGGTTGGATTTTGATAAGTATTCATTTTATTTTCTTTTTGAAATATAACTTATCATAACATTTTTCATCTTCTTCTTCTTCTTCTTCAAGAAGAAGCTTGCCTCCATCAATGGCAACTTGAGAAAATGAGTGAGAAATCCAATTCTAAAGTGAACCCACTTCCTATTTCTTCATCCTCTACCACTTGCCAAGTAGTATAGGGTGTTTTCTTAACAAGTTTCATGACTTGGTGAAGTGGGAGCTTGATCTAGTGATGCCTCGACGTAGATCATCTTCGGCATCGAAGTCGACGACCTAGCCCGCCCCATTTTCCGATGAAGCCGATGCTAGAGCCCGGGATTCGATTTGAATAGCGAGGAGACTCCATTGCGGAGCTATGGAGGTGGAGGACCGGATCTACAAAGGTTGTATTTCCGTTCTTTTAGTTAAGTTGTTAACTAGTTGCATCTTTCGCCTAAAATTCTAGTTAACGATCCGTATTAGGGTTTCTCGGCACTTGTAAATTTTGAAATTGGCATGGTTGATACCTTGTGAGACCTCATTAGTGTGCCTAGGAACCCTACAGTGGTATCAGAGCCTAGCTAGAGCCTTAGGCGTGCAGGGTTCCTAGGCACACTAGTGAGGTCTCCCAAGCCATCAACCATGGCAATTTCAAAAATATGGTGCCTACAAACCCTAGTGTACGGATCGATAACTAGATTTCTAGGCGAACAAGAACTAGTTAACAGTTAACTATATAAAATACGGAAATACAACCTTTGTAGATCCGGTGCTCCACCTCCATAGCTCCGCAACGAGGTCCTCTCCGCTGTCCAAATCGAATCTGGGCTCTAGGATCGGCTTCGTCGGAGAATGGGCAAGCTAGGTCGTCGATGTCCATGCCGAAGATGATCTACGTCGAAGCATCGATGAATCAAGCTCCACCTTCACCAAACCCTAAAATCTTGTGAAGGAAACACACTCTACTACTTGGCAAGAGGTAGAGGATGAAGAAATAGGAAGTGGGTAGACTTTAGAATTGGATTTCTCACTCATATGCATCAATCACCATTGATGGACTTCAAGCTTCTTCACTTGAAGCATGAAGAAGAAGAAGAAAAACATTATGATAAGTTAAAAAGAATCAGAAAAGAAAATCAATTCTTATCATAATATAACCATGGTTATGTGTAGAGATTTAACTAGAGTTAATTCAAATGGTTAGGTTAAGCATGAGATAAGAATGGTGGATAAAGTCAAAGCTTCATGAAACTTCAACTTAAAACAAAAATAGCCACCATCCTTTTCTCTTGCCTTTTATTTTCCAAAAATCAATAAATAAATAAATAAATAAATAGATAAATAAAGGAAAAGAAACCCTAACCATTCTTTTAACCATGGTTTAAATCTTTGCACTTAACCAAGTAAACATGCATCATCAAACATGATACATCCAAATGCACAAAATCATATCGCATATGTAATGCGCATATCCGAGTGAGAAAATCCATCTTAAGTAAACCGATACTAGTTGATGCAAAGTAATATATCATATATATATTAATATGCATTAAATCATTAAATCAACATTTGATTCAATGATCCGGTCATGCGCACATAACCGACTGGTATCTTATATATCGGCTTATCGAATCAACGCTTGAATCGATAACTAGGTTATATCGCATACAACCTTTCGATATATTTATCGCGAGAATAGAATACGGTATCACATACACGCATTATTCTCGGTCCCGCACATATCTCATATGCGCTCCTATTTCGTTTCGCTTGACCCAGGAAACCTCTGTGTAGGACTCTAAAGACTCGTCAATACGCCGGCAGCGGATGATGATCATATCAAACATCCACAAGCCGCAAGCGGTCTGCTAAACGTAACGGCCACCCGGGTATTGAGCGATCTGAAGATCGACGAGCAAGCCCGCTCACACTCCAGTGAATCCGACAAGTAACACTACCGTACAGTCCGGTCTGATCGTCTGATATGTTGCATATCTCGCCTAGGGGTGGTAAACGTCAGACCCCAGTAGCTCGATAAGTCGTGTCGATATGAGGTCTATAACTGTTCGAGAAACTACTGGTAACACTTACCAGTAAATCTCAGCAACCCTGGCCAGGGATTTCCTGTTATAGCCAATCGAACACAGCGCAACATCAACCCCCATATACCGGGAGAGACGAATCCCCTCCTATCGCTCATTGCCTCCATGTGACTCGGGACTGTACCCAAAAACCACCGTTTTGCACACCCTCTTGGACGTGGTAAGATGGAAATCAAAGCACAGTGGGAACCACACAAGACTCTATGACGATCTCGGGTCAACAGACTACTCTGTACCAGTGTCACCAGAGAACTGCCATCTGACGTGAGGTATAATACCATCTGGGAGTTCTCGGCGAGTCCGTCCAGTGTACCCAGTCTCTACTGAGCACCCGTATATCTCCTCTGATGTCAAACACCGATGGATATGGGATCATCCATCGCCCATCTGTATGGGTCGAGAAGGTACACGCTAGTCTACTCTGGTATTATCGATGCCCCGTCTCGATACACCCACGACTAGGGACTAAGAAGGATGTACTTATAGACTACCATGTCCCCACTAGTATGATCCGCATCATAGTCCAGGTAGTCAAGTACAGATCCTAAGGGCTTTACCAACATGTAACAGAGAGACAATCAGCATACACGTTAAGGTAAAGTTCAACCAGATAGCATACTATCATGTCGAGCAAGAAAGTCCTCCCTATATATGTCCCAGCATCCACTACAATATACATCCTATGTATAGTAATGGCCTCTAGGGCATACATATAACTAACAAGGCGATGCGTAGACGAAGTTTGAAACCCGAACAAACCCGAAACCCTAACCCGATCATGCTCTCTGGACTTTTTTCAAAAACCGGGTTTCTTCCAGATTAAAAATTCTTAAAAAATTCAGCAGGGAATTCTAAGAATTACGGCGCAAAATTTAGCTCATGATTCCTTTATAGTGCGGCGGAACCGTGGCATAAGCAAGGCTTATGCGGCGGTTCCGCGGCCGTATTATCACATTGCCCCATAATTTTTGCACAGTAATTCCACATTTCTGGTTTTGGATTTTCTGGGAATTTTTAAAATTTATTCAAGAGTTGAATTTTCTGGGGTTGTTTTGGGGATTCGATGATTCGATCGGATTATCAAACTTTGTCTATGTGTTTTCCGGATATTTAGAATATATTAGAAAGTTCGACCGGATATAAATACCCAACTTTTCCCCTGCCGGAAAATTTCCAAGTGTTGGATTTTTCCGTGGTTTAAAGACGTTCTAAGAAGTGCAAGTAACGCGATGGACCCTCTAGAAGACAACAAACCTTAACTCGATTATGTGACCGTCTTGAACTGCCCTTTGAACCTTCGGGTTTGGGGCAGTACGGCGTGCCACATGTGAGGCGTTGGCTTGACCCTTCTACGGCTGGACCGTTAGTACCGAGGCACGAAGTGAATGTTTTTAAACTTATTTCATGTGTTGAGCTGTATCGGGAAAACTTGGGTGTTCGAATGTTCGATCGGAAAGTTTAACATTTTCTGCTTATCCGGAATGGGATACAATAATTGGAATTCACAAGAAGTTATGAGATAACTGAATGAATGTTATAAACACAGCACTTTAGTCTCACTTGATCGGTTGCCACGGAATTTTGATGAGATCAAAACTCCGTCGCAATCACGTAGCGTACGCGGATACTCGCCGGGTAAACTTAATAGACAGCTTCACCCCATAGCCCCGACCAAGTGACTGTAGGAGAACCCCGTCGCCGAAAGCATCCGTTCGGGTGCTCGCGGCAGCGGTGTTCCGCCTTGGTGCACTTCGTCGACGGTATCGGGGTTGCGGCCGACTACTAAAGTTTTCGACGAGCAATCGATCAGGATGTCGGGAATCTTGTTGAATTGCCCGACTTGATATTGAAAAGAGTTTTCGATAATGAGACTAAAATGCGGGGTTTATAATTGTTAGGCGTGTGATGTCTAAGGAATTCATTGGTTTAGGCATGCGATGTCTAAAGAGGTTGCGGATTCCAACTGTTGTAGTTTTACACTTTCTTTTCTGTGACCGTAAGTGTAATATGTGATATCGCCGTTTCGTTGCTATATGTCAACGACAATTGGGATAAGCATATTTACTTACGTTGATGACATGTGATGTTATGTGTTGCTGGATATGTTATATTGGATCGTTGGGTTTGAATAGCCGGGGGGTTTTATGTGAGATGAGTGTTTTTCATTTTCATTCATGTAAAAACTTGTATGTAATATTCGTTTATTGGGGCACTTCCAGGTTGCGGAAGATGTCACCGTTTGTATATTATTTACTTTTCCGCACTAGGTTAGACCCAAGGAGGGGAGCACAAGTAACCGGGTTCTGGAGTCCAGTGGGAGACCAACTCGAGGAGTCGAGTCCGGGTCTCCTAACTCTAGAATTGGTAGGGTTGTTTGCCGCTCTCGTAGGGGTCTAGGGGTGTGGGTTTGGCTATTCATCACGACCGTGGAATCCGTGTTTTATACTGGCTCGTATTGAAAACACGGACGTCCTAGTATATCCAATATTTCATATGATTCTTCTGCTGCGATATCTATGATGTGATCATGTGATATGTTCTGTGATGGATACTTTATATAGTATATATATGATATATTATATAGGCGTTACTTATGTTTTACACCCGCGCTAGCCCTGCCCCGCTCTGCCGTTAGTTACCTAACCTAACGGTGCACGAGGGGACATCGAGGCGAATGCGGATGGCATAAGTGTACGTCGTATTTATCTGTGATGTTTGGGTACTTAAATGATGGGACTTCATTAATGTGATTAATGAAAGTAAAAAGAAACCTAAGATGTTGTAGAATCGAATTTCAAAAATAAAACAGGTAGCTACAGTTCTTGCTTTGCACAGAGGTATATGTGATATATCCTGCACCTTATTCGATGAGGAAAGGACCGAGATCCCTTCACCGGGAGTGACTGCTTTAGCAATAACTGGCAGATGCTACAATTCTCGGTTTGTCTTTTGATTGCTTTTAAGAGTTTTGCTTTGCACAGTGATATATATGATATATCCCGCACCTCATTCGACGAGGAAAGGACCGACGATCCCTTCACCGGGAGTGACTCCTTTAGCAAAACTAGAAAAACCTCAAAAACATTCCATTTTTAAAATCATTTGATTCTACAACGATATCAAGTTCATTACGCAATAGGTTTTCAAAAAAACCTGTCGTAGCCCTCCTTCATTTCAGATAAGTTGTATATAGTATTCGTGCTGCATTTGTTGGCTTTCGTCAAGGTGCAGTGTGTGGTAGCTATATGCTGCTTATCTGATGCATACGATGCGATTGGATTAAGGTAGTCGTGCGACTTTGTTGGCTTTCGTCAAGGGTCGTGCGGGTGGGTTTAATTCAATCAAGAAATGTACGGGTTGAACTTGACTAGCGGGCTATGGTTTGTTAGCTTTCGTCAAGGTCATAGCACGTTAGGGGCAAAATATTATCGGGAATTTCAAGTGTTGAAATTTGCAATGAGATTGCATACCTTCTATGAGATAGTTGGATCCCGATACCCGCTGCGAGTAATTGTTACTCCTGGGATAGTTTTACACATTACAATTAGCCGATCAAGTAGGTGTCTAGAAAGGTGTTAACGAGGTTACGCCTCTGGGAAAACGAGGTTTACATTAATTAGGTTCGTGCGAAAGCACGGGGGACCTCCCTCAAAGTACCGACACTGGCCTGGCTGAAAGATTGGCGAACTTGTAGTGTGTAATTAATCCTGGCTAGTCTTTCCTTTTAGGGTTTGAAGGAAGATTTGATAAAAAGCAGTGGGAGCCATCCTGATTAGATAAAATAATAACCAATCTGATCTTGCAAGAGCGCACGCTGAGTGTTTTCTTCTCTCTCTCTCCAGGTAGCGACCATATCACGCCTTAATCAAGATAATAATACGGAATATTGACCGAACCCGCTTGTTATACTGAGCTGGGGAACGTTGGTCCCGCTCCAACTTATAATTGTTATAAGACAGAGCAGGAAATTGGGGATTACCAGAATTTCCGTGCCGCCCAAACGAAGAGAGTGCATGATGATGCATCATCTTCGGGTGTGTTCATTATATAGAACTGTTTCTCAGTGTCCTTTACGTCCTGGGTATATGATACCGGATCAGGATCCCGCATATGTAATATGTTACATAGGGCTACAGAAAGGTAGAGAACTGAGAACGGGTTGTTAGTTATACGTATGCCCTAGAGGCCATTACTGTACATTGGATGTATATTGTAGTGGATGCTGGGACATATATAGGTAGGACTTTCTTACTCGACATGATAGTACGCTATCTGGTTGCACTTTATCTTAACATGTATACTTTCTGTCTCTCTGATTACATGTTGATAAAGCCCTTAGGATGTGTACTCGACTTCCAGGACTATGATGTAGATCATACTAGTGGGGCCTGGGTAGTCCATGAGTACATCCTTGAAATGTTCCTAGTCGAGGGAATATCGAGACGGGGCATCGATATTCCAGAGTAGACTAGCGCATATCTTCTCGACCCATGCGATGGGCGATGGATGATCCCATATCCATTGGTGTTTGACATCGAAGATGGTATGCAGGTGCTCAGTGGAGACTGGGTACACTGAACGGACTCGCCGAGAACTCCCAGATGGTATTATACCTCACGTCAGATGGCAGTTCTCTAGTGACACTGGTACAGCTTAGTCTGTTGACCCGAGATCGTCATAGAGTCTTGTGTGTCTCCCATTGTGCTTTGATTTCCACCCTACCACGGCTCTCCTGAGTCGTGCAAACAGGTGGTTTTTAGGTACAATCCCGATTCACATGGAGGCAATGAGCGATAGGAGGGGATTCGTCTCTCCCGGTATTGGGGGTTGATGTTGTGCTATGCTCGACTGGCCATAACAGGAAATCCCTGGCCAGGGTTGCAGTGATATACTGGTAAGAGTTATCAGTAGTTTCACGAATGTTATGGACCCTACGTCGGCATGACTTATCGAGCTATTGGGGTCTGACGTTTACCACCCCTAGGCGAGATATGCGACATATCAGACGAACAGACCGGACCGTACGGTAAGTGTTACTGGTTGGATTCGCAGGAGTGTGAGCGGGCTTGCTCGTCGATCTTCTGATCGCTCAATAGCCGGGTGGCCGTTACGTTTAGCAGACCGCTTGCGGCTTGTGGATGCTTGATATAATCATCATCTGCTGCCGGCGTATTGACGAGTCTTTAGAGTCCTACACAGAGGTTTCCTGGCTCAAGCGAAACGAAATAGGAGCGCATATGAGATATGTGCGGGACCGAGAATAATTCGAGTATGTGATACCGTATTCCATTCTCGCGATCAATGTATCGATAGGTTATATGCGATATAACCTAGTTATCGAATCAAGGATTGATTCGATAAGCCGATACATATGATACTAGTCGGTTATATCCGATATGACCGGATCGTTAAATCAAGTGTTGATTTAATGATTTAGTGCATATTTATATATTCGATATATTACTTTGCGTTAACTAGTATTGGTTCACTTTAAAAGGATTTTCTCACTTGAATTGTGCACATTGTATATATGATATAGTTTTGTGCACTAGTTTGTATCATGTTTGATGATACATGCTTACTTGGTTAAGTGTAAAGAATCAAACCATGGTTTAGTTAGTGATTAGGGTTAAACTTATTCATTTATCTTTTTGTTTTATTTATTTCAAAAGAAAAATATAAAGAGAATTGAATGGTGGTTTTTTTTGTTTTTAGTTGAAGTTTCTTGAAACTTTGACTTAGTCTCCTTTTTGTTCTTATCCTTAACCCTAACCATTCCATTAACCATGGTCTTTTTTCTACACTTAACTAAGGTTAAAAGTATGATAAGATTTAATTCTTATTCATTTTTATTATTAATCTTATCATATCTTCTTCTTCTTCTTCATCTTCTTCAACATGAAGAAAAGCTTTCTACTTCAATGGCAACTAGCCAAATCAAGTTTGGTGAAGGTGGAGCTTGATCTAGCGATGCCTCGACGTAGATCATCTTCGGCATGGACATCGACGACCTAGCTCCCTTGTTCTTCGACGAAGCCGACGCTAGAGCCCGGGAGTTCACTTGGACAGTGAAGGCACTTCGTTGCGGAGCTATTGAGGTGGACAAACGGATCTACAAAGGTTGTAGCTCCTTTCCTTTTAGATAAAGTTGTTTATTTGCTTGTTTCGCCTAAATATCTAGTAAACGATCCGTAGTCGGGTTTGTAGGCACCCGTAAAATTTGATTTGTGCATGTTTGATCACTTGTGAGACTTCACTAGAGTGCCTAGGAACCCTACAGTGGTATCAGAGCATAGCTAGAGCCTTAGGCGAAGTCCCGACGGAATCAGAAGTCCGATCGACCCAAAACCCTGACTAAGAATATGCTATCTGTACATTTTCTAATTTCGAGGATTTTTCCACATTAAAAATATGCAGTAAAATCAGCAGAAAGATCTAAGAAACACTGTAAAATTCGTGGTCCTGATTCCACAAAAGTGGCGCGGATCCGCGGCCCTACAGTAGGATGATGCGGCGGATCCGCGGCTCTTTTGTCGCTTTGTGCATCAAATTTTGCACAGTAGTTCTTAGCTTTCTGTGCCGGTTTTCTTGGGGATTTTTAATATTTTATTCCAGAGTTGTATTTTCTGAGTTGTATTGGGGACTCGGTGTATTCGATCGGACTGTCTAATTTTGTCGGTGTGCTTTTCCGGGTATTTTTAGAATATGTTAAAAAGTTCGACCGGGTATAAATACCCACTTTTTTCCCCTGCCGGGAAATTTCCAATTGTTGGATTTTTCCGTAGTTTAACGACGTTCTAAGTAGTGCAAGTAATGCGATGGTCCCTCTAGAAGACAACAAACCTTAACTCGATTATGTGACCGTCTTGAACTGCCCTTTGAACCTTCGGGTTTGGGGCAGTACGGCGTGCCACATGTGAGGCGTTGGCTTGACCCTTCTACGGCTGGACCGTTGCTACTGAGGCACGAACTGAATGTTGTTAGACTTATTTCATGTGTTGAGCTGTATCGGGAAAACTTGGGTGTTCAATTGTTCGATCGAAAAGTTTAGCATTTTCTATTTATCCGGAATTTGATACAATAATTGGAATTCGCAAATAGTTATGAGATAACAGAATGAATATTATAAACATAGCAGTTTGGTCTCACTTGATCGGTTGCCACGGAATTTTGATGTGATCAAAACTCCGTCGCAATCACGTAGCGTACGCGGATACTCGTCGGGTAAACTTAATAGACAACATCACTCCATAGCCCCGACCAAGTGACTGTAGGAGAACCCCGTCGCCGAAAGCATCCGTTCGGGTGCTCGCGGTAGCGGTGTTCCGCCTTGGTGCACTTCATAGACGGTATCAGGGATGCGGCCGTCTACTGAAGTTTGCGACGAGCATTCGATCAGAATGTCGGGAATCCTGTTGAATTTCCCGACTTGATATTGAAAAGAGTTTTTGATAATGAGACTAAAATGCGGGGTTTATAATTGTTAGGCATGCGATGTCTAAGTATTTCATTTGGTCAGGCATACGATGTCTGAGGAGGTTGCGGATTCCAACTGTTGTAGTTTTACACTTTCTTTTCTGTGACCGTAAGTGTAATATGTGATATCACCGGTTTCGTTGCTATATGTCAACGACAATTGGGATACGCATGTTTGCTTACGTTGATGACATGTGATGTTATGTGTTGCTGGATATGTTATATTGGATCGTCGTGTTTGAATAGCCGGGGGTTTTTTATGTGAGATGAGTGTTTTTTCATTTTCATTCATGTAAAAACTTGTATGTAATATTCTTTTATTGGGGCACTTCCAGGTTGCGGATGTTGTCACCACTTGTATATTATTTACTTTTCTGCACTAGGATAGACCGAAGGAGGGGAGCACAAGTAACTGGGTTCTGGGGTCCAGTGGGAGACCAACTCGAGGAGTCGAGTCCGGGTCTCCTAACCCTAGAATTGGTAGGGTTGCTTGCCGCTCTCGTAGGGGTCTTGGGGTGTGGGATTGGCTATTCATCACGACCGTGGAATCCGTGTTTTATACTGGCTCGTATTGAAAACACGGACGTCCTAGTATATCCAATATTTCATATGTTTCTTCTGCTGTGTTTTATCTGTGACCATGTGATGTTTTGTGGCAGGTACTATATTTAGTATATATGATATATTATATAGACGTTGCTTATGTTTTACACCCACGCTAGCCCTGCCTCGTTCTGGCGTTAGTTACCTAACCTAACGGTGCAGACGGGACATCGAGGCGAATGCGGATGGCATAAGCGTACGTTATATTTATCTGTGATGGTTAGGTGGACTTAAATGATGGGATATTCATTAATGAGATTAATGAAAGAAAATAAACCTAATTGATGTTGTGGAATCGAATTTCAAAATAAAACAGGTAGCTACAGTTCTTGCTTTGCATCGTGGTGTTCCTTGTAGAACATCCTGCACCTTATTCGATGAGGAAAGGACCGAGATCCCTTCACCGGGAGTGACTCCTTTAGCAGTAACTGGCAGATGCTACATACTCGGTTTGTCTTTGATCGCTTCTATAATTTTCGCTTTGCACAGTGATATATATGATATATCCCGCACCTCATTCGACGAGGAAAGGGCCGACGATCCCTTCACCGGGAGTGACCCCTTTAGCAAAACTAGAAAAGCTTCAAAAACATTCCACTTAAAAACCATTTGATTCCGCAACGAGATCAAGTTCAAAGCGTTAAAGGTTTTCACAAAAACCATTCGCAACCCTCCGTCATTTTAGGAAGTAGAGTACTTAGTATTCGTGCTGTGTTTGTTGACCATAGTCAAGGCACAGTGTACGGTAGCTAAGTGATGTCTTCCTACACCGCATATGATGCGATTAGTTAGGACAGTCGCGTGACTTTGTTGACCTTAGTTAAGGGTCATGTGGGTGGGTCTAATTAATCACGAAATGACGGGTAGAACTTGACTAGTACTTATGATTTGTTGACCATAGTTAAGGTCATAGGTGCTAGGGGTAAAAACCTTTATCGGGAGTTTCAAGTGTTGAAACTTGCAATGAGATTGCATACCTTCTATGTGATAGTTGGATCCCGATACCCACTGCGAGTAATTGTTACTCCTGGGAGAGTTTTGCACTTTACAATTAGCCGATCAAGTAGGTGTCTAGAAAGGTGTCAACGGGGTTACGCCTCTGGGAAAACGAGGTTTACTGTAATTAGGTCCGTGCGAAAGCACGGGGAACCTCCCTCAAAGTACCGACACTGGCCTGGCTGAAAGATTGGCGAACTTGTAGAGTGTAATTAATCCCGGCTAGTCTTTCCTTTTAAGGTTTGAAGGAAGATTTGATAAAAACAGTGGGAGCCATCCTGATTTGATAAAATATATAACCAATCTGATCTTGCAAGAGCGCACGCAGAGTGTTTTCTTCTCTCTCTCTCCTGGTAGCGACCATATCACGCCTTAATCAAGATAATAATACGGATGTATTGACCGAACCCGCTTGTTATACTGAGCTGGGGAACGTTGGTCCCGCTCCAACTTATAATTGTTATAAGACAGAGCAGGAAATAGGGGAATACCAGAATTCCTATGCCGCCCAAACGAAGAAAGTGCATATGATGCATCTCCTTCGGGTGTGTTCATTACAAAGAACTGTTTCTCAGTATCCTCTACATCCTGGGTATATGATACCGGATCAGGATCCCAGATATGTAATCTGTTACATAGGGCTACAAAAAGGTAGAAAAACTGAGAACGAGTGATAAGTTTCATGAGACAGAAAACGGGGCAAGTGTTGCAGCCAAGTCTGTTGGTCACTGTCACCCTGTATTACGAATACATTGATTCTGAACAAATGCTATTAGATACCGAACCTGATATACAAAATCATATCAGTCTCTTTATTAGTAAAGAAAGGATATAATTTTGTATTGATGGATAATGTATTGAACATTTCCTATATCAAACGTTGATCGGTTCAGGCACGTTATCTAAAAGCATTGACGTTCTAAATCAAACTACAGTTCCTCGTATACAGAACACACACAAGAGGAAGAGTTCAGATATGAACGAATTCTTCTTGAGGTATTGTAGACTAGGTCATATCAATGCGACCTGACTAGCTGAAGTTACATTTAGATGCATATTTAAATCAGTTTGAATTTACATCTTGTGAAACTTGCCAGTCATGTCACAAAGATATAATGACACCAGCTCTGTTTACTGGAAACAGAGAAAGAGTTAGTAAACTCTTGGGACTGATACATGATGATGTATGTAAGATCTCCTGTCTACACATGCCAGGACTGATTCTTTTTACTTCATTATATTCTCTGATAATCTCTCAAGATTCAGTCATATGTTCCTGTTGAAACATAAGTCCGAACCTTTTGAGGTATTCACAGAATATAAGTTAGAAGTAGAGAACCAATAACCGGGTATAAGTATTATGTCCTATGATGAGATCAGGGAGGAGAATACTTGCACATGGAATCCTTGGACTATTCTAAAGGAAAATGAGATTCTCTCTCAGTATTACTCCTCTGAATACACCACAGTACAACGGTGTATCGGGGCGAAGCAATCACACAATATTAGATATCGTGTGCTCTATGATTAGTATTACTGAGTTACCTATTTCCTTTTGGGTGTTATGCGCTTGAGAAGCTGCATACCTACTGAATTAGGTTCGAATCAAATCACTGCCTACCATTCCATATGAGATATGGTATGGGAAGAACCCATCTCTTAAGCGAGTTAAGATTTGGGGTTGTCCGGCCTATGTCTAAAAGAAAAATCCGGACAAGCTCGAGGAAAGGGCTGTAATGTAGAACTGGAAAGGTTCCAGCTATACAAACTACAGCAGATGATTTGACAGAACCAAAGGATTCTATAGTCCCCGACGAACCTCAGCCTCTCCGCCGATCTGGTAGGGTTCCTCACCTGCCTGAGAGATACCTCGGTTTCTCGATGACAGTGGGAGCAAGGATTGCATCATGAGATGATGACCCAACTAGATTCGAGCAGGCCATCAAGAGTAGGGACTCTGTAAGAATGGCTGGATGCTTAGCTATCTGAGATGGAATCCATATACACCAACAAAGTATGGACTTTGGTTGCTATATCTGAAGGGTTAAATCCCTATCAGGAGCAAGTATATCTTGAGAAGATTACTTGGTGTAGATGGAAAAGTTGAGACTTTCAAAGCTAGACTTGTTAAAGGTTTTCATCATCAACCAGGCGTGGATAATGATGAAACCTTTTTCCAGTAGCTATGCTTAAGTCCATCCAGATCCTACTTGCCACGGCTACATACCATGACTACGATATCTGGTGGTTGGGTGCCATGACTACTTTTCTAAATATTGATTTAGAAGAGAACGTCTATAAGAACACAGCCAGAGTTCCTCATAGACAGTGGGAGCAGCGGAAACGTGTGCAAGATGCTTTATAGGATAAAGCAGGCATCGCGGAGTTGGAACATCTGTTTTGATGGATTAGTCAAAGAAGTTGACATCTTCAAAATGGTAGATGAACCTTATATAAACAAAAAGGTAGTAGGGAGTATGGTGTCGATCCTCGTAGAGTACGTGGATGACATACTCTTGTTAGGGAAGGAGTTTCCTATGCTACGCTCGATCAATCTCCGCTTATCACAATAATTTTCCATATAGGATCAAAGTGATACCTACTAAATCATAAGCTTTGGATCTATGAGATAGATCTAATTGAATGTTAGGATACTCACTAGTTGTAATGAGATGGTATCAATCGATCCTGGGGAGAATCACTGGAAGTGTTCCAGGGTGATAAAGACGACTGAATGTCAGTCACAGGCACTGTCTTTACCCTCAGTAAAGGGACGGTATGTTGGAAGAGTTCCAAGCTCGATACCGTGGTAAACTAGACGATAAAGGCTGGTAACATCGCTATTAAAGATACTACCAAAGAGGAAGTTTGGGTGTATAATGGTTCATAAGATGAACTAGGTTCCTGCCATTGTATGACAATGAAAGCGTGGCTTCGACCCTGGAATCCTAGTCCCATCAGTGACCCAGACATATTCTGAGGCAGCATCACCTGATCATGGAGATAGTTGATCTCCAGGGTGATTGAGGTAAGGAGAGTAGACTCAGAGGACAACACGGCGGATCCACTCACGAAGGCATTTTCCCAAAGAGAGACTTTTATGGGATGGTTGAGTATGTGATACTGCAACCACTGTTACAGATGGCCCTAGTGCAAGTGGGAGATTGTTAGTTATATGTATGCCCTAGAGGCCATTACTGTACATTGGATGTATATTGTAGTGGATGCTGGGACATATATAGGTAGGACTTTCTTGCTCGACATGATAGTACGCTATCTGGTTGCACTTTATCTTAACATGTATACTTTCTGTCTTTCTGATTACATGTTGATAAAGCCCTTAGGATGTGTACTCGACTTCCAGGACTATGATGTAGATCATACTAGTGGGGCCTGGGTAGTCCATGAGTACATCCTTGAAATGTTCCTAGTCGAGGGAATATCGAGACGGGGCATCGATATTCCAGAGTAGACTACCGCATATCTTCTCGACCCATGCGATGGGCGATGGATGATCCCATATCCATTGGTGTTTGACATCGAAGATGGTATGCGGGTGCTCAGTGGAGACTGGGTACACTGAATGGACTCGCCGAGAACTCCCAGATGGTATTATACCTCACGTCAGATGGCAGTTCTCTGGTGACACTGGTACAGCTTAGTCTGTTGACCCGAGATCGTCATAGAGTCTTGTGTGTCTCCCACTGTACTTTGATTTCCACCCTACCACGGCTCTACTGAGTCGTGCAAACAGGTGGTTTTTGGGTACAGTCCCGATTCACATGGAGGCAATGAGCGATAGGAGGGGATTCGTCTCTCCCGGTATTGGGGGTTGATGTTGTGCTATGCTCGACTGGACATAACAGGAAATCCCTGGCCAGGGTTGCAGTGATATACTGGTAAGAGTTATCAGTAGTTTCACGAATGTTATGGACCCTACGTCGGCATGACTTATCGAGCTATTGGGGTCTGACGTTTACCACCCCTAGGCGAGATATGCAACATATCAGACGAACAGACCGGACCGTACGGTAAGTGTTACTGGTTGGATTCGCAGGAGTGTGAGTGGGCTTGCTCGTCGATCTTCTGATCGCTCAATACCCGGGTGGCCGTTACGTTTAGCAGACCGCTTGCGGCTTGTGGATGCTTGATATGATCATCATCTGCTGCCGGCGTATTGACGAGTCTTTAAAGTCCTACACAGAGGTTTCCTGGCTCAAGCGAAACGAAATAGGAGCGCATATGAGATATGTGCGGGACCGAGAATAATTCGAGTATGTGATACCGTATTCCATTCTCGCGATCAATGTATCGATAGGTTATATGCGATATAACCTAGTTATCGAATCAAGGATTGATTCGATAAGCCGATACATATGATACTAGTCGGTTATATCCGATATGACCGGATCGTTAAATCAAGTGTTGATTTAATGATTTAGTGCATATTTATATATTCGATATATTACTTTGCGTTAACTAGTATTGGTTCACTTTAAAAGGATTTTCTCACTTGAATTGTGCACATTGTATATATGATATAGTTTTGTGCACTAGTTTGTATCATGTTTGATGATGCATGCTCACTTGGTTAAGTGTAAAGAATCAAACCATGGTTTAGTTAGTGATTAGGGTTTCATCTTATTCATTTATCTTTTTGTTTTATTTATTTCAAAAGAAAAAGATAAAGAGAATTGAATGGTGGTTTTTTTTGTTTTTAGTTGAAGTTTCTTGAAACTTTGACTTAGTCTCCTTTTTGTTCTTATCCTTAACCCTAACCATTCCATTAACCATGGTCTTTTCTCTACACTTAACTAAGGTTAAAAGTATGATAAGATTTAATTCTTATTCATTTTTATTATTAATCTTATCATATCTTCTTCTTCTTCTTCATCTTCTTCAACATGAAGAAAAGCTTTCTACTTCAATGGCAACTAGCCAAATAAAGTTTGGTGAAGGTGGAGCTTGATCTAGCGATGCCTCGACGTAGATCATCTTCAGCATGGACATCGACGACCTAGCTCGCTTGTTCTTCGACGAAGCCGACGCTAGAGCCCGGGAGTTCACTTGGACAGCGAAGGCACTTCGTTGCGGAGCTATTGAGGTGGACAAACGGATCTACAAAGGTTGTAGCTCCTTTCCTTTTAGATAAAGTTGTTTATTTGCTTGTTTCGCCTAAATATCTAGTAAACGATCCGTAGTCGGGTTTGTAGGCACCCGTAAAATTTGATTTGTGCATGTTTGATCACTTGTGAGACTTCACTAGAGTGCCTAGGAACCCTACACGGGTGATAAGTTTCATGAGGTAGAAAACGGGGCATGAGTTGCAGCCAAGTCTGTTGGTCACTGTCACCCTGTATTACCAATACATTGATTCTGAACGAATGTTATTAGATACCGAACCTGATATACAAAATCATATCAGTCTCTTTATCAGTAAATAAATGATAAAATTTTGTATTGATGGATAATGTTTTGAACATTTCCTGTATCAAAAGTTGATCGGATCAGGCACGTTATCTAAAAGCGTTGATGTTCTAAATCAAACTACAGTTCTTTAGTATACTGAACACACACAAGAGGAAGTGTTCAGAAATGAACGAATCCTTCTTGAGGTATTGTAGACTAGGTCATATCAATGCGACCCGACTAGCTAAAGTTACATATAGATGCATATTTAAATTAGTTTGAATTTACATCTTGTGAAACTTGCCAGTCATGTCACAAAGATACGATGACCATAGCTCTGTTTACTGGAAACAGAGAAAGAGTTGATGAACTCTTGGGATGATACATGTTGATGTATGTAAGGGCCCCTGTCTACAAATGCCAGGACTGGTTCTTTGTACTTCGTTACATTCTCTGATAATCTCTCAAGATTCAGACATATGTTCCTGTTGAAACACAAGTCCGAACCTTTTGAGATATTCACAGAATATGATTTAGAAGTAGAAAACCAAAACAAGGGTATAAGTATTATGTCCTTTGATGAGATCGAGGAGGAGAATACTTGAGCACGAAAATCCTGGATTATTGTAAACGAGAATGAGATTCTCTCTCAGCATTACTCCTCCGTATACACCATAGCACGATGGTATATCGGGGCGGAGCAATCACACCCTATATGATAAGGTGTGCTCGATGATGAGTAATACTGAGTTACCTGTTTCCTTTTAGGATTTATGCACTTGAGAAGCTGCATACCTATTGAATAGGGTTCGAATCAAATCAGTTGCCTACCACTTCATATTTGATAAGATAAGGGAAGAGCCCATCTCTTAAGTTAGTTAAGATTTGGGGTTGTCCAGCTTATGTCTGAAAAGCAAAATCCGGACAAGCTCGAGGCAAGATCTGTTATGTAGAACTGGAAAGGTTCCAGCCATACAAAACTGCAGCTGATGATTTGACAGAACCAAAGGATTCAATAGTTACCAACGAACCTCAGCCTCTCCGCCAATCTAGTTGGGTTCCTCACCCACCTGAGAGATACTTCGGTTTCTCTATGACAGTGGGAGCGAGGATTGCATCATGAGATGATGACCTAACTAGTTTCGAGCTGGCCATCAGGAGTGGGACTCTGTAAGAATGGCTGGATGCTTAGCGATCTGAGATGGAATCCATGTACACCAACAAAGTATGGACTTTGGTTGCTATATCTGAAGGGTTAAATCCCCATCAGGAGCAAGTATATCTTGAGAAGATTACTTGGTGTAGATGGAAAAGTTGAGACTTTCAAAGCTAGACTTGTTAAAGGTTTGCATTATTGACCAGCTATGGATTTTGTTAAAACCTTTTCTAAGTAGCTATGCTTAAGTCCATCCAGATCCTACTTGCCACGGCTACATACCATGACTACGATATCTGGCGGTTGGGTGCCATGACTGCTTTTCTAAATGATGTTTTAGAAGAGGACGTCTATAAGTACACAGCCAGAGTGCCTCGTAGACAGTGGGAGCAGCGGAAACGTATGCAAGATGTTTTATGTGATAAAGCAGGCATCGCGGAGTTGGAACATCTGTTTTGATGGATAAGTCAAAGAGTTTGGCATCATCAAAATGGTAGATGAACCTTGTATAAACAAAAAGGTAGTAGGGAGTATGATGGTGATCCTCGTAGAGTACGTGGATGTCATGCTCTTGATAAGAAAGGAGTTTCCTATGCTACGCTCGGTCAATCTCCGCTTATCACAGGGATTCTCCATAAAGGATCAAAGTGATACCTCCTAAATCCTGGGTTTTGGATCTATGAGATAGATCTAAATGGATGTTAGGATACTCATTAGCTGTAGTGAGATGGTATCGATCGATCCTGGGGAGAATCACTGGAAGCGTTCCAGGGTGATAAGGACGACTGAATGTCAGTCACAGGCATTGTCTTTACCCTCAGTAAAGGGACGGTATGTTGGAAGAGTTCCAAGCTAGATACCGTGGCATACTAGACGATAAAGGCTGGATACATCGCTACTTCAGATGCCACCAAAGAGGCTGTTTGGGTGTATATTAGTTCATGAGATGAACTTCGTTCCTACCATTGTGAAACAATGGAGTTGTGGCTTATGCCAAGGAACGCCCGTCCCATCAGTGACCCAGGCGTATTCTGAGGCAGCATCACCTGATCATGGAGATAGTTGATCTCCAAGGTGATCGAGGTTAGGAGAGTAGACTCAGAGGACAACACGGCGGATCCACTCACAAAGGCCTTTTCCCAAAGAGAGACTTTTATGGGATGGTTGAGTATGAGATACTACAACCACTGCTATCAGATGGCGCCAGTGCAAGTGGGAGATTGTTAGTTATATGTATGCCCTAGAGGCCATTACTATACATAGGATGTATATTGTAGTGGATGCTGGGACATATATAGGGAGGACTTTCTTGCTCGACATGATAGTATGCTATCTGGTTGATCTTTACCTTAACGTGTACACTGATTGTCTCTCTGTTACATGTTGGTAAAGTCCTTAGGATGTGTACTTGACTACCTGGACTATGATGCAGATCATACTAGTGGGGACATGGTAGTCTATAAGTACATCCTTCAAAGTCCCTAGTCGTGGGTGTATCGAGATGGGGCATCGATATACCAGAGTAGACTAGCGTATACCTTCTCGACCCATACAGATGGGCGATGGATGATCCCATATCCTTTGGTGTTTGACATCAGAGATGATATACGGGTGCTCAGTAGAGACTGGGTACACTGGACGGACTCGCCCAGAACTCCCAGATGGTATTATACCTTACGTCAGATGGCAGCTCTCTGGTGACACTGGTACAGAGTAGTCTGTTGACCCGAGATCGTCATAGAGTCTTGTGTGGTTCCCACTGTGCTTTGATTTCCATCTTACCACGTCCAAGAGGGCGTGCAAAACGGTGGTTTTTGGGTACAGTCCCGAGTCACATGGAGGCAATGAGCGATAGAAGGGGATTCGTCTCTCCCGGTATAGGGGGTTGATGTTGCGCTGTGTTCGATTGGCTATAACCGGAAATCCCTGGCCAGGGTTGCTGAGATTTACTGGTAAGTGTTACCAGTAGTTTCTCGAACTGTTATAGACCTCATATCGACACGACTTATCGAGCTACTGGGGTCTGACGTTTACCACCCCTAGGCAAGATATGCGACATATCAGATGACGAGACCGGACTGTACGGTAAGTGTTACTGGTTGGATTCACAGGAGTGTGAGCGGGCTTGCTCATCGATCTTCTGATCGCTCAATACCCGGGTGGCCGTTACGTTTAGCAGACCGATTGCGGCTTGTGGGTGCTTGATATGATCATCATCTGCTACCGGCGTATTGACGAGTCTTTAGAGTCCTACACAGAGGTTTCCTGGCTCAAGCGAAACGAAATAGGAGCGCATATGAGATATGTGCGGGACCGAGAATAATGCGTGTATGTGATACCGTATTTCATTCTCGCAATGAATGTGTCGAATGGTTGTATGCGATATAACCTAGTTATCGAATCAAGGATTGATTCGATAAATCGATACATTGTATACTAGTCGGTTGTGTGCGACATGACCGGATCATTGAATCAAGTGTTGATTTAATGATTTAATGCATAATTATATATTTGATATATTACTTTGCATTAACTAGTATTGGTTCACTTTAAATGGATTTTCTTACTTGAAGTTCACAAGTTGTATATGTGACATACTTTTGTGCACTTGATTGTATCATGTTTGATGATACATGCTTACTTGAGTTTGTGTAAAGATTAAACCATGGTTATTTAAATGGTTAGGGTTTTGTTTTTCATATCTATTTATTCATTTATTTATTTATTTCTTTTTGGCAAAAGAAAAGAAAAATGGTGGCTTTCTTTGGATGCATGTTGAAGCTTCATGAAGCTTTGACTAAGTCACCATTTTTGTCTTCATGCTTAACCCTAACCATTGACCTAACCCTAGTTTATTCTCTACACTTGACCATGGTTGGATTATGATAAGTATTCATTTTATTTTCTTTTTGAAATATAACTTATCATAACATTTTTCATCATCTTCTTCTTCTCCTTCAAGAAGAAGCTTGCCTCCATCAATGGCAACTTGAGAAAATGAGTGAGAAATCCAATTCTAAAGTGAACCCACTTCCTATTTCTTCATCCTCTACCACTGGCCAAGTAGTATAGGGTGTTTTCTTCACAAGTTTCATGACTTGGTGAAGTGGGAGCTTGATCTAGTGATGCCTCGACGTAGATCATCTTCGGCATCGAAGTCGACGACCTAGCCCGCCCATTTTTCCGATGAAGCCGACGCTAGAGCCCGGGATTCGATTTGTAAAGCAAGGAGACTTCATTGCGGAGCTATGGAGGTGGAGGACCGGATCTACAAAGGTTGTATTTCCGTTCTTTTAGTTAAGTTGTTAACTAGTTGCATCTTTCGCCTAAAATTCTAGTTAACGATCCGTATTAGGGTTTCTCGGCACTTGTAAATTTTGAAATTGGCATGGTTGATGCCTTGTGAGATCTCATTAGTGTGCCTAGGAACCCTACAGCGCTGCCGTGGCGCAAAAATGTCCTAAGACAATACCTTCTCGTACCATAAAGTGGCACTTGTCCCAATTTAAAGTTAGGTTCTTATCCCTACAGCGGGTAAGAACTGCGTCAAGATGTTGTAAACACTCGTCGAAGGAGTCACCAAAAATGGAGAAATCATCCATAAAGATCTCCAAAAACTTTTCAACCATGTCTGAAAAGATCCCCATCATACACCGCTAAAATGTAGCGGGTGCATTGCATAACCCAAAGGGCATGTGACGATAAGCAAAAGTGCCAAAAGGACAAGTAAATGTGGTCTTGTCTTGATCCTCTTTGGCTATGGGGACTTGGTTATAGCCGGAATAGCCATCTAAAAAGCAGTAGAACTCATGCCCAGCCAATCTTTCTAGCATTTGGTATATGAAAGGTAAAGGAAAGTGGTCTTTCCTTGTCGCGACATTGAGTTTTCTATAGTCGATGCAAACTCGCCACCCAGTTTGGGTGCGAGTAGGAATTAACTCATTTGCCTCATTGGTAATGACCGTGATGCCCGATTTCTTTGGCACAACATCAATGGGGCTAACCCATTGGCTATCCGAGATTGGGAAAATGATACCACTATCAAGACATTTAACAATCTCCTTCTTGACAGCCTCTTTCATTATGGGGTTGTGGCGTCTTTGTGGATCCCTTACCGTCTTGGCATCATCCATCAAGTGTATATGATGTTCAACTATAAGGGGACTAACCCTCTTGATGTCCGCCAGAGACCAGCCAAAAGCTTGCCGATTATTTTGTAAGACCATTAAAAGGGCCTTCTCTTGCTCAAGAGCTAGAGAAGCCGATATGATGACGGGTAAGGGCTCATTATCACCTAGATAAGCATATTTTAGGTGCGACGGCAAAAGCTTTAGTTCGAGTTTAGGAGGTGAAACAATAGATGGTAACAATGGAGTAACTGTTTCAAACTCAAAGGATTCCATCAAAAGTTCAAATTGAGTGTACGCAACAGAGTCAGATGGTTCAACTAACTCATCCGAAAAAGCAAAAGACTCAAACTCGGGTGATGAGTCTTCAAAATCGTCTACAAAGGTGAAACACTCATAATCGTTGTCCGCCGTGAAAGCTGTGTCAGATTCTAGGAGGAACGCATTAGTGGCGTCGACACTACTGTGATCAAACATAAAATTTTCGAACTCACAGTCCTCCTCCACGATCTCATTGATTGAGCAAACATCAAGTACGCTAGAATTAGGCGCGCAAGGCTGATTTCCCAACTTGAAAATGTTGAGTTAAATTGTCATATTGCCAAAAGATAGATTCATTGAACCGTTACGTCAATTGATCACCGCGTTAGAAGTCACAAGGAATGGTCGACCAAGTATCGCCGGAATTTGACTACGGGGGTTAGCGACAGGTTGTGTATCCATAACAATAAAGTTAACGGGGAAAATGAAATCCCCTACTCTAATTAACGCATCCTCCAACTCTCCCCTAGGATGGGTGATGGATCAGTCGGCCATTTGGAGATTACAATGAGTGGGCTTAAGCTCTCCAACGCCTAATTGCTCGTACACCGAATAAGGTAGCAAATTGACACTAGCACCAAGATCTAATAGTTCTCTATAGATGTTCTTGTCCCCAATTGTTATCGAAATAGTAGGACAACAGGGGTCCTTGTACTTTTAGGGTAAAGATTGGATAAGAGCATCGCTAACAGCATTAGCCACGAAAACTTTCTTTGGTACTTGTGATTTCCTCTTTTTGGTGCATAAGTCCTTTAAGATTTTTGCATATGAAGGAACTTGTTGGATTGCATCCAAAAGAGGGATATTTATGCTAACCTGTTTGAACAACTCTACAATCTTCTCCATTTATGGAGTTGGTTTATTGTTTCTCAACCGGTTTGGAAAAGGAACATTTTGAAAAGTTGTTGAGTCCAATTTTTGCGGATCAGATTGTGGAGTTAGAACGGATCCCCGTGTAGATGTGTTCATGTTGTGAGAAGTAGGTCCGTTCGAGCTAGAAGAAGTAGAACCGTGTGAAGGATGAAGAATAGGCTCTAACGAAGAAGAAGAAGAAGAAGGTGAAGAAGATGAAGAAGGACCACCGGCAGGGGTGTCATGGTTAATACCCACATTATTTTGCAACACTCTTCCGGATCTCAACGTGGTCACAGCGTTCACGTTATGATTCTGCTGTTCATATGCAACATGTGCGTGACCGGGATTTGGTAGTGGTTGAGATGGAAGCTTTCCTTTTTCTCGCTCTTTCAACACAGCATTGAGTTGTGCAATTTGTGCCTCAAAAGATTTGATGCTTTGATCGTGTGAGACACTGTTAAAAATTGAATAGAAGTTTCTAGCCTTGCTGCGGATTGTGTAAATTTCTTTAGGAATGCATCTAGACTTCTTTCGAGCGAGCTAACTGTAAGTCGATGTTCAACACCCCAATACTTATGGGGAGGCGGAAATATGAATAACAATCTTGTTCTATGATTAAACATCGAATAACCGTATGAATCGTTTGCTAAACAAGTTTTAACAAAAGCTATAGAGTTCTAAACTACTATGTTAAGAGATTATACCAAATGGTTCTAGTCCTTCGTCTTAATGTTATCTACGGTCTCTTTGGATCTCCACGTCCTCTTCGGCTTTCTTCCGTGATAGACGATCCACCCGAGAGCCCTAATCCAAGCTATAACCTCTAAACTTGAGGTTACTTAGTTTCTCTAGTTGCTAAATAGAGTAGCTAAGGTGATGTAGAGATAGGTTATGGAATGATTAGTCTTTCCTAATCCTTGTTCTCAACTCATGAGGGTAGGATTAGGTTTGGTGAAGGAGAGCGAACTTGAAGAGAGAGAGTGAGAAGATGATAATGATAATAATAATGAAAATGAAAAAGCTTCTCACTAGATATATGAAACATAATGAATTAAAAAGAAATGAATAATATGAGATTATTCATCATGTTTCATTAATGCAAGTGGGTGATTCATTATGTGAGTCATTAAGCATTTAATAATGCATTAATGACATGATGAATCACTCACAATGAGTCACTAATTCATTAAATGAAAATGCCACTTCTCCCTCCATGTCACATCTTTCTAGAAGCTTCTCGGAAAATTACGAGAACGCCCCTCTCATCCGTGAAAACACGGAAAAACTTTAGACTGTATAAATCCAATAACCTGATACTAGAATCTGGCTTAAACCAAAGCCGGCTAGTAAAAACTGTCCGAATGTCGTACGTGCGTTCAAACACGTATGCGTCCGAACCTTTGTCGTAAAACCATACGACCTCTATCTCTTTTCGCCTGGGTTTGGGAAATCTCTATGTGGGACTCTAAAGACTCAACTACTACGCAGGCAGTGGGTTTAACCACAGACCGCAAGCGGCACTAGCTGTACGTAACGGTCCCCAGGTAGTTGTCGATAAGAAAGCTTGATGAGGTAACCCATCTGAAATCCTACTGAGCCTGTCTGTGACAATATCCATGCAGTCCGGTCTGTTCGTCTAAGAGTATCGCATGTATGGTCTAGGGAGGTGGTGGACGTCAGACCCCTAATAACCGTACAAGTCGTGTCGGTATGGTTCAAGACAACCCGAGAATCTACAGATCATTCCATCAGTAATTCTCAATCAGCCCTGGCCAGGGACTTATGGTAATGACCAACCGACCACAGTGCCATATCAACTCCCTATACTGGGAGAGACGAATCCCTAACAGTCGCTCACTGCCTCCACGTGGCTCGGGACTGTGCCCAACTGAAACGTGTTTGCACGACTCCTTTGAGCCGTGGTAGGGTAATAATCAAAGCACAGTGGGAACTCACACGAGACAAATGATGACCTTAAGTCAACGGACTATCTGCACACATGTCACCTGAGAACTGCTATCTGACGTTAGGTATAATACCATCCAGTCAGTTCTCGGCGAGTCCTGTCCGGTGTACTCACACCCAGTGAGCATCTGTATACAATCTTTGGTGAACACCACCAATGGTTGTGGGACCAATCCATCGCCCCTCGTCAGGGTCTAGATATGTATACCCTAGTCTACTCCGGAGTATCGATGCCCAATCTCGATACTCCTGCGACCGGGGACATCTAAAGGTGTGCCTTTTGACTATCCAGCTCCCACTAGTATGACTGCCATCACAACGCCGGTAGTCAGACAAACACCCTATGGGCTTTATCAACATATATATATAAATACCAAGTAAAATATATCATACGTTAAGACAAAGTCAAACCAATAGCGTACTATTATATCAAGCAAGACTGTCATGTACATATATATCCCAAGCATCCTATACAATGTAGGCCTCTAGGGCATATATATCCAACAATCTCCCACTTGCACTAAGGCCTATAATTGCTGCAATGAGTACCCACTGTCTCTACCAGATCCAGTTGCTGGCGTACCGCATGCCCAACATCTCAAATAACCTCTCGAACTGTACTTGAGGAATGGCCTTGGTGAATGGATCTGCCGTGTTGTCTTTTGTGTCCACTCTCCGTATCTCGATCTCCCGACGATCCACGATCTCCCTAATCAGGTGAAACCGCCTTAAGATATGCCTGGATTTCTGATGGGACCTTGGTTCCTTCGCTAAAGCTACAGCGCCATTGTTATCGCAATACAAAGGTATTGGATTGGCAATGGACGGAACCACCTGAAGTTCAGAAATGAACTTCCTCATCCAGACAGCCTCTTTTGCGGCTTCACTAGCAGCTATATACTCAGCCTCCATAGTTGAGTCTGCGACGGTATCTTGTTTGGAACTCTTCCAACATACCGCCCCTCCATTGAGGGTAAACACAAAACCCGAAATGGATTTAGAATCATCCTTGTCACTTTGGAAGCCGGAGTCGGTAAAAGCCTCTACCTGGAGGTCCCCATTACCGTAAATCAAGAACATCTCCTTAGTCCTTCTTAGGTACTTGAGAATGTTCTTCACCGCTCTCCAATGTTTCTCACCTGGGTCAGACTAATACCTGCTTACCACACTAAGTGCGTAAGCTACATCCGGTCTGGTACATAACATCGCATACATTATTGATCCTATCGCCGAAGCGTAGGGTATAATGCCCATGCGAGCCCTCTCTTCATCAGTCTTTGGAGACATCTCCTTGGAGAGGGTGATTCCGTGACAAGCGGGCATATTGCCGCGCTTGGAATCTTCCATACTAAATCTCTTTAGTATAGTGTCTATATACCTGGACTGTGAAAGTCCCAATATTCTATTAGATTTATCTCGATAGATCTTAATGCCCAAAATGTATGATGCATCTCACAAGTCTTTCATGGAGAATTTCCGTGACAAGAAGAGCTTTACTGATTGTAGTATAGGGATATCATTCCCTATCAGTAGTATGTCATCGACGTACAAAACGAGGAAGACTACTGCTCCTTCTACAATCTTCCTATAAATACATGGTTCATCTATATTTCTGATAAAGTCAAATTTCTTGACTGTTTCATCAAAGCAGATGTTCCAACTCCGCGATGCTTGCTTTAACCCATAAATGGATTTAACCAATTTGCACACTCTTCCTCTGCTCCCACTGTCTAAGAAACCTTCTGGTTGATCCATGTAAACACTCTCTTCTAGATGTCCATTTAGAAAAGCTGTTTTTACATCCATTTGCCAGATTTCATAGTCATGGAAGGCAGCAATGGAAAGCATGATCCGAATGGATTTAAGCATAGCTACTGGTGAAAAAGTTTCATCATAGTCCAATCCTGGTCTTTGACGAAAACCTTTTGCTACTAGTCTAGCTTTGTAGGTTTCCACTTGTCCAAATGTACCAATCTTCTTTTTGAAGATCCATTTGCACCCAACTGGTTTTACCCCAGGAGGAGCAACTTCTAAAGTCCATACTTTATTGGTGTACATGGATTCCATTTCGGATCTCATTGCATCCAGCCACTTCACTGAGTCGCTACTCGTGATAGCCTGCTGAAAACTAGTAGGCTCATCATCATCGATGATGCAATCCTCTCGATCCCCATTAAGAAGAAAACCATAGTATCTTTCAGGAGGATGAGAAAGCCTACTAGATCTGCGGAGTGGCGTTGGTTCGTCATGTTCTATTGAAATCTGAGATCCTTCTAAGTCTTCGGTTGCAGTTTGAGGTTCTGGAATTTCTTCCAGTTCTACCGTGCTCCCACTAATTTCTTTTGCAAGAAATTCGCTTTCTAAGAAGACAATGTGACGAGCGACCAACACCTTTTGTTCTTCAGTGTGGTAGACAATGTACCCCCTTGAATGCTTGGGGTATCCTACAAACTTGCATAAAACCGATCGTGCTTCGAGCTTGTCCGGATTATGCTTTTTAACATATACCGGACATCCCCATATCTTGATATACTTGAGATATGGTCTCTTCCCACACCACATTTCATATGGAGTGGTAGGTACAGACTTAGTTGGAACTCTATTCAATAGGTATGCGGCTGATTCTAGAGCAAATCCCCAGAAGGAAAGTGGCAACTCAGCACTACTCATCATTGAACGCACCATATCTAATAGCGTGCTATTCCTCCTTTCTGATACACCATTATGCTGAGGTGTATAAGGCGGAGTAAGCTGAGAGACAATTCCATTCTCTTTTAAGTATTCAAGGAAACTGGTACTTAAGTATTCTCCACCTCGATCAGATCGAAGTGTCTTGATGCTTTTACCAGTCTGTTTCTCTACTTCATTTTTATACTCCTTAAACTTCTCAAAGGCCTCGGGTTTATGTTTTATTAAGAATATATGTCCATACCTAGAGAAGTCATCTGTAAAAGTTATGAAGTAGGAGTGACCGCTTCGTGCATGCGTAGACATCGGACCACATACATCACTGTGTACTAGTCCCAAGAGTTCAGTGGCTCTTTCTCCGTGTCCGGTGAACGGAGATTTGGTCATTTTTCCTTTGATACATGATTGACAAGTTGCATATGATAAATATTCAAACGGATCTAGATATCCATCTTTATGTAACTTAGTCAACCTTGTTTCATTTATATGACCAAGTCTACAATGCCATAGGAAGGCTTGATTCGAATCTGGAGCCTTTCTTTTACGCGTGTTTTGAATATTGAAAATTTGAGGTTGATTAAGTATGTATATGCCGTTTTCCAGTGTGCCAAACCCAATCAGTTCTTGATTTAGGAGAATGTTCATGACATATCTTTCAAGCACAAAATTATATCCTTTATTAGACAACAAAGATACTGATATAATATTACACAACATACTGGGAATACAAAAACAGCTGTACAATACCAAAATGTGTCCACTATTCAACCCTAGGTGATATTCTCCTATTGCAACTGCATCTACATGCATTCCATTGCCCATCCGGAGAGTCATATCACCTGCCCCCAGTACTCTACTATTTCTCAGATCCTGCAAAGAATTACAGATGTGAGAACTAGAACCGGTATCAAGTACCCATGAAGTAGAGTTTACTGAAAGACAATTTTCGATTACGAACACACCTGAAGCAGAAGCAACAGCTTGCTTCATGTCCTTGGCTTTAAAGGCCATACAGTCGTTCTTCCAGTGCCCTTGCTTGTGACAATAGAAGCACTCGTTCTTTTCTGCCTTCACCCTTCCTGCCTTGTTCGTTCCCTGCACCTTCTTGACCCCACCCTTCGGTTTGGTGGCTTTCATCTTCTTCTTCCCTTTAGCTTTCGCTTTAGATTTAGAAGAAGATGATTGGCCAACATACAGAACGGGGGTCTTCTCCTTTTTCAAGGAGGTCTCTGCTACCCTCAACATATTGAGGAGCTTTGGAAGATCCGCTTCCATTTCGTGCATGTTGAAGTTCAGCACGAACTGAGAGAAGCTGTGGGGAAGGGACTGCAAAATCAAGTCGATATACAAATCATTCTCTAGCACGCATCCCAGGTTTGCGAGTTCCTCAATGAGGGTGATCATTTTGAGGACGTGCTCTCCAACAGGCGATCCTGGAGCTAACCTCATCTGGAAGAGTTTCCTTGAGGTTTCGTACCTCGCGATACGGGAGTGTTCACCATACAATTCCTTGCAATGGAGGAATATGGATACAATATCCATACTCTCGTGCTGTTTCTGGAGTTCATTATTCATGGACGTCAGCACGATACACTTAGCTCGCTCACAGTCTAGATCCTAGGTTTTACGAACTTCCTTGTCCGTAACTGAGGAATCTGGTCCTGGGATAAGGGGAGGAACAGCGGTGGTAACATATGCAACTTTGTCATAAGTCAGCGCAATATTGACGTTCCTTAGCCAATCTTTATAGTTCTGCCCGGTCAGTATATTCTTTTCAACTAATAGTTTTAGTCCAGTCATGGTAGCTGCCAGAGAGAGAGAAAAGAAAACACTCAGCATATGCTCTTGCAAGTTTAGATTGGTTATTATTTTATCTAAACAGGATAGCTCCCACTGTTTCCTCAAATCCTTCTTCAAAACCTAAAAGAAGAACTAGTCAGGATTTAATCACACGTTACAATTCTTGCTTAACCTTTCAGCCAGGCTGGTGTTGGTACTTCGAGGGAGGTTTTTCAACGCTTTCGCGAAGTTCCTTAATTAAAGAACCTCTTTTCCCTGGAGGCGTAGCCCCTCTAACACCTTTCTAGGCACCTACTAGGTTTATAGCATTGATTGTTAAGTGAGAGAAATTCCCGAGAGTAATCCTACTCATCAGTGGGATCGGGATCCAACTATCATTGCATGATGCCCTAGATGGAAGCCACTCTAGTCACCACACTCCAGAAGGTAAGCTAAATCTGCAAGTTTCCTTTATGTTTGAAACTCCCGATGTGATTTTTACCCCAAGCTCTTATAGACCTTGACGTAGGCCAACAAGTCATAAGACGCAAGTCAAGTTCTACCTGTCGTTGTCCTGATTAATTTAAATACATCGTACAAGCCCTTGACGTAGGCCAACAAGGTGTACGTCTGTATTAAACTAATGCATCTATCTATGCAACAAATAGGCACACACACTGCTACCATTCACTATGCCTTGACGTAGGCCAACAAGCATAGCATGAATACGATGTGCTGTCTATTTGAAACGACGGAGGGTTACGGCTGGTTTTTGGCAAAAAACTGTTTAACGTAGTGAACTTGATTTGATCGAAGGAACTAAGATAGCTTTTATTAAAAGGAGTGGTTTAAGCTCCGCATTTAAAATTTGCTTTTTCAAGAAAACCGAGTCGTTTTTAGAAATTGTTCCAACGATTCAGTTTAGGTTTTATTTTCTTTGCATTAATAATAATGCGTCCCATCTTTAACCTATCATTACAGATAACAACGAAAATACAACGTCCTCTTATGCCATCCGCATTCGCCACGGGGTCCCGTCATCACCCGTTAGGTTACTTAACTAACGACAGAGCGGGGGCTGGGCTAGCGCGGGTGTAAAACATAAGCGACGTCTAAATAGCTATCATATATAGATATTGTACATTCGTCAGACGCAATAATAGGCATTCCAGATCACAGATAAACAATATTGGATTAGCAAGCAATCCGCATTTCTTTTGAGCCTGCAATGAAAGACGGATTACACAGTTGTGATGAATAGTCATTTTCCCACCCAGACCCCTACGGGTACGGCAAACTACCCGCCAAGTACCAGAAGTGAAGCGGTCTGCCCCGGCACTTCAAAATACCCGGTAGTTTGTGCACCCCACCTTGGGTCTATCCTAGGAGAAAAAACAGTAAAAAGAAATAATACAACGGTGGCTACAACCGCTACCTGGATGTGCCCCGCAAAATAATATTACAACTTATTACATTTACATCAAACGAATTAATACAATAACCCATCACATAAACCCGGCTAATCACCACAACAGTCCAATACAGTTTATATACACAAACAGTTATATATAGCATCACAGATATGTGCAACCCCCTGCCAACCGACATACTAGCAGTTAGGGGAGGTTTACGAACACAAAAAACATTTCGCAGATATAATCAAACAAGCAAATACCGTATAATTTCGATCGATTAAACACATTTAATTTTGCTCCAATACTTCTCTGTAAATCTGAAACCTGAGAAAAAATAAAAATTACCAGAAAACACCAAATATCACAGAGAAACAACACAAGAAACTTGGGATGATGAATCGTCCAAAGCGCGGCGGAATCGCGGCGGATCGGTAGGATCGGCCGCGGTTCCGCGGCGCTATGGCCGATTCATGAGCCCAATTTTCTTGGGTGTTCTAATACATTCATTTAGGTCATTCTGAGGGTCCCTGAAAAAATTTTGGACCTCATTTAAAATTCGACAGAAAGTACATGATATCGGGGTTTTTCCGGTTTGTTTTTCCGTTCGAAATTCATACAAATTTGCAAGTGTGTTAAATACAGTTTAGCTAGGCTTTGATACCACTGTAAGTCGATGTTCAACACCCCAATACTTATGGGGAGGCGGAAATATGAATAACAATCTTATTCTATGATTAAACATCGAATAACCGTATGAATCGTTTGCTAAACAAGTTTTAACAAAAGCTATAGAGTTCTAAACTACTATGTTAAGAGATTATACCAAACGGTTCTAGTCCTTCGTCTTAATGTTATCTACGGCCTCTTTAGATCTCCACGTCCTCTTCGGCTTTCTACCGTGATAGACGATCCACCCGAGAACCCTAATCCAAGCTATAACCTCTAAACTTGAGGTTACTTAGTTTCTCTAGTTGCTAAATAGAGTAGCTAAGGTGATGTAGAGATAGGTTATGGAATGATTAGTCTTTCCTAATCCTTGTTCTCAACTCATGAGGGTAGGATTAGGTTTGGTGAATGAGAGAGAACTTGAAGAGAGAGAGTGAGAAGATGATAATGATAATAATAATGAAAATGAAAAAGCTTCTCACTAGATATATGAAACATAATGAATTAAAAAGAAATGAATAATATGAGATTATTCATCATGTTTCATTAATGCAAGTGGGTGATTCATTATGTGAGTCATTAAGCATTTAATAATGCATTAATGACATGATGAATCACTCACAATGAGTCATTAATTCATTAAATGAAAATGCCACCTCTCCCTCCATGTCACATCCTTCTAGAAGCTTCTCGGAAAATTACGAGAACGCCCCTCTCATCCGTGAAAACACGGAAAAACTTTAGACTGTATAAATCCAATAACCTGATACTAGAATCTGGCTTAAACCAAAGCCGGCTAGTACAAACTGTCCGAATGTCGTACGTGCGTTCAAACACGTATGCGTCCGAACCTTTGTCGTAAAACCATACGACCTCTATATCTTTTCGCCTGGGTTTGGGAAATCTCTATGTGGGACTCTAAAGACTCAACTACTACGCTGGCAGTGGGTTTAACCACAGACCGCAAGCGGCACTAGCTGTACGTAACGGTCCCCAGGTAGTTGTCGATAAGAAAGCTTGATGAGGTAACCCATCTGAAATCCTACTGAGCCTGTCTGTGACAATATCCGCGCAGTCCGGTCTGTTCGTCTAAGAGTATCGCATGTATGGTCTACGGAGGTGGTGGACGTCAGACCCCTAATAACCGTACAAGTCTTGTCGGTATGGTTCAAGACCACCCGAGAATCTACTGATCATTCCATCAATAATTCTCAATCAGCCCTGGCCAGGGACTTATTGTAATGACCAACCGACCACAGTGCGATATCAACTCCCTATACCGGGAGAGACGAATCCCTAAAAGTCGCTCACTGCCTCCACGTGGCTCGGGACTGTGCCTAACTGAAACCTGTTTGCACGACTCCTTTGAGCCGTGGTAGGGTAATAATCAAAGCACAGTGGGAACTCACACGAGACAAATAATGACCTTAAGTCAACGGACTATCTGCACACATGTCACCTGAGAACTGCTATCTGACGTTAGGTATAATACCATCCAGTCAGTTCTCGGCGAGTCCTGTCCGGTGTACTCACACCCAGTGAGCATCTGTATACAATCTTTGGTGAACACCACCAATGGTTGTGGGACCAATCCATCGCCCCTCGTCAGGGTCTAGATATGTATACACTAGTCTACTCCGGAGTATCGATGCCCAATCTCGATACTCCTGCGACCAGGGACATCTAAAGGTGTGCCTTTTGACTATCCAGCTCCTACTAGTATGACTGCCATCACAACGCCGGTAGTCAGACAAACACCCTATGGGCTTTATCAACATATATATATAAATACCAAGTAAAATATATCATACGTTAAGACAAAGTCAAACCAAATAGCGTACTATTATATCAAGCAAGACTGTCATGTACATACATATCCCAAGCATCCTATACAATGTAGGCCTCTAGGGCATATATATCCAACACTAACCTTGTCATTCTGAGGTGGAACAAAATTGTTTGGCGGGTAAGAAGTGTTAGGCACAAAATTGTTCACTTGATTAGGGTAAGGTTGCTGTTGGAAAGGTTGTTGAAATTGAGTTTGTGAAGGTGCTTGTTGTTGTGGAGAAGGAGGCCTTTGAAAATTGTTGTTTCCTTGGAATTGTTGATTTTGGTTCCAAACGAAATTTGGGTGACTCTTCAAACCCGGATTGTATGTCGAAGAGTATGGATCATTTCTTTGTCGTTGCTGAAAGGCAGCATGACTTGATCATGTTCTTGAGTAGATACATTGTAAGGACACTCTTCGGTGAGATGTAATGGATCCGAACAACAAGCACAAACAGTTCGAGGAGGCACAACAGGGGCAGGAGAAGGCGATGTGATTTTGGTCACAATCGCTTCTAGCTTTTTCGTAAGAGCGGCCATCCCGGCTTTCATAGCAATCGACATATCTAAGTGATGTATGCCTGCCCTAGATTGACCAATAGAAGAAGATGATGATGTGGTCTTGGTGCTCTCCCACTGAATTGTTTGTTCACTAAGGTCCTCAAGAAACTGCCATGCTTCCTCACTAGATTTGGATAGAAAGTGACCTTGACAAATGGTTTCTGGCGACTGCTTCATTGCCGGGTTCAATCCCTCGTATAATGTTTGGGAAAGTTGCCAATTTTCGATCCAATTGTGAGGGCATTGAACGAGTAGGTCTTTGAATCTTTCAAAACACTTCTAAAATGGTTCGGAAGGATGCTGGGAAAATTGTATAATCTCATTACGGATTCTAGCAGTTTTGTGATGAGGATAGAACTTTTTATGAAAGGCTTTCACAAACTCTTCCCAATTCTTAATTGAATGCGACGCGGTGCTGTATAGCCACTTCTCGGCTAAGTCACATAAGGTGAAAGGAATGACCCTTAGCCTTATAGCATCATCAAATAATTGGGTTGTTTTCATCATAGCGCAAACGTTTTGGAATTTTTTGATAAAGATATATGCATCTTCAGATTCCAAACAGTGAAACTTGGGTAGCATATTGATGAAGTGGGGTTTGATCTTGAAATTGTCCCCATTAGCTGGTGGGAGGGAAAGACAAGTAGGTAGGGCGGTGCGGATGGGGTAGAAAAGATCCAGGAGCGCGACTCGTGTGGGCGCTTCAATAAGCGGGTGATTCGAGTTATTCGCACCTAACGGAGGTGGAATCAGTCCCGTCGATAAGGTGTTGTTAGGATTGTATACCGACATACCTTCGGAAGAAGAATTTGAAGGTGAAAGTGAAGAAGTGGAAAGGATTTCGACTTCGGAGTCGAAAGGTTCGTCGGTCGGTACCAACGAAACACGGACTAATCGGGCGCTAGTGTCCCTAGTCCAACCGGACATACACTAAAGGGTAGTGTAGTCAAAAGATGAAAGACAAAATGTAGAGGTAAGAGAACGTCAATGAGAGAAAGTGGTGTGAGTGAAGTGCAAAGATTTCTTTAGCGACAAGTTGCAAGTTTTGAAAAGATTTTTCCTTTTTTATGTGAGCTTTTTGCAAAAAGATTTTTGAAAAGAGTCTTATGACACAAATTCAATCAACCACAAATGCACAATCAGGCCTAGATCTAAGGTCACCTAGGTCAGCTAGACAGCTCCTAACTATTCCAAAGGGCAAGAAATAGAGCCTCAAACCGCCTCTTCACCGCTAATTGCGGCCAGGTAAGTGCCAGGTGAGTGGGAGGCTCCCCACTACAAGTAGTGGTCCTAATTAAGTAACCACTCGCCTTTGACACACTTTCCTAGACACCGCAAAGTCATGTTAGGATAAACGGCCGATGCCTATAACTAGTCCTCTGTCCTATTGAGCGCGACGTCCTTAGGGCTGAGTCTAGTATTTTTTAATTAAGAATGGACAATGCAAATTCTTTAAGTGATTTCTGTTAAGCGTGTCGTTCTTTTAAGCGCAGAGCAAAGAATCCTGCAGAAAATCAATTTATTGGAAGGGGGAAGAAGATTTTTAGCGCAAAGAATCCTGGAGAAGATTTGGAAAAAGATATATGGGGATTTGCAGAGGGGAGAATGAGGAAACAAACCGACAAAATTTCACGCGCTGACGACGCAAACGGACCGTGGTTCCGCGGTGGGAGCTAGCCTACGGCGGCGGATTAGCGGCGCAGTGGTGTGTTCACTTCCCGAGAAAAATTCTATTGTTCTGTTGTTAAGACCCCCTTCTCTTCTGATATCCCTTTTTCTGTTTCGCTCTCTGGATTTTTCCAGATCCGTCGACCCTGCAAAAATTCACACAAGAAACCCTTCAAACAATAAAAGATGATAGAATTTTTATATATTTTTTATTTTTTCAATTTTTATGGTTTTTTTTATATTTTATATTAACCCGAAATTACAAAAAGGAAATTTTACACCATCCCCGGCAACGACGCCATTTGGTTTAGAGAGATTTTACGATCAAAAATATAATTACCGCAATCAAGAACGGCGTCGTTGTAGTATAGTGGTAACTATTCCCGCCTGTCACGCGGGTGACCCGGGTTCGATCCCCGGCAACGGCGCCATTTGATTTAGAGAGATTTTACGATCAAAAATATAATTACCGTAATCAAGAACGGCATCGCATGGTAGATAGCCGGTGAGTACGGAACGGTCCACAGGGATGTTGTAAATTTCCTAAATGTTATTACGAACTAATTCCAAAGGGTGTTGGATCTTTTTAATTAAATCTAAAAACTAAGTTGAGTTATACTAGGATTAGGAATCTTGCTAGGATTAGGTTTAGGTAAAGTTTGGTAAATAAAAATCTACACCTCTTTCCAATGCCTTAAATTAGATATCATATTAGGGGTTATGGTAAATATTAATAAAGGGATTAGGATGATTGGGAAGATATTTCTTCCTCTAGATCCTTGTCCTTCCTTTCTTAATCTTTACCCTAACCTCAATGGAAAACTTACAGATCCGGTCTTTTATACTACGGTATCACCGCTACCTCGTGGGTAGAGTGCCGTAGGGAGCGGAAGATGAAAGTATGGATGGAGTCCTAATTGTTCATAAGAGATTGGCAAAGAAAGAGATGAGAGATCTTCATGTCTCAAACCCTTCCCTATTCCAAACCCTAACAAGTGAGGAAACTACTCGCTCATTGAGGGATCTAAGAAAGACATAATTTTTATGATTTTGTTTTGATTTAAGAGATGAAAGATCTACTGCAAGTTAATAAAAAATTCTAAACTATATTAAACTAGAGCAAGAAAAGAGATTACCTAGGGCAGAAATTAAAACTAAAACTAGGGCAGAAAAATAAACCAACTTACGATTGATGCTCTCTAAACTTCAAAGGAAATCCGAAATTTTATTGATGAAATGAAGCATGAGAAAATACAATGAATTGGGTCTCTATTTATTGGACATAGAAAACCCTAGGTTTACAATTGCCGCACGTCTGCATTTACAAAAATACCCCTTAGGAAGACTATTCAGCGCCGCAACAGCAATTGGTAAAATTTTCTGACACCACGGGCACTAGATGGCCGCGGAACCGCGGCGGGAGTAGGGGTTGGGCCGCGGTTCCATGGCCCATTGGAGAGTTTAGCTGCTAAAACTTTGTGGTCTTTATCTGGCTTCTTGGGCTTCCTAGTTATTCAGTATTTTTCTCAATTTGGCTTCTAAGTTTCTTCCAGATCTCCCAGTGAATTGTAGTGGACTTTTTCCGTTCGCTTTGTAATCTTGGACCTTGCGTTGCCTTGTACTGATCTTTTGTGTATGCTTGATTAAGATCTTTCTATTTGTTGGTCAAAGTCCCTTTTTTGTGTCGTCTTTTTTCTTTTTCACTGTTTTCGCTCCAAGAACCTGTAACCTGTACTAAGTAGCAGACATGGGTCAAAAGCACCTGTTTTATTGTAAAAATGCATAAGAATGGGGAATATAATAATACAATATTATGATATGAACAGAGCACATATGTGATATGTGCGGGACTGAGAATGATACGTGTATGCGATACCGTATTAGATTCTCGCGATATGAGATATCGGCCGGGTATATGTGATATAGCCGGGTCATCGAATCAAGTGTTGATTCGATGAACTGATACAGATTATATTAGTCGGTTATTTATGAAATAGCCGGATTATCGGATCAAGTGTTGATTCAATAATTTAATGTATAATTATATATTTGATATATTAAATTACATTAACTAATATAAGCTCACTTAATGATTCTTTTTCTCACTCGGGTAATACATTAATATATATGCGATATATATTAATTGTATTATTTTATTTTTTTACAATAAATATTGTATATGTGATATATAATATTGTAATATGTTATGGTTATAAATGCAATATGTTTTGTGGAGTTTAAATATGGTTAGGGTTTGGATTAGGATTAAGCTTTCATGAAGCTTTCAAGAAGCTTCTTGAAGCTTTGACTTTGACCTTGTTATTTTGTGATATTTTACAAAGATATTTCTTTAACCCAACCCTTTAACCATAGTTAAATCTCTACATGGGTTAAGTCTTCTTACTTATCCCATGGTTGCATTTCTAACCCCACTTGATTCACTATTCATCACAAAAGGTTTTGATCTTCTTCTTCTTCTTTCTTTGATGAAAAGCTTTCTAGCTTTTTCATTTGTGATATTTATATGTGAGAAATTGAAAACAAAAGAGTGCTAAATTCCTACTTCATCATCCTCATCTATTCTAGCCGCTTAGATTAGGGTGTTTGCTTTGCTAATACTTGATTAGCAAAGCAAAAGCTTGGGCTTGAGTTTCTTCAAGGTAGATCATCTTTGTTATCGGAAGCAAGCTTGCATCTTTCTCTTCATAGAGCCTCTCTTGAGTCCGGGTACTCGATGATCGCAGCGAAGGGACCTCAACACGGAGCTTTAGAAGTGAAGGAACGGACTACAAAGGTTGTAATCCCTAACTCTTAGATGTAAAGTTGTTTACATGCTTTGTTTCGCCTAATCTCTAGTCTAAGATCTTGATTAGGGTTGTTCGGCACGTCTAAATTTATCTGTGATACTTAGGTAACTTAAATGATGGGACTTCATTAATGAGATTAATGAAAGAAAATAAATCTAAAGATGTCGTGGAATCGAATTTTCAAAAATAGGTAGCTCTAGTTCTTTCTTTGCATAGCGGTATTCCTTGTAGAATAACCAGCACCTTATTCGATAAGGAAAGAGCCGAGATCCCTTCATCGGGAGTGACCTCTTTACCAATAACTGGCAGATGCTACAACCCTCGGTTTTGTCTGTTGATTGCTTCTATAGTTTTTGCTTTGCATAGTGGTATTTATGAAATATCCTGCACCTCATTCGATGAGGAAAGAGCCGAGATCCCTTCACCGGGAGTGACCTCTTAAGCAAAACTAGTAAAAGCCTAAAAAACACTCCATTTAAATTATTTGATTCTACAACGATATCAAGTTCATTACGTGAAAGGTTTTCTTAAAAACCTGTCGTAGCTCTCCGTCATTTCAGATAAGTACTTCATAGTATTCATGCTACGTCTGTTGGCTTTCGTCAAGGCGTAGTGTGCGGTGGCTTTTTATGCTTATCTGCATAAGCATATGATGCGATTGAGTTAGGGCGGTCGTGCGACTTTGTTGGCTTTCGTCAAGGGTCGTGCGGGTGGGTTTAATTCAATCAAGAAATGTACGGGTTGAACTTGACTAGCACCCTATGGTTTGTTGGCTTTCGTCAAGGTCAAAGGATGCTAGAGGTAAAATATTATCGAGAATTTCAAGTGTTGAAATTTGCAATGAGATTGCATACCTTCTATGAGATAGTTGGATCCCGATACCCACTGCGAGTAAGAGTTACTCCTGGGGGAGTTTTATACATTACAATTAGCCGATCAAGTAGGTGTCTAGAAAGGTGTCAATGGGGTTACACCCCTAGGAAAACAAGGTTTATTTTAATTAGGTCTGTGCGAAAGCACGAGGAAACTCCCTCAAACTACCGTCACTGGCCTGGCTGAAAGATTGGCGAACTTATAGGGTGTAATTAATCCTGGCTAGTCTTTCCTTTTAGGGTTTGAAGGAAGATTTGATAAAAACAGTGGGAGCCATCCTGATTAGATAAAATAATAACCAATCTAATCTTGCAAGAGCATATGCTGAGTGTTTTCTTCTCTCTCTCTCTCCAGGTAGCGACCATGTCACACCTTAATCAAGATAATAATTTGCATGTGTTGACCGAACCCGCTTGTTATACTGTGCTGGGGAACGTTGGTCCCGCTCCAACTTATAATTGTTATAAGACCGAGCAGGAAATAGGGGATTACCAGGATTCCCGTGCCGCCCAAACGAAAAAAGTGCATGATGATGCATCTTCTTCAGGTGAGTTAATTACCGAGAACTGTTTTTCAGTATCCTCTACGTCCTGGGTATGTGATACTGGATCAGGATCCCGAAAATGTAATATGTTACAGGGGCTACAGATAGGTAGAGAACTAAGAATGGGTGATATATCTCTAAGTGTTAGAGAATTGTGCAATTGTTGCAGCCAAGTTGTTGGCAGTTATCACCCTGTATTAGCAAATACGTTGATTCCGAACGAATGTTATTAGATACCGAACCTGATATACAACATCATATCAGTCTCTTTATTTAGTAAAGAAGGATATAATTTTGTATTTGTTGGATAATGTTTTGAACATTTCCTATATCAACAGTTGATTGGTTCAGGCACGTTATCTAAAAGCATATACGTTGTAAATCAAACCAAACAGTTCTTAACGTACAGAACACACACAAGCGGAAGAGTTCAGAAATGAACGAATCCTTCTTGAGGCATTGTAGACTAGGTCATATCAATGCGACCCGACTAGCTAAGTTACATTAAGATGCATATTTAAATCAGTTTGAACTTATATCTTGTGAAACTTGCCAATCATGTCACAAAGATAAGATGACCTTAGATCCGTTTATTGGAAACGGAGAAAGAGTTAGAGAACTTTTGGGATTGATACATGATGATGTATATAGGTCCCCTGTATACAAATGCCAGGATTGGTTCTTTATACTTCATTACATTCACTGATGATCTCTCAAGATTCGGACATATGTTCCTGTAGAAACACAAGTCTGAAGTTTTTGAGAAATTCAAAGAATATAAGTATGAAGTAGAGAACCAAAACGGGTATAAGTATTATGTCCTTTGATGTTATCAGGGAGGAGAATACTTGATGTTAGGTCCACATTACCTACCCCGGTTCTTTCGGGGTGGCGGTATAGGTAAAAATTAAATTTTCTCACAAGGTAACATGGACCATCCATGAAGGATCTTTGCTAAACAAAAACTAACATATTAACTACAAGTTCTAGCTACTATGTAGAATGGTTATACCTAGATCTTGAACTCCTTCTCTTCTTGTTGTGGTTCTCCTTCTTGCTTGCTCCTTGTAGTGGCGTAGACGGCTCCTTCTCGTCGTCTTCTCTTTGCCGAAGATAGATCCACCCAAGGGCCTCTACCTTGAGCTCCTAGCTCAACCAAGAGGTAACTAGAGTGCTTGGTTTGATAGACAAAGAACCCTAGAAAGAGTAGAGAGATGTTTTGATGGTTTTTTCTCAAAAGCTTTTGATTTTCAACACATGAAAGATTAAAGCTTTGAGAGGAAGAGGGAGGGCTCAAAAACATGAGAGAGAAAGAGCAAGAGAGAATAGAGTAGAATTCTACAACCATGCTCAAATAATAGTGAATTATGAAATAATAATAATGATTAAAGAAATTGTGATGGTTCATTTGGAATGACCATTATCATTTCACATTAAATGAATTTTGCAAGAATCAAGAAGCATCTTTCGTGTGAAATGATGATGGTCAAATGGTCAACATAAGTCAACCTGTCAACCAAAGTCAAAAAGTCAACATAAGTCAAATGGTCATCCTAACCTTGGCACAATTATCTTTAATTAATATCATTAATCATATTTCTCATTTTCATTAGGGTTTGGAAAAAGACAACTGTCAACAACCCTAATGAGAATCCTCTGTCTCTGTCAACTGTGCATACACACCTGCATCCGTGTTCCAAGGAACATGAATACAATAAGATAAAACCAATCCCAAAACAATTACTAGGATCGGGCTTAAACCAAAACCCGCTAGTAATAACTGCCCAGACACCAAACGTGCACAAGTGTGCGGATGTGAACGAACCCTGTCGCAAAACCATGCGACCTCTACTCTGTTTTGCCCAAAGGCGAATAATCCTCTGTGTGGGACTCTAAAGACTCGACACTACGCTGGCAGTGGGTTTAACCATAGGCCGCAAGCGGTACTAGCTGTACGTAACGGTCCCCAGGTAGATGCCGATAAGAAGACTGATGAGGCGAACCCATCCGAACTCCTACTGAACCAGAATGTGACAATCTCCGTACAGTTCGGTCTGTTCGTCTGAGAGTATCGCATGGCGGGCCTAGGGGGCGGTAAACGTCAGTCCCCTAATAGCGGTACAAGTCGTGTCTGAGTGTAGCCCAGAACACCCTGTGAAACTACTGGAAACACTACCAGTAATTCTCGCTTGCCCTGGCCAGGGACGACTATGTGTAATGGCTCTCCTAGACACAGCGCGATATCAACTCCAAATACCGGGAGAGACGAATCCTGTCTAACCATCACTGCCTCCAAGTGCTTCGGGACTGCACCCAACTACTACCTGTTTGCACGACTCAATAGAGCCGTGGTAGGGTAGTAATCTAAGAACAGTGGGATCACACTCGAGGCGAAGTGACAGTGTCAAGTCAGCAGACTAAGCTGTACTCATGTCACGTGGGAACTGTTAACTGACGATAGGTATAATACCAACCAACAGTTCCCGACGAGTCCTGTCCAGTGTACTCGTAACCTAACGAGCACCTGCATACTATCTCCAGTACGACGTACTGATGGCTGTGGGACAGACCATCTCCCCTGCTAGGACGAGAAGCGTATGCACTAGTCTACTCTGGAATATCGATGCCCAGTCTCGATAATCCTACGACTAGGGACCAACATAAGGATTTGCTTATAGACAACCCAACCCCTACTAGTGTGATCACCATCACAACGCCGGTAGTCAAGCAAAGATCCTAAGGGCTCCATCAATATGTTTTTAGCGATATGTTGAAAGAAACATATACATATATTAAGATAGAAACAAACCAAGTGGCATACTACTATATCGAGCAAGACTGTCATAAACCCGTATATATATCCCAAGCCTCCAAAATGTATTATACAAATTAGTACTATCCAATAATGGCCTCTAGGGCATACATATCCAACAATCTCCCACTTTCACTAAAGGCCAGTAATTGGTGTACCGCATACCCAACGTCTGCATTAAAGCCAGCTGCTGGCGTACCGCATACCCAATAACTCAAAAAGTTGGTCGAACTGTGTTTGAGGAAGAGCCTTTGTGAATGGATCCACCGTGTTGTCTTTTGTGTCCACTCTCCGTTCCTCGATCTCGTGGCGATCAATGATCTCCCTGATCAGGTGATACCGCCTTAAGATGTGTCTGGATTTTTGATGGGACCTTGGTTCCTTCGCTAAAGCTATAGCCCTATTGTTATCGCAATACAATGGTATTAGGTCAACAATGGACGGAACCACCTGAAGTCCACTAATGAACTTCTTCATCCAGACCGCCTCTTTTGCGGCTTCGCTTGCAGCAATGTATTCAGCCTCCATCGTCGAGTCTGCGACGGTATCCTGTTTGGAACTCCTTAAACACACCGCCCCTCCGTTGAGGATAAACACAAAACCCGAGACAGACTTGATGTCATCTTTGTCACTCTGGAAGCTTGAATCGGTAAAGGACTCGACCCTGAGGTCTCTATTACCGTAAACCAGGAACATCTCCTTAGTCCTTCACAGGTACTTGAGAATGTTCTTCACTTCCGTCCAGTGGTTCTCACCTGGGTCTGACTGATACCGGCTCACCACGCTCAGCGCGTAAGCTACATCTGGTCTTGTACATAGCATCGCATACATTATAGATCCTACCGCCGAAGCGTAGGGTATAGTGCCCATGCGAACCCTCTCCTCGTCAGTCTTAGGAGACATCTTCTTGGATAGGGTGATTCCGTGCAATGCGGGTATATTACCGCGCTTGGAATCTTCCATACTAAATCTCTTTAGTACGGTCTCTATATACCTGGACTGCGAAAGCCCAGTAATCTCTTGGATCTATCTCTGTAGATCTTGATCCCCAGAATGTACGAGGCATCACCCAGGTCCTTCATGGAGAACCTTTGTGATAAGAATAGCTTGACAGATTGTAGCATAGGAATGCCATTTCCTATCAAAAGAATGTTGTCCACGTACAAGACTAGGAACACGACAGTTCGTCCTACAATCTTCTTATAGACACAAGGTTCATCTTCGTTCTTGATGAAATCAAATTCCATGATTGCCTCATCAAAATAGATGTTCCAGCTCCGCGATGCCTGCTTTAATCCATAAATGGATTTAAGCAACTTGCACACCTTCCCGCTGCTCCCACTGTCTACGAAACCTTCTGGCTGATCCATGTTAATGCACTTTTCCAAACAGCCGTTTAGAAAAGCCGTTTTTACGTCCATCTGCTAGATTTCTTAGTCATGGAAGGCAGCAATGGCAAGTAGGATCCAAATGGATTTGAGCATAGCCACTGGAGAAAAAGTTTCGTCATAGTCCACACCAGGTCTTTGACGAAAACCATTTGCAACGAGTCTAGCCTTATAGGTTTCCACCTGCCCATCTACACCAAGTTTCCTTTTGTTGATCCATTTGCATCCAACGGGTTTTACCCCAGGTGGAGCAATATCCAAGGTCCACACTTTATTGGTGTACATGGACTCCATTTCAGATTGCATAGCATCCAGCCACTTATCAGAGTCCCTACTGATGGCCTGCCTGAAACTGGTAGGGTCATCTTCTTCCAAGATGCAATCCTCTCGATCCCCTTCTATGAGAAAACCGTAGTATCTCTCGGGCAGATGAGAAATCCTACCAGATCTGCGGAGTGGCTGAGGTTCTTCTGGGACTATTGAATTTTCTGGTTCTACTAAATCCTCAGTTTGAGTTTGTGGATCAGATATTTCATCCAGTTCTACCGTGCTCCCACTTATTTCTTTTGCAAGAAATTGCCACTCTAAAAAGGTGGCGCGACGAGCAACGAACACCTTCTGTTCCTCAGTGTGGTAGAACAGATATCCCAGAGAATTTCTAGGATATCCCACAAACTTGCACAAAACTGATCGTGCTTTAAGCTTGTCCGGATTTTGTACCTTTAAATAGGCCGGAAAACCCCATACCTTAATACGTTCAAGATACGGTTTTTTACCACTCCATATTTCATATGGAGTCTTAGGTACTGATTTAGACGGAACCTGATTCAGTAAGTATGCTGCTGTTTCTAGCGCAAGTCCCCAGAATGAAAAAGGAAACTCAGCATTACTCATCATGGAGCGAACCCTGTCCAATAGGGTACGGTTCCTCCGCTCTGATACGCCGTTGTGCTGTGGTGTGTACGGAGGAGTAAGCTAAGAGAGAATTCCATTCTCTTTTAAGTAATTTAGAAATTCTGTGCTTAAGTGCTCCCCTCCTCTATCAGACCGGAGGATCTTGATACTTTTGCCAGTCTGGTTCTCTACTTCGTTTCTGAATTCCTTGAATTTCTCAAAAATTTCAGATTTATGTTTCATAAGATACACATATCCAAATCTAGAGAGATCGTCAGTGAATGTGATGAAGTACGAGAACCCACCCCTTGCATGTATAGACATTGGACCACATACATCACTGTGTATGAGTCCTAAGAGCTCAGTTGCTCTTTCTCCATGTCCGGTGAACGGAGATTTGGTCATCTTTCCTTTAAGACAAGACTGACAAGTTTCATAAGATGAAAACTCAAATGTATTCAAGAGTCCATCTTTATGCAACTTACTTAGTCTTTTCTCTCCGATATGACCAAGTCTACAATGTCATAAGTAGGATTCATTCGTACCTGAATTCTTCCTCTTGCATGTGTTTTGTACATTGAGAATTGTATTCTGATTTAGAACATAGACACTATTACACAGTGTACCTTCTGCAACCAGTACCTTATAAAGGTAAATGTTCATGATATTTCTATCAAGAACAAAGTTATATCCAACTTTAACAAGTAAAGAAACTGATATGATGTTGCAAACCATGGAAGGTACATAGTAGCAATCGTTCAAAATCATAGTATTGCCATTTGGCAACACTAGGTGATATTCACCGACGGCTGCAGCATTAACTTTGTGCTCCGTTCGCTACTCTGAGCGACATATCAGCAGGTGCAACTCTCCTACTTTTTCTCAGTCCCAGCAATAAATTACAGATATGAGATCCTGATCCGGTATCAAGTACCCAGGAGGTAGGGCAGACCGTAAAGCAGTTCTCAATTACAAGAACACCTAAAGTAGATGCAAAACTATGCTTCTTCTTCAACTGGGTATCATTGCAATCCATACAATCCTCTTTCCCCTACTCATACTCATGACTGTTGTCACAAGTTAGAGCCGAACCGACGTTCCCCAGCCCCGAATAAGAATTCGGATCGGTCAAGCGATACATTTTATTATCTTGATTAGGGCGTGAAATGGTTGCTACTTGGAGAGAGAGAAATGAAACACTCAGCGTGCACTCTTGCAAGATTAGATTGGTTTATTAATTTATCTAACAAGGATGGCTCCCACTGTTTCCTCAAATTCTTCATCAAACCCTAAAAGAAGAACTAGTCAGGATAAATCGCACGTCACAATACTTGCTTAACCTTTCAGCCAGGCTAGTGTCGATACTTCGAGGGAGGTTTTCCAACGCTTTCGCGAAGTTCCTTAATTAAATAACCTCTTTTCCCTGGAGGTGTAGCCCCGCTAACACCGTTCTAGACACCTACTTGGTTTATTGCATTGATTGTTAAGTGAAATAATCTCCCGAGAGTAATCCAACTCATCAGTAGGATCGGGATCCAACTATCATTATGTGATGACCTAGATGGAATCCACTCTAGTCACCACACTCCAGAAGGTATGCTAAATCTGCAAGTTTCGGTTTCTTTAGAAACTCCCGATGTGGATTTTTGCCCCTAACGGTTTATGACCTTGACAATGCCAACATATCATGAACCGCTAGTCAAGTTCGGCCCGTCATTATCTTGATTAACTTAGACCCACCCGCTTATCTCTTGACAATGCAAACATAGCTATGCGACTGTCCTAAATAATCTAAAAAATAAAGCTGCAAACAAGCAATACTTAGCTACCGATCACTACGCCATGACAATGCCAAAATACGTAGCTCGAATACTAGGTAGTACTTGTAGGAAATGACTGAGGGCTATGGCTGGGTTTTTAGCGAAAAACCCGTTAACGTAATGAACTTGATATCGTTGAAGGAACATCATTGCCCTTTTTAAAAATATAGTGGCGAAAACTTTTGCTAAAGAGGTCACTCCCTGTGAAGGGATCTCGGCTCTTTCCTCGTCGAATGAGGTGCAGGATATTCCAAACTAAATACCTCGATGCAAAGAAAGAATAATCGACTATAGTGAAGTTATTATCTCGACGCAAACTTTTGTCCAAGGGGTCACTCCCGATGAAGGGATCTCGGCCCTTGCCTCGTCGAATGAGGTGCTGGGCATTCATAACCGAATAACTCTGTGCAAAAACAAAAGAGAACGTCCTTGCAATAACTGCTTTTTGAAAATTGTTCAAACAACGTCTTTTAGGGTTTTTTTTTCTTTGCATTAATATAATGCGTCCCATCAATTAATCCTACCATTGCAGAAAACAACAAAAATATGACGTACGCTTATGCCATCCGCATTCGCCACGGTGCCCCATCATCACCCGTGAGGTTACTTAACTTACGACAGAGCGGCGGCTGGACTAGCGCGGATGCAAAACATAAGCAACGCCTACTAGATATCATATATAGATATATACATTCGTCAGATGCAATGATAGCCATTCCAGATCACTGATGAATAGATTGGATATGCTAGGAATTCGCGTTTCGTTCGAGCCTGCAACGAAAGACGGATTACACGGTCGCGATGAATAGCCAAACCCCACCCTAGACCCCTACTGGTGCGGCAAACTACCCGCCAAGTACCCGAAGTGAAGCAACCTCCCTCAACAACATGAGTAGGCCACTCGGCACTTCAAAATACCCGGTAGTTTGTGCACCCCACCTTGGGTCTATCCTAGGAGCAAAAACAGTAAAAGAAATAATATACAATGGCGGCTATAACGTCATCCCGGATGTGCGGCCATAAAAATAATATTACATCAATTTACATATTACATCAAATGAAAGATAAATAAACTCTCAACTCACAAACCCCGGCTATTCATCCGCGACAATACAACAAGTTCATATACACAATCCAACAATATTACAGATCACAGATATGCACAACCCCCAATAATCGACGTATAGCGATTAGTCGACGTTCAGTGTATATATCACATTACAGATATAACCATTTAGCTAAAGTTTATAGAATTTCGATCAATAACTGTATTTGAATCTACCCAAAGTAAAATCCAGTACTCAGACAAATCTGGGCAGAAACAAAAATTCCCAGAATACACAAAACCACAACAGAGAACCCAGAAGAATTTTGGCGCGCCACCGAGTTAACTCGGCCGCGGAACCGCGGTGGATCGCTTGGATCGGCCGCAGATCCGTGGTCCAATGAACGGTTCAGGCGCTAAAAATTCTACAGATTTCTCAGAAAACCCTGCTTGTATTTTTCATGTCTGAGGAAATATTTTTAGGCCAGTTTTGAAATTCGACAGAAAATACAATATTTTTGGGTGTTTTCGGGATTTTTTCCGGATCGAAGTTCTAAACACTTTGCTAACAGTTATTTGTTGTTTAGCTAGGCTCTGATACCACTGATATGTCCACGTTACCCACCACTGTTCTTTTGGGGAGGCGGAATAGGTAAAAATTAAATTTTTCTCACAAGGTAACATGGACCATCCATGAAGGATCTTTGCTAAACAAAAACTAACATATTAACTACAAGTTCTAGCTACTATGTAGAATGGTTATACCTAGATCTTGAACTCCTTCTCTTCTTGTTGTGGTTCTCCTTCTTGCTTGCTCCTTGTAGTGGCATAGACGGCTCTTTCTCGTCGTCTTCTCTATGCCGAAGATAGATCCACCCGAGGGTCTCTACCTTGAGCTCTTACCTCAACCAAGAGGTAACTAGAGTGCTTGGTTTGCTAGACAAAGAACCCTAGAAAGAGTAGAGAGATGTTTTGATGGTTTTGTCTCAAAAGCTTTTGATTTTCAACATATGAAAGATTAAAGCTTTGAGAGGAAGAGGGAGAGCTCAAAAACATGAGAGAGAAAGAGCAAGAGAGAATGAGAGTAGAATTCTACAACCATGCTCAAATAATAGTGAATTATGAAATAATAATAATGATTAAAGAAATTGTGATGGTTCATTTGGAATGACCATTATCATTTCACATTAAATGAATTTTGCAAGAATCAAGAAGCATCTTTCATGTGAAATGATGATGGTAAAATTGTCAACATAAATCAACCGGTCAACCAAAATCAAAAAGTCAACATAAGTTAAATGGTCAACCTAATCATGGCACAATTATCTTTAATTAATATCATTAATCATATTTCTCATTTTCATTAGGGTTTGGAAAAAGTCAACGGTCAACAACCCTAATGAGAATTCTCTGCCTCTGTCAACTGTGCATACACACCCGCATCCGTGTTCCAAGGAACACGAATACAATGAGACAAAACCAATCCCAAAACAAATACTAGGATCTGGCTTAAACCAAAGCCCGCTAGTAATAACTGCCCGGACACCAAACATGCACAAGTGCGCGGATGTGAACGAACCTCGTCGCAAAACCATGCGACCTCTACTCTGTTTTGCCCAAAGGCGAATAACGCTCTGTGTGGGACTCTAAAGACTCGACACTACGCTGGCAGTGGGTTTAACCACAGGCCGCATGCGGTACTAGCTGTACGTAACGGTCCCAGGTAGATGCCGATAAGAAGACTGATGAGGCGAACCCATCGGAACTCCTACTGAGCCTGAATGTGACAATCTCCGTACAGTCCGGTCTATTCGTCTTAGAGTATCGCATGGCGGGCCTAAGGGGTGGTAAACGTCAGTCCCCTAATAGTGGTACAAGTCGTGTCGGAGTGTAGCCCAGAATACCCTGAGAAACTACTGGAAACACTACCAGTAATTCTCGCTTGCCCTGGCCAGAGACGACTATGTGTAAGGCTCTCCTAGACACAGCGCGATATCAACTCCCAATACCGGGAGAGACGAATCTTGTCTAACTGTCACTGCCTCCAAGTGCTTCGGGACTGCATCCAACTACTACCTGTTTGCACGACTCAATAGAGCCGTGGTAGGGTAGTAAACTAAGAACAGTGGGTACACACTCGAGGTGAGGTGACAGTGTCAAGTCAGCGGACTCAGCTGTACTCATGTCACCTGGGAACTGTTAACTGACGATAAGTATAATACGAACCAACAGTTCCCGACAAATCCTTTCCAGTATACTCGTAACCTAACGAGCACCTGCATACTATCTCCAGTATGGCGTACTGATGGCTGTGGGACAGACCATCTCCCCGGCTGGGACGAGAAGCGTATGCACTAGTCTACTCTGGAGTATCGATGCCCTGTCTCGATAATCCTACGAGTAGGGACCAAAATAAGGAAGTGCTTACAGCCTACCCAGCCCCCACTAGTGTGATCGCCATTATAACGCCGGTACTCAAGCAAAGATCCTAAGGGCTCCATCAATATGTTTTTAGCGATATGTTAAAAAAACATATACACATATTAAGATAGAAACAAACCAAGTTGCATACTACTATATCGAGCAAGACTGTCGTAAACCCATATATATATCCCAAGCCTCCAAAATGTATTATACAAACTAGTACTATACAATATTGGCCTCTAGGGCATACATATTCAACACTTGAGCTCGGAGTTCCTGGACTATTCTAAAGGAGAATGAGATTCTCTCTCAGCATTACTCCTCCATATACACCACAGCACGTCGGTGTATCGGGACGGAGCAATCGCACCCTATATGATATAGGGTGCTCTATGATGAGTATTACTGAGTTGCCTATTTCCTTTGGGAGTTATGCGCTTGAGGAAGCTGCATACCTATTGAATAAGGTTCTAACCAAATCAGGTGCCTAGCACTCAATATGAGATATGGTATGGGAAGAGCCCATTTCTTAAGTAAGTTATGATTTGGGATTGTCCGGCCTATGTCTAAAAGAAAAATCCGGACAAGCTCGAGACAAGGTCAGTTCTGTGGAAGTTTGTTGGATATCCCAAGCATTCGCAAGGTATATCTTCTACCACACCGAGGAACAAAAGGTGTTTTATTTCTAGGCATGCCACCTTTTTAGAAAAGGAATTTATTTTGGAAACAAATTTCTAGTCATGAGGTAGAATTGGAAGGAGTTCCAGCTATACAAACTACAGCTGATGATTTGGTAGAACCGGAGGATTCAATAGTTCCTGACGAACCTCAGCCTCTCCGCCGATCTGGTAGGGTTCCTCATCCGCCTGAGAGATACTTCGGTTTTCTCAATGACAGTGGGAGCGAGGATTGCATCATAAGATGATGACCCAACTAGTTTCGAGCAGGCCATCAAGAGTTGGGACTCTGTAAGAATGGCTGGATGCTAAGCGATCTGAAATGGAATCCATATGCACCTATAAAGTATGGACTTTGGTTGCTTTATCTGAAGGGTTAAGTCCCCATCAGGAGCAAGTATATCTTGAGAAGATTACTTGGTGTAGATGGAAAAGTTGAGACTTTCATAGCTAGACTTGTTGCAAAAGGTTCTCGTCATCGACCAGGTGTGGATAATGATGAAACCGTTTCTAATACCTATGCTTAAGTCCAACCGGATCCTACTTGCCATTGCTACATACCATGACTACGATATCTGGCGGTTGGGTGTCATGACTGCTTTTCTAAATACTGATTTAGAAAAGAACGTCTATAAGTACACAGCAAAAGGCTTCATAGACAGTGGGAGCAGCGGATACGTGTGAAAGTTGCTTTACAGATTAAAGAAGGCATCGCGTGGTTGGAACATCTGTTTTGATGTCGTAATCAAAGCATTTGACTTCATCAAAATGGTAGATGAACCTTGTATATACAAAAGGATAGTAAAGAGTAAGGTGGTCTTCCTCGTATTGTACGTGGATGACATACTCTTGATAGGAAAGGAGTTTCCTATGCTACACTCAGTCAATCTCCTCTTATCATATTGATTCTCCATATAGGATCAAGGTGTGTCACGACCCAAAATTTGGCCCGTAACCAGCACTTAAACTACGTAACGTCTACCGGCATACGCAACTCAAGTAAGCCGAAACCCAGAAATCTAGACCACCCAAATCTGGATCAACGGAGAAAAACATAGTTTTATCATTTGGAAAATCATAACTAAAATCTCAAACTCTAGTTTTCCGGCTTGAAAATTTCGGCAGCACCTCCTTTGTAAAAACTTGCCCTAAAAACGGGTACAACACAGATAATATATAAAGAATCCATAATGGGAGCAAAATCACGCCCAACGACGGAGGCAATCACCACAACATGTAAATACGACGCCGAAGCGAAGAACATAAAGGAAGATTGCAATAAGAAGTAAACTTTCTAACATAACCGGCTCCCACGAGCACGGCACCAAAGTCACCAATATAATACAATACTGAATCCTCACAAGTCATCTCTAAGTCATATACAACCAGTGGTAGATGGAGAATACTAGATCCAACAAAAAGATATACAATGTGCAGGCAGATAACCGCAAACCCACCTAAAAGCGAAGGCCTCACTACCTAATGTAGCGGTATCCGCAAAAGTAAAGATGATAAGATGCCCTGCCGCGACTACTCTGAGGGTAAGTCCTGCAAAACGCTGGGGCACAACGGGGGTGAGTTGCCAACTCGTGAATAGTAAATAACATCATACTGTAATCGCAGGTATGCACGAACAGCAATCTATCTATCACATGTAACCAGATAGCATAAGTATGATAAGTGAATATGCAATAATCATGTAAAGGTACATCATCAGGGTACTACAACTACATGAAACAATGCATAACAACAATAATCCTGAGTCTGTGGGATGATACAATAAAATCTCATGCAAAATCATCAGCATGGAAAAACACCAGTGTCCCTCACTAACACATCAAATCCCAAATCCTCAGGCACCGCATCCACAGATCGGCCCTCACATCCTGTAAGTCTCATGGAACCTGAGTGTCAAACATCGACACCCGAAACATCATGAAAACATATCCCTATGTGTATATATATGTATATAAATATGAGGATATCAACCCCGTATGTACACCGACAATACGTAAAAATCATGAAAACCTGAGTGTCTAAAACCGACACTCGAAACATCATGAAACCAGTGTCTAGCATCGACATGTAAATCGTCATAACTCAGGCGCTGTCACCACGACTGGCCCTGACGATATGTCGTGCATCACTCCGGTCGGTATCCCCACGATGACCGCCGAGTCCAAATACTATCACCGGTAGGTACTTTCCCACCTTCCAGGCTCATTGTCTTTACCACGAACATCTTGCCGAGGGGAACTGTACCGGGCCCCACCATGTACCCGCACACGGCCCACTCACTCCTCGCATCGGGTATATATCACAAATCTCATAACCGAGAAATCTCATGGTGGACGCATCAAATATCATATTAAGAGAAACCGGGTTTTCAAACAATACTTAATTTCTTGAAAATACCCCCACGGTTCTCAAATCCATAAATCATATGAAATCCATATCTCAATGCGTAAAATCCATATAAAAATGATATATGCAACATAAAACATCATTATGAGCATATAAAGGAAAAACCGCACTTTTAAATGAATCCAGCTTTAAAATATATCTTGTGGTTCCCAAAAATCCTCCGAAAACAAATGCAGCATCATATGAAGTATACATGTAAGTGTAGTAAGGTTTAAGTATCTACATGTAAGCAAGTGGGTATGATGCATTTCATAAGCGTAATGTTCAATAACTCAATACCACATATCAAAACAATACCACTTGGGGTACATAAAAGTAAAGCGAAAATATGCGGGTGTACATGTCAATATGAGTGCATGATATACATGTAGCTGTAATAGACTATGTGGGTGTACATGTCAATATGTATGCAAGATGTACAAGTAGCTATAGTAAGGTATACGTGAAATGGAATAAGAGTCACTATCTTAACTATCCATGTCCAATACAACATCACGTATGTAGGTGTCAACAATATCTCATATGCACAATGAGATAAGGGCTACTACCTCAACTATCCCTATCCACTACCGTATCACGTATGTATGTGGTTTGTGCGTGTCATGGCAATTACTGACGATGTGGGTGTAGCATACAATTTAGTGCTCGTGCAACATGAACCGTCAGTAATGTGTTATATTTAAAGGTACAACAGATACTACTATGCGATGACATTTATATGAAATTAACAATATGCAATAACATGCAGCTATCCTATCATATCAGCCCCGACGCATAACGCTATACGGACGATTTCCCCGTAGATGTTAAATCTACTCACCAATGGTCTCCATCTATGAAAATCCGACCACCTGCTTTCCCTTGTTCGCAGCATCCGAAGTCCCCGTTTGCGACGCTATATTTCCACAAACACAAGAAATAGTGCAAAAATCTCAGAAATCGATCAATATGACGTAAAACTACGTATTAAAAAACGCACCAACACTAAACTAACTCGCGAGTGTACGTCTAGTGGCTAACGTTCATAACGATACCACAAAACCAAACTGAGTACAGCAGCAGCACAAGATCACGATTCGTGTCGCAACGCGTAACACGCGGACTCAAAACACTTGATTATAGGTGTTTGTTCCCAGATTTTGCATATTGTAATTACTAAAAATGTAAACAGTACCAAACACCCCTATCCAACAGCAGACAACTACCCACAAAAACCTAACCCCAACATGTCCCTACATCGCCGGCGTCGCCGGAATTCGTCGAAAAGGTTGCCGGACCCGGCCGGTGGGGTGGTCCTCTTCTCTCAGATGGTGTCCCAGGGTGACTAGTACATCATTATAAATTTGTTTGGTCACTCACTAAAATTTCCAGAACACAGAGGTTCAATAAAGACACTAAAAACCCGATATTGCACTAATCGAAATACAAAGTGTTCTACGCTACAACCAACGAGCTAAACCACATAAAAACTTCTAATTATCAGTGTAGGGGTTATACCTATCAACTTTAGCTCACAAGATCCAAGCTTTTCTAGCTCCAAGTGATCCAAGAGCAAAAATCAAGACTTTTGGTATTTTTGTGATATATTTTTGAATTTTGGAGAATTTTTGAGTTTGGATTGATGAAGAATGAAAAGAAATTGATTAAGGATAGTAGAGAGTGGGAGAATCTCGGCCAAGAGAGGAGGTGGGAGTTTGGTGAGGGATTTCCTAGCAATTTCTAACATTAAATGCAAAGTTAATGCATTCACATACACATATGCACACATGCATGCATCTAAATTCTTTTCTTTTCTTTAGGTTTAAACTTAATCCCTAGTCCACACAATGAATCTAGGTAAAGTGAGAAGGTTTAGATTTAACTCAAACTTAATTGAAGAAAAGATCACTTAAAGAGAAATTTCCCAAAATGTGAATACCGCTTTAAAATAACATTAAAATTGGGAAATATTCAAATTGAACCAAAACGTCCCATATACCTCCAAAGCTTGCGCACTAGCTTTATTTTAGCTAAACTAGGTGCTGGCAAGTCTATATGGTCGTTTGAACACAGTCGGATCAAAACGGAAAATACCGACAATTTAACCCTAAAACGGAAAAATTCGCATAACGATTTCTAAAACGTTACAATCTCCACCCCCTTATAGAAATTCGGTCCCCGAATTAAAATTTCATACTAAGTGTACCTTCAAAGAGATGAGGGAATTTCTTCCGCATCTCGCTCTCGGCCTCCCAAGTGATCTCCGCACTAGTAGGGCTACGCCAAAGAACCTTCACAGACGGCAAGACCCTTGACCGAAGTTTCTTCACCTGCCAGTCCAAAATAACTACCGGTTGCTCGGTGAACGAAAGATCACGCTCAAGATGAACGGTCTCGTGATGAATCATGTGAGAAGGATCACGAAGGTGTCTACGAAGTATCAACACGCGGAACACAGGGTGAACATCCGGAAAACTTGGCGGGAGCGCCAAACGATAAGCAACAGAACCCACTCGCTCAAGGATCTCGTAAGGACCAACAAATCTGGGACTGAGCTTCCCCCTCTTCCCAAATCGCATAACGCCCTTCATCGGAGAAATCCTCAGGAATACATGATCCCCCACTGCGAACTCAATTCTGCGACGACGACGGTCATCATAAGACTTCTGCCTGCACTGGGCTGCTCTCATCCTGTCCTGAATCAGCTGGATCTTCTCCGTAGTCTCCTAAACTAGCTGGGTTCCCAAAACCAGACTCTCACTAAGCTCGGTCCAACAGACTAGCGATCGACACTTTCTACCATATAAAGCCTCAAAAGGTGCCATCTGAATACTCTCCTGAAAGCTGTTGTTGTAGGAGAACTCAATCAACGGCAAGTGATTATCCCAACTGCCACCAAAATCTAGCACACATGCACGTAGCATATCCTCCAGAGTCTGAATAGTCCGCTCCGACTGACCATCGGTCTGCGGATGAAAAGCGGTGCTAAAACTCAACCGGGTACCCAAAACTTCCTGAAGCTTCTGCCAAAGACGGCCAGTAAACTGGGTGTCTCTGTCGGATACTATGCATGTGGGAACACCGTGCAAACGCACAATTTCATCTACGTACAACTGAGCATACTGAGCATACCCGAAAGTGGCCTTCACTGGAAGGAAGTGAGCCGCTTTTGTCAACCGGTCAACAATCACCCAAATGGAGTCATATCCTCTACTGGTCCTGGGTAGACCCACAATGAAGTCCATGGAAATCTGCTCCCATTTCCACTCCGGAATGGGTAAAGGTTGCAACTCTCCAGCCGGTCTCTGATGCTCAGCCTTGACTTGCTGACAAGTCAGGCACCTCGAAAAAAAGTCTGAAATATCGCGTTTCATCCCTTCCCACTAGTAGAAGTCTCTCAAGTCACGGTATATCTTGGTGGAACCTGGATGAACGCTAAAGGCCGACTGATGTGCCTGCTCTAGGATCTCGCGTCTCAACCCATCAGCATCTGGTACACACAAGCGAGTCCCGCATCGTAGCACACCCTGGTCATTAATCATGAACTCCGAAATTGTACCCTGTCGAACAAGCTCAAGAATCTCTGACAAACGGGCATCACTGGATTGCGCCTCACGGATACGATCAAATAGTAGTGGACGGGCGCGGACATGAGTAAACTGTCCCCCAGTGGATGTGAACTTGAACTGCACTCAACCATCACCCAAGATCTGCCAATCTGCAGACGACTGACGCTAAACTGCGCTCAACTGGGAAAAGCTACCCCCGGGCCTATGACTCAAAGCATCAGCCACTACATTCGCCTTGCCTGGGTGATAAAGGATCTCACAATCATAATCCTTCACTATCTCCATCCATCGTCGTTGTCTCAGGTTCAGATCCCGCTGCTAGAAGATATACTTCAAGCTCTTGTGATCCGTGAAGATCGGGTACGACTCCCCGTACAAGTAGTGTCTCCAAATCTTCAACGCAAAGACCACCCGGCCATCTCAAGATCGTGAGTGGGGTAATTCTGCTCATACTTCTTCAGCTGCCTAGAAGCGTAAGCAATCACTCTGTCGTGCTGCATCAATACACAGCCGAGCCCCACTCGAGAAGCATCACAATAAACAACATAGCCGCCTGATCCAGAAGGTAAAGAAAGAACTGGTGCTATCGTCAATCGAGTCTTCAACTACTAAAAACTCTGCTCGCACGCATCAGTCCAAAGAAAAGGAACTCCCTTCCGGGTCAGTCCAGTCAGCGGTGCAGCGATACTCGAGAAATCCTGTACAAAACGGCGATAATAACCAACTAAGCCCAAAAAGCTGCTGATCTCAGTCACTGATACAGGTGTGGGCCAAAGCTGTACAGCCTCTATCTTCCTAGAGTCCACAAGAATACCATCACTAGTCACCACATGACCCAGGAAGTCAACACTATCATGCCAAAATGCTCACTTTGAGAATTTAGCATACAGCTGGTGCTCTCTCAAAATCTGCAAAGCAATCCTCAAGTGCTGCTCATGCTCCCCACGACTCCTAGAGTAGACCAGTATGTCATCAATAAACATTATAATAAACTGTTCGAGGAACGACCTGAAAATCCGGTTCATCAGATCCATGAATGCTGCTGGCGCATTGGTGAGTCCGAACGACATCACAAAAAACTCATAATGCCCATAGCGCGTACGAAAAGCAGTCTTCGGAATGTCATCATTCCGAACCCGCAACTGATGATAACCCGAACACAAATCAATCTTAGAAAAATGTTTCACACCCTGGAGCTGATCAAATAAATCATCAATGCGGGGTAAAGGATACCTGTTCCACACCATAACTCGGTTCAACTGACGATAATCCACACACAGCCTCAAACTGCCGTCCTTCTTCTTGACGAACAGAACAGGAGCTCCCCACGGCGAAACACTCGGACGAACAAGTCCCAAATCAAGCAACTCTTGCAATTGATCTTTAAGCTCTCTAAGCTCTGCCGGAGCCATCAGATAAGGCGGTATAGAAATAGGCTCCATGCCAGGAATCAGATCAATGCAGAACTCAATATCACGCTCTGGCGGCAACCCAGGTAACTCATCGGGAAAGACATCGGGAAACTCTCGCACGGTAGAAACCTGGTCCAAAAACTCCACTGCGGCTCCAGTATCATGAATAAAAGCCACGAATCCCCGACATCCCCTCCTCAAAAGCCGACTAGCGCACAGAACAGAAATCAAACTGTTAGGGGCGGCACCACGGTCCCCCTGCACAACAAACACTGACTCCCCGGGAAAACAAAATCTAACTGTCTTCTCATGGTAGTCCACCGACGCATAGCAAGTTGCTAGCCAGTTCATGCCCAACAGAACGTCGAAGTCCAACATCTCAAGAAGGATCAAGTCGACGGACAGATCTCTGTCTCCTAAACGGACAGCACATGATCGGAATAAGTGTCGCGCAACAAATGACTCTCCCACAGGAATAGTCACGAAAAGCGGCTGATCCAGCAAGCACGACTCTCGGCCTAACCTCGGCATGAAGTGCGTAGAAACATACGAATGCGTAGATCCCGGATCAAAAAGAACATGTGCATCAAAAGAACATACAAAAAGGGTACCTGAAACCACAACATTGGATGCCTGAGTGTCCTGGTGAGTCAAGGAAAAAACCCATGCCTGCCTTCTACCGGCTACTGGCTGCCCTCTGCTTCCGCCACCTTGACCTCTCGGTACAAAACCCCCACGACCATGACCTCTCTGAACAGGAGTCTGACGCGGCGCAACAACAGGAATAATAGGCAACTCTCTCTGAGGCGGAGAAGGTGTTAAGGTAACCTGGTGTACTGCTGGCCCTCTCTGACGCACCACGATACAATCTCTCACTAGGTGCTGTAAACTGCCACATCCAAAACATCCACGTGTCGACGGCTGACCCTCCTGGGAAAAAAGTACTGAACAACTGGGCACGTCCCACGTCTCTGCTACTCCCAGTGTCTGATTGAGCTCTGTCTCGGAATCTAAACCTCTACCTCCTGGCTGCTATACCAGTACGAGCCCTCTTCGGTTCTGGAACAACCGATGACTCAGCAAGACGCTCCTCCACCAGTAAGGCTGCATCGACAGCTGCCGCATACGTGTCGCAATGCTGAATGCTGATGGCTAGGAACAACTGGGTAAGCAGGCCTCGAACAAACCTCTTCACCCTCATCTCCACAGTCGCCACCAGGTACGGAGCATACACCGACAGCTCGGTAAACAGTACATCATACTCAGACACCGTCATCCCCGGAGTCTGACGCAACGACTCAAATTTGTACGCTCGCGCATCCCTGACGCTCGGTGGAAGAAAACGGGCAAAAAACGATGTCACAAACTCAGCCCAGGTCATAGGAGCAAGACCCGCGGCTCTGCCCTTCTCTAAGGACTCACACCACTTCTGGGCCATACCCTCCAGACGAGAACTGGCAGACTCCACCCATCTCTCATCGGAGCATCGGAGTGAATGACAAATCCTGGCCATCCAGTCGATGAATGACTGTGGATCCTTGGTAATATCCGTGCAAGTAAACGCCGGAGGCCTCAGCCTCATAAAATCTATCAGCGACACAGCAATAACCTCCTGAGCTGTAACTGCGACTACCGGAACTGTAGGTACCATCGTGGTCCCTGCAACGGGTGGAACAACTGCCTACCCCTACGCTCGGATGGTCTCTACTAAAGTCCCGACTATCTGGCGCAGATCCTGCATACCAGCTCCAAACATAGCAATATGCTCCGGTACAACAAGCATACTGCCCTGGTCAGTCCTCGCCTCTGACGAGTCAACTCTGACCTAGGACCTCGCGGCCGCTCTCTGTGCCCTCGTAGTCTTCGGCGGCATATAGGCTGGGAATTGAAACAAGATTCGATAAGGAAACAGGAATCGAATCACAAAGATGTATATCATCATGGAAGGATATCAATCAATAAGTCCTAAGGTCTCTTAGGCGGAGTACCATGTCGTAAGTATGCCGCGGAACATACACACACTACGTCACTCTGCTTAAGCTACCTACTCCATCATACCAAGGTCATCCTACATTCTGAAAGGTCCCTAACGCTTTGATACCAACTTTGTCACGACCCAAGGCCCGTAACCGGCACTTAAACTACGTAAGGTCTACCGGCGTACGCAACTCAAGTAAGCCGAAACCCAGAAATCTAAACCACCCAAATCTGGATCAACGAAGAAAAACATAGTTTTATCATTTGGAAAATCACAAGTAAAATCTCAAACTCTAGTTTTCCGTCTTGAAAATTTCGGCAGCACCTCCTTTGTAAAAACTAGCCCCGAAAATGGATACAACAAGATAATATATAAAGCATCCCAAATGGGAGCAAAATCATGCCCAACGGCGGAGACAAACACCACAACAAGCAAATACGACGCCGAAGCGAAGAACATAAAGGAAGATTGCAATAAGAAGTAAACTTTCCAACATAACCGGCTCCCACGAGCACGGCACCAAAGTCACCAAGATAATACAACACCGAATCCTCACAAGTCGTCTCTAAATCATATACAACCAGTGGTAGATGGAGAATACTAGATCCAACAAAAGGATATACAATGTACAGGCAGATAACCGCAAACCCACCTAAAAGCAAAGGCCTCACTGCCTAACGTAGCGGTATCCACAAAAGTAGAGATGATAAGATGCCCTGCCGCGACTACTCTGAGGGTAAGTCCTGCAAAACACTGTGGCACAACGGGGGTGAGTTGCCAACTCGTGAATAGTAAATAACATCATACTGTAATCGCAGGTATGCACGAACAGTGATCTATCTATCACATATAAACCGATAACATAAGTGTGATAAGTGAATATGCAACATTCATGTAAAGGTACATCATCAGGGTACTACAACTACATGAAACAATGCATAACAACAATAATCCTGAGTGTGTGGGATGATACAATAAAATCTCATGCAAAATCATCAGCATGGAAAAACACCAGTGTCCCTCACGACACATAAAATACCAAATCCTCAGGCACCTCATCCATAGATCGGCCCTCACATCCTGTAAGTCTCTTGAAACCTGAGTGTCAAACATCGACACCCGAAACATCATGAAAACATATCCTTATGTGTATATATATGTATATAAATATAAGGATATCAACCCCGTATGTACACCGACAATACGTAAAAATAATGAAAACCTGAGTGTCTAACACCGACACTCGAAACATCATGAAACCCGTGTCTAGCATCGAAACGTAAATCCTCATAACTCAGGCGCTGTCACCACTACTGGCTCTGACGATATGTCGCGCATCACTCCGGTCGGTATCCCCACGATAACCGCCGAGTGCAAATACTATCACCGGTAGGTACTTGCCCACCTTCCAGGCTCATCGTCTATACCACGAACATCTTGCCGAGGGGAACCGTACCGGGCCCCACCATGTAACCGCATATGGCCCACTCACTCCTCGCATCGGGTATATATCACAAATCTCAGAACCGAGAAATCTCATGGTGGACCCATCAAATATCATATCAAGGGAAACCGAGTTTTGAAACAATACATAGTTTCTTAAAAATACCCCCATGGTTCTCAAATCCATAAATCATATGAAATCTATATCTCAAAGCGTAAAATCCATATAAAACTGATATACGCAATATAAAACATCAATATGAGCATATAAAGGGAAAACCGCTCTTTTAAATGAATCCAGCTTTAAAATATATCTTGCGGTTCCTAAAAATCCTCCGAAAACAAATGCAGCATCATATGAAGTGTACATGTAAGTGTAGCAAGATTTAAGTATCTACATGTAAGCAAGTGGGTATGATGCATTTCATAAGCGCAATGATCAACAACTCAATACAACATATCAAAACAATACCACTTGTGGTACATACAACTATAGCGAAAATATGCGGGTGTACATGTCAATATGAGTGCATGATATACATGTAGCTGTAATAGACTATGTGGGTGTACATGTCAATATGTATGCAAGATGTACAAGTAGCTATAGTAAGGTATACGTGAAATGGAATAAGAGTCACTATCTTAACTATCCATGTCCAATACAACATCACGTATGTAGGTGTCAACAATATCTCATATGCACAATGGGATAAGGGCTACTACCTCAACTATCCCTATCTACTACCGTATCACGTATGTAGGTGGTTTGTGCATGTCATGGCAATTACTGACGATGTGGGTGTAGCATACAATTTAGTACTCGTGCAACATGAACCGTCAATAATGTGCTATATCTAAAGATACAAAAGATACTGCTATGCGATGACATTTATATGAAATTAACCAATATGCAATAACATGCAGCTATCCTATCATATCAGCCCCGACGCATAACGCCATACGGGCGATTTCCCCACAGATGTTAAATCTACTCACCAATGGTCTCCAGCTATGAAAATCCGACCACCTGCTTTCCCTTGTTCGCAGCGTCCGAAGTCCCCGCTTGCGACGCTATATTTCCACAAACACAAGAAATAGTGTAAATATCTCAGAAATCGATCAATATAACGTAAAACTACGTATTAAATAATGCACCAATACTAAACTAACTCGTGAGTGTACGTCTAGTGGCTAACGTGCATAACGATACCACAAAACCAAACTGAGTACAGCAGCAGCACAAGACCACGATTCGTGTCGCAACGCATAACACGCGGACTCAAAACACTAGATTATAGGTAAACGATCCCAGATTTTGCATATTGCAATTACTAAAAAAGTAAACAGTTCCAAACACCCCTAACCAACAGCAGACAACTGTTAGTGTATATGCCCTAGAGGCCATTACTGTATCATACTAGTTTGTATATTACTTAATGGAAGCTTGGGATATTCACCATTGTATAGACAATCTTGCTCAAAATAGTAGTATGCTACTAGGTTTGTCTCTACTTCAATGTGTGTACATGTGTTTCTTTTAACATATCGCCTATATACATTAGTAGAGCCCTTAGGATCTTTGCTTGATTACCAGCGTTGTGATGGCAGTCACACTCGTGGGGGCTGGGTAATCCACAAGCACATCCTTATACAGGTCCCTAGTCGTACGACTATCGAGACAGGGCATCGATACTCCGGAGTAGACTAGCGTATGCGCTTCTCATCCCAGCAGGGGAGACGGTCTGTCCCACAGCCGTCAGTACGTCATACTTGAGATAGTATGCGGGTGCTCGTTAGGTTACGAGTACACTGGACAGGACTCGTCAGGAACTGATTGGTTGGTACTATACCTATTGTCAGTTATCAGTTCCTAGGTGACATGAGTACAGCTTAGTCCGCTGACTTGACATTGTCACTTTGCCTTGAGTGTGTTCCCACTGTACTTTGATTACTACCCTACCACGGCTCAAAGGAGCCGTGCAAACAGGTAGTACTTGGGTGCAGTCCTGAAGCACTTGGAGGCAGTGACGGTTAGATAGGATTCGTCTCTCCCGGTATTGGGAGTTGATATCGCGCTGTGTCAAGGAGAGCCATTACATACAGTCGTCCCTGGCCAGGGTAAGCGAGATACACTGATAGGTTTCCAGTGTTATCTCAGGGTGTTCTGGGCTACACTCCGACACGACTTGTACCGCTATTAGGGGACAGTCGTTTTCCGCCCCCTAGGCCCGCCATGCGATATTCTCAGACAAACAGACCGGACTGTACGGAGACTGTCACATTCAGGCTCAGTAGGAGTTCGGATGAGTTCACCTCGTCAGTCTTCTTATCGGCATCTACCTGGGGGCCGTTACGCATAGCTAGTACTACTTGTGGTCTATGGTTAAACCCACTGCCAACGTAGTGTCGAGTCTTTAGAGTCCCACACAGAGAGCTATTCGCCTTTAGGCAAAAGAGTAGAGGTCGCATGGTTTTGCGACAGGGTTCGGTCACATCCGCGCACTTGTGCACGTTTGGTGTCTGGGCAGTTATTATTAGCGGGCTTTGGTTTAAGCCAAATCCTAGTATACGTTTTGGGATTGGTTTTATCTCGTTTGTATTCGTGTTCCTCGGAACACGAATGGGGGGTGTATGCACGGTTGACAGAGACAGAGGCAGAGGATTCTCATTAGGGTTGTTGACTGTTGACTTTTGCTAAACCCTAATGAGAATAAGAAATATGATTAATAATAATATTAATTAAGTATTATTGTGCCATGGTTAGGTTGAAAGGTTGACTTTGTTGACTTGTTGACTTTGTTGACCGGTTGACTAGGTTGGACTTGTTGACCATCATCATGACAATGGCTATCATTTCATGGCTATGACTTTTGCTTGCTTGTTTGTTCACAAAATGCATTAAATGCATGAAATGATAATGCCATTGACATGAACCATCACAAGATGCTTAATTATTGTTATTATTATGATTATTTGGTGTTATGAGAGCATGGAGGTAAAAATTCTTCTTCATTCTATCATTCTCATTCTCTCTCATCCTCAAAGCTCTCCTCTTCCTCTTGCTCTCTCTCCAGCTCATGGTTCTATTGTCTCATGAGTTGAGAAACAAGAACCATAGAGATAAAACCCAAAACACTTCTCTACTCATCTTCGTGTACAAGGTCTAGCAAGCCAAGTATTCTAGTTTCCTCTAGATTGAGATTGGAGCCAAAGGTAGAAGCTTTCAGGTGGATCCATCTTCGGCACAAGGAGACGACGAGGTGAGGCCGATCCGACCACCACAAGGAGTTGAAGAGAAGGAGTTCAAGTTTAGGTATAACCCCTAACCTAGTAGCTAAACTCTTAGTTATGTTTGTAGATAGTTTGTTTAACAAAGATCCGTTTCTAGAGTCCATGTTACCCCCACCGTAAAAATCATTTTTCACCATTTCCGCAACCCCAAAGAAGCGGGGACGGGTAATGTGGACTTACAATGGTATCAAAGCCTAGTTAAACACTATCTAACATGTTAGCAAAGTAACTAGAAGTTCGATTGGAGAAAAAAATCACAAAACATGCCCGAACTTTAAACATTCTGTCGATTTTTATTCTGCTCTAAAAATAATTTAACACATCTGAAAAATTGTCTCAGGGTTTTTAGTGAACACAGCAGAAAAACGATCCTCTGAGCCGACCAACTCACCGCAGAAACGCGGCAAGAAAAGCTTCTTACTGCGGATCCGCGGCCGAGTTGACTCGGCCGTGGATCGGTTTTGCTGTAGTGTGTTTCCTGGGGTGTTTTGGGATTTTTGGAATATGATTTTTCTGCCCAGATTTTCCAGAAAGCAAAATTTGTTTTTGGGGTGGTTAAAAATCCATATTTTGATCGAACTTCTAAAGACTTTAGCCAACGGGTTTATATCTGTGATGTGATATATGTATTGAACGTCTGCTAATCGCTATACGTCGATTAGTGGGGGTTATACATATCTGTGATCTGTAATGTTGATGGTATGTGTATATGAATTCATTGGATTGTCGCGGAAGAATAGCCGGGGGGTTGTGAGATGAGAGTTTTCTTTATCTTTCAATTCATGTAATTTGTAATTGATGTAATATTATTTGTATGGCCGAACATCCTGGATAAGGTTATAGCCGCCATTGTATAATTTCTTTTACTGTTTTTGCTCCTAGGATAGACCCAAGGAGGGGTGCACAAACTACCAGGTATCTCGAAGTGCCGAGTGGCCTACTCATGTTGTTGAGGGAGGTTGCTTCACTTCGGGTATTTGGCGGGTAGTTTGCCGCACCCGTAGGGGTCTAGGGTGGGGTATTGGCTATTCATCGCGACCGTGTAATCCGCTTTTCGTTGCAGGCTCGAACGAATCGCGGATTCCTATTATATCCAATGTGTTCATCTGTGATCTGGAATGACTATCATTGCATCTGGCGAATGTGTATATATTTATATATGATATCTATTTAGGCATTGCTTATGTTTCACATCCGCGCTAGTCCAGCCCCCGCTCTGTCGTTAGTTAAGTAACCTAACGGGTAATGACGGGGCCCCGTGGCGAATACTGATGGCAAAAGCGTACGTTAAATTTTCGTTGTTTTCTGCAATGGTAGGAGTAAATGATGGGACACATTAAAATTAATGCAAGAAAATAAACCAAAGTAAAGTCGTTGGAACACTTTCAAAACCACTCGGTTCTTTTCAAAAACCAACTTTTAAACGCGGAGCTTGAACCACTCCCTTTAAAAGCTATCTCGTTCCATCGATTATATCAAGTTCACTACGTTCACGGTTTTGCCAAAACCATTCGTAGCCCTCCGTCATTTCATATGGATAGTCAATAGTATTCAAGCTGTGTTTTTTGGCCAAAGTCAAGGCACAGTGTTTGGTAGCTATTGGGTATTCATAAGCAGCATAGATAGATGCGTAGGTTTGGGACAGTCGTACTGCCTTATTGGCCAAAGTCAAGGGTAGGTATAGGTGGGTTCAAATTAACCTGGAGAATGACGGGTAGAACTTGACATGTGACTTATGATTTGTTAGGCAAAGTCAAGGTCATAAGAGCATGGGGCAAAAATCCACATCGGGAGTTTCTAAAGAACCAGAAACTTGCTAGCGCTGCATACCATTTGGAGTGTGATGATTCTGGTAGGATTCCTTCAGTTTTGTCACGCGATGATATTTGGATCCCAATCCTACTATGAGTATATGCTACTCCTTAGGAAATTTCTCACTTAACGATCAATGCTATAAACCAAGTAGGTGTCTAGAAAGATGTTAGCGGAGCTACGCCCCCAGGGAAAAGAGGTTCTTAAATTAAGGAACTTCGTGAAAGCGTTGGAAATCCTCCCTCGAAGTACCAACATTGGCCTGGCTGAACGATTAAGCAAGTGTTGTACGGTGAGATTGATCCCGATTAATTCCTCCTTTTTGGTTTGAGGAGGGATTCGAGAAACAGTGGGAGCCATCCTGTTTAGACAAACTAAAAACCACTCTAAACTTGCAAGAGCATCATGCTGAGTGTTTCTTCTCTCTCTCCTAATTGCAGTAACCAAACATCATGACCGAACTTAAGTTACATCTAGATAAGAATATGCTGACAGGGCCAAACTACAAAGATTAGCTCAGGAATCTCAAAATGGCAATCGCTTACGACAAGTTGGGGTATCTCCTTACTACCAAAGCTCCCCCTGTCCCAGGTCCCACCTCCCACGTCGCGGATAAGGAAATCCGTAAGACCTGGGAGATCGATTGCGCGAAGGCCAAATGCCTCGTGCTTGCCTCTATGGACAATGAACATCAGAGGAGGCACGAGAATAAGGACCTAGAATCCATATTTCTCCATACTAAGGAACTATATGGAGAGCAATCCCGTATCGCCAGATACGAAGTCTCGAAAAAGTTGTTTTCGACGAGATAGGCCGTCGGATCATCGGTAGTGGAACACGTGCTTAAGATGATTGGCTTCATTGAAGAGCTCGCGGACCTTGGAACCACGTTAGAGAACGAGCTCTATACGGACTTGATTCTCCAGTCCCTTCCTTCCACTTACGCCCAGTTTATCCTGAACTTTAACTTGCAAGGAAAAGAAGTTGAACTTCCGGAGCTCCTCAACATGTTGAGGAGTGCAGAGGGCATCCTACAGAAAGGTAGGGAAACATCCACCTTGTTTTTAGGAGGATCTTCCTCTTCTAAGTCCAAGGCGAAAGCCAAGGGAAAGAAGATGAAAGCCCCCGCCAAATCAATGGGCGGTGTTAGTAAAGTGGAAACGAAGGGAAAAGCAAAGGCAACAAAGATAGCGGGGCAGCTTGTGTGAAAGGAAGAGTGCTTCTATTGTCATAAGAAAGCACACTGGAAAAATGATTGCAGGGCTTGGAAGGCCAAGAACCAGGACTCGAAGCAAGTTGCGGCTTCGGCTTCAGGTGTGTATGTTATTGAAAACTGTCTATCAATAAACTCTACTTCCTGGGTATTGGATACCGGATCAGGATCTCATATCTGTAATTCCATGCAGGCACTGAGAAAGAGTAGGGTTTTGAAGGCAGGTGATATGACCCTCAGAGTTGCAAACGGAGCTAGCACGGATGCTGAGTCCGTAGGGGACTATCACTTGGGAATGTCAGATGGAGATGTTTTGGTTTTGCGTGATTGTTATTTTGTACCCAATGCAACTTGTATTATCATATCTGTATCTTTATTATCTAAAGAAGGTTATGAATTTGCATTTGTAAGAAATGTTGTAAACATTCACCTTAATCAAGTTTTGATTGGGTCAGGTATATTAAGCAATGGTATATACGTATTAAACCAACAACAGATTTTCAATGTCCAGAATACACACAAAAGAAAGTATCCGGAAACAAATCAGGCTTTCTTATGGCATTGTAGACTGGGTCACATCAATGAGAGACGGATGACGAAGTTACATACAGAAGGATATTTAGATCTGTTCGAATATCAATCATATGCAACTTGTCAATCCTGTCTCAAAGGAAAGATGACAAAGACTCCGTTCACTGGACACGGAGTAAGAGAGAGCGAGCTCTTGGGACTCGTACACAGCGACGTGTGCGGTCCAATGTCTATGCATGCGCGAAGCGGTTATTCTTACTTCATTACTTTTACGGATGACTTTTCAAGGTACGGATATGTCTTCTTAATGAAACATAAATCCGAAGCTTTTGGAAAATTCCAGGAATAGAAGAATGAAGCAGAAAAACAAAATGGCAAAACTATCAAGACACTGAGATCTGATCGAGGTGGTGAATACTTGAGTGCCGATTTCCTGGATTACCTAAAAGAGAATGGAATTCTCTCTCAGCTTACTCCTCTATACACTCCACAACATAATGGTGTATCGGAGAGAAGGAACCGGACCCTATTGGATATGGTACGTTCCATGATGAGTAACGCTGAGTTACCGCGATCATTCTGGGGATATGCACTAGAATCAGCTGCATATCATTTGAACCGAGTTCCAACTAAGATTGTGCCTACCACACCATATCAGATGTGGTGTGGGAAGAAACCCTATCTTAAGCACATTAAGATATGGGGATGTCCAGCTTTTGTCAAAAAGCAGAATGCAGAAAAACTCGAGGCACACTCAGTACAGTGCAAGTTTGTGGGATATCCAAAGAACTCCAAGGGATATTTCTTCTATTGCGAAGAGGATCAAAAGGTTTTTGTTTCTCGTCATGCCCGCTTCTTGGAAACTGAGTTTTTGGAAAATCAGATAAGTGGGAGCGCAATAGAACTGGAAGAAATTCCAGAACCACGAGCTATTACTGAAATCTTAGAAGAACCAGAGGGTTCGAAAGAACATGACATTCCTACGCCTCTCCGAAGGAGTAGTATGTTAGTGTATATGCCCTAGAGGCCATTACTGTATCATACTAGTTTGTATATTACTTAATGGAAGCTTGGGATATTCACCTTGTATATACAATCTTGCTCAAGATAGTATTATGCTACTTGGTTTGTTTCTACTTAAATGTGTACATGTGTTTATTTTATTATATCACCTATACGCATTAGTGGAGCCCTTAGGATCTTTGCTTGATTACCAGCGTTGTGATGGCAGTCACACTAGTGGGGGCTGGGTAATCTATAAGCACATCCTTATGCAGGTCCCTAGTCGCAGGACTATCGAGACAGGGCATCGATACTCCGGAGTAGACTAGCGCATGCGCTTCTCATCTCAGTGTAGGAGATGGTCTGTCCCACAGCCATCAGTACGTCGTACTGGAGATAGTATGCGGGTGCTCGTTAGGTTACGAGTACACTGGACAGGACTCGTCGGGAACTGACCGGTTGGTATTATACCTATCGTCGGTTATCAGTTCCCAGGTGACATGAGTACAGCTTAGTCCGCTGACTTGACACTGTCACTTCGCCTCGAGTGTGTTCCCACTGTGCTTTGATTACTACCCTACCATGGCTCAAAGGAGTCGTGCAAACAGGTGGTAGTTGGGTGCAGTCCCGAAGCACTTGGAGGCAGTGACGGTTAGACAGGATTCGTCTCTCCCGGTATTGGGGGTTGACATCGCGCTGTGTCTAGGAGAGCCATTACACGAGTAGTCCCTGGCCAGGGCAATCAAGATATACTGGTAGGCTTCCAGTGTTATCTCAGGGTGTTTTGGGCTTCACTCCGACACGACTTGTACCGCTATTAGGGGACTGACGTTTACCGCCCCCTAGGCCCGCCATGCGATGTATCAGACGAACAGACCAGACTGTACGGAGATTGTCACATTCAGGCTCAGTAGGAGTTCAGATGGGTTTCACCTCGTCAGTCTTCTTGTCGGCATCTACCTGGGGACCGTTACGCACAGCTAGTGCCGCTTGCGGTCTGTGGTTAAACCCACTGCCAGCGTAGTGTCGAGTCTTTAGAGTCCCACCCAGAAAGCTTTTCGCCTTTAGGCAAAAGAGTAGAGGTCGCATGGTTTTGCGACAGGTCGCATGGTTTTGCGACAGGGTTCAGTCACATCCGTGCACTTGTGCACGTTTAGTGTCCGGACAGTTTACACTAGCGGGCTTTGGTTTAAGCCAGATCCTAGTGTACGTATTGGGATTGGTTTTATCCAGTTTGCATCCGTGTTCCTCGGAACGCGGATGCGGGTGTGTATGCACAGTTGACGGAGAGACAGAGGCAGAGGATTCTCATTAGGGTTGTTGACCGTTGACCGTTGACCGTTGACTTTTTGCTCAACCCTAGTGAGAATATGATATATGATTAACAATTATATTAATTAAGTATTATGGTGACATGGTTGTTGAGGGGTTGACTTTGTTGACTTGTTGAATTTGTTGACCGGTTGACTAGGCTTGACTAGTTGACCATCATGATAACAATAGCTATCATTTCATGGCAAAGACTTTTGCTTGCTTGCTCTCTTGTGCAAAATGAGTGCATGAAATGATATGGCTATTGTTGCTTAAACCATCACATAATACTTGATTGCTATGATGTGTTATGATGGTTATGGATTATGAGAGCCAAATGAGAAAAGTCTTCTCTCATTCTATCATTCTCACTCTCTCTCTTGTTCTCGAGCTCTCATCTCCTTCCTCTTGCTCTCCCTCTCTTTTTTCTATGGTTCACTTGTCTCATGTGTTGAGAAACAAGAACCATAGAGTAAAATCCCAACACACTCTTCTCTACTCATTCTAGTTCATAAGGTTTGGCAAACCAAGTGAACTAGTTTCTTCAAAGACCGAAGAAGAAGCCAAAGGTAGAAGCTTTCAGGTGGATCTATCTTCGGCGCAAGGAGACGACGGAGTGAAGCCGATTCGGACAACCATCGAGGCTTGAAGACGAAGGAGTTCAAGAAAGAAAGGTATAACCCCCTAACCGAGTAGTTAACAACTCCTAGTTAGGTTGTTAGTTAGATGTTTAACAAAGATCCGGTTTTGAGTCCATGTTACCACCTCTAGAAAATTATTTTTCGTCAAATTCCGCATGCCCGAAAGTACCGGGAGAGGTAGCATGGACTTACAGTTGTATCAGAGCCTAGTTATACTCTATCTAACATGTTAGCAAAGTAACTAGAAGATCGATCAAACAAAAAGTCACGAATTACACCAAAAAATTGATGCTTGCTGTCGATTTTCAAAGTACTGTAAAAGTAATAAATCATGCTTCAAAAATCGACTCAGGGTTTTTATAGCAAACTGCAAAAATTTCATCCACTGAACCGATCAAAGCGCCGCGGAAACGCGGTGGGAGCGTGCTCCCGCCGCGGTTCCACGGCCGAGTTGACTCGGCAGTGGGAAATTTGGTTGCTGGTTGTTCAGTGGGGTATTTTGGGATTTTTGGAATATGTATTTTCTGCCAGATTTTCCAGAATGAAAATTTTGTGTTTGGGGCCTAAAAATCCGTATTTTTTGATCGAACTTCTAAAAGACTTAAGCTGACGGGTTTTTCTGTGATGTGATATTTTTATCGAACGTCTGCTAATCGCTATATGTCGATTAGTGGGGGTTATACAAATCTGTGTTCTGTAATGTCATTGGAAAGTGTATATGAATTCATTGGATTGTCGCGGGTGAATAGCCGGGGGTTGTGAGACGAGAGTTTTCTTTTCTTTCAATTCATGTAAATTTGTAAATTGATGTAATAATTATTTGTATGGCCGCACAACCGGGTCGGGGTTGTAGCCGTCATTGTATAATTTCTTTTTACTGTTTTTGCTCCTTGGATAGACCCATGGAGGGGGTGCACAAACTACCGGGTATGCCGAAGTGCCGAGTGGCCTACTCACGGAGATGAGGGAGGTTGCTTCGCTTCGGGTACTTGGCGGGTAGTTTGCCGCACCCGTAGGGGTCTTGGGTGGGGTTTTGGCTATTCACCGCGACCGTGTAATCTGCTTTTCGTTACAGGCTCGTACGAATTGCAGGTTCCTAGTATATCCAATGTTTTCATCTGTGATCTGAAATGGCTATCATTGCAATAAATCTATATATGATATTATTTAGGCGTTGCTTATGTTTTACAGCCGCGCTAGCCCAGCCCCCGCTCTGTCGTTAGTTAAGTAACCTAACGGGTAATGACGGGGCCCCGTGGCGAATGCGAATGGCATAAGCGTACGTCATATTTTGGTTGTTTTCTGCAATGGTAGGATTAAATGATGGGACGCATTAAAAGAACTAATGCAAGAATATCACGCATTAAAAGAACTAATGCAAGAAAATAAACCAAGTTAAAGTCGTTGGAACACTTTCGAAAAACCACTCGGTTCTTTTCAAAACTAACTTTTAAATGCGGAGCTTGAGCCACTCCTTTTAAAAGCTATCTCGTTCCATCGATTATATCAAGTTCACTACGTTCACGGTTTCGCCAAAACCATTCGTAGCCCTCCGTCGTTTCACATGAATAGTCAATAGTATTCAAGCTGTGTTTGTTGGCCAAAGTCAAGGCATAGTGATTGGTAGCTATTGGGTATTCATGTGCAGCATAGATAGATGCGTTGGTTTGGAACAGTCGTACTGCCTTGTTGGCCAAAGTCAAGGGTAGGTACGGGTGGATTCAAATTAACCTGGAGAACGACGGGTAGAACTTGACATGTGACTTATGATTTGTTGGCCAAAGTCAAGGTCATAAGAGCATGGGGCAAAAATCCACATCGGGAGTATCAAAAGAACTGAAACTTGCTAGTGTTGCATACCATTTGGAGTGTGATGATTCTGGTAGGATTCCTTCAGTTTCGTCGCGCGATGATATTTGGATCCCGATCCTACTGTGAGTATATGCTACTCCTCGGGAAATTTCTCACTTAACGATCAATGCTATAAACCTAGTAGGTGTCTAGAAAGGTGTTAGCGGGGCTACGCCCCCAGGGAAAAGAGGTTATTTAATTAAGGAACTTCGCGAAAGCGTTGGAAAACCTCCCTCGAAGTACCGACACCAGCCTGGACGAACGGTTAAGCAAGTATTGTACGGTGAGATTGATCCTCACTAATTCTTCCTTTTTGTTTTGAGGAGGGATTCGAGAAACAGTGGGAGCCATCCTGTTTAGACAAACTAAAAACTACTCTAAACTTGCAAGAGCATCATGCTGAGTGTTTCTTCTTCTCTCTCCTAATTGCAGCGACCAATCGACATGACTGGACTTAAGTTACTTCTAGATAAAAACATACTGACAGGGCCAAACTACAAAGATTGGCTCAGGAATGTCAAGATGGCGATCACTTACGACAAGCTGGGGTATCTTCTTACCACCAAAGCTCCCCCTGTCCCAAGTCCTACCTCCAGCGTCGCGGATAAGGAAATCCGTAAGACTTGGGAGATTGATAGCGCGAAGGCCAAGTGCCTCGTACTTGCCTCTATGGAAAACGAACATCAGAGGAGGCACGAGAATATGGATCTTGAATCCATATTTCTCCATACAAAAGAACTGTAGGGAGAGCAGTCTCGTATCGCAAGATACGAAGTGTCGAAGAAGTTATTTTCGGCAAGGTTGGCCATCGGATCATCGGTAGCGGAACACGTGCTTAAGATGATTGGCTTCATTGAGGAGCTCACGGAACTTGGGACCACGTTAGAGAACGAGCTCTATACGGACTTGATTTTCCAGTCCCTTCCTTCCACTTACGCCCAGTTTATCCTGAACTTCAACTTACAAGAAAAAGAAGTTGAACTTTCAGAACTCCTCAACATGCTGAGGAGTGCAGAGGGCACCCTACAGAAAGGTAGGGAAACATCCACTTTGTTTGTAGGAGGATCTTCCTCTTCTAGGTCCAAGGCGAAAGCCAAGGGAAAGAAGAAGAAAGCCCCCGCCAAACCAAGGGGCGGTGTTAGTAAAGTGGATACGAAGGGAAAAGCAAAAGCAACAAAGAAAGCGGGGCAGCTTGTGGATAAAGAAGAATGCTTCTATTGTCATAAGAAAGGACACTGGAAGAATGATTGCAGGGCTTGGAAAGCCAGGACACAGGAATTGAAGCAGGTTGCGGCTTCAGCTTCAGGTGTGTATGTTATTGAAAACTGTCTTTCAATAAACTCTACTTTCTGGGTATTGGATACCGGATCAGGATCTCATATCTGTAATTCTTTGCAGGCGTTGAGAAACCGTAGGGTTTTGAAGGCAGGTGACATGACCCTCAGAGTTGCAAACGGAGCTAGCATGGATGCTAAGGCCGTGGGGGACTATCATTTGGGAATGTCAGATGGACATGTTTTGGTTTTGCGTAATTGCTTTTTTGTACCCAACCCAACTTTTAATATCATTTCTGTATCTTTAGTTTCTAAAGAAGGTTATGAATTTGCGTTTGTAAGTAATGTTGTAAACATTCACCTTAATCAAGTTTCGATTGGGTCAGGTACATTGAGCAATGGTATATACGGATTAAACCAACCACAGATTTTCAATGTCCAGAATACACACAAAAGAAAGTCTCCGGAAATAAATCAGACTTTCTTATGACATTGTAGACTAGGTCACATCAATGAGAGAAGGTTGACGAAGTTACATACAGAAGGATATTTGAATCCGTTCGAATATCAATCGTATGCCACCTGTCAATCCTGTCTCAAAGGAAAGATGACAAAAACTCTGTTCACTGGACACGGAGTAAGAGCGAGCGAGCTCTTGGGACTCGTACACAGCGATGTGTGCGGTCCAATGTCTACACATGCGCGAAGCGGTTATTCTTACTTCATTACTTTTACGGATGACTTTTCAAGGTACGGTTATGTCTTCTTAATGAAAAATAAGTCCGAACCCTTTGGAAAGTTCCAGGAATATAAGAATAAAGTAGAAAAACAAACCGGCAAAAGTATCAAGATTCTAAGATCGGATCGAGGTGGAGAATACTTGAGTACCGAGTTCCTGGACTATTTGAAAGAGAACGGAATTCTCTCTCAGCTTACTCCTCCATAAACTCCGCAACATAACGGTGTATCGAAGAGACGGAACCGAACCTTACTGGATATGGTACGGTCCATGATGAGTAACACTGAGTTACCGCGATCATTCTGGGGGTATGCACTAGAATCAGCTGCATACCTTTTGAACCGAGTTCCAACTACACCATATGAGATGTGGTGTGGGAAGAGACCCTATCTTAAGCACATTATGACATGGGGATGTCCAGCTTTTGTTAAAAAGCAGCATGCGGACAAGCTCGAGGCACGCTCAGTACAGTGTAAGTTTGTGGGATATCCAAAGAACTCCAAGGGATATTTCTTCTACTGCGAAGAGGAACAAAAAGTTCTTGTTTCTCGTCATGCCTACTTCTTGGAAACTGAGTTTTTGGAAACCCAGATAAGTGGGAGCACAGTAGAACTGGAAGAAATTCCAGAACCACGAGCTATTACTGAAAGCTTAGTAGAACCAGAGGGTTCAAAAGAACAAGACATTCCTACGCCACTCCGCAGGAGTAGTAGGCAGTCTCATCCGCCCGAGAGACACTACGGTTTTCTCATAGACGGGGATAGAGAGGATTGCATCATAGATTATGATGAGCCTACTAGCTTCCAGCAGGCCGTTCAGAGCGTTGACTCGGTAAAATGGCTGGATGCAATGCGGACCGAAATGGAGTCCATGTACACCAACAAGGTATGGACGTTGGACATTGCTCCAGACAGGGTAAAACCCGTAGGATGCAAGTAGATCTTCAAAAGGAAGATTGGTGTAGATGGACAGGTTGAGACCTATAAAGCTAGACTTGTTGCAAAGGGTTTTCGTCAAAGACCTGGTTTGGACTATGATGAAACCTTTTCTCCAGTGGCTATGCTGAAATCCATTCGGATCCTTCTTGCCATTGCTGCCTTCCACGATTATGAGATCTGGCAGATGGATGTAAAGACCGCTTTTCTAAATGGAAATTTAGAGGAATGTGTCTATATGGACCAACTAGAGGGTTTCATTCAGAGTGGGAGCAGCGGAAAGGTGTGCAAGTTGCTTAAGTCCATCTATGGACTAAAGCAGGCATCGCGGAGTTGGAACATCTGTTTTGATGAGACGGTCAAGGAATTTGGCTTTATCAAAAATCCAGATGAACCATGCATCTATAGTAGATTTGTAGCGAGAACTGTAGTATTCCTCGTTTTATACGTGGATGACATTCTCTTAATAGGAAATGACATTCCTATGCTACAATCTGTCAAGGGGTTCTTGTCACACAGGTTCTCCATGAAAGACCTGGGTGATGCCTCATACATCCTGGGGATCCGGATCCATCGTGATAGATCCAAGAGGATATTAGGACTTTTACAGTCCTGGTACATCGACACCATACTGAAAAGATTCAGTATGGAAGATTCCAAGCGCGGTAACCTACCGGCTTGTCACGGGATCACCCTCTCTAAAGAGATGTCCTCCAAGACTGATTTGGAGAGGGATCGCATGTCTATTATATCCTACGCTTCTGCGGTAGGCTCTATAATGTATGCGATGTTGTGTACCAGACCGGATGTAGCTTATGCACTGAGTGTGGTAAGCCGGTATCAGTCAAACCCTGGGGAGAAACACTGGATAGCGGTAAAGAACATTCTCAAGTACCTGAGAAGGACTAAGGAGATGTTCTTGGTGTATGGCGGAAAAGACCTCCAGATCGAGGCCTTTGCTGACTCCAGCTTCCAGAGTGACAAGGATGATTCCAAGTCCATGTCGGGTTTTGTCTTTACCCTCAATGGAGGGGCGGTGTGTTGGAAGAGTTCCAAACAGGAAACCGTTGCAGACACGACGATGGAAGCGGAATACATCGATGCATCTGATGCCGCAATAGAAGCTGTCTGGATAAGGAAGTTCTTAAAAGAACTTCAGGTGGTTCCGTCCATTGTTGATCCAATACCTCTGTATTGCGACAACAACGGGGCTATAGCTTTAGCGAAGGAACCCAGGTCCCATCAGAGATCCAGACACATCTTGAGGCGGTATCACCAGATCAGAAAGATCGTGGATCGCCAGGAGATCGAGGTTCGGAGGGTTGCTTCAGAAGATAACACTGCAGATCCATTCACCAAGGCCTTGCCCCATACTCAGTTCGAGCGGCTGATCGAGATGATAGGTCTTCGATACGCCAGTACATGGCCTTAGTGCAAGTGGAAGATTGTTAGTGTATATGCCCTAGAGGCCATTACTGTATCATACTAGTTTGTATATTACTTAATGGAAGCTTGGGATATTCACCTTGTATATACAATCTTGCTCAAGATAGTAGTATGCCACTTGGTTTGTTTCTACTTAAATGTGTACATGTGTTTATTTTATTATATCACCTATACGCATTAGTGGAGCCCTTAGGATCTTTGCTTGATTACCAGCGTTGTGATGGCAGTCACACTAGTGGGGGCTGGGTAATCTATAAGCACATCCTTATGCAGGTCCCTAGTCGCAGGACTATCGAGACAGGGCATCGATACTCCGGAGTAGACTAGCGCATGTGCTTCTCATCCCAGTGTGGGAGATGGTTTGTCCCACAGCCATCAGTACGTCGTACTGGAGATAGTATGCGGGTGCTCGTTAGGTTACAAGTACACTGGACAAGACTCGTCGGGAACTGACCGGTTGGTATTATACCTATCGTCAGTTATCAGTTCCCAGGTGACATGAGTACAGCTTAGTCCGCTGACTTGACACTGTCACTTCGCCTCGAGTGTGTTCCTACTGTGCTTTGATTACTACCCTACCACGGCTCAAAGGAGTCGTGCAAACAGGTGGTAGTTGGGTGCAGTCCCGAAGCACTTGGAGGCAGTGACGGTTAAACAGGATTCGTCTCTTCCGGTATTGGGGGTTGACATCGCGCTGTGTCTAGGAGAGCCATTACACGAGTAGTCCCTGGCCAGGGCAATCGAGATATACTGGTAGGCTTCCAGAGTTATCTCAAGGTGTTTTGGGCTTCACTCCGACACGACTTGTACCGCTATTAGGGGACTGACGTTTACCACCCCCCTAGGCCTGCCATGCGATGTATCAGACGAACAGACCGGACTGTACGGAGATTGTCACATTCAGGCTCAGTAGGAGTTCAGATGGGTTTCACCTCGTCAGTCTTCTTGTCGGCATCTACCTGGGGACCGTTACGCACATCTAGTGCCGCTTGCGGTCTGTGGTTAAACCTACTGCCAGCGTAGTGTCGAGTCTTTAGAGTCCCACACAGAAAGCTTTTCGCCTTTAGGCAAAAGAGTAGAGGTCGCATGGTTTTGCGACAGGTCGCATGGTTTTGCGACAGGGTTCAGTCACATCCGTGCACTTGTTCACGTTTAGTGTCCGGACAGTTTACACTAGCGGGCTTTGGTTTAAGCCAGATCCTAGTGCACGTTTTGGGATTGGTTTTATCCAGTTTGCATCCGTGTTCCTCGGAACGCGGATGCGGGTGTGTATGCACAGTTGACGGAGAGACAGAGGCAGAGGATTCTCATTAGGGTTGTTGACCGTTGACCGTTGACTATTGACTTTTTGCTCAACCCTAGTGAGAATATGATTTATGATTAACAATTATATTAATTAAGTATTATGGTGACATGGTTGTTGAGGGGTTGACTTTGTTGACCGGTTGACTAGGCTTGACTAGTTGACCATCATGATAACAATAGCTATCATTTCATGGCAAAGACTTTTGCTTGCTTGCTCTCTTGTGCAAAATGAGTGCATGAAATGATATGGCTATTGTTGCTTAAACCATCACATAATACTTGATTGCTATGATGTGTTATGATGGTTATGGATTATGAGAGCCAAATAAGAAAAGTCTTCTCTCATTCTATCATTCTCACTCTCTCTCTTGTTCTTGAGCTCTCATCTCCTTCCTCTTGCTGTCCCTCTCTTTTGTCTATGGTTCACTTGTCTCATGTGTTGAGAAACAAGAACCATAGAGTAAAATCCCAACACACTCTTCTCTACTCATTCTAGTTCATAAGGTTTGGCAAACCAAGTGAACTAGTTTCTTCAAAGACCGAAGAAGAAGCCAAAGGTAGAAGCTTTCAGGTGGATCTATCTTCGGCGCAAGGAGACGACGGAGTGAAGCCGATCCGGACAACCATCGAGGCTTGAAGACGAAGGAGTTCAAGAAAGAAAGGTATAACCCCCTAACCGAGTAGTTAACAACTCCTAGTTAGGTTGTTAGTTAGATGTTTAACAAAGATCCGGTTTTGAGTCCATGTTACCACCTCTAGAAAATTGTTTTTCGTCAAATTCCGCATGCCCGAAAGTACCGGGAGAGGTAGCATGGACTTACATAGTAGGAAGTTTCATCCGCCCGAGAGATACTACGGTTTTCTCATAGACGGGGATAGAGAGGATTGCATCATTGATAGTGATGAGCCTACTAGCTTCCAGCGGGCCATTCAGAGTGTTGACTCAGTAAAATGGCTGGATGCAATGCGGACCGAAATGGAGTCCATGTACACCAACAAAGTATGGACTTTGGACATTGCTCCAGATGGGGTAAAACCCGTAGGATGCAAGTGGATCTTCAAGAAGAAGATTGGTGTAGATGGACAGGTTGAGACCTATAAGGCTTGACTTGTTGCAAAGGGTTTTCGTCAAAGACCTGGTTTGGACTATGATGAAACCTTTTCTCCAGTCGCTATGCTAAAATCCATTCAGATCCTTCTTGCTATTGATGCCTTCCACGATTATGAGATTTGGCAGATGGGCGTAAAGACCGCTTTTCTAAATGGAAATTTAGAGGAGTGTGTCTATATGGACCAGCCAGAGGGTTTCATTCAGAGTGGGAGCAGCGGAAAGGTGTGCAAGTTGCTTAAGTCCATCTATGGACTAAAGCAGGCATCACGGAGTTGGAACATCTGTTTTGATGAGACAGTCAAAGATTTTGGTTTTATCAAAAATTCAGATGAACCATGCATCTATAGTAGATTTGTAGCAAGAACTGTCGTATTACTCGTTTTATACGTGGATGACATTCTTTTGATAGGAAATGACATTCCTATGCTACAATCTGCCAAAGGGTTCTTGTCACACAGGTTCTCCATGAAAGACCTGGGTGATGCCACTTACATTCTGGGGATCCGGATCCATTGTGATAGATCCAAGAGGATATTAGGACTCTCGCAGTCCAGGTACATCAACACCATACTGAAAAGATTCAGTATGGAAGATTCCAAGCGCGGTAATCTACCGGCTTGTCACGGGATCACCCTCTCTAAAGAGATGTCTCCCAAGACTGATTTGGAAAGGGATCGCATGTCCATTATACCCTACGCTTCTGCGGTAGGCTCTATAATGTATGCGATGTTGTGTACCAGACAGGATGTAGCTTATGCACTGAGTGTGGTAAGCCGGTATCAGTCAAGCCCTGGAGAGAAGCACTGGATAGCGGTAAAGAACATTCTCAAGTACCTGAGAAGGACTACGGAGATGTTCTTGGTGTATGGCGGAAAAGACCTCCAGATCAAGGCCTTTGCTGACTCCAGCTTTCAGAGTGACAAGGATGATTCCAAGTCCATGTCGGGTTTTGTCTTTACCCTCAATGGAGGGGCGGTGTGTTGGAAGAGTTCTAAACAGGAAACCGTTGCTGACTCGACGATGGAAGCGGAATATATCGCTGCTGCTGATGCCACAAAAGAAGTCGTCTGGATGAGGAAGTTCTTGACAGAACTTCAGGTGGTTCCGTCCATTGTTGATCCAATACCTCTGTATTGCGGCAAGAACGGGGCTATAGCTTTAGCGATGGAACCCAGGTCCCATCAGATGTCCAGACACATCTTGAGGCGGTATCACCTGATCAGGGAGATCATGGATCGCCAGGAGATCGAGGTTCGGAGGGTTGCTACGGAAGATAACACTGCTGATCCATTCACGAAGGCCTTACCCCAGACTCAGTTCGAGCGGCTGATCGAGATGATAGGTCTTCGATACGCCAGTACATGGCCTTAGTGCAAGTGGGAGATTGATAGTGTATATGCTGTAGAGGCCATTACTGTATCATACTAGTTTGCATATTACTTAATGGAAGCTTGGGATATTCACCATTGTATAGATAATCTTGCTCAAAATAATAGTATGCCACTTGGTTTGTCTCTACTTCAATGTGTGTACATGTGTTTCTTTTAACATATCGCCTATACACATTAGTGGAGCCCTTAGGATCTTTGCTTGATTACCAGCGTTGTGATGGCAGTCACACTCGTGGGGGCTGGGTAATCCACAAGCACATCCTTATACAGGTCCCTAGTCATAGGACTATCGAGACAGGGCATCGATACTCCGGAGTAGACCAGCGTATGCGCTTCTTATTCCAGCAGGGGAGACGGTCTGTCCCACAGCCGTTAGTACGTCGTACTTGAGATAGTATGCGAGTGCTCATTAGGTTACGAGTACACTGAATAGGACTCGTCGAGAACTGATTGGTTGGTACTATACCTATCGTAAGTTATTAGTTCCCAGGTGATATGAGTACAGCTTAGTCCGCTGATTTGACACTGTCACTTCGCCTCGAGGGTGTTCCCACTATACTTTGATTACTACCCTACCATGGCTCAAAGGAGTCGTGCGAACAGGTAGTAGGTAGGTGCAGTCCCGAAGCACTTGGAGGCAATGACGGTTAGATAGGATTCGTCTCTCCCGGTATTGGGAGTTGATATCGCGTTGTGTCAAGGAGAGCCATTACACACAGTCGTCCCTGGCCAGGGCAAGCGAGATACACCGATAGGTTTCCAGTGTTATCTCAGGGTGTTCTGGGCTACACTCCGACACGACTTGTACCGCTATTAGTGGACTGACGTTTACCGTCCCCAGGCCTGCCATGCGATATTCTCAGACGAACAGACTGGACAGTACGGAGACTGTCACATTCAGGCTCAGTAGGAGTTCGGATGAGTTCACCTCGTCAGTCTTCTTATCGGCATCTACCTTGGGGCCGTTACGCACAGCTAGTGCCACTTGCGGTCTGTGGTTAAACCCACTGCCAGCGTAGTGTCGAGTCTTTAGAGTCCCACACAGAGAGCTATTCGCCTTTAAGCAAAAGAGTAGAGGTCGCATGCTTTTGCGACATGGTTCGGTCACATCCGCGCACTTGTGCACGTTTGGTGTCTGGGCAGTTATTACTAGCAGGCTTTGGTTTAAGCCAGATCATAGTATACGTTTTTGGATTGGTTTTATCTCGTTTGTATTCGTGTTCCTCGGAACGCTTATGCTGGTGTGTATGCACGGTTGATAGAGACAGAGGCAGTGTATTCTCATTAGGGTTGTTGACTGTTGAATTTTGCTAAACCCTAATGAGAATAAGAAATATGATTAATAATAATATTAATTAAGTATTATTGTGCCATGGTTAGGTTGAAAGGTTGACTTTGTTGACTTGTTGACCGGTTGACTAGGTTGGACTTGTTGACCATCATCATGACAATGGCTATCATTTCTTGGCTATGACTTTTGCTTGCTTGTTTGTTCACAAAATGCATTAAATGCTTGAAATGATAATGCAATTTACATGAACCATCACAGGATGCTTAATTATTGTTATTATTATGATTATTTGGTGTTATGAGAGCATGGAGGTAAAAAGTCTTCTTCATTCTATCATTCTCATTCTCTCTGATCCTCAAAGCTCTCCTCTTCCTCTTGCTCTCTCTCTAGCTCATGGTTCTATTGTCTCATGAGTTGAGAAACAAGAACCATAGAGATAAAACCCAAAACACTTCTCTACTCATCCTAGTGTACAAGGTCTAGCAAGCCAAGTACTCTAGTTTCCTCTAGATTGAGGTTGGATCCAAATGTAGAAGCTTTCGGGTGGATCCATCTTCGGCACAAGGAGAAGACGAGGTGAGGCCGATCCGACCACCACAAGGAGTTGAAGAGAAGGAGTTCAAGTTTAGGTATAACCCCTAACCTAGTAGCTAAACTCTTAGTTAGTTTTTTAGATAGTTTGTTTAACAAAAATCCATTTCTAGAGTCCATGTTACCCCCACTGTAAAAATCGTTTTTCACCATTTCCGCAACCCCAAAGAACCGGGGATGGGTAACGTGGACTTACAACAACTACCCACAAAAACCTAACCCCAACATGTCCCTACATCGCCGGCGTCGCCGGAATTCGTCTAAGAGGTCGCCGGCCCCGGCCGGTGGGGTGGTCCTTGTCTCTCAGGTGGTGTCCCAGGGTCACTAGTACATCACTACAAATTTTTTTGGTCACTCACTAAATTTTCCAGAAGACATCAGTTCACAGAGGTTCAATAAAGACACTAAAAACCCGATATTGCACTAATTGAAAAACAAAGTGTTCTACGCTACAACCAATGAGCTAAACCACATAAAAACTTCTAATTATCAGTGTAGGGGTTATACCTATCAACTTTAGCTCATAAGATCCAAGCTTTCCTAGCTCCAAGTGATCCAAGAGCAAAAATCAAGAAGTTTGGTATTTTTGTGATATATTTTGGAATTTTGGAGAATTTTTGAGTTTGGATTGATGAAGAATGAAAAGAAATTGATTAGGGGCAGTAGAGAAAGAGAGAATCTTGGCCAAGAGAGGAGGTGGGAGTTTGGTGAGGGATTTCCTAGCAATTTCTAACATTAAATGCAAAGTTAATGCATTCACATACACATATGCACACATGCATGCTTCTAAATTCTTTTCTTTTCTTTAAGTTTAAACTTAATCCCTAGTCCATACAATGAATCTAGGTAAAGTGAGAAGGTTTAGGTTTAACTCAAACTTAATTGAAGAAAAGATCACTTAAAGAGAAATTTCACAAAATGTGAATACCGCATTAAAATAACATTAAATTGGGAAAAATTCAAATTGAACCAAAACGTCCCATATACCCCCAAAGCATGCGCAATATCTTTATTTTAGCTAAACTAGGTGCTGGCAAGTCTATATGGTCGTTTGAACATAGTCGGGTCAAAACAGAAAATACCGACAATTTAACCCTAAAACGGAAAAATTCGCATAACGATTTCTAAAACGTTACAAGGTGATACCTCTTAAATCATGGGTTTGGATCTATGAGATAGATCTATGTGGATGTTAGGGTTCTTACTAGGTGTAGTGAGATGGTATTAATCGATCCTGAGGAGAATCACTGGATAGATTCCAGGGTGGTAAGGTCGACTGAATGTCAGTCACAGGAATTATCTTTACCCTCAGTGGAGGGACGGTATGTTGGAAGAGTTCCAAGCTATATACCGTAGCAAACTAGACGATAAAGGCTGAATATATCGCTACCAAAGATGCAACCAAAGAGGAAGTCTGGGTGTATTTTAGTTCATGAGATGAACTTCGTTCCTACCATTGTGTGACAATGGAGTTGTGGCTTATGCTTAGGAACCCCCATCCCATCAGTGATCCAGACATATTTTAAGGCAGTATCACCTCATCATGGAGATGGTTAATCTCCAGGGGATTGAGGTTAGGAGAGTAGACTCAGATGACAACACGGTGGATCCACTCACAAAGGCCTTTTCCCAGAGAGAGACTTTTATGGAATGGTTGAGTATGAGATACTAAAACCACTGCTGTATGATAGCCCTAGTGCAAGTGGGAGATTGTTAGTTATATGTATGCCCTAGAGGCCATTACTGTAAATGAGATGTATATTGTAGTGGATGCTTGGACATATTTAGGGAGGACTTTCTTGCTCGATATGATAGTATGCTATCTGGTTACTCTTTATCTTAACATGTACACTGATTGTCTCTTTGTTACATGTTGGTAAAGCCCTTAGGATGTGTACTTGACTACCTAGATTATGATGCAGATCATACTAGTAGGACAAAGGTAGTCTGTGAGTACATCCTTTAATGTCCCTAGTCATGGGTGTATCGAGACAGGGAATCGATACACCAGAGTAGACTAGCGCATAGCTTCTCTACCCATATAGATGGGCGATGGATGATCCCATATCCATTGATGTTTAACATCAGAGATGGTATACGGGTGCTCTGTGGAGACTGGGTACACTGGACGGACTCACCGAGAACTCCCAGATGGTATTATACCTCACGTCAAATGGCAGTTCTCTGGTGACACTGGTACAGGTTAGTCTGTCGACCTGAGATCGTCATAGAGTCTTGTGTGATTCCCACTGTGCTTTGATTTCCACCTTACAACGTTCATGAGAACATGCAAAACGGTGGTTTTTGGGTACAGTCCCGAGTCACATGGAGGCAATAAGAGATAGGAGGGGATTCGTCTCTCCTGATATTGGGGGTTGATGTTGCGCTGTGCTAGATTGGCTATAACAGGAAGTCCCTGGCCAGGGCTTTTTCAGAGATTTACTAGTAAGTGTTACCAGTAGTTTCTTGACCCGTTATGAGCCTCATATCGGCATGACTTATCGAGTTACTAGGGTCTGACGTTTACTACCCCTAGACGAGATATACGACATATCAGACGAAGAAACCGGACTGTACGGTAGTGTTACTGATTGGATTCGCAGGAGTATGAGCAGGCTTACTTGTTGATCTTCTGATCACTCAATACCCGGGTGGCCGTTACGTTTAACAGACCGCTTGCGGCTTGTGGTTGTTTGATATGATCATCACCTACTGCCGGCGTATTGACGAGTCTTTAGAGTCCTACACAGAGGTTTCCTGGTTCATGCGAAACGGAGTAGGAGCACATATGTGATATGTGCGGGACCGAGATTGATGCGCGTATGTGATACCGCATTCTATTCTCGCGATTTGTGATATCGGTCGGTTATATGAGATATAGTCGGATTATCGGATCAAATGTTGATTCGATAAGTTGTTGCATTTGAAGTTAGTCGGTTATATGTGATATAGCAGGACTATTAATTCAAGTGTTGATTTAATAATTTAATGTATAATTGTATATTACATATACTAGATTACATTAACTAATATTAGCTCACTTATGATTTCTTTTCTCACTTGTGTGCATTAGTGTATATGTGATATATATTAATGTACAACTTTTTTGTCATGCTAGATGCCACATGTGACATGGGTGTATGAGACTTGCATTATGCTTAATAATGTGATGGGTTTATATTTATCTAAGTTAATCAAAATTAGTAGAGTTAAGTCACATGGTTAAAGCTTGGAGAAGCTTGTGGAACCATTGACCAAGTCCACTAAGTTTGTTTTACTTATAGATATTTATTAACCTAACCATTATTAACTAGCCATGGTTTATTCTCTAAATGGGTTAGTGTATGGCACTAACTCAACCATGGTTCACGTTCTTACCTCATGAGTTCATTCTCTCCTCTCTTCACTTGAGCTTTTTCTTCCTTATAAGAAAAACTCACTAGCTTTTCTCAAGGTGAGAAAATATTGTGAGGAAAAAAAATCTAAAGAGAGCCCACTTCCTACTTCATCATCCTCTACTACTTGCCATTTAGTTTTGTAAGTCTACGGTAGCGCCCCGGCCGTCAATCCGAGGCCAAAATGTGGAAACGAAAACATTTTCTTAAACTTGAAACTGGCGCAATCGTATACTTTCACCCCGGATCAAACCATTAACAGAAACTAGCAAAATAGATAAGGGTTAGAAAGGTTATACCGATCGATCCATTTCCTTTGGTCTTTGGCCGCCTTCCCAAGCTCCTCGCGGCATCTTCGATCTCCGGTCACCTCGTCGGAAAGGGCACCACATCTTCGAATCCTTTTACGGGCTCCCGCTTCATCCGAAGCAACTCGGACATGAAGTTTGTTAGCCGACGTGTCCAAGGCGATGTAGAGAATGTGTGTGATCACTTTGTCTCAAGCATCCATTGATTCTCAACACATGAGAGTGTATGGATGGAGGTTGAAGATGATGCCATCAATGGAGATAGTGAGCTCAAGAAGAAAGAGGAGGAAGAAGAGCTTTCTTTCATGTTGTATGATAAAATGAGAGTGAGAGCAATAATACAAGAGCTAACCACAACCATATGGCTGCCCTCTTTCTCTCTTCTTCTCAGTTCAACACTTAAATCAATCAATAATGTGACATATGCACAAAGAAAGGGACCATGAGTCATCACTTATGCATGTGTCACAATTAATGCTCCTAATCATGACTTTGAGCTCATTATTTCCATTTGTAAACATTAATCCAAATGTTTACAATAATAAAAAAGATATGGCAACATCTAAAGTAAACTTGTGACGGATCACAAGGATATCCCTCACCTGTATATACATACCTGCATCCGCATTCCGACTGAATGCGAATACGATGAGACTAAAGTAATCCAACAAATCTAATACTAGGATCCGGCTTAAACCAAAGCCCACTAGTATGATCCGTCCGATCATGATCCGTGCACTACTGCACGTATATGATCGAACCCTGCCATAATACTATACGGCCTCCACAACGTTTCGGCCGAAACTTGAGAAACTGTCTGTTTGGGAATCTAAAGACTCGTCAATACTTTGGCTGTGGATTTAACCACTAGCACGTCAGTGTAACTAGCCGTGCGTAACGGGCTACCAGGTATTGACCAAAAGGGAGGTCGATGAGCGAACTCATCCTGACACCTTACTGAGCCTGTCAGTGACAATATCCGTACAGTCCGGTCTATTCGTCTATGAGTATCGCATGTCAGGCCTAGGCAGTTGGTAAAAGTCAGACCCCCAAAAGCGGTACAAGCCGTGTCGGAGTGTAGCCCAGAACACCCTGATGTAGGGTTCCTAGGCATGCCTATGAGGTTCCACAAGGCATCAACCATGCCAAAATCAAAAATTATATGCCGAGAAACCCTAATATAGATCGTTAACTAGAGGATAGGCGAAAGTAAAAGCAAGCAAACTGCTTTGCTACTAAGTGAAAGGGGCTACTGTTGGATATATGTATGCCCTAGAGGCCATTAAATGATAGTGGATGTATTTGTACATGTATATATATTCAGTATACATTCTTACTCGACATGATAGTATGCAATCTGGTTCTTCTTTGTCTGACATGTTGATTTGATCATGCTTTTATTCATTCATACATGCTGATAAAGCCCAGAGGATATCGGCTTGACTACTGTGATTATGATGGAGATCATACTAGTGGGACATCTGTAGTCTATAAGCATATCCTGGAAAGTCACTAGTCGTAGGTATATCGAGACGGGGCATTGATATACCAGAGTAGACTAGCGTATATGATACTAGACCCATACGATGGGCGATGAATGTTCCCACATTCATCGATGTTTGACATCAAGATCATATACGGGTGCTCAGTGGCGACTGGGTACACTGGACGGACTCGCCGAGACCTCCTATATGGAATTATATCTATCGTCGGATAGCAGTTCTCAGGTGACACTGGTACAGGTTAGTCTGTAGACCCGAGATCGTCATAGAGTCTTGTGTGTTCTCCCACTGTACTTTGATTGCCACCTTACCACGGATCTACTGAGTCATGCAAACAGGTGGCCGTTGGGTACAGTCCCGAGACACACGAAGGCGATGAGCGATAGGAGGGGTTTCGTCTCTCCCGGTATTGGGAGTTAATGCTGTGCTGTGCCCGACTGGTTATATCAGTAAGTCCCTGGCCAGGGCTGCTGAGATTTGCCGATAAGTGTTATCAGTAGTTTCTCGATCTGTTATAGACCATTCACCGGCACGACTTATTGAGTTATTGGGGTCGACGTGACCATCCCTAGGCTCGATATGCAGCATATCTAACGAAGAGACCGAACTGTACGGTAGTGTTGCCAGATGGCTCGATGGGAGTTGTAGCAGGTTCGCTTGTTTTCTTCTGATCGCTCAATACCTGGGTGGCCGTTACGTTTAGCTGACCGCTTGCGGCTTGGGGGTGCTTGATATGATCATCACCTACTGCCGGCGTATTGACGAGTCTTAGAGTACCACAAAGGATTTACCTAGTACAGGCGAAACGTTGTGGTGCGCGTATGCGATATGCGCATGGACCCGATTAAAATGCGCGTATAGGATACCGTATGTTGATCGGGCGGCTTGCTTTTGGTGGGGTCATATGTGATATGGCCTGATTGATAAATCAAGTGTTGATTTATCATTTAACCATTAGTTTTCTCACTTGAAATCCTTTCTTGTACATGATGGATGTATGCATGCATGTATGTTTTCTTTCTTTTAGTTTCATGCACATATGGATGTGTATACATACATACATACATATATACATCATCTATCATGGTTGCTTATATAAAGAAAATGGTGGCAATATAAGACTCACACCATGAGTTTTTAATATGGATTATTATTGTATTTATACTAAAACAAAAGGAAAGAAAAAGGGTTGGTTATTGGATTGTTTCTATACTCTTCTTCATCTTACCATGCTCACCCACTATTTAACCCTTGGTTATTTTTCATTAGGTGTTTTAAACTTTGATACAATAATATCTTTATATTCTAACCATGGTTTGAGATGAGAAGAAATAAATATATATAGATATATTTTCATTTCTTTTCATAAGTTAATCTTTTCTCTTCATCTAAAAGAAAAGCCATCATCTTCTTCCTCCTTCTTCCTTTGCTCTCTAGTTTTTTATAGTGAGCAAAACACACATCAAGAAAGGTTTTCGAAGTGAGAATTAGAACCACAACATCATTCTACACAAGTCTAGCCCACTTGTTTAGAGTGTTATCTTCTTTTCTTCTCTTGGAAAGTGAAGTCGATAGCTTGGACGAATGAGCTTCGGGTGGATCGTCGTGGACACTAGAAGACTTTAAGGGAACCTTCCTCCAACACCCAAGAGGCCAAAGAGTCTAGCGAAGGGAGCTACAAAGGTTGTACTCTCGAAACCCTAGTCTTTGCTGCCTTTAATATTTAGAAACCCTAATTTTCTAGGATCGATCCTTTGTATGCTTGCTTAGCACCATGAAAATTTGCACTTTGTGATATGTGATGCTTCCAAACTCTATATAGGGTGCTAGGTAAACCTAACATTGGTATCAGAGCCGACCTAGAACATTAGGCGACACTTTTACGGAGTAAAAACTCTGATCGAACTAAAATACGACGTCTCGAGACCTTCTCTGGACAATTTTTAAAATCTGACATTTTTCAGAATTAAAAATACTTAAAAAATAAAGCAGGATAATATAAGAAATACTGTGAAATACGAACCCATGATCCGTACAAACCGCCGCGGAACCGCGGTCAATCCTTGCTTAGGCCACGGCTCCGCGGCCGTACAGAGGATTCCTGTCTTCCTTTTTCCACATTAATTTCTAAAACTGCTTGTATATTGTTTTTAGGTATGTTTAATCTGAATATAGTACTGTATATTCTGGAGATGGTTTTGGACTCGACGATTCGATCGGAATTTTCATTTCGTTGTTTTTCCGGGTAAATTAGAAAGTATTGAAGTGTTTGAACGAGTATCATTTGCTCGCTATTCACGGGGTTTAAATATTTTGGAGATACGTGCAAGTTTTGTGGTGGACCCTCTAGAAGACAACAAACCTTAACTCGATTATGTGACCGTCTTGAACTGCCCTTTAAACCTTAGGGTTTGGGGCAGTACGGCATGCCACATGTGAGGCGTTGGCTTGACCCATCTACGGCTGGACCGCTACTACTGTGTCACACTCCGGGTTTTTGAACTCCGCTCAAGTGTTGAGCTTTAGGGAATCTTGGGTATTTGATTATTCGTTCGAAAATTTTAATACAGTCTAACTATTTGGAATGTGATACAATATGTGGAATTCATATAGTTTAGGCATGAAATACGAAGTATGTGATATTTCGTATTTATGATGTCTAAAGAGAATGTGGATTCCAAATATTGTAGTTTTACACTTTCTTTTCTGTGACCGTAAGTGTAGTATGTTCGATATCGCCGGTTTCGTTGCTATACATCAACGACAATCGGGGTACGCATACTTACTTATGTTGATGATATGAGATATTATGTGTTGCTGAGATATGATGTGCAGGATTGTTGCAATTGAATAGCCGGGGGTTTTATGTGAGATGAGAGTTTTATATTTTTCATTCATGTAAATTCAAATGTAATGTAATATTCTTTTATTTGGGGCACTTCCGAGTTGAGGTTGTGTCACCAGTGTTGTATATTATTTACCTTTCCGCATTAGGATAGACCCAAGGAGGGGAGCACAAGTGACCGAGATATGATGTGCAGGAGTCGAGACCGGGTCTCCTAAACTCCAGGATTGGTAGGGTCGCTAGCCGCTCTCGTAGGGGTCTAGGGGTGTGGGCTTGGCTATCGCGACTGTGGAATCCGTATTTTCTATTCTGGCTAAATACTAAATATGGACGTCTTAGTATATCCCACATTATATCTATGTTTCTGCTGCCTGTGTTCTCTGATATCTGAGACGAATGATATATTATATATGAGATATATAGTAGACGTTGCTTATGTTTTACACCCGCGCTAGTCCCGTCCCGGTATGCCGTTAGTTAAGTAACCTAACGGTGCATAACGGAATATTGCGGCGAATGCGGATGGCATAAGCGTGCGTGTTATTTTCGTTTCTTTTCTGTGATTGGCTTAAGGACTTAAATGATGGGATTACATTAATATGATTAATGTAAAGAAAATAAACCTAAAAAGATGTTGTAGAATCGGATTTAAAAACCACTCGGCTATTTATGAAAAAGCTACATTTCAAAACTGCGGAGCTTAAGCCACTCCTTTTGAAAACCATTTGATTCTACAACGATATCAAGTTCAAAGCGTTAAAGATTTTCTTAAAAATCATCCGCAACCCTCTGTCATTTTAGGAAGTAGAGTACTTAGTATTCGTGCTACGTATGTTGACTTTTGTTAAGGCGTAGTGTACGGTAGCTAAGTGATGTCTTTCTACACTGCATATGATGCAGATTAATTAGGACATTCATACGACTTTGTTGACCATAGTTAAGGGTCATATGGGTGGGTCTAATTGATCAAGAAATGACGGGAAGAAATTGACTTGTACTTATGATTTGTTGACCATAGTTAAGGTCTTAAGTACTAGGGGTAAAAATCATATCGGGAATTTCAAGTGTTGAGATTTGCAATGAGATTGCATACCTTCCATGTGATGGTTGGATCCCGATCCCACTGTGGGCAATAGTTGCTCCTAGGAGAGTTTTACAGTTTACAATTAGCTAACTCATTAGGTGTCTTGAAAGGTGTTAACGGGGCTCCGCCTCTGGGAAAACGAGGTTTACTCTAATTAGGTCCGTGCGAAAGCACGGGGAACCTCCCTCAAGTACCGACACTGGCCTGGCTGAACGGTTAGCGAAGTTGTAGACTGTAATTAATCCTGGCTATTTTTTCTTTTTAAGGTTTGAAAGAAAATCTCGATTAAAGCAGTGGGAAACATCGATTAGACAAGATAATAACCAATCTAATCTATGCAAGAGCTTTCGCTGAGTGTATTCTTTTCTCTCTCTTAATGGCAGATACCCATGACTGGACTCAAGCTTCTACTAGATAAAAACAAACTGAATGGGACCAATTATAAAGACTGGCTGAGGAATCTGAAAATTGCCCTGACTTATGAAAAAGTATCATATGTCCTCACGGCTTCAGCCCCGCCCGTCCCAGGTCCAAAATCCTCAGTTGCGGACATTGAAGTCCACAAGACATGGGACGCTGACTGTGCCACGGTCAAATGCCTCGCGCTTGCATCGATGGATAACACACATCAAAAGCAGCACGAGGATCTGGACATTCACGGTATATTGCTCTATACAAAGGAGTTTTCTGGAGAGCAATCCCGCGTATTACGATACGAAGCATCAAAGAAACTGTTTCAGATGCGAATGGCCCCTGGCACACCAGTAGGAGACCATGTTCTGAAGATGATAGCTCTTATAGAAGAGCTTGAGGACCTTGGATGGACGATGGGCAATGAATAATATATAGATATTATTCTGCAGTCCCTCCCCTCCACCTTTGCTCAATTCATAGTTAACTTCAAGATGCATGGCATGGAGAAGGAGCTACCTGAACTCCTTAATATGTTAAGGAGTGCAGAGAGCACTATGAAGTCAGTAAAAACTCCCGTTATGACTGTTGGACAGTCTTCCTCTTCTCGCCCGAAAGCTAAGGCCAAGGGAAAGAAAAAGAAGAAGCCCACCAATCCTAAGGGTGGAGTTAAAAAGGTGAAGGGAAAGGAAAAGTCCAAAGCTGGAGACTCGGGGAAAGGTGAATGTTTTCATTGCCACAAGACAGGACATTGGAAGCGCAACTGTACGGAGTACTTGAACCTCAAGAAGAAGCATGGGGATGCTTCCGCTTCAGGTGTGTTTGTGACAGAAAATTATTTTTCAATAAACTCTGCTTCCTGGGTATTGGATACCGGTTCAGGTTCTCACATTTGCAATTCTATGCAGGGGCCGAGAAATAGCAAAGTTTTGAAGATAGGTGACCATACTCTCCGCGTTGGAAATGGTTCCAATGTACATACAGTCGCAGTGGGAGAGTATCACTTGGGGTTGCCATCTGGATGTATTTTGGTTTTGAATCCATGTTATTTTGTACATAGTATGCTTTGTAATATAATATCAGTTTCTTTGTTGGACAATAACGGATATAATTTTGTATTGCAGAACAATGTTATGAACATTCACCTGAATCAAATGTTGGTTGGGTATGGTACACTTAATAACGGGATATACGTCCTAAATAAACACACAGTTTTCAGTATACAACACACTAATAAAAGAAAACTTTCAGAAATAAATGAAGCTTTTCTTTGGCACTGTAGACTTGGTTATATTAACGAAACAAGACTAAACAAGTTACATAAAGATGGATATTTAAACTCTTTTGAATATAAATCTTATGCGACTTGCCAGTCTTGTATCAAGGGTAAAATGACCAAAACTCCATTTACCGGACACGGAGAAAGAGCTACTGTGCTCCTAGGCCTCATACATAGTGATGTATGTGGGCCAATGTCTATACAGGATAGAGGCGGTTTTTCATACTTCATTACATTCACTGACGATTTCTCAAGATTCGGTCATGTATTTTTATTAAAGCACAAGTCCGAAGCTTTCGAGAAATTCATTGAATATAAACAAGAAGTAGAAAAACAAACCGTCTTGAGTATCAAGATGCTTCGATCAGATCGAGGTGGTGAGTATCTCAGTACAGAATTTGCAAACTTCCTAAAAGAGAATGGGATTCTCTCTCGGCTCACTCCTCCTTACACACCACAGCACAACGGTGTGTCAGAACGACGGAATAGGACCCTATTAGATATGGTCCGGTCCATGATGAGTGACGCTGAGTTACCCGTCTCGTTTTAGGGGCATGCATTGGAGACTGCAGCGTTTCTACTAAACAGGGTTCCAACCAAAGCCATGTCTACCACGCCATATGAGATATGGCATGGGAAGAGACCATCTCTTAAGAGAATTAATATTTGGGGTTGCCCGGCCTATGTTAAAAAGCAGAATCCGGCAAACTCGAGACACGGTCAGTCATATGTAATTTTGTGGGGTATCCAAAGAATTCTTATGGATATCTATTCTACCACAAAGAGGAACAAAAAGTGTTTGTTTCTCAGTATGCCACATTCTTGGAAAAAGTGTTTTTCACAGATAAAGATGATGGCAAGGTGGTGGATCTAGAAGAGGTTCTAGAGACACAAACTACAAATGACGATTTGGTTGAACCGGCTGTTGCAATAGAAACTGAGGAACCTCGGCCACTCCGAAGGTCTGGTAGGACTTCTCGCCCACCGGAGAGGTACTACGGTTTCCTCATTGATGGTGACAAAGAAGACTGCATCATGGATGATGATGATCCTACCAGTTTTCAGCAAGCTATCACGAGTGGAGACTCTGTGAAGTGGCTGGATGCCATGAGATCCGAAATAGAGTCTATGTACACTAACAAAGTATGGACTTTGGACGTTGTACCCCCTGGAGTAAAACCTGTGGGATGCAAATGGATCTTTAAAAGAAAGATTGGTGTAGATGGGCAGGTAGAGACCTATAAGGCAAGACTTGTGGCGAAAGGTTTTCGTCAAAGACCAGGTTTAGACTATGACGAAACTTTTTCGCCCGTAGCCATGCTTAAATCCATTCGGATCCTACTTGCTATTGCTGCTCACTACGACTATGAAATATGGCAGATGGATGTTAAAACAACATTTCTAAATGGAGATTTAGAAGAATGCGTTTATATGGATCAGCCAGAGGGCTTCATTGACAGTGTGAGCAGCGGGAAAGCATGTAGATTTTTTAAATCCATATATGGGTTAAAGCAGGCATCACGGAGTTGGAACATTTGTTTCGATGATGTCATCAAAGAGTTTGATTTCATCAAAAGTCAAGATGAACCTTCTGTTTATAAGAAAGCTGTAGGGAGAGCTGTCACATTCCTCGTATTGTACGTAGATGGCATTTTCTGATAGGAAATGATATTCCTATGCTACAATCGGTCAAATATTTCTTATCACTAAGGTTCTCCATGAAGGACCTGGGTGATGCCACATACATCCTAGGCATAAGGATCTATAGGGATAGATCCAAAAAGTTATTGGGATTGTCCCAAACCAGGTATATTAGCACCATCCTAAAAAGGTTTAGTATGGAAGACTCCAAGCGGGGTGCCTTACCCGCTTGCCAAGGGGTCACTCTGTCCAAGGATTCTTGCCCAAAGACCGATGAAGTGAGAGCTCGCATGAGTGTTATACCCTATGCTTCGGCAGTAGGATCTATAATGTATGCGATGTTATGTACACGCCCAGATGTAGCTTATGCACTTAGTGTTGGAAGCAGGTATCAATCCAACCGAGGGGAGAATCACTGGACAGCTGTGAAGAACATTCTTAAGTACTTACGAAGGACTAAAGAATTGTTCTTGGTGTATGGTAATGGAGATCTCTAAATGGAGGCCTTTACCGATTCGAGCTTCCGGAGCGATAAGGACGACAGCAAATCTATCTCTGGGTTTGTATTTACCCTCAATGGAGGGGCGGTAAGTTGGAAGAGTTCCAAACAGGATACTGTTGCAGACTCTACGATGGAAGCTGAGTACATTGCTGCGAATGATGCCGCCAAGGAAGCCGTCTGGATGAAGAAGTTCGTCTCGGAGCTAGGAGTAGTTCCAACCATTATTAATCCAATACCTTTGTATTGTGATAATAATGGGGCTATGGCGTTAGCCAAGGAGCCCAGATCCCATCAGCGATCCAGACACATCCTGAGGCATTTTCATTTGATCCGGGAGATTGTAGATCGCCGCTAGATCGAGATTAGGAGAGTAGACACAAAGAATAACGTCGCGGATCCATTCACCAAGGCCCTACCTCAGCCGCAGCATGAGCGACTTTTTGAGATTTTGGGTATGAGATACGCCAATAACTGGCCTTAGTGCAAGTGGGAGATTGTTGGATATATGTATGCCTTAGAGGCCATTATATGATAGTGGATGTATTTGTACATGTATATATATTCAGTATACATTCTTACTCGACATGATAGTATGCTATCTGGTTCTTCTTTATCTGACATGTTGATTTGATCATGCTTTTATTCATTCAGACATGCTGATAAAGCCCTGAGGATATTGGCTTGACTACTGTGATTATGATGGAGATCATACTAGTGGGACATCTGTAGTCTATAAGCATATCCTGGAAAGTCCCTAGTCGTAGGTATATCGAGACGGGGCATTGATATACTAGAGTGGACTAGCGTATATGATACTAGACCCATACGATGGGCGATGAATGTTCCTACATTCATCGATGTTTGACATCAAGATCATATACGGGTGCTCAGTGGTGACTGGGTACACTGGACGGACTCACCGAGAACTCCTATATGGAATTATATCTATCGTCGGATAGCAGTTCTCGGGTGACACTGGTACAGGTTAGTCTGTAGACCCGAGATCGTCATAGAGTCTTGTGTGTTCTCCCACTGTACTTTGATTGCCACCCTACCATGGCTCTACTGAGTCGTGCAAACAGGTGGCCGTTGGGTACAGTCCCGAGACACATGAAGGCGATGAGCGATAGGAGGGGTTTCGTCTCTCCCGGTATTGGGAGTTGATGCTGTGCTGTGCCCGACTGGTTATATCAGTAAGTCCCTGGCCAGGGCTGCTGAGATTTGCTGATAAGTGTTATCAGTAGTTTCTCGATCTGTTATAGACCATTCACCAGCACGACTTATTGAGTTATTGGGGTCGACGTGACCATCCCTAGGCTCGATATGCAGCATATCTGACGAAGAGACCGGACTGTACGGTAGTGTTGCCAGATGGCTCGACGGGAGTTGTAGCAGGTTCGCTTGTTTTCTTCTGATCGCTCAATACCCGGGTGGCCGTTACGTTTAGCTGACCGCTTGCGGCTTGGGGGTGCTTGATATGATCATCACCCACTGCCGGCATATTGACGAGTCTTAGAGTCCCACAAAGGAGTTACCTAGTACAGGCGAAACGTTGTGGTGCGCGTATGCGATATGCGCATGGACCCGATTAAAATGCGCGTATAGGATACCGTATATTGATCGGGCGGCTTGCTTTTGGTGGGGTCATATGTGATATGGCCGGATTGATAAGTCAAGTGTTGATTTATCATTTAACCATTAGTTTTCTCACTTCAAATCCTTTCTTGTACATGATGGATGTATGCATGCATGTATGTTTTCTTTCTTTTAGTTTCATGCACATATGGATGTGCATACATACATACTTACATACATACATCATCTATCATGGTTGCTTATACAAAGAAAATGGTGGCAATATAAGACTCACACCATGAGTTTTTAATATGGATTATTATTGTATTTATACTAAAAAAAAGGAAAGAAAAAGGGTTGATTATTGGATTGTTTCTACACTCTTCTTCATCTTACCATGCTCACCCATTATTTAACCCTTAGTTATTTTTCCTTAGGTGTTTTAAACTATGATACAATAATATCTTTATATTCTAACCATGGTTTGAGATGAGAAGAAATAAATATATATAGATATATTTTCATTTCTTTTCATAAGTTAATCTTTTCTCTTCATCTAAAAGAAAAGCCATCATCTTCTTCCTCCTTCTTCCTTTGCTCTCTAGTTTTTTATAGTGAGCAAAACACACATCAAGAAAGGTTTTTGAAGTGAGAATTAGAACCACAACATCATTCTACACAAGTCTAGCCCACTTGTTTAGAGTGTTATCTTCTTTTCTTCTCTTGGAAAGTGAAGTCGATAGCTTGGACGAAGGAGCTTCGGGTGGATCGTCGTGGACACTAGAAGACTTCAAAGGAACCTTCCTCCAACACCCAAGAGGCCAAAGAGTCTAGCGAAGGGAGCTACAAAGGTTGTACTCTTGAAACCCTAGTCTTTGTTGCCTTTAATATTTAGAAACCATAATTTTCTAGGATCGATCCTTTGTATGCTTGCTTAGCACCATAGAAATTTGAACTTTGTGACATGTGATGCTTCCAAACTCTACATAGGGTGCTAGGTAAATCTAACAGCTACAACCTTTGTAGATCCGGTCCTCCACTTCTTTAGCTCCGTGTTGACGTCCTTCCGCTGCGATCATCGGGATCCCGGACTCTACCGATGGTTTCGTCGGAGAAATGATCGGGCTAGGTCATTGACTTCGATGCCGAAGATGATCTACGTCGAGGCGACTCAAACTCAAGCTCCATCTTCACTAGGTCATGAATCTTGTGAAGAAAACACCCTACACAACATGGTAAGTGGTAGAGGATGAAGAAATAGGAAGTGGGTTCACTTTGGATTTGGATTTCTCACTTGGATTCATCACTTGGATTTTTCTAGAAAGGTTTTCTTTTCATCATGAAGAAGAAGAAGAAAAAGAATGAAAAAGGAATTGTGTGAAAAGAATAATCAAGTGAAGTTATCATGTTGCAACCATGGGTGAGATTAACCTTTGTAGAGACTAAACTCAAGTTTAAGTTAAAGGTTAGGTTAAGGAAAATCTTATGTAAAACAAAATGGTGGACTTTGTCAAATATGCTTGAAAGCTTCATGAAGCTTCAAGCAAAGACAAAGTAAGCCACCATTTTATTTACAAAAATTAAATAAATTAAATAAAAAACTAAACCTTTAACCTAAACATGGTATAATCCATACACACACCCAAGTTTGCATGTATCATCAAACATGATACAAACTAGTGCACAAAAATATATCACATATACAACATGTGCACTTCAAGTGAGAAAATCAATCATAAGTGAACAAATACTAGTTAATGTAAAGTAATATATCAAATATATAATTATAAATTAAATCATTAAATCAACACTTGATTTAATGATCCGGTCATACTGCATATAACCGACTAATATCAAGTGTATCAATATATCGAATCAACACTTGATTCGGTAACCCGGCTATATCACAGATAACCGACTGATGATACTTATCGCGAGAATAGAATACAGTATCACATACTGGTATTATTCTCAGTCCCGCACATATCTCATATGCGCTCCTATTTCGTTTCGGTTGAGCCAGGAAACCCCTGTGTAGGACTCTAAAGACTCGCCAATACGCCGGCAGTAGGTGGTGATCATATCAATCACCCACAAGCCGCAAGCGGTCTGCTAAACGTAACGGCCACCCGGGTATTGAGCGATCAGAAGATCAACGAGCAAGCCCGCTTACACTCCTTTGAATCCAACCAGCAACACTTACCGTACAGTCCGGTCTCGTCGTCTGATATGTCGCATATCTCACCTACGGGTGGTAAACGTCAGACCCCAGTAGCTCGATAAGTCATGTCGATATGAGGTCTATAACAGTTCGAGAAACTACTGGTAACACTTACCAGTAAATCTCAGCAACCCTGGCCAGGGATTTCCGGTTATAGCCAATCAAATACAGCACAACATCAACTCCCTATACCGGGAGAGACGAATCCCCTCCTATCGCTCATTGCCTCCATGTGATTCGGGACTGTACCTAAAAACCACCATTTTGCATGCCCTCTTAGACGTGGTAAGGTGGAAATCAAAGCACAGTGGGAATCACACAAGACTCTTTGACGATCTCGGGTCTACAGACTAACCTGTACCATTGTCACTAGAGAACTGCCATCTGACGTAAGGTATAATACCATCTGGGAGTTCTCGGCGAAAACGTCCAGTGTACCCAGTCTCCACTGAGCACCCGTACACCATCCTTGATGTCAAACACCGATGGATATGGGATCATCCATCGCCCATCATATGGGTCAAGATGCATATACGCTAGTCTACTCTAGTGCATCGATGCCCTATCTCGATACACCCACGACTAGGGACCTTGAAGGATGTACTTATGGACTACCATGTCCCCACTAGTATGATCCGCATCATAGTCCAGGCAGTCAAGTACACATCCTAAGGGCTTTACCAACATGTAACAGAGAGACAAGCAGTGTACATGTTAAGGTAAAGAGTAACAAGATAGCATACTATCATGTCGAGCAAGAAAGTCCTCCCTATATATGACCAAGCATCCACTACAATATACATCCTATGTATAGTAATGGCCTCTAGGGCATACATATAACTAACAATCTCCCACTTGCGCTAGGGCCATCTGATAGCAGTGGTTGTAGTATCTCATATTCAACCATCCCATAAAAGTCTCTCTTTGGGAAAAGGCCTTTGTGAGTGGATCCGCCGTGTAGTCCTCTGAGTCTACTCTCCTAACCTCGATCTCCTTGGAGATCAACCATCTCCAAGATCAGGTGATACTGCCTTAGAATATGTCTGTATCACTGATGGGACGGACGTTCCTTGGCATAAGCCACAACTCCATTGTCACACAATGGGAGGAACTATGTTCATCTCATGAACTAATATACACCCAGACTTCCTCTTTGGTAGCATCTTTGGTAGCGATGTATCAAGCCTTTTTCGTCTAGTATGTCACGGTATCTAGCTTGGAACTCTTCCAACATACCGTCCCTTTACTGAGGGTAAAGACAATGCCTGTGACTGACTTTCAGTCATCCTTATCACCCTGGAACACTTCCAGTGATTCTCCCCAGGATCGATTAATACCATCTCACTACAACTAGTGAGTATCCTTACATCCAATTAGATCTATCTCATAGATCCAAAACCCAGAATTTAGGAGGTATCACTTTGATCCTATATGGAGAATCCTTGTGCTAAGCGGAGATTAACTGAGCGTAGTGTAAGTCCATATTGCGACCCCCGGTGCTTACGGGGAGGCGGAAACGGTATAAAAAACGAATTTTTATCGCAAGAGGCAACATGGACTAAACAAGGTCGGGATCGTTGTCTAAACTAAACTAGCAAATACGCTAAAGATAGTTAGCTACTCGGATGAAGGTTATACCTAAACTTGAACTCCTTCTTCTTGAAATCTTGTAGGGGTTGATGGTTCTCTTTACGTCGCCTTCTTCCGTCGAAGATGGATCCACCTCGAAGGTTCGACCTTTGGGCTCTTCCTCGATCTTTGAGTGAACTAGGGTTTCCGGCTTGCTAAACCTTCAACCTAGAATGAGTAGTGAGTGACTAGGGTTTGCTTTTCCTTTTAAAGAGAAGGATTCTCAACACATGAGAAGGTTTCTCTTTTCTAGAGGAAGAAGAAGATGAAGTGAAGAGAGAGAAGAAGAATGAGATAATGAGATATCTTTTCTCTTTTCTTGCAACCATAATGCAAAAGAAAAGTATTATCTAAATAATAATAATTGAAATAAGAATAGTTGATGGTTATTTTTGGAATGACCACTATCATGCTTCTTTAAATGAAGTGTAAGCATGAATCAAGGAGGATCTTTCAAAGCATGATGGTGGTCAATGGTCAACAAGTCAACCAAGGTCAATAAGTCAACAAAAATCAACCATAACATAATTCTCATTTAATTACTATTATTAATAGATAATTCATAAATCCATTAGGGTTTGGAAAATGATAACTGTCAACTGTGCATACGCACCCGTTCCGAAACCCTAATGAAAAACCTCATCCTCCGCCTCAAGCAACTGTGCATACACACCTGCATTCTCGTTCCGAGGAACAAGAATACCAAGAGATAAAAGCAACCCTAAAACATATACCAGTATCTGGCTCAAACCAGAGCCTGCCAGTATAATCCGTCCGGACTCCAAACGTGCACAAGTGCGCGGATGAGAACGAACCCTGTCGCAAAACCATGCGACCTCTACTCTGTTTTGCCCAGAGGCGAATACCCTCTGTGTGGGACTCTAAAGACTCGACACTACGCTGGCAGTGGGTTTAACCACAGACCGCAAGCGGCACTAGCTGTGCGTAACGGTCCCCAGGTAGATGCCGACAAGAAGGCTGACGAGGTGAAACCCCATCTGAACTCCTACTGAGTCTGAATGTGACATTCTCCGTACAGTCCGGTCTGTTCGTCTGATACATCGCATGTCGGGCCTAGGGGGCGGTAAACCGTCAGTCCCCCAATAGCGGTACAAGTCGTGTCGGAGTGAAGCCCAAAACACCCTGAGATAACACTGGAAACCTACCAGTATATCTCGCTTGCCCTGGCCAGGGACTACTCGTGTAATGGCTCTCCTAGACACAGCGCGATGTCAACCCCCAATACCGGGAGAGACGAATCCTGTCTAACCGTCACTGCCTCCAAGTGCTTCGGGACTGCACCCAACCACCACCTGTTTGCACGACTCCTTTGAGCCGTGGTAGGGTAGTGATCAAAGTGCAGTGGGAACACACTCGAGGCGAAGTGGCAGTGTCAAGTCAGCGGACTAAGCTGTACTCATGTCACCTGGGAACTGATAACTGACGATAGGTATAATACCAACCTTTCAGTTCCCGACGAGTCCTGTCCAGTGTACTCGTAACCCAACGAGCACCCGTATACTATCTCCAGTACGACGTACTGATGGCTGTGGGACAGACCATCTCCCACACTGGGATGAGAAGCGCATACGCTAGTCTACTCCGGAGTATCGATGCCCTGTCTCGATAGTCCTACGACTAGGGACCTGTATAAGGATGTGCCTATAGATTACCCAGCCCCCACTAGTGTGACTGCCATCACAACGCTGGTAATCAAGCAAGGATCCTAAGGGCTCCACTAATGCGTATAAGTGATATACTGAAATAAACACAAGTACACATTGAAGTAGAAACAAACCAAGTAGCATACTACTATATTGAGCAAGATTGTTTATACAAGATGAATATCCCAAGCTTCCATCAAGTAATATACAAACTAGTATGATACAGTAATGGCCTCTAGGGCATATACACTAACAATCTCCCACTTGCACTAAGGCCATGAACTGGCGTACCGAAGACCTATCATCTCGATCAGCCGCTCGAACTGAGTCTGGGGTAAGGCCTTGGTGAATGGATCTGCAGTGTTTTCTTCTGAAGCAACCCTCCGAACCTCGATCTCCTTGCGATCCACGATCTCCCTGATCAGGTGATACCGCCTCAAGATGTGCCTGGATCTCTGATGGGACCTGGGTTCCTTTGCTAAAGCTATAGCCCCGTTGTTGTCGCAATACAGAGGTACTGGGTCAACAATGGACGGAACCACCTGAAGTTCTTTTAAGAACTTCCTTATCCAGACAGCTTCTTTTGCGGCATCAGATGCAGCGATGTATTCCGCTTCCATAGTTGAGTCTGCAACGGTTTCCTGTTTGGAACTCTTCCAACACACCGCCCCTCCATTGAGGGTAAAGACAAAACCCGACATGGACTTGGAATCTTCCTTGTCACTCTGGAAGCTGGAGTCAGCAAAGGCCTCGATCTGGAGGTCTTTCCCGCCATACACCAAGAACATCTCCTTAGTCCTCCTCAGGTACTTGAGAATGTTCTTTACTGCTATCCAATGTTTCTCCCCAGGGTTTGACTGATACCGGCTTACTACACTCAGTGCATAAGCTACATCCGGTCTGGTACACAACATCGCATACATTATAGAGCCTACCTCAGAAGCGTAGGGTATAATAGACATGCGATCCCTCTCCAAATCAGTCTTGGGAGACATCTCTTTAGAGAGGGTGATCCCGTGACAAGCCGGTAAGTTACCGCGCTTGGAATCTTCCATACTGAATCTTTTCAGTACGGTGTCGATGTACCTGGACTGTGAAAGTCCTAATATCCTCTTGGATCTATCACGATGGATCCGGATCCACAGGATGTAAGAGGCATCACCCAGGTCTTTCATGGAGAACCTGTGTGACAAGAAACCTTTGACAGATTGTAGCATAGGAATGTCATTTCCTATTAAGAGAATGTCATCCACGTATAAAACAAGGAATACTACAGTTCTCGCTACAAATCTACTATAGATGCATGGTTCATCTGGATTTTTGATAAAGTCAAATTCCTTGACCGTCTCATCAAAACAGATGTTCCAACTCCGCGATGCCTGCTTTAGTCCATAGATGGACTTAAGCAACTTGCACACTTTTCCGCTGCTCCCACTCTGAATGAAACCCTCTGGCTGATCCATATAGATACACTCCTCTAAATTTCCATTTAGAAAAGCGGTTTTTACGTCCATCTGCCAAATCTCATAATCGTGGAAGGCAGCAATGGCAAGAAGGATCCGAATGGATTTCAGCATAGCCACTGGAGAAAAGGTTTCGTCATAGTCCAAGCCAGGTCTTTGACGGAAACCCTTTGCTACAAGTCTAGCTTTATAGGTCTCAACCTGTCCATCTACACCAATCTTCCTTTTGAAGATCCACTTGCATCCTACGGGTTTTACCCCGTCTGGAGCAATGTCCAACGTCCATACTTTGTTGGTGTACATGGACTCCATTTCGGTCCGCATTGCATCCAGCCATTTTACCGAGTCTATGCTCTGAACGGCCTGCTGGAAGCTAGTAGGCTCATCATAGTCTATGATGCAATCCTCTCTATCCCCGTCTATGAGAAAACCGTAGTATCTCTCGGGCGGATGAGACTGCCTACTACTTCTGCGGAGCGGCATAGGAATGCCCTGTTCTTTTGAACCCTCTGGTTCCACTAAGCTCTCAGTAATAGTCTGAGGTTCTGGAACTTCATCCAGTTCTACTGCGCTCCCACTTATCTGATTTTCCAAAAACTCAGTTTCCAAGAAGTGGGCATGACGAGAAACAAGGACTTTTTGCTCCTCTGCGTAATAGAATAGATACCCCTTGGAGTTCTTTGGGTATCCCACAAACTTGCACTGTACTGAGCGTGCCTCGAGCTTGTCCGCATGCTGCTTTTTTACAAAAGCCGGACATCCCCATGTCTTAAAGGCTTTAAGACAGGGTTTCTTCCCACTCCACATCTGATATGGTGTGGTAGGCACAGTCTTAGTAGGAACTTGGTTCAAGAGATGTGCAGCTGTTTCTAGTGCATATACCCAGAAAGATCGCGGTAACTCAGCCTTACTCATCATGGAACGAACCATATCCAATAGGGTTCGATTCCTCCTTTCCGATACACCGTTATGTTGCGGAGTGTATGGAGGAGTACGCTGAGAGAGAATTCCATTCTCTTTTAAATAGTCCAGGAACTCGGCACTCAAGTATTCACCACCTCGATCCGATCTTAGGATCTTGATACTTTTGCCTGTCTGTTTTTCAACTTCATTCTTGTAATCCCGAAATTTCTCAAAGGCCTCGGATTTGTGCTTCATTAAGAAGACATGTCCATACCTAGAGAAATCGTCTGTGAAAGTAATGAAGTATGAATAACCGCTTCGCGCATGTGTAGACATTGGACCACACACGTCACTGTGTATGAGTCCCAAGAGCTCGCTCGCTCTTTCTCCGTGTCCAGTGAACGGAGTCTTTGTCATCTTTCCCATGAGACAAGATTCACAAGTGGCATAAGACTGATACTCGAACGGATCCAAGTATCCTTCTTTATGTAACTTAGTCAACCGTGTCTCATTGATGTGACCCAGTCTACAATGCCATAAGAAAGCCTGATTGATATCTGGAGACTTTCTTTTGTGTGTATTCTGGACATTGAAAATCTGTGGTTGGTTTAATACGTATATACCATTGCTCAGTGTACCTGACCCAATCAGAACTTGATTAGGGTGAATGTTTACAACATTACTTACAAACGCAAATTCATAACCTTCTTTAGAAACCAAAGATACAGAAATGATATTACAAGTTGCGTTGGGTACAAAAAAGCAATTACGCAAAACCAAAACATGCCCATCTGACATTCCCAGGTGATAGTCCCCCACGGCTTTAGCGTCCATGCTAGCTCCGTTTGCAACTCTGAGGGTCATGTCACCTGCCTTCAAAACACTACGGTTTCTCAACGCCTGCAAAGAATTACAGATATGAGATCCTGATCCGGTATCCAATACCCAGGAAGTAGAGTTTATAGAAAGACAGTTTTCAATAACATACACACCTGAAGCTGAAGCCGCAACCTGCTTCAGTTCCTGTGTCCTGGCTTTCCAAGCCCTGCAATCTTTCTTCCAGTGTCCACTCTTGTGACAATAGAAGCATTCCTCTTTACCAACAAGCTTCCCCGCAATCTTTGTTGCCTTTTCCTTTCCCTTCGCACCCACTTTACTAACACCGCCTCTTGGTTTGGCGGGGGCTTTCTTCCTCTTTCCCTTGGCTTTCGCCTTGGACCTAGAGGAAGAAGATCCTCCTACAAACAAAGCGGGTGTTTCCCTACCTTTCTGTAGGGTGCCCTCTGCGCTCCTCAGCAGGTTGAGGAGTTCTGAAAGTTCAACTTCCTTTTCTTGCAAGTTGAAATTCAGTATAAACTGGGCGTAAGTGGATGGAAGGGACTGGAGAATTATATCCGTATAGAGTTCACTGTCCAACGTGGTCCCAAGTTCCGCGAGCTCCTCAGTGTAGCCAATCATCTTAAGCACGTGGTCTGCTACCGATGATCCAACGGCCAACTTAGTCGAAAATAACTTCTTCGACACTTCGTATCTTGCGATACGAGACTGCTCTCCATACAGTTCTTTTGTATGAAGAAATATGGATTCCAAATCCATATTCTCGTGCCTCCTCTGATGGTCGTTGTCCATCGAGGCAAGTACGAGGCACCTGGCCTTCGCTCTGTCAATCTCCCAAGTCTTACGGATTTCCTTATCCGCGACGCTGGAGGTGGGACCTGGGACGGGGGGAGCTTTGGTGGTAAGAAGATACCCCAGCTTGTCGTAAGAGATTGCCAATTTGACATTCCTGAGCCAATCTTTGTAGTTTGGCCCTGTCAGTATGTTTTTATCTAGAAGTAACTTAAGTCCAGTCATTTCGATTTGGTCGCTGCAGGGGGAGAGAAGAAACACTTAGCACGATGCTCTTGCAAGTTTAGAATGGTTTTTAATTTGTCTAAACAGGATGGCTCCCACTGTCTCTCGAATCCCTCCTCAAACCACAAAGGAAGAATTAGCCGGTATCAATCCCACCGTACAATACTTGCTTAACCGTTCAGCCAGGCCAGTGTCGGTACTTCGAGGGAGGTTTTCCAACGCTTTCGCGAAGTTCCTTAATTAAATAACCTCTTTTCCCTGGGGGCGTAGCCCCGCTAACACCTTTCTAGGCACCTACTAGGTTTATAGCATTGATCGTTTAGTGAGAAATTTCCCAAGGAGTAGCATATACTCACAGTAGGATCGGGATCCAAATATCATCGCGTGATGAAAATGAAGGAATCCTACCATAATCATCACACTCCAAATGGTATGAAAATCTAGCAAGTTTCAGTACTTATGAAACTCCCGATGTGGATTTTTTTTGCCCCATGCTCTTATGACCTTGACTAAGGCCAACAAATCATAAGTCACATGTCAAGTTCTTCCCGTCGTTATCCAGGTTAATTTGAACCCACCCGTATATACCCTTGACTAAGGCCAACAAGGCAATACGACTGTCCCAAACCAACGCATTCTATCTATGCAACATATGAATACCCACCAGCTACCAAACACTGTGCCTTGACTAAGGCCAACAAACACAGCTTGAATACTGTTGAATATTCATATGAAACGACGGAGGGCTACGGATGGTTTTGGCGAAACCGTGAACGTAGTGAACTTGATATAATCGATTGGAACGAGATAGCTTTTAGAAGGAGTGGCTCAAGCTCCGCATTTAAAAGTTAGTTTTGAAAAGAACCGAGTGGTTTTTTCGAAAGTGTTCCATCGACTTAAACTTGGTTTATTATCTTGCATTAGTTCTTTTAATGCGTGATATTCTTGCATTAGTACTTTTAATGCGTCCCATCATTTAATTCCTACCATTGCAGAAAACAACCAAAATATGACGTACGCTTATGCCATTCGCATTCGCCACGGGGTCCCGTCATCACTCGTTAGGTTACTTAACTAACGACAGAGCGGGGGCTGGGCTAGCGCGGCTGTAAAACATAAGCAACGCCTAAATAGAAAGGAATGATAGACATTACAGATCACAGATGAATACATTGGATATACTAGCAATCCGCAATCCTTTCGAGCCTGCAACGAAAAGCGGATTACACGGTCACGGTGAATAGCAAATACCCCACCCAAGACCCCTACGGGTGCGGCAAACTACCCGCCAAGTACTCGGTAGTTTGTGCACCCCCTCCATGGGTCTATCCTAGGAGCAAAAACAGTAAAAAGAATTATACAATGACGGCTACAACCCCGACCCGGTTGTGCGGCCAAACAAATAATAATTATTACATCAATTTACATTTACAATGAATGAAAGGAAAAACAAAAGCTCATCTCACATCCACCCCGGCTATTCACCCGCGACAGTCCAACACATTCATATACACATTCCAGCACATTACAGATCATGTATAACCCCGACTAATCGACTTATAGCGATTAGCCGACGTTCAATACATGCAAACATCACAGATATAACCATCATAGTCAAAGTGCAGTGAAGTTCGGAAAAAAATACAGAATTATAGGACCCCAAAAGTGAATTTCTGTTCTGGAAAATCTGGGCACATATAATATATTTTAAAAATCCCATAACCATCACACAAACACTCTGCACGAAAATCGATGGACAGAAGAAGACAAACCGCGGCGCTTCCGCCGCACATGCCTACCTCGTGCGGCGGAAGGGCGGCGGTTTGAGGGAATTAGGTCATCGTTTTTCATGGGTGCACTCACAAAACCCTGAGCCGAATTTACAAGTATAAAGTTTTTCATTTTGAGCAGAAAAAAATTCGACAGAAACTTAGGGTTTTGGTTTTACCGGTTTTGTGATTTTTTCGGTTCCGAACTTCGTTACACTTCACTACCAAGCTAGTTTAAGTTTAGTTAGGCTCTGATACCACTGTAAGTCCATATTGCGACCCCCGGTGCTTACGGGGAGGCGGAAACGGTATAAAAAACGAATTTTTATCGCAAGAGGCAACATGGACTAAACAAGGTCGGGATCGTTGTCTAAACTAAACTAGCAAATACGCTAAAGAGAGTTAGCTACTCGGATGAAGGTTATACCTAAACTTGAACTCCTTCTTCTTGAAATCTTGTAGGGGTTGATGGTTCTCTTTACGTCGCCTTCTTCCGTCGAAGATGGATCTACCTCGAAGGTTCGACCTTTGGGCTCTTCCTCGATCTTTGAGTGAACTAGGGTTTCCGGCTTGCTAAACCTTCAACCTAGAATGAGTAGTGAGTGACTAGGGTTTGCTTTTCCTTTTAAAGAGAAGGATTCTCAACACATGAGAAGGTTTCTCTTTTCTAGAGGAAGAAGAAGATGAAGTGAAGAGAGAGAAGAAGAATGAGATAATGAGATATCTTTTCTCTTTTCTTGCAACCATAATGCAAAAGAAAAGTATTATCTAAATAATAATAATTGAAATAAGAATAGTTGATGGTTATTTTTGGAATGACCACTATCATGCTTCTTTAAATGAAGTGTAAGCATGAATCAAGGAGGATCTTTCAAAGCATGATGGTGGTCAATGGTCAACAAGTCAACCAAGGTCAATAAGTCAACAAAAATCAACCATAACATAATTCTCATTTAATTACTATTATTAATAGATAATTCATAAATCCATTAGGGTTTGGAAAATGATAACTGTCAACTGTGCATACGCACCCGTTCCGAAACCCTAATGAAAAACCTCATCCTCCGCCTCAAGCAACTGTGCATACACACCTGCATTCTCGTTCCGAGGAACAAGAATACCAAGAGATAAAAGCAACCCTAAAACATATACCAGTATCTGGCTCAAACCAGAGCCTGCCAGTATAATCCGTCCGGACTCCAAACGTGCACAAGTGCGCGGATGAGAACGAACCCTGTCGCAAAACCATGCGACCTCTACTCTGTTTTGCCCAGAGGCGAATACCCTCTGTGTGGGACTCTAAAGACTCGACACTACGCTGGCAGTGGGTTTAACCACAGACCACAAGCGGCACTAGCTGTGCGTAACGGTCCCCAGGTAGATGCCGACAAGAAGGCTGACGAGGTGAAACCCCATCTGAACTCCTACTGAGTCTGAATGTGACATTCTCCGTACAGTCCGGTCTGTTCGTCTGATACATCGCATGTCGGGCCTAGGGGGCGGTAAACCGTCAGTCCCCCAATAGCGGTACAAGTCGTGTCGGAGTGAAGCCCAAAACACCCTGAGATAACACTGGAAACCTACCAGTATATCTCGCTTGCCCTGGCCAGGGACTACTCGTGTAATGGCTCTCCTAGACACAGCGCGATGTCAACCCCCAATACCGGGAGAGACGAATCCTGTCTAACCGTCACTGCCTCCAAGTGCTTCGGGACTGCACCCAACCACCACCTGTTTGCACGACTCCTTTGAGCCGTGGTAGGGTAGTGATCAAAGTGCAGTGGGAACACACTCGAGGCGAAGTGGCAGTGTCAAGTCAGCGGACTAAGCTGTACTCATGTCACCTGGGAACTGATAACTGACGATAGGTATAATACCAACCTTTCAGTTCCCGACGAGTCCTGTCCAGTGTACTCGTAACCCAACGAGCACCCGTATACTATCTCCAGTATGACGTACTGATGGCTGTGGGACAGACCATCTCCCACACTGGGATGAGAAGCGCATACGCTAGTCTACTCCGGAGTATCGATGCCCTGTCTCGATAGTCCTACGACTAGGGACCTGTATAAGGATGTGCCTATAGATTACCCAGCCCCCACTAGTGTGACTGCCATCACAACGCTGGTAATCAAGCAAGGATCCTAAGGGCTCCACTAATGCGTATAAGTGATATACTGAAATAAACACAAGTACACATTGAAGTAGAAACAAACCAAGTAGCATACTACTATATTGAGCAAGATTGTTTATACAAGGTGAATATCCCAAGCTTCCATCAAGTAATATACAAACTAGTATGATACAGTAATGGCCTCTAGGGCATATACACTAACACGTAGAATAGGAAACTCCTTCCCTATCAAGAGTATGTCATCCACGTACTCTACGAGGATCACCACCATACTCCCTACTACCTTTTTGTATATACAAGGTTCATCTACCATTTGGATGAAGTCAAACTCTTTGACTACCACATCAAAACAGACGTTCCAACTCCGCGATGCCTGCTTTATCACATAAAATATCTTGCACACGTTTCCGCTGCTCCCACTGTCTACGAAGCCCTCTGGCTGTGTACTTATAGACGCTCTCTTCCAAATTATCATTTAGAAAAGCAGTCATGACACCCAACCACCAGATATCATAGTCATGGTATGTAGCCGTGGCAAGTAGGATCCGGATGGACTTAAGCATAGCTACTTAGAAAAGGTTTCATCATAATCCATACCTGGTTAATGATGCAAAGCTTTAACAAGTCTATGTTTGAAAGTCTCAACTTTTCCATGTACACCAAGTAATCTTCTCAAGATATACTTGCTCCTGATGGGGATTTAACCCTTCAAATATAGCTACCAAAGTCCATACTTTGTTGGTGTATAAGGATTCCATCTCAGATCGACAAACATCCAGTCATTCTTACAGAGTCTTACTCCTGATGGCCAGCTCGAAACTAGTTCGGTCATCATCTCATGATGCAATCCTCGCTCCTACAGTCATAGAGAAACCGAAGTATCTCTCAGGTGGGTGAGGAACCCTACAAGATCGGCGAAGAGCCTGAGGTTCATTGGTAACTATTGAATCCTTTGGTTTTACCAAATCATTAGCTGCAGTTTGTATAGCTGGAACATTTCCAGTTCTATATAACAGACCTTGCCTCGAGCTTGTCCGGATTTTGCTTTTAGACATAGGCCAGAAAACCCCAAATCTTAACAAACTTAAGATATGCGCTCTTCCCTTTCCATATCACATATGAAGTGGTAGGCAACTGATTTGATTTGAACCCTATTCAATAGGTATGCAACTTCATAAGTGCATAACTCCCAAAAGGAAATAAGTAACTCAGTAGTACTCATCATAGAGCACACCTTATCATATAGGGTGTGATTGCTCTGTCCCGATACACCGAGGTGCTGTGATGTATACGGAGGAGTAATGCTGAGAGAGAATCTCATTCTCCTTTAGAAAAGTCCAAGAATTCCGTGCACAAGTATTCTCCTCCCTGATCTCATCATAGGACATAATACTTATACCCGGTTTTTGGTTCTCTACTTCTAACTTATATTCTGTGAATATCTCAAAAGTTTTGGACTTATGTTTCAACAGGAACATATGACTGAATCTTGAGAGATCATCAAAGAATGTAATGAAGTACAAAGAACCGGTCCTGGCATGTGTAGACAGGGGACCTTACATACATCATCATGTATCAGTCCCAAGAGTTTACTAACTCTTTCTCTCTTTCCAATAAACAGAGCTATGATCATCTTATCTTTGTGACATGTCCAGCAAGTTTCACACGATGTAAATTCAAACAGATTTAAATATGCATCTAAATGTAACTTCAGCTAGTCGGGTCGCATTGATATAACCTAGTCTACAATACCTCAAGAAGGATTCGTTCATTTCTGAACTTTTCCTCTTGTGTGTGTTCTGTATACTAGGAATTGTAGTTTGATTTAGAACGTCAGCGCTTCTAGATAACGTGCCTGAACCGATCAACTTTTGAAATAGGAAATGTTCAAAACATTATCCAGCAATACAAAATTTTATCATTTCTTTACTAATAAAGAGACTGATATGATTTTGTATATCTGGTTCGGTATCTAATAGCATTTGTTCAGAATCAATGTATTTGGAAATACAGGGTGACAGTGACCAACAGACTTGGCTGCAACACTTGCACCGTTTTCTGTCTCATGAAACTTATCACCCGTTCTCAGTTCACTACCTCTCTGTAGCCCATGTAACATATTACATTAACGGGATCTTGATCCGGTATCTAATACCCATGACGTAGAGGATACTGAGAAACAGTTCTTTATAATGAACACACCCGAAGGAAATGCATCATATGCACTTTCTTCGTTTGGGCGGCACGGGAAATCTGGTATTCCCAAATTTCCCGCTCTGTCTTATAACAATTATAAGTTGGAGCGGGACCAACGTTCCCCAGCTCAGTATAACAAGCGGGTTCGGTCAATACATCCGTATTATTATCTTGATTAAGGCGTGATATGGTCGCTACCTGGAGAGAGAGAGAAGAAAACACTCAGCGTGCGCTCTTGCAAGAATAGATTGGTTATTATTTTATCTAATCATGATGGCTCCCACTGTTTTAATCAAATCTTCCTTCAAACCATAAAAGGAAAGACTAGCCGGGATTAATTACACGCTACAAGTTCGCCAATTTTTCAGCCAGGCCAGTGTCGGTACTTTGAAGGAGGTGCCCCGTGCTTTCGCACGGACCTAATTAAAGTAAACCTCGTTTTCCCAGAGGCTTAACCTCGTTAACACCTTTCTAGACACCTACTTGATCGGCTAATTGTAATGTGTAAAACTCTCCCAGGAGTAACAATTACTCACAGTGGGTATCGGGATCCAACTATCATATAGAAGGTATGCAATCTCATTGCAAATTTCAACACTTGAAATTCCCGATAATATTTTGCCCCAAACGATCTATGACCTTGACAAGGTCAACAAACCATAGACCGTAAGTCAAGTTCAACCCGTCATTTCTTGATTGAATTAAACCCACCCGCACGACCCTTGACAAGGTCAACAAGGCCGTACGACTACCCTAAAACAATCTGCATCAAATGCATAAGCAGATAAATACTGGTTAGCTACCGCACACTGCGCCTTGACAAGGTCAACAAACGCAGCACGAATACTAAACAAGACTTATCTGAAATAACGGAGGGCTACGACAGGTTTTTCTGAAAACCTATTGCGTAATGAACTTGTTATCGTTGTAGAATCAAATGATTTTAAAATGGAGTGTTTTTTAGGCTTTTCTAGTTTTGATAAAGGGGTCACTCCCGGTGAAGGGATCGTCGGCCCTTTCCTCATCGAATAAGGTGCAGGATATATCATATATACCACTGTGCAAAGCAAGAACTATAGGAGCAATCAAAAGACAAACCGAGGGTTGTAGCATCTGCCAGTCATTGCTAAAGGGGTCACTCCCGGTGAAGGGATCTTGGCCCTTTCCTTATCGAATAAGGTGCAGGATGTTCTACAAGGAACACCACGATGCAAAGCAAGAACTGTAGCTACCTGTTTTTTGAAAATTCGATTCCACAACATCTTTTAGGTTTATTTTCTTTCATTAATCACATTAATGAAGTCTCATCATTTATGTCCACCTAAACATTACAGATCAATATAACGTACGCTTATGCCATCCGAATTCGCCTCGATGTCCCGTCTGCACCGTTAGGTTAGGTAACTTACGCCAGAGCGAGGCAGGGCTAGCGCGGATGTAAAACATAAGCAACGTCTATATAATATATCATATATACTATATACAGTATTTATCACAGAACATCACATGATCACATCACAGATATCGCTGCAGAAGAAACATATGAAACATTGGATATACTAGGATGTCCGTGTTTTCAATACGAGCCTTTATAAAACACGGATTCCACGGTCGCGATGAATAGCCAAACCCACACCCCTAGACCCTTACGAGAGCGACAAGTAACCCTACCAATTCTAGAGTTAGGAGACCCGGACTCGACTCCTCGAGTTGGTCTCCCACTGGACTCTAGAACCCGGTTACTTGTGCTCTCCTCCTTGGGTCTATCCTAGTGCGGAAAAGTAAATAATATACAAATGGTGACATCAACCTCAACCCGGAAGTGCCCCAATAAAAGAATATTACATACAAGTTTTTACATGAATGAAAATGAAAAACACTCAACTCACATAAAAATACCCCGGCTATTCAAACACGACGATCCAATATAACATATCCAGCAACACATAACATCACATGTTATCAACGTAAGTAAATATGCCCATCCCAATTGTCGTTGATATATAGCAACGAAACCGGCGATATCACATGTTAAACTTACGGTCACAGAAAAGAAAGTGTAAAACTACAACAGTTGGAATCCGCAAACTCATTAGACATCGCATGCCTAACCAAATGAATTCCTTAGACATCGCATGCCTAACAATTATAAACCCCGCATTTTAGTCTTATTATCGAAAACTCTTTTCAATATCTAGTCGGGCAATTCAACAGGATTCCGGACATTCTGATCGAATGCTCATCGCAAACTTTAGTAGACGGCCGCACCCCCGATGCCGTCGACGAAGTGCACCAAGGCGGAACACCGCTGCCGTGAGCACCCGAACGGATGCTTTCGGCGACGGGGTTCTCCTACAGTCACTTGGTTGGGGCTATGGGGTGCAGCTGTCTATTAAATTTACCCGGCGAGTATCCGTGTACGCTACGTGATTGCGACGGACTTTTGATCACATCAAAATTCCATGGCAACCGATCAAGTGAGACTAAAGTGCTATATTTATAACATTCAAATCAGTTATCTCATAACTCCTTGTGGATTCCAAATATTGTATCATATTCCGGATAAATAGAAAATGTTAAACTTTCCGATCGAACAATCAAACACCCAAGTTTTCCCGAAATAGCTCAACACATGAAATAAGTTTAAAAACAATCACTTCATGCCACAGTACCAACGGTCCAGCTGTAGAAGGGTCAAGCCAACGCCTCACATGTGGCACGCCGTACTGCCCCAAACCCTAAGGTTCAAATGGCAGTTCAAGACGGTCACATAATCGAGTTAAGGTTTGTTGTCTTCTAGAGGGACCATCGCGTTACTTGCACTACTTAGAACGTTCTTAAACTACGGAAAAATCCAACATTTGGAAATTTCCCGGCAGGGGAAAAATTGGGTATTTATATCCGGTCGAACTTTTTAACATATTCTAAATTATCCGGAAAGACACATAGACAAAATTAGACAATCCGATCGAATCTACGAACTCCCAATACAACCCAGAAAACTCAACTCTTGAGTATAATTTAAAAATTCCCAGAAAACTCAGCAGCTCCAGAAATAAATTATTGTGCAAACCATGTGGCCTAACTCACCAATATGGCCGCGGAACCACCGCACAAGTCAGGGTGGGGCCGCGGTTCTGCGGCGCTTTAGTCGACTTAGGGTCACGTGCTCCACAGTAATTCCTATAAAACCCTGCTGAATATTTTGGATATTTTTAATCTGGAAAAATCCACAGTTACAGAATATGTACAGAGAGGGTTAATGGTTAGGGTTTCGTGACTCGATCGGATTTCTAACATCGTCTACACTTCACCTAAGGCTCTAGCTAGGCTCTGATACCACTGTAGGGTTCCTAGGCATGCCCATGAGGTTCCACAAGGCATCAACCATGCCAAAATCAAAAATTATGTGCCGAGAAACCCTAATATAGATCGTTAACTAAAGGATAGGCGAAAGAAAAAGCAAGCAAACTACTTTGCTACCAAGTGAAAGGGGCTACAACCTTTGTAGATCCGGTCCTCCAGTTTTTAGCTCCGTGTTGACGTCTCTCCGCTGCGATCATCGGGATCCCGGACTCTAGCGACGGTTTTGTCGGAGAAATGATCGGGCTAGGTCGTTGACTTCGATTCCGAAGATGATCTACGTCGAGGCGACTCAAACTCAAGCTCCATCTTCACTAGGTCATGATTCTTGTGAAGAAAACACCATATACAACATGGCAAGTGGTAGAGGATGAAGAAATAGGAAGTGGGTTCACTTTGGATTTGGATTTCTCACTTGGATTCATCACTTGGATTTTTCTAGAAAGGTTTTCTTTTCTTCATGAAGAAGAAGAAGAAAAAGAATGAAAAAGGAATTGTGTGAGAAGAATAATCAAGTGAAGTTATCATGTTGCAACCATGGGTATGATTAACCTTTGTAGAGACTAAACTCAAGTTTAAGTTAAAGGCTAGGTTAAGGAAAATCTTATGTAAAACAAAATGGTGGACTTTGTCAAAGATGCTTGAAAGCTTCATGAAGCTTCAAGCAAAGACAAAGTAAGCCACCATTTTACTTTACATAAATTAAATAAAAAACTAAACCTTTAACCTAAACATGGTATAATCCATACGCACACCCAAGTTTGCATGTATCATCAAACATGATACAAACTAGTGCACAAAAATATATCACATATACAACATGTGCACTTCAAGTGAGAAAATCAATCTTAAGTGAACAAATACTAGTTAATGTAAAGTAATATATCAAATATATAATTATACATTAAATCATTAAATCAACACTTGATTTAATGATCCGGTCATACTGCATATAACCGACTAATATCAAGTGTATCAATATATCGAATCAACACTTGATTCGGTAACCCAGCTATATCACATATAACCGACTGATGATACTTATCGCGAGAATAGAATACAGTATCACATACTGGTATTATTCTCGGCCCCGTACATATCTCATATGCGCTCCTATTTCGTTTCGCATGAGCCAGGAAACCCCTGTGTAGGACTCTAAAGACTCGTCAATACGCGGGCAGTAGATGGTGATCATATCAATCACCCACAAGCCGCAAGCGGTCTGCTAAACGTAACGGCCACCCGGGTATTGAGCGATCACAAGATCAACGAGCAAGCCCGCTCACACTCTTGTGAATCCAACCAGCAACACTTGCCGTATAGTCCGGTCTCTTCGTCCGATATGTCACATATCTCGCCTAGGGGTGGTAAACGTCAGACCCCAGTAGCTTGATAAGTCGTGTCGATATGAGGTCTATATCAGTTTGAGAAACTACTGGTAACACTTACCAGTAAATCTCAGCAACCCTGGCAAGGGATTTCCGGTTATAGCCAATCGAACACAGCACAACATCAACTCCCTATACCGGGAGAGACGAATCCCCTCCTATCGCTCATTGCCTCCATGTGATTCAGGACTGTACCCAAAAACCACCGTTTTGCACGCCCTCTTGGACGTGGTAAGGTGGAAATCAAAGCACAGTGGGAATCACACAAGACTCTATGACGATCTCGGGTCTATAGACTAACATGTACCAGTGTCACCAGAGAACTGCCATCTGATGTAAGGTATAATACCATCTGGGTGTTCTTGGCGAGTCCGTCCAGTGTACCCAGTCCCCACTGAGCACCCGTACACCATCCTTGATGTCAAACACCGATGGATGTGGGATCATCCATCGCCCATCATATGGGTCAAGATGCATATACGCTAGTCTACTTTGGTGCATCGATGCCCTGTCTCGATACACCCACGACTAGGGACCTTGAAGGATGTACTTTTGGACTACCATGTCCCCACTAGTATGATCCGCATCATAGTCCAGGCAGTCAAGTACACATCCTAAGGGCTTTACCAACATGTAACAGAGAGACAAGCAGTGTACATGTTAAGGTAAAGAGTAACCAGATAGCATACTATCATGTCGAGCAAGAAAGTCCTCCCTATATATGACCAAGCATCCACTACAATATACATCCTATGTATAGTAATGGCCTCTAGGGCATACATATAACTAACACCTGAGATACAACTGGAATACCTACCAGTAAATCTCCTGCCTTGGCCAAGGACTTCGTGTAATGGCTCTCCTAGACACAGCGCGATCTCACCCCCAATACCGGGAGAGACGAAACCCCTGCCGATCCGCTCACTGCCTCCATGTGGCTCGGGACTGTACCCAACTAAAACCTGTTTGCACGATTCCTTTGAGACATGGTAGGGTAGTAATCAAAGCACAGTGGGAACTCACACGAGACAAATGACGATCTCAGGTTGATGAACTAACATGTACACATGTCACCAGGGAACTGCTATCTGACGTTAGGTATAAAACCAACTAGCATGTTCCCGGCGAGTCCTGTCCGGTGTACTCATAACCCAATGAGCACCTGTATACGTCTTAGGTGAACCAACTGACACCAATGGCTTGTAAGACCAGCCACCGCCCCTCGTCGGGGTCTCGATCCGTATACACTAGTCTACTCTCGAGTATCGATGCTTGTCTTGAAACTCCCTCGACTAGGGACCCTTTAAGGATGTGCTTATAGACCCCAGCTCCCACGTATATGATCGCCATCATACTGCTGGTAGTCAAGCAAGAATCCTAAGGTCTCTATCAATGTGTAATAGTGATCTGTAAGGTCACCTAATGCTTGTACACGATGATAAAGATAAACCAGATAGCATACTATCATCTCAAGTAAGACTATCATACCTACATAGGTCCTCCCTCAATCATTGCAATCACGTGCCTGCAATCCAATAATTGACTCTGAGGGCACTATATCCAACAAGTTTAGGGTGTTTACTTCACTAATTTCACAATTAGTGAAGAGGTAGAATGAGCTTGAGTCTCCTCGACGTAGATCATCTTCGGCCTCGAAAACTTCGAGCAAGCTCGTTCATTTCTCCGGAAGAACCCATACTAGAGTTCGGGAGATCGATACTCACAGCGAAAGGGCTACTACACAGTGCTTTAAAAGTGAAGGACCGGTCTATAAAGGTTGTATTCCTCATTCACTTACTTGCAAAGTAGTTTGCATTTTATTCCGTCCGATTTCTTGTTAACGATTCTTAGTTAGGGTTAGCTAGAACGGCAAATTTTTAAATTTAGCATAGACGATGCCTCCCGAAACCTTGTTGTCGTGCTAAGTAACCCTGCAGTGTTCAACCTGCACATTTCATGATTGAATTAAACCCACCCGCACGACCCTTGACGAAGGCCAACAAAGTCGCACGACTACCCTAATCTAATTGCATCACATGCTATAAGTAGATAAGTACTAATTAGCTACCGCACACTACACCTTCACGAAGGCCAACAAACGTAGAACGAATACCAACGAGTCCTTATCTGAAATGACAGAGGGCTACGTCAGGTTTTTAAGAAAACCCTTTGCGTAATGAACTTGATATCTTTGCAGAATCTAATGATTTTTGAAAAAGGAGCGTTTTTGAGGCTTTTATCAGTTTTGCTAAAGAGGTCACTCTCGGTGAAGGGATCTCGGCTCTTTCCTTATCGAATAAGGTGCAGGATATTTCACAAATACCACTATGCAAAGCAAGAACTAAAATAAGCAATCAAAAGACAAAACCGAGTGGGTTGTAGCATCTGCTAGTTTCGCTAAAGAGGTCACTCCCGACGAAGGGATCTCGGCTCTTTCCTTATCAAATAAGGTGCTGGATATTCTACAAGGAATACCACTATGCAAAGCAAAAACTAGAGCTGCCCTTTTTGAAAATTTGATTCTACAACATCTTTTAGGTTTCTTTTCTTTCATTAATCTCATTAATGAAGGCCCATCATCTAAGCTTCTTAAGCATCACAGAAGAAATGAAAATACAACGTACGCTTATGCCATCCGCATTCGCCACAGTGTCCCGTTATGCACCGTTAGGTTACTTAACTAACGGCATAGCGGGACGGGTCTAGTGTGGGGGCAAAACATAAGCAACGTTTATTATATATCATATACATAATAATAAAGCATTCGTCTCATGCATATAAAGTGATCACATCACAGAATATCAGCAGCAGAAGATAACATATGAAATATTGGATATACTAGGAATTCCGTGTTTTAAATTAAGCCAGTATAAAACACGGATTCCACGGTCGCGATGAATAGCCAAACCCACATCTCTAGACCCCTACGAGAGCGGCAAGCAAGCCTACCAATTCTAGAGTTAGGAGCCCCGGTCTCGACTCCTCGAAATGGTTTCCCACTGGACCCTAGAACCCGGTTACTTGTGCTCCGCACCTTGGGTCTATCCTAATGCGGAAAAGTAAATAATATACAACAATGGTGACATCATCCTCAACTCGGAAGTGCCACAATAAAAGAATATTACATACAATGAATTTTACATGAATGAAAATAAAAACTCTCATCTCACATAAAACCCCCGGCTATTCAAAACACGACGATCTAATATAACATATCACAGAAACACATAACATCGCATGTCATCAAGGTAAGTAAATATGCGCATCACAATTGTCGTTGACATATAGCAACGAAAACGGCGATACACCACATATTACACTTACGGTCACAGAAAAGAAAATGTCAAACTACAACATTTGGAATCCACAATCACCTTAGACATCCGATTGTTAGAAATTTTGCGTGCTTAGTTTTAATTACCGCAATCAAGACGGTTTCCTTTGGTAGCTAGCCGGTTGAGTACGGGTCGGTCCACGGAAAGATGGGAATCGTTTTCTTAGTGCTTTAACGAGTTAAGTCCAATTTGTCCAGGTTTGTTTAGTTTCACCATGTGCTAGAATATGTATAAAGAGAGCTTGTTAGGGTCAGGATTAGGTTAGTTTGAGTTAGGAGTCGCTCACTTCTTTCGTTGCCACTCTTAATATCGTTTTTACGGTAATCGGCAACAACGGGGATTAGCACGACTAGAAAGGAAACTTGCGAGTATAAGCTAGGCTTTCCAACGCTTAGTTCCTTCCTTTTAGTCCTTGTCCGTCCGTTCTTGGCTCTTAGGCTTAATCTCCGGTTAATTCAACCACAACCGGTCTCACTAGGTGTCACGTCCCGAAAGTACGGAATATGACCGGCACTTAAACTACGAAACGTCTCTAGGCGTACGTAATCTAAGTAAGCCGAAAACCCAGAAATCCAAACCAAGAAAAGTGGTAGAGTGAAGGAAAACCAATTTAAATCAAGTAGTTTTAATAGCATAAGCCGAATTATGCGTTTTTAAAAAACATCAAATATTTCCTAAAAATTTCGGCAGAGTCTCCTTTGTAAATACTGGCCCCCAAACGGGATACAACATGAATAGTTTACGAAATCAATAAAAGGCATCCCCAAGCGGGAGCTAGCCCTTTGTTCAATCGACGGTCACAACCACACAAGCAATATAATATACAACGCCAAGGGCGAGTATCAAAACTCAAAAGGAAACTCAAACAACAAGAAATCCACAGAAATATAACGCGCGACTCTAAGGTCGAAAGAATAACACCACTGGTCTCTATGTCAAAAATAAATACATGTTTGGTTGATGGAACTTCTAGATACAACTGAAATATAATATACAACATATAATAACGGGTACGATACAAGTAAACCCACCTACTAGCAAATCACCCGGAAATGGAAGTAGTGCCAGCAAAGCCGTAATGAAACCGGTACGGCAAAACCTGCAAGAAACTAGGGCACAACGGGGGTGAGTTGCTAACTTGTGAGTAGAAAAACATCTACGAACAGGAATCGCATGTATGACGCAATCCTAGGTCATACGATCATAATATATCCTCAAATATATATAACCAGCAGCCTATAATGATGGCTAGGGTAAATATCTAACTCATGTGGAATCCCATGTTCCCGTGTCCATGCCTCAGGTAGCAATATATCATATGGATGATGTATGAATGCATGAAAACAGAATACATGTTCTAAAGAAACTGCTTTCATAATTTTGTGAGATTTCCTTTGCATATTTTAAAATGAGGTATCATAAATGAAATCAGCATAAACAGTGTCTAGCATCGACACAAAACATAAATCTCAATGTCTCAAAATCTCATGCTCCGGCTATCCGGATTGGCCTGTATCATCAAATCTCAGTACCTCAATATCTCGAAATCTCAATGTCTCAATCTCAATATCTATGGCGCCGTCAGTCCAGACCGGCCCCTACCATCCATCTCAAGACCACGACGGTATCCTCCGGATATCCGACGTGTCGGGTAAAATCACCGGTAGGTAGTCTCTCTCCTGCCAGGCTTAACATCAACAACACGACCTTCTCGCCCTGGGGTACCTTACCGGGTGCACCATGTACCCGAAACGGTTCATCCAACTCCTCGAATCGGGTCTCGAAATCCATCAGCAAACTCATGGTGGACGACTCGTACATCATTGGAAAACCGCACTTTTTATTTAAAAGAGAGAAAAGAAGTTTATTTTTGTCTTTGCGGTTTTCCTCCAAATCCAAGAAATCTCATGAAATCCAAATCCAAACCATCAATAGCCCATACAACAGTGAAAATAGGCATAAAAATCCATGAATGCGACATTTCAATGAATAATAACATGCATGAAGTAGCAAGTACTAACTACAATGTCTAAACTAGCATATAAAGCAAGTACACTAATATCATGTCTAAACTATTAGCTAACAACCTATGTCGAACAATAGTAATTTCTAAGTGTACGTGACATGGCAATTACCGATGAAGATGTGTGTGAGTCGGCAAGTAAGTGTACGTGGTACATACGCATCATTGGTAATGGTGCTGGTGTCCTAACAGCATAATATCAACAATGCATTATGAAAAAACAATATAAGTATGCGATGCGGGATGAACAGCAATAATGAGCGGGAGATAAATACTAGACACAATGGTAACTAATCTGCCTTTAATATATATATATACGTCATACAATGGTGCCATTTGAAATAACACAAATCGTAGGGTTTTGGAAATAAGGGCTATGGTGTTTTTAAGAAAAGATACGCCCATTGAAATATCCGTAGAATCCCTTGACCTGTCTTTTAAAATACCCACGATCTGTTAGTTTTGAAATAAGTAGGAGTCTAATCTAGTCTAACAACTACACTAAACTATACGACTGAACTAACAAGCTGAAATACAGGTAAGGAAACCGCCTAACATCTGAGTCGATACATATACATCCTTGTATATATATAGTCGGTGATCCCACCTCAATAATATCATATCCGATACCATATCTATAATCAGACATCCCAAGTCAAGAGTGCGGATCAATCATCAATATATATATCTCGTACGTAAATCCGTCGTACGGCATCCCCAAATCTGGGTACGAGTCAATATCACATTATTCATCTGGTATCCTCTTTATCCAAGATCATAATCTGGGTACTGATCATATCTCATATCACGATCACATGTCAACTATTCAATGTATAACACTATTCACATGTAACGTCGTCCTAAGATCCGCTATAATATCAGGACGTATCTCAAGTACGAATCATGCCATATCACCGTTCTCGCGGTCTCAATCAAATCTTATCGACTCATCTCAAATCCCAAATACTATCCTCAAATCCAGTATGTGAACACATAGTTCCATACCCATGTGAACACATAACAATATAACCCCATATAAGCACATATGAAAGAAAAATGTATGCAAGTATAGGTGTGTGTGTAAATGTGATGCAACCTCTACTCTAGGGTCTCGCAACACTAAAGCTATCCAATCACACCTAAAATCTATCATTATCATCAATAAACTCAACAATATATAATCAATATATATGTGTGTATACGTATTTGTATACATTACCACGAACTACAGGGGTGCTATACGCCATCCACCCGACTTCTCCCCGTAGATATAAATCTACTCACCTGGTCCTCACTCGCCGGTGCCGACGTCGCCACGCGCTTGCTTGTCGTCTCGAAATCCACATGGGGTACCTACATATCATAACGCACCGTGTCGCATTAAAACCAAATTCGAAATCGAAACGTCATACGAAAATCAAATCAGCGCGTGTATCACGCATAGGTCAAAACCTATCGCCTACGCATGCGAGAATAGCCATCCCAACCCTCGATATCGATGTACAAACGTAAAACCATCGAGAAAAACCCAAACACTCTCATTTGCGCATTCACGAACACTAATTATAATATAAAATAGGTGAAAATTCACAAAAACCCCAAATTCACCTTAAAAGCCATTTTTCCGAAAATCTAGCAAGCAAAAATTACCCGTTTTAGTACAAAACCCGACGTTTAAACAAATCTAGCGGCCATAATACTTATTAAACATCTCAAATAAGTCATAAAAACAATTTTCACAATTTAATCTCATTAAATTTCATTAACCCCAAAATTCTAATTTACAATATACCCAATTTTAACAATTTTATAGCAAAAATGCACAACAACAATTTAGCTTAGATTTCCATGAACTAAAGTATTAAACTACACTTTATAATGTTAATATAGTCATGAAAAACCTAATCACATTTTTAAACCCAATTATTTAACCAATTTTAAAAACCTAGTTAGCAAATTAGCGTAATTATCAAAATTTTTAAACTAACAATTAACAACAAGCTACAAACTTTGTTTTAACATGTCATAAGGGCCTAATTACAACACACAACCATACACCAAATTCACAAAACCGTAACATGCATTCAAACCCTTTCAAGAATTTCAAAAATTGCAACAAAAGCCTAATTTACACTTAAATAAATTAGCTTTAAGGAATTAACTAACAAATTAAGCAAAAGGTTTAGAAATTATACCCAAAACATTTGAAGATCCATAAGCACCCATAGCCTCCAAAATATAAATCTTGTTCCCTAGATCCATGCTAGATAGGCAAATGAGAAATGGGTAGGAGTTGGATTTTGATTTCGGTGAGGTTTTACTTGATTTTTCAAGAAGTTTTTGAAGGATTTTGGAGATGAGATAAGGTTGTGAAATGGGGTGAATGAGGTGCAGAATTTCGGCCAGAGGAGAGGAGAGGGAGAGGTGAGGGGATTTGTGTCGAAATTCTAAGGTCAATGCCCTCACAAATTACCATAATACCCCTACCCTTTTAATATATATAAAAACCTTTATTTTAACCCATTTCTCACATGATTTAAGGTCAAAAGGAGGGAAAGAAAATTCTTGGGCTGCTACAACAGTGTGGGGCCGGCCAAGGGGAGTGAGGGTGAGTGTGAGAGACTTTACAAAAAAATTCTATGCAAAAAGACCCTCCACAATACTATATTTGCAAGTTTTAGTTCAAAATAATTATATTTTTGTTTTCCATAATAAAAACCAATTAAAAGTTGAAATAAAATACTAAAAAATTATAATACAACTAGATTTTAATTAACATGATTTTAAAGATTAAAATTAGCCCATTTAAATTTGTATTTATCGCTAATTTAATGTATTTTCTTACCGACTTAAAATAATATTAAAAATAATTAAATTCGGAAAAATTTTCAGAAAACCAGAAATTTTACCAGTGGCTCAATAAACACTAAACATTAGCAATTTCATAGCTAGAATATGTAATTTTAATTTTATAATAAAGATATTTATATTTTGACTTTTTACAGAAAACACTTTTATTTTACCGATTTTTCGAAATTTCGCCAAAACGATTTTCAAAACGTTAAAATCTTCCCCCCTTAAAGAAATTCGGTCCCCGAATTTAAATTAGAACTCTCCGCAAATACTAAAACATTTCAGCGAAACCATCAAGTCGTCGAGGCTACGAGACCATATGTACGTAAAACAAATCATAGCGCGACGCATGCGCATGAAAAATGAGCATATAACTCAAAATCAAACTCCATCCAGCATCCCGCAATCATCGGAGTCCTAGGGAAGACATCAATGCCAATATCCAATATGTAACCAATATGATATACATCATTAAAATATCTGGAAGCAATGCATGCCAACCCCCTTTTTTTTTCAAATCGCTGTGCGATGTGTGTATTACTACACAGTGGTGGACGTCCATTGTGAGAAAATAACTATATAGATATATATATATATATATCCTTTCTTTAACATACACGTCCCGCTGTTTTGAAAACAATTTAGAAGGGTTTCCTTGTTTTAAAACGTTTCGTGTCATATCAGACACGTAGGTAAATACTGAGACTATAGCTCGCTTTTTGGAAATCCCTTCGATAACTATCAAAGCATGCAAAATATATTCAGGTACTGTCCTCTGGCTAGTCCTGCTCAGTACGAAAAAAATAATAATATCATAAAAACGTACTGCTCCATAAGAAATCAATCCCAAAATATGCACATGAATACTACGTGCGTCTGGTGTGCACAGAAATCAAAATCCATGAATGTGCCATACATGCACACTGAAACAATATCTAAGTGCATCGGGTGTGCACGAAACATCTGTCAAGGGCAACAGGTGTGCCTGACAGCAAAATGGATGCATCTGACATGCACGAATAATCTCGATTTAGTGAATCTGGTGTGCACCAAAATCGTATCTCAAAACATGCGCTCAACATGCGCGAAAATCCAAATCAGGTGCATCCATTATGTACGAAATCATGAAATCCAATATCAAGCGCCGAACATGCGCAAAATCAAATCAGGTGCACAAGTTGCACAAAACAAACATCGAGTATCACAATCGAAATCGAAGTCCATTGCATCTAAGTGCACAAAATGCGTATCACTGCACTGCAAGCATATGTGAATCATACCGAGTGCAAAAACCAAATCGTGTGTGTATATACGCACAAAATCAACTCAATTGTATGAAACCCATAAAATCATAAACATGAGAAATCTAGGCACGAAAACGATATCAAGTGCAGCAACTCGCAAATACTCAGCAGATGCAACCATGGTCCATGAAAACAAATATCATGAAACTCAATCATCAATATCAATCATACGAATAGATCCCCAAAATACCTAAAATCAAGTATGGCGGAATAGTCCCGCTCAAGCACATCCTCCAAGAATCCCTGGCCAACCGTCGTGGTCACTCATAGCATGTCTCGTCGACGATCCTGAACTCCGGCCTGCCGGTGTGCGTAACATGACCACTCCTGGGTCCAAGTCTTCTCGTAATTCATTCCAGAAAGGTCCTGTCGAGGTCTCTCCCAAATCATGTCTCTGCCGAACTGTCCGGAAGTCATCTTCCCTTACTGGATCTGTTCTCGTTCCGGAACGGCTACATACTCATCGCGACTCCTTCTGGAAGGTATATCCAAGTACAATGCCTCGGCATGCGTAGCGCATCTCTGATGTCGGCGGAGTGGAACGTCGTCTCATCAAGATCTCGTACGAACCTCCACTTTTCTCTAATGTCGACTGCTTCGGGCTCGTCTCGTCATAGCTGCATGGACTGAGCTCCAACGGCTATCCTCGTATCTAGAGTCTCCCAAGAAATGCATCTCACCACCTAGCATCCGAATGAAGTCGAACCATCCGATCGATTCGTCAAAACCTCATAATCCCCCAAGAGCTCAATATCTTGGGTACAATTTAATAGTATCGAGTACGTACCACAGCATCGATGGTCCATCCGTAGAAGGGCAAACCCAAGCCTCACTAATGGCGCCGTGGAACTGCCGCAAACCCTAAGGTTCAAAGGCTTTCACACGGTCATTAAGTCGAGTTAGGGTTTCATTCTTCTAGAGGGTCCATAGAATTGCCTGCATGTCTTTCCGAATACTTTAAACTTGGAATAATAGGTTGCTGACATTCGATCGTCTCTGTCGACTCTTAACGTCTCCGCGTGAAGTCGTCTCTAGCTGGAATCAATCTATCTGATGACCTCGCATCGGGGTAGCGAACGAACCACATGTCCTAGTCATTTATCCTTAGTGACTAGCGACCTTCTATCAGCTCTTAGTACAACTCGTACCGCAATAGCTCCAACATCTGGGCGATATCTTGTTGTTCGCTGCAACAACTGGCTCACTCTTCTGTACGCTGAACGGTGCCTCAATCATCATGAATGAGCAATACACCAACGGTCATCAAAATCTGGTTGGCCTCTATCAGTGGCTCGATCCTCTGGTGCCGATTAGCACATCCGAGTAACCTCATACAGCGATCCATCAAACGCTTATGGCACGAAAACACAGCAAAAAGACACATCTCCGCAATCGTGTGTCACCGGAATTACGCCCTGGTCAATCCTTGTTCGTGACGAGCTCATGCTGACCGCAACTCTAGCCGTAGCTCTCCCTGCCCGTAATCATGGCAGCAAAACCATAACTGGTACCGATGAGGCTAGATCAGGAATGAATATAATACTGAACAAATAAATATACATCCTAAGGCTTCTTAAGTGGAGTAGCGTATCGTAAGTATGCCGCGGAACATACCCACGGTACGTCACTCTACTTTAGTCACCTATTCCACCAACCAAGGGTCATCCTACGCTCCGAAGGTAAAACCTAACGCTCTGATACCAACTTTGTCACGTTCCGAAAGTACGGAACATGACCGGCACTTAAACTACGAAACGCCTCAAGGCGTACGTAATCTAAGTAAGCTGAAAACCCAAAAATCCAAACCAAGAAAAGTGGTAGAGTGAAGGAAAACCAATTTAAATCAAGTCGTTTTAATAGCATAGGACGAATTATACGTTTTTAAAAAACATCAAATATTTCCTGAAAATTTCGGCAGTCTCCTTTGTAAATACTGGCCCCCAAACGGGATACAACATGAATAGTATACGAAATCAATAAAAGGCATCCCCAAGCAGGAGCTAGCCCTTTGTTCAATCGACGGTCACAACCACACAAGCAATATAATATACAACGCCAAGGGCGAGTATCAAAACTCAAAAGGAAACTCAAACAACAAGAAATCCACAGAAATATAACGCGCGACTCTAAGGTCGAATGAATAACATCACTGGTCTCTATGTCAAAAATAAATACATGTTTGGTTGATGGAACTTCTAGATACAACTGAAATATAATATACAACATATAATGATGGGTACGATACAAGTAAACCCACCTACTAGCAAATCACCCGGAAATGGAAGTAGTGCCAGCAAAGCCGTAATGAAACCGGCACGGCAAAACCTGCAAGAAACTGGGGCACAACGGGGGTGAGTTGCCAACTCGTGAGTAGAAAAACATCTACGAACAGGAATCGCATGTATGACACAATCCTAGGTCATACGATCATAATATATCCTCAAATATATATAACCAGCAGCCTATAACGATGGCTAGGGTAAATATCTAACTCATGTGCAATCCCATGTGCCCGTGTCCATGCCTCAGGTAGCAATATATCATATGGATGATGTATGAATGCATGAAAACAGAATACATGTACTAAAGAAACTGCTTTCATAATTTTGTGAGATTTCCTTTGCATATTTTAAAATGAGGTATCATAAATGAAATCAGCATAAACAGTGTTTAGCATCGACACAAAACATAAATCTCAATGTCTCAAAATCTCAGGCTCCGGCTATCCGGACTGGCCTGTATCATCAAATCTCAGTACCTCAATATCTCGAAATCTCAATGTCTCAATCTCAATATCTATGGCGCCGTCAGTCCAGACCGGCCCCTACCATCCATCTCAAGACCATGACGGTATCCTCCGGATATCCGACGCGTCGGGTAAAATCACCGGTAGGTAGTCTCTCCCCTGCAAAGCTCAACATCAACAACACGACCTTCTCGCCCCGGGGTACCTTACCGGGTCCACCATGTACCTGAAAGGGTTCATCCAACTCCTCGAATCGGGTCTCGAAATCCATCAGCAAACTCATGGTGAACGACTCGTACATCATTGGAAAACCGCACTTTTTATTTAAAAGAGAGAAAAGAAGTTTATTTATGTCTTTGCGGTTTTCCTCCAAATCCAAGAAATCTCATGAAATCTAAATCCAAACCATCAATAGCCCATACAACAGTGAAAATAGGCATAAAAATCCATGAATGCAGCATTTCAATGAATAATAACATGCATGAAGTAGCAAGTACTAACTGCAATGTCTAAACTAGCATATAAAGCAAGTACACTAATATCATGTCTAAACTATTAGCTAACAACCTATATCGAACAATAGTAATTTCTAAGTGTACGTGACATGGCAATTACCGATGAAGATGTGTGTGAGCCGGCAAGTAAGTGTACGTGGTACACATGCATCATTGGTAATGGTGCTGGTGTCCCAACAACATAATATCAAGAATGCATTATGAAAAAACAATATAAGTATGCGATGCGGGACGAACAGCAATAATGAGCGGGAGCTAAATACTAGACACAACGGTAACTAATCTGCATTTAATATATATATATATATACGTCATACAATGGTGCCATTTGAAATAACACAAATCGTGGGGTTTTGGAAATAAGGGCTACGGTGTTTTTAAGAAAAGATACGCCTTTTGAAATATCCGTAGAATCCCTTGACCTGTCTTTTAAAATACCCACGATCCGTTAGTTTTGAAATAAGTAGGAGTCTAATCTAGTCTAACAACTATACTAAACTATACGACTAAACTAACAAGATGAACTACAGGTAAGGAAACCGCCTAACATCTGAGTCGATACATATACATACCTGAATATATATTGTCGGTGATCCCACCTCAATAATATCATATCCGATACCATATCTATAATCAGACATCCCAAGTCAAGAGTGCGGATCAATCATCAATATATAGCTCGTACGTAAATCCGTCGTACGGCAATCCTAAATCTGGGTACGGGTCAATATCATATTATTCATCTGGTATCTTCTTTATCCAAGATCATAATCTGGGTACTGATCATATCTCATATCACGATCACATGTCAACCATTCAATGTATAACACTATTCACATGTAACGTCGTCCTAAGATCCGCTATAATATCAGGACGTATCTTAAGTACGAATCATGCCATATCACCATTCTTGCGATCTCAATCAAATCTTATCGACTCATCTCAAATCCCAAATACTATCCTCAAATCCAGTATGTGAACACATAGTTCCATACCCATGTGAACACATAACAATATAACCCCATATAAGCACATATGAAAGAAGAATGTATGCAAGTATGGGTGTGTGTGTAAATGTGATGCAACCTCTACTCTAGGGTCTCGCAACACTAAAGCTATCCAATCACATCTAAAATCTATCCTTATCATCAATAAACTCAACAATATATAATCAATATATATGTGTGTATACGTATTCGTATACATCACCACGAACTACAGGGGTGCTATACGCCATCCACCTGACTTCTCCCCGTAGATATAAATCTACTCCGCTGGTCCTCGCTCGCCGGTGCCGATGTCGCCACGCGCTTGCTTGTCGTCTCGAAATCCACATGGGGTACCTACATATCATAACGCACCGTATCGCATTAAAACCAAATTCGAAATCGAAACGGCATACGAAAATCAAATCGGCACGCGTATCACGCATAGGTCAAAACCTATCGCCTACGCATGCGAGAATAGCCAACCCAACCCTCGATATCGATGTACAAACGTCAAACCATCGATAAAAACCCAAACACTCTCATTTGCGCATTCACGAACACTAATTATAATATAAAATAGGTGAAAATTCACAAAAACCCCAAATTCACCTTAAAAGCCATTTTTCCGAAAATCTAGCAAGCAAAAATTACCCGTTTTAGTACAAAACCCGACGTTTAAATAAATCTAGCGGCCATAATACTTATTAAACATCTCAAATAAGTCATAAAAACAATTTTCACAATTTAATCTCATTAAATTTCATTAACCACAAAATTCTAATTTACAATATATCCAATTTTAACAATTTTATAGAAAAAATGCACAACAACAATTTAGCTTGGATTTCCATGAACTAAAGTATTAAACTACACTTTATAATGTTAATGAAGTCATAAAAAACCTAATCACATTTTTAAACAAAATTATTTAACCAATTTTAAAAACCTAGTTAGCAAATTAGCGTAATTATCAAAAAATTTAAACTAACAATTAACAACAAGCTACAAACTTTGTTTTAACATGTCATAAGGGCCTAATTACAACACACAACCGTAAACCAAATTCACAAAACCCTAACTTGCATTCAAACCCTTTCAAGAATTTCCAAACTTGCAACAAAAGCCTAATTTACACTTAAATAAATTAGCTTTAAGGAATTAACTAACAAATTAAGCAAAAGGTTTAGAAATTATACCCAAAACATTTGAAGATCCATAAGCACCCATTGCCTCCCAAATTGAAATCTAGTTCCCTAGATCCATGCTAGATAGGAAAATGAGAAATGGGTAGGAGTTGGATTTTGATTTCGGTGAGGTTTTACTTGATTTTTGAAGAGGTTGAAGGATTTTGGAGATGAGATAAGGTTGTGAAATGGGGTGACTGAGGTGCAGAATTTCGGCCAGAGGAGAGGAGAGGGAGAGGTGAGGGGATTTGTGTCAAAATTCCAAGGTCAATGCCCTCACAAATTACCATAATACCCCTACCCTTTTAATATATATAAAAACCCTTATTTTAACCCATTTCTCACATGATTTAAGCTCAAAAGGAGGGAAAGAAAATTCTTGGGCTGCTACAACAGTGTGGGGCCGGCCAAGGGGAGTGAGGGTGAGTGTGAGAGACTTTACAAAAAAATTCTATGCAAAAAGACCCCCCACAATACCATATTTGCAAGTTTTAGTTCAAAATAATTATATTTTTGTTTTCCATAATAAAAATCAATTAAAACTTGAAATAAAATACTAAAAAATTATATTACAACTAGATTTTAATTAACATGATTTTAAACACTAAAATTAGCCCATTTAAATTTGTATTTATCGCTAATTTAATGTATTTTCTTACCGGCTTAAAATAATATTAAAAATAATTAAATTCGGAAATTTTTTCAGAAAACCAGAAATTTTACCAGTGGCCCAATAAACACTAAACACTAGCAATTTCCTAGCTAGAATATATATTTTTAATTTTATAATAAAAATATTTATATTTTGACTTTTTACAGAAAACCCCTTTATTTTACCGATTTTTTGAAATTTCACCAAAACGATTTTCAAAACATTACACTGGGATATCACTGCTATCATGTAGGATAGGGTGCCGTAGGGAGCGGATTGTGGTTCAATTAACGGTAGTCCGAATTAAGATGGTGGGCTAAGAAAATAGTGAGAGAGATTTCCTTCTCTCAAACTTCTCTTATGCTACCCTAACAATTAAGAAACTACTCACCCATTCTAAAGGAAAAGAAAATAAAACAAAGAAAGATGATAGAAAAAAGGAGTTTAGAAAATCACAACTAGCTATTTACGACCTCACTTTGGCAAGGATCATACTTAAGCATCATTGTTGTAAGGATAAAAAAAAAGAGAAAAGAGGAAAACAAACAAGCAAATAACAACAACTAGTTTAACAAATGAAAATTACAAGCAAATATAACAACACAATTACAAGACATGCAAGTTAATAAAAAGAACACTTCTTTTATTCATCATCACTCATGAAGCTCACTACAATATCAATGAAGAAAGATGAAGAGGAAGAAGAACTACAAACACTTATTCTAAAATCTAATACAAAGAAAAGAACCCCTTACTTGGCTTAGAACTGTGCTATTTGTAGGCAGATACATGAAACCCTAGGGATACAATCTGAGCCCACACAAAATTACAGAACTACCCTGAAAGTACAAGTTAACACTGAGTTGACTCGGCCACGGATCCGCGGCAGAACTGCTATATTGGCCGCGGTTACGCGGCCATGTAGTGGAATTGGAGGCTCAAGTTTTCTGGGTTTCTCCATCTTGCTGTTCTCTTCTGTTTGGTACACTTGGTTTCTCAGAATCTCTTCAATTTTCGACAGTCCAAAAGGTGAAATGATGTGGACTTTTGCCTTGAGCTCCGCGTTGAATTCTTGGATTTTGTGCTGCACTTGTGCTTTGCGCATGAAATGACCAATGATTTGCTATTTTGTCCCTTGAACTGGTATGCAGCATCATACGGATAGTGAGCGGAGACCCACATTTATCTGTTGCTGGCAGTAGTCCTGAATCTGTTACTCCTTTTCATGATTTTCACTGTTTAGAGCTGAGAACCTGTAACCTGCAATTATTCAGCAAACACGGATCAAGAGTACCTTCCTATATACAATGTGATCAAGAATGGACGGTATAAAAATGCAAAAATCTGATATGAACAAATACCACCAAACTTATCTTTTGCTTGTCCCGAGCAAAGACATTTTATTCACAAAAAGTCCTAACCTCACTTTCGCTGGGAAAGCGATTGCACTGAGCTCGTGCAACAAGCCGTTAAACCTCTAGGTTGCCCTAGAGGAGGAGTGTTGTCTCCTGAGGGTTTTCAGCGGATACTACCCACAAAATCCGATCAATTTGGCCGTTGACTCTAATTCTACAGTTCAGCATTCTAGCAAGAAACTTTATCATCTTCAACTTAGAAATCATCAACCCGTATTTTTTACACTTCCTTTTCATTTAACTTAAGATCCTATACGTTTTGCCAGTTTATAAAGTTTTCCGCATCTCTTGAGTTTTCCTTCTAGAACGCAATCTCAAATCCGGAATTTTTATCAACTCTACTGAAGAAATAAGCCATATTTTTCATTCCTATCTCTCCTCCAAACTCCGATTATATACCCCTACGTGTGTGTAATTATCACCCCTACACTTGGAAATTCAGTTCAAGCTATAATACCCTTGCCTTAATACCTAGTACTACTTCTTTTCATTAATGACGGACGGTTTTTGCTCATACACCTTTCATGTGACTATTAATGCTTCTTAAGGCACTAACATCCGATTATATAACATTTCAGAAAATATAAAATATTATTTTTGGAATTTAATATTAAAATAATATATTTCCCGAAAACTGCCCAATTTGCGAAATTGGGGTTTTCGAAAAAGGTTTTAAATATATACCAATATTTGTGAAATAATTGGAAATTAAAATGAATTATGCATTTAAAAATATATTTAAAGGATATCGCATTTTTAAAATTTATTATATGAAGTTTGGATAAAAACCCGATTAGTCCACTACTAATTGCGATTAGGCCAAATCCGTGTTTTACAGTTTTCCATGGTTAGTGCATCATGACATGTTACATGTTATTTCATTTGTATTGTTTTATTGGGTTTATGTGTTTATTGGTGAGAAAAGAAAAGAAATGAATTGTTGGTGAGAGAGAGGGGACACAATGATGAAGGGTGAGCATGCTAGGAGAAAGAAAAGGGAGTGAGAATAAGTATGGGGGAGAGAGAGGGGCTGCCTCATTCCCCATTCCCCTTTTGTTTTCTTCTTCTTCTTCAACTCCTCCTCCACATCCTCTACCCTCATGACCCATCTCAAAACCTTCCTCAAAACCCTATACCCTTTTCACAAAAAATGATCACATCCTCACCCTCATCGCATTAGACCTAGCAAAGTGGGATTTTGACAAACTTTGAGAAGCTGAGGTTTTCTTGAGTGACCTAAATGAGGTATAATTTCTACCATTTAGTTAGTTTCAAGTTTCTTTATATTCTAGTTAGTTAGAAATGGGGTTAAGATGTGGATTTGTGAGCTTGGAAATTCCTAGAAAGGAGTTTAAGTGTTGTGTGGTTTGGGTGATGCCTAGTGGCTGTTACAAGACCCTAGAGACCAATTCTTGAGCTGGACCAGAGACCAAACCCCCAAAATACGAACTTTAGATTCACCGATATCGGAAAATTATGAGAATTGTAATGGCATTTAGGAATCTGGAGTGACTCGGGGACCTGGAAAATTATTTAGCAGAGATTGAGAGCTGTGCAGACAACCTAGAAACTATATCCAAAACCCAGGACCCCTATTCCTTACTGTGGCCGCAAATTTACCCATTTTGGCCGCAATTTTCGGCCTGGGTTGAGTGGAAATGCTCCGTGTTTGGTCCATTGCTCCTTTTGCTATAAATTAGACCCTTTACATATGCAAAATTGGCTAATTTCACCTAGGGTAAAATCTGGGACCATTTTCTTGAGTTGCTGGATTGTTTTACGACTTCGTTTTAAATTGGTTTTGGTATTTGATATTGTGTTCTGGCGTCTGATGTTTGTATGTCAGCGACGAAGGTTGTTTGGTGGTTTTGAAGGCGTAGTCCGTAGGTTTTAACCTATAGGCATTTCGCGTGTCGTTTTGGTTTCGAATCGGATATTAATGCGATACGATACGTTGTGACATGTAGGTACCTCCGCGCAAGCTTCGAGATGATGAGCAAGGGCATGGAGATATCAACTTCGGCAAGCAAGATCAAGGTGAGTGGATCTATATCCACGGGGGAAGTCGGGTGGATGGCGTATAGCACCCCCGCAAAGTCTTTGATGGAAACCGATTTATAGCAAATGGTTAAGGAAATCTTTAATAGAAAACTATAGATAGAGTTAAAATATAGTTAGAGAAACTATATTAGAAACTAAAGGATAGTTAGAAGTGATATGATACGGCTAATATGTGATGACGGAATTTGAGGATGATGTTTGACGATATTGCCGTTTAGGGTACTATAGGACTAGATAGCCAACGTAAATGTGTCAACCGAACCATACCTATTTTCAAACTGAAGAATAGTATGCATCTTTTAAACAGATACCTTGAGGGGCTTTACGGATTTTCAAATGATATCTTTTCCTTAAAAACACCGTAACCCCGACTTTCAAAAACTAAGATTCGCACCTTTTAAAAAAAATGATTGTATGGTTCGGGTGTGTATGTTAGATTAGGTACGTATGCTTATACTAAAGGTAGAAAGTATATATAGAATTGACTTGATGTGGGAGATAAATGCGATGAAAGGAAAATACGATGTGACATGATGATTTGATGATATATAGGTATACGGATGCGAGTCGATTGAGATGATTGATACCTCTACCGGTCCCTTAATATGAGATTGTTATGGATGTGACCTGGGACATAGGTATATAGATATATATAATGTTGTGAATCTTGAATGATAATCCGTACGAGATGTTAGGTCCGTACTCTCATTGTCGTAAAGGTTGATAGGATCCCTATTGATTTATGCCGCCGTACGATGATTTTCCGTACGCAATGAGTTTGACTCGATGATTGATCCATACCCTTGACTAGAGGATGTCGTACGATGGATTATACCGTACGTGATACTGTGAGGCTGGATGCCGATTGATAGATTCACCGACTCGATCATGATAAAAACGTATACCTTATAGCATTTAGCTGAAGATTTACCTTATGCTGCATTCATGTTATTCTCATTGTATTGCATATACCTATGCTAGTACACTTACACCATTATCGATGATGCATATGTTACACGTACAAAGATTTCTCGGCTCACACACTTCATCATCGATAATTGCCATGTCACTACACAGTAGGATTGCTGCATCATGATATGACTCCTGGCATATTTTACTTGCTATAGTTACATATGCACCTTTATACGATGTTGCATTTGACTTGGGAGAAATTAGGAACAACAGGATATATTTTAAAACTAGAATCATTTAAAAGAGCGGTTTTCCCTTGATATGTCACAACACTGTTCCATGTTGCATAATATACGGATATGCTTACATTTCTATCATATGTCGCATACATCATGCTTTATAATTTTACGCATTGAGATATGCTGATTTCATGAGATTTCTGGATTTGAGAATCGTGGTCATTTTAAAAGAAAGTATGTATTATTTTAAAACCCGGTTTCTCTTGATATGATATTTCAGTGCATCCACCATGCGTTTTCTCCGTTCTGAGACGTGTGATATGTGAAACCCGATTCGAGGAGCTGGACGAGGCCGATTGTGGGTACATGGTGGACCCGGTATGGTACCCCCGGGCGAGAACGGATTTGCTGTAACGCCTTGAAAATTCGTTTTGGTGTTTTTCCTGAAAATCGATAAATAATTGGTATTTTCGTAAATCGTCTTTATAATTATTTTTCAATATAAGCCTAATTATACCTAATTTGGATAGGTAATTGCTTGTATTTAGTATCTAATGAGTCACTTATAAAATTGTAGTCGTTTAAAATTTTTCCCCAATTTATCCTTTTTTTAATATTATTTTAAGCTGTTAAAAATACACTAAATTAGCGATAAATACAAATTTGAATGGCTAATTACATACTTTAGAACCAAGACAACTAAAATCTAGTGAGTAATATAAATTTTTAGCATTTTATTACAAGTTCAAATTGGTTATAATTAAGGGAAAATTAAAATTTAAATAAAATAAACTAAATCTTGCAATTTTCTAACTTGAGGGGTTCTTTTTGCATGGAATTTTCTTGTACACTCTCTCACAACATCCTCACCCCCACTTGGCCGGCCCCACCACCAGCAGCAACCCACTACCCCTCAAAAATTTTCTTCATCTCATTTGTATGTGTGGAAATGAATTAAAAAGGTGTAGGTTTTATATATATAATTTGGAGGTATGGTGTACTTGATATGAGAGGGGTTGACTTGGCCAAATTCCCACAACACCCACACCATTTCCCCCATCCCTTGCTCTGGCCGAAACTGCGGCTGCCCTCCCCCTCCATTTTCCTCTTCTCATTTTCCTTCAAATTTCATAAAAAAAATCAATGAAAATCTACACAAAAACCTACAAACTTAAGGTAATTCCTCATCCAAATCTCCTTGGCTTTTCTAGCTTGAATCTTGGTGCTATGAGGCCATCTTTGGAGGCAAATTCTCTTGCTAGATACTTAGGAAATTGAGGTATAATCTTGACCCATTTAATAATTATGGTTTGATTCCTTGAATGGAATTGTTTTAGTGTTAAATTTAGTGTTAATTTCTTATCTTGGTTTTTAAAGAGAGGGGTTTAAGTTATAATTAGGGTTTTTAAATCAATTAGGGTTTTTATAAATTGTTTAGGATTATATGGTGTAGTTAGCATGCTAAGACACAAAAGACTTAATCTTGTTGCTTATTTGTAGTTGCTACATTTAAAATTGTCCAATTTGCATAATATTGCAAACTAGGTTTTTAGATTTAATTCAAAAGTCGAGAGTAAAAATATGGTTAGGGTTTCATCACATCATTAACATTATAATGAGTGGTTTAATACCTTAGATTATGCAAAACCAAGCTTAGTTGTTGAATTGAGAATTTTACTTTGAGAATTGTTAAAATTGGATTGATTGCAAACTAGAATTTTGGGGTTAAAGAAATTTAATGAGATTAAATTTTGGAAATTATTTGTATGGCTTATTTAAGATGTTTAATAATTATTATGGCCATTAAAATTATTAAAACATCAAGTGTTGTACTGAAAAGGGTAAATTTTGCTTGCTAGATTTTCGGAAAAATAGCTTTTAAAGTGAGTTTGGGGTTTTTGTAAATTTTAACCTATTTCATATTATAATTAGTGTTTGTGATTGTGCAAATGGGTGCGTTTGGGTTTTTCTCAATGGGCTGATCTTTGTACATCGACATCGAGGGATGGTTTGGCTATTCTTGCATGCGTAGGCGATAGCTTTTGACCTATACATGATACGCGTACCGATTTGGTTTTCGTATGCCGTTTCGATTTCAAATTGGGTTTTTATGCGATGCGATACCTTGTGACATGTAGGTACCCCCATGTGGACTTCGAGACGACAAGAAAGCGCGTGGCGACGTCGACACCGGCGAGCGAAGATCAGGTGAGTAGATTTATATCTACGGGGAGAAGTCGGGTGGATGGCGTATAGCACCCCCACAGTTCGATGTATAGTATGTTATACATATATACTATATATTTATGATAGCTATTTTGTGTGACATGGATGTTAATGATAGGGTTACATGTTCATGGACTAGTAGTGTTACTTGCGAAACCCTAGAGTAGTTGTTGCACCTATACACGCACACACACTTGCATACATTCATTCTTTTACCTGTGCGTATATAGGGATATGTGTATATATGTATATACGCATGGGTATGTGTCACGACTCGCAGGGTACGGAACGTGACTGGCACTTAAGTTACGAAACGTCTCAAGGCGTCCGTAATTAAGTAAGCCAATGCCCAGAAAACAAAACCTGATTTGGAAATAAAGTGAAGGAAAAACCAATTTTAATGCAAGCGATAATCCATTAAGTCACATCAAGCCTTTTAAAAGCAACATCCGTTTTCTAAAATTCTGGCAGAATCTTCTTTGTAAAAACGGGCCCCCAAACGGGTACAAAACAGGAGTATAAATGTATAACATGAAATATGGCATCCCCAAGCGGGAGCTAGCTCTTCGCCTCAAGGCGGTCACAAATCCCACATAATGTAAAATAGCAATGTGCGTAAATACTCAAGAGAAGCACAATTAAAATAACATGTCGACTCAAGTGAGCTCGACCCCAGATACAACATACATCCACAAGTCTCACAGCCTCGTCTCTAGGTCAATATACAATAATCCAAATAACAGGTGCAGCTGATACAGTAGATGGAGTACTCTAGATACAATGAATATATAAGGTGGTACAAAATGATAACCCATCTACGAGCAAAAGCCTCGAGTCCAGGAAAGAAGGGCAAAAGTGGCAAGTGCGTCCGCCGCTACTGTGCTGACGGAGCGGACCTGCAGAAAAGCTGGGGCACAACGGGGGTGAGTTGCCAGCTCGTGAGTAATAAATAACATCTATAGAGGCTATCGCATGCATGCACATAAGTATCCTAGCATCTCTAAAACAGATATGGCAGGGTAAACTAGCAGGTATGTATGCAGCATGAATATACTAGCATGTATGTATGCAACATAAATCAACTAGTGATCTCAAACTGTATATATAAGAATCATTCTATCTTTTTGAAACTCTTTTTAAATACTAGCATAATATCCATAGAATCAACAAGAATCCATGTCCAGCAACGACCCTCAAAACTGTCTCAAATCTCATATATCCATGTCATAGTATCTCTGGCCTCATCCGTCCGGTTGACCCATCTTAAATGTCAATATCTTATCGTCTCGCGGCCACGGTCAGTATCCTCTGGATATCCGTCGTGCCAAACAGTCATCGGTAGGTAATTCATCCCCTGCCAAGCTCAACGCCATCATCTGCGATCTTCTTTCCCCGGGGTACCTCACTGGGCCCACCATGTACCCGAGACGGTTCATCCACCTCCTCGAAACGGGTCTCAAAAACCACAACAAACTCATGGTGGACGACACTTTACATCACTAGAAAACCACAACTTTTCATATTTTAAAAGATAATAAGTTTGTAATCTTGCGGCTTTCCTCCGAAATCCAGAAATATCATAAAATCTCAAGAAACCATCATGGGTGCATATGTCAATGATAATGAATGCATATGGTATCAATATTCAAGTTGCAATGTATGATTAATAACTAGGCATGAACAAATGATATAATGATATACATGGACATGAATAGCAATTTTACAATTTCATTTTAAGGATTTAATGCAATAGCACAGGTTATACGCATCAACTGATAACAGGTTTTCAGATTATAAGTTATCTAGTGTTGTGATATGGCAATTACTAGGGCGTGTGTGTACGCATGAATAGTGCTCGTGCTGTATGTAAAAACCCTGATAATGGTGCATGTGTCCCACAGAATGAGTTCGCATATGTAGGTAAAACATATAGATCCGGAACGTAGCAATTATCATGCAAATATTATAATTTCTGACATCACTAGCAATCTTTTACTTTACTAAATCTATTGGGCGACTTGCTCCATCCATACGATTGTCCCCCGTAAATGTTACATCTACTCACCAGTGATCTCACGCTAGCTGTGTCCGACATCCTGCTTTCCTTTCTCCGCGGCACTCGAAGTCTCCGCCTGCAAACCTAGAATTTACACAAAGCAACACATAAGCTTAGATATTCTAAAAACGCGATATTAAAAACAAACGAGAAACTCGCATCGTGAACTAAACGCGCGCGTGTACGTAACGTGAGTGCATACGCTAAAACCCAACGCAACACGCTGTAGCACACAGCGATACGCTGTGATTCACAGCAACCCAACTCGACACGTATCGTATGTGTCGCGCAAGTCCCTCTATGCTAAATATAGGTAACAGGTTTCCAGATTCTATCTGGAGCAAAAACAAGGAAAATAAACAAGACCAAACCCTTAACCATACCTACAGACACCTACCCAACAAAACTCAAGGCATTTAACCATGATTTAGCCGGCGGCATGGGGGGTCATACAGGCCCAAATCCGGTGACAGGGGTCTGGGCTTCTACCTTAACATCCTAACACCATATACAGCCTAATGTACATGTTTGCTAGCTAAAATAACTACCCTAGGTACAGAAAATTCTACGTATCCTAAACTCTCGTTTTAAAAGGCTTAAAGCTCTAAGTTTGCAAAGATAGGGTGTTTTGTGAAATTAGGTGGAATTATAAGGGTCAAGTGATACCAACAGCAAATACTAGAGCTAAGCTAACCTTAAAAACCCTAATCTATCCTACTCACCAACTAAACCACCAAAACTCGCCAAAAGTCCACAAAAACACAAGGAAGCTCACCAAATCCCCCAGATTTTACCAACAACAGAACCTCAAAAACCAAACAATACCAAGACACAGGTAAAACCCTATAAACACTACTGGACAGAACCCCCAAGCCCAACTCACCAAGACGGCCGGCGACGCCGGAAAATGAGGGGAGGTCGCCGGTTTTTTGCAAGAGGAAAACCGGCCCCAACCCTACACACTACTCTAAAGGCCCTGCACAACATTCTAAAGGTGTTTGCTAAAGTAAAAAGGGATCCAGGTTTTAGCAGATCTCGGATATCCCAAAAGTCTATATAAAAAGCTAAGTTACACCAAGTAGCAAAGATCTCGTATTTTAACGAAATCTGGGACAATTCCAAGGTGAACTGGCCTTAACAGCACCTAGTAAGGCTATACTAACCATCACAACCATCACTTTGCCAAAACTCACCTAAATTACCTAAAACTAGCACTAAAACATATAATAAACATTAAACTAAACTAAATAACCATAACCTAGCAAGCAAGAAGTCAAGTTACCTCTTGTAGTTCTTGAGCGAATGTAATGAAATTGTTGATATAAATAAAAGGTGAAATTCTTTAATCTTGCTTTCTTTTAATTCTTGCATCATGATTAGATCTCAATTTGTGATTGTGGTTCTTATGTGATGTTTGAGTAAAACTCCGCTCGTAAAGGAGTCGAGACGATTGTAGAATGATGATGTAACAAATCTTAATACGATTTTTAAGTCCTACGAGCTTTGTAAACCCTAGCAAGTTCAAGAATCGATGACCTAGTTTCGTTGCGATGCTTTCTTGATTGTGATCGCTCGAAATTAGGGATCTACGATCGTTTCATGAATTTACTAGAGGCTCGAATGTGAATGATATCGACGAAAGAATAAGGGATAAGATGAAACCCTAGTTTCATAAGAAATCCCTAATTCTCGATCGATCATCATCGATCTAGTATCAATTCATCGAAGGATAAGAATACGTAATTGTAAGATTACATCACATCTATAGATCCGATCGATTCCTACGAGCCTCATTTCGATTCTTGATATTTGGTTTGAAAAAATCATCAAACTATCAATTCTTGATTCTATCTTTTTCTTGTTATTAGATCTAGATTTTCTAATTCCTGTACTTCAAATATAAATCATGAATTGTTTGTTTTCTTTTCATTAAAGTTTCGACTTATCTAATTCAAAAGATGAACGATTACACATTCCCTGTGGACGATCCGTACTTACTAACGCGCTACAATCGACACCGTTATTGATTGCGGTCAAATATTTTTGGTTGTGATTTCTATACTATTTTCTACCGACACAACAAAAATCATACAATCAAATGGCGCCGTTGCCGGGGATAGTGCGCTAATTGTTCGTATTTTGAAATTTGAGTTGAAAAATTTATTCCATTATAATTTTTAGATCTAAACTCGCACAAACCCTAATACGTGTGTTGTGATTTGATTGCGTGGAAATCTGGAATCATTGGAGCTTGGATAAAAATTTTGTGAATATTCCAGAGAGCTGAAGGAGTGAACAGAAGTTCACTGTTAAAATTTTGCACAGAGATCCGCACAGAAGACCGCGGTTCCGTGGTGGGAGCCTCATATTGCGGCGGTTCCGCGGCGGCCTAGCTGCTTCAGTGTACTAAAATTTCTCTGTAAGCTTCTCACTTTCTTATCTCCTCCCTCATCTGCTCCAATTAACATTTTGTGCAAGTTTCTTTGCAAATAATCGCAGGGCCGCAAAAGCAAAATTAAAATTTGTGCGTGTTTTGATTTATTGGTTGTTTGCATATTAATACGGATATTAAGGGGCACGGCCAAATCCAAATTAGGTGGGGATTTCCTTACCCTTCCTAGGACCCGAAAATCGCAAAACTTGCATCCGCATTGACCCACATTATCTAAAAAAATATCTAGAGATGACTCTAAGGACCGTCGCGCTCAATTAGGATAGAAGAAGGCCGTGGGTAATTCATTGCTTATCCGCGTTTTCTTGTGGTGCCTAGGAAAGTGTGTCGAAGGCTAGTGGTTATTAATTAGGCCCATTACTTACGTAGTGGAGTACCTTCCTACTTACTGGCACTTACCTGGCCACAAGGAGACAAAGAGGCAGTGGAGGATTCTATCCTGCGACTTGTCTTTTGGCAGTTAGGAGCGGTCTAGAGCCTGACCTAGGTGACCACTAGATTCTAGGGTTTTGTGTGTTGCATTAGTTGTGTTGCATCATATTTTCAAAATCCGTATCAATTTTCAAAACAAACACCGCATTCATATCATTTCCCCTAATTATAAATTCACGCTGCCACTTGTACTAACCCTTTTTAGTGCAAGATAGGCTGGACAACGGGATTCTAGTGCTTGTTTAGTCCGCGTCCCCTGATCGACCCAAAAGTCGGTATTTCTACACTTACCTTTTCTTTACCCACCACCACACCCACATCGATGGATCCACCTCCATCGAACTTCTTTACCACTACCCTGCCACCATCCGTTGGTGCGCAGAATCCACCTCCCATCTCTCTCCAAGAGAGGTGCTATCCTACACGATGCCTACTTTCCACCTGTCTTTCCACTCCACCAGCCAACGGGGAAAATTTTCAGATTAAACCCCAATTCATCAACCTTCTACCAAAATTCCATGGTCTCGAGTCTGAGGACGCATACGTGTTTATTACCAAATTTGAAAACGTATGCGCAATGATGGGTACTTCACAGCTTTCTGTGGATGCTTTCCGTCTATGTCTTCTCCCATTTACCTTGTGCGATTTAGCCGAGAAGTGGCTATATAACACTACCGCACATTCTATTTTAAATTGGGACGAATTCGTCAAAGCATTCCTTAAGAAATTCTACCCACATCAAAAGACAGCTCGAGTCCGTAGCGAAATATATCAATTCACCCAACTTCCAAATGAAACATTTTCAAAATGTCTTGAACGTTTCAAGGATCTGTTAGTCCAATGTCCACATCACGGCATCCCGAGATGGGAATTGTGCCGAATCATTTATGAGGGCATTGTTGGATATATGTATGCCCTAGAGGCCATTATGTGATAGTGGATGTACCTATACATGTATATATATATTCGGTATGCATTCTTGCTCGACATGATAGTATGCTATCTGGTTCTTCTTTATCTGACATGTTGATTTGATCATGCTTGTTATTCACTCATACATGCTGATAAAGCCCTGAGGATATTGGCTTGACTGCTCTGATTATGATGGAGATCGTACTAGTGGGACATCTGTAGTCTATAAGCATATCCTGGAAAGTCCCTAGTCGTAGGTATATCGAGACGGGGCATTGATATACCAGAGTAGACTAGCGTATAAGATACTAGACCCATGTGATGGGCGATGGATGATCCCATATCCATTGGTGTTTGACATCAAGATCATATACGGGTGCTCAGTGGTGACTGGGTACACTAGACGGACTCGCCGAGAACTCCTATATGGAATTATATCTATCGTCGGATAGCAGTTCTCAGGTGACACTGGTACAGGTTAGTCTGTAGACCCGAGATCGTCATAGAGTCTTGTGTGTTCTCCCACTGTACTTTGATTGCCACCCTACCATGGCTCTACTGAGTCGTGCAAACAGGTGGCCTTTGGGTACAGTTCCGAGACACACGACGGCAATGAGCGATAGGAGGGGTTTCGTCTCTCTCGGTATTGGGGGTTGATACTGTGCTGTGCCCGACTGGTTATATCAGTAAGTCCCTGGCCAGGGCTGCTGAGATTTGCTGATAAGTGTTATCGGTAGTTTCTCGATCTGTTATAGACCATTCACCGGCATGACTTATTGAGTTATTAGGGTCGACGTGACCATCCCTAGGCTCGATATGCAGCATATCTGACGAAGAGACCGGACTGTACGGTAGTGTTGCCGGATGGCTCGACGGGAGTTGTAGCAGGTTCGCTTGTTTTCTTCTGATCGCTCAATACCCGGGTGGCCGTTACGTTTAGCTGACCGCTTGCGGCTTGAGGGTACCTGATATGATCATCACCCTCTGCCGGCGTATTGACGAGTCTTAGAGTCCCACAAAGGAATTACCCAGTCCAGGCGAAACGTTGTGGTGCGCGTATGCGATATGCGCATGCACCCGATTAAAATGTGCGTATATGATACCGAACATTGATCGGGTGGTCTGCTTTTGGTGGGGTCGTATGAGATATGACCAGATTGATAAATTAAGTGTTGATTTATCATCTAACCATTAGTTTTCTCACTTGAAACCTTTCTAGGGTTTGATGGATGTATGCATGCATGCATGTGTTTCTTTCTTTCATTCTAGTTTCATGCACATGTGGATGTGCATACATGCATACATACATACACCCATCCATCATGGTTGTTAGCATATGGAAATGGTGGCAATATAAGACTCACACCATGGATTAAATTATGGATTATTATTTAATTTTGGTTTTAAAACAAAATGAAAAGGAAAGGATAATCATTCTAGGTTCTACATTCTTCATTTGATCTAACCATGCTTACCTACCTCTTAACTTGAGTTATCCTTCTCTTTATCATTTAAAACTCAAGTTAAATAATGTCTCCATCACTTTAACCATGGTTCATAGTAAGAAGAAATAAAATATATATTGTTATATTTCTTTTCTTCTAGTGAGTTATCTTTATCTTATTACCTCTTGTGAAAAATATTGCCACCATCTTCTTCCTCTTTCTCATTTGCTCTCTAGCTTTTTCTAGTGAGTAAATCACACTTAAAGAAAGGTTTTTGAAGTGAGAATCTTAACCACAACTTCATTCTACACAAGTTTAGCCAACTTGTTTAGAGTGTTCTCTTCGGTTTTACGAAGTTGCGAGCTTGGACGGAGAACTCCGTGGTGGATCGTCGTGGACACAAGAGGACTTCAAGAGGACTTCCATTCAACACCCTAGAGACCAAGGAGTCCAGCGAAAGGGAGCTACAAAGGCTGTAGTCTCGAAACCCTAGATTAGTTCGCTGTAAATTTCGAAACCCTAATTTTCTAGGATCGATTCCTTTGCATGTTCGTTTAGCACCATAAAAATTTAAACTTTTGGACATATGATGCTTCAAAACTCTTCATAGAGTGCTACACAAACCTTACATTGGTATCAGAGCCGACCTAGAATTAGGCGACCCTTTTACGAAGTCAAAACTCCGATCGAACCGAAATACGGTTTTTTAGGATGCTCTCTGGAAATTTTCTAAAAATTGACATTTTTCAGAATTAAAAATATGTAAAAAATACAGCAGGAAAAAATAAGGATTACGGTACAAAAATTATTCCATGAACAGTAATTGTTGCCGCGGAAACGCGGCCTAAGCTTGCTTATGCCGCGGTTCCGCGGCCGTATGTATTAATTGATGGATAATATTTTTACAGTAATTCATTAATCTGCTTGTATATTTTTTTGGATATTTTTAATCTGTATTTAGTTTTGAAAAATTCCGGAGATGATTTTGGACCCGTCGATTCGATCGGAATTTTGTTTTCGTGGCTTTTCCGGGTAAATTAGAAAGTATTGAAGTGTTTGAACGAATATCATTTGTTCACTATTCACGGGGTTTAAATACTTTGGAAATACATGCAAGTCTTTTTGTGGTGGTCCCTCTAGAAGACAACAAACCTTAACTCGATTATGTGACCGTCTTGAACTGCCCTTTGAACCTTAGGGTTTGGGGCAGTACGGCGTGCCACATGTGAGGCGTTGGCTTGACCCTTTTACGGCTGGACCGCTACTACTGTGTCACACTCCAAGTGTTTGAACTCTGCTCAAGTGTTGGGTTTTAGTGAATCCTGGGTATTTGATCGTTCGTTCAAAAACTTCGATACTGTCTGTTTATCCGGAATGTGATGCAATGTGTGGAATTCATATTACCAGACATGAAATACGGAATATGTGATATTTTGCAATTGCGATGTCTAAAGAGAATGTGGATTCCAGATATTGCAGTTTTACACTTTCTTTTCTGTGACCGTAAGTGTAGTATGTACGATATCGCCGGTTTCGTTGCTATACATCAACGACAATTGGGGTATGCATACTTACTTACGTTGATGATATGAGATATTATGTGTTGCTGAGATATGATGTGCAGGATTGTCGCGATTGAATAGCCGGGGGGTTTTATGTGAGATGAGAGTTTTATATTTTCATTCATGTAAATTCAAATGTAATGTAATATTCTTTTATTTAGGGCACTTCCGGGTTGAGGTTGTGTTACCAGTGTTGTATATTATTTACTTTTCCGCATTAGGATGGACCCAAGGAGGGGAGCACAGGTGACCGGGTTCTGGGGTTCAGTGGGAGGCCATCTCGAGGAGTCGAGACCGGGTCTCCTAAACTCCAGAATTGGCAGGGTCACTTGCCGCTCTCGTAGGGGTCCAGGGTGTGGGCTTGGCTATTCATCGCGACTGTGGAATCCGTATTTTCTATTCTGGCTAAATGCTAAATACGGACGTCCTAGTATATCCCACGTTATATCTATATTTCTGCTGCCTGTGTTCTGTGATATCTGAGACGAATGACATATTATATATATGATATATAGTAGACGTTGCTTATATTTTACACCCGCGCTAGTCCTGTCCCGGTATGCCGTTAGTTAAGTAACCTAACGGTGCATAACGGAACATTGTGGCGAATGCGGATGGCATAAGCGTACGTGTTATTTTCGTTTCTTTTCTGTGATTGGCTTAAGGACTTAAATGATGGGATTACATTAATGTGATTAATGTAAAGAAAATAAACCTAAAAGATGTTGTAGAATCGGATTTGAAAAACCACTCGGCTTTTTATGAAAAAGCTATATTTCAAAAACTGCGGAGCTTAAGCCACTCCTTTTTATAAAACCACTTGATTCTACAACGATATCAAGCTCAAAGCGTTAAAGATTTTCTTAAAAATCATCTGCAACGCTCCGTCATTTTAGGAAGTAGAGTACTTAGTATTCGTGCTACGTTTGTTGACCTTAGCCAAGGCGTAGTGTACGGTAGCTAAGTGATGTCTTCCTACAAATGCATATGATGCAGATTAATTAGGATGGGCATATGACTTTGTTGACCTTAGCCAAGGGTCATGTGAACGGGTCTAATTAATCAAGAAATGACGGGTTGAGCTTGACTAGTGCTCGTGATTTTTTGACCTTAGCCAAGGTCACGAGTATTAGGGGTAAAAACCACATCGGGAATTTCAATAGTTGAAATTTGCAATGAGATTGCATACCTTCCATGTGATGGTTGGATCCCGATCCCACTGTGGGCAATAGTTGCTCCTAGGAGAGTTTTACAGTTTACAATTAGCTAACTCATTAGGTGTCTAGAAAGGTGTTAACGGGGCTCCGCCTCTGGGAAAGCGAGGTTTACTCTAATTAGGTCCGTGCGAAAGCACGGGGAACCTCCCTCAAAGTACCGACACTGGCCTGGCTGAACGGTTAGCGAAGTTGTAGACTGTAATTAATCCTGGCTAGTTTTTCTTTTTAAGGTTTGAAAGAAAAACTCGATAAAAGCAGTGGGAAACATCGATTAGACAAGATAATAAACCAATCTAATCTATGCAAGAGCTTTCGCTGAGTGTATTCTTTTCTCTCTCTTAATGGCAGATACCCATGACTGGACTCAAGCTTTTACTAGATAAAAACAAACTGAATGGGACCAACTATAAAGACTGGCTGAGGAATCTGAAAATCGCCTTGACTTATGATAAAGTATCATATGTCCTCACGGCTTCAGCCCCGCCCGTACCTGGTCCAAAATCCTCAGTTGCGGACATTGAACTCCGCAAGACATGGGACGCTGACTGTGCCATGGCCACATGCCTCGCGCTTGCATCGATGGATAACACACATCAAAAGCAGCACGAGGACATGGACATTCACGGTATATTGCTCCATACAAAGGAGTTGTATGGGGAGCAATCCCGCGTATTACGATACGAAGCATCAAAGAAATTATTTCAGATGCGAATGGCCCCTGGCACATCAGTAGGAGACCATGTTCTGAAGATGATAGCTCTTATAGAAGAGCTTGAGGACCTTGGATGGACGATGGACTATGAACAATATATAGATATTATTCTACAGTCCCTCCCCTCCACCTTTGGTCAGTTCATAGTGAACTTCAACATGCATGGCATGGAGAAGGACCTCCCTGAACTCCTTAATATGTTAAGGAGTGCGGAGAGCACTATGAAGTTAGCAAAAACTCCCGTTATGACTATTGGACAGTCTTCCTCTTCTCGCCCGAAAGCCAAGGCCAAGGGAAAGAAAAAGAAGAAACCCACTAATCTTAAGGGCGGAGTTAAAAAGGTGAAGGGAAAGGGAAAGTCCAAGGCTGGAGACTCAGGGAAGGGCGAATGTTTTCACTGCCACAAGACAGGACATTGGAAGCGCAATTGCACGGAGTACTTAAGTCTCAAGAAGAAGCATGGTGATGCTTCTGCTTCAGGTGCGTTTGTGACTGAAAACGGTTTTTCTATAAACTCTGCTTCCTGGGTATTGGATACCGGTTCAGGTTCTCACATTTGCAATTCTATGCAGGGGCTGAGAAATAGCAAGGTTTTGAAGACAGGTGACCATACTCTCCGCGTTGGAAATGGTTCCAATGTACATACAGTCGCAGTGGGAGAGTATCACTTGGGGTTGCCATCTGGATGTATTTTGATTTTGAATCCATGTTATTTTGTACCAAGTATGCTATGTAATATAATATCCGTTTCTTTGTTGGACAATGAAGGGTATAATTTTGTATTGCAGAACAATGTTATGAACATTAACCTGAATCAAATGTTGGTTGGGTATGGTATGCTTAACAACGGAATATATGTCCTAAATCAACACACAGTTTTCAGTATACAACACACTAATAAAAGAAAATTTTCAGAATTAAATGAAGCTTTTCTTTGGCACTGTAGACTTGGTCATATTAACGAAACAAGACTAAACAAGTTACACAAAGATGGATATTTAAACTCTTTTGAATATAAATCTTATGCGACTTGCCAGTCTTGTATCAAGGGTAAAATGACCAAAACTCCGTTTACCGGACACGGAGAAAGAGCTACTCAGCTCCTGGGCCTCATACATAGTGATGTATGTGGGCCAATGTCTACACAGGCCAGAGGCGGTTTTTCATACTTCATTACGTTCACTGACGATTTCTCAAGATTCGGTCATGTATTTTTATTAAAGCACAAGTCCGAAGCTTTCGAGAAATTCATTGAATATAAACAAGAAGTAGAAAAACAAACCAGCTTGAGTATCAAAATGCTTCGATCAGATCGAGGTGGTGAGAATCTCAGTACAGAATTTGCACACTTCCTAAACGAGAATGGGATTCTCTCTCAGCTCACTCCTCCTTACACACCACAGCACAACGGTGTATCAGAACGACGGAATAGGACCCTATTAGATATGGTCCGGTCCATGATGAGTGACGCTGAGTTACCAGTCTCGTTTTGGGGGCATGCATTGGAGACTGCAGCGTTTCTGCTAAACAGGGTTCCAACCAAAACCGTGTCTACCACGCCATATGAGATATGGCATGGGAAGAGACCATCTCTTAAGAGAATTAAGATTTGGGGTTGCCCGGCCTATGTTAAAAAGCAGAATCCGGACAAACTCGAGACACGGTCTGTCATGTGTAACTTTGTGGGATATCCAAAGAATTCTTATGGATATCTATTCTACCACAAAGAGGAACAAAAAGTGTTCGTTTCTCAACATGCCACATTCTTGGAAAAAGAGTTTTTCACAGACAAAGATGATGGCAAGGTGATGGATCTAGAAGAGGTTCTAGAGACACAAACTACAAATGACAATTTGGTTGAACCGGCTGTTGAAACAGAAACTGAAGAACCTCGGCCACTCCGTAGGTCTGGTAGGACTTATCGCCCACCGGAGAGGTACTACGGTTTCCTCATTGATGGTAACGGAGAAGATTGCATCATGGATGATGATGATCCTACCAGTTTTTAGCAAGCTATCACGAGTAAAGACTCTGTGAAGTGGCTGGATGCCATGAGATCTGAAATGGAGTCTATGTACACCAACAAAGTGTGGACTTTGGACGTTGTACCCCCTGGGGTAAAACCTGTAGGGTGCAAATGGATCTTTAAAAGAAAGATTGGTGTAGATGGGCAGGTGGAGACCTATAAGGCAAGACTTGTGGCGAAGGGTTTTCGTCAAAGACCAGGTTTGGACTATGACGAGACTTTTTCTCCCGTAGCCATGCTTAAATCCATTCGGATCCTACTTGCTATTGCTGCTCACTACGACTATGAAATCTGGTAGATGGACGTTAAAAACGCATTTCTAAATGGAAATTTAGAAGAATGTGTTTATATGGATCAGCCGGAGGGCTTCATTGACAGTGGGAGCAGTGGGAAAGCATGTAAATTGCTTAAATCCATATATAGGTTAAAGCAGGCATCACGGAGTTGGAACATCTGTTTCGATGATGTCATCAAAGAGTTTGATTTCATCAAAAATCCAGATGAACCTTGTGTTTATAAGAAGGCTGTAGGGAGAGCTGTCACATTCCTCGTATTGTACGTGGACGACATTCTTCTGATAGGAAATGATATTCCTATGCTACAGTCTGTCAAATCTTTCTTATCACTGAGGTTCTCTATGAAGGACCTGGGTGATGCCACGTACATTCTGGGCATAAGGATCTATAGGGATAGATCCAAAAGGTTATTGGGATTGTCCCAAACCAGGTACATTGACACCATCCTAAAAAGGTTTAGTATGGAAGACTCCAAGCGGGGTGCCTTACCCGCTTGCCATGGGTCACTCTCTCCAAGGATTCTTATCCAAAGACCGATGAAGAGAGAGCTCGCATGAGTATTATACCCTATGCTTCGGCAGTAGGATCTATAATGTATGCGATGTTATGTACACGCCCAGATGTAGCTTACGCACTTAGTGTTGTAAGCAGGTATCAATCCAACCCAGGGGAGAATCACTGGACAGCAGTGAAGAACATTCTTAAGTACTTGCGAAGGACTAAAGAATTGTTCTTGGTGTATGGTAATGGAGATCTCCAAATGGAGGCCTTTACCGATTCGAACTTCCAGAGCGATAAGGACGACAGCAAATCTATCTTTGGGTTTGTATTTACCCTCAATGGAGGGGCGGTGAGTTGGAAGAGTTCCAAACAAGATACCGTTGCAGACTCTACGATGGAAGCTGAGTACATTGCTGCAAATGATGCCGCCAAGGAAGCCGTCTGGATGAAGAAGTTCGTCTCGGAGCTAGGAGTAGTTCCAACCATTATTGATCCAATACCTTTGTATTGTGACAATAATGGGGCTGTGGCGTTAGCCAAGGAGCCCAGATCCCATCAACGGTCCAGACACATCCTGAGGCGTTTTCATTTGATCCGGGAGATTGTAGATCGCCGCGAGATCGAGATTAGGAGGGTAGACACAAAGAATAACGCCGCGGATCCAGTCACCAAGGCCCTCCCTCAGCCGCAGCATGAGCGACTTTTTGAGATGTTGGGTATGAGATACGCCAATAACTGGCCTTAGTGCAAGTGGGAGATTGTTGGATATATGTATGCCCTAGAGGCCATTATGTGATAGTGGATGTACCTATACATGTATATATATATTCTGTATGCATTCTTGCTCGACATGATAGTATGCTATCTGGTTCTTCTTTATCTGACATGTTGATTCGATCATGCTTGTTTTTCACTCATACATGCTGATAAAGCCCTGAGGATATTGGCTTGACTGCTCTGATTATGATGGAGATCATACTAGTGGGACATCTGTAGTCTATAAGCATATCCTGGAAAGTCCCTAGTCGTAGGTATATCGAGACGGGGCATTGATATACCAGAGTAGACTAGCGTATATGATACTAGACACATGTGATGGGCGATGGATGATCCCATATCCATTGGTGTTTGACATCAAGATCATATACGGGTGCTCAGTGGTGACTGGGTACACTGGACGGACTCGCCGAGAACTCCTATATGGAATTATATCTATCGTCGGATAGCAGTTCTCAGGCGACACTGGTACAGGTTAGTCTGTAGACCCGAGATCGTCATAGAGTCTTGTGTGTTCTCCCACTGTACTTTGATTGCCACCCTACCACGGCTCTACTGCGTCGTGCAAACAGGTGGCCGTTGGGTGCAGTCCCGAGACACACGAAGGCAATGAGCGATAGGAGGGGTTTCGTCTCTCCCAGTATTGGGGGTTGATGCTGTGCTGTGCCCGACTGGTTATATCAGTAAGTCCCTGGCCAGGGCTGCTGAGATTTGCTGATAAGTGTTATCGGTAGTTTCTCGATCTGTTATAGACCATTCACCGGCACGACTTATTGAGTTATTAGGGTCGACGTGACCATCCCTAGGCTCGATATGCAGCATATATGACGAAGAGACCGGACTGTACGGTAGTGTTGCCGGATGGCTCGACGGGAGTTGTAGCAGGTTCGCTTGTTTTCTTCTGATCGCTCAATACCCGGGTGGCCATTACGTTTAGCTGACCGCTTGCTGCTTGAGGGTACCTGATATGATCATCACCCTCTGCCGGCGTATTGACGAGTCTTAGAGTCCCACAAAGGAATTACCCAGTCCAGGCGAAACGTTGTGGTGCGCGTATGCGATATGCGCATGCACCCGATTAAAATGTGCGTATATGATAACGAACATTGATCGGGTGGCCTTCTTTTGGTGGGGTCGAATGAGATATGACCGGATTGATAAATTAAGTGTTGATTTATCATCTAACCATTAGTTTTCTCACTTGAAACCTTTCTAGGGTTTGATGGATGTATGCATGCATGCATGTGTTTCTTTCTTTCATTCTAGTTTTAATGCACATGTGGATGTGCATACATGCATACATACATACACCCATCCATCATGGTTGTTAGCATATGGAAATGGTGGCAATATAAGACTCACACCATGGATTAAATTATGGATTATTATTTAATTTTGGTTTTAAAACAAAATGAAAAGGAATGGATAATCATTCTAGCTTCTACATTCTTCCTTTGACCTAACCATGCTTACCTACCTCTTAACTTGAGTTATCCTTCTCTTTATCATTTAAAACTCAAGGTAAATAATGTCTCCATCACTTTAACCATGGTTCATAGTAAGAAGAAATAAAATATATTTTGATATATTTCTTTTCTTCTAGTGAGTTATCTTTATCTTATTACCTCTTGTGAAAAATATTGCCACCATCTTCTTCCTCTTTCTCATTTGCTCTCTAGCTTTTTCTAGTGAGTAAATCACACTTAAAGAAAGGTTTTTGAAGTGAGAATCTTAACCACAACTTCATTCTACACAAGTTTAGCCAACTTGTTTAGAGTGTTCTCTTCGGTTTTACGAAGTTGCGAGCTTGGACGGAGAACTCCGTGGTGGATCGTCGTGGACACAAGAGGACTTCAAGAGGACTTCCATTCAACACCCTAGAGACTAAGGAGTCCAGCGAAAGGGAGCTACAAAGGCTGTAGTCTCGAAACCCTAGATTAGTTCGCTTTAAATTTCGAAACCCTAATTTTCTAGGATCGATTCCTTTGCATGTTCGTTTAGCACCATAAAAATTTAAACTTTTGGACATGTGATGCTTCAAAACTCTTCATAGGGTGCTACACAAACCTTACAGGCATTACTCCTTACACAAGACAGACCCTTGAATCCATGTGTCAAGGCAACTTTATGACCAAAGATGATGGGGATGCCTGGAACTTTCTAGAAGATTTCGCCGAAAAATCTTTACAGTTGGAGGGTGCGAGTCAATCGTCTAGGGATGGCAATGATATTTCCATGGGAATTAGAGCTGAAATTTCAGCTTTACACAAGAAATTTGACGCTATGGAAAACAAATTTTTAGCTGCCGCCCTAAATCAAATGTCACTCTCCAAAACTGTATGTGGCTGTTGTTCTGATCCGTCTCACTTGACGGAAGAATGTCCGTTTCAAGGTCATGAGCATACCAATGCCGCATTTCAAGGACCTAGGAACAATCCTTATTCTTCCACATATAATCAGGGTTGGAGGAATCACCCTAACTTTGCTTGGAACCAATCACAATCTGAAAACACGGTTCCAAATCCGAATCAATTCCAAAGGGCTCCTCCACCACAACAGCAACCACAATTGAGTCAGTACCCCTTTCAAGCACAAAATTTTCAAAATCCGGTCAACACACCCGCACCATCTAGTCCTTTGCAGTTGACCGGGACTGATGAAACCTATTCATTTGCACAATGCATGAATTTGTTCTTAACAAATATCATGCAAGTTTCGGCTGAAATGAAGTCTTCTGTCGATAAAATTGAGAAAAACTCAGCGTCCTAAGCTGAAAGTATCAAATCGATGGAAGCAGAAATTTCACGATTAAGAGCTGAAATGAGTGCAAGAGAGAAAGGGAAACTTCCAGCTCAACCTTTACCCAATCCTGGCTATTCACATCATGTGGATGCAATCACGTTGAGATCTGGAAGAGTGCTTGACAATCATGTTGGGGAAGAGTTTGATGATACCGACAAATCAATCAATAACACCCCGGCTGAGACCTTTCCTCACACACACACTTCTAGTTCTGATCCTTGTTCTTCTACCCTAGCACCTTCTTCCGAGCCTATTCTTCATTTCCCAAAAGGCTCGCCACTTCAGCCCACCTCTTTTACTCCTCCACGGACGATCCCCACTTCTATTTTGGGATCGGGTCCACACACACTTCCTTCTCCTATAATGGACCCAGCGCTTATTGCTAAAGCACCTTATCCTAATCGGTTAAGGGCTAACACACCGAGTCCACATATGGAGAAGATTAGGGACATTTTTAAGCAAGTTAACATCAACATCCCTCTCCTAGATGCCATCCAACAAGTTCCGTCCTATGCAAAAACTCTTAAGAACTTGTGCACTAGGAAGAGGAAGACTCAAGTGCCCAAGAAGATTTTCATGGCAAAAACAGTAGACACGGCTTCCCCCCAACAATTACCGAGGAAACGTAAGGATCCTGGATATTCTACTATTTCCATTTCTATTAGGGAAAACACATTAACCGTGCTCTACTAAATCTTGGCGCTAGTGTTAACTTGCTTCCTTTCTCAGTCTATGAGCAACTAGGTATCGAAGAGTTGAAGCCAACCCATTGCATTCTCCAGATGGCTGACCGATCAATCACCAAACCTAGGGGTGAACTGGAGGATGTGTTAATAAAAATCGGGGAATTTATATTCCCTATGGACTTTATTGTAACTGATACACGGCCTGTAGCGAACCCACGGAATCAAATTCCGGTGATTTTAGGTCGCCCCTTTTTGGCCACTTCCAATGCAATAATCAACTGTCGTAATGGTTCTATGACCCTATCTTTCGGGAATAGGTCAATAGAGCTGAACATTTACAAGTTGGGAAGTATACCCTCCGAACCTACTGCTCAGGTCTGTTCTGTCGACTTAGTGGATGTCGACAGCAGCGAATTTCATGATCCTCCTGATACTGATCTTGACTCTTTTCATATGTTATTGTTTGACCCAACTATGTATCATACACATACGGACTCTTTCACCGAGATGTCCGGGTCAACAATTAACACTGATTATGAACTGCTTTTAGAGTCTGAAGATCACCCAGCACTTTGTGATGACATTATTCATCGGGGTATTGATAGAACTTTCGAGGAGATCTTCGCTGATGAACTCGCATTTTTGAATGACACGGGTGTTGAGATGAATCATGTCCCACTCACTGAAATTGAACCTCCACCCCTTCTTCTGAACTGTAAAAAGAATGCGAGTAATCCATCACAACCACTGCATCGTCTCTCCAAAATGAGACGCACACACATTCTCTTCCACCACTTAACCTTTCCCCACTTCTTCTTCCACCAACCAGAGCACTGCATTGATAAAATTTTCGAATGGTTGGTATTAACATTCGGTCTTTGCAAAGCTTGGCAACGACCACTGATTTTTTACCCCCTCATATGATTTTCAAAGATTAAAATTGCTTAAGTTTGGGGGGTACATTTTTTCGGGCTCTTAGAAAGAAAATTTTTACAAAATTTGGAGCCAAAAATAAGTTTGGGGGAGGTTCTTCACTTAAATATTTTGCCCCCACTAATAAATTCCTCCTAAGCTTACAGGTTTTTCGAGATTTAGCTGATGGCAACAGTGAGGACACTGTTGAAAACAAGTTTGGGGAAGGTTTGTGCTTATTTTCGCATCATTTGTATATCACTTTGCATAAGCACAAAACATTTTTTTGAAAACTTATAAAAATTTAAAAATTTTCAAAAAATAAAAATATTTTTTGTACATAAATAAGATAATAAAAGTTTAGATAGTGAACAATTACATCCATGAAACTAGAAAAATTTAAGAAAACCAAGAAAATTAGAAGTTTTCTTATACGAACTAGTAATAAGTAGTTATGAGCCGTTGTCCCAAGGGTTAGTAAGATGAAGGACGTCACTAATCTGAGGATAAAAATAAGTCTGAAAAATAGTTTCTATTCTGGAAGCCAAGCATTTTGAACGTTGATACCCTGCTATTCGCACTTACACACGTCTTGAAGCCTGGAATAGTAGAGGATACCTTGAAATGCTCTTGTCTTAAAGCCGATGTATGAAGGAAATAAAAAAGTGAATAAAAAAATATATAAAGTGGTGAGAAAAAAGGACACTGGTCTTTGTTACACCAAGGGCAATAAAAAAATATATAGCAAGGGTGCTTCTTCACCTAGTGCCCTAAGGCCAACTGGTCTGGGAGTCACTGCTATACCTGAGGTGGTGCAAGACGAGGAAAATACACCAAGTAAGCAAGCACATGAGTAATCGGTCGGTTAGTACCTCAAGAAGTATTAACGGTCGTATGAAAGTGTATGAGCAATCTCATCTAAATATTCATTAATTAAAAAGTACTGAGGCTGACGGACAAGAGTATGATAGCTTGAATTGAATTCTCCGGGTGTAGGGATGTCCTTTACACACACGCAGGGTGATATGATCGATGTTTGGAAGAAAGATAGGAATGAAGAATAAGACGATGTTTTATTGAGGGAGGACGTGATTTCTGACATCTTTTCATGACAAGTAAGATAGGGCTCATGACAAACGAAAAGCTAGCTTAGTTGGAAACCCTAATTTTCAAGGCTTTTCTTCTACGATTCTTATCTTTAAATGTAATATTCATGATCTTTATTTTATTATTGGATTTTGTGGGTGCAATCCGCTGAAAACCCTCAGGAGACAACACTCCTCCTACTAGGGACACCTAGAGGTTTAAAGGCTTGTTGCACGTGCTCAGTGCAATCGTGTTGCCTACGAAAGTGTGCTAGTTAGTTTTTCTCTTTCTTTATTTTCTCCTTCTCTTTTTAATAAAACAATTCGCTCGAGACGATCGAAATTAAGTTTGGGGGAATTGGATCAGTCGAAAATAATGTATTTTTAACACGGCAATTTCCCTATCATTTGCACTCATTTAGAAGTGTTCGGCATTCATATTTCACATATTAGCAAATCAATCGTTAAATATCAGATTGCATGTGTTAGACTCTAAAACCGACATTTCTAAGGAAATTGACCGCATTTCATGGCATCGCATCATCTCTGTATTTGCGCAACACTTGTATCGAGATTTGTGCAGGAAATTGCAGGAGCAAAATCAAAAGAAGCTGATCAAAAATACTTCAACTCCATGTTTTCAGATCTGGTAGCAATTCAGAAGGAAATATACAAATAATTATATCAAAGAAAGGACCACAAGTCAGCCCAAATCATCACCAGAAGTTGCAAGCCCTGAAGCCTCTAAAGCGCCGCGGAACCGCGGCGGGAGCGCGCTTGCGCCGCGGTTCCGCGGCGGTTTGGTCAGATCATCACTCCAATTTTGGTGCATAACTCTCCTCTCAGTGGGTACACCTCATTTTGACACGTCAAATTCCAGAATTCTCCAGAGTCTTCTGCCAGATCAGCAAAGATCATTAAGCAAAGCTAATCCTAATTAAGCTCCTAACTAACTTCTTCTAGAAGCTCCCTCCTAACTAATCACATCTAGAAGCTTCTCCTCTAACTAACTTTTGGAGGGAAATTCAAATTTCCTCAACAAACTTTTGGAGGGAAACTTAAAATTCAAATCCTAGATCTAGGGTTTTGAGATCTATAAATAGGAGCCTAGATCTAAGGGTTGAGGGGGTTCATCATTAGTTAGTTCAATTTCTCATCATTCTAGTTGTTCGTTCATTAGTTCATTAGTTAGTTCATTAATCCATTCATTCCCTCTTACATCATCTTCTTCCACAAGTCTAGTGACAAGACTTGTGCGAAACCCTAACCCTAATTCCACTCCAAATTCAAGATCCCGAGTACCAATCAAGCGAGAAGCCTTCAACCTTTTATGAGCCAAGCCGATCTTCCATCGGGCAAGTGATCCAAGCCGATCCGCGACCCATGGAGACGAGCGAAGCCAAATCGACGATCGAGTTCTTCCTCTTGTAGTTCTTGAGCGAATGTAATGAAATTGTTGATATAAATAAAAGGTGAAATTCTTTAATCTTGCTTTCTTTTAATTCTTGCATCATGATTAGATCTCAATTTGTGATTGTGGTTCTTGTGTGATGTTTGAGTAAAACTCCGCTCGTAAAGGAGTCGAGACGATTGTAGAATGATGATGTAACAAATCTTAATACGATTTTTAAGTCCTACGAGCTTTGTAAACCCTAGCAAGTTCAAGAATCGATGACCTAGTTTCGTTGCGATGCTTTCTTGATTGTGATCGCTCGAAATTAGGGATCTACGATCGTTTCTTGAATTTACTAAAGGCTAGAATGTGAATGATATCGACGAAAGAATAAGGGATAAGATGAAACCCTAGTTTCATAAGAAATCCCTAATTCTTGATCGATCATCATCGATCTAATATCAATTCATCGAAGGATAAGAATACGTAATTGTAAGATTACATCACATCTATAGATCCGATCGATTCCTACGAGCCTTATTTCGATTCTTGATATTTGGTTTGGAAAAATCATCAAACTATCAATTCTTGATTCTATCTTTTTCTTGTTATTAGATCTAGATTTTCTAATTCTTGTACTTCAAATATAAGTCATGAATTGTTTGTTTTCTTTTCATTAAAGTTTCGACTCATCTAATTCAAAAGATGAACGATTACACTTTCCCTGTGGACGATCCGCACTTACTAATGTGCTACAATCGACACCGTTATTGATTGCGGTCAAATATTTTTGGTTGTGATTTCTATACTATTTTCTACCGACACAACAAAAATCATACAATCAGTACCCTGATTGGGAAACCACCCAAATCTAGATCTATAGATCTAGTAACCAGAATGTCTGATATAATACCCAATTCCTTTGTGGAGAAACCACCGTGTGACAACCAAAGTATAACCGACCGTAGTATAGGAATTCACTTCCTACTCTGTGTATGTCATCTAAATACCAGGACATCACACCCTACTACCTTCTTAACAGATCCATCCCCTATTCTGATGAAGTCAAACCTATGACTGTCACATCAGAATTAGATGATCTATCTCCGCTACATCTGCTTTAGTCTATAAATAGACATAAGCCACTTGTCCACCAATGCTTCCGCTGCTCCCACTGACTATGACAACTCTCTGGCAGAGTGATATACACGTACACTTCTAAAGCTAGTTTAGAAAGACGCTATACTCATCCTCCTGCCAGGTCTCACAGTCTGGAACAACAGCAATGGAAAGTCTGGGTAAACAAGAACCTCCTTGTCACCGTCCTTGAGGCTACCGGAGTACCTCTCGGGTGCCTGAGGTTACCCACCGTTTCTGCGGAGTGGCCAATGGAATGTCAAACTAGATTGAATCTTTAGGTTCTTATCAAATCTTCAGTAATCGTTTGCGGTTCTGGAATCACTTCTAGTTGTACCATACTACCACTACTGTTTTCTGAAAAAAATCCATTTTTATTAAAACTGTGACGAGTCAAGAACAATATCACTATTGATCTTCCAGATGGTTGAAAGTCAACCCTCGTCATAGCCTGGGTCAACCCACAAACAGCCATTATAGAAACGTGCCTTGAGTTATCCAGAGTCTGGTTTTAAGCATAAGCCGGACAACTCGCCGTACCTTAACATCGTTAAGATATGAACGGTTCTATATCCAATACAGAAACAGAGGCACTGATTTAATTGAACCAGATTCAAATCATGCAGCTGTCTCCAGTGCATGTCAACTAAACGGAAGGAGGCCGATCAGCGTTACTCAACTTAGTAACGCTTCCAATTATGAGTAACCTGAAAGAGAAGCAAGTTCTCTTAATCATTACTATCAACTTAATACCATCCGCAAGCATCTACATCTTCGATCATCTTGAAGAATCCCGATACTTGCAACACCTGGTTCTCTACTTTATTCATATACCTATAACTTCTCAAAATTCGGACCATGCGTTTCTACGAAACACCTGTCTAAAAACTAGAGAAGTCATAAGTAAACCGAATATAGTACGAGAACCAACCCCTCTGTCCTAATGGACACTGGACAACATACAATACTCTGTATAAGTCCCTTGAGTCTGATAACTCAATCCCTGTGTGTCGTAGGTTGAAAACTGTACCTTTGGTTAAGAAGAATTACACCGCTGTTTAATGCTCCCTACCTAACCATCGACTGATATAGGTAAATGTCATAGACATAATTTCAAAAAGGTATATCTCACTCTATGAAAATAGACGTACAGATATATCAATTTGAAATTGGTGCATAACTGCGGATATTCAAAACCAAATATTTGCCATCCGGCAGACAACCTAGGTGACTTCCTCAAATATCACCAATTACAACGAATTCCGATATAATGAGGATGATCACCTAATTCCCAATAACTTACTCCCACTCATCATCTGTAAAACCATACAGATATGAGAATCATACCTGGTAAATACATACCCTGGAGCAAGTGCTAATTTGGGAAATAAGTTTTCTTTTAACAATGCACAGTGAAACTGAAACATTGAAATGTTTCGATGGGGTATCCTGGTATTCCTAGTAATACCACTTCCATTATCAGATTCACAACTGTAATCGTATATTTCTATACCATCTCTCCACATCCCTTCATATGTCTTTAGTCATTACCTTCTGCACACCCTTTTAGGCCAAATAGTTTTCTTCCTTCCCTACCGTTCGGCACCAGCCTATGGTTTGGAAGAAGACTATCCAATAAGCCTAATGGGTGTACTGTCCTGATCCTAGGATCACTCGCAATGCGAGAGAAGGTGAAGATAAAAGACAGCCGAATAAACGTTATTCCTATTTCTCCTGAAACAGAATCCATCCCCGAACTGGAAAAAGTTCCTTTCGAGTTCGTATATAACCATACGATGGAGTATCCAATAAACTGGGGATCTTCGTAGTGATACGGAGTGTCCTGGAGAAATACAAAGGTGAAGTGGGAGTGGTAATGAAATACCTGGTTTGGTCGTGAATATCAGTCGCAATTTACTTTGCCCTCCTTCTAATCCTTTTATTTGTCTTTATATAATACCTTCTGTACACCATTGCTAGGCTAATTGGCTTTCTTCATTCCCTACCGGTCGGCACCTGCCTATGGCTTGGAAGAAGACTATCCAATTTGCGTAATAGGTGTACTATCCCCTAATCTAAGGGGCACTCACAACCTGAAAGAAGGTAAAAGGAAAAGACAACTGAATAGTCCTATTCGCTTTCTCCAGAACAGGAAACCATCCTCGAATAAATTCTTTCGAGTTCGTATATAACCATACGATGGTTTTGTCCAATGGAAGTGGACGTTCGTAGTAATACGGGGTGTCCTGGAGAAAAGGGTAAAAGTAGGAGTGGCAATGAGGTTTGCAACTCTGACAATCAAAAAGCCAGTGTTTAAGAAGGTTCGGTTAATTTGGTCACTGAGTCATAGTGTAGGGTCGGGTCATGGTCGCTGCCAAAGAGAGAGAGAAAAGAAACACTCGGCATGCACTTTAACCTAGATCAGAATGGTTACAAATTTATCTAATCAGGAAACCTCCGACTGTACCGTCAAATTCTCCTCCAAACCTAAAAGATGAATTAGTCGGGATCAGCCGAGGAGTAAACCAACTCATCAGTGGGAATCGGGATCCAACTATCATCGCATGACAACGTGACAGAATCCGCTCTCGTTATCACACTCCAGAAGGTATGCGCATATCTGGCAAGTTTCAGTTTCTTTAGAAACTCCCGATGTGATTTTTATCCCATGCTATTATGACCTTGACTTTGGCCAACATATCATAAGTCACATGTCAAGTTCTACCCGTCATTCTCCAGGTTAATTTAAGCCCACCCGTACATACCCTTGACTTTGGCCAAAATAGTAGTACGACTGCCCCCAAACCAACGCATCTATCTATGCTGCATATGAATACCCAATAGCTACCAATCACTGTGCCTTGACTTTGGCCAACATACACAGCTTGAATACTATTGACCACCCATATGAAACGATGGAGGGCTACGAATGGTTTCTGGCGAAATCCTTTAACGTAATGAACTTGATATCGTTGAAGGAACGGATAGCTTTTTAGAAAAATATAGTAACGAAAACCTTTGCTAAAGAGGTCACTCCCGGTGAAGGGATCTCGGCTCTTTCCCCGTAGAATGAGGTGCAGGATATTCCAACTGAATACCACGATGCAAAGCAAAAGTAATTGGCTATAGTGAAGTTATTGCCCTGACGCAAACTTTTGTCCAAGGGGTCACTCCCGGTGAAGGGATCTCGGCCCTTGCCTCGTCGACTGAGGAGCAGGATATTCCAACTGAATACCACGATGCAAAACAAAAATGAACGTCCTTGCAATTACAGCTTTTTGAAAAATGTTCCAACAACATCAGATTAGGTTTGTTTTTAACTTGCATTGATCCGAATCAATACAGTCCCATCAATTGATCAGACAAATAAAGAACGAAAATAATGACGTACGTATATGCCATCCGCATTCGCCACTGGGTCCCGTCATTACCCATTAGGTTAGCAAACTAACGACAGAGCGGGGACTGGACTAGCGCGGATGCAAAACATATACAATATCTACTAGTATATATATCAATATATAATATTTCGCTCAAGGCGTGATAAAATGCAACATCACAGAAATGTACAGCATCACAGAACAATACAGATATCTGGGATTTCCGGGTTTCACAGAGCCGCTACTGAAACCGGACGTTCCCCTAGTCGTGTGGATAGCCTGTGCAATGAAATCCTAGACCCCTACGGGTGCGGCAAGTTACCCGCCAAAACCCGAAGCGAGGCAGCCCCCTTCAGCAACGTGAATGGACCACCCAGCACTTCACGGAATCCGGTAACTTGGGCCCCCCTCCTGGGTCAACCTGTACCCCCTACGAGTACGGCGAATAGCCTGCCAATTCTAGAGTGGATCCCCCTCCGTCTCAATGCCATGAGATGCGGGCTCGTTGCCCTCTAGAACGCGGCTATCCATGCACCCCTCCACGGGGTAATCCTAGTACAGAAAGTAAAATATACATACAACGGGTACATCGACCTCGACCCGGTCGTGCCCTAAAAGAATAATATACAAACATGCAGTGACGGCAGTCCACATGTCGGATGCTCGCCCCGCAATAACAAATGTACATAATACAACCAAATCTGTACTAACATTGCATCCAGACTATCCCCCACGACCAATCCGCAACATCACAGCACAATCACAGAACATTAACGTGAATGTCACGTTCGCAAATCCGTCTAACCGGGCTATAGCAGTTAGACAGGATTTACCGATCAAGTGGCATTCACGGTTGCAGATATAATGTAAATACTGTGAACTAATGTGTTTCAAATTTTTGATCGATCAAATTTACCTAAGTGGGCCCCCAAGCACTACTGTAGCACTCTCAGAAATTCTGGGCCCAAAAAGAATATCCCAAGAACCCTAATTTCAACCCAGGAGCTCTCTGTAAAAATTTGGTTCACTGAACTGTAAAAATGGCGGCGGAACTACGACCCAAGCATGGGTTTGGCCGCGGTTCCGCGGTGGTATGGTGAGATCACGCGACCAAATTTTCACAGAGTGCTTAGAATTCCCTGCACAGTATTCTGCAACAAGCTGAAAAATTTTTGGAGCTAAAAATTTTTCGACAGAAACTGATGCAAATGAAAATACGGTTTTTGGAATTTTGTTCGATCGAAAGTGTAAACACATTAGACCAAGTTAGACTAGGTTAATAGCCTGGCTCTGATACCATATAAGTGCACGGCGGCGCCCGGCCATCAATCCGACGTCGGAATGCGGAATGAAACTTTTTACGAACTTGTAAAACGGCACCACCGCGCACAAAAATCCCGGATCGGGCCATTAACATAGTCCTAGCTAACTAGAGAAAGGGTAGAGAGATATACCGAGCGATCCGTGTCCTTCGATCTTCTCGTCGTCGTCCCGATCTCCCTGCGGAATCTCCGGTCTTTGTCTCCTCGCCGGAAGTGCACCACGTCGCCGGCTTCTTTACGGGCTCCCGCCTCTGGACCGAGGCAACTCGGGCACGAAGTTGGTGAGCCGACGTGCCCAAGATTTGCTGTAGAATGTAGTGTAGTGCTATGTCTCATTTGGGGTCACTAGAAGTTGCCCATTTAGTGGAGGAAAGGAGTTATGGAATTATTGTGGAGCTATGGGATTTTTACAAACATGAGGAGAACAAAATCCCACCCAAAAATATTGGGCAGCCCCACCTTCATTTAGCCGGCCAATCCTTGAATGAAATGAGAATTGGGAGTGAGAGAAAAGTCAAGGGGGGAGGAAGCTATCATCCAAGAGAGAGAAAGTGTTATGATGATAAAACAATGATCAAAAAACAAGAACCTCACTCCAAAACTTAATCATATCCTACAAAGGTCAAGCCATCATGAAAACTATCATGAAGCAAAAAGTCAAGTGATCATGACACAACAAAATGCAAAGACCACCCTCCACAAATGCTTATTTGCACAAATGCAAATAAGCCCTCCTCCACCAATCTTCGGCCAATGAAAGATACAAAGAAATATGGCCGAAACGGAAAACAAACTGGCAACTCCAAAAACTGATCCCGTAATAAATTACAGGAAAACCCCGCTACTGTATATACATACCCGCATTTATATTCCGACCGAAATACAAATGCAATGAGACAAAATCTACACTGTACAATACTAGGATCCGGCTTAAACCAAAGCCCGCTAGTATTATCCGTCCGATCATGATCCGTGCAATACCGCACGTATCTGATCGAACCCTGCCATATCTCCATACGGCCTCTACAGCGTTTCGCCCGAAACTTGAGAAAACGGTCTGTGGGGAACTCTAAATACTCGTCAATACTTTGGTTGTGGATTTAACCACTAGCACGTCAGAGGTATTAGCCTATACATAACGGGCTACCAGGTATTGACTAAAAGGGACGTCGATGAGCGAACTCATCCTGACACCCTACTGAGCCTGTCGGCGACAATATCCATACAATCCGGTCCGGTCGTCTATGAGCATCGCATGGCGGGCCTACGGGGTTGGTGAAAGTCAGACCCCTAAAATCGGTACAAGTCGTGTCAGAGTGTAGCCGAGAACACCCTGAGATACTACTGGAATACCTACCAGTAAATCTCCTGTCTTGGCCAAGGACTTCGTGTAATGGCTCTCCTAGACACAGCGCGACCTCACCCCCAATACCGGGAGAGACGAACCCCTGAAGATCCGCTCACTGCCTCCATGTGGCTCGGGACTGTACCCAACTAAAACCTGTTTGCACGTCTCCTTTGAGCGTGGTAGGGTAGTAATCAAAGTACAGTGGGAACTCGCACGAGACAAATGACGATCATCAGGTCGATGAACTAATCTGTACACATGCCACCAGGGAACTGCTATCTGACGTCAGGTATAAGACCAACTAGCATGTTCCCGGCCAGTCCTGTCCGGTGTACTCATAACCCAATGAGCACCTGTATACATCTTAGGTGAACCAACCGACACCAGTGGCTTGTGAGACCGGCCATCGCCCCTCGTCAGGGTCTCGACTGTATACACTTGTCTACTTTAGTGTATCGATGCCCTGTCTCGAAACTCCCACAACTAGGGACCATTTAAGGATGTGCTTATAGACTACCATCTCCCACCTATATGATCGCCCTCATACTGCTCGCAGTCAAGCATGAATCCTAGGGGCTCTATCAACGTGTAATAGCGACCTGTCAGGTCACCTAAAGCAGTACACGATGATAAAGATAAACCAGATAGCATACTATCATCTTGAGTAAGACTGTCCTACTGAGACAGGACCTCCCTCAATTATTTCAATCACGTGCCTGTGATCCAATAATTGACTCTGAGGGCACTATCTCCAACAGTGTTGCTGTGCTATGGTGTTGATGTTGTAACTGCTGCTGTTCTTGCTGCTGTTGCTACTTCAGATGAGGTTGCTGTTGTTGTTTTTAATGATGTTGTTGCTGCTATGGCTGTTGTAGCTACTGATGATGGTATGTGTGTGTGAGAGTGAGAAGGAAAGATGTGAGTGAGAGGGAGTGTGAGAGATAAGCAAAAGATTTTAAAATACCCATGAGAGCCACCTCTCTCTCTCTCATTAAATGCTTGCATGCTCAAGCCATCATAACCTTTCCCTCTCACCTACCTAATAGTCAACCCCTAATACTAAATTAAATTTGAAAACTAAAACCCATAATTAAACACAATTAACTTAACCAAAAGGGTTAGGCCACCATGTTTGTCTAAACATGGTTTAACCCCAGGCTTAACCCTTGTTCACATGCACAAGTGTGTGCAGTCCAGATAAAATTCTAATAAAATATTCATAAAATCAGATAATTTATTTGGAAACCGTTTTGGTAAACTTTTTACCAAAAACCCCCCACATTAACACACAATTACCACTAACACAACTCAGGTGTTACAATCTTCCCCCTTAAGAAAATTCGTCCCCGAATTAAAAATATATAGCTACGCGTACCTTAAAAGAGGTGCGGGAATTTCTTCCGCATCTCACCCTCGGCCTCCCAAGTGATCTCCTCACTATTCGAGCTGCGCCAAAGAACCTTCACAGACGGCAGGACCTTTGATCGAAGTTTCTTCACCTGCCGATCCAATATCACTACTGGCTGCACGGTGAACGAAAGATCGCGCTCAAGCTGAACGGTCTGATGCTGAATCGTATGGGAACGGTCATGAAGATATCTGCGTAGCAACGACACGTGGAAAACGGGGTGAACATCTGAAAAGCTGGGTGGAAGAGCCAAACGATATGCAACTGCGCCGACACGTTCGAGGATCTCGAAGGGACCCACAAATCTAGGGCTAAGCTTTCTCTTTCGCCCAAATCTCATCACGCCCTTCATCGGAGAGACCCTCAGAAAAACATGATCGCCAACTGCGAACTCTAATCTGCGACGGCGCCTGTTTGCATACGATTTCTGCCTGCTCTGAGCTGCTCTCATCCGATCTCGAATCAACTGTACTTTCTCGGTCGTCTCCTACACGATCTGCGGCACCAAAATACTGCTCTCGCTAAGCTCGGTCCAACAGACGGGCGATCTACATCTCCTCCCATACAAGGCCTCGAAAAGTGCCATCTGAATAGTATCTTGGAAGCTATTGTTGTAGGAGAACTCCACTAACGGTAAATGATGATCCCAGCTACCACCAAATTCCAAAACGCACGCTCTGAGCATGTCCTCGAGAGTCTGAATAGTCCGCTCTGACTGGCCGTCGGTCTGCGGATGAAATGCCGTGCTGAAACTCAAACGGGTGCCCAATGCCTCCTGAAGCCTCTGCCATAGTCGGCTGGTAAACTGGGTGCATCGGTCTGACACGATACTGTTAGTTATATGTATGCCCTAGAGGCCATTACTATACATAGGATGTATATTATAGTGGATGCTGGGACATATATAGGGAGGACTTTCTTGCTCGACATGATAGTATGCTATCTGGTTACTCTTTACTTAACGTGTATACTGATTGTCTCTCTGTTACATGTTGGTAAAGCCCTTAGGATGTGTACTTGACTACCTGGACAATGATGCAGATCATACTAGTGGGGACATAGTAGTCCATAAGTACATCCTTCAAGGTCCCTAGTCGTGGGTGTATCGAGACGGGGCATCGATATACCAGAGTAGACTAGCGTATACCTTCTCGACCCATACAGATGGGCGATGGATGATCCTATATCCATTGGTGTTTGACATCAGAGATGATATACGGGTGCTCAGTAGAGACTGGGTACACTGGACGGACTCGCCGAGAACTCCCAGATGGTATTATACCTTACGTCAGATGGCAGTTCTCTGGTGACACTGGTACAGGTTAGTCTGTAGACCCGAGATCCTCATAGAGTCTTGTGTGATACCCACTGTGCTTTGATTTCCATCTTACCAAGTCCAAGAGGGCGTGCAAAACGGTGGTTTTTGGGTACAGTCCCGAATCACATGGAAGCAATGAGCGATAGGAGGGGATTCGTCACTCCCGGTATAGGGAGTTGATGTTGCGCAGTGTTTCGATTGGCTATAACCAGAAATCACTAGCTAGGGTTGCTGAGATTTATTGGTAAGTGTTACCTGTAGTTTCTCAAACTGTTATAGACCTCATATCGACACGGACTTATCGAGCTATTGGGGTCTGACGTTTACCACCCCTAGGCAAGATATGCGACATATCACACGAACAGACCGGACTGTACGGCAAGTGTTACTGGTTGGATTCACAGGAGTGTGAGCGGGCTTGCTCGTCGATCTTCTGATCGCTCAATACCCGGGTGGCCGTTACGTTTAGCAGACCGCTTGCGGCTTGTGGGTGCTTGATATGATCATCACCTGCTGCCGGCGTAGTTACGAGTCTTTAGAGTCTACACAGAGGTTTCCTGGCTCAAGCGAAACGAAATAGGAGCGCATATGAGATATGTGCGGGACCGAGAATAATACCTGTATGTGATACTGTATTCGATTCTCGCGATTTGTGACATTGATCGGTTATATGCGATATAGCCGGGTTATCGGATCAATGTGTTGATTCGATAAGTTGTTACAATTGATATTAGTCGGTTATATATGATATGACCGGATCGTTAAATCAAGTATTGATTTAATGATTTAATGTATAATTATATATTAGATATATTACTTCACATTGACTAATATTGTTCACTTAAAATGGATTTTCTCACTTGAAGTGCACATTGTATATGTGATATATTTTTTGTGCACTTGACTGTATCATGTTTGATGATATATGCATGTTTGGGTGTATGTTTAGTTTAAACCTTGGTTGAGTAAATAGTTAAGATTTTAATTTATTTATTCATTTATTTATTTATTTCTTTTGGCAAAAAGAGAAATGGTGGCTTGCTTTGTTTTACATTGAAGCTTCATGAAGCTTTGAAAAAGTCTACCATTTTTGTTTCATGCCTAACCTAACCATTCACCTAACCTTAGTTTACTCTCTAGACATAACCATGGTTGCGATATGATAAGTATCATATTATTTTCTATTTTGGAAATACTTATCATATTATCTTCTTCTTCTTCTTCTTCTTCAAGAAAGAAGCTTGCTAGCTTCAATGGTGATTTGAGAAAAATAGTGAGAAAACCAATTCTAAAGTGAACCCACTTCCTATTTCTTCATCCTCTACCACTTGCCATGTAGTATAGGGTGTTTTCTTCACAAGTTTCATGACTTGGTGAAGTTGGAGTTTGATCTTGAGTTGCCTCGACGTAGATCATCTTCGGCATCGAAGTCGACGACCTAGCCCGCCTCCGATGAAGCTGACGCTAGAGCCCGGGATCCGATGATCGCAGCGAGGGGACTTCATCACGGAGCTATGGAGGTGGAGGACCGGATCTACAAAGGTTGTATTTCCGTTCACTTAGCACTAAAGAAGTTTAGTAGCTTGTAGTTTCGCCTAAACTCTAGTTAACGATCCGTATTAGGGTTTCTCGGCACTGGAAAAATTTGAAATTGGCATGGTTGATGCCTTGTGAGACCTCATTAGTGTGCCTAGGAATCCTACATTGGTGTCAGAGCCTAGCTAGAGCCTTAGGCGATGCGTAGACGATGTTAGAAACCCGATCGAACCCCGAAACCCTAAATTTCAACCCTCTATGGACATTTTTTCAAAACTGGGTTTTTTCCAGATTAAAAATTCTTAAAAAATTCAGAAGGAAATTCTAAGAATTACGGTGCAAAAATGACTAAGTGATACGGCTAAAGCGCGGAGGAACCGCGGCAGAAGCTTGGCTTCTGCGGCTGTTCCGCGGCCAAATAATGAGATTAGACTTCCATTTTTGCACAGTAATTTGTCTCTTCAGGTGCTGATTTTTCTGGGAATTTTTAATTTGCACTCAAGAGTTGAGTTTTCTGGGGTGTTTTGGAGCTTCGTGGATTCGATCGGATTGTCTAATCTTGTCTATGTGTTTTCCGGATAATTTTAGAATATGTTAAAAAGTTCGACCGGATATAAATACCAACTTTTTCCCCTGCCGGGAAATTTCCAAGTGTTGGATCTTTCTGTAGTTTAATGACGTTCTTAGTAGTGCAAGTAACGCGATGGTCCCTCTAGAAGACAACAAACCTTAACTCGATTATGTGACCGTCTTGAACTGCCCTTTGAACCTTAGGGTTTGGAGTAGTACGGCGTGCCACATGTGAGGCGTTGGCTTGACCCTTCTACGGCTGGACCGTTGGTACTGAGGCATGAAGTGAATGTTTTTAAACTTGTTTCATGTGTTGAGTTGTTTCGGGAAAACTTGGGTGTTCGATTGTTCGATCGGAAAGTTTAACATTTTCTATTTATCCGGAATGTGATACAATATTTGGAATCCACAAGCAGTTATGAGATAACTGATTTGAATGTTATAAACTTAGAACTTTAGTCTCACTTGATCGGTTGCCACGGAATTTTAATGTGATCAAAAGTCCGTCGCAATCTCGTAGCGTACGCGGATACTCGCCGGTAAACTTAATAGACAGCCTCACCCCATAGCCCCGACCAAGCGACTATAGGAGAACCCCGCCGCCGAAAGCATCCGTTTGGGTGCTGGCGGCAGCGGTGTTCCGCCTTAGTGCACTTCGTCGACGGTATCGGGGGTGCGGCCGCAGACTAAAGTTTGCGACGAGCATTCGATGAGGATGTCGAGAATCTTGTTGAATTACCCGACTTGATATTGAAAAGTGTTTTCGATAATGAGACTAAAATGCGGGGTTTATAATTGTTAGGCATGCGATGTCTAAGGAATTCATTTGATTATGCATGCGATGTCTATGCAGGTTGCGGATTCCAACTGTTGTAGTTTTACACTTTCTTTTCTGGGACCGTAAGTGTAATATGTGATATCGCCGGTTTCGTTGCTATATGTCAACGACAATTGGGATGCGCATATTTACTTACGTTGATGACATGTGATGTTATGTGTTGCTGGATATCTTATATTGGATCGTCGTGTTTGAATAGACGGGTTTTTTTTATGTGAGATGAGTGTTTTTCATTTTCATTCATGCAAAAACTTGTATGTAATATTCTTTTATTGGGGCACTTCCAGGTTGCGGAAGATGTCACCTTTTGTATATTATTTACTTTTCCGCACTAGGATAGACCCAAGGAGGAGGGAACAAGTAACCGGGTTCTGGAGTCCAGTGGGAGACCAACTCGAAGAGTCGAGTCCGGGTCTCCTAACACTAGAATTGGTAGGGTTACTTGCTGCTCTCGTAGGGGTATAGGTGTGTGGGTTTGCCTATTCATCGCGACCGTGGAATCAGTGTTTTATACTGGCTCGTATTAAAAACACGGACGTCCTAGTATATCCAATATTTCATATGATATTTTCTGCTGCGATATCTGTGATGTGATCATGTGATGTTCTATGATAAATACTGTGTATATTATATATGATATATTATATAGACGTTACTTATGTTTTACACCCGCGCTAGCCCTATCCTGCTTTGCCGTTAGTTACCTAACCTAACGGTGCACGAGAGGACATCGAGGCGAATGCGGATGGCATAAGTGTACGTCGTATTTATCTGTAATGTTTAGGTACTTAAATGATGGCACTTCATTAATATGATTAATGAAAGAAAAGAAACCTAAAGATGTTGTAGAATCGAATTTCAAAAATAAAACAGGTAGCTACAGTTCTTTCTTTGCACAGCGGTATATATGATATATCCTGCACCTTATTCGATAAGGAAAGGACCGAGATCCCTTCACCAGGAGTGACTCCTTTAGCAATAACTAGCAGATGCTACACACTCGGTTTGTCTTTTGATTGCTTTTATGAGTTTTTGCTTTGCACAGTGATATATATGATATATCCCCCACCTTATTCGATGAGGAAAGGGCCGACAATCCCTTCACCGGGAGTAACCCCTTTAGCAAAACTAGAAAAGCCTTAAAAACGCTCCATTTTAAAATCATTTGATTCTACAACGATATCAACTTCATTACGCAATAGGTTTTCAGAAAAACCTGTCGTAGCCCTCCGACATTTCAGATAAGTAGTAGTTAGTATTCGTGCTACGTTTGTTGGCCTGCGTCAAGGCGTAGTGTGCGGTAGCTAACTAGTATTTATCTGCTTATGCATATGATGCAGATTGGATTAGGGTAGTCGTGCGACTTTGTTGGCCTGTGTCAAGGGTCGTGTGGGAGGGTTTAATTCAATCAGGAAATGACGGGTTGAACTTGACTAGCGCACTATGGTTTGTTGGCCTGCGTCAAGGTCATAGGACGCTAGGGGCAAAATTATTGGGAATTTCAAGTGTTGAAATTTGCAATGAGATTGCATACCTTCTATGAGATAGTTGGATCCCGATACCCACTGCGAGTAAGAGTTACTCCTGGGAGAGTTTTACACATTATAATTAGCCGATCAAGTAGGTGTCTAGAAAGGTGTTAACGGGGTTACGCCTCTGAGAAAACGAGATTTACCGTAATTAGGTCCGTGCGAAAGCATGGGGAACCTCCCTCAAAGTACCGACACTGGCCTGGCTGAAAGATTGGCGAACTTGTAGCGTGTAATTAATCCCGGCTAGTCTTTCCTTTTGGGGTTTGAAGGAAGATTTGATAAAAACGGTGGGAGCCATCCTGATTAGATAAAATAAATAACCAATCTGATCTTGCAAGAGCGCACGCTGAGTGTTTTCTTCTCTCTCTCTCCTGGTAGCGACCATATCATGCCTTAATCAAGATAATAATACGGATGAATTGACCGAACCCGCTTGTTATACTGAGCTGGGGAACGTTGGTCCCGCTCCAACTTATAATTGTTATAAGACAGAGCAGGAAATTGGGGAATACCAGATTTCCTGTGCCGCCCAAACGAAGAAAGTGCATATGATGCATCTATTTTGGGTGTGTTCATTACAAAGAACTGTTTCTCAATATCCTCTGCGTCCTGGGTATTTGATACCGGATCAGGATCCCAGATATGTAATCTGTTACATAGGGCTACAGATAGGTAGAGAACTGAGAACGGGTGATAAGTTTCATGAGGCAGAAAACGGGGCAAGTGTTGCAGCCAAGTCTGTTGGTCACTGTCACCTTGTATTACAAATACATTGATTCTGAACGAATGTTATTAGATACCGAACCTGATATACAAAATCATATCAGTCTCTTTATAAGTAAAGAAATGATAAAATTTTGTATTGTTGGATAATGTTTTGAACATTTCCTATATCAAAAGTTGATCGGTTCAGGCACGTAATCTAAAAGCATTGATGTTCTAAATCAAACTACAGTTCTTAGTATATAGAACACACACAAGAGGAAGAGTTCAGAAATGAACGAATCCTTCTTGAGGCATTGTAGACTAGGTCATATCAATGCGACCCGACTGGCTGAAGTTACATTTAGATGCATATTTAAATTAGTTTGAATTTACATCTTGTGAAACTTGCCAGTCATGTCACAGAGATAAGATGACAATAGCTCCGTTTAATGGAAACAGAGAAAGAGTTAGTGAACTCTTGGGATGATACATGTTGATGTATGTAGGTCCCCTGTCTACACTTGCCAAGACCGGTTCTTTGTACTTCATTACATTCTCTGATGATCTCTCAAGATTCAGTCATATGTTCCTGTTGAAACACAAGTCCGAACCTTTTGAGATATTCACAGAATATAAGTTAGAAGTAGAGAACCAATACGGGTATAAGTATTATGTCCTTTGATGTGATCAGGGAGGAGAATACTTGTGCATGGAATTCCTGGACTATTCTAAAGGAGAATGAGATTATCTCTCAGCATTACTCCTCCGAATACACCATAGAACGATGGTATATCGAGGCGGAGCAATCACACCCTATATGATATGGTGTGCTCTATGATGAGTACTACTGAGTTACCTTTTTTCCTATTGGGTGTTATGCACTTGAGAAGTTGAATACCTATTGAATAGGGTTCCAATCAAATCAGTTGCCTACCACTTCATATGAGATATGGAAAGGGAAGAGCCCATATCTTAAGTTTGTTAAGATTTGGGGTTGTCCGGCCTATGTCTAAAAGCAAAATCCGGACAACCTCGAGGCAAGGTCTGTTATGTAGGACTGGAAATGTTCCAGCTATACAAACTGCAACTGATGATTTGGTAGAACCAAAGGATTCAATAGTAACCAACGAACCTCAGCCTCTCCGCCGATCTAGTAGGGTTCCTCACCCACCTGAGAGTTACTGCGGTTTCTCTATGACAGTGGGAGCGAGGATTGCATCATGAGATGATGACCCAACTAGTTTCGAGCTGGCCATCAGAAAAGAGAGTCTGTAAGTACACAGTCAGAGGGCTTCGTAGATAGTGGGAGCAGCGGAAACGTGTGCAAGATGTTTTATGTGATAAAGCAGGCATCGCGGAGTTTGAACATCTGTTTTGATGTATTAGTCAAAGAGTTTGACATCAACAAAATGGTAGATGAACCTTATATAAACAAAAAGGTAGTAGGGAGTATGGTGACGATCCTCGTAGAGTACGTGGATTACATACTCTTGATAAGGAAGGAGTTTCCTATGCTACGCTCGATCAATCTCCGCTTATCACAATGATTCTCCACATAGGATCAAATTGATACCTACTAAATCCTGGGTTTTGGATCTATGAGATAGATCTAAATGGATGTTAGGATTCTCACTAGATGTAGTGAGATGGTATCAATCGATCCTGGGGAGAATCACTGGAAGTGTTCCAGGGTGATAAGGACGACTGAATGTCAGTCACAGGCATTGTCTTTACACTCTATGGAGGGACTGTATGTTGGAAGAGTTTCAAGCTAGATACCGTGACATACTAGACGATTAAAAGCAAGAAACATCGCTACTTAAGATGCTACCAAAGAGGCAGTCTGGATGTATATTTGTTCATGAGATGAACATAGTTCCTCCCATTGTGTGACAATGGAGTTGTGGCTTAGGCCTAGGAACGCCCGTCCCATCAGTGATCCAGATATAATTCTAAGGCAGTATCACCTCATCATGGAGATGGCTGATCTCCAAGGTGATCGAGGTTAGGAGAGAAGACTCAGAGGATAACACGACGGATCCACTCACGAAGGCCTATTCCCAGAGAGAGACTTTTATGGGATGGTTGAGTATGAGATACTGCAACCACTGCTACAGATGGCCCTAGTGCAAGTGGGAGATTGTTAGTTATATGTATGCCCTAGAGGCTATTACTATACATAGGATGTATATTGTAGTGGATGTTGGGACATATATAGGGAGGGCTTTCTTGCTCGACATGATAGTATGCTATCTGGTTACTCTTTACCTTAACGTGTATACTGATTGTCTCTCTGTTACATGTTGGTAAAGCCCTTAGGATGTGTACTTGACTACCTGGACTATGATGCAGATCATACTAGTGGAGACATAGTAGTCCATAAGTACATCCTTCAAAGTCCCTAGTCGTGGGTGTATCGAGACGGGGCATCGATATACCAGAGTAGACTAGCGTATACCTTCTCGACCCTTACAGATGGGCGATGGATGATCCCATATCCATTGGTGTTTGACATCAGAGATGATATACGGGTGCTCAGTGGAGACTGGGTACACTGGACGGACTCGCCGAGAACTCCCAGATGGTATTATACCTTACGTCAGATGGCAGTTCTCTGGTGACACTGGTACATGTTAGTCTGTAGACCCAAGATCGTCATAGAGTCTTGTGTGATACCCACTGTGCTTTGATTTCCACCTTACCACGTCCAAGAGGGCGTGCAAAACGGTGGTTTTTGGGTACAGTCCCGAATCACATGGCGGTAATGAGCGATAGGAGGGGATTCGTCTCTCCCGGTATAGGGAGTTGATGTTGCGCAGTGTTCGATTGGCTATAACCGGAAATCCCTAGCCAGGGTTGCTGAGATTTACTGGTAAGTGTTACCTGTAGTTTCTCGAACTGTTATAGACCTCATATTGACACGACTTATCGAGCTATTGGGGTCTGACGTTTACCATCCCTAGGCTAGATATGCGACATATCAGATGAACAGACCAGACTGTACGGCAAGTGTTACTGGTTGGATTCACAGGAGTGTGCGCAGGCTTGCTCATCGATCTTCTGATCGCTCAATACCCGGGTGGCCGTTACGTTTAGCAGACCGCTTGCGGCTTATGGGTGCTTGATATGATCATCACCTGCTGCCGGCGTATTGACGAGTCTTTAGAGTCCTACACAGAGGTTTCCTGGCTCAAGCGAAATGAAATAGGAGCGCATATGAGATATGTGCGGGACCGAGAATAATACCAGTATGTGATACTGTATTCGATTCTCGCGATTTGTGACATTGATTGGTTATATGCGATATAGCCGGGTTATCGGATCAAGTGTTGATTCGATAAGTTGTTACTATTGATATTAGTCGGTTATATGTGATATGACCGGATCGTTAAATCATGTATTGATTTAATGATTTAATGTATAATTATATATTAGATATATTACTTTACATTGACTAATATTGTTCACTTAAAATGGATTTTCTCACTTGAAGTGCACATTGTATATGTGATATATTTTTTGTGCACTTGATTGTATCATGTTTGATGATACATGCAAGTTTGGGTGTATGTTTAGTTTAAACCTTGGTTAAGTAAATGGTTAGGGTTTTAATTTATTTATTCATTTATTTATTTATTTCTTTTGGCAAAAAGAGAAATGGTGGCTTGCTTTGTTTTACATTGAAGCTTCATGAAGCTTTGAAAAAGTCTACCATTTTTGTTTCATTCCTAATCTAACCATTCACCTAACCTTAGTTTACTCTCAACACATAACCATGGTTACAATATGATAAGTATCATATTATTTTCTATTTTGGAAATACTTATCATATTATCTTCTTCTTCTTCTTCTTCAAGAAAGAAGCTTGCTAGCTTCAATGGTGATTTGAGAAAAAGAGTGAGAAATCCAATTCTAAAGTGAACCCACTTCCTATTTCTTCATCCTCTACCACTTGCCATGTAGTATAGGGTGTTTTCTTCACAAGTTTCATGACTTGGTGAAGTTGGAGCTTGATCTTGAGTTGCCTCGACGTAGATCATCTTCGGCATCAAAGTCGACGACTTAGCCCGCCCATTTTTCCGATAAAGCCGACGCTAGAGCCCGGGATCCGATGATCGCAGCGAGAGGACTTCATCACGGAGTTATGGAGGTGGAGGACCGGATCTACAAAGGTTGTATTTCCGTTCAGTTAGCACTAAAGTAGTTTAGTAGCTTGTAGTTTCGCCTAAACTCTAGTTAACGATCCGTATTAGGGTTTCTCGGCACCGGAAAAATTTGAAATTGGCATGGTTGAGGCCTTGTGAGACCTCATTAGTGTGCCTAGGAACCCTACAGATACAAGTCGGTATGCCATGCAACCGCACGATCTCGTCGATGTAAATCCGGGTATACTGAGCAAAACTGAAAGTGGTCTTCACTGGCAGGAAGTGAACCGCTTTCGTCAATCGATCCACGATCACCCAAATGGAGTCATACCCTCTCCTGGTCCTGGGTAGACCCACAACGAAGTCCATAGAAATCTGCTATTATTTCCACTCCGGAATGGCCAAAGGCTGCAACTCTCCTGCTGGCCTCTGGTGCTCGGCCTTGACTTACTGAAAAGTCAGGCATGTCGATACAAAATCTGTGACGTCCCACTTCATTCCGTCCTACAAATAAACCTCTCTCAAATCGCGGTACATCTTGGTGGAATCCGGATGAACGTTGTATGTAGATCTATGCGCCTCCTCAAGAATCTCACGCCGCAGTCCCTCAGAATGTGGTACGCACAATCGAGTCCCAAATAGCAGTACTCCCTGATCATTGATCACGAACTCGGAATCTCTGCCCTGCCTAACCTGCTCCATGATCTCTGAAAGACGGTCATCACTGGGTTGTGCCTCTCGAATACGGTCAAGTAAGTGAGGACGTGCACGAACATGCAGAAACTGTCCCCCTGTCGGAGTGAACTCGAACTCAACTCGGCTGTCGCATAAAATCTGCCAATCTGCTGACGACTGTCTCTGTACGGTGCTCAAACAAGATAGACTACCCCCGGGCCTCCTGCTCAAAGCATCCGCCACTACATTAGCCTTGCCCGGGTGATATAAGATCTCGAAATCGTAGTCTTTCACCAGCTCCATCCAACGACGATGTCTCAGATTCAGGTCTCGCTGCTGAAATATATACTTTAAGCTCTTGTGATCAGTGAATATCTGGCATGACTCGCCGTATAGGTAATGTCGCCAGATCTTAAGTGCAAAGACCACTGCAGCCATTTCCAAATCATGAGTGGGGTAGTTCTGTTCATGTTTCTTCAACTGCCGTGAAGCATACGCGATCACCCTGTCATGCTGCATCAATACACACCCTAGCCCCACTCGTGAAGCGTCGCAATAGACCACAAATCCGCCTGATCCTGAAGGCAAAGATAAAACCGGCGCCGTAGTCAAAAAAGTCCGCAGCTGCTGAAAACTGTGCTCGCACTCCTCCATCCAATCGAAAGAAACTCCCTTCTGGGTCAATCCGGTCAAAGGTGGAGCAATACGAGAGAAATCCTGAACGAATCGCCTGTAGTTGCCAGCCAGGCCTAGGAAACTGCGGATCTCAGTAACTGATGTCGGTCTGGGCCACTACTGAACAGCCTCGATCTACTTCTGGTCCACACATATGCCATCTCTCGTAATCACGTGACCCAAGAAACCAACGCTGTCCAGCCAGAATGCACACTTGGAAAATTTTGCAAAAAGCTGGTGCTCCCTCAAAGTCTGCAACGTGATCCGCAAGTGCTACTCGTGCTCTTCTCGGCTCCGGGAATACACCAAAATATCGTCAATGAACACGATGATGAACAAGTCAAGATACGGCCTGAATATACGGTTCATCAAATCCATGAATGCTGCTGGGGCGTTGGTGAGTCCGAACGACATCACCAAAAACTCATAGTGGCCGTAGCGTGTACAGAAAGCTGTCTTCGGTATATCCTCCTATCGAACTCGCAGCTGATGGTATCCTGATCGCAAGTCGATCCTCGAAAAATATCCTGCCCCCTGAAGCTGGTCAAACAAATCATCAATGCGTGGCAAAGGATATCGGTTTCGCACGGTAACTTTGTTCAGCTGACGGTAATCGATACACAAGCGTAAACTTCCGTCTTTCTTCTTGACGAACAGGACAGGAGCACCCAACGGAGAAACACTCGGTCGAATAAGCCCTTTATATAACAATTCTTGCAACTTATCCTTCAGTTCTCTAAGCTCCGTCGGGGCCATCCGAAATGGCGGCATAGAAATAGGTGCCGAGCCGGGAATCAAGTCAATGCAGAACTTAACATCGCGCTCAGGCAGTAGTCCTGGCAGCTCGTCAGGGAAAACATTAGGGAACTCACTAACAACCGGGACCTGGTCCAACGGAACCTCTGCAGCTCGAGTATCACAAACATAAGCTAAGAATCCCTAATATCCCTTCCGTAGTAGCTGACCGGCGCGAAGAGACGAAATCAAGCTGGGAAAGGTGACACTGCGGTCTCCCTGAATAACAAGGACTGGCTCTCCCGGAAAGCTAAATCTGACTGCCTTCTCACGGCAGTCCACTGAAGCATAACAGGTAGCTAGCCAATCCATGCCCAGAAGCACATCAAAGTCCAACGTATCGAGGAGATTCAAATCTACCCATGAATCCCTCTCCCCGATACGAACGGAACACAAACGAAACACGAAACGAGCGACAAACGACTCGACTACCGGAGTAATAACCACAAGCGGCTGATCTAACAACAACGACACACGGCCCAACATCGGTGCAAAGTGTGTAGAGACGTACGAATGTGTGGAACCTGGGTCGAATAATATCCGTACGTCGAAAGAACAAACTGGCAAGGTACCTGTCACAACGGCATTGGACGCCTGTGCATCTTTTGGTGTCAAAGCAAATACTCGGGCCTGTCCTCCACCAATAGCGGGCTGATCTCGGCCTCGGCCTCTGCCTCCTCGTCCTCTATTGATAGGACCGCCGCGTCCACGGCCTCTGGGTGCACCTAACTGGCGTGGAGCATCGCCTGTGGCAGGAAGTAGAGCTCTCTGAGGAGGAGGTGGTGATGGTGATAGGGTCACATGTGGAACTGTCGCCGCTCCCTGTCGTCTCACCGGACAGTCTCTGACATGATGGTGCGGACTCCCGCACCCAAAACATCCTGGCAACGCCTGCTGTCCCTATGGATATGAACCATAGCGCTGACCTCGTCCAACCCCTCTGTCGGCCCCATCTCTCGAAAAGGATCTGGCATGATGCCTCTGATCTGGCATACCGGTACGAATCCTCTTCGGCCCAGAAACGGTCGAAGTCGCTGAAATACGTGCCTCCATCCGTAATGCTGTATCTATAGCAGCTGAATAAGTGTCGAAGTGCTGGGCGCCAATGGCAAGAAATAGCTGGGCGTCAAGTCCCTATACGAACCTCTTCACTCTTTTCTCTTCGGTATCCACCAAATACGTAGCTGGACAACTGCGTGAACTGGACGTCATACTCAGACACCGTCATCCCCGGAGTCTTGATCAAGTCCTCAAAACTACGAGCCCTAGCGTCACGAACGCTCTCTGGAGGGAAGCGAGCCAGGAGTACTGCGGTGAACTCGGCCCAAGTCATAGGAGGTAGACCTGCAGCTCGACCTCTCTCGACGGACTCAAACCACGTCTACGCAAGGCCCTCTAGACGGAAACTCGCAAGCTCCACCCATCGATCGTCAGAACATCTGAGCGAACGGCAAATCCTGGCTAATCTGCCAAGGAATGTCTGTGGATCCTCCGCCCATCGGTGCCGGTGAATACTGGAGGTCTCAGCCTCATGAAATCCTGCAGCGATACTGGGATGGCCACGGTAGTAGTGGTAGGAGCAACTGTCTGGGCAGCAGGTACCATGGTCGTCTGTGATGTGGTAGGTACGTCCTCCGATCTCGGCACACGACTAGCCTCCACTAAGGATCCCACCATCTGTTGTAGCTCCTGCATACCATCCATCATCTGTCGTAGCTCCTCCATACCAGACTCAAGCCTATCCATGCGGCCTGGGGAAGGCGGATCAGTCTGTCCCTGAGGCGTAGGTATACCACCCTGCTCGGTCCTCGTCTCGGACGAGCCTTCTCGGATATCATCTCGGGCGGTAGCCCTCTGCGCTCTCGTAGCCTTCGGCGGCATAGTGGCTGTTACAAGAACAGGATAATAAGAATAGTGCAATAGAATCATAGGATACACGGAATTGAAGAAGGAATTTCAAGCAAGTATATCCTAAAGTCACCTAGGCGGAGTACCGTATCGCGAGTATGCCGCGGACATACGCACGCTACGTTACCCTGCTTAAGTCAATTACTCCATCTACTAAGGGTCATCCTACACTCAGAAAGGTAAAACATATTGCTCCGATACCAACTTTGTCACGACTCGCAGGGTACGGAACGTGACTGGCACTTAAGTTATGAAACGTCTAAAGGCGTCCGTAATTAAGTAAGCCAAAACCCAGAAAACAAAACCTGATTTGGAAATAGAGTGAAGGAAAAACCAATTTTAATGCAAGCGATAATCCATTAAGTCACATCAAGCCTTTTAAAAGCAATATCCGTTTTCCAAAATTCCGGCAGAATCTTCTTTGTAAAAACGGGCCCCTAAACGGGTACAAAACAGGAGTATAAATGTATAACATGAAATATGGCATCCCCAAGCGGGAGCTAGCTCTTCTCCTCAAGGCGGTCATAAATCCCACATAATGAAAAATAGCAATGTGCATAAATACTCAAGAGAAACATAATTAAAATAACATGTCGACTCAAGTGAGCTCGACCCCAGATACAACATATATCCACAGGTCTCACAGCCTCGTCTCTAGGTCAATATACAATAATCCAAATAACAGGTGCAGCTGATACAGTAGATTGAGTACTCTAGATACAATGAATATATAAGGTGGTACAAAATGATAACCTACCTACGAGCAAAAGCCTCGAGTCCAGGCAAGAAGGGCAAAAGTGGCAAGTGTGTCCGCCGCTACTGTGCTGACGGAGCGGACCTGCAGAAAAGCTGTGGCACAACGGGGGTGAGTTGCCAGCACGTGAGTAATAAATAACATCTATAGAGGCTATCGCATGCATACACACAAGTATCCTAGCATCTCTAAAACAGATATGGCAGGGTAAACTAGCAGGTATGTATGCAGCATGAATATACTAGCATGTATGTATGCAACATAAATCAACTCGTGATCTCAATCTGTATATATAAGAATCATTCTATCTTTTTGAAACTCTTTTTAAATACCAGCATAATATCCATAGAATCAACAAGAATCCATGTCCACCAACGACCCTAAAAAATGTCTCAAATCACATATATCCATGTCATAGTATCTCTGGCCTCAGCCGTCCGGCTGACCCATCTCAAATGTCAATATCTTATCGTCTCGTGGCCACGGTCCGTATCCTCTGGATATCTGCCGTGCCAAACAGTCACCGGTAGGTAATCCATCCCCTGCCAGGCTCAACGCCATCATCTGCGATCTTCTTGTCCCGGGGTACCTCACCGGGCTCATCATGTACCCGAGACGGTTCATCCACCTCCTCGAAACGGGTCTCGAAAACCACAGCAAACCGATGCTGGACGACACTTTACATCACTAGAAAACCGCAACTTTTCATATTTTAAAAGATAATAAGTTTGTAATCTTGCGGCTTTCCCCCGAAATCCAGAAATATCATAAAATCTCAAGATACCATCATGGGTGCATATGTCAATGATAATGAATGCATATGGTATCAATATTCAAGTTGTAATGTATGATTAATAACTAGGCATGAACAAATGATATAATGATATACATGCACATGAATAGCAATTTTACAATTTCATTTTAAGGATTTAATGCAATAGCACAGGTTATACGGATCAATTGATAACATGTTTTCAGATTATAAGTTATCTAGTGTTGTGACATGGCAATTACCAGGGCATGTGTGTACGCATGAAGAGTGCTCGTGCTGCATGTAAAAACCCTGATAATGGTGCATGTGTCCTATAAAATGAGTTCACATATGTAGGTAAAACATATAGATCCTGAACGTAGCAATTATCATGCAAATATTATAATTTCTGACATCACTAGCAATCTTTTACTTTACTAAATCTATCGGGCGACTTGCGCCATCCATATGATTGTCCCCCGTAGATGTTACATCTACTCATCCGTGATCTCGCGCTAGGTGTGTCCGACCACCTGCTTTCCTTTCTCCGCGGCGCTCGAAATCTCCGCCTGCGAACCTAGAGTTTACACAAAGCAACACATAAGCTTAGATATTCTAAAAACGCGTTATTAAACCAAACGAGAAACTCGCATCGCGAACTAAACGCGCGCGTGTATGTAACGTGAGTGCATACGCCAAAACCCAACGCAACACGCTGTGGTACACAGCGATACGCTGTGATTCACAGCAACCCAACTCGACACGTATCGTATTTGTCGCACAAGTCCCGCTACACTAAATATAGGTAACAGGTTTCCAGATTCTATCTGGAGCAAAAATAAGGAAAATAAGCAAGACCAAACCTTTAACCATACCTACAGACACCTACCCAACAAAACTCAAGGCATTTAACCAAGATTTGGCCGGCGGCATGGGGGGTCATACCGGCCCAAATTCGGTGACAGGGGTCTGGGCTTCTACCCTAACATCCTAACACCATATACAGCCTAATGTACATGTTTTCTAGCTAAAATAACTACCCTAGGTACAGCAGATTCTACATATCCTAAACTCTCGTTTTAAAAAGGCTTAAAGCACTAAGTTTGCAAAGATAGGGTGTTTTGTGAAATTAGGTGGAATTATAAGGGTCAAGTGATACCAATAGCAAATACTGGAGCTAAGCTAGCCTTAAAAACCCTAATCTATCCTACTCACCAACTAAACCACCAAAACTCGCCAAAAGTCCACAAAAACATAAGGAAGCTCACCAAATCCCCCAGATTTTACCAACAACAGAACCTCGAAAACCAAACAATACCAAGAAAAAGGTAAAACCCTATAGACACTACTGGACAGAACCCCCAAGCCCAACTCACCAAGATGGCCGGAGACGTCGGAAAATGAGGGGGAGGTCGCCGGTTTTTTGCAAGAGGAAAACCGGCCCCAACCCTACACACTACTCTAAAGGCCCTGCACAACATTCTGAAGGTGTTTGCTAAAGTAAAAAGGGATCCAGGATGTAGCAGATCTCGGATATCCTAAAAGTCTATATAAAAAGCTAAGTTACACCAAGTAGCAAAGATCTGGTATTTTAACAAAATCTGGGACAATTCCAAGGTTAACTGGCCTTAACAGCACCTAGTAAGGCTATACTAACCATCACAACCATCACTTTGCCAAAACTCACCTAAATTACCCAAAACTAGCACTAAAACATATAATAAACATTAAACTAAACTAAATAACCATAACCTAGCAAGCAAGAAGTCAAGTTAAGAAATTATACCTCTAAGGATCCTAGGATATAGGAGAAGAGAAGAAGAAGAAGAAGAAGATGGTGTGGTTGCTGCTGCTGCTGAGCTGCTACTGAAGTTGCTGTTGCTGATGCTTGCTGTTGCTGCTACTAAAGTTGCTGTTGAAGATGCTTGCTGTTGCTGCTACTGAAGTTGTTGTTGTTGTTGTGGCTGGTGTTGCTATGCTATGGTGTTGATGTTGTAGCTGCTGCTGTTCTTGCTGCTGTTGCTGCTTCAGATGAGGCTGTTGTTGTTGTTTTTAATGATGTTGTTGCTGCTGTGGCTGTTGTAGCTGCTGATGATGGTATGTGTGTGTGTGAGAGTGAGAAGGAAAGATGTGAGTGAGAGGGAGTGTGAGAGATAAGCAAAAGATTTGAAAATACCCATGAGAGCCACCTCTCTCTCTCTCATTAAATGCTTGCATGCTCAAGCCATCATAACCTTTCTTTCTCACCTACCTAATACTCAACCCCTAATACTAAATTAAATTTGAAAACTAAAACCCATAATTAAACACAATTAACTTAACCAAAAGGGTTAGGCCACCATGGTTGTCTAAACATGGTTTAACCCTAGGCTTAACCCGAGTTAACATGTACAAGTGTGTGCAGTCCAGATAAAATTCTAATAAAATATTCATAAAATCAGATAATTTATTTGGAAACCGTTTTGGTAAACTTTTTACCAAAAACCCCGCATTAACACACAATTACCACTAACACAACTCAGGTGTTACAGTATGGGACTACGCATATATATACATTCATATACACACGCTTGAATGTTGAGGATATTATATGATATTTGGAGATGAGTCGATGAGATTGGGCTTGAGACCATGAGATCGGTGATGTGCTATGGTCCGTATTTGAGATACGACATGATTTTTTTAGCGGGTTCTTTAGGCGTGATGTTTTCATACACACATATGCATTTTATAGATGGTATCAGTATTGTACTAGACGTAGATCAGTACTCTGTTCATGATATTTGATAAAGAGAATACCGGATGATTAATGTGATAGATGTGACATTTGACCCGTACCCAGATTTGGGATGCCGTACGACGGATTTACCATACGAGCTATATATTGATAATAGATCCACACTCTTGACTCGAGGTTGTCATATTATAGATATTGTATTGTATGTGATACTATTGAGGCGGGATCACCGACTATTATATGTATATATATATATATGTATCGACTCAGATGTTAGGCGGATTCCTTACCTTTCGATCAGCCTGTTTAGTTTGGCCTTGTAGTGTACTTGTAAATAATAGATTAGATTCGACTCATACCTATTTCAAAAACTAATGAATCGTGTGTATTTTAATGACGGGACAAGGGATTTTATGGATATTTCAAAGGACATACATATCTTTTCTTAAAAACACCGTAGCCCTTATTTTCAAAATACCACGATTCGTGTTATTTCAAATGGCACCACTGTATGACTCATATTTATATAAATGCAAATTAGTTATCATTATATTTATCATTCAGCTCCGGCATATTATTACTGTCCGCATCGCATTTGCATGTTTATATTGTATTTCCATATGCCATTATTGAGATCATGCTGTCAGGACACCAGCACCATTACCGATAATGCATATGATCCACATACACTTACTTTCCGGCTCACACACATCATCATCGGTAATTGCCATGTCACGTACAATTTAGAAAATACTATTTCAGTGATATAGCTTGCTAACTGATAGTTGCTACGTGCTATAGCCTTCATATGCTAGTTTAAATATTGCATTCATTGTATGATATTAGATGCATTCATATATTCATTGGTTATGCAGTATTATGGAGATTTATGCCGGTATTCACTGTTTATTGGTATCATGATTTTGATGATTTCGGATTTACATGAGATTTCTGGATTTGGGGGAAAACCGCAAGAATTTAATAAAAGCTTAGTATCATCATTTAAAAATGCAAATTGCTGTTTTCTCGGGATGTATGAGTCGTCCACCATGAGTTTTCATGATTGCTGTTGGATTTCGAGACCCGATTCGAGAAGTTGGATGAACCGTCTCGGGTACATGGTGGGCCCAGTATAGTACCTCGGGGCAAGAAGCTCGAGTTGTATTCGATGAGCCTGGCAGGGGAGCACTACCTACCGGTGATATTATTTGGACTCGTCGGTTATCCGAAGGATACCGGCCGGAGTCATGAGATGGTTATAGGCTGATCCGTTCTACCAGAGCCCGCGGGCCGATCCCGCAGATGATACGGATGCCTGAGATATTGATATTTGAGATATTGAGATTTGATATTGAGATACTGAGACTTATGTTTTGTGTCGATACTTGACACTGATTTCTCTGTTGCATTCATTAATGATACTTGATTGATATACATATAGAAATCTCATTGATTAAAGAAAACAGTTGTCTCACTCATGATATATTCTGTTTCCATTCGTAATGCAATCATACATCATATATCTGATATGTTGCTATTTGAGGCACTGGCACGAGCAGGTAATATTACACTATATATAGCTGGACCAGGAGTTTTATTTGAGGATATTACCTGATATGACCTAGGATAGCGTTATGCATGCTATTTCTACTCGTAGATCTTTTCTACCCACGAGTTGGCAACTCACCCCCGTTGTGCCATAGTTCCTTGCAGGTTTTGCCGTACAGGTTCGTAGCGGCCTTGCTGGCACACTGTTCCCTTCGGGTGATTGCTTTGGTAGGTGGGTTCTTTGTATCAGGACCACCACTATTTATTTATTATTTCTGTTGTATCTAGAAACTCCATCAACCAGATTGTATATTTAAGAGAGATAGAAAAGCAGACTTGTTATTCTTTCGACCTTAGAGTCACGTGATTGAATGTGAGGTTTATGCGCGCTTGCGCTTTCAAAAGATGAATCAAACAATTGTTAACCGCAATCAAGAACGGCGTTGCTTGGTAGCTAGCCAGTGAGTACGGGTCGGTCCACAGATATTTTGTGTTTTCTCAATTTGTTCTAACAAGTTAATTCCAAACGGTGTTGGATTGATTAACACAAAAATCTAAGGTTGATCTAGACTAGGATTAAAATCTTGCTACGGTTAGGTTTAGGTTATGTCTAGAAAGTCAATATTCCTCACCGCTTTCTATGCCCTAATTAAGATCTATGAGGTGTTATGGTAATAATTAATAAAGTGGATTAGTACCATCGGGAAGAATCTAGGGTTCTTCCTCTAGGTTCTTGTCCTTCCTTTCTTAATTCTTACCCTAACCTTCATGGAAAACATGCACAAACGGTCTTTTAAACTACGGTATCACCGCTACCTTATAGGATAGGGTGCCGTAGGGAGCAGTGTGTGTATGTATGCATGTATGATGGGCAAGAAAGGGATGAGAGATTTTCATCTCTCAAATCTCTCCTATTCCTAACCCTAACAAGTGAGGAACTACTCACTCATTAGAGAATTTATTAAAAGAAACATTTTTTTATCTATGACAAATAATTAAAAGTCCTAAACTAATTAACTAGGGCAGAAAATAAAAGTTATAATAGGGCAGATAATAATAGTTATACTAGGGCAGAAAGAAAATTAACTAGGGCAATAAAAAGAAAACTTACTCTAATTTTTATTTGATACTCTCTTCAAACATTACAAGAATTGAATTCGAATTTTGATAAATGAAATGAGGCACAAGAAGAGGCATACCTCCAAAAGAGGTTTAGGATTTCTATTTATAGACCATAGAAACCCTAGGGTTACATTCGATTCACATCTGCATTTACAATTTTACCTTAAAGAAGACTAGTCAATGCACCGCCACACCACCACGAATTTTCACCGACACGGGCTTATTATGGTCGCGAAACCGTGGCCAAAACCCATGTTTGGCCGCGGATCCGCGGCCATATAGTGGGCTTATGGGCGCTGCATCTCTGGTAATTCTCATGTTGCTTTTTCCTTGACTTTTCTTCACTTGGTTTCTCAGATTTTCTTCTAGATTTCCACAGTGCATAATGTCATGGACTTTACCGTTCGCTTCGTGTCGAAGTCTTGAACCTTTCGCTGCCTTTGTACTTTGTGAACTTGTTCATTGATTTTTGTTTATTCTCCAAACTGTAGGCTTGATCAAGATTCTTCCATTTGTTGGTCGTAGTCTCACTTTTGTATCGTCTTTTCATCATTTTCACTATTTTTATTTCGAGAACCTATAACCTGCAACTATGTAGCAGACATGGATCAAGCGCACCTGTTTATTTGTAAAATGAATATGAATGGGGAATATAATAACGTAAAATTATGATCTGAACAAATACCCCCAAACTTATCTTTTGCTCGTCCTCGAGCAAACCTAATTTTATTCTCGAAAAAGTCCTAGCCTCACTTTCGCAGGGAAACGCGATTGCACTGAGCTCGTGCAACAAGCCGTTAAACCTCTAGGTGTCCCTAGTAGGAGGAGTGTTGTCTCCTGAGGCTTTTCAGCGGATACTACCCACAAAATCCTATCAATTCGGCCTATTTGACTTTTATTCCCCAATTTGGTTTTCTAACAAGAAATTCTATTATCTTTGATTCAGAAACTATCCATCCGTATTTTTCACGCTTCATTATCATTTAACTTAAGATTATATATGTTTTGTAAATTTACTCAGCTTTTAGCATCTTTTGAGTTTTTCTTCTAGGGTTCCATCTCAACTTAGGAATTTTTATCATCTCTACTAAAGATATAAGTCATATTTTTCATTCCTATCTCTTATCTAAACCCCAATCACGTACCCCTACATGAGTGTATATATCACCCCTACACTTGGAAATTCAAATCAAGCTATTATACTCTTGTCCATTGTCAAAAAAAATTCTCAATTGGTGAATTTTTAGATGAAATTTGCTCACACATCCTTCATGCGACCGTTAATACTTCTTGAGGTACCAACGACCGATTACAAAATGTGTTTGCACATTAAAGCGTAATTCCTAGTCTTGTAAAACCTAAGGCTTTAGCAGTGACTCCTAAACCAGTTGGTCTAAGGCACTAGGTGATAAAGCACCCTCGCTATATATATGTTTTTTATTTTACGTAGCCTTAAATAATTACAAAACCAGTGTTCATTTTTTTTATATCTCTTTATTCACATTTATTTTCCTTCATACTAAAGATTCTAGACAAGAGCATTTCAAGGTATCCTCTACTATTCCAAGTTTCAATGTTCGTGTTTGTGATAGTTGTAGGGTTTGTATTTTCAGAATTTAGACTTAAGCTTAGGGTTTATTTTTCAGACTTACACTTTAATAAAAATTTCAATATTCTTCCCTTCTTTTGACTTAGGCCAAGAAGTAAACTCAAAATTTGCCTATTTCTAAGTAAACTGCAAGGACATATATTTTCTACCGTTAAATTTTAAGAAAGGTTATTTTTTGGGTTTTTTATTTACTAAGTCTAGGATCTAGTTTTTCCTAGCTAGTTAACCTTCTTGTCAAACTCAAGTCAATTATGGCCAAAATTTAATTTTTTCAATTTTTATAATTTTCAAAATTTTTCAATTTTTATGGGTTTTAAAATAAGTATACAAATGCAAAAATGTACATATGAATGCGAAGGAAGAAAGCTTACCGAGCACACCCCCAACCTTAAACTTGACAGAGTCCTCACTGTCAGGCTACACCAAGAGGGTCAAAATTGTCGGCACCCCCCTGTTTATTATTATTTTTTTATAATTTTTTTTATTGTTAACAGAAAAACAAAAAAATATATATATGCAAAATGGTCTCCCCAAACTTAAGTGAAACAGTGTTTCTACTGTTGAAGCATTAAAGTTCAGAGTTAGGGAGGAGAAAAACACAGTATCAAGCTATACAAGGCCTTACACAGGCCAAAGGTTAGCACCAACCATTCAAAATTTTATCGTTATAATGGTGTGGTTGGTGAAAGAAAGGAGTGTGGAGAAAAAAAATGAGAAACACATGAGACCGTATGGGAAGAAAGGTGGAATATGGTCTCGGTATAGGAGAAGAATGGCGGAAAAGAGAAAGAAGTGCAGTACGAACTTGAGGGTGTAAATTGAGTGAATAAATTAGCACAAATTGTGATGACCGATGTGTTAAAAACGATTGTGCTAATCTATCACCCGTCGAGAAATGGGGTCAAATCCCTCAAGATTCGCGAGAAAACATGGGTATGTTGAACTTGGTAAACCATCCATTGAAAATGGAAGCGTGACGGATTCTTGCGTGGTCGAAACGATGGAAAGGATGAAGGTGAGTGATCTAGGAAGGGTCTCATTCTCACCTAAGTAAGTGTATTTAAGATGAGACGGCAACAGCTTGAGTTCGAGTTTTTGAGGTGGTAAAATTGGTATGAATGTCTCCAACTCGAAAGATTCCATCAATGGTTCGAAATCATTGTAAGCAACCGAGTCGGATGCTTCGACTAACTCATCCAAAAATTCAAAGGTCTCAAACTCGGGCAGTGAGTCTTCAAAATCGTCCGAAAAAGTGAAACACTCCTAATCGTTATCGGTTGTGAAAACTGTGTCAGATTCAAGGATGAACGCACTAGTAGCGTCAAAACTGCTGTGATCGAACAGAAATTTTTCAAGCTCACAGTCCTCCTGCGTGATTTCTTGCATGTTCGGAACGATGGAAAGGATGGAGGGGGGTGATTTAGGATGTATAACAGTTAAAGGTTCAGGAGGATGAATTGGAAAATCCGACTCATCAGACAAAACTGGTTCATCCTCAATACTATCCTCAATACTCTCCTCAATATTATGCTCATAATTCTCCTCAAAAGTTATCTCATCCATGCAATTATCATCAAAATCAAGACGCATATGAAGTTCAGGAGAAACATATAATGACTCGGAATGATGAATTGGAAAGAAAAATTCAGTCAAATCTGCGGGTTCATCATCCAAATTATTCCCTGCATCAATATCCTCAATCAAGTGAAAATCAATTTTTTCAGACACCTCATCAAAAGCATGGATATTTATCAATTCAGCTTCTAGATTGGAGGTGTAGAGGTCGAAAGGATTGGTGATAGTTTCACTCGAAAGGGACCCTTCACAATCTGGCAAATCAAGCATTACAAAGTCGCACAACTCATTAAACGTTTTCTTTTCAACTGGTGAATCATTTGGAACACTTGATAGACATTCAAAACCGGAGTTGTGGGAATCAATTGGTGATGGGTAGGTTTGATTTGGAAGGGTGCACAGCTCACTCTCTCCACTTAAATTCTCAATTTGTCCAACTGCCTCATCATACATTGGAATTTTTGGAGCTAGTTGGAAACTAGCAACCGGGTCACTAGGTTGCATAAGGGCGGCAATGGACGCATCCAAATTTCTCATCTTTTGGTTGGTCGCAACAATATAAGCTTCCAACGACTGTTCCAAACTACACATGGGTTGTGAAGGGGTTTCAGTAAAAGATTCAAAATTGTTTGGATTTTGGAAACTCCCAAATGGTTGTGTAGAAGCAATGTCTAGGGAAGGTGTTGTTGGATATAGTGCCGTCAAAGTGAATTATTGGATCGCAGTTACGTGATTGCAATGATTGAGGGAGGACCTATACCGATAGGACAGTTTTTCTCGAGATGATAGTATGCTATCTGGTTTGTCTTTATTATCGTGTACATGCTTTAGTTCACTATTGCATGTTGATAGAGCCCATATGATTCTTGCTTTACTGCCAGCAGTATGATGACGATCATATACGTGGGAGCTGGGGTCTATAAGCACAACCTTAAAGTGTCCCTAGTCGTGGGAGTTTCGAGACAGGGCATCGATACTCCAGAGTAGACTAGTGTATACAGTCGAGACCCCGACGAGGGGCGGTGGCCGGTCTCACAAGCCATTTGTGTCAGTTGGTTCACTTAAGATGTATACAGGCGCTCATTGTGTTATGAGTACACCGGACAGGACTCGCCGGGAACATGCTAATTGGTATTATACATATCCCAGGTGACATGTGTACAGGTTAGTCTGTCGACCTGACATCGTCATTTGTCTCGTGTGAGTTCCCACTGTGCTTTGATTACTACCCTACCATGGCTCAAAGGAGTCGTGCAAAACAGGTTTTAGTTGGGTACAGTCCCGAGCCACATGGAGGCAGTGAGCGGATCGTCAGGGATTCGTCTCTCCTGGTATTGGGGGTGAGATCGCGCTGTGTCTAGGAGAGCCATTACACGAAATCTCTGGCCAGGGTAATCGAGATTTACTGGTAGGTATTCCAGTAGTATCGCAGGGTATTCTGGGCTACTCTCTGACATGACTTATACCGCTATTGGGGGTCTGATATTTACTGGCCCCTTAGGACGATATGCGATACTCATAGACGAACGGACCGGATTGTGCGGATATTGTCACTGTCAAGCACAGTAGGGTTTCAGGATGAGCTCGCTCATCAACTTCCCCTTCCTTCAATACATAGGCAACTGTTACGTACAGCTAGTACCTCTGACGTGCTAGTGGTTATACCCAGTGCCAGTGTATCGATGAGTCATTAGAGTCCCCCACAGACAGTTTCCCAAGTTCGGGCGAAACGTTGTAGACGCCGTATAGATATATGTGCACGGATCAGGATCGGACGGATAATACTAGCGGGCTTTGGTTTAAGCCGGACCCTAGTATTATTGTGTTGGAATATTTTTGTCTCATTGTATTTGTATTCGGTCGGAATACAAATGCGAATATGTATTTACAGTTGAGGTGTAATATCGTAATTCGTTACGGGATTATTTTGGGAGTTGCCATTTTTTTTCCAGTCTTAAAACATCTCGTTCTATCTTTTATCTATATGAGCATTGACCTTTGACCTATTTTTTCCCATCCATATTTTCAGCCCCCCCCCACAGTGCCTTGCCCATGATGCATTTAATGAGCATGGGCTTTGGGGATGGGGGCTGATTTTGCTAGGTGGGGGGTGTCCTGCAAATGAGCATGTATTCTTTATTCAAGGGGTGCTGTGCGGTGATGAGCGAGGGTGGGAAAAGGGACTTATTTTTAAGTGGCTGAAGCTTTGTGCACGAGGGGGTCCTCTGCAATTTTCGCATGCACAATCATGCAGGGCGTTTTTTGTGGTGCATGATTAAAGGTGTGGTTGTTGAATTGTGAGAAGCATATATTGTTGCTTGTTGCTTAATTAATTTTTCCAAGGAAACCTCTTCACTCTCTACAAAATTCCCAGAGCACTTTGTGTGCTGTCTTTGGCCGAGCCCATTTCTTGGGTGAGGAATTGATTCTCAGTGCAAAATCATTTGCTCACATTTTCATCCACCTTGGCAACTCCAATTACCTCCACCCAATCGTTTGGGTGGCTTGAGATAAAAGATCCTACACCTTCCCTATCTCATTCTTGGACATGTCTGCTAGCAAACTTCATGTCCGAGTTGCCTCGGTTCGAGGCGGGAGCCCATATAAAAATTCGTTGATGTGGTGCCCTTCCGAAGAGGAGACCGGAGAGGGGATTTCACTAGGACATCCGCAACAAGCTATGGTGCGGAGATTGAAGACCGAAGGACACGGATTGATCGGTATAATTTCCTAACTTCTTTTACATATTGCTAGTATACGGTTAAATGGAACGATCCAGATATTTGGGTCGCGGTAGCGCCGGTTTCGCAAAAAGTTTTTGTTCCGCATTTGGCGTCGGTTTGACGGCCGGGCGCCGCCGTACCCCAACATGGTATCAGAGCCACCCATTAACCGCTTACTAGCTGGTTCTAACATGTTTAAAATATCGATCGGACAAAATTTCCGAAACCGCAATTTCAGTTCTAAAGTTTCTGTCGAATTTATCTTGTCGTCGAAAAATTATTTTGATTGTTTCAGAAAATCAGGCAGGCCTTTTAAAGACACCACAAGAAATTTGATAGCATGATGCCTCTGTGTCACCGCGGAAACGCGGCCATGTTAGTTGTATGTATGCCCTAGAGGCCAGTATTGTACAGATGATGTATATTATATTGGATGCTTGGACATATATAGAGAGGACTTTCTTGCTCGATATGATAGTATACTATCTGGTTGCACTTTACTTTAACATGTATACTTGTCTCTTTATACTGTCTTATAGTTACATGTTAGTAAAGACCTTGGGATGTGTACTTGACTACCTGGACTATGATGCGGATCATACTAGTGGGGACATGGTAGTCCATAAGTACATCCTTCAAGGTCCCTAGTCGTGGGTGTATCGAGACGGGGCATCGATATACCAGTGTAGACTAGCGTATACGCTTCTCGACCCATGAGATGGTCGATGGATGATCCCATATCCATTGGTGTTTGACATCAGAGATGGTATACGGGTGCTCAGTGGAGACTGGGTACACTGGACGGACTCGCCGAGAACTCCCAGATGGTATTATACCTCACGTCAGATGGCAGTTCTCTGGTGACAGTTGTGCAGGTTAGTCTGTAGACCCGAGATCGTCATAGAGTCTTGTGTGATTGCCACTGTGCTTTGATTTCCACCTTACCACGTCCATGAGGGCATGCAAAATGGTGGTTTTTGGGTACAGTCCCGAGTCACATGGAGGCAATGAACGATAGGAGGGGTTTCGTCTCTCCCGATATTGAGGGTTGATGTTGCGCTGTGCTCGATTGGCCGTGACAGTGAAGTTCCTGGCCAGGGCTGATTTAGAGATTTACTGGTAAGTGTTACCAGTAGTTTCTCGACCCGTTATGAGCCTCACATCGGCACGACTTATCGGTTATTGGGGTCTGACGTTTACCATCCCTAAACTTGATATGCGACATATCAGACGAGGAGACCGGACTGTACGGGAAGTGTTACCGGCAGGCTTTTACAGGAGTTGGAGCGGGCTTACTTGCTGATCTTCTGATCGCTCAATACCCGGGTAGCCGTTACGTCCAGCTAGTACCGCTGACGGCTTGTGGGTGCGTGATGTGATCATCACCTACTGCCGACGTATTGACGAGTCTTTAGAGTCCTACATAGAGGTTTTACTGGCTAAGGTAAAACGAAATAGGAGCGCATATGTGATATGTGCGAGACCGAGAATAATGCGTGTATGTGATACCGTATTCTATTCTCGCTATTTTTTGTATCGGTCGGTTATATATGATATAGCCGGGTTATCGAATCAAGTGTTGATTCGATAAGTCGATACAATGGATGTTATCCGGTTATATGAGATATGACCGGATTATTAAGTCAAGTATTGATTTAATAATTAAGTGTATAATTGTATATTAGATATACTAATTTACATTTACTAACACTTGTTCACTTTAGGGTTTTTCTCACATGTACACTACTTTAACATATATATGATATATGTTAAAATATGTTATCTTATTGTATCATGGTTGATGATACAACATTCATGTGTATATGAGACATACATCATTCTATATTTAAATGGTGGTTAATAATTATTTAAGGTAATTACAAATTAGTGGACATTTTGTCAGAAGCTTGAAGCTTGTGGAAGCTTTTGGATACTTTGACAAAGTCCACTAGATTTGTTTTACCTTAGATTTTTATTAACTCAACCATTTAAACTTAGCCATGGTAATGTCTCTACATGAGTTAGTATATGATACTCACTCACCATGGTTAGCTCACACACTTGATCATTATCCTCTTCATTTTCTTTTGTTCATCATCTTCTTCATTTGTTCAAAAGAAAAGCTAGCTAAGGTTTGATCCAAAGTGAGATAGCTTGTGAGAAAACAAATTCCAAAGAGAACCCACTTCCTATTTCTCTATACTCTACTAGACTAGCACTTTAGTTTAGGGTGTTTACTTCACTAATTCTCTAGTTAGTGAAGTAGGAGCTTGAGACGGAATTCTCTCGACATAGATCATCTTCGGCCTCGGAGACTTCAAGTAAGGTCGCATCCTTCACGCCGTGAAGCCATGCAAGTGCCCGGGAGAACCTTGATCGCAGCGTAGGGACTTCAACAAGGAGCAAATGAAGTTGAGGACCGATCTACAAAGGTTGTATTTCGTGTTCCCTTTAGAGTAAATTTGTTTACTTGCCTTTAGATTCGCCTAAACTCTAGTATACGATCTTGCTTAGTGTTATTCGGCACATAAAAATTTAATTTTGGCATGGTCGATGCCTTGTAGAGCCTTGTTAGTGTGCCTAGTAACCCAACAGTGGTATCAGAGCCTAGCTAGAGCATTAGGCGATGTGTTAACTGTAGGGTTCCTAGGCACTCTCAAGAGATCTCACAAGGCATCAACCATGCCAATTTCAAATTTTACAAGTGCCGAGAGACCCTAATACGGATCGTTAACTAGATATATAGGCTATGCGATGCAACTAGTTAACAATTTAACTAAAAGAACGGAAATACAACCTTTGTAGATCCGGTCCTCCACCTCCTTAGCTCCACAATGAAGTCTCCTCGCTGTCCAAATGGAAACCCGGGCTCTAGCGTCGGCTTCATCGGAGAAATGGGCGGGCAAGGTCGTCGGCTTCGTGCCGAAGATGATCTACGTCGAGGCATCACAAGATCAAGCTCCCACTTCACCAAGTCATGAAACTTGTGAAGAAAACACCCTTTACTACTTGGCAAAAGGTAGAGGATGAAGAAATAGGAGGTTGGTTCACTTTAGAATTGGATTTCTCACTCAATTGCTCAAGTTGCCATTGATGGAGCAAGCTTTCTTCATGTTGATGATGAAGAAGAAGAAGAAGAAGGAATATTATGATAAGTCTATTAAAAAGGAAATGAAACAGAATACTTATCATAATAATAACCATGGTCAAGTGTAGAGAATGAACTAGGGTTATGTGGAATGGTTAGGGTTAAGCATGAGACAAAATGGTCACTTAGTCAAAGCTTCATGAATCTTCAAAATCAAACAAAATAAGCCACCATTTTCTTTCATTATCTTTTCCATAAAGAAATAAATAAATAAATGAATAAATAAATAAAAGGAAAACCCTAACCATTACACAACCATGGTTTAATCTTTACACATACTCAAGTATGCATGTATCATCAAACATGATACAAACTTGTGTACAAAAGTATATCACATATACAATGTGCACAAATCAAGTGAGAAAATCCATTTAAAGTGAACCAATACTAGTTAATGCAAAGTAATATATCAAATATATAATTATGCATTAAATTATTAAATCAACACTTGATTCAATGATCCGGTCATGTCGCACACAACCGACTAGTATACAATGTATCGTTTTATCGAATCAATCCTTGATTCGATAACTAGGTTATATCGCATATAACCATTCGACACATTCATCGCGAGAATGAAATACGGTATCACATACACGCATTATTCTCGGTCCCGCACATATCTCATATGCGCTCCTATTTCGTTTCGCTTGAGCCAGGAAAACTCTGTGTAGGACTCTAAAGACTCGTCAATACGCCGGCAGCAGATGATGATCATATCAAACACCCACAAGCCGCAAGCGGTATGCTAAACGTAACGGCCACCCGGGTATTGAGCGATCAGAAGTTCGACGAGCAAGCCCGCTCATACTCCTGTGAATCCAACCAGTAACACTTACCGTACAGTCCGGTCTGTTCGTCTGATATGTCGCATATCTCGCCTAGGGGTGGTAAACGTCAGACCCCAATAGCTCGATAAGTCGTGTCGATATGAGGTCTATAACAGTTCGAGAAACTACTGGTAACACTTATCAGTAAATCTCAGCAACCCTGGCCAGGGATTTCCGGTTATAGGCAATCGAACACAGCGCAACATCAACCCCCTATACCGGGAGAGACGAATCCCCTCCTATCGCTCATTGCCTCTATGTGACTCGGGACTGTACCCAAAAACCACCGTTTTGCACGCCCTCTTGGACGTGGTAAGGTGGAAATCAAAGCACAGTGGGAACCACACAAGACTTTATGACGATCTCGGGTCAACAGACTACTCTGTACCAGTGTCACCAGAGAACTGCCATCTGACGTATGGTATAATATCATCTGGGAGTTCTCGGCGAGTCCGTCCAGTGTACCCAGTCTCCACTGAGCACCCGTATATCATCTCTGATGTCAAACACCAATGGATATGGGATCATCCATCGCCCATCTGTATGGGTCGAGAAGGTATACGCTAGTCTACTCTGGTATATCGATGCCCTATCTCGATATACCCACGACTAGGGACCTTGAAGGATGTACTTATGGACTACCATGTCCCCACTAGTATGATCCGCATCATAGTCCAGGTGGTCAAGTACACATCCTAAGGGCTTTACCAACATGTAACAGGGAGACAATCAGTGTACACGTTAAGGTAAAGAGCAACCAGATAGCATACTATCATGTCGAGCAAGAAAGTCCTCCCTATATATGTCCAAGCATCCACTACAATATACATCCTATGTATAGTAATGGCCTCTAGGGCATACATATAATTAACAATCTCCCACTTGCACTAGGGCCATCAGATAGCAGTGGTTGTAGTATCTCATACTCAACCATCCCATAATAGTCTCTCTCTGGGAAAAGACCTTTGTGAGTGGATCCGCCGTGTTGTCCTCTGAGTCTACTCTCCTAACCTCGATCCCTTGGAGATCAAGCATCTCCATAATCAGGTGATACTGCCTTAGAATATGTCTGGATCACTGATGGGACCGGCGTTCCTTGGCATAAGCCACAACTCCATTGTCTCACAATGGTTGGAACGTAGTTCATCTCATGAACCAATATACACCCAGACTTCCTCTTTGGTAGCATCTTAAGTAGCGATGTATCCAGCCTTTATCGTCTAGTTAGCCACGGTATCTAGCTTGGAACTTTTCCAACATACCGTCCCTTTACTGAGGGTAAAGACAATACCTGCGACTGACATTCAGTCGTCTTTATCACCCTGGAACCCCTCCAGTGATTCTCCCCAGGATCGATTGATACCATCTCACTACAACTAGTGAGAATCCTAACATCCAATTAGATCTATCTCATAGATCCAAAATCCAGGGTTTAGGAGGTATCATTTTGATCCTATATGGAGAATCATTGTGATAAGCGGAGATTGACCGAGCGTAGCATAGGAAACTCCTTTCTTATCAAGAGTATGTCATCCACGTACTCTACGAGGATCACCACCATACTCCCTACTACCTTTATGTTTATACAAGGTTCATCTACCATTTTGATGATGTCAAACTCTTTGACTAAGACATCAAAACAGATGTTCCAACTCCGCGATACCTGCTTTATCCTATAAAGCATCTTGTACACGTTTCCGCTACTCCCACTGTTTACGAAGCCCTCTGGCTGTGTACTTATAGACGTTCTCTTCTAAAACACCATCTAGAAAAGCAGTCATGGCACCCAACCGCCAGATATCGTATTCATGGTATGTAGCCATGGCAAGTAGGATCTGGATGGACTTAAGCATAGCCACTGGAAAAGGTTTCATCATTATCCATGCCTGGCTGATGACGAAAATCTTTAACAAGTCTTGCTTTGAAAGTCTCAACTTTTCCACCTACACCAAGTAATCTTCTCAAGATATACTTGCTCCTGATGGGGATTTAACCCTTCAGATATAGCAACCAAAGTCCATACTTTGTTGGTGTACATGGATTCCATCTCAGATCACTAAGCATCCAGCCATTCTTACAGAGTCTTACTCCTGATGGCCAGCTCGAAACTAGTTGGGTCATCATCTCATGATGCAATCCTCGCTCCCACTGTCATAGAGAAACCGAAGTATCTCTCAGGCGGGTGAGGAACCTTACTAGATCGGCGGAGTGGCTGAGGTTCGTTGGAATCTACTGAATCCTTTGGTTCTACCAAATCATCTGCTGTTGTTTGTATAGCTGGAACATTTCCAGTTCTACATAACAGATCTTGCCTCGAGCTTGTCCGGATTTTGCTTTTCAGACATAGGCTGGACAACCCCAAATCTTAACTAACTTAAGAGATGGGCTCTTCCCTTATCATATCAAATATGAAGTGGTAGGCAACTGATTTGATTTGAACCATATTCAATAGGTATGCAGCTTCTCAAGTGCATAACTCCCAAAAGGAAATAGGTAACTCAGTAGTACTCATCATAGAGCACACCTTATCGTATAGGGTGTGATTGCTCCGCCCCGATATACCATCATGCTATGGTGTATACGGAGGAGTAATGCTGAGAGAGAATCTCATTCTCCTTTAGAACAGTCCAGGATTTCCATGCTCAAGTATTCTCCTCCTCGATCACATCAAAGGACATAATACTTATACCCTTATTGGTTCCCTACTTCTACCTTATATTCTGTGAATATCTCAAAAGGTTCGGACTTGTGTTTCAACAGGAACATATGTCTGAATCTTGAGAGATCATCAGAGAATGTAACGAAGTACAAAGAACCAGTCCTGGCATATGTAGACAGGGGACCTGACATACATCAACATGTATCATCCCAAGAGTTTACTAACTCTTTCTCTGTTTCTAGTAAACAGTGCTATGGTCATCGTATCTTTGTGACATGACTGGCAAGTTTCATAAGATGTAAATTCAAACAGATTTAAATATGCATCTAAATGTAACTTCAGCCAGTCAGGTCGCATTGATATGACCTAGTCTACAATGCCTCAAGAAGGATTCGTTCATTTCTGAACTCTTCCTCTTGTGTGTGTTCTGTATACTAGGGACTGTAGTTTGATTTAGAACATTAATGCATTTAGATAACGTGCCTGAACCGATCAACTTTTGATATAGGAAATGTTCAAAACATTATCCATCAATACAAAATTTTATCATTTCTTTACTAATAAAGAAATAGATATGATTTTGTATATCAGGTTCGGTATCTAACAGCATTTGTTCAGAATCAATGTATAGGTAATACAGGGTGACAGTGACCAACAGACTTGGCAGCAACACTTGCCCCGTTTTCTGCCTCATGAAACTTATCACCCGTTCTCAGTTCACTACCTTTCTGTAGCCCTATGTAACAGATTACATATCTGGGATCCTGATCTGGTATCACATACCCAGGACGTAGAAGATACGGAGAAACAGTTCTTTGTAATGAACACACCCGAAGATGATGCATCATCATGCACTCTCTTCGTTTGGGTGGCACGGGAATTCTGGCATTCCCCTATTTCCTGCTCTGTCTTATAACAATTATAAGTTGGAGCGGGACCAACGTTCCCCAGCTCAGTATAACAAGCGGGTTCGGTCAATAATCCGTATTATTATCTTGAATAAGGCGTGATATGGTCGCTACCTGGAGAGAGAGAGAAGAAAACACTCAGCGTGCGCTCTTGCAAGAATAGATTGGTTTTTATTTTATCTAATCAGGATGGCTCCCACTGCTTTTTATCAAATCTTCCTTCAAACCCTAAAAGGAAAGACTAGCCGGGATTAATTACACACTACAAGTTCGCCAATCTTTCAGCCAGGCCAGTGTCGGTACTTTGAGGGAGGTCCCCCGTGCTTTCGCACGAACCTAATTAATGTAAACCTCGTTTTCCCAGAGGCGTAACCTCGTTAACACCTTTCTAGATACCTACTTGATCGGCTAATTGTAATGTGTAAAACTTTCCCAGGAGTAACAATTACTCGCAGCGGGTATCGGGATCCAACTATCTCATAGAAGGTATGCAATCTCATTGCAAATTTCAACACTTGAAATTCCCGATAATATTTTGCCCCTAACGTGCTATGACCTTGACGAAAGCCAACAAACCATAGCCCGCTAGTCAAGTTCAACCCGTACATTTCTTGATTGAATTAAACCCACCCGCACGACCCTTGACGAAAGCCAACAAAGCCGCACGACTACCCTAATCCAATCGCATCGTATGCTGCAGATAAGCAGCATATAGCTACCGCACACTGCACCTTGACGAAAGCCAACAAATGCAGCACGAATACTATATACAACTTATCTGAAATGACGGAGGGCTACGACAGGTTTTTCTGAAAACCTATTGCGTAATGAACTTGATATCGTTGTAGAATCAAATGATTTTAAAAATGGAGTGCTATTGAGGCTTTTCTAGTTTTGCTAAAGGAGTCACTCCCGGTGAAGGGATCGTCGGTCCTTTCCTCTTCGAATGAGGTGCGGGATATATCATATATATCACTGTGCAAAGCAAAAACTCCTAAAAGCAATCAAAAGACAAACCGAGTGTTGTTCAGTCGATAAAACTGCACATTTGTAGTACATTTTTCCTACCATTTTTATATCAAAAAAGGACTTTATTATAATATATTATACATATGAGGGTTTATGTGTAAAAACGTTATTTTCCATGTGTTAATATATTTTAATTATCATTTGGTAGGAAAATGTATGCAAATAATATTATTGGTCTAATCCTAGTAGAACAAAGTCTACTAAAATCTTATATGAGTTGTTGTGCAGATTATTTCCAAGTTGTTATGAAGGATTTAACAAACAAATCAATTTGTTGAAGAATATTTTCCAAATTAAAGAGCAAACTTGGAGACTAAGTCTGGAAGCAGCCGAGAAAATATTTTCAGATTCTGAAGATGTTTAGGAATGCCAAATGTCACCATCAGAGAGCCCAAGAGAAACGACAGAGAGATCCCAACCATGGGCCGCGGAACCGCCGCAATGAAGAGGAGAGAGAATGTAATATTTTGGGAGATTTTCAAATGCTGAATTTTACCAACTTCTCAACAAAAAGATTCTGGCTTCGCATTATAAAAAGGCACCGAGGGCCTCTTGGAAAAGCTATCAAGCCGAAGAGATCACGAAGCTCCCGACGCTCACGCATCCAGGCTGATCATCGACTGTTCGACTACCTCCCTAGGAAAGATCGAGAAGCAAATCAAGTTTTGTAATCATTTTCTATGGATTAAAAGTGTAGTTGAAGGAGTTGATTAATAAAGGTAGTTTTTATTTAATTGTTTGTTTTCTTTTACATTATGTTTTCCATCTCTTTCTTTTCATATTCTTCTCCCAACATGCGCGAGTAATTCTCCGCTTGTTAGGGTTCGTAGGATTAGGGTAGGCTAATGAACGATGAAAAATATCTAAACCCTTTTTAAGTCCTATAAAGTTTAGGAACTTTATCAAAATAATCATTAACATCCTAATCGGGCGCGCTAGCAATTCTTTACTAGTTCCGACCGCGATTAGAGATTAGATTAATGATTGTTTTGGTAAAGGCTAGATATGAACGGAGTTCCGTGTCGAGATAAGGGTTAAGAGTGGGATTCCTTTTCCCTCCAGAAACCCTAATCTACACGCATCGCCGTCGTTCTAGTTCTAAATCTATTAATGGATAAAAAGGGTAACTTTAATTAATCATTCATAACTACTAAATCCTAACGAACCCTACAAGCCCTTCTTATTATAATTAATCACATCTTTAAACTATTCTAGATCTATATTTACATTCTTATTAAACGTAGATCTAGAAACCATCCTACAACCATTCTTATTTCTTTCTCCTTTTCAACACATCTAAAGTAAAATTAAAAGGTTCCACGTTTCCCAGAGGACGACCCGTACTCATCTCGGTCTAGCTACGTGCGACACCGTTATTGATTGCGGTTAAACTAAAAACACGATTTTTCGTAACAATCAAATGGCGCCGTTGCCGGGGATACGTGCGTAATTTTTTTTACTATTTGTGTTGAATTCTTAGACGAGCCATATCATTATTAACACAAAACTGCAAATTGCATATTTAACGATTTGTGCGTGGATTTTTGCAAGGAGATCTGGAGTCACAGAATTGAGGAAAACAGGAAACAGAGAGCTTTTTAGAGATCCAGAGGAGCAAGGGAGATCACAGAAAATTTTTCATCAACTGTTCTCTCTACCACGCGGCGGAACCGCGGCATAAAGGCACCTTTGGCAGCGGAAGCGCGGCAGGCTAGAGGAATCAGGGCTTCAATCTTCTCTGGTATCTTTCTTAACTCCTTCTCTCTCTCCTCAAATCCAATAAAATCTATTTTCTGCAGGATTCTTTGCAAAATTGCGCCGCTCAAAAATCTTTTTGCAAAAGTTTTGTGATTGGTTTTGTTTTGCATATTTAATACGGATTTTAAGGGGCAAAGACCAAATCAAGATTAGGTGGGGATTTCATCACCCTTCCTAAGCCCCACAAATCACAAACCGAGCATATAGATCAACCCTTCATTAATTTAAAAAATATCTAGACCAGACTCTAAGGACTGTCGCGCTCAATAAGGACAGAGGAAGGTCGTGGGTAATCTATCGTTTATCCGCATTACTTTTGTAGTGCCTAGGCAAGTGTGACAAAGGCTAGTGGTTTTTAATTAGGCCCACTGTAGTGGTGGTTCCTTCCCGCTTACCTGGCACTTACCTCGCTACAAGGGTAGTACGGAGGCGGTAGAGGATTTATCCTGCGGCTTGTCCTTTGGAAGTCTAGGAGCGGTCTAGAGACTGGACCTAGGTAACCTTAGTTCTAGGGTTGCTTGTGCATTTAGGGAAATTTGTCTTGAGTCCCACTTTTTCAAAACAAGCCAATTTTAAATCACACACACGCTGCCACTTGCACTAAACCCGCTTAGTGCATGCTCGGCTGGACACGGGATCCTAGTGCCCGTCTTGTCCGCGTTCCTGCTATCGACACCGAAGTCGGTACTTCTTCATCTTCTTTTCCCCCACCACACACCACATCGATCGTGATGGACGACCTCCATCTAATTATAACACCACGCTGTCACCACCCGCAGGTGCGCAGAATCCACCGCGCATCTCTCTCCAAGAAAGATGCTATCCTATCCGTGGTCCCCTTCCTACTTGTCTATCTCTTCCACCACCTAACGGGGATAATTTCGAAATTAAACCCCACTACATCAATCTGCTGCCCAAATTTCACGGGCTTGAGTCGGAAGACGCGTACGTTTTCATCACCAAATTCGAAAACGTATGCGCAATGATGGGTACTTCACAATTGACCTTAGATGCTATGCGCTTACGTCTTCTCCCATTCACACTATGCGACTTGGCAGAAAAATGGCTTTATAATACTGCCGCACACTCTATCGCTAATTGGGATGAATTCGTCGTAGCATTTCTTAAGAAGTTTTACCCAAATCATAAGACTGCACATGTTAGGAGCGAGATCAATCAGTTCACCCAGCTTCCCAACGAACCATTTTGGAAGTGCTTTGAACGTTTCAAAGATCTGCTTGTCCAATGCCCCCATCACGGAATACAAAGATGGGATTTATGTCGGATTATATATGAGGGCATTAATCCAGCGACAAAGCAGATGCTTGAAACAATGTGTCAATGCAATTTCATGTCTAAAGATGACGGTGAAGCATGGAAATATCTGGAAGATCTCGCAGAAAGCACTTTGCAGTGGGAAAGCGTAAGACCACCTTCAACTAAGGGAGGTATTCACCAACTCGACGTTTCCATCGCAGTAAAAGCCGAAATGGCAGCGATGCAGAAGAAACTCGATGCTATGGAGAACAAATTTTCATCATTCTCCCTAAATCAGGTTACGCTTCCTAAGACCGTTTGTGGTTGCTGTTCGGATCCTTCACACTTAACGGAAGAATGTCCTATGAATGCATCGTTTCAAGCTAATGCTGCTTTTCAGCAGCGACCTAGAAACGATCCTTATTCTTCCACATATAATCAAGGATGGAGGAATCATCCTAACTTTGCTTGGAATCAAAACCAACAAAGTAATTATCAAAGACCTCCTCCACAGCAACCACAACCACAGAATCAGCCCCCCTTTCAGTCACAGAATTTCCAAAATCCGGCCAACATTTCTACACCACAAGTGGCCGGTATTGACAACTCACTTGCACAAACTTTGGATATGTTCATGAAACAATCCATGCAAAATTCGGCTGATATGAGGTCTTCTATTGATGCCCTAACGAAAAACTCCTCCTCCCATGGTGAGAGTATTAAATCAATAGAAAACCAAATCGCAAAGTTAAACGCCGCATTGAGTGCGAGAGAGAAAGGGAAACTCCCATCTCAACCCCTACCGAATCCTGGCCATTCACAAAGTCATAATGTGAATGCCGTCACTACGTTGAGATCGGGGAGAGTGCTGAATAACCAAGTGGGCGAGCAGGTTGATGATAGTGACACATTTGATACCCCTTCTTCTTCTTCTTCCCCTAACTCGTCTAGTCTCCCACCTTCATCCGAGCCTATTCTCCGTTTTCCCCAAGGCTCAAACATTTCGCCAAATCTATCTAAGTCGATGCCCACTCCAATTTTGGGATCGAATCAGTCGCCACAGTCTTCTCCACAAACGTTGGACCCAAAACTTATTGATCGTGCTCCATTTCCAAACCGATTAAGGGCCAACCGACCTAACCCGCAAATGGAGAAGATTGTGGAAATGTTTAAGCAAGTTAGCGTGAATATTCCTCTTCTAGATGCTATTCAACAAGTCCCATCTTATGCAAGAATCCTTAAAGACTTGTGCACTAGGAAGAGAAAAACTCAAGTGCCTAAAAAGGTTTTCATGACGAGTAATGTTAGCACAGCTTTTACCCAACAAATACCAAAGAAACGTAAGGACCCCGGCTGTCCTACAATCTCTATTTCTATTGGGGCTAAAAATATAAATCGTGCTTTACTCGATCTAGGCGCTAGCGTCAACTTGCTTCCTTATTCGGTATACGAGCAGTTAGGAATTGGAGAGTTAAAACCCGCCCATTGTACTCTTCAAATGGCTGATCGATCTATCACCAAACCTCGGGGCGAACTAGAGGATGTGTTAATTAAAGTCGGGGAATTCATATTTCCCGTGGACTTTATTGTTTTAGATACACAGCCTGTGGCAAACCCACGCAATCAAATCCCGGTGATACTTGGTCGACCCTTCCTAGCAACTTCTAACGCTGTGATTAATTGTCGTAACGGTTCTATGAACTTATCCTTCGGGAAAATGACAATTGAGCTTAATATTTACAAGCTAGGAAGTCAGCCATCAGAACCTTCTGCTCATTTGCTGGACGTTTGTTCCATCCACGAGATAGCTCCCGAAAGCTGCATGGATGAGGAACTTTGCTTTGATGTTCTCGACAACACTAATGAGACATCGTTTGATCTTGCACCACTTCACAGTGAGGATATGTTCAATGAGTCCGACCTTGAGATTGAACCCTTTGACTCGTTGCAAAAGTCAGCAGCACTTTCCGAGTCAATATCTTATGCAAGTTTTGAACCTCTTAAGGAGTCCGAGTATCATTCCGTTACCCCTCCTTCTATTGTCTCTCCGCCAATTCTTGATCTCAAACCGCTACCTTCTCATCTTAAATATGCATATTTAGGAGAGAATGAGACTTTGCCAGTGATTATTTCCGCTTCTCTAGCCTTAGAGCAAGAGAATGCACTTTTGGCAGTGTTGAGATCGAATCGGGAAGCATTTGGTTGGACAATGGCCGACATCAAAGGGATTAGTCCCTTAATTGTTGAACATCACATACATCTGATGGATGAAGCCAAACCAACCCGAGACCCACAAAGACGGTTAAATCCCGTTATGAAGGAGGCGGTAAAGAAAGAAATCGTCAAGTGTCTTGATAGTGGAATAATTTACCCCATATCTGATAGTCAATGGGTAAGTCCAATTCATGTGGTCCCTAAAAAGTCTGGCATCATGGTCATCACTAACGAGGCTAACGAGTTAATCCAAACACGCACCCAAACTGGGTGGCGCGTATGTATCGATTACAGGAAACTCAATGCCGCGACGAGGAAAGATCACTTCCCTCTACCTTTCATTGACCAGATGTTAGAACGATTAGCGGGACACGAATACTATGTTTCTTGGACGGATACTCTGGTTACAACCAGGTCCCCATCGCCGAAAAGGATCAAGATAAAACCACTTTTACTTGTCCTTTCGGAACTTTTGCTTATAGACGCATGCCCTTTGGGTTATGCAACGCTCCCGCTACATTTCAGCGGTGCATGATGGGGATATTTTCAGATATGGTGGAAAATTTTCTAGAAATTTTTATGGACGATTTCTCCATTTTTGGGGACTCCTTTGAGGACTGCCTTCGTAATCTTGACGCTGTTCTTACCCGCTGTAAGGATAAGAACTTGACTTTGAATTGGGAAAAATGTCATTTTATGGTTCAAGAAGGTATTGTACTTGGACATATAATTTCACATAAAGGCATTGAGGTAGACAGAGCTAAAATAGATGTCATTCAAAACCTCCCTCGTCCCAATTGCGTCAAAGATATACGATCCTTCCTTGGTCATGCAGGATTTTATAGGAGATTTATTAAGGACTTTAGCAAAATTGCTAGACCCTTAACCCTTCTATTGGCCAAGGACACTACATTTCACTTCGATTCGGATTGTGAGGCTGCTTTTGAATCACTTAAAGAATCACTCACTACAGCCCCCGTTCTATCATCTCCGGATTGGAACCACCCGTTCGAGCTTATGTGTGACGCATCAGATTTTGCTATTGGTGCTGTCTTGGGACAGCATATTGATAAGATGCCACATGTAATTTACTATGCAAGTAGGACCCTGAATGATGCATAAATAAATTACACAACTACCGAGAAAGAACTCTTAGCAGTTGTATTTGCAATAGAGAAATTCAGGCCCTACTTGATTGGCTCGCCTATTGTGGTTTACACAGATCACTCCGCCCTCCGACATCTTTTAACGAAGAAGGATGCAAAAGCCAGGCTAATACGTTGGATCCTATTGTTACAAGAATTTGATCTTGTTATCAAAGACAAGAGTGGATGTGAAAACGTAGTAGCAGACCATCTTTCACGCATCACTTCTTCGCCAACTGTGACCGTGCCGATAAATGACTCATTTCCCGACGAACAGCTCTTGAATGTATCCTACGAACCTTGGTTCGGAGATATCGTGAACTATCTTGCGACGGGACTTATACCTAGCGATTGGTCGAAACAAGACAAACTTCGGTTTTTATCCCAAGTAAAATATTTTTACTGGGATGAACCATATCTATTCAAGTATTGTTCCGATCAAATCATTCGCAGGTGTGTCCCTAACGATGAATTCAAGAGCGTGTTATCATTTTGTCATGATCAGGCGTGCGGCGGTCACTTTGGACCTCGAAAAACGGCGGAGAAAGTTTTGCAATGTGGCTTTTATTGGCCAACATTATTTAAAGATGCATTTGAGCATTGCAAAACTTGTCCGCGATGTCAGCATTTGGGTCGGATTTCACGTAGGAATGAGATGCCGCTCCAATCTATCTTGGTTGTGGAAATATTTGATGTTTGGGGTATTGATTTTATGGGCCCTTTTCCCAACTCCTTTGGGAATCTATATATCTTGTTAGCAGTTGATTATGTCTCGAAGTGGGTGGAAGCTATACCGTGTCGCACTAATGACAACAAAGTTGTCATTAAGTTCCTTAAAGAAAACATCTTCTCGCGATTCGGACACCCTCGCGCTATCATTAGCGACAACGGGACACATTTCTGCAATAGGTCTTTCGAGGCCTTGATGCGGAAATATTCAATCACTCACAAGCTTTCTACGCCCTATCACCCCCAAACAAGCGGGCAGGCTGAGATCTCAAATAGGCAGATCAAACAGATATTGGAGAAGACGGTTTCGAAAAACCGTAAGGATTGGTCAACCAAATTGACGGATGCTCTTTGGGCATTCCGCACCGCTTATAAGACCGATCTTGGTATGTCTCCTTACCGTCTTGTGTTTGGGAAGGCATGTCACCTCCCTGTTGAGATTGAACATAAGGCAATGTGGGCTATTAAAGAGCTTAATTTTGATCTTGATCATGCTGGCGGCTTTCGGAAGCTGCAATTAAATGAGCTAAGCGAACTCCGCGATGAAGCTTACGATAATGCGGTGATAGTAAAGAATAGGACTAAAGTGTTTCACGATAAAAATCTTTCTAGAAAAACCTTCACATCGGGGCAACAAGTCCTTCTTTATGATTCACGTCTCCATCTTCATCTGGGTAAGCTTAAATCTCGTTGGAAAGGACCTTTTGTGGTGCGGTATGTACACCCGCACGGGGCGGTTGAAGTCGAAAATTTGAAAAACGGTTCGATTTTTAAAGTAAATGGGCATAGATTAAAACCGTATTTTTCTGCTGACCCCGCGGAGGAGCTCCTGTTTTTACAGGAGCCGCTTTATCAAAACTAAATTTCCTCCGCCTCACCTCCATATTTTTTAAAAAACATTTTCTCATTTTAAAAATGGAGGTGAGTAAAAAATGATTTGATTGAATATCTGTGCGTGTCAAAGAATAAGTTTGGGGGAATTTATCATTTAACTATTATTTTACCCCTTGTATCTCTCCCTTAGTATACAGGTCCATGTTCTCAAAAGGCTGCATCAGTAAGGACACTGCTGAAAACAGGTTTGGGGGGGAGGTTTGTATTCACTGAATTATCTTTGACACCGGGCATTAAAAAAAAAATTAATAATAATAAAAAAAAAATTATAACAAAAGAATAGAAAGTGAAACATTACATCCAAAAGATAGGAATAGTTTAAGAAAACCAAGAAAATTAGAAGTTTTCTTATACGAACTAGTAATAAGTAGTTATGAGCTGTTGTCCCAAGGGTTAGTAAGATAGAGGAAGCCACTAATCTGAGGATAAAAATAAGTCTGAAAAATAGTTTCTATTCTGGAAGCCAAACATTTGAATGTTGATACCCTACTATATGCACTTACACACGTCTTGAAACTCGGGATAGTAGAGGATACCTTGAAATGCTCTTGTCTAAAAGCCAAAGTATGAAGGAAATGATGAAGAAAATATAAAATGGTGAAAAGAAAAAAATGAACACTGGTTTTGTATCGCCAAGGTAGCAATAAAAAAATATAGCGAGGGTGCCTCTTCACCTAGTGCCCTAAGGCCAACTGGTCTGGGAGTCACTGCTAAGCCTTAGGTGGTGCAAGACAAGGAAAATATTATCACCAAATCAGCAAGCACATGAGTAATCGGTCGGTTAGTACCTCAAGAAGTATTAACGGTCGCATGAAAATGTGTAAGCAATTCTAAGTATTCATCAAAGAAAAAGTACTAAGGTAGATGGACAAGAGTATGATAGCTTGAATTGAATTCTCTGAGTGTAGGGATGTTCTTTACACACACGTGGGGTTATATGATCAACGTTTGGACAAAAGGTAGGAATGAAGAATAAAGACGATGTTTTATTGAGGGATGATGTGATTTCTAACATTTTTTCATGACTATTAAGATAGGGCTCATGACAACTGAAAAGCTAGTATAGTTGGAAACTCTTCTTTTCAAAGTATTTCTTTTATGGTTCTTATCTTTATATGTAAATTTCACCATCTTTCTTTTGTTATAGGATTTTGTGGGTGTAATCCGCTGAAAACCCTCAGGAGACAACACTCCTCCTACTAGGGACACCTAGAGGTTTAACGGCTTGTTGCACATGCTCAGTGCAATCGTGTCTGCCTACGAAAGTGTGCCTAGTTTTCTCTTTTCTTTTTCTCCTCTTAAATAAACTAATTTGCTCGGGACGATCAAAGATAAGTTTGGGGGTATTTGTTCAGTCGATAAAACTGCACATTTGTAGTACATTTTTCCTACCATTTTTATATCAAAAAAGGACTTTATTATAATATATTATACATATGAGGGTTTATGTGTAAAAACGTTATTTTCCATGTGTTAATATATTTTAATTATCATTTGGTAGGAAAATGTATGCAAATAATATTATTGGTCTAATCCTAGTAGAACAAAGTCTACTAAAATCTTATATGAGTTGTTGTGCAGATTATTTCCAAGTTGTTATGAAGGATTTAACAAACAAATCAATTTGTTGAAGAATATTTTCCAAATTAAAGAGCAAACTTGGAGACTAAGTCTGGAAGCAGCCGAGAAAATATTTTCAGATTCTGAAGATGTTTAGGAATGCCAAATGTCACCATCAGAGAGCCCAAGAGAAACGACAGAGAGATCCCAACCATGGGCCGCGGAACCGCCGCAATGAAGAGGAGAGAGAATGTAATATTTTGGGAGATTTTCAAATGCTGAATTTTACCAACTTCTCAACAAAAAGATTCTGGCTTCGCATTATAAAAAGGCACCGAGGGCCTCTTGGAAAAGCTATCAAGCCGAAGAGATCACGAAGCTCCCGACGCTCACGCATCCAGGCTGATCATCGACTGTTCGACTACCTCCCTAGGAAAGATCGAGAAGCAAATCAAGTTTTGTAATCATTTTCTATGGATTAAAAGTGTAGTTGAAGGAGTTGATTAATAAAGGTAGTTTTTATTTAATTGTTTGTTTTCTTTTACATTATGTTTTCCATCTCTTTCTTTTCATATTCTTCTCCCAACATGCGCGAGTAATTCTCCGCTTGTTAGGGTTCGTAGGATTAGGGTAGGCTAATGAACGATGAAAAATATCTAAACCCTTTTTAAGTCCTATAAAGTTTAGGAACTTTATCAAAATAATCATTAACATCCTAATCGGGCGCGCTAGCAATTCTTTACTAGTTCCGACCGCGATTAGAGATTAGATTAATGATTGTTTTGGTAAAGGCTAGATATGAACGGAGTTCCGTGTCGAGATAAGGGTTAAGAGTGGGATTCCTTTTCCCTCCAGAAACCCTAATCTACACGCATCGCCGTCGTTCTAGTTCTAAATCTATTAATGGATAAAAAGGGTAACTTTAATTAATCATTCATAACTACTAAATCCTAACGAACCCTACAAGCCCTTCTTATTATAATTAATCACATCTTTAAACTATTCTAGATCTATATTTACATTCTTATTAAACGTAGATCTAGAAACCATCCTACAACCATTCTTATTTCTTTCTCCTTTTCAACACATCTAAAGTAAAATTAAAAGGTTCCACGTTTCCCAGAGGACGACCCGTACTCATCTCGGTCTAGCTACGTGCGACACCGTTATTGATTGCGGTTAAACTAAAAACACGATTTTTCGTAACAATCAAGTGTGTAGCATCTGCCAGTTATTGCTAAAGGAGTCACTCCCGGTGAAGGGATCTCGGTCCTTTCCTTATCAAATAAGGTGCAGGATATATCATATATACCGCTGTGCAAAGCAAGAACTGTAGCTACCCTTTTTATTTTGAAATTCGATTCTACAACATCTTAGGTTTCTTTTATTTCATTAATCATATTAATGAAGTCCCATCATTTAAATACCTAAACATCACAGATAAATACGACGTACACTTATGCCATCCGCATTCGCCTCGATGTCCCCTCGTGCACCGTTAGGTTAGGTAACTAACGGCAGAGCGGGGCAGGGCTAGCGCGGGTGTAAAACATAAGTAACGCCTATATAATATATCATATATACTATATACGGTATCTATCACAGAACATCACATGATCACATCACAGATATCGCAGCAGAAGAATCATATGAAATATTGGATATACTAGGACGTCCGTGTTTTCAATACGAGCCAGTATAAAACACGGATTCCACGGTCGCGATGAATAGCAAAACCCACACCCCTAGACCCCTACGAGAGCGGCAAGCAACCCTACCAATTCTAGAGTTAGGAGACCCGGACTCGACTCCTCGAGTTGGTCTCCCACTGGACTCTAGAACCCGGTTACTTGTGATCCCCTCCTTGGGTCTATCCTAGTGCGGAAAAGTAAATAATATACAAATGGTGACATCATCCGCAACCTGGAAGTGCCCCAATAAAAGAATATTACATACAAGATTTTACATGAATGAAAATGAAAAACACTCATCTCACATAAAACCCCCGGCTATTCATACACGACGATCCAATATAACATATCCAGCAACACATAACATCACATGTCATCAACGTAAGTAAATATGCGCATCCCAATTGTCGTTGACATATAGCAACGAAACCGGCGATATCACATATTACACTTACGGTCGCAGAAAAGAAAGTGTAAAACTACAACAGTTGGAATCCGCAATCTATATAGACATCGCATGCCTAACCAAATGAATTCCTTAGACATCGCATGCCTAACAATTATAAACCCCGCATTTTAGTCTCATTATCGAAAACTCTTTTCAATATCAAGCCGGGAATTCAACAGGATTCCCGACATCCTGATCGAATGCTCGTCGCAAACTTCAGTAAGCGACCGCACCTCCGATACCGTCGACGAAGTGCACCAAGGCGGAACACCGCTACCGTAAGCACCCGAACGGATGCTTTCGGCGACGGGGTTCTCCTACAATCACTTGGTCGGGGTTAAGGGATGTAGCTGTCTAATAAGTTTACCCGGCGAGTATCCGCGTACGCTACGTGATTGCGACGGACTTTTAATCACATCAAAATTCCGTGGCAACCGATCAAGTGAGACTAAACCGCTAGATTTATAACATTCATTCAGTTATCTCATAACTTCTTGTGAATTCCAATTATTGTATCACATTCCGAATAAGATAGAAAATGTTAAACTTTCCGATCGAACAATCGAACACCCAAGTTTTCCCGAAACAGCTCAACTCATGAAATAAGTTCAAAGACATTCACTTCGTGCCTCAGTACCAACGGTCCAGCCGTAGAAGGGTCAAGCCAACGCCTCACATGTGGCACGCCGTACTGCCCTAAACCCTAAGGTTCAAAGGGCAGTTCAAGACGGTCACATAATCGAGTTAAGGTTTGTTGTCTTCTAGAGGGTCCATCGCGTTACTTGCACTACTTAGAACGTCTTTAAACCTCGGAAAAATTCAACACTTGGAAATTTTCCGGCAGGGGAAAAGTTGGGTATCTATATCCGGTCGAACTTTTTAACATATTCAAAAATTATCCGGAAAGGCACACAGACATAATTAGACAATCCGATCGATACACCGAGTCCCCAATACAACCCAGAAAATTCAACTCTTGAATAAATATTAAAAATTTCCAGGAAAACCAGCACTGGAAACTAAGAATTACTGTGCAAAATTCTTTATACAATGAGGCCGTACGGCCGCGGAACCGCCGCACGAGCCATGCTCGTGCCGCGGAACCGCGACGACTTAGTGGAATTGGGCTGTCGAATTTCACAGTAACTCTTAGATATTCCTGCCGGTTTTTCTGCATATTTTTAATATGGAAAAAACCCAGTTTTTCAAAATTGTCTAGAGAGCAAATTTGCGTTTGGGTTTTAATTCGATCGGACTTCTAATTCCGTCTACGCATCGTCTAAGGCTCTAGCTATGCTCTGATACCACTGTAGGGTTCCTAGGCACTCTCAAGAGGTCTCACAAGGCATCAACCATGCCAATTTCAAATTTTACAAGTGCCGAGAGACCCTAATACGGATCGTTAACTAGATATTTAGGCTATGCGATGCAACTAGTTAACAATTTAACTAAAAGAACGGAAATACAACCATTTTAGATCCGGTCCTCCACCTCCTTAGCTCCACAATGAAGTCTCCTCGCTGTCTAAATGGAAACCCGGGCTCTAGCGTCGGCTTCATCGGAGAAATGGGCGGGTAAGGTCGTCGGCTTCGTGCCGAAGATGATCTACGTCGAGGCATCACAAGATCAAGCTCCCACTTCACCAAGTCATGAAACTTGTGAAGAAAACACCCTTTACTACTTTGCAAGAGGTAGAGGATGAAGAAATAGGAGGTGGGTTCACTTTAGAATTGGATTTCTCACTCAATTGCTCAAGTTGCCATTGATGGAGCAAGCTTTCTTCATGTTGATGATGAAGAAGAAGAAGAAGGAATATTATGATAAGTCTATTAAAAAGGAAATGAAAAAGAATACTTATCATAATAATAACCATGGTCAAGTGTAGAGAATGAACTAGGGTTATGTGGAATGGTTAGGGTTAAGCATGAGACAAAATGGTCACTTAGTCAAAGCTTCATGAAGCTTCAAAATCTAACAAAAAAAGCCACCATTTTCTTTCATTATCTTTTCCATAAAGAAAGAAATAAATAAATGAATAAATAAATAAAAGGAAAACCCTAACCATTACACAAACATGGTTTAATCTTTACACATACTCAAGTATGCATGTATCATCAAACATGATACAAACTTGTGTACAAAAGTATATCACATATACAATGTGCAGAAATCAAGTGAGAAAATCCATTTAAAGTGAACCAATACTAGTTAATGCAAAGTAATATATCAAATATATAATTATGCATTAAATCATTAAATCAACACTTGATTCAATGATCCGGTCATGTCGCACACAACCGACTAGTATACAATGTATCGTTTTATCGAATCAATCCTTGATTCGATAACTAGGTTATATCGCATATAACCATTCGACACATTCATCGTGAGAATGAAATACGGTATCATATACACGCATTATTCTCGGTCCCGCACATATCTCATATGCGCTCCTATTTCGTTTCGCTTGAGCCAGGAAACCTCTGTGTAGGACTCTAAAGACTCGTCAATACGCCGGCAGCAGATGATGATCATATCAAACACCCACAAGCCGCAAGCGGTCTTCTAAACGTAACGGCCACCCGAGTATTGAGCGATTAGAAGATCGACAAGCAAGCCCGCTCATACTCCTGTGAATCCAACCAGTAACACTTACCGTACAGTCCGGTCTGTTCGTCTGATATGTCGCATATCTCGCCTAGGGGTGGTAAACGTCATACCCCAATAGCTCGATAAGTCGTGTCGATATGAGGTCTATAACAGTTCGAGAAACTACTGGTAACACTTACCAGTAAATCTCAGCAACCCTGGCCAGGGATTTCCGGTTATAGCCAATCGAACACAGCGCAACATCAACCCCCTATACCGGGAGAGACGAATCCCCTCCTATCGCTCATTGCCTCCATGTGACTCGGGACTGTACCCAAAAACCACCATTTTGCACGCCCTCTTGGACGTGGTAAGGTGGAAATCAAAGCACAGTGGGAACCACACAAGACTCTATGACGATCTCGGGTCAACAGACTACTCTGTACCAGTGTCACCAGAGAACTGCCATCTGACGTATGGTATAATACCATCTGGGAGTTCTCGGCGAGTCCGTCCAGTGTACCCAGTCTCCACTGAGCACCCGTATATCATCTCTGATGTCAAACACCAATGGATATGGGATCATCCATCGCCCATCTGTATGGGTCGAGAAGGTATACGCTAGTCTACTCTGGTATATCGATGTCCTGTCTCGATATACCCACGACTAGGGACCTTGAAGGATGTACTTATGGACTACCATGTCCCCACTAGTATGATCCGCATCATAGTCCAGATGGTCAAGTACACATCCTAAGGGCTTTACCAACATGTAACAGGGAGACAATCAGTGTACACGTTAAGGTAAAGAGCAACCAGATAGCATACTATCATGTCGAGCAAGAAAGTCCTCCCTATATATGTCCAAGCATCCACTACAATATACATCCTATGTATAGTAATGGCCTCTAGGGCATACATATAACTAACATTAACGAAGTTAAAACCCCGATCGAACCCGAAAACGTCAAACGACCCCCTCCCTGGACTTTTTTCAAAATCTGGGTTTTTTCAGAATTAAAAATACCTAAAAATACAGCAGGGATTTCTAAGCATTACGGTGCAGAATTGGTGACGTCATCCGTACGGAACGCCACTGTTCCGTGGCAATACCTTGCTTGTGCCGCGGAACCGCGGCCGTACAGTGAGTTCTTGACTTTGGGTTTGCACAGTAATACTTTTATCTGATAGTAATATTTTATGGATATTTTTAAACTGACTCAAGTGTTGAGTATTCTGGGGATCCTTTTGTATTCATCGATTCGATCGGAAGCTTTAATTTCGTATTGTTATTCCGGATAATTTAGAAAGTATTAAAATGTTCGAACGTAAATCATTAACTCAATTTTTTCCGGCACGAAAAACATTCAAGTGTTGAATTTTTCTCGGGTTTAAATCTTTCGGAAATACGTGCATGTGACGCGATGGACCCTCTAGAAGACAACAAACCTTAACTCGATTATGTGACCGTCTTGAACTGCTCTTTGAACCTTAGGGTTTGGGGCAGTACGGCGTGCCACATATGAGGCGTTGGCTTGACCCTTCTACGGCTGGACCGTTGCTACTGTGACGTATTCTGGAATTTTTGAACTCCGCTCAAGTGTTGAGCTATTTAGGAAATCTTGGGTATTTGATTATTCGATCGGAAAGTTTAATACTGTCTATTTATCTGGAATGTGATACAATATGTGGAATTCACACAGGTTAGGCATGAAATGCGAAATATGTGATATTTCGGATTTACGATGTCTAAAGAGATTATGGATTCCAAATGTTGTAGTTTTACACTTTCTTTTCTGCGACCGTAAGTGTAATATATGATATCGCCGGTTTCATTGCTATATGTCAACGACAATTATGATGCGCATATTTACTTACGTTGATGACATGTGATGTTCTGTGTTGCTGGATATGTTATATTGGATCGTCGCATTTTGAATAGCCGGGTTTTTTTTATGTGAGATGAGAGTTTTTATTTTCATTCATGTAAAATTAAATGTATGTAATATTCTTTTATTGGGGCACATCCGGGATGAGGTCGTTGTCACCATTTGTATATTATTTACTTTTCTGTACTAGGATAGACCCAAGGAGGAGAGCACAAGTAACCGGGTTCTAGAGTCCGGTGGGAGACCAACTCGAGGAGTCGAGTCTGGGTCTCCTAACTCTAGAATTGGTAGGGTTGCTTGCCGCTCTCGTAGGGGGTCTAGGGGTATGGTTTTGGCTATTCATCGCGACCGTGGAATCCATGTTTTATAGAGGCTCAAAATAAAACACGGACATCCTAGTATATCCAATGTTTCATATGTTTCTTCTGCTGCGATATCTGTGATGTGATCATGTGATGTGCTGTGATAAATACTGTATATAGTATATATGATACATTATATAGGCGTTACTTATGTTTTACATCCGCGCTAGCCCTACCCCGCTCTGCCGTTAGTTACCTAACCTAACGGTGCATGAGGGGACATCGAGGCGAATCCGGATGGCATAAGTGTACGTCGTATTTATCTGTGATGTTTAGGTGACTTAAATGATGGGACTTCATTAATGTGATTAATGAAAGAAAAGAAACCTAAAAGATGTTGTAGAATCAAATTTTTTAAAAGGGTAGCTACAGTTTTTCTTTGCATAGCGGTATATATGATATACCCTGCACCTTATTCGATAAGGAAAGAGCCGAGATCCCTTCACCGAGAGTGACCTCTTTAGCAAAACTGGCAGATGCTACAACACTCGGTTTGTTTTTGATTGTTTTTGGAGTTTTGCTTTGCATAGTGATATATATGATATATCCTGCACCTTATTCGATAAGGAAAGAGCCGAGATCCCTTCACCGGGAGTGACCTCTTTAGCAAAACTGGCAGATGCTACAACACTCGGTTTGTTTTTGATTGTTTTTGGAGTTTTGCTTTGCATAGTGATATATATGATATATCCTGCACCTTATTCCAAAAGGAAAGAGCCGAGATCCCTTCACCGGGAGTGACCTCTTTAGCAAAACTAATGAAAGCCTTAAAATCACTCCATTTCAAAAATTCACTAGATTCTACAACGATATCAAGTTCATTACGCAATAGGTTTTCAGAAAAACCTGTCATAGCCCTCCGTTATTTCAGATAAATCCTACTTAGTATTCGTGATACGTTTATTGGCCTGCGTCAAGGCGTAGTGTGCGGTAGCTAACTAGTATTTATCTTCTTATGCATATGATGCAGATTGGATTAGGGTAGTCGTGCGACTTTGTTGGCCTGCGTCAAGGGTCGTACAGGTAGGTTTAATTCAATCAGGAAATGACGGGTTGAACTTGACTAGCGCAATATGGTTTGTTGGCCTGCGTCAAGGTCATGGGACGCTAGGGGAAAAATATTATCGGGAATTTCAAGTGTTGAAATTTGTAATGAGATTGCATACCTTCTATGAGATAGTTGTACCCCGATACCCACTGCGAATAATTGTTACTTCCGGGAGAGTTTTACACAGGACAATTAGCCGATCAAGTAGGTGTCTAGAAAGGTGTCAACGGGGTTACGCCTCTGGGAAAATGAGGTTTACTTTAATTAGGTCTGTGCGAAAGCACGGGGAACCTCCCTCAATGTACCGACACTGGCCTGGCTGAAAGATTGGCGATATTGTAGGGTGTAATTAATCCCGGCTAGTCTTTCCTTTTAGAGTTTGAAGGAAGATTTGATAAAAACAGTGGGAGCCATCCTGATTAGATAAAATAATAACCTGTTAGTTATATGTATGCCCTAGAGGCCATTACTGTACATAGGATGTATATTGTAGTGGATGCTGGGACATATATAAGGAGAACTTTTTTGCTCGACATGATAGTATGCTATCTGGTTACTCTTTACCTTAACGTGTATACTGATTGTTTCTCTGTTACATGTTGGTAAAGCCCTTAGAATGTGTACTTGACTACCTGGACTATGATGCGGATCATACTAGTGGGGACATGGTAGTCCATAAGTACATCCTTCAAGGTCCCTAGTCGTGGGTGTATCGAGACGGGGCATCGATATACCAGAGTAGACTAGCGTATACCTTCTCGACCCATACAGATGGGCGATGGATGATCCCATATCCATTGGTGTTTGACATCAGAGATGATATACGGGTGCTCAGTGGAGACTGGGTACACTGGACGGACTCGCCGAGAACTCCCAGATGGTATTATACCTTATGTCAGATGGCAGTTCTCTGGTGACACTGGTACAGAGTAGTCTGTTGACCCGAGATTGTCATAAAGTCTTGTGTGATTCCCACTGTGCTTTGATTTCCACCTTACCACGTCCAAGAGGGCGTGCAAAACGGTGGCTTTTGGGTACAGTCCCGAATCACATGGAGGCAATGAGCGATAGGAGGGGATTCGTCTCTCCCGGTATAGGGAGTTGATGTTGCGCTGTGTTCGATTGGCTATAACCGGAAATCCCTGGCCAGGGTTGCTGAGATTTACTGGTAAGTGTTACCAGTAGTTTCTCGAATTGTTATAGGCCTCATATCGACACGACTTATCGAGCTATTGGGGTCTGACGTTTACCACCCCTAGGCGAGATATGCGACATATCAGACGACGAGACCGGACTGTACGGTAAGTGTTACTGGTTGGATTCACAGGCGTCTGATCGGGCTTGCTCGTCGATCTTCTGATCGCTCAATACCCGGGTGGCCGTTACGTTTAGCAGACCGCTTGCGGCTTGTGGGTGCTTGATATGATCATCATCTGCTGCCGGCGTATTGACGAGTCTTTAGAGTCCTACACAGAGGTTTCCTGGCTCAAGCGAAACGAAATAGGAGCGCATATGAGATATGTGCGGGACCGAGAATAATGCGTGTATATGATACCGTATTCTATTCTCGCGATGAATGTGTCGAATGGTTGTATGCGATATAACCTAGTTATCGAATCAAGGATTGATTCGATAAGCCGATACATTGGATATTAGTCGATCATATGCGATATGACCGGATCGTTAAATCAAGTGTTGATTTAATGATTTAATGTATAATTATATATTTGATATATTACTTTGCATTAACTAATATTTGTTCACTTTAAATGGATTTTCTCACTTGATGTGCACATTGTATATGTGATATAGTTTTGTGCACTTGTATGTATCATGTTTGATGATACATGTTTACTTGAATTTGTGTAAAGATTAAACCATGGTTATTTAAATGGTTAGGGTTTTAATTTTCATATCTATTTATTTATTTATGTATTATGGAAATGATAATGAGAAAAATGGTGGCTTTCTTTGTTTGTTCATGAAGCTTCATGAAGCTTTGACTAAAGTGACCATTTTGTCTCATCCTTAACTCTAACCATTTCACTTAACCTTAGTTCTCTCTCTACACTTAACCATGGTTATAGTTATGATAAGAATAATCTTTTTTCTATTTTTCTCATTATTCTTATGATATTCTATCATCATCTTCTTCTTCTTCTTCAAGAAGAAAACCTTGCTTTCATCAATGGTGATTTGATGAAAAGAGTGAGAAATCCAATTCTAAAGTGAACCCACTTCCTATTTCTTCATCCTCTACCACTTGCCAAGTAGTATAGGGTGTTTTCTTCACAAGTTTCATGACTTGGTGAAGTTGGAGCTTGATCTTGTGTTGCCTCGACGTAGATCATCTTCGACATCGAAGCCGACGACCAAGCCCGCCCATTTCTCCGATGAAGCCGACGTTAGAGCCCGGGATTCGATTTGGACAGCAAGGGGACTTCATCACGGAGCTATGGAGGTGGAGTACCGGATCTACAAAGGTTATATTTCCGTTAACTTACTTAAGTTGTTAACTAGTTGCTTGTTTCGCCTAAACTCTAGTCAACGATCCGTATTAGGGTTTCTCGGCACTTGTAATTTTTGAAATTGGCATGGTTGATGCCCTGTGAGACCTCATTAGTGTGCCTAGGAACCCTACATAACCAATCTGATCTTACAAGAGCATACGCTAAAGTGTTTTCTTCTCTCTCTCTCCAGGTAGCGACTATATCATGCCTTAATCAAGATAATAATATAGATGTATTGACCGATCCCGCATATTATACTGTGCTGGGGAACGTTGGTTCCGTTCTTTCTTATAAGAGTTATAAGACTGAACAGGATATAGGGGAATACCAGGATTCCCATGCCACCCGAATGAAGAAAGTACATGTTGATGCATTTTCTTCGGGTGTGTTCGTTACAGAGAACTGTTTCTCCATTTGCTCTACGTCTTGGGTATTAGATACCGGGTCAGGATCCCATATATGTAATCAGTTACATGGGCTTAGGAAAGGTAGAGAACTTGGAGAAGGTGATAAAGACATAAGGGATGGAAATGGTGCAATTGTTGCAGCTAAAACCATCGGGGAATATCACCTTGTATTGCCAACTGGTAATACATTGATTCTGAACGAATGCTATTACATGCCGAACCTGATATGCAACATTATATCGGTTTCTATGTTGAGTAAAGAGGGATATAATTTTGTATTATTGGATAATGTTATGAACATTTTCCTTAACCAAAGGTTGGTTGGATCAGGCACGTTGTGCAATGGCATTTATGTTCTAAATCAATCAACAGTTCTGAGCATAACAAACACACACAAGAGGAAGAGTTCAGAAATGAACGAATCCTTCTTGTGGCATTGTAGACTGGGTCACATCAATGCGACACAACTAGCTAAGTTGCATAAGGATGGATATTTGAATCCGTTTGAATTTTCATCTTATAACACTTTCCGGTCATGTCTCAAAGGCAAGATGACCAAAACTCCGTTTACGGGACACGGAGAGAGAGTTACGGAACTCTTGGGACTGGTACATAGTGATGTATGCGGCCCCATGTCTACACATGCCAGGAATGGTTCTGCGTACTTCATTACATTCACTGACAATCTCTCTAGATTCGGATATGTGTTCCTGATGAAACATAAATCAGAAGTTTTTGAGAAATTTAGAGAATATAAACAAGAAGTCAAGAACCAAACTGGAAAAAGTATTAAAATCCTTCGACCTGATCGAGGAGGAGAATACTTGAGCAATGAATTCCTGGACTTCCTAAAAGAGAATGGGATTCTCTCTCAGCTAACTCCCCCATATACACCACAGCACAACGGTGTATCGGAACGGAGGAACCGCACCCTATTAGATATGGTGCGCTCTATGATGAGCACAACTGAGTTACCTATTTCCTTCTTGGGGTATGCACTGGAAACAACTGCAGACCTATTGAATATGGTTCCCACCAAATCTGTGCCAACCACTCCATATGAGATATGGAAAGGAAAGAGACCATGTCTTAATTATGTTAAGATATGGGGTTGTCCGGCCTATGTAAAAACGCAAAATCGGGACAAACTCGCGGCAAGTTCCATTCTGTGTATAAGTTTATTGGATATCCCAAACATTCGCGCGGGTATATCTTCTACCAAACCGAGGAACAAAAAGCATATGTTTCTCGACATGCCACCTTTTTAGAAAAGGAATTTCTTGAAAAAGAGATTAGTGGCATGGAGGTAGAACTGGAAGAGGTTCTAGCAATACAGACTATGACAGAAGATTTGGTTGAACCGGAGGATTCGGTAGTTCCCAACGAACCTCAGCCTCTCCGCCGATCTAGTAGGGTTCCTCACCCACCTGAGAGATACTACGGTTTTCTCATGGATGGTGGGAGCGAGGATTGCATCATGGTTGATGATGACCCAACTAGCTTCGAGCAGGCCATCACGAGTGGGGACTCAGTGAAATGGCTGGATGCAATGCGGTCCGAGATGGAATCCATGTACACCAACAAAGTATGAACTTTGGAAGATGCTCCTGAAGGGGTAAAACCCATTGGGAGCAAGTGGATCTTCAAGAAAAAACTTGGTGTAGATGGGAAAGTGGAGACTTTCAAAGCTAGACTTATTGCAAAGGGTTTTCGTCAAAGACCAGGTGTGGACTATGACGAAACCATTTCTCCAGTGGCTATGCTTAAATCCATCTGGATCATGCTTGCCATCGCTGCATATCACGACTACGAAATCTGGCAAATGGATATTAAGACCTCCTTTCTAAACGGTGATTTAGAAGAGTGCGTGTACATGACTCAGCCAGAGGGCTTCGTAGATAGTGGGAGCAGCGGGAAGGTGTGCAAGCTGCTTAAATCCATTTATGGATTAAAGCAAGCATCGCGGATTTGGAACATCTGCTTCGACGTCGTTATCAAAGAGTTTGATTTCGTCAAAAACGTAGATGAACCTTGTATCTACAAGAAGGTGGCAGAGAGTAAGGTTGTCTTCCTCGTATTGTACGTAGACGACATACTCTTGATAGGAAATGACATTCCTATGCTGCAATCGGTCAAGCTCTTCTTATCACAAAGATTCTCAATGAAAGATCTTGGTGATGCCTCCTGCATATTAGGAATTAGGATCTATAGAGATAGATCTAAAAGGATATTGGGATTGTCCCAATCCAGGTACATTGACACCATACTAAAGAGGTTTAGTATGGAAGAGTCCAAACGTGGGTTTTACCCATGATCTCAGGACTCACTCTCTCCAAAGAGATGTCTCCCAAGACTGATTTGGAGAGAGCTCGCATGCAAGGGATACCCTATGCTTCGGCTGTAGGCTCTATCATGTATGCGATGCTATGTACCAGACCCTATGTAGCATACTCACTAAGTGTAGTGAGTAGGTATCAAGCTGATCCTGGAGAGAGTCACTGGATAGCTGTGAAGAGCATTCTCAAGTACGTACGAAGGACTAAAGAGATGCTCTTAGTGTATGGTAACGGAGAACTCCAAGTGGATTCCTTTACCGATTCGAGCTTCCAGAGTGATAAGGACGACTCTAAGTCGCAGTCGGGATTTGTCTTTACCCTTTACGGGGGGGCGGTTAGCTGGAAGAGTTCCAAACAGGAAACCATGGCAGACTCGACTTTGGAGGCTGAATACATCGCTACCAACGATGCTGCCAAAGAGGCTGTCTGGATCAAGAAGTTCATTACCGAACTTGGAGTGGTTCCATCCATTGAGCATCCAATACCTTTGTATTGCGATAACAATGGAGCGGTGGCTTTGGCCAAGGAACCCAGGTCCCATCAGCGATCCGGGCATATTCTGAGGCGGTATCACCTGATCCGGAAGATAGTGGAACGCCGGGAGATCGAGGTCAGGAGGGTTGACACGAAGAACAACACATGGATCCACTCACGAAGGCCATTCCCCAGATACAGTTTGAGAGACTCTTCGGTATGCGATAATCCAGCAGCTGGCCATAATGCAAGTGGGAGATTGTTAGTTGTATGTATGCCCCAGAGGCCAGTATTGTACAGATGATGTATATTATATTGGATGCTTAGACATATATAGAGAGGATTTTCTTGCTGGATATGATAGTATGCTATCTGGTTGCATTTTACTTTAATATGTATACTTGTCTCTTTACACTGTCTTATAGTTATATGTTAGTAAAGCCCTTAGGATGTGTACTTGACTATCTGGACTATGATGCAGATCATACTAGTGGGGACATGGTAGTCCATAAGTACATCCTTCAAGGTCCCTAGTCGTGGGTGTATCGAGACGGGGCATCGATATACCAGTGTAGACTAGCGTATACACTTCTCGACCCATGCGATGGGCAATGGATGATCCCATATCCATTGGTGTTTGACATCAGAGATGGTATACGGATGCTCAGTGGAGACTGGGTACACTGGACGGACTCACCGAGAACTCCCAGATGGTATTATACCTCACGTCAGATGGCAGTTCTCTGGTGACACTTGTGCAGGTTAGTCTGTAGACCCGAGATCGTCATAGAGTCTTGTGTGATTCCCACTGTGCTTTGATTTCCACCTTACCACGTCTATGAGGACGTGCAAAATGGTGGTTTTTGGGTACAGTCCCGAGTCACATTGAGGCAATGAGCGATAGGAAGGGTTTCGTCTCTCCCGATATTGGAGGTTGATGTTACGCTGTGCTCGATTGGCCGTGACAGGGAAGTCCCTGGCCAGGGCTGATTTAGAGATTTACTGGTAAGTGTTACCAGTGGTTTCTCGACCCGTTATGAGCCTCACATCGGCACGACTTATCGGTTATTGGGGTTTGACGTTTACCACCCCTAGACTTGATATGCGACATATCAGGCGAGGAGACCGGACTGTACGGGAAGTGTTACCGGCAGGCTTTTACAGGAGTTGGAGCGGGCTTGCTTGCTGATCTTCTGATCGCTCAATACCCGGTTAGCCGTTACGTCCAGCTAGTACCGCTGACGGCTTATGGGTGCGTGATGTGATCATCACCTACTGCCGGCGTATTGACGAGTCTTTAGAGTCATACATAGAGGTTTTACTGGCTCAGGCAAAACAAAAAAGGAGCGCATATGTGATATGTGCGAGACTGAGAATAATGCGTGTATGTGATACCGTATTCTATTCTTGCGACTTTTTGTATCGGTCGGTTCTATATGATATAGCCGGTTTATCGAATCAGGTGTTGATTCGATAAGTCGATACAATGGATGTTAGCCGGTTATATGAGATATGACCGGATTATTAAGTCAAGTGTTGATTTAATAATTAAGTGTATAATTGTATATTAGATATACTAATTTACATTTACTAACACTTATTCACTTTAGGTTTTTTCTCACATGTATACTACTTTAACATATATATGATATATGTTAAAATGTGTTATCTTATTGTATCATGGTTGATGATACAACATTCATGTGTGTATGAGACATACACCATTCTATATTTAAATGGTGGTTAATAATTATTTAAGGTAATTACAAATTAGTGGACATTTTGTCATAAGCTTGAAGCTTGTGGAAGCTTTTGGATACTTTGACAAAGTCCACTAGATTTGTTTTACCTTAGATTTTTATTAACCTAACCATTTAAACTTAGCCATGGTAATGTCTCTACATGAGTTAGTATATGATACTCACTCACCATGGTTAGCTCACACACTTGATCATTATCCTTTTCATTTTCTTTTGTTCATCATCTTCTTCATTTGTTCAAAAGAAAAGCTAGCTAGGGTTTGATCCAAAGTGAGATAGCTTGTGAGAAAACAAATTCCAAAGAGAACCAACTTCCTATTTCTCCACCCTCTACTAGACTAGCACTTTAGTTTAGGGTGTTTACTTCACTAATTCTCTAGTTAGTGAAGTAGGAGCTTGAGTCGGAATTCCCTTGACGTAAATCATCTTCGGCCTCGGAGAGTTCAAGCAAGGTCGCATCCTTCGCGTCGTGAAGCCATGCAAGAGCCCGGGAGAACCTTGATCGCAGCGAAGGGACTTCAACAAGGAGCAAGTGAAGTGGAGGACCGATCTACAAAGGTTGTATTTCGTGTTCCCTTTAGAGTAAAGTTGTTTACTTGCCTTTAGATTCACCTAAACTCTAGTATACTATCTTGCTTAGTGTTATTCGGCACATAAAAATTTAATTTTGGCATGGTCGATGCCTTGTAGAGCCTTGTTAGTGTGCCTAGTAACCCTACAGGCCAAATCCACGTGTTTGCCGCGGTTGCGCGGCAGAACAGTAGCTTCACTGCACCATTTTTCTTGTGGCAGTCTTCTGCATTGAAATGTGGTTTCTGGAACTTTTATTTTTAGCCCAGATTATTTTGAGTACTGGATTTGTACTTGGGGCCCACTTCGGGAAGTTTTGTTAATCGGAATTTTAAATGTGTTTGTTTACAGTGGTTACATTATTTCTGCGACCGTCAATGTCATTCGATCGGTAAAACTTGTCTAATTGCTATAGTCCTTTTAGACGGGTTTTGCGAACGTGACATTCACGTTGATGTTCTGTGTTTTGCTGTGTTGTTGCGGATTTGTCGTGGTGGATAGCTTGGTGCAATGTTAGTACTGTCTGGATTTATTTGTACATTTGATATTGCGGGGCGAGCGTCCGACATGTGGACTGCCGTCACTGCCTGTTTGTATATTATTCTTTTGGGGCACGACCGAGATGAGGTCGATGTACCCGTTGTATATTTTTTTTTCTGTACTAGGATTACCATGCGGTGGGGTGTGTTGGATATATGTATGCCCTAGAGGCCATTATGTGATAGTGGATGTATCTATACATGTATATATATTCAGTATGCATTCTTGCTCGACATGATAGTATGCTATCTGGTTCTTCTTTATCTGACATGATGATATGATCATGCTTTTATTCATTCATACATGCTGATAAAGCCCTAAGGATATCGGCTTGACTGCTCTGATTATGATGGAGATCATATTAGTGGGACATCTGTAGTCTATAAGCATATCCTGGAAAGTCCCTAGTCGTAGGTATATCGAGACGGGGCATTGATATACCAGTGTAGACTAGCGTATATGATACTAGACCCATACGATGGGCGATGGATGTTCCCACATTCATCGATGTTTGACATCAAGATCATATACGGGTGCTCAGTGCTGACTGGGTACACTGGACAGACTCACCGAGAACTCCTATATGGAATTATATCTATCGTCGGATAGCAGTTCTCAGGTGACACTGGTACAGGTTAGTCTATAGACCCGAGATCGTTATGGAGTCTTGTGTGTTCTCCCACTGTACTTTGATTGCCACCCTACCACGGCTCTACTGAGTCGTGCAAACAGGTGGCCGTTGGGTACAGTCCCGAGACACACAAAGGCAATGAGCGATAGGAGGGGTTTCGTCTCTCCCGGTATTGGGAGTTGATGCTGTACTGTGCCCGACTGGTTATATCAGTAAGTCCCTGGCTAGGGCTGCTAAGATTTGCTGATAAGTGTTATCAGTAGTTTCTTGATCTGTTATAGACCATTCACTGGCACGACTTATTGAGTTATTAGGGTCGACGTGACCATCCCTAGGCTCAATATGCAGCATATCTGACGAAGAGACCGGACTGTACGGTAGTGTTGCCGGTTGGCTCGAAGGGAGTTGTAGCAGGTTCGCTTGTTTTCTTCTGATCGCTCGATACCCGGGTGGCCGTTACGTTTAGCTGACCACTTACGGCTTGGGGGTACCTGATATGATCATCACCCTCTGCCGGCGTATTTACTAGTCTTAGAGTCCCACACAGGAGTTACTTAGTCCAGGAGAAACGTTGTGGTGCGCGTATGCGATATGCGCATGGACCCGATTAAAATGCGCGTATATGATACCGTACATTGATCGGGCGGCTTGCTTTTGGTGGGGTCATATGTGATATGGCCGGATTGATAAATCAAGTGTTGATTTATCATTTAACCATTAGTTTTCTCACTTAAAACCTTTTCTTGGATGATGGATGTATGCATGGGTGTATGTGTTTCTTTCTTTCTATCTTGTTTCATGCACATATGGATGTGCATACATACACACATACATACACCCATCTATCATGGTTGTTAACACATGGAAATGGTGGCAATATAAGACTCACACCATGGATTAAGTGATGGATTATTATTTGATTTTGTATTTAAAACAAATTGAAAAGAAAAGGATAATCTTTTCTAGCTTCTACATTCTTCTTTTGACCTAACCAAGCTTACCTACCTCTAACCTTGAGTTATCCTTCTCCTCATGTTTTAAAACTCATGTTAAATAATGTCTCCATCACCTTAACCATGGTTCATAGTAAGAAGAAATAAAATATATAATGATATATTTCATTTTTCTTCTTTATGGTTATCATATTTTCACCTCTTGTTAAAATATTGCCACCATCTTCTTCCTCCTTCATATTTGCTCTCTAGTTTCTTCTAGTGAGTAATACACACATAAAGAAAGGGTTTTAAAGTGAGAATCTTAACCACAACTTCATTCTACACAAGTTTAGCCAACTTGTTTAGAGTGTTCTCTTCGGTTTTACGAAGTTGCGAGTTTGGACGGCGAACTCCGGGTGGATCGTCGTGGACGTGAGAGGACTTCAAGAGGACCTTCTTCCAACTCCCAAGACACCAAGGAGTCCAGCGAAAGGGAGCTACAAAGGTTGTAGTCTCGAAACCCTAGTTTTGTTCGCTTTAAAGTTTCATAACCCTAATTTTCTAGGATCGATTCCTTTGCATGCTTGTTTAGCACCATCAAAATTTAAAGTTTGGGTCATGTGATGTTTCAAAACTCATTATTGGGTGCTAGACAAACCTAACATTGGTATCAGAGTCGAACTAGAACATTAGGCGACCTTTTTACGAAGTTAAAACTCCGATCGAACCGAAATACGGCATTTTAAAGTGCTCTCTGGAAATTTTCTAAAATTTGACATTTTTCAGAATTAAAAATATGTAAAAAATTCAGCAGGTAAAAATAAGGATTACGGTACAAAAATTATTCAATGAACAGTGATTGTTGCCGCGGAAACGCGGCCCAAGCTTGCTTAGGCCGCGGTTCCGCGGCCGTATACATCAATTCATGGATAATTTTTTTACAGTAATTCTGGAATCTGCTTGTATATTTTTTAGGGTATTTTTAATCTGTATTTAGTTTCGAAAAATTCTGGAGATGGTTTTGGACTCGTCGATTCGATCGGAATTTTGATTTCGTGGCTTTTTCGGGTAAATTAGAAAGTATTGAAGTGTTTGAACGAGTATTATTTGCTCACTGTTCACGGGGTTTAAATACTTTGGAAATACGTGCAAGTCTTTTTGTGGTGGTCCCTCTAGAAGACAACAAACCTTAACTCGATTATGTGACCGTCTTGAACTGCCCTTTGAACCTTAGGGTTTGGGGCAGTACGGCGTGCCACATGTGAGGCGTTGGCTTGACCCTTCTACGGCTGGACCGCTACTACTGTGTCACACTCCGTTTTTTTGAACCCTGCTCAAGTGTTGAGCTTTAGTGAGTCTTGAGTACTTGATCGTTCGTTCGAAAAACTTTAATACTATCTGTTTAACTGGAATGTGATACAATATGTGGAATTCATATAGTTTAGGCATGAAATATGAAATATGTGATATTTCGCATTTATGATGTCTAAAGAGAATGTGGATTCCAAATATTGTAGTTTTACACTTTCTTTTCTGTGACCGTAAGTGTAGTATGTACGATATCGCCGGTTTCGTTGCTATACATCAACGACAATTGGGGTATGCATACTTACTTACGTTGATGATATGAGATATTATGTGTTGCTGAGATATGATGTGCAGGATTGTCGCGATTGAATAGCCGGGGTTTTTTATGTGAGATGAGAGTTTTATATTTTCATTCATGTAAATTCAAAATGTAATGTAATATTCTTTTATTTGGGGCACTTCCGGGTTGAGGTTGTGTCACCAGTGTTGTATATTATTTACTTTTCCGCATTAGGATGGACCCAAGGAGGGGAGCACAGGTGACCGGGTTCTGGGGTTCTGTGGGAGGCCATCTCGAAGAGTCGAGACCGGGTCTCCTAAACTCCAGAATTGGTAGGGTCACTTGCCGCTCTCGTAGGGGTCCAGGGTGTGGGCTTGGCTATTCATCGGGACTGTGGAATCCGTATTTTCTATTCTGGCTAAATACTAAATACGGACGTCCTAGTATATCCCTCTTTATATCTATGTTTCTGCTGCCTGTGTTCTGTTATATCTGAGACGAATGACATATTATATATATGATATATAGTAGACGTTGCTTATGTTTTACACCCGCGCTAGTCCCGTCCCGGTATGCCGTTAGTTAAGTAACCTAATGGTGCATAACGGAACATTGCGGCGAATGCGGATGGCATAAGCGTACGTGTTATTTTCGTTTCTTTTCTGTGATTGGCTTAAGGACTTAAATGATGGGATTACATTAATGTGATTAATGTAGAGAAAATAAACCTAAAAAGATGTTGTAGAATCGGATTTAAAAACCACTCGGCTATTTTTGAAAAAGGTATATTTCAAAACTGCGGAGCTTAAGCCACTCCTTTTGAAAACCATTTGATTCTACAACGATATCAAGCTCAAAGCGTTCAAGATTTTCTTAAAAATCATCCGCAACCCTCCGTCATTTTAGGAAGTAGAGTACTTAGTATTCGTGCTACGTTTGTTGACCTTAGCCAAGGCGTAGTGTACGGTAGCTAAGTGATGTCTTCCTATAAATGCATATGATGCAGATTAATTAGGACGGGCATATGACTTTATTGACCTTAGCCAAGGGTCATGTAAACGGGTCTAATTAATCAAGAAATGACGGGTTGAGCTTGACTAGTACTCGTGATTTTTTGACCTTAGCCAAGGTCACGAGTATTAGGGGTAAAAACCACATTGGGAATTTCAATAGTTGAAATTTGCAATGAGATTGCACACCTTCCATGTGATGGTTGGATCCTGATCCCACTGTGGGCAATAGTTGCTCCTAGGAGAGTTATACAGTTTACAATTAGCTAACTCAATAGGTGTCTAGAAAGGTGTTAACGGGGCTCCGCCTCTGGGAAAACGAGGTTTACTTTAATTAGGTCCGTGCGAAAGCACGTGGAACCTCCCTCAAGTACCGACACTGGCCTGGCTGAACGGTTAGCGAAGTTGTAGACTGTAATTAATCCTGGCTAGTTTTTCTTTTTAAGGTTTGAAAGAAAAACTCGATAAAAGCAGTGGGAAACATCGATTAGACAAGATAATAACCAATCTGATCTATGCAAGAGCTTTCGCTGAGTGTATTCTTTTCTCTCTCTTAATGGCAGATACCCATGACTGGACTCAAGCTTTTACTAGATAAAAACAAACTGAATGGGACCAACTATAAAGACTGGCTGAGGAATCTGAAAATCGCCTTGACTTATGATAAAGTATCATATGTCCTCACGGCTTCATCCCCGCCCGTCCCAGGTCCAAAATCCTCAGTTGCGGACATTGAAGTCCGCAAGACATAGGACGCTGACTGTGCCACGGCAAAATGCATCGAGCTTGCATCGATGGATAACACACATCAAAAGCAGCACGAGGATATGGACATTCACGGTATATTGCTCCATACAAAGGAGTTGTATGGAGAGCAATCCCGCGTATTACGATACGAAGCATCAAAGAAATTGTTTCAGATGCGAATGGCCCCTGGCACACCAGTAGGAGACCATGTTCTGAAGATGATAGCTCTTATAGAAGAGCTTGAGGACCTTGGATGGACGATGGACAATGAACAATATATAGATATTATTCTGCAGTCCCTTCCCTCCACCTTTGCTCAGTTCATAGTGAACTTCAACATGCATGGCATGGAGAAGGAACTCCCTGAACTCCTTAACATGTTAAGGAGTGCAGAGAGCACTATGAAGTCAGCAAGAACTCCCGTTATGACTGTTGGACAATCTTCTTCTTCTCGCCCGAAAGCTAAGGCCAAGGGAAAGAAAAAGAAGAAGCCCACCAATCCTAAAGGTGGAGTTAAAAAGGTGAAGGGAAAGGAAAAGTCCAAGGCTGGAGACTCGGGGAAGGGCGAATGTTTTCATTGCCACAAGACAGGACATTGGAAGCGCAACTGCACGGAGTACTTAAGTCTCAAGAAGAAGCATGGGGATGCTTCTGCTTCAGGTGCGTTTGTGACAGAAAACTGTTTTTCAATAAACTCTGCTTCCTGGGTATTAGATACCGGTTCAGGTTCTCACATTTGCAATTCTATGCAGGGGCTGAGAAATAGCAAGGTTTTGAAGACAGGTGACCATACTCTCCGCGTTGGAAATGGTTCCAATGTACATACAGTCGCAGTGGGAGAGTATCACTTGGGGTTGCCATCTGGATGTATTTTGGTTTTAAATCCATGTTCTTTTGTACCAAGTATGCTATGTAATATAATATCCGTTTCTTTGTTGGACAATGAAGGATATAATTTTGTATTGCAGAACAATGTTATGAACATTCACCTGAATCAAATGTTTGTTGGGTATGGTACGCTTAATAACGGAATATATGTCCTAAATCAACACACAGTTTTCAGTATACAACACACTAATAAATGAAAACTTTCAGAATTTAATGAAGCTTTTCTTTGGCACTGTAGACTTGGTCATATTAACGAAACAAGACTAAACAAGTTACACAAAGATGGATATTTAAAATCTTTTGAATATAAATCTTATGCAACTTGCCAGTCTTGTATCAAGGGTAAAATGACCAAAACTCCGTTTACCGGACACGGAGAAAGAGCTACTCAGCTTCTAGGTCTCATACATAGTGATGTATGTGGGCCAATGTCTACACAGGCTAGAGGAGGTTTTTCATACTTCATTACATTCACTGACGATTTCTCAAGATTCGGTCATGTATTTTTATTAAAGCACAAGTCCGAAGCTTTCGAGAAATTCATTGAATATAAACAAGAAGTAGAAAAACAAACCGGCTTGAGTATCAAGATGCTTCGATCAGATCGAGGTGGTGAGTATCTCAGTACAGAATTTGCAAACTTCCTAAAAGAGAATGGGATTCTCTCTCAGCTCACTCCCCCTTACACACCACAGCACAATGGTGTGTCAGAACGACGGAATAGGACCCTATTAGATATGGTCCGGTCCATGATGAGTGACGCTGAGTTACCCGTCTCGTTTTGGGGGCATGCATTGGAGACTGCAACATTTCTGCTAAACAGGGTTCCAACCAAAACCGTATCTACCACGCAATATGAGATATGGCATGGGAAGAGACCATCTCTTAAGAGAATTAAGATTTGGGGTTGCCCGGCCTATGTTAAAAAGCAGAATCCGGACAAACTCGAGACACGGTCAGTCATGTGTAACTTTGTGGGATATCCAAAGAATTCTTATGGATATTTATTCTACCACAAAGAGGAACAAAAAGTGTTTGTTTCTCAACATGCCACATTCTTGGAAAAAGAGTTTTTCACAGATAAAGATAATGGCAAAGTGGTGGATCTAGAAGAGGTTCTAGAGACACAAACTACAAATGACGATTTGGTTGAACCGGCTGTTGCAACAGAAACTGAAGAACCTCGGCCACTCCGTAGGTCTGGTAGGACTTCTCGCCCACCGGAAAGGTACTACGGTTTCCTCATTGATGGTGACAGAGAAGACTGTATCATGGATGATGATGATCCTACCAGTTTTCAGCAAGCTATCATGAGTAGAGGCTCTGTGAAGTGGCTGGATGCCATGAGATCCGAAATGGAGTCTATGTACACCAACAAAGTATGGACTTTGGACGTTGTACCCCCTGGGGTAAAACCTGTGGGGTGCAAATGGATCTTTAAAAGAAAGATTGGTGTAGATGGGCAGGTAGAGACCTATAAGGCAAGACTTGTGGCGAAAGGCTTTCGTCAAAGACCAGGTTTGGACTATGACGAAACTTTTTCGCCCGTAGCCATGCTTAAATCCATTCGGATCCTACTTACTATTGCTGCTCACTACGACTATGAAATCTGGCAGATGGACGTTAAAACAGCATTTCTAAAAGGAGATTTAGAAGAATGCGTTTATATGGATCAGCCAGAAGGCTTCATTGACAGTAGGAGCAGCGGGAAAGCTTGTAGATTGCTTAAATCCATATATGGGTTAAAGCAGGCATCTCGGAGTTGGAACATCTGTTTCGATGATGTTATCAAAGAGTTTGATTTCATCAAAAATCCAGATGAACCTTGTGTTTATAAGAAGGCTGTAGGAAGAGCTGTCACATTCCTCGTATTGTACGTGGATGACATTCTTCTGATAGGAAATGATATTCCTATGCTACAGTCGGTCAAATCTTTCTTATCACTGAGGTTCTCTATGTAGGACCTGTGTGATGCCACATACATTCTGGGCATAAGGATCTATAAAGATAGATCCAAAAGGTTATTGGGATTGTCCCAAACCAGGTACATTGACACCATCCTAAAAAGGTTTAGTATGGAAGACTCCAAACGGGGTGCCTTACCCGCTTGCCATGGGGTCACTCTCTCCAAGGATTCTTGCCCAAAGACCGATGAAGAGAGAGCTCGCATGAGTATTATACCCTATGCTTCGGCAGTAGGATCTATAATGTATGCGATGTTTTGTACACTTACAGATGTAGCTTATGCACTTAGTGTTGTAAGCAGGTATCAATCCAACCCAGGGGAGAATCACTGGACAGCTGTGAAGAACATTCTTAAGTACTTGCGAAGGACTAAAGAATTGTTCTTGGTGTATGGTAATGGAGATCTCTAAATGGAGGCCTTTACCGATTCGAGCTTCCCGAGCGATAAGGACGACAGCAAATCTATCTCTGGGTTTGTATTTACCCTTAATGGAGGGGCGGTGAGTTGGAAAAGTTCCAAACAAGATACCGTTGCAGACTCTACGATTGAAGCTGAGTACATTGCTGCAAATGATGCCGCCAAGGAAGCCGTCTGGATGAAGAAGTTCGTCTCGGAGCTAGGAGTAGTCCCAACCATTATTGATCCAATACCATTGTATTGTGACAATAATGAGGCTATGGCGTTAGCCAAGGAGCCCAGATCCCATCAGCGGTCCAGACACATCCTGAGGCGTTTTCATTTGATCCGGGAGATTGTAGATCGCCGCGAGATCGAGATTAGGAGGGTAGACACAAAGAATAACGCCGCGGATCCATTCACCAAGGCCCTCCCTCAGCCGCAGCATGAGCGACTTTTTGAGATGTTGGGTATGAGATACGCCAATAACTGGCCCTAGTGGAAGTGGGAGATTGTTGGATATATGTATGCCCTAGAGGCCATTATGTGATAGTGGATGTATCTATACATGTATATATATTCAGTATGCATTCTTGCTCGACATGATAGTATGCTATCTGGTTCTTCATTATCTGACATGATGATCTGATCATGCTTTTATTCATTCATACATGCTGATAAAGCCCTAAGGATATCGGCTTGACTGCTCTGATTATGATGGAGATCATACTAGTGGGACATCTGTAGTCTATAAGCATATCCTGGAAAGTCCCTAGTCGTAGGTATATCGAGACGGGGCATTGATATACCAGTGTAGACTAGCGTATATGATACTAGACCCATACGATGGGCGATGGATGTTCCCACATTCATCGATGTTTGACATCAAGATCATATACGGGTGCTCAGTGCTGACTGGGTACACTGGACGGACTCACCGAGAACTCCTATATGGAATTATATCTATCGTCGGATAGCAGTTCTCAGGTGACACTGGTACAGGTTAGTCTATAGACCCGAGATCGTCATGGAGTCTTGTGTGTTCTCCCACTGTACTTTGATTGCCACCCTACTACGGCTCTACTGAGTCGTGCAAACAGGTGGCCGTTGGGTACAGTCCCGAGACACACGAAGGCAATGAGCGATAGGAGGGGTTTCGTCTCTCCCGGTATTGGGAGTTGATGCTGTACTGCGCCCGACTGGTTATATCAGTAAGTCCCTGGCCAGGGCTGCTGAGATTTGCTGATAAGTGTTATCAGTAGTTTCTCGATCTGTTATAGACCATTCACTGGCATGACTTATTGAGTTATTAGGGTCGACGTGACCATCCCTAGGCTCAATATGCAGCATATCTAACGAAGAGACCGGACTGTACGGTAGTGTTGCCGGTTGGCTCGACAGGAGTTGTAGCAGGTTCGCTTGTTTTCTTCTGATCGCTCGATACCCGGGTGGCCGTTACGTTTAGCTGACCGCTTACGGCTTGGGGGTACCTGATATGATCATCACCCTCTGCCGGCTTATTGACGAGTCTTAGAGTCCCACACAGGAGTTACTTAGTCCAGGCGAAACGTTGTGGTGCGCGTATGCGATATGCGCATGGACCCGATTAAAATGCGCGTATATGATACCGTACATTGATCGGGCGGCTTGCTTTTGGTGGGGTCATATGTGATATGGCCGGATTGATAAATCATGTGTTGATTTATCATTTAACCATTAGTTTTCTCACTTAAAACCTTTTCTTGGATGATGGATGTATGCATGTGTGTATGTGTTTCTTTCTTTCTATCTTGTTTCATGCACATATGGATGTGCATACATACACACATACATACACCCATCTATCATGGTTGTTAACACATGGAAATGGTGGCAATATAAGACTCACACCATGGATTAAGTGATGGATTATTATTTGATTTTGTATTTAAAACAAATTGAAAAGAAAAGGATAATCTTTTCTAGCTTCTACATTCTTCTTTTGACCTAACCAAGCTTACCTACCTCTAACCTTGAGTTATCCTTCTCCTCATGTTTTAAAACTCAAGTTAAATAATGTCTCCATCACTTTAACCATGGTTCATAGTAAGAAGAAATAAAATATATAATGATATATTTCATTTTTCTTCTTTATGGTTATCATATTTTCACCTCTTGTTAAAATATTGCCACCATCTTCTTCCTCCTTCATATTTGCTCTCTAGTTTCTTCTAGTGAGTAATACACACATAAAGAAAGGGTTTTGAAGTGAGAATCTTAACCACAACTTCATTCTACACAAGTTTAGCCAACTTGTTTAGAGTGTTCTCTTCGGTTTTACGAAGTTGCGAGTTTGGACGGCGAACTCCGGGTGGATCGTCGTGGACGTGAGAGGACTTCAAGAGGACCTTCTTCCAACTCCCAAGACACCAAGGAGTCCAGCGAAAGGGAGCTACAAAGGTTGTAGTCTCGAAAGCCTAGTTTTGTTCGCTTTAAAGTTTCATAACCCTAATTTCTAGGATCGATTCCTTTGCATGCTTGTTTAGCACCATCAAAATTTAAACTTTGGGTCATGTGATGCTTCAAAACTCATTATTGGGTGCTAGACAAACCTAACAGGGTGCACGGATAGTCGGGTTCTAGAGGGCAACGGGCCTGCATCTTATGGCGTTGAGACGGAGGGGGCCTCACTCTAGATTTGGCGGGCTATTCGCCGCACTCGTAGGGGGTACAGGTTGACCCAAGGAGGGGTGCTAAGTTACCGGATTCCGTGAAGTGCTTGGTGGTCCATTCACTTTGTTGAAGGGGGCTGCCTCGTTTCAGGTTTTGGCGGGTAACTTGCCGTGCTCGTAAGGGTCTAGCTTTTCATTGCACAGGCTATCCACACGACCAGGGGAATGTCGGGTTTCATTTGCGGCTCTATGAAACCCGGGGATCCCATATTATCTGTATTGTTCTGTGATGCTTATTACTTTTCTGTGATGTTGCATTTATCATGCCTTGAGCGATTATTATATATTGATATATATACTAGTAGATGTTGTATATGTTTTGCACCCGTGCTAGTCCATTCCCCGCTCTATCGTTAGTTATGTAACCTAACGGATGATGACGGGACCCAGTGGCAAATGCGGATGGCATATACGTACATTTTATTTTCGTTCTTTTGTGGTGTGATCAATTGATGGGACTGTATTGATTTTTATCAATGCAAGGAAAACAAACCTATATATGATGTTGTCGGAACCAATTTTTCAAAAGGCTGTTATTACAAGGGCGTTCTCTTTTGTTTTGCACAGTGGTATTCGGTTATGAATATCCAGCACCTCATTCGACGGGGCAAGGGCCGAGATCCCTTCACCGGGAGTGACCCCGTGGACAGAGGTTTTGTAGGGTTGCTATGCACTCGCACAAGGGTCTACGAGGCATCAACCATGCCCGATTAATATTTTAGCCGTGCCGAACAACCCAAAGCCGGATCTTTAAACTAGGGTTTAGGCGAAAACAAGCATGTTAAACTCTTTAACACTAAGTGAGAGGGATTACAACCTTTGTAGATCCGGTCCTTCACTTCTTAAACTCCGTGTTGAGCTCCCTTCGCTGCGATCATCTTGTTCCGGACTCTCGAGAGGCTTCACGAAGAGAAAGATGCAATCTTGCTTCCGATCTTCGATAACAAAGATGATCTACCTTGAATTTTCATTAACACAAGCTAACACTCACTAAATGAAGTGAACACTCTCATCTAAAGGGCAAGGATAGATGAGAATTATGAAGTAGGATTTTTGCTCTCTTTTATTTTCTTATTCTCACTAATTTTCATCACAAAATCAAATCAAGAAAGCTTTATTCCATGAAAAGAGAAGGAAGAAGAAGAAGATAATGCATCATCCCTTTTGTGATGAATAATGAATTAATTGTAGTGGTTACAAATCTAACCAAGGGTTAAGCATGAAGGAGTTAACCCTTGTAGAGAATTAACTAGAGTTAATGGTTTGGATTGGGTTAACATAATATCTTCACAAAATATCAAGCAAAACACAAAGTCAAAGCTTTATGAAGCTTCATGGAAGCTTCATGCAAAAGCTAACCCTAATCCAAACCCTAACCAAGTTTAAACCCTAAACCATTGTTAAATTTGTAACCCTAACATGTTACAATATTATATATCACATATACAATATATTTTTTAACAATAGAAAATAATACAATTAAAATATATCGAATATATATCAATGTATTATCCCGTGAGAAAATGAATCTTTTAGTGAGCTAATATTAGTTAATGTAATTTAATATATCATATATATTATTATACATTAAATTATCGAATCAACACTTGATCCGATAATCCGGCTATTTCACAAATAACCGACTAATACGATGACCCGGCTATATCACATATACCCGGCCAATATCTCATATCGCGAGAATCCAATACGGTATCACATACCGCATTATCCTCGGTCCTGCACATATCACATATGTGCTCCTACTCCGTTTTGCCTGAGCCAAGAAACCTCTGTGTAGGACTCTAAAGAATCGTCAATACGCCGGCAGTAGGTGATGATCATATCAAACACCCACAAGCTGCAAGCGGTGAGCTAAATGTAACAGCCACCCAGGTATTGAGCGCTCAGAAGATCAACAAGTAAGCCTGTACATTCTCCCGTGAATCCAATCAGTAACAATCCCGTACAGTCCGGTCTCGTCGTCTGATATGTCGCATATCTCGCCTAGGGGTGGTAAACGTCAGACCCCAGTAGCTCGATAAGTCGTGTCGATATGAGGTCTCTAACAGTTCGAGAAACTACTGATAACACTTACCAGTAAATCTCAGCAACCCTGGCCAGGGATTTCCAGTTATAGCCAATCGAACACAGCACAACACCAACTCCCTATACCGGGAAAGACGAATCCCCTCCTATCGCTCATTGCCTCCATGTGATTCGGGACTGTACCTAAAAGCCACCTTTTTGCATGCCCCCTTGGATGTGGTATGATGGAAATCAAAGCACAGTGGGAGTCACACAAGACTCTATTACGATCTCAGGTCAACAGACTACTCTGTACCAGTGTCACCGGAGAACTGCCATCTGACGTGAGGTATAATACCATCTGGGAGTTCTCGGCAAGTCCGTCCAGTGTACCTAGTCTCTACTGAGCACCCGTACACCATCCTTGATGTCAAACACCGATGGATATTGGATCATCCATCGCCCATCATATGGGTCAAGATGGGTATACGCTAGTCTACTCTTGTGTATCGATGCCCTGTCTCGATACACCCTCGACTAGGAAATGTTATAGGATGTACTCGTCGACTACCGTAGCCCCACTAGTATGATCTCATCATAGTCCCAGTAGTCGAGTACATACCCTAAGGGCTTTATCAACATGTATCATAGAGACAATCAGAGTACATATTAAGATAAAGTACAACCACATAGCATACTATCATGTCGAGCAAGAAAGTCCTCCCTATATATGTCCAAGCCTCCGTTACAATATATATCATATGTACAGTAATGGCCTCTAGGGCATACATATAACTAACAATCTCCCACTTGCACTAGGGCCATCTGTTGTGGTATCACATACCCAACAATTAGCTGTGGTTGAAGTATCTCATACTCAACCATCCCATAAAAGTCACTACTGGGAAAGTGTCCTGTGTGAGTGGATCCGCGCTATTGTCCTTTGTGTCTACTCTCCTAAGCTCGATCTCCCTGGAGATCAACCATCTCCATGATCAGGTGATACTGCCTAAGAATTATATCTGGATTTCTGATGGGACGGTAGTTCCTTGGCTAAAGACACAACTCCTTTGTCACACAATGGTAGGAACGAAGTTCATCTCATGAACTTATATATCAAGACAGCTTCTTTGGTAGCATCCTTGGTAACGATGTATCTTGCCTTTAATCGTCTAGTAAGTCACGGTATCTAGCTTGGAACTCTTCCAACATACCGTCCCTCCACTGAGGGTATAGACAATGCCTGCGACTGACATTCAGTCGTCCTTATCACCCTGGAACCTTTCCAGTGATTCTCCCTAGGATCGATTGATACCATCTCACTACAACTAGTAAGTATCCTAACATCCAATTAGATTTATCTCATAGATCCAAAACCAAGGATTTAGGAGGTATCACTTTGATCCTATATGGAGAATCCTTGTGATAAGCGGAGATTGACCGAGCGTAGCATAGGAAACTCCTTCCCTATCAAGAGTATGTCATCGACGTACTCTATGAGGATCACCACCATACTCTCTACTACCTTTTTGTATATACAAGGTTCATCTACCATTTTGATGAAGTCAAACTCTTTGACTACCACATCAAAACAGATGTTCCAACTCCGCGATGCCTGCTTTATCACATAAAACATCTTGCACACGTTTCCGCTGCTCACACTGTCTACGAAGCCCTCTGTCTGTGTACTTATAGACACTCTCTTCCAAATCATCATTAGAAAAGAAGTCATGACACCCAACCGCCAGATATCGTAGTCATGGTATGTAGCCGTGGCAAGTAGGATCTGGATGGACTTAAGCATAGCTTTGAAAGTCTCAACTTTTCCATGTACACCAAGTAATCTTCTCAAGATATACTTGCTCCTGATGGGGATTTAACTCTTCAGATAAAGCAACCAAAGTCCATACTTTGTTGGTGTATAAGGATTCCATCCCAGATCACTAAGCATCCAGCCATTCTTACAGAGTCCCACTCCTGATGGCCAGCTCGAAACTAGTTGGGTCATCATCTCATAATGCAATCCTCGCTCCCACTGTCATTGAGAAACCAAAGTATCTCTCAGGTAGGTGAGAAACCCTACTAGATCGGCGGAAAGGCTGAGGTTCGTTGGAAACTATTGAATACTTTGGTTCTACCAAATCATCTGCTGTAGTTTGTATAGCTGGAATTCCTTCCAGTTCTACCTTACAGACATTGCCTCGAGCTTGTCCGGATTTTGCTTTTAGACATAGTCCGGACAACTCCAAATCTTAACAAACTTAAGATATGGGCTCTTCCCTTTCCATATCACATATGAAGTGGTAGGCAACTAATTTGATTTGAACCCTATTCAATAGGTATGCAGCTTCTTAAGCGCATAACACCCAAAAGGAAATAGGTAACTCAGTAGTACTCATCATAGAGCACACCATATCACATAGGGTGCCATTGCTCCTCCCCGATACACCGACATGCTGTGGTGTATACGGAGGAGTAATGCTGAGAGAGAATCTCATTCCCCTTTAGAATAGTCCAGGAATTCCGTGCTCAAGTATTCTCCTCCTTGATGACATCAAAGGACATAATACTTTTACCCGTATTTTGGTTCTCTACTTCTAACTTACATTCTGTGAATATCTCAAAAGGTTCGGACTTGTGTTTCAACAGGAACATATGTCTGAATCTTGAGAGATCATCAGAGAATGTAATGAAGTACAAAGAACCGGTCTTGGCATGTGTAGACAGGAGACTTTCATACATCATCATGTATCAATCCCAAGAGTTCACTAACTCTTTCTCTGTTTCCAATAAACAGAGCTATGGTCATCTTATCTTTGTGACATGACCGGCAAGTTTCGCAAGATGTAAATTCAAACAGATTTAAATATGCATCTGAATGTAACTTAGCTAGTCGGGTCGCATTGATATGGCCTAGTCTACAATGCCTCAAGAAGGATTCGTTCATTTCTGAACTCTCCCTCTCGTGTGTGTTCTGTATACTAAGAACTGTAGTTTGACTTAGAACGTCAATACTTTTAGATAACGTGCCTGAACCGATCAACTCTTGATATAGGAAATGTTCAAAACATTATCCAACAATACAAAATTATATCCTTTCTTTACTAATAAAGAGACTGATATGATGTTGTATATCAGGTTCGGTATCTAATAACATTCGTTCAGAATAAATGTATTCTGGTAATACAGGGTGATAGTGACCAACAGACTTGGCTGCAACACTTGCACCGTTTTCTGTCTCATGAAACTTATCACCCGTTCTCAGTTCTCTACCTTTCTGTAGCCCATGTAACAAATTACATATACGGGATCCTGATCCGGTATCTCATACCCAGGACGTAAAGGATACTGAGAAACAGTTCTCTGTAATGAACACACCCGAAAATGATGCAACACCATGCACTTTCTTCGTTTGGGCGGCACGGGAACTCTGGTAATCCCCTATTTCCTGCTCTGTCTTATAACAATTATAAGTTGGAGCGGGACCAACGTTCCCCAACTCAGTATAACAAGCTGGTTCGGTCAAAATATCCGTATTATTATCTTGATTAAGGCGTGATATGGTCGCTACCTGGAGAGAGAGAGAAGAAGACACTCAGCGTATGCTCTTGCAAGATTAGATTGGTTATCTAATATATCTAATCAGGATGTCTCCCACTGTTTTAATCAAATCTTCCTTCAAACCCTAAAAGGAAAGACAAGCCAGGATTAATTACACGCTACAAGTTCGCCAATCTTTCAGTCAGGCCAGTGTCGGTACTTTGAGGGAGGTCCCCCGTGCTTTCGCACGAACCTAATTAAAGTAAACCTCGTTTTCCCAGGGGCGTAACCCCGTTATCACCTTTCTAGAAACCTACTTGATCGGCTAATTGTAATGTGTAAAACTCTCCCAGGAGTAACTCTTACTCGCAGCGGGTATCGGGATCCAACTATCTCAAAGAAGGTATGCAATCTCATTGCAAATTTCAACACTTGAAATTCCCAATAATATTTTACCCGTAGCGTTCTATGAGCTTGACGAATGCCAAACAACCCATAGTCCACTAGTCAAGTTCAACCCGTACATTTCTTGATTGAATTAAACCCACCCGCACGACCCTTGACGAATGCCAAACAACGTCGTACGAATACCCTAATCCAATCTGCATCATATGCATAAGCAGATAAATACTAGTTAGCTACCGCACACTACGCCTTGACGAATGTCAAACTACCGCAGCACGAATACTAAGCAGTACTTATCTGAAATGACGGAGGGATACGACAGGTTTTTAAGAAAACCCATTGCATAATGAACTTGATATCGTTGTAGAATCAAGTGATTTTTAAATGGAGTGTTTTTTAGGCCTTTCTAGTTTTGCTAAACGGGTCACTCGCGGTGAAGGGATCGTCGACCCTTTCCTCATTTAATAAGGTGCAGGGTATATCATATATACCGCTGTGCAAAGTAAGAACTATAGAAGCAATCAAAAGACAAACCGAGTTTGTAGCATCTGCTAGTTTCACTAAAGAGGTCACTCCTGGTGAAGGGATCTCGGCTCTTTCCTTATCGAATAAGGTGCTGGATGTTCTACAAGGAACACCGCTATGCAAAGCAAGAAATAGATCTACCATTTTTTTTAACAAGTTTCTACAACATCTTAGGTTTCTTTTATTTCATTAATCTCATTAATGAAGTCCTATTTTATTATGCTTCACAAGCATCTCTTTTGAAATGAAATTTGCAATATAACATATATCTCATATATATAATATAAACATTCGTCTCAGGCAGTAATATGATCTCATCACAGAACATTGCAGCAGAAGAAACATATATGAAATATTGGATATACTAGGACGTCCGTGTTTTAATACGAGCATGTATAAAACACGGATTCCACTATCATGATGAATAGCCAAACCCACATCCCTAGACCCCTACGAGAGCGGCAAGAAACACTGCCAATTCTATGGTTAGGAGACCCGGTCTCGACTCCTCGAGATGGTCTCCCCCTGGACCCTAGAACCCGGTTACTTGTGCTCCCCACCTTGGGTCTACCTAATGCGGAGAAGTAAATAATATACAACGGTGCCATCATCCTCAGCTCGGAAGTGCCCCAATAAAAGAATATTACATACAAATGAATTTTACATTAATGAAAAAGAAAAACTCTCATCTCACATAAAACCCCCGGCTATTCAGAACGCGACGATTCAATATAACATATCACAGCAACACATAATATCTCATATCATCAACGTAAGCAAGTATGCGTATCCCGATTGTCGTTGATGTATAGCAACGAAGCCGGCGATACACCACATACTACGCTTACGGTCACAGAAAAGAAAGTGTAAAACTACAACAGTTGGAATCCGCAACCACCTTAGACATCACATGCCTAACCAAATGAATTCCTTAGACATCGCATGCCTAACAATTATAAACCCCGCATTTTAGTCTAATCATCGAAAACTCTTTTCAATATCAAGTCGGGCAATTCAACAAGATTCCCGACATCCTGATCGAATGCTCGTCGCAAACTTCAGTAGACGGCCGCACCCCCGATGCCGTCGACGAAGTGCACTAAGGAGGAACACCACTGCCACGAGCACTCGAACGGATGCTTTTGGCGACGGGGTTCTCCTACAGTCACTTGATCGGGGCTATGGGGCGTGGCTGTCTGTTAAGTTTACTCGGCGAGTATCCGTGTACGCTACGTGATTGCGATAGACTTTTGATCACATCAAAATTCCGTGGCAACCGATCATCTGAGACTGAACTGCTAGATTTATAACATTCAAATTAGTTATCTCATAACTACCTGTGGATTCCAAATATTGTATCACATTCCAGATAAATAGACAATGTTAAACTTTCCGATCGAATAATCAAACACCCAAGATTTTCCCAATATATCTCAACACTTGAAATCAGTTTTAAAACATCCATCACATGCCACAGTACCTGTTAGTTATATGTATGCCCTAGAGGCCATTACTGTACATAGGATGTATATTGTAGTGGATGCTGGGACGTATATAGGGAGGACTTTCTTGCTCGACATGATAGTATGCTATCTGGTTGAACTTTACCTTAACGTGTATACTGATTGTCTCTCTGTTACATGCTGGTAAAGCCCTTAGGATGTGTGCTTGACTACCTGGACTATGATGCGGATCATACTAGTGGGGACATGGTAGTCCATAAGTACATCCTTCAAAGTCCCTAGTCGAGGGTGTATCGAGACGGGGCATCGATATACCAGAGTAGACTAGCGTATAACTTCTCGACCCATACAGATGGGCGATGGATGATCCCATATCCATTGGTGTTTGACATCAGAGATGATATACGGGTGCTCAGTAGAGACTGGGTACACTGGACGGACTCGCCGAGAACTCCCAGATGGTATTATACCTCACGTCAGATGGCAGTTCTCTGGTGACACTGGTACAGAGTAGTCTGTTGACCCGAGATCGTCATAGAGTCTTGTGTGGTTCCCACTGTGCTTTGATTTCCATCTTACCACGTCCAAGAGGGCGTGCAAAACGGTGGTTTTTGGGTACAGTCCCGAGTCACATGGAGGCAATGAGCGATAGGAGGGGATTCGTCTCTCCCGGTATAGGGAGTTGATGTTGCGCTGTGTTCGATTGGCTATAACAGGAAATCCCTGGCCAGGGTTGCTGAGATTTACTGGTAAGTGTTACCAGTAGTTTCTCGAACAGTTATAGACCTCATATCGACACGACTTATCGAGCTATTGGGGTCTGACGTTTACCACCCCTAGGCGAGATATGCGACAGATCAGACGATCAGACCGGACTGTACGGTAGTGTTACTGGTTGGATTCACTGGAGTGTGAGCGGGCTTGCTCGTCGATCTTCAGATCGCTCAATACCCGGGTGGCCGTTACGTTTAGCAGACCGCTTGCGGCTTGTGGGTGTTTGATATGATCATCACCTGCTGCCGGCGTATTGACGAGTCTTTAGAGTCCTACACAGAGGTTTCCTGGCTCAAGCGAAACGAAATAGGAGCGCATATGAGATATGTGCGGGACCGAGAATCATGCGTGTATGTGATACCGTATTCTATTCTCGCGATCAATGTGTCTAATGGTTATATGCGATATAACCTAGTTATCGAATCGAGAGTTGATTCGATAAGTCGATACATTGGATACTAGTCGGTTATATGCGATATGACCGGATCGTTAAATCAAGTGTTGATTTAATGATTTAATGTATAATTATATATTTGATATATTACTCTGCATTAACTAGTATTGGTTCACTTTAAATGGATATTCTCGCTCGGATGTGCGCATTGCATATGCGATATGATTTTGTGCACTTGCTTGTATCATGTTTGATGATGCATGCCTTTTGGTTAGGTGTAAAGAATTAAACCTTGGTTAATGAAATGGTTAGGGTTTACTTTTTCCTTATTCATTATATTCATTTATTTATCTATTTATTCTTTTTGGAATTTGATTTGCATAAAGAATAAATGGTGGCTTTCTTTGGATGGATTATGAAGCTTCATGATACTTTGACTAAGTCACCATTTTGTCTTGATGCTTAACCCTAACCCTTCATTCTAACCATGATTGATTCTCTACACTAAACTATGGTTGGTTAATGATAAGTATTCATATTTATCTCTTTTTACAAAATAACTTATCATAACCTTTTTCCATCTTCTTCTTCTTCACTTCAAGAAGAAGCTTGCTTCATCAATGGTGATTGATGAAAATGAGTGAGAAATCCAATTCTAAAGTCTACCCACTTCCTATTTCTTCATCCTCTACCTCTTGCCAAGTAGTAGAGTGTGTTTTCTTCACAAGTTTCATGACTTGGTGAAGTGAGAGCTTGATCTTGCGATGCTTCGACGTAGATCATCTTCGGCATGGACATCGACGACCTAGCTTGCCCATTCTCCGACGAAGCCGACGCTAGAGCCCGGATTTGATTTGGACAGTGGAGAGGACCTCGTTCCGGAGCCGTGGTGGTGGAGCACCGGATCTACAAAGGTTGTATTTCCGTATCTCTTAGTTAATTGTTAACTAGTTAGCTTTTTCGCCTAGTTTTCTAGCAAACGATCCGTAGTTTAGGGTTTGTAGGCACCGTAAAATTTGAAATTGGCATGGTTGATGCCTTGTGAGACCTCATTAGGGTGCCTAGGAACCCTACAGTGGTATCAGAGCCAAGCTAGAGCCTTAGGCGAAGTCTAGACGGATTTTGAACTCCGAACAAACCCGAAATCCCAATACACCCATGCTCTCTGTCCTTTTTTCAAAAACTGGGATTTTTCCAAATTAAAAATATGCAGAAAATCAAGCAGGGTTTTCTAAGAATTACTGTAAATTTCGTGGGCCTAATTCAACTTTTCCACCGCGGAACCGCGGCACGTGCTATGCACTACGCGGCGGTTCAACGGCGGTTTTGTCGTTTTGTGTGTTTTGGTTTTCACAGTAATTCTCATATTTCTGTGCTGGTTTTCCTGGGATATTTTAATATTTATTATACAGTTGAGTTTTCAGGGGTTGTTTTGGGTTGTCATGAGTTCGATCGGATTATCAAATTTTGTCTGTGTGGCTTTCCGGATAAATTTTAGAATATGTTAAAAAGTTCGACCGGATATAAATACCCAATTTTTCCCCTGTCGGGAAATTTCCAAGTGTTGGATTTTTCCGTAGTTTAACGACGTTCTAAGTAGTGCAAGTAATGCGATGGTCCCTCTAGAAGACAACAAACCTTAACTCGATTATGTGACCGTCTTGAACTGCCCTTTGAACCTTCGGGTTTGGGGCAGTACGGCGTGCCACATGTGAGGCGTTGGCTTGATCCTTCTACGGCTGGACCGTTGGTACTGTGGTACGAACTGAATGTTGTTAGACTTATTTCATGTGTTGATCTGTATCGGGAAAAATTGGGTGTTCGATTGTTCGATCGGAAAGTTTGACATTTTTTATTTATCCGGAATGGGATACAATAATTGGAATTCACAAATTGTTATGAGATAACGGAATGAATATTATAAACGTAGCAGTTTAGTCTCACTTGATCGGTTGCCACGGAATTTTGATGCGATCAAAAGTCCGTCGCAATCACGTAGTGTACGCGGATACTCGCCGGGTAAACTTAATAGACAGCCTCACTCCATAGCCCCAACCAAGTGACTGTAGGAGAACCCCGTCGCCGAAAGCATCCGTTCGGGTGCTCGCGGTAGCGGTGTTCCGCCTTGGTGCACTTCGTCGACGGTATCAGGGGTGCGGCCGCCTACTGAAGTTTGCGACGAGCATTCGATCAGCATCTCGGGAATCTTGTTGAATTGCCCGACTTGATATTGAAAAGTGTTTTCGATAATGAGACTAAAATGCGGGGTTTATAATAGTTAGGCATGTGATGTCTAAGGAATTCATTTGGTCAGGCATGTGATGTCTGAGGAGGTTGCGGATTCCAACTGTTGTAGTTTTACACTTTCTTTTTGAAAGGTTCCTAGGCACCCTAGTGGGTTCTCTCAAGGCATCGAACATGCCAAATTAAAATTTTTGGTGCCGAGAAACCCTAGACTACGGATCTTAGACTAGATGTTTAGGCGAAATAGAAAGCTAGTTAACAGTTAACTACTGTGATACGGATATACAACCTTTGTAGATCCGGATTTCCACCTCCACGGCTCCGCAACGTCATGTCCTCGCTGTCCATCATGAATCCTCGACTCGATCATCGGCTTCATCGGAAAAGCAAGCGGAATAGCTCGTCGGCTTTGTGTCAAAGACGATCTACGTCGAGGTTGCACTAGTTCAAGCTCCGACTTCACAAAGTTGTGAAACTTGTGAAGAGAACACCCAAAACCACTTGGCAAGAGGTAGAGGATGAAGAAATAGGAGGTGGGTTCACTTTAGATTTGGATATCTCTCACTAGAAATGAAGTTGCCATTAAAGGCCTCAAGCTTTTTCTTTTAAGAATGAAGAAGAAGATGAGATAGATTTATGATAAGTCTCTTTTAAAATGAAAAGAAAACAATACTTATCATAATTTGCACCATGGTTAAGTGTAGAGAGTTTACTAAGGTTAGATATATGGTTAGGGTTAGGAATGAGGACAAAAATGGTCACTTTAGTCAAGCTTCATGAAGCTTCACCAAACTTCAAGAAGAAAGCAACCCTTTTTGTTTTCTTATCCTTTTCTTTTAATCCAAAATAATAAATGATAAAAGAAAGAATAATTAGGAACCCTAACCATTTACTTAACCTAAATTTAATTCTTCACACTTAACCAAAAGAGCAAGCATCATCAAACATGATACTAAAAAGTGCACAAAAGTATATCACATATACAATGTGCAATCCAAGTGAGAAAAATCCGTTTAAAGTGAACCAATACTAGTTAATGCAAAGTAATATATCAAATATATATAATTATACATTAAATCATTAAATCAACACTTGATTCAATGATCCGGTCATGTCGCACATAACCGACTAGTATTCAATGCATCGATTTATCGAATCAATGATTCGATAACTAGGTCATATCGAATATAACCAATCGAAACATATATCGCGAGAATGAAATGCGGTATCACATACACGCATTATTCTCGGTCCTGCACATATCTCATATGCGCTCCTATTTCGTTTCGCTTGAACCAGGAAACCTCTGTGTAGGACTCTAAAGACTCGTCAATACGCCGGTAGCAGATGATGATCATATCAAGCACCCACAAGCCGCAAGCGGTCTGCTAAACGTAACGGCCACCCGGGTATTGAGCGATCAGAAGATCGACGAGCTAGCCCGCTCACACTCCTGCGAATCCGACCAGTAACACTTACCATACAGTCAAGTCTCTTCGTCTGATACGTCGCATATCAAGTCTAGGGGTGGTATACGTCAGACCCCAATAACCCGATAAGTCGTGCCGATGTGAGGCTCGTAACGGGTCGAGAAACTACTGGTAACACTTACCAGCAAATCTCTGATCAGCCCTGGCCAGGGACTTCCCTGTTACGGCCAATCGAGCACTGCGCAACATCAACTCCCAATACCGGGAGAGACGAAACCCCTCCTATCGCTCATTGCCTCCATGTGACTCGGGACTGTACCCAAAGACCATCGTTTTGCACGCCCTCATGGACGTGGTAAGGTGGAGATCAAAGCACAGTGGGAACCACACAAGACTCTATGACGATCTCGGGTCTACAGACTAACCTGTACAAGTGTCACCTGAGAACTGCCATCTGACGTGAGGCATAATACCATCTGGGAGTTCTCGGCGAGTCCGTCCAGTGTACCCAGTCACCACTGAGCACCCGTACACCATCTCTGATGTCAAACACCAATGGATATGGGATCATCCATCGCCCATCACATGGGTCGAGAAGCGTATACGCTAGTCTACTCTGGTATATCGATGCCCCGTCTCGATACACCCACGACTAGGGACCTTGAAGGATGTACTTATGGACTACCATGTCCCCACTAGTATGATCTGCATCATAGTCCATGTAGTCAAGTACAAATCCTAAGGGCTTTACCAACATGTAACTATAAGACAGTATAAAGAGACTAGTGTACATGTTAAGATAAATGGCAACCAGATAGCATACTATCATGTCGAGCAAGAAAGTCATCTCTATATATGTCCAAGCATCCAATATAATATACATAATCTGTACAATACTGGCCTCTAGGGCATACATACAACTAACAATCTCCCACTTGCACTAGGGCCAGCTGCTGTAGTATCTCATACCGAGCATCCCGAAGAGTCTCTCAAACTGTATCTGGGGAATGGCCTTCGTGAATGGATCCGCCGTGTTGTTCTTCGTGTCAACTCTCCTGACCTCGATCTCCCGGCGATCAACTATCTCCCGGATCAGGTGATACCGCCTCAGAATATGCCTGGACCGCTGATGGGACCTGGGTTCCTTGGCCAAAGCCATCGCTCCATTGTTATCGCAATACAAAGGTATTGGACGCTCAATGGATGGAACCACACCAAGTTCAGTAATGAACTTCTTGATCCAAACTGCTTCTTTAGCAGCATCGTTGGCAGCGATGTATTCAGCCTCCATTGTTGAGTCTGCCACGGTTTCCTGCTTGGAACTCTTCCAGCTAACCGCCCCTCCGTAAAGGGTAAAGACAAAGCCCGACTGCGACTTAGAGTCGTCCTTATCACTCTGGAAGCTGGAATCGGTAAAGGACTCCACTTGGAGTTCTCCGTTACCATACACCAAGAACATATCTCTAGTCCTTCGCAAGTACTTGAGAATGCTCTTCACAGCTGTCCAGTGACTCTCTCCAGGATCAGCTTGATACCTGCTCACTACACTTAGTGAGTATGCTACATCGGGTCTGGTACATAGCATCGCATACATGATAGAGCCTACTGCCGAAGCATAGGGTATCCCTTGCATGCGAGCTCTCTCCAAATCAGTCTTGGGAGACATCTCTTTGGACAGAGTGACTCCAGAGATCGTGGGCAAGTTCCCACGCTTGGACTCTTCCATACTAAATCTCTTTAGTATGGTGTCAATGTACCTGGATTGGGACAATCCCAAAATCCGTTTGGATCTATCTCTATAGATCCTGATTCCCAATATGCAGGAGGCATCACCAAGATCTTTCATTGAGAATCTTTGTGATAAGAAGAGCTTGACCGAGTGCAGCATAGGAATATCATTTCCTATCAAGAGTATGTCGTCCACGTACAATATGAGGAAGACAACCTTACTCTCTGCCACCTTCTTGTAAATACAAGGTTCATCTGGATTTTTGACGAAATCAAACTCTTTGATAACGACGTCAAAGCAGATGTTCCAACTCCGCGATGCTTGCTTTAATCCATAAATGGATTTAAGCAGCTTGCACACCTTCCCGCTGCTCCCACTGTCTACGAAGCCCTCTGGCTGAGTCATGTACACGCACTCTTCTAAATCACCATTTAGAAAGGCGGTCTTAACATCCATTTGCCAGATTTCGTAGTCATGAAAGGCAGCAATGGAAAGCATGATTCGGATGGATTTAAGCATAGCCACTGGAGAAAAGGTCTCGTCATAGTCCACACCTGGTCTTTGACGAAAACCTTTTGCTACAAGTCTAGCTTTGAAAGTCTCCACTTTCCCATCTACACCAAGTTTCTTCTTAAAGATCCACTTGCTCCCAATGGGTTTTACCCCTTCAGGAGCAACTTCCAAAGTCCATACTTTGTTGGTGTACATGGAATCCATCTCGGACCGCATAGCATCCAGCCATTTCACTGAGTCCCCACTCGTGATGGCCTGCTCGAAGCTAGTTGGGTCATCATCCTCCATGATGCAATCCTCGCTCCCACCGTCCATGAGAAAACCGTAGTATCTCTCAGGTTGGCGAGGAACCCTACTAGATCGGCGGAGAGGCTGAGGTTCATTGGGAGCTACTGAATCTTCTGGTTCCACTAAATCTTCAGTTACTGTTTGTGTATCTGGAACCTCTTCCAGCTCTACCACTTTGCCACTAATTTCTTTTTCAAGAAATTCCTTTTCTAAAAAGGTGGCATATTGAGGAACAAACACTTTTTGTTCTTCAGCATGGTAGAATAAATATCCTTGGGAATTCTTAGGATATCCCACAAACTTACAAAGAACTGACCGTGCCTCGAGTTTGTCTGGATTTTGTCTTTTGACATAGGCCGGACAACCCCATATTTTAACTCGTTTAAAATATGGTCTCTTCCCACTCCATATCTCATATGGTGTGGTAGGTACAGATTTAGATGGAACTTGATTCAATAGGTATGCTGCTGTCTCCAGCGCATAACCCCAGAAGGAAATAGGTAACTCAGCTGTGCTCATCATAGAGCGCACCATATCTAATAGAGTGCGGTTCCTTCGCTCCGATACACCGTTGTGCTGTGGTGTATATGGAGGAGTTAGCTGAGAGAGAATCCCATTCTCTTTTAGGAAGTCCAGGAATTCATTGCTCAAGTATTCACCTCCCCGATCTGATCGAAGGATTTTAATACTTTTTCCGGTTTGGTTCTCGACTTCTTGTTTATATTCTCTAAATTTCTCAAAAGCTTCTGATTTGTGTTTCATCAGGAACACATATCCGAATCTAGAGAGATCGTCAGTGAATGTAATGAAGTACGAAGAACCATCCCTGGCATGTATAGACATGGGACCGCATACATCACTATGTATCAGTCCTAAGAGTTCGGTAACTCTTTCTCCGTGTCCCGTAAACGGAGTCTTGGTCATCTTACCTTTGAGACATGACTGGCAAGTGTCATAAGATGAAAATTCGAAAGGTTTCAAATATCCATCTTTATGCAACTTAGCCAGTCGTGTCGCATTGATGTGACCCAGTCTACAATGCCACAAGAAGGATTCGTTGAGTTCAGAACTCTTCCTTTTGTGTGTGTTTGTTATGCTCAGGACTGTTGATTGGTTTAGAACATAAATGCCATTGCACAACGTGCCTGATCCAACCAACTTTTGGTTATGGAAAATGTTCATAACATTGTCCTGCAATACAAAATTATATCCCTCTTTACTTAATAAAGAAACCGATATAATGTTGCATATCAGGTTCGGCATGTAATAGCATTCGTTCAGAACTAATGTATTACCAGTTGGTAATACAAGGTGATATTCCCCGACAGTCTTGGCTGCAACAATTGCACCATTTCCAACTCTAATGTCTTTATCACCTTCTCCAAGTTCTCTACCTTTCCTAAGCCCATGTAACTGATTACATATATGGGATCCTGACCCGGTATCCAATACCCAGGACGTAGAGCAAATGGAGAAACAGTTCTCAGTAACGAACACACCCGAAGAAAATGCATCATCATGTACTTTCTTCATTCGGGTGGCATGGGAATCCTGGTATTCCCCTATATCCTGTTCAGTCCTATAACTCTTATAGGAAAGAACGGAAACAACGTTCCCCAGCACAGTATAACATGCGGGTTCGGTCAATACATCCATTTTATTATCATTATTAAGGCATGAAATGGTCGCTACCTGGAGAGAGAGAGAAGAAAACACTTTAGCGTAAGCTCGTGCAAGATCAGATTGGTTATTATCTTATCTAATCAGGATGGCTCCCACTGTTTTTATCAAATCTTCCTCCAAACCCTAAAAGGAAAGACTAGCCGGGATTAATTACACACTACAAGTTCGCCAATCTTTCAGCCAGGCCAGTGTCGGTACTTTGAGGGAGGTCCCCCGTGCTTTCGCACGAACCTAATTACTGTAAACCTCGTTTTCCCAGAGGCATAACCTCGTTAACACCTTTCTAGACACCTACTTGATCGGCTAATTGCACTGTGTAAAACTCTCCCAGGAGTAACTCTTACTCGCAGTGGGTATCGGGATCCAACTATCTCATAGAAGGTATGCAATCTCATTGCAAATTTCAACACTTGAAATTCCCGATAATATTTTGCCCCTAGCAGCTATATGACCTTAACATAGTCAACAAATCATAAGTGCTAGTCAAGTTCAACCCGTCATTTCCCGATTGAATTAAACCCACCCGCACGACCCTTAACATAGTCAACAAAGTCGCACGACTACCCTAATCCAATCGCATCATATGCTTATACAGATAAGCACTAATTAGCTACCACACACTACGCCTTAACATAGTCAACAAACGTAGCACGAATACTAACCAGTACTTATCTGAAATGACGGAGGGCTACGCAGGTTTTCATAAAACCATGAGCGTAATGAACTTGATATCGTTGTAGAATCAAATGAAGTTTTGAAATGGAGTGATTTTGAGGCTTTTCTAGTTTTGCTAAAGGAGTCACTCCCGGTGAAGGGATCTCGGTCCTTTCCTCGTCGAATGAGGTGCGGGATATATCATATATATCACTGTGCAAAGCAAAAAACCCAAAAGCAGTCAAAAGCAAACCGAGTGTGTAGCATCTCCCAGTTATTGCTAAAGGAGTCACTCCCGGTGAAGGGATCTCGGTCCTTTCCTCGTCGAATGAGGTGCGGGGTATATCATATATACCGCTATGCAAAGCAAGAACTGTAGCTACCTGTTTTATTTTAAAATTCGATTCTACAACATCTTAGGTTTCTTATCTTTCATTAATCACATTAATGAAGTCCCATCATTTAATACCTAAACATCACAGATATCGCAGCAGAATAAACATATGAAATATTGGATATACTAGGACGTCCGTGTTTTCAATACGAGCCAGTATAAAACACGGATTCCACGGTCGTGATGAATAGCCAATCCCACACCCCTAGACCCCTACGAGAGCGGCAAGCAACCCTGCCAATTCTAGGGTTAGGAGACCCGGACTCGACACCTCGAGTTGGTCTCCCACTGGACCCCAGAACCCGGTTACTTGTGCTCCCCTCCTTGGGTCTATCCTAGTGCAGAAAAGTAAATAATATACAAAGGGTGACGACTCCCGCATCCTGGAAGTGCCCCGAATAAAAGAATATTACATACAAGTTTTTACATGAATGAAAATGAAAAACACTCATCTCACATAAAAACCCCCGGCTATTCAAACACGACGATCCAATATAACATATCCAGCAACACATAACATCACATGTCATCAACGTAAGTAAGTATGCATACCCCAATTGTCGTTGACGTATAGCAACGAAACCGGCGATATGAACATACTACACTTACGGTCACAGAAAAGAAAGTGTAAAACTACAACAATTGGAATCCGCAATCTCTTTAGACATCACATGCCTAACAGTTACAAACCCAGCATTTTAGTCTCATTATCGAAAACTCTTTTCAATATCGTATGGGACTATACTGCTAGATTTATAACATCCATCCAGTTATCTCATAACCTTTTTGTGAATTCCAATTATTGTATCCAGTTCCGGATAAATAGAATATGTTAAACTTTCCGATCGAACATTCGAACACCCAAGTTTTCCCGACACCGATCAACACATGAAATAGGTTCAAAGACATTCACTTCATACCTCAGTACCAACGGTCCAGCCGTAGAAGGGTCAAGCCAACGCCTCACATGTGGCACGCCGTACTGCCCCAAACCCGAAGGTTCAAAGGGCAGTTCAAGACGGTCACATAATCGAGTTAAGGTTTGTGTCTTCTGGAGGGACCATCGCGTTACTTGCACTACTCAGAATGTCTTTTAACCACAGAAAATCCAACACTTGGATATTCCAGCAGGGGAAAAACTGGGTATTCGTATCCGGTCGAACTCTTTAACATATTCTACAATTATCTGGAAAAACACTTAGACGAAGTTTGATTTTCCGATCGAATTCATCGATTCCCAATATAACTCCAGAGCACTCATCCCTTAAATAAATTTAAAAATATCCAGAAAACTCACCAGAATTTATCAGGTATTACTGTGAAAAAAAAATGGGATGACGTCACCATGTGGCCGCGGAAGGGCGGCAGAAAGCATGCTTCTGCCGCGCTTCCGCGGTACAATGAACAGTACATGGAATCGTTTTACACAGTAATGCTTAGAATTCTATACTGAATTTTTTAGACATTTTTAATATCAAAAATTCCCAGATTTATGAAAATGTCCAGAGAGCTCTAAAGTATTTGGGTTTCGTGTTCGTTCGGACTTCAAACGTCGTCGGGACTTCGCCTAAGGCTCTAGCTAGGCTCTGATACCAGTGAAAGGTTCCTAGGCACCCTAGTGGGTTCTCTCAAGGCATCGAACATGCCAAATTAAAATTTTTGGTGCCGAGAAACCCTAGACTACGGATCTTAGACTAGATGTTTAGGCGAAATAGAAAGCTAGTTAACAGTTAACTACTGTGATACGGATATACAACCTTTGTAGATCCGGATTTCCACCTCCACGGCTCCGCAACGTCATGTCCTCGCTGTCCATCATGAATCCTCGACTCGATCATCGGCTTCATCGGAAAAGCAAGCGGAATAGCTCGTCGGCTTTGTGTCAAAGACGATCTACGTCGAGGTTGCACTAGTTCAAGCTCCGACTTCACAAAGTTGTGAAACTTGTGAAGAGAACACCCAAAACCACTTGGCAAGAGGTAGAGGATGAAGAAATAGGAGGTGGGTTCACTTTAGATTTGGATATCTCTCACTAGAAATGAAGTTGCCATTAAAGGCCTCAAGCTTTTTCTTTTAAGAATGAAGAAGAAGATGAGATAGATTTATGATAAGTCTCTTTTAAAATGAAAAGAAAACAATACTTATCATAATTTGCACCATGGTTAAGTGTAGAGAGTTTACTAAGGTTAGATATATGGTTAGGGTTAGGAATGAGGACAAAAATGGTCACTTTAGTTAAGCTTCATGAAGCTTCACCAAACTTCAAGAAGAAAGCAACCCTTTTTGTTTTCTTATCCTTTTCTTTTAATCCAAAATAATAAATGATAAAAGAAAGAATAATTAGGAACCCTAACCATTTACTTAACCTAAATTTAATTCTTCACACTTAACCAAAAGAGCAAGCATCATCAAACATGATACTAAAAAGTGCACAAAAGTATATCACATATACAATGTGCAATCCAAGTGAGAAAAATCCGTTTAAAGTGAACCAATACTAGTTAATGCAAAGTAATATATCAAATATATATAATTATACATTAAATCATTAAATCAACACTTGATTCAATGATCCGGTCATGTCGCACATAACCGACTAGTATTCAATGCATCGATTTATCGAATCAATGATTCGATAACTAGGTCATATCGAATATAACCAATCGAAACATATATCGCGAGAATGAAATGCGGTATCACATACACGCATTATTCTCGGTCCTGCACATATCTCATATGCGCTCCTATTTCGTTTCGCTTGAACCAGGAAACCTCTGTGTAGGACTCTAAAGACTCGTCAATACGCCGGTAGCAGATGATGATCATATCAAGCACCCACAAGCCGCAAGCGGTCTGCTAAACGTAACGGCCACCCGGGTATTGAGCGATCAGAAGATCGACGAGCTAGCCCGCTCACACTCCTGCGAATCCGACCAGTAACACTTACCATACAGTCAAGTCTCTTCGTCTGATACGTCGCATATCAAGTCTAGGGGTGGTATACGTCAGACCCCAATAACCCGATAAGTCGTGCCGATGTGAGGCTCGTAACGGGTCGAGAAACTACTGGTAACACTTACCAGCAAATCTCTGATCAGCCCTGGCCAGGGACTTCCCTGTTACGGCCAATCGAGCACTGCGCAACATCAACTCCCAATACCGGGAGAGAAGAAACCCCTCCTATCGCTCATTGCCTCCATGTGACTCGGGACTGTACCCAAAGACCACCGTTTTGCACGCCCTCATGGACGTGGTAAGGTGGAGATCAAAGCACAGTGGGAACCACACAAGACTCTATGACGATCTCGGGTCTACAGACTAACCTGTACAAGTGTCACCTGAGAACTGCCATCTGACGTGAGGTATAATACCATCTGGGAGTTCTCGGCGAGTCCGTCCAGTGTACCCAGTCACCACTGAGCACCCGTACACCATCTCTGATGTCAAACACCAATGGATATGGGATCATCCATCGCCCATCACATGGGTCGAGAAGCGTATACGCTAGTCTACTCTGGTATATCGATGCCCCGTCTCGATACACCCACGACTAGGGACCTTGAAGGATGTACTTATGGACTACCATGTCCCCACTAGTATGATCTGCATCATAGTCCATGTAGTCAAGTACAAATCCTAAGGGCTTTACCAACATGTAACTATAAGACAGTATAAAGAGACTAGTGTACATGTTAAGATAAATGGCAACCAGATAGCATACTATCATGTCGAGCAAGAAAGTCATCTCTATATATGTCCAAGCATCCAATATAATATACATAATCTGTACAATACTGGCCTCTAGGGCATACATACAACTAACAATTTTCTGTGACCGTAAGTGTAATATGTGATATCGCCGGTTTCGTTGCTATATGTCAACGACAATTGGGATGCGCATATTTACTTACGTTGATGACATGTGATGTTATGTGTTGCTGGATATGTTATATTGGATCGTCGTGTTTGAATAGCCGGGGGTTTTTATGTGAGATGAGTGTTTTTCATTTTCATTCATGTAAAAATCTGTATGTAATATTCTTTTATTGGGGCGCTTCCAGGTTGCGGAAGTAGTCACCTTTTGTATATTATTTACTTTTCCGCACTAGGATAGACCCAAGGAGGAGGGCACAAGTAACCGGGTTCTGGAGTCCAGTGGGAGACCAACTCGAGGAGTCGAGTCCGGGTCTCCTAACTCCAGAATTGGTAGGGTTGCTTGCCGCTCTCGTAGGGGTCTAGGGGTGTGGGTTTGGCTATTCATCACGACCGTGGAATCCGTGTTTTATACTGGCTCGTATTCAAAACACGGACGTCCTAGTATATCCAATATTTCATATGATTCTTCTGCTGCGATATCTGTGATGTGATCATGTGATGTTCTGTGATAGATACAGTATATAGTATATATGATATATTATATAGACGTTACTTATGTTTTGCACCCGCACTAGCCCTGCCCTGCTCTGTCGTTAGTTACCTAACCTAACGGTGCACGAGGGGACATCGAGGCGAATGCGGATGGCATAAGTGTACGTCATATCTATCTGTGATGTTTAGGTACTTAAATGATGGGACTTCATTAATGTGATTAATGAAATAAAAGAAACCTAAGATGTTGTAGAATCGAATTTCAAAATAAAACAGGTAGCTACAGTTCTTGCTTTGCATAGCGGTATATGTGATATATCCTGCACCTTATTCGATGAGGAAAGGACCGACGATCCCTTCACCGGGAGTGACTCCTTTAGCAATAACTGGCAGATGCTACACACTCGGTTTGTCTTTTGATTGCTTTTAAGAGTTTTTGCTTTGCACAGTGATATATATGATATATCCCGCACCTCATTCGACGAGGAAAAGACCGACGATCCCTTCACCGGGAGTGACTCCTTTAGCAAAACTAGAAAAGCCTCAAAAACACTCCATTTCAAAATTCATTCGATCCTACAACGATATCAAGTTCATTACGCAATAGGTTTTCAGAAAAACCTGTCGTAGCCCTCCGTCATTTCAGATAAGTGCTGTTTAGTATTCGTGCTGCGTTTGTTGACCTCCGTCAAGGCGCAGTGTGAGGTAGCTAACCAGTATTTATCTGCTTATGCATATGATGCAGATTGAGTTAGGGTAGTCGTGCGGCCTTGTTGACCTCCGTCAAGGGTCGTGCGGGTGGGTTTAATTCGATCAAGAAATGACGGGTTGAACTTGACTAGTAGCCTATGGTTTGTTGACCTCCGTCAAGGTCATAGGGTGCTAGGGGTAAAATATTATCGGGAATTTCAAGTGTTGAAATTTGCAATGAGATTGCATACCTTCTATGAGATAGTTGGATCCCGATACCCGCTGCGAGTAAGAGTTACTCCTGGGAGAGTTTTATACATTACAATTAGCCGATCAAGTAGGTGTCTAGAAAGGTGTTAACGGGGTTACGCCTCTGGGAAAATGAGGTTTACAGTAATTAGGTTCGTGCGAAAGCACGGGGGACCTCCCTCAAAGTAACGACACTGGCCTGGCTGAAAGATTGGCGAACTTGTAGTGTGTAATTAATCCCGGCTAGTCTTTCCTTTTAGGGTTTGAAGGAAGATTTGATAAAAAGCAGTGGGAGCCATCCTGATTAGATAAAATAATAACCAATCTATTCTTGACAGAGCGCACGCTGAGTGTTTTCTTCTCTCTCTCTCCTGGTAGCGACCATATCACGCCTTAATCAAGATAATAAAACGGATTATTGACCGAACCCGCTTGTTATACTGAGCTGGGGAACGTTGGTCCCGCTCCACCTTATAATTGTTATAAGACAGAGCAGGAAATTGGGGAATACCAGATTTCCCGTGCCGCCCAAACGAAGAGAGTGCATGTTGATGCATCATCTTCGGGTGTGTTCATTACAGAGAACTGTTTCTCAGTATCCTTTACGTCCTGGGTATGTGATACCAGATCAGGATCCCAGATATGTAATCTGTTACATAGGGCTACAGAAAGGTAGAGAACTGAGAACGGGTGATAAGTTTCATGAGGCAGAGAACGGGGCAAGTGTTGCAGCCAAGTCTGTCGGTCACTGTCACCCTGTATTACAAATACATTGATTCTGAACGAATGTTATTAGATACCGAACCTGATATACAAAATCGTATCTATCTCTTTATTAGTAAAGAAATGATAAAATTTTGTATTGTTGGATAATGTTTTGAACATTTCCTATATCAAAAGTTGATCGGTTCAGGCACGTTATCTAAAAGCATTGATGTTCTAAATCAAACTACAGTTCTTAGTATACAGAACACACACAAGAGGAAGAGTTCAGAAATGAACGGATCCTTCTTAAGGTATTGTAGACTAGGTCAGATCAATGTGACCCGACTAGCTGAAGTTACATGTAGATGCATATTTAAATCAGTTTGAATCTACATCTTGTGAAACTTGCCAGTCATGTCACAAAGATATAATGACACTAGCTCTGTTTATTGGAAACAGAGAAAGTGTTAGTGAACTCTTGGGATGATACATGTTGATGTATGTAGGTCCCTGACTACACATGCCAAGACCGGTTCTTTGTACTTCATTACATTCTCTGATGATCTTTCGAGATTCAGACATATGTTCCTGTTGAAACACAAGTCCGAACCTTTTGAGATATTCACAGAATATAAGTTAGAAGTAGAGAACCAAAATACGGGTATAAGTATTATGTCCTATGATGAGATCAAGGAGGAGAATACTTGAGCACGGAATTCCTGGACCATTCTAAAGGGGAATGAGATTCTCTCTCAGCATTACTCCTCCGTATACACCATAGCACGATGGTATATCGGGGTGGAGCAATTACACCCTATGTGATAAGGTGTGCTCTATGATGAGTAATACTAAGCTACCATTTCCTTTTGGGTGTTATGCACTTGAGAAGCTGCATACCTATTGAATAGGGTTCTAATCAAATCAGTTGCCTACCGCTTCATATGTGATATGGAATGGGAAGAACCCATGTCTTAAGTTAGTTAAGATTTGGAGTCGTCCGACCTATGTCTGAAAGCAAAATCCGGACAAGCTCGAGGCAAGGTCTGTAATGTAGAACTGGAAATGTTCCAGCTATACAAACTACAGCACATGATTTGATAGAACCAAAGGATTCAGTAGATTCCAACGAACCTCAGCCTCTCCGCCGATCTAGTAGGGTTCCTCGCCCACCTGAGAGATACTTCGGTTTCTCTATGACAGTGGGAGCGATGATTGCATCATGAGATGATGACCCAACTAGTTTCGAGCTGGCCATCTGGAGTGGGACTCTGTAAGAATGGCTGGATGTTTAGCGATCTGAGATGGAATCCTTATACACCAACAAAGTATGGACTTTGGTTGCTATATCTGAAGGGTTAAATCCCCATCAGGAGCAAGTATATCTTGAGAAGATTACTTGGTGTAGATGGAAAAGTTGAGACTTTCAAAGCCAGACTTGTTAAAAGTTTGCATCATTGACCAGGTACGGATAATGATGAAACCTTTCCAAGTAGCTATGCTTAAGTCCATCCAGATCCTACTTGTCACGGCTACATACCATGACTACGATATCTGGTGGTTGGGTGTCATGACTGCTTTTCTAAATGATGTTTTAGAAGAGTGCGTCTATAAGTACACAGCCAGAGGGCTTCGTAGACAGTGGGAGCAGCGGAAACGTGTGCAAGATGCTTTATAGGATAAAGCAGGCATCGCGGAGTTGGAACATCTATTTTGATGAATTAGTCAAAGAAGTTGACATCATCAAAATGGTAGATGAACCTTGTATAAACAAAAAGGTAGTAGGGAGTATGGTGACGATCCTCGTAAAGTACGTGGATGACATACTCTTGATAGGGAAGGAGTTTCCTATGCTACGCTCGATCAATCTCCGCTTATCACTATAATTCTCCATATAGGATCAAAGTGATACCTCCTAAATCCTGGATTTTGGATCTATGAGATAGATCTAATTGGATGTTAGGATTCTCACTAGTTGTAGTGAGATGGTATCAACCGATCCTGGGAGAATCACTGGAAGGGTTCCAGGGTGATAAAGACGACTGAATGTCAGTCACAGGCATTGTCTTTACCCTCAGTAAAGGGACGGTATGTTGGAAGAGTTCCAAGCTATGATACCGTGACATACTAGACGATAAAGGCTGGATACATCGCTACATAAGATGCTACCAAAGAGGCTGTTTGGGTGTATATTGGTTCATGAGATGAACTATGTTCCTTCCATTGTGTGACAATGGAGTTGTGGCTTATGCCAAGGAACGCCGGTCCCATCAGTGATCCAGACATATTCTAAGGCAGTATCACTTGATCATGGAGATGGTTGATCTCCAGGGTGATCGAGGCTTGGAGAGTAGACTCAGAGGACAACACAGCGGATCCACTCACAAAGGCCTGTTCCTAGAGAGAGACTTTTATGGGATGGTTGAGTATGAGATACTACAACCACTGCTATCAGATGGCCCTAGTGCAAGTGGGAGATTGTTAGTTATATGTATGCCCTAGAGGCTATTACTGTACATAGGATGTATATTGTAGTGGATGCTGGAACGTATATAGGGAGGACTTTCTTGCTCGACATGATAGTATGCTATCTGGTTGAACTTTACCTTAACGTGTATACTGATTGTCTCTCTGTTACATGTTGGTAAAGCCCTTAGGATGTGTGCTTGACTACCTGGACTATGATGCGGATCATACTAGTGGGGACATGGTAGTCCATAAGTACATCCTTCAAAGTCCCTAGTCGAGGGTGTATCGAGACGGGGCATCGATATACCAGAGTAGACTAGCGTATACCTTCTCGACCCATACAGATGGGCGATGGATGATCCCATATCCATTGGTGTTTGACATCAGAGATGATATACGGGTGCTCAGTAGAGACTGGGTACACTGGACGGACTCGCCGAGAACTCCCAGATGGTATTATACCTCACGTCAGATGGCAGTTCTCTGGTGACACTGGTACAGAGTAGTCTGTTGACCCGAGATCGTCATAGAGTCTTGTGTGGTTCCCACTGTGCTTTGATTTCCATCTTACCACGTCCAAGAGGGCGTGTAAAACGGTGGTTTTTGGGTACAGTCCCGAGTCACAAGGAGGCAATGAGCGATAGGAGGGGATTCGTCTCTCCCGGTATAGGGAGTTGATGTTGCGCTGTGTTCGATTGGCTATAACAGGAAATCCCTGGCCAGGGTTGCTGAGATTTACTGGTAAGTGTTACCAGTAGTTTCTCGAACAGTTATAGACCTCATATCGACATGACTTATCGAGCTATTGGGGTCTGACGTTTACCACCCCTAGGCGAGATATGCGACAGATCAGACGATCAGACCGGACTGTACGGTAGTGTTACTGGTCGGATTCACTGGAGTGTGAGCGGGGTTGCTCGTCGATCTTCAGATCGCTCAATACCCGGGTGGCCGTTACGTTTAGCAGACCGCTTGCGGCTTGTGGGTGTTTGATATGATCATCACCTGCTGCCGGCGTATTGACGAGTCTTTAGAGTCCTACACAGAGGTTTCCTGGCTCAAGCGAAACGAAATAGGAGTGCATATGAGATATGTGCGGGACCGAGAATCATGCGTGTATGTGATACCGTATTCTATTCTCGCGATCAATGTGTCGAATGGTTATATGCGATATAACCTAGTTATCGAATCGAGTGTTGATTCGATAAGTCGATACATTGGATACTAGTCGGTTATATGCGATATGACCGGATCGTTAAATCAAGTGTTGATTTAATGATTTAATGTATAATTATATATTTGATATATTACTTTGCATTAACTAGTATTGGTTCACTTTAAATGGATATTCTCACTCGGATGTGCGCATTGCATATGCGATATGATTTTGTGCACTTGCTTTTATCATGTTTGATGATGCATGCCTTTTGGTTAAGTGTAAAGAATTAAACCTTGGTTAATGAAATGGTTAGGGTTTACTTTTTCCTTATTCATTTTATTCATTTATTTATCTATTTATTCTTTTTGGAATTTGATTTGCATAAAGAATAAATGGTGGCTTTCTTTGGATGGATTATGAAGCTTCATGATACTTTGACTAAGTCACCATTTTTTCTTGATGCTTAACCCTAACCCTTCATTCTAACCATGATTGATTTTCTACACTAAACTATGGTTGGTTAATGATAAGTATTCATATTTATCTCTTTTTACAAAATAACTTATCATAACCTTTTTCCATCTTCTTCTTCTTCACTTCAAGAAGAAGCTTGCTTCATCAATGGTGATTGATGAAAATGAGTGAGAAATCCAATTCTAAAGTCTACCCACTTCCTATTTCTTCATCCTCTACCTCTTGCCAAGTAGTAGAGTGTGTTTTCTTCACAAGTTTCATAACTTGGTGAAGTGAGAGCTTGATCTTGCGATGCTTCGACGTAGATCATCTTCGGCATGGACATCGACGACCTAGCTTGCCCATTCTCCGACGAAGCCGACGCTAGAGCCCGGATTTGATTTGGACAGCGGAGAGGACCTCGTTGCGGAGCCGTGGAGATGGAGCACCGGATCTACAAAGGTTGTATTTCCGTATCTCTTAGTTAATTGTTAACTAGTTAGCTTTTTCGCCTAGTTTTCTAGCAAACGATCCGTAGTTTAGGGTTTGTAGGCACCGTAAAATTTGAAATTGGCATGGTTGATGCCTTGTGAGACCTCATTAGGGTCCCTAGGAACCCTACAGTACCAATGGTCCAGCCGTAGAAGGGTCAAGCCAACGCCTCACATGTGGCACGCCGTACTGCCCCAAACCCTAAGGTTTAGAGGTAGTTCAACACGGTCACATAATCGAGTTAAGGTTTGTTGTCTTCTAGAGGGTCCACCGCGTTACTTGCATGACTTAGAACGTTCTTAATCTCGAGGAAAAATCCAACTTTTGAAAAATTTTCCGACAGGGGAAAAAGTGAGTTATTGATACCCGTTCGAACTATTTAACAGTTTCTAAAAATTACCCGGCCAAACTAAACAAAGTTAAATTATCCGATCGAATCAATACAACCAAAGAAAACTCAACACTTCTGTGGAATTAAAAAATTCCCAGAAAAAAACGACAAGAAAGGACCTAAGAATAAATATATGAAGTTACAGGGACTAAGTCATAATTTTGGCCGCGGAACCGCCGCTAAACCCTTGGATTGGCCACGGGTCCGCGGTCATATTAGAGAATTAGTGGTCCGTACTTCAGAGTAATTCTTAATTTTTCCTGCTCTATTTTCTGAGTATTTTTAAATCATAAAAAATCACATTTTTGAAAAATGTCCAGAGAGGGGTAAACATCGGGGTTTCCGGGTTCGATCGGACTTTAAACTTCACTCAGACTTCGCCTAAAACTCTAGCTTGGCTCTGATACCACTGTAGGGTTGCTATGCACTAGCACAAGGGTCTACGAGGCATCAACCATGCCCGATTAATATTTTAGCCGTGCTGAACAACCCAAAGCCGTATCTTTAAATTAGGGTTTAGGAGAAAACAAGCATGTTAAACTCTTTAACACTAAGTGAGAGGGATTACAACCTTTGTAGATTCGGTCCTTCACTTCTTAAGCTCCGTGTTGAGGTCCCTTCGTTGCGATCATCGTGTTCCGGACTCTCGAGAGGCTTCACGAAGAGAAAGATGCAGTCTTGCTTCCGATCTTCGACAACAAAGATGATCTACCTTGAAGTTTCATTAACACAAGCTAACACTCACTAAATGAAGTGAACACTCTCATCTAAAGGGCAAGGATAGATGAGAATGATGAAGTTGGATTTTTGCTCTCTTTTATTTTCTTATTCTCACTCATTTTCATCACAAAATCAAATCAAGAAAGCTTTTTTCCATGAAAAGTGAAGGAAGAAGAAGAAGATAATTTATCATCTCTTTTGTGATGAATAATGAATTAATTGTAGTGGTTATAAATCTAACCAACGGTTAAGCAAGAAGGAGTTAACCCCTAGTAGAGAATTAACTAGAGTTAATGGTTTGGATTGGGTTAACATAATATCGTCACAAAATATCAAGCAAAACACAAAGTCAAAGCTTTATGAAAGCTTCATGCAAAAGCTAACCCTAATACAAACCCTAACCAAGATTAAACCCTAAACCACTGTTAAATTTGTAACCTTAACATGTTACAATATTATATATCACATATACAATATATTTTGTAACAATAGAAAATAATACAATTAACATATATCGCATATATATCAATGCATTATCCCGTGAGAAAATGAATCTTTTAGTGAGCTAATATTAGTTAACGTAATTTAATATATCATATATATTATTATAAATTAAATTATCGAATCAACACTTGATCCGATAATCTGGCTATTTCACAAATAACCAACTAATACGATGACCCAGCTATATCACATATACCCGGCCGATATCTCATATCGCGAGAATCCAATACGGTATCACATACCGCATTATCCTCGGTCCTGCACATATCACATATGTGCTCCTACTTCGTTTTGCCTGAGCCAAGAAACCTCTGTGTAGGACTCTAAAGAATCGTCAATACGCCGGCAGTAGGTGATGATCATATCAAACACCCACAAGCTGCAAGCGGTCAGCTAAACGTAACAGCCACCCAGGTATTGAGCGCTCAGAAGATCAACAAGCAAGCCTGTACATTCTCCCGTGAATCCAATCAGTAACACTCCCGTACAATCTGGTCTCGTCGTCTGATATGTCGCATATCTCGCCTAGGGGTGGTAAACGTCCGACCCCAGTAGCTCCATAAGTCGTGTCAATATGAGGTCTATAACAGTTCGAGAAACTACTGATAACACTTACCAGTAAATCTCAGCAACCCTGGCCAGGGATTTCCGGTTATAGCCAATCGAACACAATACAACATCAACTCCCTATACCGGGAGAGACGAATCCCCTCCTATCGCTCATTGCCTCCATGTGATTCGGGACTGTACCCAAAAGCCACCTTTTTGCACGCCCTCATGGACGTGGTATGATAGAAATCAAAGCACAGTGGGAATCACACAAGACTCTATGACGATCTCAGGTTAATAGACTACTCTGTACCAGTGTCACCGGAGAACTGCCATCTGACGTGAGGTATAATACCATCTGGGAGTTCTCGGCGAGTCCGTCCAGTGTACCCAGTCTCTACTGAGCACCCGTACACCATCCTTGATGTCAAACACCGATGGATATGGGATCATCCATCTCCCATCATATGGGTCAAGATGCGTATACGCTAGTCTACTCTGGTGTATCGATGCCCTGTCTCGATACACCCTCGACTAGGAACTGTTATAGGATGTACTCGTCGACTACCGTGGCCCCACTAGTATGATATCATCATAGTCCCAGTAGTCGAGTACATACCCTAAAAGCTTTATCAACATGTATCATAGAGACAATCAGAGTACATGTTAAGATAACGTACAACCACATAGCATACTATCATGTCGAGCTAGAAAGTCCTCCCTATATATGTTCAAGCTTCCATTACAATATACATCATATGTACAGTAATGGCCTCTAGGGCATACATATAACTAACAGGTTTGCGTCAGGGTAATAACTTCACTATAGTCGATTAGTTTTTTCTTTGCATCGTCGTATTCAGTTTGGAATATTCTGCACCTCATTCGACGAGGAAAGGGCCGAGATCCCTTCACCGGGAGTGACCTCTTTAGCAAAAGTTTTTGCCACTATATATTTATAAAACCACTTGGATTCCGTCAACGATATCAAGTTCATTACGCTAAAGGTTTTTCTCCAAAAACCAGCTGTAGCCCTCCGTCATTTCTTTCAGGTAGTACCTAGTATTCGTGCTGCATTTGTTGGCCTTTGTCAAGGCGTAGTGTGCGGTAGCTGGGTATTACTTGTCTGTTGCATTGAGTTGCGATTATCTAGGACAGTCGTATAACCTTGTTGGCCTTTGTCAAGGGTGTGTACGGGTGGGTTTAGAGTAATCCGGGATAATGACGGGTTGAACTTGACTTGTGGTTTATGATTTGTTGGCCTTTGTCAAGGTCATAAACTGCTTGGGGTAAAAATTATATCGGGATTTTCAAACATACAGGAAACTTGCCAGGTTTGCGCATACCTTCTGTAGTGTGATGACGTGAGTGGCTTCTATCACGTTATCATGCGATGATAGTTGGATCCCGATTCTCACTGATGAGTTAGTTTACTCCTTGGGTGATTCCGACTAATTCTTCATTCAGGTTTGGAGGAGAATTTGAGAAAATGGTGGGAGGCTTCCTGATTGGATAAAGTGATTTAACCATTCTGATTTAGGTTAGAGTGCACGAAGAGTGTTTCTACTTTTTCTCTCTTTGACTACGACCATGACCCGACCCTAGACTACAACTTAGTGACCAAGTTAACCGAACCTTCTTAAAACACTGTCTTTTGGATTGTCTGAGTTGCATACATCATTGCCACTTTTTCTTTTACCCTTTGAGTTTCTCCAGAACACCCCGTATTATTACGAACATCCACTTCAATTGGATAAATCAATCGTATAGTTATATACAAACTCGGAGGAACTTCTTCGAGGATGGATTCTTGTTCTGGAGAGATCGAATAGGATTATTCAGTTGTCTTTTCCATTTACCTTCTCTCAAGTTGTGAGGGCTTCTAGGATTAGGAGAGGGTACACCTATTACGCTTATTGGATAGTCTTCTTCCAAACCATAGGCAGGTGCCGAAAGGTAGGGAATGAAGAAAACCAATTAGCCTAAGTTGGGTGTACAGAAGGTAATAAGTAAAGACAAAATAAAGGGATTAGAAAGAGGGCAAAGTAAATTGCGACTGCTATCATTCACGATCGAACCATGTATTTCATCGCCACTCTTACTTCACCTTTGTATTTCTCCAGAACACCCCGTGTCACTACGAACATCCAATTCCATTGGATAAATCTATCGTATGGTTATATACAAACTCGAAGGAACTTTTTCGAGGATGGATTCTGGTTCAGGAAAAATAGGAATAAGGTTTATTCAGTTGTCTTTTATCCTTACCTTCTCTCAGGTTGCGAGTGCTCCTAGGATCAGGAGAGTACACCTATTATGCTTATTGGATGGTCTTCTTCCAAACCATAGGCCGGTGCCGAATGGTAGGGAAGGAAGAAAACCATTAAGCCTAACGATGGTGTACTGAAGGTAACGACTAAAGACAAATAAAGGGAATTGGAGAGATGGCAAGGAAATATATGGTTACAGTCATGAATCTGATAATGGAAAAGGCATTACTAGGAATACCCGGATACCCCTTCGAAACATTTTTATGTTTCATTTTCAATGTGCATTGTTAATTGAAAGCTGATTTCCAAATTAGACACATGCTCCAGGGTATGTATTTACCAGGTCTGATTCTCACATCTGTATGGTTTTACAAATGATGAGTGGGAGTAAGTCATTGGGAATTAGGTGACCATCCCATTATATCGGAATTCGTTATAATTAGTGATATTTGAGAATATCGCCTGGATACAGTTTTCAACCTACGACGCACAGAGTTTGAGTTCCTGGATTTGCTGCTTTAAGAATAGAATGTCGCCTATTCCAATTCCAACAGCTCGGACTCGGATCAACTCAGGGGACTTATACAAAGTATTGTATATTGTCTAGTGTCCATTAGGCCAAAGAGGTTGGTCCTCATACTGTATTCTATTTACTTGTGACTTCTCCAGTTTTAGACAAGTGTTTCGTAGAAATACAAGGTCTAAGTTTGAGAAGTTATAGGTACAGGAATAAAGTAGAGAACCGTATGTTGTGAGTATCAGGATTCTTCAAAGTGATCGAAGATGTAGATACTTGCGTGTGGTAATCAGTTGATAGTAATGGTTTTGAGAAACTTGTTTCTTTTTTAGGTTACTCATAATTGGATGTACTCCTAAGTTGAGTAATGCTGATCGTCCTCTCTCCATTTAGTTGACATGAACTGGAGACAGATGCATGATTTGAATCTGGTTCCAATTAAATCAGTGCCTCTATTTCTATATTGTATATAGAATGGTTCGTATCTTAACGATGTTAAGCTACGGGGAGTTGTCCGGCTTATGCTTAAAACTAGACTCTGGATAACTCAAGGCATGTTTCTGTAATGGCAGTTTGTGGGTTAACCGGGGCTTTGACGAGGGTTGACTTTCTACCATCTGGAAGATCAATAGTGATATTATTCTTGACTGACCACAGTTTTAGTAAAATGGATATTTTTTTTTCAGAAAACAGTAATGGGAGTATGGTAGAACTGGAATAGATTCCAGAACCGCAAACGATTACGGAAAATTTAATAAGACCTAAAGATTCAATCAGGATTGACAATCCATTAGCCACTCCGCATATATGGTGGGTAACTTCAGGCACCCGAGAGGTATTCCAGTATCCTCAAGGACGGTGACAGGGAGGTTCTTGTTTACCCAGACTTGACACTACTGTTGTTCCAGACTATGAGACCCGGCAGGAGGATGAGTATAGCGTCGTTCTAAACTAGTTTTCGAAGTGCACGTATATATTATTCTGCCAGAGGGTGGTTGTGGTCAGTGGGAGCAGCGGAAGTATAGTGGACAAGTAGTTTATGTCTATTTATAGACTAAAGCAGATATTGCGGAGATAGATCATCTAATTTTGATGTGACAGTCATAGGCTTTGACTTCATCAGAATAGGGGATGGATCTGTTAAGAAGGTAGTAGGGTGTAATGTCCTGGTATTTGGATGACATACATATAGTAGGAAGTGAAATTTTTACACTACGATCGGTTATACCGTGGTTGTCACACAGTAGTTTCTCCACATAGGATTTGGATATAATATCATATGTTGTTTTTGCACTAGATGCAATAAGTTGATATTAATCCAATCCTGGAGAAACGTTCGGAAGCAGCTTCAGAACATAAGTGGATGTTCTAGGGATTTGATAACGGCAGCATCCTTCGGGAGACAGTTATCATTCCAGGCTTCCAAGGTGACCCGGATGACAGAGTGACTGTCAGAGTTATAGTTTTCCCTCTGATGAGGGGCAGTAGTTTGGACAGCTGGTCCAAGCGGATACTGAGGGAGGCATGGTGCAGGATACTGATTAAATTCAGTTGACGATACAGTCTAAGAACTTTGTTGGATTTGGAGTTCATTTATAAACTAGGTCCCATCAGATATCCAGACATATTCTAAGACAGGTATTCCTCATTTCGGGAGATGGCTTTCTCAGCGAACTTGAGACAAAGAGAGACATGGAAAGAAACATCAGGGCGGATCCACTCACTGAGGCTATTTCTCGAACACAATAGTTTAATAAACGAGTTTTGTTAAACCGATTAGTAGAGGAGTTGGATGTTCAGTATCACACAAACTGTGAGTACGCGACACCGCAATAATTAGCTTTAAGTGCAAGTGGGAGATTGTTGGATATATTGCCTTCAAAGTCAATTATTGGATCGCAGTTACGTGATTGCAATGATTGAGGGAGGACCTATACCGATAGGACAGTCTTGCTCGAGATGATAGTATGCTATCTGGTTTGTCTTTATCATCGTGTACATACTTTAGTTCACTATTGCATGTTGATAGAGCCCATAAGATTCTTGCTTGACTGCCAGCAGTATGATGGCGATGATATACTTGGGAGCTGGGGTCTATAAGCACATCCTTAAAGTGTCCCTAGTCGTGGGAGTTTCGAGACAGGGCATCGATACTCCAGAGTAGACTAGTGTATACAGTCGAGACCCCGACGAGGGGCGGTGGCCGGTCTCACAAGCCATTGGTGTCAGTTGGTTCACCTAAGATGTATACAGGTGCTCATTGTGTTATGAGTACACCGGACAGGACTTGCCGGGAACATGCTAGTTGGTATTATACATATCGTCAGATAGCAGTTCCCAGGTGACATGTGTACAGGTTAGTCTGTCGAACTAACATCATCATTTGTCTCGTGTGAGTTCCCACTGTGCTTTGATTACTACCCTACCATGGCTCAAAGGAGTCATGCAAACGGGTTTTAGTTGGGTACAGTCCCGAGCCTCATGGAGGCAGTGAGCGGATCGTCAGGGATTCGTCTCTCCCAGTATTGGCGGTGAGATCGCGCAGTGTCTAGGAGAGCCATTACACGAAATCCCTGGCCAGGGTAATCGAGATTTACTGGTAGGTATTCCAGTAGTATCTCAGGGTGTTCTGGGCTACTCTCCGACACGACTTATACCGCTATTGGGGGTATGACGTTTACCAGCCCCCTAGGCCCGATATGCGATACTCATAAACGAACGGACCGGACTGTAAGGATATTGTCACTGTCAGGCTCAGTAGGGTTTCAGTATGAGCTCACTCATCAGCTTCCCCTTTCTTCAATACATAGGCAACCGTTAAGTACAGCTAGTACCTCTGATGTGCTAGTGGTTATACCCAGTGCCAGTGTATCGATGAGTCATTAGAGTCCCCCACAGACAATTTCCCAAGTTCGGGCGAAACGTTGTAGAGGCCGTATGGATATATGGCGGGGTTCGATCATATTCGTGCACTTGTGCACGGATCAGGATCGGACGGATAATACTAGCGGGCTTTGGTTTAAGCTGGACCCTAGTATTATTGTGTAGGAATATTTTTGTCTCATTGCATTTGTATTCGGTCGAAATACAAATGCGGGTATGTATTTACAGTTGAGGTGTAATCTCGTAATTCGTTACGAGATTATTTTGGGAGTTGCCATTTTTTTCTTCCATTCTTAAAACATCTCGTTCTATCTTTTATCTATATGAGCATTGGGGTATGTATTTACAGTTGAGGTGTAATCTCGTAATTCGTTACGGGATTATTTTGGGAGTTGCCATTTTTTTCCCTTCTTAAAACATCTCGTTCTATCTTTTATTTATATGAGCATTGACATTTGACCTATTTTTTCCCATCCATATTTTCTGGCCTCTCCCCACACAGTGCCTTTCCCATGATGCATTCAATGAGCATGGGCTTCCAAATGAGCATGTATTCTTTATTCAAGGGGTACTGTGCGGTGATGAGTGAGGGTGGGAAAAGGGTTTTATCATTATGTGGCTGAAGTCTTGTGCTCGAGGGGGCCCTCTGCAATTTTCGCATGGACAATCATGCAGGGCGTTTTTTGTGGTGCATGATTAAAGGTGTGGCTGTTGAATTGTGCGAAGCATATATTGTTGCTTGTTGCTTAATTAATTTTTCCAAGAAAACCACTTCACTCTCCATAAAATTCCCAGAGCACTCTGTGTGCTGTCTTTGGCCGAGCCCATTTCTTGGGTGAGGAATTGATTCTCAGTGCAAAATCATTTGCTCACATTTTCATCCACCTTGGCAACTCCAATTACCTCCACCCAATCGTTTGGGTGCCTTGAGATAAAAAATCCTACACCTTCCCTACCTCATTCTTGGACATGTCGGCTAGCAAACTTCATGTCCGAGTTTTCTCGGTTCGAGGCGGGAGCCCGTATAAAGATTTGTTGATGTGGTGCCCTTCCGACGAGGAGACCGGAGAGCGGATTTCACTGGGACAGCCGCAACAAGCTATGGTGCGGAGATTGAAGACCGAAGGACACAGATCGATCGGTATAATTTCCTACCTTCTTTTACATATTTCTAGTATACAGTTAAATGGAACGATCCGGGTATTTCGGTCGCGGTAGCGCCGGTTTCGCAAAAAGTTTTTGTTCCGCATTTGGTGTCGGTTTGACGGCCGGGGCGCCGCCGTACCCCAACAGGTATGAAAGTCGGGTAGGACTTGTAGGAATTGAATGGTTGGACAGGAGTAGGATCAACTTTTGGATAAAAAGGTGAATGGACTTGTTAATCCCAAGAATTGGAAGTGTTGAAAGGAGTGAAAGATCGGTTACGAGCTTGTTCTATATGTTCAGCAATAGACATGGGTTTCGGAGTTACAACAGAACTTGAAAAAGGAGTATCAATGTAAGAAGGTGGTGAAGGTTGAAATGGTTGATACAAAGTGGATTATGGAGTCGAACTGATTCTCCTAGATGCTTCTATTAGATCTTTCAAAGAAATTTTGGGCATGGAGGGGTCGTCCGTAATTCGACCAAAACAATTCGTGGAGGAAGCAATGTTTGGATGAGGGTACCAAAATTCGGCAAGAGTTTTGTGAGGTGGGGTACCCATGATCTAAGAAAGGAGAAGAAAAAGAATGTGGGTGCAAGTGGGGTGCAATGGATTTCTTAGCGACAAAATTGGCAAGTCTTTGTAAAAAAATTTCTTTTTTGTGTTTTTTTTATATGAGGAGCTTTTTGCAAAAAGATTTTCAATAAAAAGCTTAGACACACGTTCAATCAATCACAAATGCACATTCAAGCCTAGATCTAGGGTCACCTAGGTCGGCTAGACAGCTCCTAACTATTCCAAAGGGCAAGATGTGAAGACTTCAAACCGCCTCTTCACCGCCAATTATGGCCAGGTAAGCACAAGTAGAGAAAGGAGGGATCCGCTCACGAATCACTGTGAGACGGGCCTTTTAAAGTTACCTTTCCCTATCTGTCTAGCCTAGGCACCACAAAGTCAGGTTAGGATCAACAGTCGATGCCTACAACTATTCTTTTGTCCTATTGAGCGCGAAGTCCTTATGGCTGAGTCTAATATTTTCTTACTTAACCTAATGGTCAATGCAATATACTTTATGTGATTTTTGGGGTCGTGGGAAGGGTAATGAAATCCCCACCCAATTTGGATTTTTGTTCAAGCCCCTTAAAGTCAATTTAAATATGCAAAGCAGTAAACACAATTACTTGCAAACAATTTTTTTTAGCGCTGCGCAAAGAATCCTGTACAAGTTCAAGTTATTGGAGAAGGGAAGAAGTTTTTTTTTTGCGCAAAGAACCCTGCAGGAAAATTTTTTACAGAGGAGATAATGGTGTTTAGAAGAAGGAAAGAAGCTTACAGAGTAAATTTCCGTTGCTGACGTCACAAGGGCGCCATGGATGTGCGGTCAAGGTATGATTTTCGCGGCAGAAACGTGGTCGATTCGTTGACTCAGCCCACCAAAGTTCTTCTGTTGCTCTGTTGTTCAGATCTGCTGTTTTCTGTTTCGCTCTCTGGAATTTTCCAGATCTGAATCTGTTCGTCAATCCTGCACAATTCAAACAAAACACCCTTCAAAGAATAACAAGATGTTAAATTTTTTTATTTTTTTAATTTTTCAGTTTTTATGAATTTTATGATTTATACTAACCCGAAATTGCAAAAACAAAATACTACGCCATCCCCGGCAACGGCGTCATTTGATTGAATGTGAGGTTTATGTGCGCATACGCTTTCAAAAGATGAATCAAAGAATTGTTAACCGCAATCAAGAACGGCGTCGCTTGGTAGCTAGCCGGTGAGTACGGGTCGGTCCACAGGGATTTTGTGTATTCTCAATTTGTTCTAACGAGTTAATTCCAAACGGTGTTGGATTGATTATCACTAAAAGCTAAGCTTGATCTAGACTAGGATTAAAATCTTGCTAGGGTTAGGTTTAGATTAAGTTTGGAAAGTCAATATTCCTCACCGCTTTCTATGCCCTAATAAAAATCTATGAGGTGTTATGGTAATAATTAATAAAGTGGATTAGTACCATCGGGAAGAAACTATGGTTTTTCCGCTAGATTCTTGTCCTTTCTTTCTTAATTCTTATCCTAACCTCCATGGAAAACATGCACAACCAGTCTTTTAAACTACGGTATCACCACTACCTCATGGGATAGGGTGCCATAGGGAGCGGTGTGTGTATGTATGCATGGAGTCCTATAAAAATATGTGAAGGGCAAGAAAGGGTGAGAGATTTTCATCTCTCAAATCTCTCCTATTCCTAACCCTAACAAGTAAGGAACTACTCACACATTAGGGAATTTATTAAAAGAAATATTTTTTCTTATCTACGGCAAATAATTAAAAGTCCTAAACTAATTAACTAGGACAGATAATAAAAGTTATACTAGGGCAGATAATAAAAGTTATACTAGGGCAGAAAGAAAATTAACTAGGGCAATAAAAAGAAAACTTACTCTAATTTTTATTTGATGCTCTCTTCAAACATTACAAGAATTGAATTATGAATTTTGATAAATGAAATGAGGCACAAGAAGAGGCATACCTCCAAAAGAGGTTTAGGATTTCTATTTATAGATCATAGAAACCCTAGGGTTATATTCGATTCACATCTTCATTTACAATTTTACCCTAAAGAAGACTAGTCAACGCACCGCCACACCGCCACGAATTTTCACCGACACGGGCTTATTATGGCCGCGGAACCGCGGCCGAAACCTATGTTTGGCCGCGGATCCGCGGCCATATAGAGGGCTTATGGGCGCTGCTTCTCTGGTAATTCTCATGTTGCTTTTTCCTTGGCTTTTCTTCACTTGGTTTCTCAGATTGTCTTCTAGTTTTCTTCCAGATTTCCACAGTGCATAATGTCGTGGACTTTACCGTTCGCTTCGTGTTGAAGTCTTGAAACTTGCGCTGCCTTTGTACTTGTTGAACTTGTTCATTGATCTTTGTTTATTCTCCAAACTGTAGGCTTGATCAAGATTCTTCCATTTGTTGGTCGTAGTCTCACTTTTGTATCGTCTTTTCATCATTTTTACTGTTTTTATTCTGAGAACCTGTAACTTGCAACTATGTAGCAGACATGGATCAAACGCACCTGTTTCATTGTAAAATGAATAAGATTGGGGAATATAATAATGAAAAATTATGATCTGAACATCGCGCGTTGTATTACTATGGTTTTCATGTTGTTTTGAGTTTTTTTTTTAGTTTTGATCCTCGCTCTTCGGCGTTGTATATTATATTGCTTGTGTGGTTGTGCCCGTTGATTGATATGAATTTCTCGTTGTGTAAGTTTTTAGAAAAGTGAATAGAAATCACAACCAAAAATATTTGACTGCAATCAATAACGGTGTCGTATATAGCGCGTTAGTAAGTGCGGATCGTCCACAGGGATTATGTGATTCGTTCGTATTTGTTTTGTTTGAATTGAAAATTTGAGAGAAAAGAAAAGAAAACAATTCAGGATTTATATCAATGAATTTCAAGAATCAACTAGATCTAATCAAAAATCAAGAAAGCATAAAAAAATCGAGAATCAAGAAGTGATAGAATTCCAATCGATTTAAGTTTCAAGAATTGAAGTGAAGCTCGTAGGAGTCGATTAGATCATAGATGTGAAGAAGATTAGCAATTATCTTTTCTTATCCATTAACGAATTGATGCTAGATCGATGACGATTTATCGTGGATTAAGGATCTTGCGAAGAATTAGGGTTTCCTCATCTTATCCTTTGTCCTTTCGATGAATCTCATTCACAAGATAGCTTCTAGGAAATCAAATGATCGATCGTTGATCTCTAGTTCTGTGCGAAAATAATCAAGAAAGCATTTCGCATCAAAACTAGATCATCGATCATTCGATTTTCAAGAATTTACAAACGTTATAGGACTTAAGAAAATGTTTAAAGATTCGTCAACTTCATCATCTATTGATTTTTTCGACTCCTCCACGAGCGGAGTTTACTCAAGCATCATCACAAAGAACACATTTAAGAATTTAGATTGAATCATAATGCTTGAATTAAAGATAAGCAAGATAAAAGAATTTCACCTTTATTTATCGACAAATTCGTTACAACTCTCTTGAAATTTACAAAAGGAAGGAACTAGATCGTCGATTTTGGCGTCGCTTCGGCTACTTGAGTCGCGGATCGGCTTGGATCACTTACTCCGATGAAGTCCGGCTTCGCTTCTAAAGGCTTTGATGGATTCTTGCTTTGATTGAACTCAGTGTTCTTGAACTTTTGGCTTTTTGATTGGATTAGGGTTAGAGTTTTGAGCCACAAGTTGTGTCACTCAACTTGTAGGGAGAATTGTTGAACAACCTTTAGAAGTGAAGCCTAGGGTCCCTTTCATAGCCTTAAGAGTAGTTAGCTTCCTTAAGAAGCTTGGAGTAGGTTAGCTTCCCTCGTAAGCTTGGTCTAGGTTAGCTTCTCTCATAAGCTTGGTCTAGATTAGCTTCTCTCATAAGCTTGGAGGTTAGGGAGAAGCTTCTAGGCTCTAAGGTAGTTTAAGGGGAAGCTTGCTTTGGAAGCTTGGAGTGTTTAGCTTTGATCAAGGAGCTTGCTGATCTGGCAGAAGACTCTGGAGTGTTCTGGAAATTGCAATAGCTTAAAGGAGTTCTGAAGCTGAGAGGAGAATACTGAAGCAAAGCAGAACTGATGACGTGGCATATCCACCGCGGATCCACGGCACGTGCCTGCTCAGGCCGCGGATCCGCGGTCACGTGAGGGCATCTCTGTGTCAATTTCACAGTGTGTCTTTATGCTGACTTCATGATATTGTTATGATATGTTGATTCTCAAAACTCCTTATATATCATTGCCAGATCTCAGATCTTTGGGTTGGCGTATTTTTTATCAGCACTTTGACAATTTTGGCTCGGTTCCTGAAATTTCCTGCACAGACTTCAAAACAAGTGTTGCGCTATACAAGGATGATGCAATGCCATGATAAACGGTCAATTTCCCTAAAAATGTCGGTTTTAGTATACAACACAGGTAATCTGGTATTTTACAACTGTTTTGCTATTATATGTAATATGCAAACCGAACACTTCTAGATGAGTGTAAATGATAGGGAAATTGACGTGTTAAAAAATATATTATTTTCGACTGATCAAATTCCCCCAAACTTATTTTCGGTCGTCTCGAGCGAATTGTTTTATTAAAAAGAGAAGGAGAAAATAAAGAAGTGAAAAACTAACTTGCACACTTTCGTAGGCAACACGATTGCACTGAGCACGTGCAACAAGCCTTTAAAACTCTAGGTGTCCCTGGTAGGAGGAGTGTTGTCTCCTGAGGATTTTCAGCGGATTGCACCCATAAAATCCAATAATAAAAGGAAGATCGTGAATATTACATTTAAAGATAAGAATTGTAAAAGAAAGACTTTGAAAATTAGGGTTTCCAACTAAGCTAGCTTTTCGGTTGTCATGAGCCCTATCTTGATAGTCATGAAAAGATGTCAGAAATCACATAACCCCTCAATAAAACATCGTCTTATTCTTCATTCCTATATTTCTTCCAAACATCGATCATATAACCCTACGTGAGTGTAATTAACATCCCTACACCCGGAGAATTCAATTCAAGCTATCATACACTTGTCCATCTGCCTCCGTACTTTTTAATTAATGAATATTTAGATGAATTTGCTCACACACTTTCATGCGACCGTTAATACTGCTTCAGGTACTAACCGACCGATTACTCATGTGCTTGCTTATTTGGTGTATTTCCTCGTCTTGCACCACCTAAGTCTTAGCAGTGACTCCCAGACCAGTTGGCCTTAGGGCACTAGGTGAAGAGGCACCATCGCTATATTTTTTTATTGCTGCCTTGGCAATAACAAAACCGGTGTTCATTTTTCTCACCATTTTATATTTTATTCATTTTTTTTATTTCCTTCATACATCGGCTTTTAGACAAGAGCATTTCAGGGTATCCTCTACTATCCCGGGCTTCAAGACGTGTGTAAGTGCGTATAGTAGGGCATCAACGTTCAAAATGTTTGGCTTCCAGAATAAGAACTATTTTTCAGACATATTTTTCTCCTCAGATTAGTGACTTCCTTCATCTTACTAACCCTTGGGACAACGGCTCATAACTACTTATTACTAGTTCGTATAAGAAAACTTCTAATTTTCTAGGTTTTCTTAAAATTTTCCAATCTTTTAGATGTAATTTTTCACTATCTAATCTTTTATTATCTTATTTATGTACAAATTTTTTTTATCTTTTTGAAAATTTTTAAATTTTTATAAGTTTTCAAAATTTTTAAATTTTTATAGGTTTTCAAAAAAAATGTTTTGTGCTTATGCAAAGTGATATGCAAATGATGCGAAAATAAGCACAAACCTCCCCCAAACTTATTTTCAACAGTGTCCTCACTGTTGCCAACCGCTATATCTACAAAAAACCTTTAAGCCTGGGAGGAATTTATTAGTGGGGGCTAAATATTTAAGTGAAGATCATCCCCCAAACATATTCTTTTCACTCACCTCCATTCAAAAGATGATGCGGTAATATACAGGACATGGAGGTGAGACGGAGGAATTTTAATCAAGATAAAATGGCTCCTGTAAGAACAGGAGCTCCTCCGTGGGGTCAGTGGAAAAATACGCCTTTAATCTATGCCCATTAATTTTGAAAAATGTGTCGTTTTTAACATTTTCAAGCTCAACTGCCCCGTGCGGGTGACCGCACAATAAATGGTCCCTTCCACCGAGATCGAAACTTACCCGTGTGATGGTGTAGTCATGAATCATAAAGAAGGACTTGCTGACCAGGTGTAAACGTTTTCCTCAAAATGTTTTTATCGTGAAATACCTTAGTCCTATTCTTTACGATTACAGCATTATCATAAGCTTCATCGCGGAGTTCGCTTAGCTCATTTAATTGCAGCTTAAGAAAGTTGCAGGCTTGGTTTAAGTCAAAGTTGATTTCTTTAATAGCCCATAATGCTTTATGCTCAATCTCGACTGGCAAGTGACAAGCCTTCCCAAACACTAACCTATATGGAGACATCCCTAGATCGGTTTTAAATGCAGTTCGGAATGCCCCAAGAGCATCCATCGGTTTGGTCGACCAATCTTTTCTATTCTTCGCAACAGTTTTCTCCAGGATTTGTTTGATCTGTCTATTCAAAATCTCAGCCTGCCCGCTCATTTGGGGATGATAGGGTGTAGAAAGTCTGTGGTTGATTGCGTATTTCCGCTTCAAAGTCTCGAAGGACTTGTTGCAGAAATGTGTCCCGTTATCGCTAATGATAGCGCGTGGGTGTCCAAATCGCGAAAAGATGTTTTCTTGTAAGAACTTAATGACAACCTTTTTGTCATTAGTGCGACATGGAATGGCTTCAACCCACTTTGAGATGTAATCAACCGCAAGCAGTATGTACAAATTCCCAAAAGAGTTGGGAAAGGGACCCATAAAGTCAATGCCCCAAACATTGAAAATTTCAACCACTAAGATAGGTTGCTGTGGCATCTTATTTCTCCGGGAAATCCTACCCGTGTGTTGACACTGTGTACAGGTTTTGCAATGATCAAATGCGTCTTTGAACAAAGTCGGCCAATAAAAACCGCATTGCAAAACCTTCTCCGCCATCTTTTTAGGACTGAAGTGACCCCCACATGCCTGATCATGACAAAAACATAGAACACTCTTGAATTCCTCATTCGGGACACATCGGTGAATGATCTGGTCAGGACAATACTTAAACAGATAGGGTTCATCCCAGTAAAAGTATTTTACTTGGGATAGAAAACGATGTTTGTCCTATTTTGACCAATCTGTAGGGTTCCTAGGCACGCTAATGAGGTCTCACAAAGCATCAACCATGCCAATTTCAATTTTTTCATGTGTCGAGAAACCCTAATACGGATCGTTAACTAGAATTTTAGGCGAAACATGCAACTAGTTAACAACTTAACTAAGTGAACGGAAATACAACCTTTGTAGATCCGATTCTCCACCTCCATAGCTCCATGATGAAGTCTCCTTGCTGTCCAAATCGAATCCCGGGCTCCAGCGTCGGCTTCATCGGAGAAATGGGCGGGCTAGGTCGTCGACTACGATGCCGAAGATGATCTACGTCGAGGCATCACAAGATCAAGATCCCACTTCACCAAGTCATGAAACTTGTGAAGAAAACACCCTTTACTACTTGGCAAGAGGTAGAGGATGAAGAAATAGGAGGTGGGTTCACTTTAGAATTGGATTTCTCACTCATTTCATCAAATCACCATTGATGGAATCAAGCTTCTTTATCTTGAAGAAGAAGAAGAAGAAGATGATGTAATGATAAGAATAATAAAATAGAAAAGAAAATGAATTCTTATCATATACTAACCATGGTTAAGTGTAGAGAATGAATCATGGTTAAGTGGAATGGTTAGGGTTAAGAATGAGACAAAAGTGGTCAAACTTTCAACACTTCATGAAGCTTCATGAAAGATACAAAGAAAGCCACCATATCAATTTATCCTTTTAATTTCCAAAAAAGAATAAATAAATAAATGAATGAATAAGCAAAACCCTAATCATCAATTTAACCATGGTTTAGTTCTTTACACTTAACCAAATAAGCATGTATCATCAAACATGATACAATCATGTGCACAAAAGTATATCACATATACAACTTGCACAATTCAAGTGAGAAAATCCATTTAAAGTGAACCAATACTAGTTAATGCAAAGTAATATATCAAATATATAATTATACATTAAATCAACACTTGATTTAACGATCCGGTCATATCGCATATAACCGACTAGTATCCTATGTATCGGCTTACCGAATCAATCCTTGATTCGATAAATAGGTTATATCGCATACAACCTTTCGATACATTCATCGCGAGAATGGAATACGGTATCACATACACGTATTATTCTCGGTCCTGCACATATCTCATATGCGCTCCTATTTCGTTTCGCTTGAGCCAGGAAACCTCTGTGTAGGACTCTAAAGACTCGTCAATACGCCGGCAGCAGGTGATGATCATATCAAACACCCACAAGCCGCAAGAGGTCTGCTAAACGTAACGGCCACCCGGGTATTGAGCGATCAGAAGATCGATGATCAAGCCCGCTCATACTCCTGTGAATCCAACCAGTAACACTTACCGTACAGTCCGGTTTGATCGTCTGATATGTCGCATATCTCGCCTAGGGGTGGTAAACGTCAGACCCCAATAGCTCGATAAGTCGTGTCGATATGAGGTCTATAACAATTCGAGAAACTACTGGTAACACTTACCAGTAAATCTCAGCAAACCTGGCCAGGGATTTCCGGTTATAGCCAATCGAACACAGCGCAACATCAACTCCCTATACCGGGAGAGACGAATCCCCTCCTATCGCTCATTGCCTCCATGTGATTCGGGACTGTACCGAAAAACCACCATTTTGCACGCCCTCTTGGACGTGGTAAGGTGGAAATCAAAGCACAGTGGGAACCACACAAGACTCTATGACGATCTCGGGTCAACAGACTACTCTGTACCAGTGTCACCAGAGAACTGCCATTTGACGTAAGGTATAATACCATCTGGGAGTTCTCGGCGAGTCCGTCCAGTGTACCCAGTCTCCACTGAGCACCCGTATATCATCTCTGATGTCAAACACCAATGGATATGGGATCATCCATCACCCATCTGTATGGGTCGAGAAGGTATACGCTAGTCAACTCTGGTATATCGATGCCCCGTCTCGATACACCCACGACTAGGGACCTTGAAGGATGTACTTATGGACTACCATGTCCCCACTAGTATGATCCGCATCATAGTCCAGGTAGTCAAGTACACATCCTAAGGGCTTTACCAACATGTAACAGAGAGACAATCAATGTACACGTTATGGTAAAGAGTAACCAGATAGCATACTATCATGTCGAGCAAGAAAGTACTCCCTATATATGTCCAAGCATCCACTACAATATACATCATATGTATAGTAATGGCCTCTAGGGCATACATATAACTAACACAATCGCTGGGTATCAATCCCGTGGCAAGATAGTTCACAATATCCCTGAATCAAGCTTCCTTGGATACGCTCAAGAGTTGTTTGTCAGGAAAAGAATCATTGATCGGTAGGTCACAGGTGAAGAAGAGATGCGTGAAAGATGGTCGGCTACAACGTTTTCACATCCTTTCTTATCTTTGATAACAAGATCAAATTCTTGTAATAGAAAGATTCAACGTATTAGCCTATCTTTAGCATCTTTCTTCGCCAAAAGATGTTTCAAGGCGGAATGGTCAGTGTACACAACTATTGGTGAGCCAATCAATTAAGGCCTGAATTTTCTAATGCAAATTCAACTGCCAAAAGCTCTTTTTCGGTAGTTGTATAATTAATTTGAGCATCGTTTAGGGTCTTACTTGCATAATAGATCACGTGTGGCATCTTTTCAATGTGTTGTCCTAAGACTGCACCAACTGCAAAATCTGATGCATCACACATAAGCTCAAAAGGGTAGTCCCGATTTGGAGACGATAGAACGGGGGCTGTAGTGAGGGAGTGTTTGAGTGAGTCGAATGCTGCCTCAAAATCCGAGTCAAAGTGGAAGGTCGTATCCTTGGCCAAGAGAAGAGTTAAAGGTCTAGCAATTTTGCTAAAATCCTTAATGAATCTCCTGTAAAAGCCCGCATGGCCAAGAAATGATCGGATATCCTTGACGCTTTTGGGATGAGGAAGGTTTTGAATGACATCTATCTTAGCTCTGTCAATCTCAATGCCTTTTCGTGAAATAACATGTCCAAGCACAATTCCCTCTTGGACCATGAAATGGCATTTTTCCCAATTCGAGGTTATGTTCTTCTCTTTGCAACGAGTAAGAACTGCGTCAAGATTCGATAGGCAGTCAGAAAAAGAGTCTCCAAAAATCGAGAAATCGTCCATGAAAATCTCCAAAAAATTCTCGACCATGTCAGAGAATATCCCCATCATACACCGCTGAAATGTAGCGGGAGCATTGCAAAACCCAAAGGGCATGCGTCTATAAGCAAAGGTACCGAAAGGACAAGTAAATGTGGTTTTATCATGATCCTTTTTGGCAATGGGGACCTGATTATAGCCATAGTATCCGTCCATAAAGTAATATTACTCACGTCCAGCTATGCGTTCCAGCATCTGATCAATGAAAGGTAGAGGAAAGTGGTCTTTCCTCGTAGCAGCATTGAGTTTTCTGTAATCAATACATACACGCCACCCAGTTTGGGTGCGTGTCTGAATCAACTCGTTTGCCTCATTGGTAATAACAGTGATGCCAGATTTCTTAAGGACGACATGTTTTGGACTCACCCATTGGCTATCGGAGATTGGGTAAATAATACCATTGTCAAGGCATTTGACGATTCTCTTTATTCGCCGCATCCTTCATGACGGGGTTCAATCGTATCTGTGGTTCTCGGGTTGGTTTGGCATCATCCATCAAGTGTATATGATGTTCTACAATCAAGGGACTAATCCCTTTGATGTCCGCCATGGTCCAACCAAACGCCTCCCTATTAGATCTCAGTACCGTCAAAAGTGCATTCTCTTGCTCTGATGCTAGAGAAGCGGATATTATAACCGGTAAAGACTCATTCTCACCTAAATATGCATATTCAAGATAAGAAGGTAAAATTTTGAGATCTAATGCTGGCGGAGAAATAATAGAAGGTGGGATCATCGACTGATTTTCGGAGTCACAAAGAAGCTCATAGCCTGTAAAAGATACAGACTCGGATGGTGACGAGTCAGGAGTGTCGGACTCAAGCGTGGAAATGGTGTCCTCACTAAGATGTTGTGCAAGATCAAACAGTGATGTGGTAGTGTCGTCGAGATCTGTAAAGCAATGTTCATCAACTCCGCAAATTTCGGGAGCAATCTCATGGACAGAGCACACATCAAGTATATGAGCAGAGGGTTCAGATGGCTGACTTCCAATTTTGTAGATGTTCAGTTCAATGGTCATATTTCCAAAGGATAAGTTCATTGAACCGTTTCTACAGTTAATGACAGCATTGGAAGTGGAAAGGAATGGTCGACCCAAAATCACCGGAATTTGGCTCTGGAGGTTCGCTACAGGTTGTGTATCGAGAACAATGAAGTCTACAGGGAATACAAATTCCCCGACCTTTATCAACACATCCTCTAGTTCACCTCTTGGTTTGGTGATTGAACGGTCTGCTATTTGGAGAGTGCAGTGAGCTGGTTTCAACTCTCCAATCCCTAGTTGCTCATAAACAGAATATGAAAGTATGTTACCACTTGCGCCAAGGTCTAAAAGAGCACGGTTGATGTTTTTACCCCCAATAGAAATCGATATCGTTGGACATCCTGGGTCTTTTCGTTTCTTTGGTAACTGTGTGATAAAAGTAGTGCTAATATTATTAGACATGAAGACCTTTTTGGGCACTTGAGTCTTCCTCTTCCTAGTGCACAAGTCTTTAAGAATTTTCGTATAAGCGGGGACTTGTTGAATAGCATCTAGGAGAGGGATGTTGATGTTAACCTGTTTGAACATTTCCAGAATCTTCTCCATATGTGGACTCGATTTGTTAGCCTTTAACCGATTAGGATAAGGTGCTTTAGCAATAAGCGATGGGTCTATCATAGGAGAAGGTGGTAGGTGTAGACGTGATCCCAAAAGAGGAGTGGGGATCGTCTTTGGAGGACTAGAAGAGGGTTGCTGAGGTGTCGAGCCTAGAGAGAAATGGAGAATAGGCACATGAGAAGGTGGTGGGGTAGAAGAACAAGGATCAGAAGTAGAAGTGTGTGTGTGAGGAAAGGTCTCAGCTGGGGTGTTATTGATAGGATTTTCAATATCATCAACTTCTTCCCTAACATGGTTATTCAGCACTCTTCCTGATCTCAACGTTGTGACGACATTTACATTGTAATGCCCAGGATTCGGTAGGGGTTGAGACGGAAGTTTCCCTTTTTCTCTCGCACTCATTTCGGCTTTTAGTCGTGCAATTTCTGCTTCCATCGATCTGATACTCTCAGCTTGGGACGCTGATTTTTTCTTTATCTCACTGACGGAAGACCTAAACTCAGCCGACACTTCCATGAAATTTGATAAGAGTGACTTCATGGTTTGTGTGAATTGAGAGAACTCGTCAGAACAGGTCAACTGCATCGGATTAGAAGGTGCAGGAGGGTTGACCTGGTTTTGCAAAATTTTGTGACTGGTAGGGGTGCTGAGTGAGTTGAAGTGGTTGCTGTTGTGGTGGAAGAGCCCTTTGGAAATTATTTTGATTTGGAACCGTGTTTTGATGTTGTTGTTGGTTCCAAGCAAAGTTAGTGAGATTATTCCAACCCTGATTATACGTGGAAGAATATGGATCGTTTCTAGGTCTTTGAAATGCAGCATTGGTATGCTCTTGACCTTAAAACGTAGAATTCAATAGATATTCTTCCGTCAAATGAGAAGAATCAGAACAGCATCCACAAACAGTTTTGGGGAGTGACATCGGATTTAGGGAGGCTGCTAAAAATTTGTGTTCCATAGCTTCGTTCTTCTTTTGCATTGCTGCCGTTTCAGCTCGAACACCTATGGACACGTCAATTTGGTGTACGCCACCCCTAGATGATGACTGGTTTCCACTCTCCCACTGTAAGGATTTTTCAGCGAACTCTTCTAAAAATTTCCAAGCTTCCCCATCATCCTTGGTCATAAAGGTGCCTTGACACATGGCTTCAAGGTTTTGTTTAGTGGTAGAGTTAATGCCCTCATATATGATTCGGCAAAGATCCCATCTCGGGATGCCGTGATGTGGACATTGAACCAAAAGATCCTTGAAGCGTTCAAAGCATTTCGAGAATGGTCCAGCAGGAAGCTGGGTGAATTGATTTAGTTCGCTATGGACTCGAGCTGTTTTTTGCATAGGGTAGAATTTCTTAAGGAATGCCGCAACGATTTTTTCCCAATTCGTAATGGAATGTGCGGTAGTGTTGTATAGCCACTTCTCGGCTATATCGCACAAGGTAAATGGAAGAAGACGTAGACGCATAGCATCCACAGAAAGTTGTCATGTACCCATCATTGCGCATACATTTTCAAATTTCGTGATAAAGACATATGCGTCTTCAGACTCGAGACCGTGGAATTTGGGTAGAAGGTTGATGTATTGGGGTTTAATTTCAAAATTATCCCCGTTGGCTGGTGGAATGGATAAGCAGGTCGAAAGAGGACCTCGCATAGGATAGCACCTATATTGGAGAGAGATGCTGGGTGGATTCTGCGCACCTACGGACGGCGGCAGATTAGTAGGAAAGAAATTCGATGGAGAAGGATCCATCGGTGTGGTTGTGGTGGTGGGTAAAGGAGAGGTAAATGTAGAAATACCGACTTCGGAGTCGATCGGGGGGACGCGGACTAAATAGGCACTAGAATCCCGTGTCCAGCCTATCTTGCACTAAAAAGAGTTAGTACAAGTGGCAGCGTGAATATAATTAGGGGAAATGAATGAAGTGTTTGGTGTTTATTTTGAAAAATATACGGATTTTTTGAAAAAATGATGCGATCACAACAAATGCAACAAGCAAAACCCTAATTCTAGTGGTCGCCTAGGTCAAAGCTCTAGACCGCTCCTAACTGCCAAAAGACAAGTCGCAGGAACAAACCTCCACTGCCTCTTTGTCTCTCCTGTGGCCAGGTAAGTGCCTGGTAAGTGGGAAGGGACTCCACTACGTAAGTAGTGGGCCTAATTAATAACCACTAGCCTTAGACATACTTGCCTTAGACACCACAAAAGAAACGCGGATAAGCAATGAATTACCCACGGCCTTCTTCTGTCCTAAGCGAGCGCGACGGTCCTTAGAGTCATCTCTAGATATTTTTTAGTTAATGAGGGTAATGCGGATGCAAGTTTGCGATTTTTGGGGCTTAGGAAAGGTAATGAACTCCCCACCTAATCTGAATTTGGTCCTTACCCCTTAATTTCCGTATTAATATGCAAACAACCAAAAATCAAAACACGCACAATTTTTATTGCCTTTTGCGGCGCTGCGAATTTTTGCAAAGAAACCTGCAGAAAATTGTTAATTGGAGCAGATTGAGGAGGAGATAAGAAAGTAGAAAGGACCTGAGAGAAATTGGTACAGTGAATCATCCACCAAGCCACGGAAACGCCGCACTAGTCCCCTAATGCCGCGGAAACGCCGCACCTTTCACCGTTCATTGCAAGAAAATTTTACAGAGAGCTTCTGTTAAGCCCCTGAGTCCTCTGCAATATTCTGAAAAAAAATTCACTTACTCCATAGCTTCCAGATTTCCTCGCAACAAATCACAACAACACGTTTAGAGTTTGCGCAAATTTTGATCTCAAAATTGTAATGGAATAAATCTTTTCAATTCAAATTTCAATAACGAACGAATTAGCGCACGATCCCCGGCAACGACACCATTTGATTGATATGAATTTCTCGTTGTGTATGTTTATAGAAAAGTGATAGAAATCACAACCAAAAATATTTGACCGCACTCAATAACGGTGTCGTATATAGGGCGTTAGTAAGTGCGGATCATCCACAGGGATTATGTGATTCGTTCGTATTTGTTTTATTTGAATTGAAAATTTAAGAGAAAAGAAAAGAAAACGATTCAAGATTTATATCAATGAATTTCAAGAATCAACTAGATCTAATAAAAAATCAAGAAAATATTATAAAATCAAGAATCAACAAGTGATAGAATTCCAATCGATTTAAGTTTCAAGAATTGAAGTAAAGCTCGTAGGAGTCGATTAGATCATAGATGTGAAGAAGATTAGCTATTACCTTTTCTTATCCATTAACGAATTGATGCTAGATCGATGACGATTTATCGAGGATTAAGGATCTTGCAAAGAATTATGGTTTCCTCATGTTATCCTTTGTCCTTTCGATGAATCTCATTCACAAGATAGCTTCTAGGAAATCAAATGATCGATCGTTGATCTCTTGTTCTGTGCGAAAATAATCAAGAAAGCATTTCACATCGAAACTAGATCATCGATCATTCGATTTTCAAGAATTTATAAACGTTATAGGACTTAAGAAAATGTTTAAAGATTCGTCAACTTCATAATTTATTGATTTTTTCGACTCCTCCACGAGCGGAGTTTACTCAAGCATCATCACAAAGAACACATTCAAGAATCTAGATTGAATAATAATGCTTCAATTAAAGATAAGCAAGATAAAGGAATTTCACCTTTATTTATAGACAAATTCGTTACAACTCTCTTGAAATTTACAAAAGGAAGGAACTAGATCGTCGATTTTGGCGTCGCTTCGGCTCCTTGAGTCGCGGATCGGCTTGGATCACTTGCTCCGATGAAGTCCGGCTTCGCTTCTAAAGGCTTTGAAGGATTCTTGCTTTGATTGAACTCGGTATTCTTGAACTTTTTGCTTTTTGATTGGATTAGGGTTAGGGTTTTGAGGCACAGGTTGTGTCACTCAAGTTGTGGGGAGAATTGTTGAACAACCTTTAGAAGTGAAGCCTAGGGTCCCTTTTATAGCCTTAAGAGTAGTTAGCTTCCTTAAGAAGCTTGGATTAGGTTAGCTTCCCTTGTAAGCTTGGTCTAGGTTAGCTTTTCTCATAAGCTTGGTCTAGGTTAGCTTCTCTCATAAGCTTGGTCTAGATTAGCTTCTCTCATAAGCTTGGTCTAGGTTAGCTTCTCTCATAAGCTTGGAGGTTAGGGAGAAGCTTCTAGGCTCTAAGATAGTTTAAGGGGAAGCTTGCTTTGGAAGCTTTGAGTGTTTAGCTTTGATCAAGGAGCTTGCTGATCTGGCAGAAGACTCTGGAGTGTTCTGGAAATTGCAATGGCTTAAAGGAGTTCTGAAGCTGAGAGGAGAATACTGAAGCAAAGCAGAACTGATGAAGTGGCATATCCACCGCGGCACGTGCCCGCTCAGGCCGTGGATCCGCGGTCACGTGAGGGCATCTCTGTGTCAATTTCACAGTGTGTCTTTCTGCTGACTTCATGATATTGTTCTGATACGTTGATTCTCAAAACTCCTTCTATATCATTGCCCGATCTCAGATCTTTGAGTTGGCGTATTTTTTATCAGCACTTTGACAATTTTAGCTCGGTTCCTGAAATTTCCTGCACAGACTTCGAAACAAGTGTTGCGCTATACAAGGATGATGCAATGCCATGATAAACAGTCAATTTCCCTAAAAATGCCGGTTTTAGTATACAACACAGGTAATCTGGTATTTTACAACTGTTTTACTAATATGTGTAATATGCAAACCGAACACTTTTAGATGAGTGCAAATGATAGGGAAATTGACGTGTTAAAAAATACGTTATTTTCGACTGATCAACCGTCGTTTGACGAAGAGCTTGCTCCCGCTTGGGGATGCCTTTTTTGTATTTCGTATACTATTCATCGTGTATCCCGTTTGGGAGCCAGTATTTATAAAGGAGACTCTGCCGAAATTTTTGAAAAAAAATGGATGCTGCTTTTAAAAGCTTGATATCACTTATTTGATAAAAATCACTTTCAATAGATTGGTTTTCCTTCACTCTACTGCTTTTGGTTTTGATTTCTGGGCTTTGGCTTACTTAGATTACGTCCGCCTTGAGACGTTCGTAATTTAAGTGCCAGTCACTTTTCGTACCTTTCGGGTCGTGACAAAATTGGTATCAGATCGTTAGGTTTTACCTTCGGAGTGTAGGACGATCCTTGGTTGATGGAGTAGGTAGCTTGAGTAGAGTGACGTACCGTACGTATGTTCCGCGGCAAATTTACGATACGCTACTCCGTTTAAGAAGCCTTAGGATGTACATTTCCTTGCACAGTATTATATTCATTCCTATAATCTAGCCTCATCAGTACCAGTTTATGGTTTTGTTATCATGGTAGTATAGGCAGAGAGAGCTGCGGCTAGGGTTGCGGTCAGCATGAGCTCGTCATGGACGAGGGCTGACCAGGGCGTGATTCCAGGGACATACGTTTACATAGAGGCGTCATTTTATTGTGTTTTTCGCGCCATGAGCGTTTGATGGATCGCTTTTACAAGATTTCTCAGACGTGCAGATCAGTACCAGAGGATTGAGCCACTGATAGAGGCCAGCCCGATTGTGATGTCCGTCAAAGCACAAATTATTTGATGATTGAGGCACTGTTCAGCGTGCGGACGAATGAGCCAGTGATTTCGGCGAATGAAAAGATATCGCCCCAGATGTTTGAAGCTAACGCCGCACAAGTTATATTTCGAGATATGATAGAAGATCGCTAGTCACCAGAGATAAAAGACTAGGACATGTGATTCATTTCCTACCCCGATGAGAGGTCATCAGATTGATTGGTTCCAGTTAGAGACGGCTTCACGTGGATACGTTGAGAGTCGATAGAGACGATCGAATGTTAGGGACCCATTTTCCAAGTTTAAAGTATTCGGAAAACAATGCAAGCAATTCTACGGACCCTCTAGAAGAATGAAACCCTAACTCGACTAAATGACCATGGAACGCGAGTGAACCTTAGGGTTTGCGGCAGTTCAGCGGTGCCATTAGTGAGGCTTGGGTCTACCCTTCTATGGTTGGTCCATAGGTGCTATGGCATATATTCGATACTATTAAACTGTACCCAAGATGTTGAGCTCTTAGGGGATTATGAGGTTTTGACAATCGATCAGATGGTTCGACTTCATTCGGATATCACATGATGGGATGCATTACTTGGGAGACTCCAGATACGAACATAGCCGTTGAAGCGCAGTCCATGCAGCCATGAGGAGGCGAGTCCGAATCGGTCGACATTAGAGAAAAGTGGAGTAAGAGATTCATACGAGATCTTGATGAGATGACGTTCCACTCCACCGACATCAGAGATGTGATACGCAAGCAGAAGCGTTGACTATGGATATACCTTACAGGAGGAGTTGTGATGAGTATACAGCCATTCCGGAACAAGAAATAGATTTGGTAAGGGTGATGACTTCTGGGCAGATCGACAGAAACGAGACTTGGGAGAGACTTCGACAGGACCTTTCTGGAAATACTGAACGAGAAGACCTGGACCCAGGAGCGGTCATATGACGCACACCCAGCAGGCTAGAGTTCACCATCGTCGACGAGACATGTTATGAGTAACCATGATAGTTGGCCAGAGATCTTTAGAGGATGTGTTAAAAGGGACTGCTTCCATTATCGTTTCCATTTTGGACCGTTGAGCCGAGGAGCTATGTACTTAGCAATCCGCAGTGAGAGACGAGAGCTTAAGGGCACTAGGCGACAGGCCGTGATCAGGAGGCAAGTAGATACCTTGCTCTGCTAGCATTGGATGCACTGACACCTTCTTGACTTGGAAGGATGGGCATATCGACGACAGCATTTATGATTGGTGATTTTTTGATTGACTATCACTTATCCGTCACATTGGTTTTCAGTATTTTTGGGTGATTTATTTCATGATTGAGTTTTGATGACCAAGTTTCATGATATTTGATTTCATGCGTGTAGTATGCAGGTGATTTGACTTTTTCTTTCGGTATAGTTTTCATGCACTTTTAGTATTTCGATTCGATTTTGTGCACGCTGATACATATGGTTGTGAGATTATATACAACGGTATACCTGATTTGGATTTGGATTGAGATATGTTGTATACCGTCGATTTCGATGCCGATATTCGATATTTGTTTTCGTGCACCCTGTGCACTTGATTGGTTTTTGGGCATACTTACGGCGCTTGATGCGATTTAGGTGCACACCGGATGCACTAAATCGAGATTCTCCGTGCATATCAGATGCACCTCGTTTTGCTGTCAAGCACACACGTTGCCCTTGACAGGTGTTCTCGTGCACACCCGTTGCACTCAGATTTTGTTTATGTGCACATGTATGGCACATTCATGGATTTCGATTTCCGTACGCACCAGACGCACGTGGCATTAATATATATATTTGGGTTGATTCTTTTAGAGCAGTATATTTTATGATACTTACTATTTGGCTTAGTACTGAGCAGGACTAGTCAGAGGACAGTACCTGAGTATATTTTTGCATGCATTAATATTTATCAAAGGGATTTCCAAAGAGGAGCTATAGTCTCAGTATTTACCTACGTGTCCGAGATGACACGAAACATTTTATAAAAGAAACCCTTCTAAAATTGCTTTCAAAACGGCGGGACGTGTATGTTAAACAAAAGATATATATATATATAGTTATTTTCTTACAATAGACGTCCGCCACTGTGCAGTGTTGCGAGCATCGCATAACGATTTGAAAAAGATTTGGCATGCATTGCTTCCAGACGTTTTAATGATGTATATCATATTGATTTTCGTTTTGGATTTAGACATTGATGTCTTCCCCATAACTCCAATGATTGCGGGATGCTTGACAGAGTTTTGATTTTTGAGTTTTGAGTTATACACTCTTTTTCATGCGCATGCATTGCGCTACGATGTGTTTTATGTATTTATGATTTCGTAGCCCCGACAATTTGATTGTTTTGCTGACATGTTTTTATAATTGGGGGAGTTTTAATTTAAATTCGGGGACCGAATTTCTTTAAAGGGGGAAGATTGTAACGCCTTGAAAAGTCGTTTTGGTGTTTTTCCCGAAAATCGATAAATAATTGGTATTTTCGTAAATCGTTTTTATAACTATTTTTCAATATAGTCCTAATTATACCTAATTTGGTTAGGTAATTGCTAGTATTTAATAGCTAATGAGTCACTTATAAAATTCTAGCCGTTTAAATTTTTCCCCTAATTTATCCTTTTTTTAAATATTATTTTAAGCTGTTAAAAATACATTAAATTAGCGATAAATACAAATTTGAATGGGCTAATTACATACTTTAGAACCATGAAAACTAAAATCTAGTGAGTAATATGAATTTTTAGCATTTTATTACAAGTTGAAATTTGTTATAATTAAGGGAAAATTAAAATTTAAATAAAATAAACTAAATCTTGCAATTTTGTAACTTGAGGGGTTCTTTTTACATGGAATTTTCTTGTACACTCTTTCACAACATCCTCACCCCCACTTGGTCGGCCCCACCACCAGCAGCAGCCCACTCCCCCTCAAAAATTTTCTTCATCTCATTTGTATGTGTGGAAATGAATTAAAAAGGTGTAGGTTTTATATATATAATTTGGAGGTATGGTGTACTTGATATGAGAGGGTTGACTTGGCTAAATTCCCACAACACCAACACCATTTCCCCCATCCCTTGCTCTGGCCAAAACTGCTGCTACCTTCCCACTCCATTTTCCCCTTCTCATTTTCCTTCAAATTTCATCAAAAAATATCCAAGAAAATCTACACAAAAACCTACAAACTTAAGCCAATTCCTTATCCAATTCTCCTTGGCTTATATAGCTTGAATCTTGGTGCTATGAGGCCATCTTTGGAGGCAAATTCTCTTGCTAGATCCCTAGGAAATTGAGGTATAATCTTGACCCATTTAATACATATGGTTTGATTCCTTGAATGGAATTGTTTTAGTATTAAATTTAGTGTTAATTTCTAATCTAGATTTTTAAAGAGAGGGGTTTAAGTTAGAATTAGGGTTTTTAAATCAATTAGGGTTTTTATAAATTGTTTAGGATTACATGGTGTATTTAGCATGCTAAGACACAAAAGACTTAATCTTGTTGCTTATTTGTAGTTGCTACATTTAAAATTGTCCAATTTGCATAATATTGCAAACTAGATTTTTAGATTTAATTCAAAATTCGAGATTAAAAATATGGATAGGGTTTCATCACATCATTAACATTATAATGAGAGGTTTAATACCTTAGGTTATGCAAAACCAAGCTTAGTTTTTGAATTGTGAATTTTACTTTGAGAATTGTTAAAATTGGATAGATTGCAAACTAGAATTTTGGGGTTAATAAAATTTAATGAGATTAAATTTTGGAAATGGTTTGTATGGCTTATTTAAGATGTTTAATAAGTATTATGGCCATTAGAATTGTTAAAACATCAAGTGTTGTTCTAAAAAGGGTAAATTTTGCTTGCTAGGTTTTCGGAAAAATAGCTTTTAAAGTAAGTTTGGGGTTTTTGTAAATTTTAATCTATTTCATATTATAATTAGTGTTTGTGAATGTGCAAATGGGTGCGTTTGGGTTTTTCTCGATGGGTTGATGTTTGTACATCGACATCGATGGTTGGTTTAGCTATTCTTGCATGCTTAGGCGATAGATTTTAACCTATACATGATACGCGTGCCGATTTAGTTTTCGTATGCCGTTTCGATTTCGAATTGGGTTTTTATGCGATGCGATACGTTGTGACATGTAGGTACCCCCATGTGGATTTCAAGACGACAAGCAAGCACGTGGCGATGTTGGCACCGGCGAGCGAATATCAGGTGAGTAGATTTATATCTACGGGGAGAAGTAAGATGGATGGCGTATAACACCCCCGCAGTTCGATGTATAGTATTTTATGCATATATACTATATATTTATGATAGCTATTTTGTGTGACATGGATGTTAATGATAGGGTTACATGTTCATGGACTAGTAGTGTTACTTGCGAAACCCTAGAGTAGTTGTTGCACCTATACACGCACACACACTTGCATACATTCATTCTTTTACCTGTGCGTATATGGGGATATGTGTATATATATATATACGCATGGGTATGGGACTATGCATATATATACATTCATATACACACGCCTGAATGTTGAGGACATTATATGATATTTGGAGATGAGTCGATGAGATTGGCTTGAGGCCATGAGATCAGTGATGTGATATGGTCCGTATTTGAGATACGACATGATATTTTTTGCGGGTTCTTTAGGCGTGATGTTTTCATACACACACATGCATTTCATAGATGGTATCAGTATTGTACTAGATGTAGATCAGTAATTCGTTCATGATATTTGATAAAGAGGATACCAGATGATTAATGTGATAGATGTGACATTTGACCCGTATGCAGATTTGGGATGCCGTACGACGGATTTACCGTACGAGCTATATATTGATGATAGATCCGCACTCTTGACTCGAGGATGTCATATTATAGATATTGTATTGTATGTAATACTATTGAGGTGGGATCACCGACTATTATATGTAAATATATATATATATATATATATATATATATATATATATATCGACTCAGATGTTAGGCGGTTTTCTTACCTTTCGATCAGTCTGTTTAGTTTGGCCCTGTAGTGTACTTGTAAATGATAGATTAGATTCGACTCATACCTATTTCAAAAACTAACGAATCATATTTATTTTAAAGATGGGACAAGGGATTCTACGGATATTTCAAAGGACATATCTTTTCTTAAAAACACCATAACCCTTATTTTCAAAACACCACGATTCATGTTATTTCAAATGGCACCACTGTATGACTCATATTTATATGAATACAGATTAGTTATTGTTATGTTTATCATTCAGCTCCCGCATATTATTATGTTCGCATCGCATTTGCATGTTTATATTGTATTTCCATATGCCATTATAGAGATCATGCTGTCAGAACACCAGCACTATTACCGATGATGCGTATGTTCCACACACACTTACTTGCCGGCCCACACACATCATCATCGGTAATTGCCATGTCACGTACACTTTAGAAAATACTATTTCAGTGATATAGCTTGCTAACTGATAGTTGCTACGTGCTATAGCCATCATATGCTAGTTTAAATATTGCATTCGTTGCATGATATTAGGTGCATTCATATATTCATTGGTTATGCAGTATTATGGAGATTTATGTCGGTATTCACTGTTTATTGGTATCATGATTTTGATAATTTCGGATTTACTTGAGATTTCTGGATTTGGGGTAAAACAGCAAGAATTTAATAAAAGCTTAGTATCATCATTTAAAAATGCAAATTACGGTTTTCTCGGGATGTATGAGTCGTCCACCATGAGTTTTCATGATTGCTGTTGGATTTCGAGACCTGATTCGAGGAGTTGGATGGACCGTCTCGGGTACATGGTGGGCCGGGTATGGTACCCCCGGGCAAGAATCTCGAGTTGTATTCGATGAGCCTGGCAGGGGAGCACTACGTACCGGTGATATTATTTGGACTCGTCGGTTCTCCGGAGGATATCGGCCGGAGTCATGAGATGGTTATAGGCTGATCCGTTCTGCCGGAGCCCATGGGCCGATCCCGCAGATGATACGGATGCCTGAGATATTGATATTTGAGATTTAAGATTTGAGATATTGAGATTTGATATTGAGATACTGAGACTTATGTTTTGTGTCGATGCTTGAAACTGATTTCTCTGTTGCATTCATTAATGATACTTGATTGATATACATATAGAAATCTCATTGATTAAAGAAAACAATTGTCTCACTCATGATATATTTTGTTTCCATTCGTAATGCATTCATACATCATATATCTGATATGTTGCTATCTGAGGCACTGACACGAGCAGGTAGTATTACAATATATATTGCTGGACCAGGATTTTTATTTGAGGATATTACCTGATATAACCTTGGATAGCGTTATGCATGCGATTTCTACTCGTAGATGTTTTCTACTCACGAGTTGGCAACTCACCCCCGTTGTGCCACAGTTCCTTGCAGGTTTTGCCGTACAGGTTCATTGCGGCCTTGCTGGCACACTGTTCCTTCCGGGTGATTACTTTGGTAGGTGGGTTCTTTGTATTAGGACCACCATTGTTTATTTATTATTTCTGTTGTATCTAGAAACTCCATCAACCAGATTTGTATATTTAAGAGAGATAGAAAACCAGACTTATTATTCTTTCGACCTTAGAGTCCTGCGTTGTATTACTATGGTTTTCATGTTGTTTTGAGTTTCTTTTGAGTTTTGATCCTCGCCCTTCCGCGTTGTATATTACATTGCTTGCTTGGTTGTGACCGTCGTTTGACGAAGAGCTAGCTACCACTTGGGGATGCCTTTTTTGTATTTTGTATACTATTCATGTTGTATCCCATTTGGGAGCCAGTATTTACAAAGGAGACTCTGCCGAAATTTTCGGAAAAAAATGGATGTTGCTTTTAAAAGCTTGATATGACTTATTTGATAAAAATCACTTTCAATAGATTGGTTTTCCTTCACTCTACTGCTTTTGGTTTTGATTTCTGGGCTTTGGCTTCCTTAGATTACGTCCGCCTTGAGACGTTCGTAATTTAAGTGCCAGTCACGTTCCGTACCTTTCGGGTCATGACATTTGTTGTGCAGTAGACGGTGAGCCTGGCAGAGGGACCACTACGTACCGGTGATAGTATTTGGGCTCAGCGGGTATCCGGAGGATACCGACCGGAGTCGAGAGATGATATGGGCTGATCCGGACTGACGGAGCCCGTGGGCCGATCCGAACTGACGGAGCCTGAGATATAAGGATTTACGTGTCGATGCTTGACACGGGTTTCATGATGTTTTCGAGTGTCGATGCTGGACACTCAGGTTCCATGATTTTGGTGTGTCGCAAGGGACACAGGTTGATTTATATCCTCATACTTTCATGCATATGATTTTATGATTTTTACATACATGATTTTGTTGTGTCAGTGGTTGACACGTGGACGGGATCCACATGCATACATACATTGATTATATGGTTGGACAAGATCCATATGCATACAGACTTTGATCATATGGTTGGATGATATCCGCATACATACTTGGTGTTGATTTCATTGTTGGCACACATACAGATACGGTCACCCTACATAACATAGTATTACCTTTATGATACAGTTGACCTAAGAGTCGTTATTTATTTGATTTCTATCTGTTAATATTTTCTACTCACGAGTTGGCAACTCACTCCCGTTGTGCCACAGTTCTTGCAGGTTGACCGTACGGATCAGTAGCGGCACCGCTAGCACATAGCTACTTTTAGGTGGTTTGCTTGGTAGGTGGGGCATTTGTATCGTACCCACTTTTGTATTTACTATTTCATATTGTATCTAGTCAACTCCATCAAATCAAACTAGTATTTGTATAAGTAATGAGACTTAGTGAGTTTGTGGTGGTGAGACTTAGAGCGAGGGGTATTTCGCTACTTGTGGTTTTGATGTCTTGCTTATTTCTTTATCATTGGTTGTGAACTTCGCCGTTGGGCGTCGTATACTTATATTTATGCTTTGCGTGGTTGTGTATCCGCCGTTTGGCGAAGAGCTAGCTCCCGCTTGGGGATGCCTTTTATTTCATTATGTATTGTGGTTTTGGATAAAAAAAAATACAAAGGAGTTGTTGCCCAAATTTTTAAAAGACGAAAACATGTTTTCAAACTAGTAAGATAAACTTGCTTATTTCATGTTCCTTTTCTATGTATTTAAGAAAACTTGATTTCATTATACCTCTATTTCAAAACTTCACCTCTTTTATTTTCTTAAAAAGGTTTAGATTTCTGGGTTTCATTACGTTACGCCTTTAGACGTTGCGTGATTTAAGTGCTGGTCACGAGCTAATATTTTGGGTCGTGACAGATTACTAAATATGTGAGCTTAAAGCGTAAATCGCAGTTTGCAGGTCTTGTATTTTATTCCTTTTTTTTATTATTTCAAGACCGGATATATTTTTCAATGGTGCTCTTTTGGTGGTTAGCTTTAAATGCCGTTTTTTTCTTTCATACTAGGCTTTCAGGTAAGAGTATTTCTAGGTATCCTGTACTATCCCAAGTTTCAAGGTGCGTGTATGTACGATTTGTAGGGTATATATTTTCGGAAATTGGACTTAAGGTTCAGAATTATTTTTCAGACTTACTCTTCAAATAAAGCTTTAATACTCTTCCCTCATTTTAACTTAGCCCAAGAACTGAACTCACAAATGCTTATTTCTAAATAAACTGCAAGGACGTATATTTTCTACAGTTATACTTCAAGGAAGGTTATTTTTAGGGTTTTTAATTCACTAAGTTTAGGATTTAGTTTTTTTCTAACTAGTCACCGTTATGTCGAACTCGATTCAAAAATGGCCAATATTGAAATTTTCATTTTTATATATTTTTTAAATTTTTTTATTATTTTATTTTTTATATATATATTTTTATTAATTTTTTTATAATGCAATGCAGAAAAAACGATGCGAAATTTAAACATGCAAAGCAAAAACAAATATTTACAAAAATAAAAAAATGTGTAGATGCAATGCAAACATAACTATTTACAACCAAACCCCATCCCCAAACTGATCGACAGCAGTGCCCTCACTGCTGCCTCCGGCGTCTCCAAGACGCGGCATCACTTGTTCCAGCCTCTCCCCTGTCCATCCCCCTTCCTCTCGATCGTGCACGTTCCTCACGTGCCAACAGGGCAGACATCCCCAGTTCTAGACTCGTCAACCGCTGATCAAAATTCGTCAGCATCCCTAACACTCGTTCTACCCCCTATGGGTACGTCGTATTAAGCGTGCTTGCGCAGTGGGGGTTAGCTCTTCATCGCTCGCTGTGGAGCTCGAGCTGGGTGTCTTGGCCATCACATCTTCGGTCGGCTCGGTGCGCAACAATAATCCATGAAGTTGTGTATAGGATGTGGAAAAACCCTCAAGAAGGGGTCGAATGGGGACCCCACCATGCACGTAAATTTCAAATTTTTCAACAGGAAGGAAATAGCGACACAGTTGTGTCACCAACATCGGGCTTAGATAATTGGTAGCCTTTTTGCCGGCTCCAATCGAGTGTAGCAACACAGTGCACATGTCATAGCTAGGCTTTTTGGTCATTAATGTGTGCACTATGTGAAGGGATGGGGTAAAAAATGTGGTGTTGTGCGAACTTCCGTAAATGTTGTTTTGTGCCCAACGGCACACTGTTAAAACATTCGCATAAAGTGTGCGAGCCTGAATGCCCTTCCTAGGCTCCCTAGAACTGTCATCACCCAATAATGGTAGGTAGTCCTCAAAGTGGAGGGGTTGTTTGTGTACGGGGATTCGTGGTATTAAAGTAATTTCGTGAATGAAGTCCCTATCGATAATAATTTCGCGATCCCCCACAATAAACGTATGAACCCGTGATTTGCTAAACACCCCTCTTCCACACTATCACAGAAACGCGCGACGAGATCCGGAAGCGCGAACGCATTTGGATGGTTAACTAACAGAAAATTCCATCCGGGTTTGCGGATCTCGTCGCCGAAATAACTACCGTAAATATCATGGGCGAATAAGTAGGAGAAATCCCGTTCGAATTGCAATGTAGGGGCCATGGACAGAGAACAAATACTGTAGTAATAAATCTACAGAGAGGAGAAAAAATTTGCAAATCTCCTCTGAAATTTTTAGAGGGGGAAGAAGCAGTGCGGCGGCGGTTGCGCGGCGGGAAGCGCAGTTTTGCGGCGGTTGCGCGGTGTAAAGGAGCAATCGTCGGCAGAAAAGTCTGTGGCGGCTAGGGTTCTGTGGTTGAGAAATAATTAGGGCTCGGGAATACAGAGAAGGGGTCGAGACGTATTTATAGGGGTTGTTGGTATTTTGTACACAAGACCCTCCAAAAAGAATAATTAAATAAAAAGAATTTTATGAAAAAAAATTATTTTAATTTATTTATGGGTCTGAATATTTACAAAAATACCCCTCTTTTAAATTTTTTTAATATTTTTTTATTGTATTATTTTACAAATTATTACATGTGGGAATTTTACCAGGCATAAAAAAAATTGTATATACATACCCCCAAACTTATTTGAAACAGTGTTTCCACTGTTTATGGCTGGATAACCGAAGTTTGGTGTTAAGCGGAGGAAGATTAGTCAATGTAAACAGGCTCCTGCAACATCAAGAGCTCCTCCGAAGGGTCAGCGGTGAGAAACGGTTTTATCCTGTGTCCGTTCACTTTAAATAGTGAACCATCCTCTGGATTTTCCAAATCCATCGCTCCGTGCGGGTACACACTCCGCACAAAAAATGGTCCTTACCAGCGAGATCTGAGCTTACCGGGAAGGAAATGTAGCCGGGTGTCGTAAAGAAGTTCCTGTTGACAAGGTGTTAATGTTTTGCGCGTAAGGTGTTTATCATGAAACACCTTCGTTCGGTTCTTAACGATAACCGCATTTTCGTAAGCTTCATCTCGAAGCTCGTTCAGTTCGTTGAGCTGCAGCTTCCGATAGCTGCACGCATCTTCAAGGGTTAGATTCAGCTCTTTGATCGCCCAAAATGTGCAATGCTTGATTTCCACAGGAAGGTGGCAAGCCTTTCCGTAAACAAGCTGATAAGGAGACATGCCAAGATCAGTCTTATAAGCAGTTCGAAATGCCCAAAGGGCATCAGTGAGTTTCAAAGACCAATCCTTACGGTTCTTGGAAACCATTTTCTCCATAATCTGTTTGAGTTGCCGATTAGAAACTTCTGCTTGCCTACATGTTTGGGGGTGGTAGGGCATGGATAGCTTATGATTAATGTAGTATTTCCGCATCAATGCCTCGAAAGTCCTATTACAGAAATGCGTCCCATTGTCGCTAATGATCGCGCGGGGGTGCCCGAACAGGGAAAAGATGTATTCTTTAAGGAATCGAACGACAACCTTGTTGTCGTTCATCCGGCTGGGCACAACCTCGACCTATTTAGAGACATAATCAACAGCTAGAAGAATATACAGGTTCCTAAAAAAGCAGGGAAACGGGCCCATGAAATCAATACCCCAAACATCGAAAATCTCAACAACTAAGATTGGTTGCAGCGGCATCTCGTCTCTCCTGGAAATCCGGCCCAAGTGTTGGCACCGGGAGCAAGTCTTGCAGTAATCATGAGCATCTTTGAAGAGTTGTGGCCAGTAAAAGCCATACTGCAAGACTTTCTCGGCTGTCTTTCTTAGGCCAAAATGCCCGCCACACTCTTGATCGTTGCAAAATGACAGCACACTCTTGAACTCATTATCAGGAACACACCGACGAATAATCTGGTCGGGATAGTACTTGAACAGGTAAGGTTCGTCCCAGTAAAAGTGTTTTACTTGGGATAAAAATCTCAGTCTGTCCTGACTGGACCATTCGGTCGGTAGTAGTCCTGTTGCCAAATAGTTCACAATATCTGCGAAACAGGGTTCGTACGATACTATCAAGAATTGTTCATCCAGAAAAACGTCGTTGATGGGAAGTAGAAGCGTCGGCGAAGAAGGAAGTCGTCAAAGATGGTCGGCTACTACGTTTTCACATCCTCTTTTGTCCTTAATGACAAGGTCAAACTCTGGAAGTAAGATGATCCAACGTATTAATCTAGATTTGGCGTCCTTCTTTGTGAAAAGATGTCGCAGAGCTGAATGGTCTGTGTAGACAATGACTGGAGAGACGATCAAGTATGGCCTAAATTTTTCTAATGCAAACACAACAGCCAAGAATTCCTTCTCGATTGTCATGTAATTCAGTTGGGCATCATTCAGGGTCCGGCTAGCATAGTAGATTACATGCGGCATCTTATCGATGTGTTGTCCTAGGACCGCACTGATAGCAAAGTCGGATGCATCGCACATAATCTCAAAGGGATACGTCCAGTCTGGAGAAGAAAGAACGGGAGCAGAGCTGAGTAAGCTTTTCAGCGATTCGAACGCAGTTACACAGCTCGAGTTGAAGTCAAATGTGGTATCCTTGGCCAGCAGAAGAGTCAAGGGTCTAGCAATCTTTCTAAAGTCCTTGATAAACCGTCTATAAAAACCGGCGTGGTCAAGAAAATCTCGGATGTCTCTGACACATCTGGGAGGAGGGAGATTGGAAATGACCTCAATCTTCGCTTTGTCAACCTCAATGCCATTTTGCGAAATGATATGTCCTAAGATAATACCTTCGCGCACCATAAAGTGGCACTTCTCCCAGTTTAAAGTGAGGTTTTTATCCTTACATCGGGTAAGGACAGCGTCGAGATGTTGCAAACACTCATCAAAGGAATCGCCAAAGATGGAGAAATCATCCATGAATATTTCTACGAATTTCTCAACCATGTAGGAGAAAATTCCCATCATACACTGCTGGAAGGTAGCGGGAGCAATGCATAACCCAAAGGGCATGTGGCGATATGCAAACGTGCCAAAAGGACAGGTGAACGTGGTCTTGTCCTGGTCCTTCTCGGCGATGGGAATCTGGTTGTAGCCCGAGTAGCCGTCCAGAAAACAGTAGTACTCTTGTCCAGTCAATCGTTCGAGCATTTGGTCAATGAATGGTAGCGGAAAGTGGTCCTTCTGCGTTGCGGTGTTGAGTTTTCTATAATCAATGCATACTCGCCACCCAGTTTGGGTGCGATTAGGGATTAACTTGTTCGCCTCATTGGTGATGACCGTTATGCCCGACTTCTTGGGGACAACGTGTATAGGACTGACCCATTGGCTATCTGAGATAGGGTAAATGATACCACTATCCAGACATTTGACGATCTCTTTTTTCACAGCCTCCTTCATGACTGGATTAAGTCGCCTCTGTGGATCCCTGGCTGGTTTGGCATCATCCATCATATGAATGTGATGTTCAACGATCAGGGGACTAATCCCCTTGATGTCCGCCATTGACCAGCCAAAAGCTTGCCGATTGCTTTGCAAGACCGTAAGAAGAGCTTTCTCCTACTCTGGAGCTAGAGAAGCCGAGATGATGACAGGGAGGGTCTCGTTCTCACCTAAGTAAGCATACTTGAGGTGAGATGGCAACGGCTTGAGTTTGGGCGTTAGAGGTGAAACGATTAAAGACAAGATTGGCGAAAATGTCTCGAACTCAAAGGATTCTAACAGAGGCTCAAAACGAGTGTATGCGAACGAGTTGGATGGTTCAACTAACGCATCCAAAAATTCAAAGGATTCAAACTCGGGTGGTGACAAGCCAAGATCGTTCGAAAACGTGAAACACTCAAAATCATTGTCGGGAGCAGAAGCAGCAGCAGGTTCAAAGAGGAACGCACTAGTGGCGTCAAGATTGCTGTGATCGAACAAGAATTCCTCGAATTCACAGTCCTCAGGGGCGATCTCTTGGATCGAACAAACATCGAGTATATGAGCATTAGGTTTAGATGGCTGATTCCCTAACCTTAAAATGTTGAATTCAATTGTCATGTTTCCAAAATATAGGTTCATCGAACCATTTCGACAATTGATCACAACATCTGAGGTTGCAAGGAATGGGCGGCCGAGTATCACCGGAATTTGATTCCAGGGGTTAGCTACAGGTTGTGTGTCTAGATCAATGAAGTCAACGGGGAATATGAAGTCCCCTACCTTTATTAACACATCTTCTAGCTCACCCCTAAGATCGGTGATAGATCGGTCGGCCATTTGGAGAGTACAGTGTGTAGGTTTCAGCTCTCCTACACCTAGTTGCTCATATACTGAATACGGAAGAAGGTTAACACTACCACCAAGATCCAAAAGTGCACGGTTGATGTTCTTATCCCCAATGGTTATTGAAATCGTAGAATAGCCAGGGTCCTTCCGTTTTTGAGGTAAAGATTGGGTAAGAGCATCACTTACGGCACTAGCTAAGAAAACTTTCTTGGGTACTTGAGATTTCCTCTTCTTAGTGCACAAGTCCTTCAAGATTTTTGCATAGGAAGGGACTTGTTGGACTGCATTCAAGAGGGGAATGTTGATGTTAACCTGTTTAAACAACTCCAGAATCATCTCCATTTGTGGATTTTGTTTATTGGATCTCAACCGGTTTGGAAATGGCACATTTTTGAAATTGGTTGAGTCCAATGCTGGTGGAGGAGATTGTGGATGTGGAACGGATCCCAGAGCTGGTGTTTTCATGGAGTGAGATGTGGGTCCGTTCGGAGCAGCGGAAGAAGAAGATCCTTTTGAAGAATGGAGAATAGGCTCAGCAGACGAAGAAGAAGAAGAAGAAGAAGAAGCGGCCAGGGTGTCGTCATCTATCCGCATGCCAGTGTTATTGTGCAGCATCCTTCTAGATCTCAACATAGTCATGGCACTCACATTATGGTTCTGTTGTTCAAGAGCAACATGTACATTATGTGGGTGACTAGGATTTGGGAGTGGTTGAGATGGAAGCTTCCCTTTTTCTCGCTCGCTTAACGCCGCATTAAGCTGTGCAATCTGGGCTTCGATGGTCTTTATGCTTTGCCCGTGAGCAATGGTGTGTTGCACCAGAGACTGAATGGAAGACCGGATGTTGATGGTGGATTGAGTCGATTGCTTTACAAACGCCTCCAGACTCCGTTCTAGCGAGGAAACCTTATCGTTGTTTGACGGAACAAAGTTGTTTTGAGGAAAAGAATTGTTGGGTGCAAAGTTGTTCGTCCGATTTTGAAAAGGTGGGGTTGGAAGGGCTGCTGATATTGATGTTGAGTTTTTTGCTGAGCTTGTTGTTGAGGAGGAGGAGGCCTCTGGAAGTTATTGTGGCCTTGGAATTGATGCTGGTTCTGATTCCAAGCGAAATTGGGGTGGTTCCTCCAACCGGGATTGTAAGTGGAAGAGTATGGATCATTTCTTGGTCTTTGCTGAAATGCAGCATTGACCTGATCCTGTCCTTGAGAAGATGGGTTGTAAGGACACTCTTCGGTCAAATGGGATGGATCAGAACAACAAGCGCAGATGGTACGAGGCGGAAGAGCAGGGGCAGGAGAAGGAGATGAGAATTTACTCTCAATTGCTTTCAGTTTTCGCATGATTGCTGCCATTTCGGCCTTCATTGCAATTGAGATGTTGAGTTGATGAACTCCTCCCCTGGAGAGACCGGAAGAAGTAGAAGTAGTAGACAAAGTGTTCGGTCTCGTGCTTTCCCACTGAAGTGTCTTTTCCGCAAGATCATCGAAGATTTGCCAAGCTTCCTCGTCAGATTTGGATAGGAAGTGGCCTTAACAAATGGTCTCCAACAACTGCTTAGTTGCTGGATTCAGGCCATCATATAAGGTCTTGCAAAGTTGTCATCTCTCAATACCGTGATGAGGGCACTGAACAAGAAGGTCTTTGTATCGATCAAAGCACTTCCAAAAAGGTTCGGTAGGAAGCTGGGAAAATTGGTTGATTTCGTTTCGGATCCTCACGGTTTTGTGATCTGGGTAGAATTTTTTAAGAAACGCTTTTACAAACTCATCCCAACTGGTTATGGAATGTGATGCGGTGCTATACAGCCATTTCTCAGCAAGGTCACACAGAGTGAAAGGAATGACTCGTAGCCGTATAGCATCGTCGGACAGTTGGGTTGTCTTCATCATTGCACAGACGTTCTGGAACTTGTTGATGAAGATGTAGGCATCTTCGGATTCCAGCCCGTGAAATTTGGGCAACATGTTGATGAAGTGGTGCTTAATTTTAAATTATCCCCATTGGCCGGCGGAAGTGAAAGACAGGTTAGAAGTGCAGAGCGAGTAGGATAGGAACGATCCTGGAGCACAATTCGCTGTGGTGCTTCAACAGGAGGTGATTGCGGGTTGTTCGCACCCAAATGAGGTGGAATCGGTCCCGGGGCAGGTAAAGGGATGTTAGGAGGAAATCCTGACATCTCAGAAGAGGAATTTGTTGATGGTGAAGGTGAGGATGTATGAACAGAATCCCGATCAACGTCGGAGTTGGCCGGCAAAGGTAAGGGTGAAAGAGGTGTCGAGGGAGTTTCGACTTCGGAGTCGATCGCGTAGTCGGTAGCGACTAACGTAACGCGGACTAGACGGGCACCAGTGTCCCGAGTCCAACCGGACATACACTAAACGAGTTTAGTATAGTCAAAGCATAGAAAGTGAGGGTTGTTAGGTCCACGTTACCCACCCCGGCTCTTTCGGTGAGGCGGAATAGGTAAAAATTAAATTTTTTCCTCAAAAGGTAACATGGACCATCCATGAAGGATCTTTGCTAAACAAAAACTAACTAATAAACTACAAGTTCTAGCTACTAAGTAGAATGGTTATACCTAGGTCTTGAACTCCTTCTCTTCTTTTGGTGGTTCTCCTCCTTGCTTTCTCCTTGTAGTGGCTTGAACGGCTCCTCCTCGTCGTCTCTTCTTTGCTGTAGATGGATCCACCCGAGGGCCTTGAACTTGAGCTCCTATCTCAAGCTAGAGATAATTAAGGTGCTTGGTTTGCTAAACCTAGAACCTTAGAATGAGTAGAGAAGAGTTATGGTGGTTTTGTCTCAAAGGTTCATGATTTCCAACTCATGGAACACTTGAACCTTGAGAGAGAAAGAGGGAGAGCTTTCTTTCTAAGAGAGAGAAAGAAAATGATAGAATGAGCTCTCATAATGCAACCATGCTCACAAAAGCAAGAATAATGATGATAATAAAAATAATTAAGAATTGTGATGGTTTGTTTCAATGACCATTATCATTTCATGCATTTAATGCATTTTGTAAAGAACAACAAGTAAACAAAAGTCATCGAAATGAAATGATGATGGTCAACAAGTCCACAATGGTCAACCGGTCAACAAAGTCAACAAAAGTCAAATGTTCAACTCTACCACGGCACAATAATCCTTAATTAATATTATTAATCATATTTCTCATTCTCATTAGGGTTTAGAGAAAGTCAACGGTCAACTAGTCAACCAAAGCCAAATGGTCAACAACCCTAATGAGAACCCTCTGCCTCTGCCTCTGTCAACTGTGCAAACACACCCGCATTCGTGTTCCGAGAAACACGAATACACTGAGACAAAACCAATCCCAAAACGAATACTAGGATCTAACTTAAACCAAAGCCCTCTAGTACTAACTGCCCGGACACCAAACGTGCACAAGTACGTGGATGTGAACGAACCCCGTCGCAAAACCATGCGACCTCTACTCTGTTTTGCCCAAAGGCGAGTAACCCTCTGTGTGGGACTCTAAAGGCTCGACACTACGCTGGCAGTGGGTTTAACAACAGGCCGCAAGCGGTGCTAGCTGTACGTAACGGTCCCTAGGTAGATGCCGACAAGAAGACTGATGAGGTGAACCCATTCGAACTCCTACTGAGCCTGAATGTGACAATCTCCATACAATCCGGTCTGTTCGTCTGAGAATATTGCATGGCGGGCCTAGGGGGTGGTAAACGTCAGTCCCCTAATAGCAGTACAAGTCGTGTCGGAGTGTAGCCTAAAACACCCTGAGAATCTACTGGAAAACCTACCAGCAATTCTCGCTTGCCCTGGCCAGAGACGACAATGTGTAATAGCTCTCCTATACACAGCGCGATATCAACTCCCAATACCGGGAGAGACGAATCCTGTCTAACCATCACTTCCTCCAAGTGCTTCGGGACTGCACCCAACTACTACCTGTTTGTACGACTCAGTAGAGCCGTGGTAGGGTTGTAATCTAAGAACAGTGGGAACACACTCGAGGCGAAGTGACAGTGTCAAGTCAGCGGACTAAGCTGTACTCATGTCACCTAGGAACTGTTAACTGATGATAGGTATAATACCAACCAACAGTTCTCGACGAGTCCTGTCCAGTGTACTCGTAACCTAATGAGCACCTGCATACTATCTCCAGTACGACGTACTGATGGCTGTGGGACTGACCATCTCCCCTGCTGGGATGAGAAGCGTATGCACCAGTCTACTCTGGAGTATTGATGCCCTGTCTCGATAATCCTACGACTAGGGACCAAAATAAGGATGTGCTTATAGACTACCGAGCCCCCACTAGTGTGATCGCCATCACAACGCCGGTAGTCAAGCAAAGATCCTAAGGGCTCCATCAACATGTTTTTAGCGATATGTTAAAAGAAACATATACACATATTAAGATAGAAACAAACCAAGTAGCATACTATTATATCGAGCAAGACTGTCGTAAACCTGTATGTATATCCCAAGCCTCCAAAATATATTATACAAACTAGTACTATACAATAATGGCCTCTAGGGCATACATATTCAACAATCTCCCACTTGCACTAAAGGCCAGTAATTGGTGTATCGTATACCCAACGTCTGCACTAAGGCCAGCGGCTGGCGTACCGCATACCCAATAGCTCAAAAAGTCGCTCGAACTGTGTTTGAGGGAGGGCCTTTGTGAATGGATCCGCCGTGTTGTCTTTTGTGTTCACTTTTCGTACCTCAATCTCCTGGCGATCAATGATCTCCCTAATCAGGTGATACCGCTTTAAGATGTGTCTGGATTTCTGATGGGACCTTGGTTCCTTTGCTAAAGCTATAGCCCCATTGTTATCGCAATACAAAGGTATTGGGTCAACAATGGACGGAACCACCTAAAGTTCACTAATGAACTTCTTCATCCAGACCGCCTCTTTTGCGGCATCGCTTGAAGCAATGTATTCAGCCTCCTTCGTCGAGTTTGCGACGGTATCCTGTTTGGAACTCCTCCAACATACCGCACCTCCATTGAGGGTAATCACAAAACCCAAGACAGACTTTCTGTCATCTTTGTCACTCTGGAAGCTTGAATCGGTAAAGGACTCGACCCTGAGGTCTCCATTACCGTAAACCAGGAACATCTCCTTAGTCCTTCTCAGGTACTTGAGAATGTTCTTCACTGCCGTCCAGTGGCCCTCACCTGGGTCTGACTGATACCGGCTCACCACGCTCAGTGCATAAGCTACATCTGGTCTTGTACATAGCATCGCATACATTATAGATCCTACCGCCGAAGCATAGGTTATAGTGCTCATGTGAACCCTCTCCTCGTCAGTCTTAGGAGACATCTTCTTGGAGAGGGTGATTCCGTGCAATGCGGGTATATTACCGCGCTTGGAATCTTCCATACTAAATCTCTTTAGTACGGTCTCTATGTACTTGGACTGTGAAAGTCCCAGTAGTCTTTGGATCTATCTCTGTAGATCTTGATCCCCAGAATGTACGAGGCATCACCCAGGTCCTTCATGGAGAACCGTTGTGACAAGAATAGCTTGACTGATTGTAGCGTAGGAATGTCATTTCCTATCAAAAGAATGTCGTTCATGTACAAGACTAGGAACACGACAGTTCGTCCTACAATTTTCTTATAGACACAAGGCCCATCTTCGTTCTTGATGAAATCAAATTCCTTGATTGCCTCATCAAAACAGATGTTCTAGCTCCACGATGCTTGCTTTAATCTATAAATGGATTTAAGTAACTTGCACACCTTCCCGCTGCTCCCACTGTCTACGAAACCTTCTGGCTGATCCATATAAACGCACTCTCCCAAACAGCCATTTAGAAAAGCCGTTTTAACGTCCATCTACCAGATTTCATAGTCATGGAAGGCAGCAATGGCAAGTAGGATCCGAATGGATTTGAGCATAGCCACTGGAGAAAAAGTTTCGTCATAGTCCACACCAGGTCTTTGACGAAAACCTTTTGAAACGAGTCTAGCCTTATAGGTTTCCACCTGCCCATCTACACCAAATTTCCTTTTGTAGATCCATTTGCATCCAACAGGTTTTACCACAGGTGGAGCAATATCCAAGGTCCACACTTTATTGGTGTACATGGACTCCATTTCGGATAGCATTGCTTCCTGCCACTTATCAGAGTCCCTACTGATAATGGCCTGCCTGAAACTGGTAGGGTCATCTTCTTCCAAGATGCAATCCTCTTGATCCCCGTCTATGAGAAAACCGTAGTATCTCTCAGGCGGATGAGAAATCCTACCAGATCTGCGGAGTAGCTGAGGTTCGTCTGGGGTTATTGAATCCTGAGGTTCTGTCAAATCTTCAGTTTTAGTTTGTGGTCGCTGAATTTCTTCCAATTCTACCGTGCTCCCACTAATTTATTTTGCAAGAAACTCCGTTTCTAAGAAAACGGCATGCTGAGCAACAAACACCTTCTGTTCCTCGATGTGGTAGAACAGATATCCATAACCATTCTTTGGATATCCCACAAACATACATAAAACTGACCGTGCCTCCAGTTTATCTGGTTTATGCTTTTTAACATAAGCCGGACAACCCCATATCTTAAATCTTTTAAGATTTTGCCTTTTTCCATTCTATATCTCGAATGGAGTCTTAGGCACTGATTTAGACGGAATATCATTCAATAGATATGCTGCTGTTAAAAGCGCATGTCCCCAAAATGAAAAAGGCAACTCAGCACTACTCATCATGGAGCGAACCATATCCAATAGGGTACGATTCCTCCGCTCCGATACACCATTGTACTGTGGTGTATAAGGAGGAGTAAGCTGAGAGAGAATACCATTCTCTTTTAAGTAATCTAGGAATTCCGTGCTTAAGTAATCCCCTCCACTATCCGATCGGAGGATCTTGATACTTTTGCCAGTCTGGTTCTCTACTTCGTTTCTGAATTCCTTGAATTTCTCAAAAGCTTGAGATTTGTGTTTCATCAGATACACATATCCGAACCTAGAGAGATCGTCAGTGAATGTGATGAAGTACGAGAACCCACCCCTTGCATATATAGACATCGGACCACATACATCACTGTGTATTAGTCCCAAGAGCTCTGTTGCTCTTTCTCCATGTCCGGTGAATGGAGTTTTGGTCATCTTTCCTTTGAGACAAGACTGACAAGTTTCGTAAGATGAAAACTCTAACGTATTCAAGAGTCCATCTTTATGCAACTTACTTAGTCTTTTCTCTCCGATATGACCAAGTCTACAATGCCACAAGTAGGATTCATTCGTATCTGAATTTTTCCTCTTGCGTGTGTTTTGTATATTGAGAACAGTATTCTGATTTAGAACGTAGATACCATTACACAGTGTTCCTTCTGCAACCAGTACCTTATGAAGGTAGATGTTCATAATATTTTTATCAAGAACAAAGTTATATCCATCTTTATTGAGTAAAGAAACTGATATGATGTTGCAAACCATGGAAGGTACATAGTAGCATTCGTTCAAAATCATAGTATTGCCATTTGGCAACACTAGGTGATATTCACCGACGGCTGCAGCATTAACTTGTGCTTCGTTCGCTACCCTGAGCGACATATCACCAGGTACAACTTTTCGAATTTTTCTCAGTCCCTGCAATAAATTACAGATATGAGATCCTGATCCGGTATCAAGTACCCAGGAGGTAGGGCTGACCGTAAAGCAGTTCTCAATTACAAGAACACCTGAAGTAGATGCAAAACTATGCTTCTTCTTCAACTGGGTATCCTTGGAATCCATACAATCCTCTTTCCGTTGCTCATACTTGTGGCTGTTGTCACAAGTTAGAGCCGAACCGACGTTCCCCAGCCCCGAATAAGAATTCGGATCGGTCAAGCGATACATTTTATTATCTTGATTAGGGCGTGAAATGGTTGCTACCTGGAGAGAGAGAAAAGAAACACTCAGCGTGCGCTCTTGCAAGATTAGATTGGTTTATTAGTTTATCTAATCAGGATAGCTCCCACTGTTTCCTCAAATTCTTCTTCAAACCCTAAAGGAAGAACTAGTCAGGATTAATCGCACGTCACAATACTTGCTTAACCTTTCATCCTGGCTAGTGTTGGTACTTCGAGGGAGGTTTTCCAACGCTTTCACGAAATTCCTTAATTAAATAACCTCTTTTCCCCGGAGGCGTAGCCCCACTAACACCGTTCTAGACACCTACTTGGTTTATAGCATTGATTGTTAAGTGAAATAATCTCCCGAGAGTAATCCAACTCATCAGTGGGATCGGGATCCAACTATCATTGTGCGATGACCTAGATGGAATCCACTATAGTCACCACACTCCAGAAGGTATGCTAAATCTGCAAGTTTCAGTTTCTTTAGAAACTCCCGATGTTGATTATTGCCCCTAACGGTTTATGACCTTGACTAGGTCAACAAACCATAAACCGTTAGTCAAGTTCTACCCATCATTATCTTGATTGCATTAAACCCACCCGTACGTGACCTTGACTAGGTCAACAAGGCCGCACGACTGTCCTAACCAATCACATTTGCAATGCACAGAAAAATATCAATTAGCTACCGTTCACTAGGCCTTGACTAGGTCAACAAACGCAGCACGAATACTAAATAATACCAAACCGAAATGACAGAGGGCTACGGCTGGGTTTTTGGCGAAAAACCCGTTAACGTAATGAATTTGATATCATTGAAGGAACATGATTGCCCTTTTAAAAATATAGTGGCGAAAACTTTTGCTAAAGAGGTCACTCCCTGTGAAGGGATCTCGGCTCTTTCTTCGTCGAATGAGGTGCAGGATATTCTAAACTGAATACCTCGATGCAAAGTAAGAATAATCGACTATAGTGAAGTTATTACCCTGACGCAAACTTTTGTTCAAGGGGTCACTCCCGATGACGGGATCTCGGCCCTTGCCTCGTCGAATGAGGTGCCGAACATTCGTAACCGAATACCTCTGTGAAAAACAAAAGAGAACGTCCTTGCAATAACAGCTTTTTGAAAATTGTTCCAACAACGTCTTTTAGGTTTATTTTTTCTTTGCATTACTATAATGCATCCCATCATTTAATCCTACCATTGCAGAAAACAACAAAAATATGACGTATGCTTATGCCATCCGCATTCGCCACGGGGCCCCATCATTACCCGTTAGTTTACTTAACTAACGACAGAGCGGGGGCTAGATTAGCGTGGATGCAAAACATAAGCAACGCCTACTAGATATCATATATAGATATATACATTCGTCAGATGCAATGATAGCCATTCCAGATCATAGATGAACACATTGGATATGCTAGGAATCCGTGTTTCATTCGAGCCTGCAACGAAAGACGGATTACACGGTCGCGATGAATAGCCAAACCCCACCCTAGACCCCTACGGGTGCGGCCAACTACCCGCCAAGTACCCGAAGTGAAACAACCTCCCTCAACAACGTGAGTAGGCCACTCGGTACTTCGAAGTACCCGGTAGTTTGTGCACCCAACCTTAGGTCTATCCTAGGAGCAAAAACAGTAAAAGAAATAATATACAATGGCGGCTACAACCTTATCCCGGATGTGCGGCCATAAAAATAATATTACATCAATTTACATATTACATCAAATGAAAGATAAAGAAACTCTCATCTCATAAACCCCGGCTATTCATCCGCGACAATCCAACAAGTTCATATACACAATCCAACAACATTACATATCACAGATATGCACAACCCCCACTAATCGACGTATAGCGATTAGTCGACGTTCAGTGCATATATCACATCACAGATATAACTATATAGCTAAAGTTTATAGAAGTTCGATCAAATTACCAATTTGTAACTACCCCAAACATAACATTGTTCTCTGGAAAATCTGTGCAGAAACAAAACATCTTAAAAATCACAAAACCCAAACAGAGAACCCCTAGAAAAATTCGGCGCACTGCCGAGTCGACTCCGCCGCGGAACCACGGCGGATCGCTTGGATCGGCCGTGGATCCATGGACATCTGAGGAACTCAAGCGCCCAAATTTCTGCAGTTTTCTTAAAAAGCCCTGCTTGTAATTTTCATGTCAGTTAAAATATTTTTAGGCATGTTTTATAAATCGACAGAAACACAAGTTTTTAGGCGGATTTTATGATTTTTCCCGGATCGAAGTTCTAAACACTTAGCTAACAGTTAGTTGTTGTTTAGCTTGGCTCTGATACCACTGTTAGGTCCACGTTACCCACCCCGGCTCTTTCGGGGAGGCGAAATAGGTAAAAATCAAATTTTTTCCTCAAAAGGTAACATGGACCATCCATGAAGGATCTTTTCTAAACAAAAACTAACTAATAAACTACAAGTTCTAGCTACTATATAGAATGGTTATACCTAGGTCTTGAACTCCTTCTCTTCTTTTGGTGGTTCTCCTCCTTGCTTGCTCCTTGTAGCGGCTTCAACGGCTCCTCCTCGTCGTCTCCTCTTTGCCGTAGATGGATCCACCCGAGGGCCTCGAACTTGAGCTCCTATCTCAACCTAGAGATAACTAAGGTGCTTGGTTTGCTAAACCTAGAACCATAGAATGAGTAGAGAAGAGTTATGGTGGTTTTGTCTCAAAGGTTCATGATTTCCAACTCATGGAACACTTGAACTTAAGAGAGGAAGAGGGAGAGCTTTCTTTCTAAGAGAGAGAAAGAAAATGATAGAATGAGCTCTCATAATGCAACTATGCTCACAAAAGCAAGAATAATGATGATAATAATAATAATTAAGAATTGTGATGGTTAGTTTCAATGACCATTATCATTTCATGCATTTAATGCATTTTGTAAAGAACAACAAGTAAACAAAAGTCATAGAAATGAAATGATGATGGTCAACAAGTCCACAATGGTCAACCGGTCAACAAAGTCAACAAGTCAATAAAAGTCAAATGTTCAACTCAAACACGGCACAATAATCCTTAATTAATATAATTAATCATATTTCTCATTCTCATTAGGGTTTAGAGAAAGTCAACGGTCAACTAGTCAACCAAAGCCAAATGGTCAACAACCCTAATGAGAACCCTCTGCCTCTGCCTCTGTCAACTGTGCATACACACCCGCATTCGTGTTCCGAGGAACACGAATACACTGAGACAAAACCAATCCCAAAACGAATACTAGGATCTGGCTTAAACCAAAGCCCGCTAGTACTAACTGTCCGGACACCAAACGTGCACAAGTGCGCGGATGTGAACGAACCCCGTCGCAAAAGCATGCGACCTCTACTCTATTTTGCCCAAAGGCGAGTAACCCTCTGTGTGGGACTCTAAAAGCTCGACACTACGCTAGCAGCGGGTTTAACCACAGGCCGCAAGCGGTACTAGCTGTACATAACGGTCCCGAGGTAGATGCCGACAAGAAGACTGATGAGGTGAACCCATTCGAACTCTTACTGAGCCTGAATGTGACAATCTCGTACAGTCCGGTCTGTTCGTCTGAGAATATTGCATGGCGGGCCTAGGAGGCGGTAAACGTCAGTCCCCTAATAGCGGTACAAGTCGTGTCGGAGTGTAGCCCAAAACACCCTGAGAATCTACTGGAAAACCTACCAGCAATTCTCGCTTGCCCTGGCAAGGGACGACAATGTGTAATGGCTCTCCTATACACAGCACGATATCAACTCCTAATACCGGGAAAGACGATTCATGTCTAACCGTCACTGCCTCCAAGTGCTTCGGGACTGCACCCAACTACTACCTGTTTGCACGACTTAGTAGAACCGTAGTAGGATAGTAATCTAAGAACAGTGGGAACACACTCGAGGCGAAGTGACAGTGTCAAGTCAGCGGACTAAGCTGTACTCATGTCACCTGGGAACTGTTAACTGACGATAGGTTTAATACCAACCAACAGTTCCCGATGAGTCCTGTCCTCTGTACTCGTAACCTAACGAGCACCTGCATACTATCTCCACTACGACGTACTGATGGCTGTGGGACAAACCATCTCCCCTGCTGGGATGAGAAGCGTATGCACCAGTCTACTCTGAAGTATCGATGCCCTGTCTTGATAATCCTACGACTAGGGACCAAAATAAGGATGTGCTTATAGACTACCCAGCCCCCACTAGTGTGATCGCCATCACAACGCCGGTAGTCAAGCAAAGATCCTAAGGGCTCCATCAACATGTTTTTAGCAATATGTTAAAAGAAACATTTGTTAGTTATATGTATGCCCTAGAGGCCATTACTATACATGGGATGTATATTGTATTGGATGCTTGGACATATATAGGAAGGACTTTCTTGCTCGACATGATAGTATGCTATCTGGTTGATCTTTACCTTAACGTGTACACTGACTGTCTTTTTTTTACATGTTGGTAAAGCCCTTAGGATGTGTACTTGACTACCTGGACTATGATGCGGATCATACTAGTGGGGACATGGTAGTCCATAAGTACATCCTTCAAAGTCCCTAGTCGTGGCTGTATCGAGACGGGGCATCGATATACCAGAGTAGACTAGTGTGTACTTTCTCGACCCATACAGATGAGCGATGGATGATCCCATATCCATTGGTGTTTGACATCAGAGATGATATACGGGTGCTCAGTGGAGACTGGGTACACTGGACGGACTCGTCGAGAACTCCCAGATGGTATTATACCTTACGTCAGATGGCAGTTCTCTGGTGACACTGGTACAGAGTAGTCTGTTGACCCGAGATCGTCATAGAGTCTTGTGTGATTCCCACTGTGCTTTGATTTCCACCATACCACGTCCAAGAGGGCATGCAAAACGGTGGTTTTTGGGTAAAGTCCCGAATCACATGGAGGCAATGAGCGATAGGAGAGGATTCATCTCTCCCGGTATAGGGGGTTGATGTTGCGCTGTGTTCGATTGGCTATAACCGAAAATCCCTGGCCAGGGTTGCTGAGATTTACTGGTAAGTGTTACCAGTAGTTTCTCGAACTGTTATAGACCTCATATTGACCCGACTTATCGAGCTGCTGGGGTCTGACGTTTACCACCCCTAGGCGAGATATGCGACATATCAGACGATCAGACCGGACTATACGGTAAGTGTTGCTGGTTGGATTCACAGGAGTATGAGCGGGCTTGCTCGTTGATCATCTGATCGCTCAATACCCGGGTGGCCGTTACATTTAGCAGACCGCTTGCGGCTTGTGGGTGTTTGATATGATCATCACCTGCTGCCGGCGTATTGACGAGTCTTTAGAGTCCTACACAGAGGTTTCCTGGCTCAAGCGAAACGAAATAGGAGCGCATATGAGATATGTGCGGGACCGAGAATAATACCAGTATGTGATACTGTATTCTATTCTCGCGATATGTGACATTGATCGGTTATATGTGATATAGCCGGGTTATCGGATCAAGTGTTGATTCGATAAGTTGTTACTATTGATTTTAGTCGGTTATATGCAATATGACCGGATCATTAAGTCAAGTGTTGATTTAATGATTTAATGTATAATTATATATTTGATATATTACTTTACATTAACTAATATTGGTTCACTTAAGATGTTTTTCTCACTTGATTGTGCACATTGTATATGTGATATATTTTTGTGCACAAGATTGTATCATGTTTGATGATACATGCAAACTTGTGTGTGTGTATGCTATACACCATGTTTAGATAAATGGTTAGGGTTTTGATTTACTCATTTATTTTGTTTATTCATTTTTGGCAAAAATAAAATGGTAGTGGCTTTCTTTGTTTTGTGCAAGAAGCTTCATGATTTTTCTAGCTCCTTTGAAAATGTCTTACCATTTTGTTTTATACCTTAACCCTAACCATTTACCTTAACCATGGTCTATTCTCTACACTTAACCATGGTTGCAATATGATAAGGGTCACTTGATTTTCTTTTTAAGTTAATTCATTTTTTCATTTCTTTCTACTTCTTCTTCTTGATGAAGAAAGAAAAGCTTTCTACAAAAATGTCAAGTGATGAAATCAAGTGAGAAATCCAAATCCAAAGTGAACCCACTTCCTATTTCTTCATCCTCTACCACTTGCCATGTAGTATAGGGTGTTTTCTTCACAAGTTTTATGACTTGGTGAAGTTGGAGCTCGAGTTAGAGTCGCCTCGACGTAGATCATCTTCGGCATCGAAGTCATCGACCTAGCCCGATCATTTCTTCGATGAAACCACCGCGAGAGTCCGGGATCCGATGATCGCAGCGGAGGGACATCATCACGGAGCTAAGGAAGTGGAGGACCGGACTACAAAGGTTGTATTTCCATTCACTTTAGAGCAAAGTTGTTTACTTGCATAGTTTTCGCCTTTACCTCTAGTTTACGATCTCGCATTAGGGTTTCTCGGCACTTGTAAAATTTGATTTTGGCATGGTTGATGCCTTGTGGAACCTCATTAGTGTGCCTAGGAACCCTACAACATATACACATATTAAGATAGAAACAAACCAAGTAGCATACTACTATATCGAGCAAGACTGTCGTAATCCCGTATATATATCCCAAGCCAACATAATGTATTATACATACTAGTACTATACAATAATGGCCTCTAGGGCTTACATATTCAACAAGGGTAAGAACACGTCAATGGAGAAATGTGGATGAAAGGTGGGTGAAATGGATTTCTGGCGACAAAGGGCAAGTTTTTATAAAAGTTTTGTTTTGTTGTTTTTTTTAGAAAGAGTTTTGCAAAAATATGTACGGATATATGGCACAACATCAATCAGTCACAGTCAAAACATGCACAATTAGACCTAGAGCTATGGTTTTCAAAGTCCACTAGACTACTCCTAACAGTTCCAAAGTGACAAGTTGTGAGATAACTCTCAAATCGTCTCTTCACTGCCAATTGTGGTCAGGTAAGCACAAGTGAGGAAAGGAGGGTTCTGCTCACAAATCACCGTGAGACGGGTCTTTTAAAATTACCTTTCTCACTTGTCTAGTCTAGGCACCATAAAGTCAAGTTTAGATAAACGATCGAATGCCCACAACCTTCCTCTGTCATATTGAGCACGACAGTCCTTAGTCGGATGAGTCTAGATATTTTTTATTAAGCTCAAGGGAAATACATATGCTTTTAGTGATTTTTGGGGTCTTAGGAAGGGTGATGAAATCCCGACCCAATCTAAATTGGTGTTATAGCCCCTTAAAGTCCGTATTATTTATGCAAATCAGTAACAAACAAAAATCTAAAACACTTGCCAAAAAAATTTATTTAGCTGCGGCGCAAAGAATCCTGTATAAAAACAATTTTATTGGAGAGGGGAGAGAGTTTGTGCAAAGAATGCTGCAGAAAGAATAGTTCAGTGGAGTTCAGAGAAATGGAGAAGAGGATTGGAACACTCACAGAGGATTTTTGGTTGCTGACGTCACCTTTTGACCGCGGTTCCGCGGTCAAACAGGCAATTCCGCCGCGGTTCCGCGGCTTGACAGTCGAGTTGGATCTTCAAATTTCTTCTCTGTGCTAATTGAAGTCTCCTATTCTTGTTTAGAACCCTTAAATCTTGATTTGGTCACTGAATTTGATCCAGAATTTTACAGCAAACCGTGGTTCCGTCTTGATCCACCGTGGTGTAGCCGTGAGATATGGGTCTAACTCCCCACGACTTTGGCACTGAACTTGACCTTCTTCCTATCCTGCACACTTGCACAAAAACGAATCAAAAATAACAAAATGATTTTTACAATACTTTTTTTTGTTTTTGGTTATATATATATTCACAAATTAACCCGAAATTACACAAATAAATAAACTATCATCTCTTCGGCAACGGAGTCATTTGATTGTTAGAAATTTTGTGTGCTTAGTTTTAATTACCGCAATCAAGACGGTTTCGCTTAGTAGCTAGCCGGTTGAGTACGGGTCGGTCCGCGGAGAGATGTGAATCTTTTTCTTACTACTTTAACGAGTTAAGTCCAATTTGTCCATGTTTGTTTAGTTTCACTATGTGCTAGAATATGTATAAAGAGAGCTTGTTAGGGTTAGGATTAAGTTAGTTTGAGTTAGGAGTCACTCACTTCTTTCGTTGCGACTCTTAATATCGGTGTTATGGTAATCGGCAACAACGGGGATTAGCACGACTATGAAGGAAACTTGCGAGTATAAGCTAGGCTTTCCAACGCTTAGTTCCTTCCTTTTGGTCCTAGTCCGTCCATTCTTGGCTCTTATCCTTAACCTCCGGTTAATTCAACCACAACCGGTCTCACTAAGATATCACCGCTATCATGTAAGATAGGGTGCCGTAGGGAGCGGATTGTGGTTCAATTAACGGGAGTCCGAATTAAGATGTTGGGGAAAGAAAAGAGTGAGAGAGATTTCCCTCTCTCAGACTTCCCTTATCCTACCCTAACAAGTGAGAAAATACTCACCCTTTCTAAAGGAAAAGAAAATAAAACAAAGAAAGAAGATAGAAAGAAAGGGTTTAGAAAATCACAACTAGCTATTTGAGACCTCACTTTGGCAAGGATCATACTTAAGCATCATTGTTGTAAAGATAAAGAAAAAGAGAAAAGAGGAAAACAAACAAGCAAATAACAACAACTAATTTAACAAATGAAAATTACAAGCAAATATAACAACACAATTACAAGACATGCAAGTTAATAAAAAGAACTCTTCTTTTATTCATCATCACTCATGAAGCTCACTACAATATCAATGGAGAAAGATGAAGAGGAAGAAGAACTACAAAAACTTATCCTAAAATCTAATACAACGAAAAGCACCCTTACTTGGCTTAGAACAGGGCTATTTATAGGAAGATACATGAAACCCTAGGGATACAATCTGAGCCCAAACAAAATTACAAAACTACCCTGAAAATACGAGTCAACACGGAGTTGACTCGGCCGTGGATCCGCGGCAGAACTGCCATATTGGCCGCGGTTACGCGGCCATGTAGTGGAATTGGAGGCTCAGGTTTTCTGGGTTTCTCCATGTTGTTGTTCTCTTCTGTTTGGTACACTTGGTTTCTAAGAATCTCTTCAATTTTCTCCCAGATTTTCAGCAGTCCAAAAGGTGAAATGATGTGAACTTTTGCCTTGAGTTCCGCGTTGAATTCTTTGATCTTGTGATGCCCTTGTGCTTTGTGCATGAAATGACCAAAGATTTGCCATTTTGTTCCTTGAACTGGTATGCAGCATCATAAGGATAGTGAGCGGAGACCCGCATTTATCTGTTGCTGGCAGTAGTCCAGAATTTGTTGCGCCTTTTCATGATTTTCACTGTTTAGAGCTGAAAACCTGTAACCTGCAATTATTCTGCAAATACTGATCAAGAGTACCTTCCTATATGCAATGTGATCAAGAATGGGCGGTATAAAAATGCAAAAATCTGATATGAACAACATCATAAACCCGAAATGTCGCATACTTCGGATTTCATGCCTAACTATATGAATTCCAAATATTGTATCACATTTCATAGAAAAGCTAGATGATGTTAAACATTCCGATCGAATCAACAAACACCCAAAATTTCCCAAAAAGCTCAACACTTGAGCGCAGTTTAAAAATACTCAGAACATGCCACAGTACCCATGGACCAACCGTAAAAGAGTAAACCCTTGCCTCACCTATGGCACCGCGGAACTACTGCGAACCCTAGGGTTTGGCGGTGGTTCTTACGGTCATAGAATCGAGTTAGGGTTTCGTTCTTCTAGAGGGTCCATCGAATCAGTTGCATGATATTTGAATGTTTCAAACTTGGAAAATCCAACTCTTGGAAAATTTCCATCGAGGGAAAAAAATGGGTTATTGATATCCTTTCGAACTTTTTAACGCCGTCTTAATAACCCGAAATGAAGTTAGAATAACGACTACGAAACACTCCGAATTGCCTTTATAGAAAATTAACATCTTATGCAAATTTAGAAAAAACAAGCAACACCTGAAACACCAAAACCCAGAGACCAGAAAACAGAACAAAAACGAACCCCAGAAGCATTATTAAGGCCGGCCAGCTCGGACTTTGGGGCCATGTCAATGGCTCAAATCCGGCCAATTGTGTTCGTTTTTGTCCAGTGTTCATGTTACATCTCATATAACATTCCGCAGTTGCTTAAAATTTTTGTCGACGACTTAAAATTTTTGACAGAAACTAGGTTTTCGTTTCGAGTGTTTCGGAGTTGTTTCGGTTTCATAATTCTACAAACACCGTCTAATTCTCTAGCTTGGCTCTGAAACCACTGTAGGAATGTCTAGCACGACAGCAAAGTTTCGGGAGGCATCGTCCATACCATTTTCAAAATTTTTCCATGCTTAACAACCCTAACCCTAGAATCTTAACTAGATATTTAGACAATACAACATGTAAACTACTTTACATCTAGGTGAATATGGAATACAACTTTTGTAGACCGGTCCTTCACTTCAATAGCTCCGAGTGGTAGTCCCTTCGCTCCAAGTAGTGATCTTGCGCACTCTAGAATGGCTTTACAAGAACCAAGGAATAAGCTTGCACGAAGTCTTCGAGGCCGAAGATGATCTATGTCGAGGAGACACTAACCCAAGCTACCTCTTCACTAATTAGGGATTAGTGAAGCTAACACCCTAAACTAAATGGCTCATCTAGTAGAGGATGTTGAAGTAGGAATTTTGCTCACTTTAGAATTCTTTTTCTCACAATTTTTCTTTACCTCTCAAAAATCTAGAGAGCTCTCTCATGAGAAAGAAGAAGATGAAGCAAAAATGGATGAGATAGTGAATGGCAACCATGGGTGAGAAATATCTCATACAACACATGTATAGATTTAACCATGAGTTTAGATAATGGTTGGGTTAATAAATATCTAGTGTAAGATAAAACTAGTGGACTAAATCAATGGTTCTACAAGCTTCCTCCAAGCTCACCCATGTGACTAATTTCCACCTAATCATTGATTTGCTCTAAATAAATAAACCCTACATTATCATTAGCATGGTGTAAGTCTCATACACCCAAGTAGCATGTATCATCAAGCATGATACAAAAGGAAATACAATTAATATATATCACATATATATTAAATGCATAAGTGAGAAAAGAAATGCTTAAGTGAGCTAAAATTAGTTAATATAAATTAATATATAAAATATATAATTATACATTAAATCATTAAATCAACACTTGATTTAATACTCCAGCTATATCTCATATGACCAACTAATATAATTTGTATCAACTTATCGAATCTACACTTGACTCGATAACCCGGCTATCTCATATAACCGACCAATATCATAAATCGCGAGAATAGAATATGGTATCACATACTCGTATTAATCTCGGTCCCGCACATATCACATACGTGCTCCTACATCGTTTTTCCTGAGCCAGTAAACCCCTGTGTAGGACTCAAAAGACTCGTGAATACACCGACAGTATGTGATGATCATATCAGGAACTCACAAGCCGTCAGCGGTACTAGCTGGACGTAACGGCTACCTAGGTATTGAGTGATCAGAAGATCAACAAGCAAGTCCGCTCTAACTCCTGTAAAGCCTGTCAATAACACTACCGTACAGTCTGGTCTTTTTGTCTGATATGCCGCATATCTAGTCTAGAGGTGGTAAACGTCAGACCGCAGTAACCGATAAGTCATGGCAATGTGAGGCTCATAACGGGTCGAGAAACTACAGATAACACTTACCAGTAAATCTCTGTATCAGCCCTGGCCAGGGACTTCCTGTTATAGCCAATCAAGCACAGCGCAACATCAACCCCCAATACCGGGAGAGACGAATCCCCTCCTATCGCTCATTGCCTCCCTGTGATTCGGAACTGTACCCAAAAGCCACCGTTTTGCACTTTCTCTTGAACGTGGTAAGGTGGAAATCAAAGCACAGTGGGAATCACACAAGACTCTATGACGATCTCGGGTCTACAGACTAACCTGTACTAGTGTCATTAGAGAACTGCTATCTGACAATAGGTATAATACCAACTAGGAGTTCTCGACGAGTCCGTTCAGTATACCCAGTCTCCACTGACCACCCGTATACCATCTTTGATGTCAAACACTAATGGATATGGGATCATCCATCGCCCATCATATGGGTCAAGAAGCTTATACGCTAGTCTACTCTGGAATATCGATGCCCTGTCTCGATACACCATCGACTAGGAACAATTATAGGATGTACTTGTAGACTACCTTTATCCCCACTAGTATGATCTCCATCATAGTCCAGGTAGTCAAGTACACATCCTAAGGGCTTTATCAACATGTGAGAGCAAGACAGTATCACAATACAAGTCTACATGTTAAGACAAAGAGCAACCAGATAGCATGCTATCATGTCGAGCAGGAAAGTCCTCTCTATATATATCCAATCATCCACTATAATATACATCACATGTACAATAATGGCCTCTAGGGCATACATATAACTAACAATCTCCCGCTTGCAATAAGGCCAGTTGTTGTAGTATCTTATACCCAACATCCCGAAGATCCTCTCATATTGCATCTGGGGTATGGCCTTTGTGAGTGGATCCGTTGTGTTGTCCTTCGTGTCAACTCTCCTGACCTCGATCTCCGGGCGAACAACTATCTCCCGGATCAGGTGATACCGCCTCAGAATATGCCTGGATCGTTGATGGGACCTCGGTTCCTTAGCAAAAGCCACAGCTCCATTGTTATCACAATAGAAAGGTATTGGATGCTCGATGGACGGAACTGTAGGGTTACTAGGCACTCCTACAAGGGTCTATAAGGTATCAACCATGCCCGATTTAAAATTTAGACGTGCCGAACAACCCAAAGAGAGGATCTTTGCTAGATAATTAGGGTTTAACTGTTAGTGTATATGCCCTAGAGGCCATTACTGTATCATACTAGTTTGTATATTACTTAATGGAAGCTTAGGATATTCACAGTTGTATATACAATCTTGCTCGAAATGGTAGTATGCTACTTGGTTTGTCTCTGCTTTAATATGTGCATGTGTTTCTTTTAGCATGTTGCTGGTATACATATTAGTAGAGCCCTTAGGATCTTTGCTTGATTACCAGCGTTGTGATGGCGCTCGCACTCGTGGGAGCTGGGTAATCTATAAGCACATCCTTATACAGGTCCCTGGTCGTTGGACTATCGAGACAGGGCATCGATACTCCGGAGTAGACTAGCGTATGCGCTTCTCATCCCAGTGTGGGAGACGGTCTGTCCCACAGCCGTTAGTACGTCGTACTTGGGATAGTATGCGGGTGCTCGTTAGGTTACGAGTACACTGGACAGGACTCGTCGGGAACTGTTGGTTGGTAATATACCTATCGTCAGTTATCAGTTCCCAGGTGACATGAGTACAGCTTAGTCCGCTGACTTGACACTGTCACTTCGCCTCGAGTGTGTTCCCACTGCACTTTGATTACTACCCTACCACGGCTCAAAGGAGCTGTGCAAACAGGTGGTTTTTGGGTGCAGTCCCGAAGCACTTGGAGGCAGTGACGGTTAGACAGGATTCGTCTCTCCCGGTATTGGGGGTTGACATCGCGCTGTGTCTAGGAGAGCCATTACACGAGTAGTCCCTGGCCAGGGCAAGCGAGATATACTGGTAGGTTTCCAGTGTTATCTCAGGGTGTTCTGGGCTACACTCCGACACGACTTGTACCGCTATTAGGGGACTGACGTTCACCGCCCCCCTAGGCCCGCCATGCGATGTATCAGACGAACAGACCGGACTGTACGGAGACTGTCACATACAGGCTCAGTAGGAGTGCAGATGGGGTTCACCTCGTCAGTCTTCTTATCGACATCTACCTGGGGACCGTTACGTACAGCTAGTGCCGCTTGCGGTCTGTGGTTAAACCCACTACCAGCGTAGTGTCGAGTCTTTAGAGTCCCACACAGAGAGCTATTCGCCTTTAGGCTAAATGAGTAGAGGTCGCATGGTTTTGCGACAGGGTTCGTTCACATTCGCGCACTTGTGCACGTTTGCTGTCCGGACAGTTTATACTAGCGGGCTTTGGTTTAAGCCGGATCCTAGTATATGATTTGAGATTGGTTTTTCTCAGAGTATTCGTGTTCCTCGGATCACGAATGCGGGTGCGTATGCACAGTTGCTTGAGATTGGGGGAGAGGACCTTGTTTAGGGTTAATGGCTTTTGTCATTTTATTAACCCTATTGATTTTGTGTGGATTATAGTTAATTGATAATTAGCTTAATAATTGTGCATGGTTGTTGTTGACAATTTGACTTCGTTGACTTGTTGACCTTGTTGACAACTTGACCATAATCATTTCATTTGGAAGATGCTCTTTGATCTTTGCAAAATTGAAATGATAATGGTCATGTCATGATTTATCATGACAATTTTCAAGCTAATTATCCAATTAAAATTATCCACACATATTAGTGAGAATGGCTCACTAATAATTAATTCTCTCATATCATTTCTCTCTCTTGTTCATCCTCTCCCTCAAGCACTCTCCCTCTCATGTGTTGAGAAACAAGAAGCTTGAGAAAAACCTTCACTTGATCCTCTCTACTCTCTTCTAGGGTTCAAGTCTTAGCATTTCTTGCACTCTAGTTACTCCTATCTTGGAGTTGAAGCTAAAGGTGGTGGCTTTCAAGTGGATCTTTCTTTGACGGGAGAAGACAAGCAAGGTGAACTCTTTCAACCATTCCGAGGAGCAAGGAGAGAAGGACTTTGAGCTCAAGGTATAACCTTTCCATCACTTAGCTACTTTGTAGTTAGGGTTAGCAAGTTTATGTTTAGCAAAGATCCTTAAAGCATAGTCCATGTTGCCTATAGTTGATAAAAATCAAATTTTTATTATGTTTTCCGCCTCCCCGTAAGCACCGGGGTGGGCAACACGGACTTACAGTGGTATCAGAGCCTAACTAAACCTAAACTAGCTAAGTAGTTAAGTGTAACGAAGTTTCGAAACCGAAAAACCCAAAAACCAAACTTTTTCAAAATCCAAGTTTCTGTTAAAATTTTTTCTGGTCAAAATCAAAAACTTTATACTTGTAAATTCGTCTCAGGGTTTTGTATAAACACCCAAGAAAAACGATGCAATGATTCGTTCAAACCGCCGCGCTTCCGCCGCACAAGGTAGGCATCTGCCGCGGAAGCGCCGCGGTTTGTCGTCTTCTGTGCATCGTGTTTCGTGCAGTGTTTGTCTGTGTTGGTTTTGGGATTTTTGAAATATATTATATGTACCCAGATTTTCCAGAAATGAAATTTCCTTTTGGGGTCCTATAATTCCGTATTTTTTTCGGAACTTCACTACACTTTAACTATATCGGTTATATCTGTGATGCTTGTATGTATTGAACGTCGGCTAATCGCTATAAGTCGATTAGTCGGGGTTATACATCTTTGTGATCTGTGATTGTTGGTTTGTGGATATGAATGGATTGGATCGTCGCGGGTGAATAGCCGGGTTGGATGTGAGATGAGCGTTTTTTTTTTCTTTCATTCATTTGTAACGTGTAAATTGATGTAATAATATTATTTGTATGGCCGCACAACCGGGTCGGGGTTGTAGCCGTCATTGTATAATTCTTTTTACTGTTTTTGCTCCTAGGATAGACCCATGGAGGGGGTGCACAAACTACCGGGTATCTCGAAGTGCCGAGTGGCCTACTCACGGTGGTGAGGGAGGTTGCTTCGCTTCGGGTGCTTGGCGGGTAGTTTGCCGCACCCGTAGGGGTCTTGGGTGGGGTTTTGGCTATTCACTGCGACCGTGTAATCCGCTTTGCGTTGCAGGCTCGAACGCATTGCGGATTCCTAGTATATCCAATGTATTCATCTGTGATCTGTAATGTCTATCATTGCTATATATTTATATATAATAACTATTTAGGCGTTGCTTATGTTTTACAGCCGCGCTAGCCCAGCCCCCGCTCTGTCGTTAGTTAAGTAACCTAACGGGTGATGACGGGGCCCCGTGGCGAATGCGAATGGCATAAGCGTACGTCATATTTTGGTTGTTTTCTGCAATGGTAGGATTAATTGATGGGACGCATTAAAAGAACTAATGCAAGAAATAAACCAAGTAAAAGTCGATTGGAACACTTTGAAAACCACTCAGTTCTTTTCAAAACTAAACTTTTAAACGCGGAGCTTGAATCACTCCTTTTAAAAGCTATCTCGTTCCATCGATTATATCAAGTTCACTACGTTCACGGTTTCGCCAAAACCATTCGTAGCCCTCCGTCATTCCACATGAATGGTCAAAAGTATTCAAGCTATGTATTTTGGCCAAAGTCAAGGCATAGTGATTGGTAGCGTTTGGGTATTCATGTGCAGCATAGATAGATGCGTTGATTTGGGACAGTCGTGCTGCCATTTTGGCCAAAGTCAAGGGTAGGTACGGGTGGGTCCAAATTAACCAGGAGAATGACGGGTAGAACTTGACATGTGACTTATGATATTTTGGCCAAAGTCAAGGTCATAAGAGCATGGGGCAAAAATCCACATCGGGAGTTTCATAAGTACTGAAACTTGCTAGCGTTGCATACCATTTGGAGTGTGATAATTCTGGTAGGATTCCTTCGGTTTTATCACGCGATGATATTTGGATCCCGATCCTACTGTGAGTATATGCTACTTCTCGGGAAAACTCTCACTTAACGATCAATGCTATAAACCTAGTAGGTGCCTAGAAAGGTGTTAGCGGGGCTACGCCCACAGGGAAAAGAGGTTACTTAATTAAGGAACTTCGCGAAAGCGTTGGAAAACCTCCCTCGAAGTACCGACACTGGCCTGGCTGAACGGTTAAGCAAGTATTGTACGGTGAGAATGATCCCGGCTAATCCTTTTCTTTACGGTTTGAGAAGGGATTCGAGAGACAGTGGGAGCCATCCAGTTTAGACAAACTAAAAACCACTCTAAACTTGCAAGAGCATCATGCTAAAGTGTTTCTTTTCTCTCTCCTAATTGCAGCGACCATTCAAGATGACCGGACTTAAGTTACTATTAGATAAAAACATATTGACAGGGCCAAACTACAAAGATTGGCTCAGGAATGTCAAGATGGCTATCACTTATGACAAGCTGGGGTATATACTTACCACCAAAGCTCCCCCTGTCCCAGGTCCCACCTCCAGCGTCGCGGATGTAGAAATCCGTAAGACATGGGAGATAGATTGCGCGAGGGCCAGATGCCTCGTACTAGCCTCGATGGACAACGAACATCAGAGGAGGCACGAGAATATGGACCTAGAGTCCATATTTCTCCATACAAAAGAACTGTATGGAGAGCAGTCTCGTATCGCTAGATACGAAGTGTCGAAGAAGCTCTTTTCGGCAAGGTTGGCCGTCGGATCATCGGTAGCGGACCACGTGCTTAAGATGATCGGCTACATAGAGGAGCTCGCGGACCTTGGGACCACGTTGGAGAATGAACTCTATACCGATTTGATTCTCCAGTCCCTTCCTTCCACTTACGCCCAGTTCATTCTTAACTTCAACATGCAAGGAAAGGAGGTTGAACTTGCCGAACTTCTGAACATGTTGAGGACTGCTGAGGGCACCCTACAGAAGGGTAGGGAGACATCCACTTTGTTTGTAGGAGGATCTTCCTCTTCTAGGTCCAGGGCGAAAGCCAAGGGCAAGAAGAAGAAAGCCCCCGCCAAACCAAGAGGCGGTGTCGGTAAAGTGGATACGAAGGGAAAGGGTAAAGCAACAAAGGTAGCGGGGAAGCTGGTGGGGAAGGAAGAATGCTTCTATTGTCACAAAAGTGGCCACTGGAAACAAGATTGCAAGGCTTGGAAAGCCAGAACACGGGATTTGAAGCGAGTTCCAGCTTCAGCTTCAGGTGTGTATGTTATTGAAAACTGTCTATCAATAAACTCTACATCCTGGGTATTGGATACCGGATCAGGATCTCATATCTGTAATTCTTTGCAGGCGTTGAGAAAGCGTAGAGTTTTGAAGGCAGGTGACATGACCCTCAGAGTTGCGAACGGTGCTAGCATGGATGCTGAGGCCGTGGGGACTATCACCTGGGATTATCAGATGGAAACTTTTTGGTTTTGCGTAGTTGTTATTATGTACCAAATGCAACCTGTAATATCATTTCTGTATCTTTATTATCTAAAGAAGGTTATGAATTTGCATTTGTAAGTAATGTAGTGAACATTCACCTTAATCAAGTGTTGATTGGGTCAGGTACATTGAACAACGGTATATACGTTTTAAACCAACCACAGATTTTCAATATCCAGAATACACACAAAAGAAAGTTTCCAGAAATTAATAAAACTTTCTTATGGCATTGTAGACTGGGTCACATCAACGAGAGAAGATTGACTAAGTTACATACTGAAGGATATTTAGATTCGTTCGAATATCAATCGTATGCAACTTGTCAATCCTGTTTCAAAGGAAAGATGACAAAGGCTCCGTTTTCTGGACACGGAGAAAGAGCGAGCGAGCTCTTGGGACTCGTACACAGCGACGTGTGCGGTCCAATGTCTACACATGCGCGAAGCGGTTATTCTTACTTCATTACCTTTACGGATGATTTTTCAAGGTACGGTTATGTCTTCTTAATGAAACATAAATCCGAGGCTTTTGAAAAATTCCAGGAATATAGGAATGAAGTAGAAAAACAAACAGGCAAAAGTATCAAGATCCTAAGATCGGATCGAGGAGGAGAATACTTAAGTGCCGAATTCCTGAACTATTTAAAAGAGAATGGAATTCTCTCTCAGCTTACTCCTCCATACACTCCGCAACATAACGGTGTATCGGAGAGACGGAACCGAACCCTATTGGATATGGTATGGTCCATGATGAGTAACGCTGAGTTACCGCGGTCATTCTGGGGATATGCGCTAGAAACAGCTGCATATCTTTTGAACCGTGTTCCCACTAAGACTGTGCCTACCACACCATATGAGTTATGGAGTGGGAAGAAACCCTATCTTAATCACATTAAGACATGGGGATGTCCAGCTTTTGTAAAAAAGCAGCATGCGGACAAGCTCGAGGAACGCTCAGTACAGTGCAAGTTTGTGGGATATCCAAAGAACTCCAAGGGATATTACTTCTATTGTGAAGAGGAACAAAAAGTCCTTGTTTCTCGCCATGCCCACTTTCTAGAACATCAGTTCATAGAAAAAGAATTAAGTGGGAGCGCGATAGAACTGGAAGAAATTCCAGAACCACAAACTATTACTGAAAGTTTAGTGGAACCAGAAGGTTCGAAAGAACAGGACATTCCTACGCCGCTCCGCAGGAGTAGTAGGCAGTCTCATCCGCCCGAGAGGTACTACGGTTTTCTCATTGACGGGGATAGAGAGGACTGCATCATAGATTGTGATGAGCCTACTAGCTTCCAGCAAGCCATTCAGAGCGTCGACTCGGTAAAATGGCTGGATGCAATGCGGACCGAGATGGAGTCCATGTACACCAACAAAGTATGGACGTTGGACATTGCTCCAGACGGGGTAAAACCCGTAGGATGCAAGTGGATCTTCAAAAGGAAGATTGGTGTAGATGGACAGGTTGAGACCTATAAAGCTAGACTGGTAGCAAAGGGTTTTCGTCAGCGACCTGGTTTGGACTATGACGAAACCTTTTCTCCAGTAGCTATGCTGAAATCCATTCGGATCCTTCTTGCCATCGCTGCTTTCCATGATTATGAGATTTGGCAGATGGACGTAAAGACAGCTTTTCTAAATGGTCATTTAGAGAAGTGTGTCTATATGGACCAGCCAGAGGGTTTCATTCAGGGTGGGAGCAGCGGAAAGGTGTGCAAGTTGCTCAAGTCCATTTATGGACTCAAGCAGGCATCGCGGAGTTGGAACATCTGTTTTGATGAGACGGTCAAAGAATTTGGCTTTATCAAAAATCCAGATGAACCATGCATCTATTGTAGATTTGTAGCGAGAACTGTAGTATTCCTCGTTTTATACGTGGATGACATTCTCTTAATAGGAAATGACGTTCCTATGCTACAATCTGTCAAGGGGTTCTTGTCACACAGGTTCTCCATGAAAGACCTGGGTGATGCCTCATACATTCTGGGTATCCGGATCTACCGTGACAGATCCAAGAGGATATTAGGACTCTCGCAGTCCAGGTACATCGACACCATACTGAAGAGATTCAGTATGGAAGATTCCAAGCGCGGTAATCTACCGGCTTGTCACGGGATCACCCTCTCCAAAGAGATGTCTCCCAAGACTGATTTGGAGAGGGATGGCATGTCTATTATACCCTACGCTTCTGCGGTAGGCTCTATAATGTATGCGATGTTGTGTACCAGACCGGATGTGGCTTATGCACTGAGTGTGGTAAGCAGGTATCAGTCAAACCCTGGGGAGAAACATTGGATAGCAGTAAAGAACATTCTCAAGTACCTGAGAAGGACTAAGGAGATGTTCTTGGTGTATGGCGGAAAAGACCTGCAGATTAAGGCCTTTGCTGACTCCAGCTTCCAGAGTGACAAGGATGATTCCAAGTCCATGTCGAGTTTTGTCTTTACCCTCAATGGAGGGGCGGTGTGTTGGAAGAGCTCCAAACAGGAAACCGTTGCAGACTCGACGATGGAAGCGGAATACATCGCTGCATCTGATGCCGCAAAAGAAGCTGTCTGGATGAGGAAGTTCTTGAAAGAACTTCAGGTGGTTCCGTCCATTGTTGACCCAATACCTCTGTATTGCGACAACAACGGGGCTATAGCTTTAGCGAAGGAACCCAGGTCCCATCAGAAATCCAGACACATCTTAAGGCGGTATCACCTGATCAGGGAGATCGTGGATCGCCAGGAGATCGAGGTCCGGAGAGTTGCATCAGAGGATAACACAGCAGATCCATTCACCAAGGCCTTGCCCCAGACTCAGTTCGAGCAGCTGATCGAGATGATAGGTCTTCGATACGCCAGTACATGGCCTTAGTGCAAGTGGGAGATTGTTAGTGTATATGCCCTAGAGGCCATTACTGTATCATACTAGTTTGTATATTACTTAATGGAAGCTTGGGATATTCACAGTTGTATATACAATCTTGCTCGAAATGGTAGTATGCTACTTGGTTTGTCTCTGCTTTAATATGTGCATGTGTTTCTTTTAGCATGTTGCTGGTATACATATTAGTAGAGCCCTTAGGATCTTTGCTTGATTACCAGCGTTGTGATGGCGCTCGCACTCGTGGGAGCTGGGTAATCTATAAGCACATCCTTATACAGGTCCCTGGTCGTTGGACTATCGAGACAGGGCATCGATACTCCGGAGTAGACTAGCGTATGCGCTTCTCATCCCAGTGTGGGAGACGGTCTGTCCCACAGCCGTTAGTACGTCGTACTTGGGATAGTATGCGGGTGCTCGTTAGGTTACGAGTACACTGGACAGGACTCGTCGGGAACTGTTGGTTGGTAATATACCTATCGTCAGTTATCAGTTCCCAGGTGACATGAGTACAGCTTAGTCCGCTGACTTGACATTGTCACTTCGCCTCGAGTGTGTTCCCACTGCACTTTGATTACTACCCTACCACGGCTCAAAGGAGCTGTGCAAACAGGTGGTTTTTGGGTGCAGTCCCGAAGCACTTGGAGGCAGTGACGGTTAGACAGGATTCGTCTCTCCCGGTATTGGGGGTTGACATCGCGCTGTGTCTAGGAGAGCCATTACACGAGTAGTCCCTGGCCAGGGCAAGCGAGATATACTGGTAGGTTTCCAGTGTTATCTCAGGGTGTTCTGGGCTACACTCCGACACGACTTGTACCGCTATTAGGGGACTGACGTTCACCGCCCCCCTAGGCCCGCCATGCGATGTATCAGACGAACAGACCGGACTGTACGGAGACTGTCACATACAGGCTCAGTAGGAGTGCAGATGGGGTTCACCTCGTCAGTCTTCTTATCGACATCTACCTGGGGACCGTTACGTACAGCTAGTGCCGCTTGCGGTCTGTGGTTAAACCCACTGCCAGCGTAGTGTCGAGTCTTTAGAGTCCCACACAGAGAGCTATTCGCCTTTAGGCTAAATGAGTAGAGGTCGCATGGTTTTGTGACAGGGTTCGTTCACATTCGCGCACTTGTGCACGTTTGCTGTCCGGACAGTTTATACTAGCGGGCTTTGGTTTAAGCCGGATCCTAGTATATGATTTGAGATTGGTTTTTCTCAGAGTATTCGTGTTCCTCGGATCACGAATGCGGGTGCGTATGCACAGTTGCTTGAGATTGGGGGAGAGGACCTTGTTTAGGGTTAATGGCTTTTGTCATTTTATTAACCCTATTGATTTTGTGTGGATTATAGTTAATTGATAATTAGCTTAATAATTGTGCATGGTTGTTGTTGACAATTTGACTTCGTTGACTTATTGACCTTGTTGACAACTTGACCATAATCATTTCATTTGGAAGATGCTCTTTGATCTTTGCAAAATTGAAATGATAATGGTCATGTCATGATTTATCATGACAATTTTCAAGCTAATTATCCAATTAAAATTATCCACACATATTAGTGAGAATGGCTCACTAATAATTAATTCTCTCATATCATTTCTCTCTCTTGTTCATCCTCTCCCTCAAGCTCTCTCCCTCTCATGTGTTGAGAAACAAGAAGCTTGAGAAAAACCTTCACTTGATCCTCTCTACTCTCTTCTAGGGTTCAAGTCTTAGCATTTCTTGCACTCTAGTTACTCCTAGCTTGGAGTTGAAGCTAAAGGTGGTGGCTTTCAAGTGGATCTTTCTTTGACGGGAGAAGACAAGCAAGGTGAACTCTTTCAACCATTCCGAGGAGCAAGGAGAGAAGGACTTTGAGCTCAAGGTATAACCTTTCCATCACTTAGCTACTTTGTAGTTAGGGTTAGCAAGTTTATGTTTAGCAAAGATCCTTAAAGCATAGTCCATGTTGCCTATAGTTGATAAAAATCAAATTTTTATTATGTTTTCTGCCTCCCCGTAAGCACCGGGGTGGGCAACACGGACTTACATTAACATGCAAGTAAACATCTTTACAACTAAGAGTGAGGGATTACAACCTTTGTAGCCCGCTCATTCTCTTCATAAGCTCCGAGTTGAAGTCCCTTCGCCGCGATCCATGATCTTGCGGACTCAAGAGAAGCTCCACAACCCGAATGATCCATGCTTGCTTGAAGTCTTCCTTCTCGAAGATGATCTACCTTGAAGTTTCTTTAACTCAAGCTCTAACTCACTAATGAGGTGAACACCCTAATCTAATTGGCTAGATTAGATGAGGATGATGAAGTAGGATTTATGCTCACTTTTGTTTTCATAATCTCACACTAAATCATCACAAAAGAAAAACCTAGAAAGCTTTTTAGAGCTCAAGGAAGAAGAAGAAGAATGAATTCCTTTTGTGATCAATAATGAAAATGTAATGATAATTACAAATGCAACCATGGTTGATCATAGAAAGGGCTAACCATTGTAGAGAGTTAACTAGGGTTAAGGGTTTGGGTTGGGTTTACAAATATCTCACAACATATCAACACTTAATATCTTTGCAAGAAACAAAAGAAAAGCTTTTAGAAACTCCATGAAAGAACTAACCCAAATCAAACCCTAACCATGTTTAATCCCCACTAATCATGTTGCATTAGTAATTATAACATGTTACAATATTATATATCACATATATAATATATTTTTATAACAAAAGAAAATAATACAATTAACATATATTGCATATATATCAATGTATTATCCGGTGAGAAAATGAAATAATAAAGCGAGCCAATATTAGATAATGTAATGTAATATATCACATATATAATTATACATTAAATTATCGAATCAACACTTGATCCGACAATCCGACTATATCGAATATAATCGACACATATATTATGTATCGATTTATCGAATCAACACTTGATCCGATGACCCGGCTGATATCAAATATCGCCGGCCGATATCATATATCGTGAGAATAGAATACGGTATCTCATATCGCATTATCCTCGATCATGCACATATCACATATGTGCCCCTACTCCGTTTTTTCTGAGTCAAGAAACCTCTGTGTAGGACTCTAAAGAATCGTCAATACGCCGGCAGTAGGTGATGATCATATCAAACACCCACAAGCTGAAAGCGGTCAGCTAAACGTAACAGCCACCCAGGTATTGAGCGATCAGAAAATCAACAAGCAAGCCTGTACATTCTCCTGTGAATCCAATCAGTAACACTCCCGTACAGTCCGGTCTTTTCGTCTGATATGTTGCATATCTAGTCTAGGGGTGGTATACGTCAGACCCCAGTAACCGATAAGTCGTGTCGATATGAAGCTTATAACAGGTCGAGAACCTACTGATAACACTTACCAGTAGTACTCAATATCCGCCCTGGCCACGGACTTCCAGTTATAGCCAATCGAACACAGCATAACATCAACTCCCTATACAGGGAGAGACGAATTCCCTCCTATCGCTCATTGCCTCTGTTGGATATAGTGCCCTCAAAGTCAATTATTGGATCGCAGGTACGTGATTGCAATGATTGAGGCAGGACCTATACCGATATAACAGTCTTGTTCGAGATGATAGTATGCTATCTGGTTTGTCTTTATCATCGTATACATGCTTTAGTTCACTATTGCATGATGATAGAGCCCATAGGATTCTTTCTTGACTACCAGCAGTATGATGGCGATCATATACGTAGGAGCTGGGGTTTGTAAGCACATCCTTAAAGTGTCCCTAGTCGTGGGAGTTTCGAGACAGGGCATCGATACTCCAGAGTAGACTAGTGTATACAGTCGAGACCCCGGCAAGGGACGGTGGCCGGTCTCACAAGCCACTGGTGTCAGTTGGTTCACCTAAGATGTATACAGGTGCTCATTGGGTTATGAGTACACCGGATAGGACTCGCCGGGAACATGCTAGTTGGTATTATATATATCGTCAGATAGCACTTCCCTGGTGACATGTACAGGTTAGTTCTGTTAGTGTATATGCCCTAGAGGCCATTACTGTATCATACTAGTTTGTATATTACTTAATGAAAGCTTGGGATATTCACCTTGTATATACAATCTTGCTCAAAATAGTAGTATGCTACTTGGTTTGTTTCTACTTCAATGTGTACATGTGTTTATTTTAGTATATCGCCTATACACATTAGTGGAGCCCTTAGGATCTTTGCTTGATTACCAGCGATGTGATGGCCGTCACACTAGTGGGGCTGGGTAATCTATAAGCACATCCTTATGCAGGTCCCTAGTCGCAGGACTATCGAGACAGGGCATCGATACTCCGGAGTAGACTAGCGCATGCGCTTCTCATTCCAGTATGGGAGACGGTCTGTCCCACAGCCGTCAGTACGTCGTACTTGAGATAGTATGCGGGTGCTCGTTGGGTTACGAGTACACTGGACAGGACTCGTCGGGAACTGACTAGTTTGTATTATGCCTATCGTCAGTTATCAGTTCCCAGGTGACATGAGTACAGCTTAGTCCGCTGACTTGACACTGTCACTTCGCCTCGAGTGTGTTCCCACTGTACTTTCACTACTACCCTACCACGGCTCAAAGGAGTCGTGCAAACAGGTAGTAGTTGGGTGCAGTCCCGAAGCACTTGGAGGCAGTGACGGTTAGACAGGATTCGTCTCTCCCGGTATTAGGGGTTGACATCGCGCTGTGTCTAGGAGAGCCATTACACGAGTAGTCCCTGGCCAGGGCAAACGAGATATACTGGTAGGCTTCCAGTGTTATCTCAGGGTGTTTTGGGCTTCACTCCGACACGACTTGTACCGCTATTGGGGGACTGACGTTTACCGCCCCCTAGGCCCGCCATGCGATGTATCAGACGAACAGACCGGACTGTACGGAGAATGTCACATTCAGGCTCAGTAGGAGTTCAGATGGGTTTCGCCTCGTCGGTCTTCTTGTCGGCACTACCTGGGGACCGTTACGCACAGGTAGTGCCGCTTGCAGTCTGTGGTTAAACCCACTGCCAGCGTAGTGTCGAGTCTTTAGAGTCCCACACAGAAAGCTTTTCGCCTTTAGGCAAAAGAGTAGAGGTCGCATGGTATTGCGACAGGTCGCATGGTTTTGCGACAGGGTTCGGTCACATCCGTGCACTTGTGCACGTACAGTGTCCGGACAGTTTGCTCTAGCGGGCTTTGGTTTAAGCCAGATCCTAGTGTACGTATTGGGATTGGATTTATCCAGTTTGCATTCGTGTTCCTCGGAACGCGGATGCGGGTGTGTATGCACAGTTGACGGGGAGACAGAGGCAGCGGATTCTCATTAGGGTTGTTGATAGTTGGCCGTTGACTATTGACTTTTTGCTCAACCCTAATGAGAATATGATATATGATTAACAATTATATTAATTAAGTATTATGGTGACATGGTTGTTGACTTGTTGACTTTGTTGACTTGTTGACTTTTGTTGACTTGTTGACTTTGTTGACCGGTTGACTAGGCTTGACTAGTTGACCATCATGATAACCATAACCATCATTTCATGGCAAAGACTTTTGCTTGCTTGCTCATTTGTGCAAAATGAGTGCATGAAATGATATGGTTGTGGTTGCTTCAACCATCACATAACACTTGATTGGTATGATGTGTTATCATTGTTTTGGATTATGAGAGGGTGAAAGACAAAAGAGAGCCTCATTCTCACTTGCTCATTCTCTCTCTTGTTCTTGAGCTCTCTTGCTCTTGCTTTCACCCTCTTCCTCTTGCTCCCTCTCTTGACTCTATGGTTCATATATCTCATGAGTTGAGAATCAAGAACCATAGAAAAAATCCCATACAAACTCTTCTCTACTCATTCTAGTTCACAAGGTTTAGCAAACCAAGTGAACTAGTTTCTTCAAAGAACGAAGAAGGAGCCAAAGGTTGGAGCTTTCAGGTGGATCTATCTTCGGCGTAAGGAGACGACGGGAAGAAGCCGATCCGGACCTCCATTGGAGTTTGAAGACGAAGGAGTTCAAGACAAGCAAGGTATAACCCCCTAACCGAGTAGTTAGCAACTTGTAGTTAGGTTGTTAGTTAGATGTTTAACCAAGATCCGGGTTATAAGTCCATGTTACCACCTCTATAAAAATCATTTTTTATCAAATTCCTCTTGCCCGTAAGTACCGGGAGAGGTAGCATGGACTTACAGTGGTATCAGAGCCAGGTTAAACTCTATCTAACATGTTAGCAAGTAACTAGAAGATCGATCAAAGAAAAAGTCCCGAAATGAACCCCAAAATTCGAACTTTCTGTCGATTTTAAAAGTGCTGGAAAACTTTTTTGAAATACACCAAAAATCGACTCAGGGTTTTCTGAAGAGACTGCAAAAATTTTACACCCTAACTCGATCAAAGCGCCGTAGTTCCGCGGCGGGAGCACGCTCCCGCTGCGGAACCGCGGCCGAGTTGACTCGGTCATGGGTTTTCTTTTTTGCAGTTTGCTCATAGGGGTATTTTGGGATTTTTGGAATATGTGTTTTCTGCCCAGATTTTCCAGAACGAAAATTTTATTTTTGGGGTCCCGAAAATCCGTATTTTTGATCGAACTTCTAAAAGACTTAAGCTAACGGGTTTTTCTGTAATGTGATATTTGTATTGAACGTCTGCTAATCGCTATATGTCGATTAGTGGGGGTTATACAAATCTGTGATCTGTAATGTTGCTGGAATGTGTATATGAATATGTTGGATTGTCGCGGGTGAATAGCCGGGGGTTGTGAGACGAGAGTTTTCTTTTCTTTCAATTCATGTAAATTTGTAAATTGATGTAATAATTATTTATATGGCCGCACAACCGGGTCGGGGTTGTAGCCGTCATTGTATAATTTCTTTTTACTGTTTTTGCTCCTAGGATAGACCCATGGAAGGGGTGCACAAACTACCGGGTATGCCGAAGTGCCGAGTGGCCTACTCATGGAGATGAGGGAGGTTGCTTCGCTTCGGGTACTTGGCGGGTAGTTTGCCGCACCCGTAGGGGCCTTGGGTGGGGTATTGGCTATTCACCGCGACCGTGTAATCTGTTTTTCGTTACAGGCTCGTACGAATTACAGATTCCTAGTATATCCAATGTATTCATCTGTGATCTGAAATGGCTATCATTGCAATATATCTATATATGATATTATTTAGGCGTTGCTTATGTTTTACAGCCGCGCTAGCCCAGCCCCCGCTCTGTCGTTAGTTAAGTAACCTAACGGGTAATGACGGGCCCAGTGGCGAATGCGAATGGCATAAGCGTACGTCATATTTTGGTTGTTTTCTGCAATGGTAGGATTAAATGATGGGACGCATTAAAAGAACTAATGCAAGAATATCACGCATTAAAAGAACTAATGCAAGCAAAACACGCATTAAAAGAACTAATGCAAGAAAATAAACCAAGTATAAGTCGTTGGAACACTTTCGAAAAACCACTCGGTTCTTTTCAAAAAAATCTTTTAAAATGCGGAGTTTGAGCCACTCCATTTAAAAGCTATCTCGTTCCATCGACTAAATCAAGTTCACTACGTTCACGGTTTCGCCAAAACCATTCGTATCCCTCCGTCATTTCATATTAATATTCAACAGTATTCAAGCTGTGTTTGTTGGCCTTAGTCAAGGCACAGTGATTGGTAGCTGGTGGATATTCATATGTTGCATAGATAGATGCGTTGGTTTGGGACAGTCGTATTACTTTGTTGGCCATAGTCAAGGGTATATACGGATGGGTTCAAATTAACCTGGACAACGACGGGTGGAACTTGACATGTGACTTATGATTTGTTGGCCTTAGTCAAGGTCATAAGAGCATGGGGCAAAAATCCACATCGGGAGTTTCAAAAGAACTGAAACTTTCTAGTACTGCATACTATTTGGAGTGTGATGATTCTGGTAGGATTCCTTCAGTTTTGTCATGCAATGATATTTGGATCCCGATCCTACTGTGAGTATATGCTACTCCTCGGGAAATTTCTCACTTAACGATCAATGCTATAAACCTAGTAGGTGTCTAGAAAGGTGTTAGCGGGGCTACGCCCCCAGGGAAAAGAGGTTCTTAAATTAAGGAACTTCGCGAAAGCGTTGGAAAACCTCCCTCGAAGTACCGACACCAGCCTGGCCGAACGGTTAAGCAAGTATTGTACGGTGAGATTGATCCTGACTAATTCTTCCTTTTTTGGTTTTAAGGAGGGATTCGAGAAACAGTGGGAGCCATCCTGTTTAGACAAACTAAAAACCACTCTAAACTTGCAAGAGCATCATGCTGAGTGTTTTCTTCTCTCTCTCTTAATTGCAGCGACCCTGTGACCACACCTAGGTTACATCTAGATAAAAAGATGACTGAACCTGACTGTTATGACTGGCAAAGGTCTGTCCAGATGTCCATTTCCCATGACAAGCTGGGACACCTCTTAACTAATCAAATCCCTGCTGTCTCAGGTCCAGTTTCCCATGTCACGGATGTTCACATCCGCAGGACATCGGAAAAGGATTGTGCGAAAGCCAAGTGCCTCGTGTTAGCCTCAGTTGATGGTGCAAACCAGAGGCAGCACGAGAAGATGGACTCAGTTTCTATCTTCCTCCATAACAAAGTTTTATATGGAGAGCAATCTCGTATCGTAACATATGAGACCTCGAACGAATTGCTTCAAGCGACGTTGGCTGTCGGGTCATCTGTAGGGGGCAACGTCCTTACAGAGACCAGCTATTTTGAGCTCACGGACCTGGAGACCACGTTGGAGAATGGGTCAAGTACTGACCTAAATCTACAGTCCCTGCCCTCTGCTTATACCCTGAAAGAAACCAGGGAAGAAAAAGGAAAAGCAAGGGCAAAAGTTTCAGGACTGGATATAGTAAAAGAGGGACGTTCCTATTGTAACGGGAATGAACTATGGCAGAGAGATTGCAGGGCTTGTAAAGCCAGTAGCCAGAATTCGAAGCATGTTGTGGCTTCGGCTTCTAGTGTGTTTGTAATTGAGAACTGTTTGTCAGTTAACCCTACTTCCTGGGTATTGGATACCGGATCAGGATCTCATATCTGTAATTCGTTACAGGGTCTGAGAAACCGTAGGGTTATCAGGAAAGGTGATATGACTCTCAGGGTTGCTAACGGAATGAGCATGGATGCTGTATCCGTAGGGGAATATCACCTGGGACTGACAACTGGGCAGATATTGATTCTGCGTGACTGTTTCTATGTACCAGGTGCGACTTGTAATATCATATCTGTATCCTTACTTTCTAAGGAAGGATATGATTTTGCTTTTGTAAGCGATGTAGTAAACATCCACCTAAATCAAGCACTGATTGGATCAGGTACATTAAATAACGGTATATACGTATTGAATCAAGCTCAGATATTCAGTGTCTAGAACACACTTAAAAGAAAGTCTCCAGAATTAAATCAGGCTTTCTTATGGCATTGTAGACTGGGTCACATCAATGAGACACGGTTGACTAAGTTACATAAAGAAGGATACTTGGATTCGTTCGAGTACCAGTCTTATGCCACTTATGAATCTTGTCTCATGGGAAAGATGACAAAGACTCCGTTCACTGGACACGGAGTAAGAGCGAGCGAGCTCTTGGGACTTATACACAGTAACGTGTGTGGTCCAATGTCTACACATGCGCGAAGCGGTTATTCATACTTCATTACTTTCACAGATGATTTCTCTAGGTATGGACATGTCTTCTTAATGAAGCACAAATCCGAGGACTTTGAGAAATTTCGGGAATATAAGAATGAAGTAGAAAAACAAACAGGCAAAAGTATCAAGATCCTAAGATCGGATCGAGGTGGTGAATACTTGAGTGCCGAGTTTCTGGACTACTTAAAAGAGAATGGAATTCTCTCTCAGCGTACTCCTCCATACACACTACAACACAACGGTGTATCGGAAAGGAAGAATCGAACCCTATTAGATATGGTTCGTTCCATGATGAGTAAGGCTGAGTTACCGCGATCTTTCTTGGGTTATGCACTAGATACAGCTGCACATCTCTTGAACCAAGTTCCTACTAAGACAGTGCCTACCATACCATATCAGATGTGGAGTGGGAAGAAACCCTGTCTTAAATCCTTTAAGACATGGGGATGTCCGGCTTTTGTAAAAAAGCAGCATGCGGACAAGCTCGAGGCACGCTCAGTACAGTGCAAGTTTGTGGGATACCCAAAGAACTCCAAGGGGTATCTTTTCTATTACGCAGAGGAGCAAAAAGTCCTTGTTTCTCGTCATGCCCGCTTCTTGGAAACTGAGTTTTTAGAAAATCAGATAAGTGGGAGCGCAATAGAACTGGAAGAAATTCCAGAACCACAAGCTATTACTGAAACCTTAGTAGAACCAGAAGGTTCAGGGGAACCGGACATTCCTACGCCGCTCCGCAGGAGTAGTAGGCAGTCTCATCCGCCCGAGAGATACTACGGTTTTCTCATAGACGGGGATAGAGAGGATTGCATCATAGATTATGATGAGCCTACTAGCTTCCAGCAAGCCATTCAGAGCGGTGACTCGGTAAAATGGCTGGATGCAATGCGGACCGAGATGGAGTCCATGTACACCAACAAAGTTTGGACTTTTGACTTTGCTCCAGAAGGGGTGAAACCCGTAGGCTGCAAATGGATCTTCAGAAAGAAGATTGGTGTAGATGGGCAGGTTGAAACCTATAAAGCTAGGCTTGTTGCAAAGGGTTTTCGTCAAAGACCTGGTTTGGACTATGACGAGACTTTATCTCCGGTAGCCATGCTTAAATCCATTCGGATCCTTCTTGCTATTGCTGCCTTCCACGATTATGAGATCTGGCAGATGGACGTAAAGACGGCTTTCCTAAATGGAAATTTGGAAGAGTGCGTCTATATGGATCAGCCAGAGGGATTCATTCAGAGTGGGAGCAGCGGTAAAGTGTGCAAGTTGCTCAAGTCCATCTATGGACTTAAGCAGGCATCGCGGAGTTGGAACATCTGCTTTGATGATACTGTCAAAGAATTCGACTTTGTCAAAAACCCAGATGAACCATGCATCTACAGTAAGATTGTAGGGAGAAATGTGGTATTCCTCGTCTTGTACGTCGATGACATTCTCCTAATAGGAAATGATATTTCTATGCTACAGTCAGTCAAAGGATTCTTGTCACAGAGGTTCTCCATGAAGAACCTGGGCGATGCCAACTACATTCTGAGGATCCAGATCTATCGTGATAGATCTAAGAGGATGTTGGGACTTTCACAGTCAAGGTACATCGACACCATACTGAAACGATTCAGTATGGAAGATTCCAAGCGCGGTAATCTACCGGCTTGTCACGGAATCACCCTCTCTAAAGAGATGTCTCCCAAGACTGATTTGGAAAGGGCTCGCATGTCATCAATACCCTACGCATCTGCGTTAGGCTCTATTATGTATGCGATGTTATGTACCAGACCAGATGTAGCATACGCATTGAGCGTTGTAAGCCGGTATCAGTAGAACCCAGGGGAGAAACACTGGATAGCAGTAAAGAACATTCTCAAGTACCTGAGAAGGACTAAGGAGATGTTCTTGGTGTATGGCGGAAAAGACCTCCAGATTGAGGCCTTTGCTGACTCCAGCTTCCAAAGTGACAAGGATGACTCCAAGTCCATGTCGTGTTATGTCTTTACCCTCAATGGATGGGCGGTTTGCTGGAAGAGTTCCAAGCAGGAAACCGTTGCTGACTCAACCATGGAAGCGGAGTACATAGCTGCTTGCGATGACGCAAAGGAAGCTGTCTGGATGAAGAAGTTCCTCACGGAACTTCAGGTGGTTCCTACCAGTGTTGATCCAATACCGCTGTATTGTGACAACAACGGCGCTATAGCTTTAGCGAAGGAACCAAGGTCCCATCAGAAGTACAGGCACATTTTGAGGCGGTTCCACCTGATCAGGGAGATCATTGATCGCCGGGAGATCGAGGTAAAGAGAGTAAATTCAGAAGATAACACTGCAGATCCATTCACCAAGGCCTTGCCCCAGACTCAGTTCGAGCGGCTGATCGAGATGATAGGTCTTCGATACGCCAGTACATGGCCTCAGTGCAAGTGGGAGATTGTTAGTGTATATGCCCTAGAGGCCATTACTGTATCATACTAGTTTGTATATTACTTAATGGAAGCTTAGGATATTCACCTTGTATATACAATCTTGCTCAAAATTGTAGTATGCTACTTGGTTTGTTTCTACTTCAATGTGTACATGTGTTTATTTTAGTATATCGCCTATACACATTAGTGGAGCCCTTAGGATCTTTGCTTGATTACCAGCGATGTGATGGCCGTCACACTAGTGGGGCTGGGTAATCTATAAGCACATCCTTATGCAGGTCCCTAGTCGCAGGACTATCGAGACAGGGCATCGATACTCCGGAGTAGACTAGCGCATGCGCTTCTCATCCCAGTATGGGAGACGGTCTGTCCCACAGCCGTCAGTACGTCGTACTTGAGATAGTATGCGGGTGCTCGTTGGGTTACGAGTACACTGGACAGGACTCGTCGGGAACTGACTAGTTGGTATTATGCCTATCGTCAGTTATCAGTTCCCAGGTGACATGAGTACAGCTTAGTCCGCTGACTTGACACTGTCACTTCGCCTCGAGTGTGTTCCCACTGTACTTTCACTACTACCCTACCACGGCTCAAAGGAGTCGTGCAAACAGGTAGTAGTTGGGTGCAGTCCCGAAGCACTTGGAGGCAGTGACGGTTAGACAGGATTCGTCTCTCCCGGTATTGGGAGTTGACATCGCGCTGTGTCTAGGAGAGCCATTACACGAGTAGTCCCTGGCCAGGGCAAACGAGATATACTGGTAGGCTTCCAGTGTTATCTCAGGGTGTTTTGGGCTTCACTCCGACACGACTTGTACCGCTATTGGGGGACTGACGTTTACCGCCCCCTAGGCCCGCCATGCGATGTATCAGACGAACAGACCGGACTGTACGGAGAATGTCACATTCAGGCTGAGTAGGAGTTCAGATGGGTTTCGCCTCGTCGGTCTTCTTGTCGGCACTACCTGGGGACCGTTACGCACAGCTAGTGCCGCTTGCGGTCTGTGGTTAAACCCACTGCCAGCGTAGTGTCGAGTCTTTAGAGTCCCATACAGAAAGTTTTTCGCCTTTAGGCAAAAGAGTAGAGGTCGCATGGTATTGCGACAGGTCGCATGGTTTTGCGACAGGGTTCGGTCACATCCGTGCACTTGTGCACGTACAGTGTCCGGACAGTTTGCACTAGCGGGCTTTAGTTTAAGCCAGATCCTAGTGTACGTATTGGGATTGGATTTATCCAGTTTGCATTCGTGTTCCTCGGAACGCGGATGCGGGTGTGTATGCACAGTTGACGGGGAGACCGAGGCAGCGGATTCTCATTAGGGTTGTTGACAGTTGACCGTTGACTATTGACTTTTTGCTCAACCCTAATGAGAATATGATATATGATTAACAATTATATTAATTAAGTATTATGGTGACATGGTTGTTGACTTGTTGACTTTTGTTGACTTGTTGACTTTGTTGACCGGTTGACTAGGCTTGACTAGTTGACCATCATGATAACCATAACCATCATTTCATGGCAAAGACTTTTGCTAGCTTGCTCATTTGTGCAAAATGAGTGCATGAAATGATATGGTTGTGGTTGCTTCAACCATCACATAACACTTGATTGGTATGATGTGTTATCATTGTTTTGGATTATGAGAGGGTGAAAGACAAAAGAGAGCCTCATTCTCACTTGCTCATTCTCTCTCTTGTTCTTGAGCTCTCATGCTCTTGCTTTCACCCTCTTCCTCTTTCTCCCTCTCTTGACTCTATGGTTCATATATCTCATGAGTTGAGAATCAAGAACCATAGAAAAAATCCCATACAAACTCTTCTCTACTCATTCTAGTTCACAAGGTTTAGCAAACCAAGTGAACTAATTTCTTCAAAGAACGAAGAAGGAGCCAAAGGTTGGAGCTTTCAGTTGCATCTATCTTCGGCGTAAGGAGACGACGGGAAGAAGCCGATCCGGACCTCCATTGGAGTTTGAAGACGAAGGAGTTCAAGACAAGCAAGGTATAACCCCCTAACCGAGTAGTTAGCAACTCGTAGTTAGGTTGTTAGTTAGATGTTTAACCAAGATCCGGGTTATAAGTCCATGTTACCACCTCTATGAAAATCGTTTTTTATCAAATTTCGCTTGCCCGTAAGTACCGGGAGAGGTAGCATGGACTTACAAGTTCATCGACCTGAGGTCGTCATTTGTCTCGTGTGAGTTCCCACTGTGCTTTGATTTCTACCCTACCACGGCTCAAAGGAGTCGTGCAAACAGGTCTTTTTTGGGTACAGTCCCGAGCCACATGGAGGCAAGTGAGCGGATCGGCGGGGATTCGTCTCTCCCGGTATTGAGGGTAAGATCGCTCTGTGTCTAGGAGAGCCATTACACAAAGCCCTCGGCCGAGGCAGGAGATTTACTGGTAGGAACTCCAGTAGTATCTCAGGGTGTTCTGGGCTACTCTCTGACATGACTTATACCGCTATTGGGGGTCTGACGTTACCAGCCCCCTAGGCCGATATGCGATACTCTTAGAAGAATGGACCGGACTGTATGTATACTGTCACTGTTAGGCTCAGTAGGGTTTATGGATGAGTTCGCTCGTCAGTTTCCCTTCCAATCAATACATAGGCAACCGTTACGTACAGCTCGTACCTCTCACGTGCTAGTGGTTATACCCAGTGCCAGTGTGTTGATGAGTCATTAGAGTCCCCCACAGACTGTTTCTCAAGTTCGGGCGAAACGTTGTAGAGGCCGTATGAGTTTATGACAGGGTTCGGAAAATGCACGTGCATTTACGCACGTGTCATATTTCGGACAGATAATACTGGTAGGCTTTGGTTTAAGCCGGATCCGAGTATTATACTGTGTAGATATAATATCTTAGTCTCAGTTGCATTTGTATTCGGTAGTAATACAAATGCGGGTATGTTTATACTGTTACGGGGTTATCCTGAAATTCGTTTCGGGATCGCTTTTGGAAGTTGCCAGTTTCCAGTTTTCTATCACCCGTCTTTAACATTCGGTTAAAGACGGATTTACCTTTTCTTGTATGGTGACTAGGTTAGATGTTTATTCGGTTAAAGAAGGTTCTAGATGGTGACTAGTATGGTGAGGCGGCTTAGTGCATTAATTGTGCAATTAATGTATGATGACTAGGTTAGATGATTCATATGTGTGCATTTAATGTTAATGCAAGGTGTTAACATGACTCATTCTTTCATTCATTGTTAAGGTTACCCTCCCTTGCTCCTACCCTCACCTCCCGACTCCTATAAAGTGGCCGGCCATTCTTTTGGTGGGGATATGGTTGTTGATTGATTCATTTGGGGAAAGATTATAGTTTAGGTGTATGGAAATTTCATAGCTCATTTTATTCCATCACCCGATTCAAATGGCAACTTCGTTAACCGTTCGTCCATAGCTTTGGACGAAGTGAGACAAAGTGTTCTACTCATTATCTACATCAATCTTGGTCATCTCTTTTAGCAAACTTGATGATCGAGTTGCCTCGGTTCAGAGACGGGAGCCCGTTTAAAGATCCATCGACGTGGTGCCACCTGGATGAGAAGACTGGAGATTCAGGAGATCGGAGTAGCCGCAACAAAGCGTGGGATGATGGTTGAAGACCGAAGGACTCGGATCGTCCGGTATAACATTTCTACCCACTTTGTACTTTGTTAGTTTAGCTTTAATGGCAGATCTGGGTGATAGTTTATGATAGCGCAAGCTAAAAAGTTTTTGTTCCGCATTTGGCGTCTATTAGACGGTCGGGGCGCTACCGTGGACTTACAGTGGTATCAGAGCCTCACCATTAAGCTATACTAACTTGTGCTAACACGTTTAAAATATCGATCGAACGGAATTTCAAAAATCACATTTTTCAGTGCAAAACTTTATGTCGATTTTAAATCAAGTCTAAAAATTATTTTGCATATCACAGAAAAGAGAGCAGGCTTTTTAAAGAATTCTGGTGTAATTTGGTCAACTGAAGCTTCCAAAGCGCCGCGGAACCGCCGCGCAAACCCTAGTTTAGCCGCGGTTCCGCCGCCGTTTTGGAGCTACAGTAAACCATTTTTCTACAGTAGGTTCTTCTTGTAAAATTGTGGTTTTCGGAATATTTCTTTTGGGCCCATATTTTATTACTGTACAGCAGAAGTATGTGGGGCCTACTTTGGGATATTTTGTCGATCGAAATTTAAACGTGTTAGTTTACAGTACTTATATTATATCTCCGACCGGGAATGTCATTTGAGCGGTAAACCACGTCTAATTGCTATAGTTCTTCTAGACGGGTTTGCGAACGTGACATTCGCGTTGATGTTCTGTGTTGTGCTGTGATGTTGCGGATATGTCGTGGTAGATAGCAGTGTGCAATGGTAGTGCGGTTTCATTTTATTTGTACATTTGATATTGCGGGGTGAGCGTCCAACATGTGGACTACCGTCACTGCCTGTTTATTTAATATTCTTTTTGGGGCACGATCGGGCTGAGGTCGATGTACCCGTTGTATATATTTTTATTTCTGTACAAGGTTTACCCCGCGACGGAGTGCACGGATAGCCGGGTTCTGGAGGGCAACGGGTCCGTATCTCATGGCTTTGAGAGGCAGGGGGGCCACACTCTAGAATTGGCAGACTATTCACCGTACTCGTAGGGGGTACAGGTTGACCCAAGGAGGGGTGCTCAAGTTACCAGATTCCGTGAAGTGCCGGGTGGTCCATTCACTTTGCTGTAGGGGCTGCCTCACTTCAGGTTTTGGCGCGTAACTTGCCGCACCCGTAGGGGTCTAGGTTTCATTACACAGGCTATCCACACGACCAGGGAACGTCGGGTTTCAATAGCGGCTCTGTGAAACCCGGGGATCCCAGATTATCTGTATTGTTCTGTGATGCTTATTACTTTTCTGTAATGTTGCATATTATCATGCCTGGAGCGATTATTGTATATTGGTATATATACTATTAGTTGTTGTATATGTTTTACACCCGCGCTAGTCCAGCCCCCGCTCTGTCGTTAGTTAAGTAACCTAACGGGTGATGACGGGACCCAATGACGAATGCGGATGGCATACACGTATATTTTATTTTTCGTTCTTTTCTGGTGTGATTGATTGATGGGACTGCATTGATTCTTATCAATGCAAAAGTAAAACAAACCTATATTTGATGTTGTTGGAACAATTTTAAAAGGTGTTATTACAAAGACGTTTCCTTTGTTTTGCAGAGTGATATTCAGTTTGAATATCCTGCACCTCATTCGACGAGACAAGGGCCGAGATCCCTTCACCGGGAGTGACCCCTTGGGCAGAACTTTACGTCAGGGTAATAACTTCACTATAGTCGAATACAAGTTGCTTTGCATCGCGGTATTCAGTTAGAATATCCTACACCTCATTCCACGAGGAAAGAGCCGAGATCCCTTCACCGGGAGTGACCTCTTTAGCAAAGGTTTTTCGCCATTATATTTTTATAAAAAGCTATCAGGTTCCTTCAACGAGATCAAGTTCATTACGTTAAAGGTTTTTCGCCAAAAACCAGCCGTAGCCCTCCGTCGTATCTTATGGATGGTCTGTAGTATTCAAGCTATGTTTGTTGGCTTTCGTCAAGGCATAGTGTTTGGTAGCTGTTGGGGTATTCATTTGTAGCATAGATAGATGTGTTGGTTTGGGACGGTCGTATTACCTTGTTGGCTTTCGTCAAGGGTATGTACGAGTGGGTTCAAATTAACCTGGATAATGACGGGTAGAACTTGACATGTGACTTATGATTTGTTGGCTTTCGTCAAGGTCATAAGAGCATGGGGCAAAAATCACATCGGGAGTTTCAAACATACAGGATACTTGCCAGGCATGCGCATACCTTCTGGAGTGTGATAACTTGAGTGGCTTCTATCAAGTTATCATGCGATGATAGTTGGATCCCGATTCTCACTGATGAGTTGGTTTACTCTTCGAGTGATCCCGACTAATTCTTTGTAAGTCCATATTGCGACCCCCGGTGCTTACGGGGAGGCGGAAACGGTATAAAAAACAAATTTTTATCGCAAGAGGCAACATGGACTAAAACAATGTCGGGATCGTGTCTAAACTAAAACTAGCATACTTGCTAAAGAGATTTAGCTACTCGGATGAAGATGGTTATACCTAAACTTGAACTCCTTCTTCTTCAAACTTTTTGTAGAGGTTGATGGTTCTCTTCTTGTCGCCTTCTTCCGTCGAAGATGGATCCACCTCGAAGGTTCGACCTTTGGGCTCTTCCTCGATCTTTGAGTGAACTAGGGTTTCCGGCTTGCTAAACCTTGAACCTAGAATGAGTAGAGAGTGACTAGGGGTTGCTTTTCTTTTTAAAGAGAAGGATTCTCAACACATGAGAAGGGTTCTCTTTTGCTAGAGGAAGAAGAAGATGAAGTTAGGAGAGAGAGTTGTTGTGATCAAGTGAGCTCTTTTTCTTTTGCAACCATAACATAAAGCAAAAGAATTATCAAATAATAATAATAATGAAAATGAAAAGGTTGATGGAAAGTTTAAGAATGACCATTATCATTACAAACATTAAATGAATTTGCTAGAATCAAAGAGCATCTTTCTTTTGTAATGATGATGGTCAAAACTTCAACCATGGTCAACAAGTCAACCATGGTCAACAAGTCAACATAAAAACCAACCATGACACAATTTCATTTTATTATATATTATTAATTGATATAACATAAATCCATTAGGGTTTGGAAAAAGACGACTGTCAACTGTGCATACGCACCCGTTCCGAAACCCTAATGAAAGCCCTCTTCCTCTTCCTCAAATAACCGTGCATACACACCTGCATCCTTGTTCCGAGGAACATGAATACTGAGAGATAAAAGCAACCCCAAATCATATACCAGCATCTGACTCAAACCTGAGCCAGCCAGTAATATCCGTCCGGACTCCAAACGTGCACAAGTGCGCGGATGAGAACGAACCCTGTCGCAAAACCATGCGACCTCTACTCTGTTTTGCCCAGAGGCGAATACCCTCTGTGTGGGACTCTAAAGACTCGACACTACGCTGGCAGTGGGTTTAACCACAGATCGCAAGCGGCACTAGCTGTGCGTAACGGTCCCCAGGTAGATGTCGACAAGAAGGCTGACGAGGTGAAACCCCATCTGTACTCCTACTGAGTCTGAATGTGACAGTCTCCGTACAGTCCGGTCTGTTCGTCTGATACATCGCATGTCGGGCCTAGGGGGCGGTAAAACGTCAGTCCCCCAATAGCGGTACAAGTCGTGTCGGAGTGAAGCCCAAAACACCCTGAGATAACACTGGAACCTACCAGTATATCTCGCTTCCCTGGCCAGGGACTACTCGTGTAATGGCTCTCCTAGACACAGCGCGATGTCAACTCCCAATACCGGGAGAGACGAATCCTGTCTAACCGTCACTGCCTCCAAGTGCTTCGGGACTGCACCCAACCTCCACCTGTTTGCACGACTCCTTTGAGCCGTGGTAGGGTAGTGATCAAAGTGCAGTGGGAACACACTCGAGGCGAAGTGCCAGTGTCAAGTCAGCGGACTAAGCTGTACTCATGTCACCTGGGAACTGATAACTGACGATAGGTATAATACCAACCTGTCAGTTCCCGACGAGTCCTGTCCAGTGTACTCGTAACCCAACGAGCACCCGTATACTATCTCCAGTACGACGTACTGATGGCTGTGGGACAGACCATCTCCCACACTGGGATGAGAAGCGCATACGCTAGTCTACTCCGGAGTATCGATGCCCTGTCTCGATAGTCCTACGACTAGGGACCTGAATAAGGATGTGCTTATAGATTACCCAGCCCCCACTAGTGTGACTGCCATCACAACGCTGGTAATCAAGCAAAAGATCCTAAGGGCTCCACTAATGCGTATAAGTGATATACTGAAATAAACACAAGTACACATTGAAGTAGAAACAAACCAAGTAGCATACTACTATATTGAGCAAGATTGTTTATACAAGGTGAATATCCCAAGCTTCCATCAAGTAATATACAAACTAGTATGATACAGTAATGGCCTCTAGGGCATATACACTAACAATCTCCCACTTGCACTAAGGCCATGAACTGGCGTACCGAAGACCTATCATCTCGATCAGCCGCTCGAACTGAGTCTGGAGTAAGGCCTTGGTGAATGGATCTGCAGTGTTTTCTTCTGAAGCAACCCTCCGAACCTCGATCTCCTTGCGATCCACGATCTCCCTGATCAGGTGATACCGCCTCAAGATGTGCCTGGATCTCTGATGGGACCTGGGTTCCTTTGCTAAAGCTATAGCCCCGTTGTTGTCGCAATACAGAGGTACTGGGTCAACAATGGACGGAACCACCTGAAGTTCTTTTAAGAACTTCCTTATCCAGACAGCTTCTTTTGCGGCATCAGATGCAGCGATGTATTCCGCTTCCATAGTCGAGTCTGCAACGGTTTCCTGTTTGGAACTCTTCCAACACACCGCCCCTCCATTGATGGTAAAGACAAAACCCGACATGGACTTGGAATCATCCTTGTCACTCTGGAACCTGGAGTCAGCAAAGGCCTCAATCTGGAGGTCTTTTCCGCCATACACCAAGAACATCTCCTTAGTCCTTCTCAGGTACTTGAGAATGTTCTTTACTGCTATCCAATGTTTCTCCCCAGGGTTTGACTGATACCGGCTTACTACACTCAGTGCATAAGCTACATCCGGTCTGGTACACAACATCGCATACATTATAGAGCCTACCGCAGAAGCGTAGGGTATAATAGACATGCGATCCCTCTCCAAATCAGTCTTGGGAGACATCTCTTTAGAGAGGGTGATCCCGTGACAAGCCGGTAGGTTACCGCGCTTGGAATCTTCCATACTGAATCTTTTCAGTACGGTGTCGATATACCTGGACTGTGAAAGTCCTAATATCCTCTTGGATCTATCACGATGGATCCGGATCCCCAGGATGTAAGAGGCATCACCCAGGTCTTTCATGGAGAACCTGTGTGACAAGAAACCTTTGACAGATTGTAGCATAGGAATGTCATTTCCTATTAAGAGAATGTCATCCACGTATAAAACAAGGAATACTACAGTTCTCGCTACAAATCTACTATAGATGCATGGTTCATCTGGATTTTTGATAAAGTCAAATTCCTTGACCGTCTCATCAAAACAGATGTTCCAACTCCGCGATGCCTGCTTTAGTCCATAGATGGACTTAAGCAACTTGCACACCTTTCCGCTGCTCCCACTCTGAATGAAACCCTCTGGCTGATCCATATAGACACACTCCTCTAAATTTCCATTTAGAAAAGCGGTTTTTACGTCCATCTGCCAAATCTCATAATCGTGGAAGGCAGCAATGGCAAGAAGGATCCGAATGGATTTCAGCATAGCCACTGGAGAAAAGGTTTCGTCATAGTCCAAACCCGGTCTTTGACGGAAACCCTTTGCTACAAGTCTTGCTTTATAGGTCTCAACCTGTCCATCTACACCAATCTTCCTTTTGAAGATCCACTTGCATCCTACGGGTTTTACCCCGTCTGGAGCAATGTCCAACGTCCATACTTTGTTGGTGTACATGGACTCCATTTCGGTCCGCATTGCATCCAGCCATTTTACCGAGTCAACGCTCTGAACGGCCTGTTGGAAGCTAGTAGGCTCGTCATAATCTATGACGCAATCCTCTCTATCCCCGTCTACGAGAAAACCGTAGTATCTCTCGGGCGGATGAGACTGCCTACTACTTCTGCGGAGCGGCGTAGGAATGTCCTGTTCATTTGAACCCTCTGGTTCTACTAAGCTTTCAGTAATAGCTCGTGGTTCTGGAATTTCTTCCAGTTCTACTGTGCTCCCACTTATCTGGTTTTCCAAAAACTCAGTTTCCAAGAAGTAGGCATGACGAGAAACAAGAACCTTTTGTTCCTCTTCACAGTAGAAGAAATATCCCTTAGAGTTCTTTGGATATCCCACGAACTTACACTGTACTGAGCGTGCCTCGAGCTTGTCCGCATGCTGCTTTTTAACAAAAGCTGGACATCCCCAAGTCTTGATGTGACTGAGATGGGGCCTCTTCCCACACCACATCTCATATGGTGTAGTAGGCACAGTCTTAGTAGGAACTCGGTTCAATAGGTACGCAGCTGATTCTAGTGCATACCCCCAGAATGATCGCGGTAACTCAGCGTTACTCATCATGGACCGTACCATATCCAATAGGGTCCGGTTCCGTCTCTCCGATATACCGTTATGTTGCGGAGTGTATGGAGGAGTAAGCTGAGAGAGAATCCCATTCTCTTTTAAGTAATTCAGGAACTCGGCACTTAAGTATTCTCCACCTCGATCCGATCTTAGAATCTTGATACTTTTGCCGGTTTGTTTTTCTACTTCATTCTTAAATTCCTGGAATTTTTCAAAAGATTCTGACTTATGTTTCATTAAGAAGACATAACCGTATCTTGAAAAATCATCCGTAAAAGTAATGAAGTAAGAATAACCGCTTCGCGCATGTGTAGACATTGGACCGCACACGTCGCTGTGTACGAGTCCCAAGAGCTCGCTCGCTCTTACTCCGTGTCTAGTGAACGGAGTCTTTGTCATCTTTCCTTTGAGACAGGATTGACAAGTGGCATACGATTGATATTCGAACGGATCCAAATATCCTTCTGTATGTAACTTAGTCAACCTTCTCTCATTGATGTGACCTAGTCTACAATGCCATAAGAAAGTCTGATTGATATCTGGAGACTTTCTTTTGTGTGTATTCTGGACATTGAAAATCTGTGGTTGGTTTAATACGTATATACCATTGCTCAGTGTACCTGACCCAATCAAAACTTGATTAAGGTGAATGTTTACAACATTACTTACAAACGCAAATTCATAACCTTCTTTAGAAACCAAAGATACAGAAATGATATTACAAGTTGCGTTGGGTACAAAAAAACAATTACGCAAAACCAAAACATGCCCATTTGACATTCCCAGGTGATAGTCCCCCACGGCTTTAGCATCCATGCTAGCTCCGTTCGCAACTCTGAGGGTCATGTCACCTTCCTTCAAAAACCTACGGTTTCTCAACGCCTGCAAAGAATTACAGATATGAGATCCTGATCCGGTATCCAATACCCAGGAAGTAGAGTTTATAGAAAGACAGTTTTCAATAACATACACACCTGAAGCTGAAGCAGCAACCTGCTTCAGTTCCTGTGTCCTGGCTTTCCAAGCCCTGCAATCTTTCTTCCAGTGTCCACTCTTATGACAATAGAAGCATTCTTCCTTTCCAACAAGCTTCCCCGCAATCTTTGTTGCCTTTTCCTTTCCCTTCGTACCCACTTTACTAACACCGCCTCTTGGTTTGGCGGGGGCTTTCTTCCTCTTTCCCTTGGCTTTCGCCTTGGACCTAGAGGAAGAAGATCCTCCTACAAACAAAGCGGGTGTTTCCCTACCCTTCTGTAGGGTGCCCTCTGCGCTCCTCAGCAGGTTGAGGAGTTCTGAAAGTTCAACTTCCTTTTCTTGTAAGTTGAAGTTCAGTATAAACTGGGCGTAAGTGGATGGAAGGGACTGGAGAATTAAATCTGTATAGAGTTCACTGTCCAACGTGGTCCCAAGTTCCGCGAGCTCCTCAGTGTAGCCAATCATCTTAAGCACGTGGTCCGCTACCGATGATCCGACGGCCAACTTAGTCGAAAATAACTTCTTCGACACTTCGTATCTTGCGATACGAGACTGCTCTCCATACAGTTCTTTTGTATGAACAAATATGGATTCCAAATCCATATTCTCGTGCCTCCTCTGATGTTCGTTGTCCATCGAGGCAAGTACGAGGCACCTGGCCTTCGCGCTGTCAATCTCCCAAGTCTTACGGATTTCCTTATCCGCGACGCTGGAGGTGGGACCTGGGACGGGGGGAGCTTTGGTGGTAAGAAGATACCCCAGCTTGTCGTAAGCGATTGCCAATTTGACATTCCTGAGCCAATCTTTGTAGTTTGGCCCTGTCAGTATGTTTTTATCTAGAAGTAACTTAAGTCCAGTCATTTCGATTTTGGTCGCTGCAGGGGGAGAGAAGAAACACTTAGCACGATGCTCTTGCAAGTTTAGAATGGTTTTTAATTTGTCTAAACAGGATGGCTCCCACTGTCTCTCGAATCCCTCCTCAAACCACAAAGGAAGAATTAGCCGGGATCAATCCCACCGTACAATACTTGCTTAACCGTTCAGCCAGGCCAGTGTCGGTACTTCGAGGGAGGTTTTCCAACGCTTTCGCGAAGTTCCTTAATTTAAGAACCTCTTTTCCCTGGGGGCGTAGCCCCGCTAACACCTTTCTAGGCACCTACTAGGTTTATAGCATTGATCGTTTAGTGAGAAATTTCCCGAGGAGTAGCATATACTCACAGTAGGATCGGGATCCAAATATCATCGCCTGACGAAAATGAAAGAATCCTACCATAATCATAACACTCCAAATGGTATGCAAATCTAGCAAGTTTCAGTACATATGAAACTCCCGATGTGGATTTTTGCCCCATGCTCTTATGATCTTGACTTTGGCCAACAAATCATAAGTCACATGTCAAGTTCTTCCCGTCGTTCTCCAGGTTAATTTGAATCCACCCGTACATACCCTTGACTTTGGCCAACAAGGCAGTACGACTGTTCCAAATCAACGCATCTATCTATGCTGCACATGAATATCCAATAGCTACCAATCACTATGCCTTGACTTTGGCCAACAAACACAGCTTGAATACTATTGACTATTTATGTGAAACGACGGAGGGCTACGAATGGTTTTGGTAAAACCGTGAACGTAGTGAACTTGATATAATCGATGGAACGAGATAGCTTTTAGAAGGAGTGGCTCAAGCTCCGCATTAAAAGTTAGTTTTGAAAAGAACCGAGTGGTTTTTCGAAAGTGTTCCAACGACTTTAACTTGGTTTATTATCTTGCATTAGTTCTTTTAATGCGTGATATTCTTGCATTAGTTCTTTTAATGGTCCCATCATTTAATACTACCATTGCAGAAAACAACCAAAATATGACGTACGCTTATGCCATTCGCATTCGCCACGGGGTCCCGTCATCACTCGTTAGGTTACTTAACTAACGACAGAGCGGGGGCTGGGCTAGCGCGGCTGTAAAACATAAGCAACGCCTAAATAGAAAGCAATGATAGACATTACAGATCACAGATGAATATATTGGATATACTAGCAATCCGCAATCCTTTCGAGCCTGCAATGAAAAGCGGATTACACGGTCGCGGTGAATAGCCAAATACCCCACCCAAGACCCCTACGGGTGCGGCAAACTACCCGCCAAGTACTCGGCAGTTTGTGCACCCCTCCATGGGTCTATCCTAGGAGCAAAAACAGTAGAAAGAATTATACAATGACGGCTACAACCCCGACCCGGTTGTGCGGCCAAACAAATAATATTATTACATCAATTTACATTTACAATGAATGAAAGAAAAACAAAAGCTCATCTCACATCCACCCCGGCTATTCACCCGCGACAGTCCAACACATTCATATACACATTCCAGTATCAAACACAGATCATGTATAACCCCGACTAATCGACTTATAGCGATTAGCCGACGTTCAATACATGCAAGCAACACAGATATAACCAATATAGCCAAAGTGCAGTGAAGTTCGGAAAAAAAATACGGAATTATAGGACCCCAAAAGTGAATTTCAGTTCTGGAAAATCTGGGCACATATAATACATCTGAAAAATCCCAAAACCAACACAGAAGAACACAGCACGAAAAACGATGCAGAGAGGACACCAAACAGCGGCGGATCCGCGGCCTGATGAACAGGTGAGGCCGCGGATGGGCGGCGCTTTGAAGGAATCATGCTATCGTTTTTGGAGGGTGTTCTTAGAAAACCCTGAGACGATTTTTGGAGTATAAAGTTTTTCATTTAGAGCAGAAAAAATTTCAACAGAAACTTAGGGTTTTGGTTTTTCCGGTTTTGCGATTTTTCGGTTTCGAACTTCCATACACTTCGCTACCAAGCTAGTTTAAGTTTAGTTAGGCTCTGATACCACTGTAAGTCCATATTGCGACCCCCGGTGCTTACGGGGAGGCGGAAACGGTATAAAAAACAAATTTTTATCGCAAGAGGCAACATGGACTAAAACAATGTCGGGATCGTGTCTAAACTAAAACTAGCATACTTGCTAAAGAGATTTAGCTACTCGGATGAAGATGGTTATACCTAAACTTGAACTCCTTCTTCTTCAAACTTTTTGTAGAGGTTGATGGTTCTCTTCTTGTCGCCTTCTTACGTCGAAGATGGATCCACCTCGAAGGTTCGACCTTTGGGCTCTTCCTCGATCTTTGAGTGAACTAGGGTTTCCGGCTTGCTAAACCTTGAACCTAGAATGAGTAGAGAGTGACTAGGGGTTGCTTTTCTTTTTAAAGAGAAGGATTCTCAACACATGAGAAGGGTTCTCTTTTGCTAGAGGAAGAAGAAGATGAAGTGAGGAGAGAGAGTTGTTATGATCAAGTGAGCTCTTTTTCTTTTGCAACCATAACATAAAGCAAAAGAATTATCAATTAATAATAATAATGAAAATGAAAAGGTTGATGGAAAGTTTAAGAATGACCATTATCATTACAAACATTAAATGAATTTGCTAGAATCAAAGAGTATCTTTCTTTTGTAATGATGATGGTCAAAACTTCAACCATGGTCAACAAGTCAACCATGGTCAACAAGTCAACATAAAAACCAACCATGACACAATTTCATTTTATTATATATTATTAATTGATATAACATAAATCCATTAGGGTTTGGAAAAAGACGACTGTCAACTGTGCATACGCACCCGTTCCGAAACCCTAATGAAAGCCCTCTTCCTCTTCCTCAAATAACCGTGCATACACACCTGCATCCTTGTTCCGAGGAACATGAATACTGAGAGATAAAAGCAACCCCAAATCATATACCAGCATCTGACTCAAACCGGAGCCAGCCAGTAATATCCGTCCGGACTCCAAACGTGCACAAGTGCGCGGATGAGAACGAACCCTGTCGCAAAACCATGCGACCTCTACTCTGTTTTGCCCAGAGGCGAATACCCTCTGTGTGGGACTCTAAAGACTCGACACTACGCTGGCAGTGGGTTTAACCACAGATCGCAAGCGGCACTAGCTGTGCGTAACGGTCCCCAGGTAGATGTCGACAAGAAGGCTGACGAGGTGAAACCCCATCTGTACTCCTACTGAGTCTGAATGTGACAGTCTCCGTACAGTCCGGTCTGTTCGTCTGATACATCGCATGTCGGGCCTAGGGGGCGGTAAAACGTCAGTCCCCCAATAGCGGTACAAGTCGTGTCGGAGTGAAGCCCAAAATACCCTGAGATAACACTGGAACCTACCAGTATATCTCGCTTGCCCTGGCCAGGGACTACTCGTGTAATGGCTCTCCTAGACACAGCGCGATGTCAACTCCCAATACCGGGAGAGACGAATCCTGTCTAACCGTCACTGCCTCCAAGTGCTTCGGGACTGCACCCAACCACCACCTGTTTGCACGACTCCTTTGAGCCGTGGTAGGGTAGTGATCAAAGTGCAGTGGGAACACACTCGAGGCGAAGTGCCAGTGTCAAGTCAGCGGACTAAGCTGTACTCATGTCACCTGGGAACTGATAACTGACGATAGGTATAATACCAACCTGTCAGTTCCCGACGAGTCCTGTCCAGTGTACTCGTAACCCAACGAGCACCCGTATACTATCTCCAGTACGACGTACTGATGGCTGTGGGACAGACCATTTCCCACACTGGGATGAGAAGCGCATACGCTTGTCTACTCCGGAGTATCGATGCCCTGTCTCGATAGTCCTATGACTAGGGACCTGAATAAGGATGTGCTTATAGATTACCCAGCCCCCACTAGTGTGACTGCCATCACAACGCTGGTAATCAAGCAAAAGATCCTAAGGGCTCCACTAATGCGTATAAGTGATATACTGAAATAAACACAAGTACACATTGAAGTAGAAACAAACCAAGTAGCATACTACTATATTGAGCAAGATTGTTTATACAAGGTGAATATCCCAAGCTTCCATCAAGTAATATACAAACTAGTATGATACAGTAATGGCCTCTAGGGCATATACACTAACATTCTTCTTTCAGGTTTGGAGGAGAATTTGAGATTACAGTGGGAGGTTTCCCGATTAGATAAAGTGATAACCATTCTGATCTAGGTTAGAGTGCACGCAGAGTGTTTCTTTTCTCTCTCTCTTTGGCAGCGACCTTTGACCGACCCTAGACTATGACTCAGTGACCAAGTTGAACGAACCTTCTTAAAATACTGGTGTTTGGATTGTCTGAGTTGCATAAGACATTGCAGCTCCTTCTTTTACCCTTTTGTATTTCTCAGAACACCCCGTATTACTACGGACATCCACTTCCATTGGATAGATCCATCGTATGGTTATATACGAACTCGAAGGTACTACTTCGAGGATGGATCCAGGTTCAGGAGAAATAGAATAAAGTATTATTCAGTTGTCTTTTGTTATCACCTTCTCTCAGGTTGCGAGGGCTCCTTAGTTTAGGAGAGTACACTTATTACACTTATTGGATAATTTATTCCAAAACATAGGCTGTTGCCGAAAGGTAGGGAATGAAGAAAACCAATTAGCCTAAGTAGGGTGTACAGAAGATAATAACTAAAGACAAAAATAAAGGGATTAGAAAGAGAGCAAAGTAAGTTGCGACTGTTATCATTCACGACCAAACCGCGTACTTCATCGCCACTCCTATTTCGCCTTTGCTTTTTCCCAGTTCGGGAGAAATAGAATAAGGTATTATTCAGTTGTCTTTTATCATCACCTTCTCTCAAATTACGAGTACTCCTTGGTTTAGGAGAGTATACCTATTATGCTTACTGGATAGTCTTCTTCCAAACCATAGGCTGGTGCCGAACGGTAGGGAAGGAAGAAAACTATTAAGCCTAACGATGGTGTACAGAAGGTAACGACTAAAGACAAATAAAGGGATTTAGGGAGATGGCAAAGAAATATACGGTTAAAGTTATGAATTGGATTATGGAAGAGGCATTACTAGGAATACCAGGATACCCCTACGAAACATTTTTTCAGTGCATTTTTAATGGAAAACTGATTTCCCGATTAGATACTTACTTCAGGGTATGTATTTACCAGGTACAATTTTTACATCTGTATGGTTTTATAGATGATGAGTGGGAGTAAGTTATTGGGAATTAGGTGATCATCCTCATTATATCGGAATTCGTTGTAATTGGTGATATTTGAGGATATCGCCTGGGTACAGTTTTCAACCAACGATGCACAGGTTTTGAGTTATTCAACTTAGCGGACTTATACAGAGTATTGTATGTTTTCCAGTGTCCATCAAGAGAAAAGGGGTTGGTCCTCGTACTCTGTTCTGTTTACTTGTAACTTCTCTAGTTTTTAGACAAGTGTTTCGTAAAAATACAATGTCTAAGTTTTGAGAAGTTGTGGGTATAGGAATAAAGTAGAGAACCAGGTATCGCAAGTATCGGGATTCTTCAAAGAAATCGAAGATGTAGATTCTTATGATTAGTATTCAGATGATAGTAATGTTTTTGAGAAACTTGTTTCTCTTTCAGGTTAATCATAATTGGATGGATTCCTAAGTTGAGTAATGCTGATTATCCTCTCTCCATTAAGTTGACATGCACTGGAGACAGCTGCATGATTTGAATTTGGTTCCAATTAAATTAGTGTCTCTATTTCTATATTGTATATAGAATGGTTCATATCTTAACGATGTTATGATACGGGGAGTTGTCCGGCTTATGCTTAAAACCAGACTCTGTATAATTCAAGGCACGTTTCTGTAATGGCAGTTTGTGGGTTGACCCGGGCTATGTCGAGGGTTGATTTTCTACCATCTGGAAGATCAATAGAGATATTGTTCTTGACTCGCCACAGTTTTAGTAAAATGGATATTTTCAGAAAACAGTAGTGGGAGTATGGTAGAACTGGAAGAGATTCCAGAACCGCAAACGATTACGGAAAATTTAATAGGACCTATATATTCAATCAAGTTTGACATTCCAATAGCCACTCCGCAGATATGGTGGGTAACCTCAGACACCCGAAAGGTACTCCGGTAGCCTCAAGGACGGTGACAGGGAGGTTCTTGTTTACCCAGACTTGACACTAATGTTGTTCCAGACTATGAGACCCGGCAGGAGGATAAGTATAGCATCGTTCTAAACTAGCTTTAGAAGTGTACGTATATATTATTCTGCCAGAGCGTTGTCGTAGTCAGTGGGAGCAGCGGAAGCATAGTGGGCAAGCAGCTTATGTCTATTTATAGGCTTGAGCATAGATAGCGGAGATAAGATCATCTATTTTTGATGTGACAGTCATGGGTTTGACTTCATCAGAATAGGGGATGGATCTGTTAAGATGGTAGTAGGATGTGATGTCCTGGTATTTAGATGACATACACAGAGTAGGAAGTAAAATTCCTATACTACGATCGGTTGCACTATGGTCGTCACACAGTTGTTTCTCCACAAAGGATATGGATATAATATTTGACATTCTGGTTACTAGATCTATGGTTTTAGATCTAGATTTGGATAGTTTCCAATATGGGTCCTTTGACAGTATTCTAAAGGTATTTAGAATAGATGACTCCTGGCATGGTGGTGTACCTGCAGGTGATGGAGTCACCCTCTCTAAAGGTGTCTTACAGACTGAAGGAGAGAGGGATGTGCATGAATTGCAGATCACTTGCTTAGGCAATTGAGTCAATCGTGAGATGTCAAGTACCACACCAGATGTTGTTTTTGCACTAGATGCGATAAGTTTATATTAATCCAATCCTGAAGAAACATAAGGAAGCAGTTTTAGAACATAAGTACATGTTCTGCGGATTTGATGACGGCAGCCTCCTTCAGGAGAAAGTTATCATTCCAGGCTTCAAAGGTGACATGGATGACAGAGTGATTGTCAAAGTTATACTTTTCCCTCTGACGAGGGACAGTATTATGGACAGGTGGTCCAAAAGGATACTGTGGGAGGCATGGTGCTGGATACTGATTAGGTTCAGTTATCAATACAGTCTAAGAAGTTTGGATTTAGAGTTCATTTATGAACTAGGTCCCATCAGATATCCAGACATATTCTAAGAAAGAAATTACTCGATTCGGGAGATGGCTTTCTCCGCGAATTTGAGATTTAGAGACATATAGAAAGAAACATCAGCGCGGATCCACTCACTGAGGCTATTCCTCGAACACAAGAGTTTTACAAACTAGCTTTGTGAAACTGATTAGTAGAGGAGTTGGGTGTTCGGTATCACACAGGCTGTGAGTATGCGACATCGCAATAATTAGCCTTAAGTGCAAGTGGGAGATTGTTGGATATAGTGCCCTCAAAGTCAATTATTGGATCGCAGGTACGTGATTGCAATGATTGAGGCAGGACCTATACCGATATGACAGTCTTGTTCGAGATGATAGTATGCTATCTGGTTTGTCTTTATCATCGTATACATGCTTTAGTTCACTATTGTATGATGATAGAGCCCATAGGATTCTTGCTTGACTACCAGCAGTATGATGGCGATCATATACGTAGGAGCTGGGGTTTGTAAGCACATCCTTAAAGTGTCCCTAGTCGTGTGAGTTTCGAGACAGGGCATCGATACTCCAGAGTAGACTAGTGTATACAGTCGAGACCCCGACGAGGGGCGGTGGCCGGTCTCACAAGCCACTGGTGTCAGTTGGTTCACCTAAGATATATACAGGTGCTCATTGGGTTATGAGTACACCGGACAGGACTCGCCGGGAACATGCCAGTTGGTATTATACATATCGTCAGATAGCACTTCCCTGGTGACATGTGTACAGGTTAGTTCATCGACCTGAGGTCGTCATTTGTCTCGTATGAGTTCCCACTGTGCTTTGATTTCTACCCTACCACGGCTCAAAGGAGTCGTGCAAACAGGTCTTTTTTAGGTACTGTCCCGAGCCACATGGAGGCAAGTGAGCGGATCAGCGGGGATTCGTCTCTCCCGGTATTGGGGGTGAGATCGTGCTGTGTCTAGGAGAGCCATTACACAAAGCCCTCGGACGAGGCAGGAGATTTACTGGTAGGTACTCCAGTAGTATCTCAGGGTGTTCTGGGCCACTCTCTGATACGACTTATACCGCTATTGGGGGTCTGACGTTACCAGCCCCCTAGGCCGATATGCGATACTCATAGACGAACGGACCGAACTGTATGTATATTGTCACTGTTAGGCTCAGTAGGGTTTATGGATGAGTTCGCTCGTCAGCTTCATTTCCAATCAATACATAGGCAACCGTTACGAATAGCTCGTACCTCTGACGTGCTAGTGGTTATACCCAGTGCCAGTGTGTTGATGAGTCATTAGAGTCCCCCACAGACCGTTTCCCAAGTTCGGGCGAAACGTTGTAGAGGCCGTATGAGTTTATGGCAGGGTTCGGAAAATGCACGTGCATTTACGCACGTGTCATATTTCGGGCAGATAATACTGGTAGGCTTTGGTTTAAGCCGGATCCGAGTATTATACTATATAGATATAATATGTTTATCTCAGTTGCATTTGTATTCGGTAGTAATACAAATGCGGGTATGTTTATACCATTACGGGGTTATCCTGAAATTCGTTTCGGGATCGCTTTTGGAAGTTACCAGTTTGTAGTTTTCTATCACCCGTCTTTAATATTCGGTTAAAGACGGATTTATCTTTTCTTTGGTGAGTCGTGTTTCTAGAAGGTTCTAGATGGTGACTAGGATGGTGAGGTGGCTTAGTGCATTAATTGTGCAATTAATGTATGATGACTATGTTAGATGATTCAAATGTGTGCATTTAATGTTAATGCAAGGTGTTAACATGACTCATTCTTTCATTCATTGTTAAGGTTACCCTCCCTTGCTCCTACCCTCACCTCTCTCCTCCTATAAAGTGGTCGGCCATTCTTTTGGTAGGGATATGGTTGTTGATTGATTCATTTGGGAAAAGATTAGAGTTTAGGTGTATGGAAATTTCATAGCTCATTTTATTCCATCACCCGATTCAAATGGCAATTTCGTTAACCGTTCGTCCATAACATTGGAAGAAGTGAGACAAAGTGTTCTACTCATTATCTACATCAATCTTGGTCATCTCTTTTAGCAAACTTGATGATCGAGTTGCGTCGGTTTAGAGGCGGGAGCCCGTTTAAAGATCCGTCGACGTGGTGCCACCTGGACGAGAAGACTGGAGATTCAGGAGATCGGAGCAGCCGCAACAAAGCGTGGGATGATGGTTGAAGACCGAAGGACTCGGATCGTTCGGTATAACATTTCTACCCACTTTGTAGTTTGTTAGTTTAGCTTTAATGGCAGATCCGGGTGATAGTTTACTATAGCGCAAGCTAAAAAGTTTTTGTTCCGCATTTGGCGTCTATTAGACGGCCGGGGCGCTACCGTGGACTTACAGCCTCCATGTGATTCGGGACTGTACCCAAAAGCCACCGTTTTGCACGCCCTCTTGGACGTGGTAAGGTGGAAATCAAAGCACAGTGGGAATCACACAAGACTCTATGACGATCTCGGGTCTACAGACTAACCTGTACCAGTGTCACCAGAGAACTGCCATCTGACGTGAGGTATAATACCATCTGGGAGTTCTCGGCGAGTCCGTCCAGTGTACTAACACCCATATGGATATGGGATCATCCATCTGACGTGAGGTATAACACCATCCTTGATGTCATAACACCGATGGATATGGGATCATCCATCGCCCATCATATGGGTCAAGATGCGTATACGCTAGTCTACTCTGGTGTATCGATGCCCTGTCCCGATACACCCTCGAATAGGAACAGTTATAGGATATACTCATCGAATGACGTGGCCCCACTAGTATGATCTCATCATAGTCCCAGTAGTTGAGTACATATCCTAAGGGCTTTATCAACATGTGAGAGTAAGACAGTAAACTAATATAAGTCAACATGTTAAGATAAAGAGAAACCAAATAGCATACTATCATGAAGAGCAAGAAAGTCCTCTCTATATATATCCAAGCATCCATTATTATATACATCATATGTACAACAATGGCCTTTAGGGCATATATATAACTAACAATCTCCCACTTGCACTAAGACCAGCTGTTGTAGTATCTCATACATAGCATCCCGAATAATCTTTCAAACAGTATATGGGGAATGTCCTTCATGAGTGGATCCGCAGTGTTGTCCTTCGTATCAACTCTCCTGACCTCGATCTCCCGACGATCAACTATCTCCCTGATCAGGTGATACCGCCTCAGAATATGTCTGGACTTCTGATGGGACCTGGGTTCCTTGGCCAAAGCCACAGCTCCATTGTTATCACAATACAATGGTATTGGATGCTCAATGGACGGAACTACACCAAGTTCAGTGATGAACTTCTTTATCCAGACAGCCTCTTTGACAGCTTCTTTGGCTGTGATGTATTCAGCCTCCATCGTCGAGTCTGCAATGGTATCCTGCTTGGAACTCTTCTAACACACCGACCATCTATTGAGGGTAAAGACAAATCCCTAGTGCGACTTAGAGTGGTCCTTATCACTCTGGAAGCTCGAATCGGTAAAGGACTCCACCTGGAGTTTTCCGTTACCATACACCAAGAACATTTCTTTAGTCCTTCGTAAGTACTTGAGAATGTTCTTCACAGCTATCCGGTGACTCTCTCCAGGATCTGCTTAATACCGACTCACTACACTTAGTGAGTATGCTACATCAGGTCTGGTACACAGCATCACATACATGATAGAGCCTACTGCCGAAGCATAGGATATCCCTTGCATGTGAGCTCTCTCCAAATCAGTCTTGGGAGACATCTCTTCGAGAGAGTGAGTCCAGAGATCGTAGGTAGGTTCCTACGCTTTGATTCTTCCATACTAAACCTATGGTGTCGCTGTAACTGGATTGGGACAATCCCAGTATCCGTTTAGATCTATCTCTATAGATCATAATTCCCAGTATGCAGGAGGCATCACCTAGATCTTTCATTGAGAATCTTTGTGATAAGAAGAGCTGACTGGCTGCAGCATAGGAACATCATTTCCTATCAAGAGTATTTCATCGACGTACAATACGAGGAAGACAACTTTACTCTCTGCAACCTTTTTATATATACAAGGTTCATCTACATTTTTGATGAAGTCAAACACTTTGACTAAACTATCAAAGCAGATGTTCCAACTCCACGATACTTGCTTTAGCCCATATATGGATTTAAGCAGTTTGCACACTTTTCCGCTGCTGCCACTATCTACGAAGCCCTCTGGCTGAGTCATGTACACGCACTCTTCTAAATCACCGTTTAGAAAGGCAGTCTTAACATCCATTAGCCAGATTTCGTAGTCATGGTATGCAGCAATGGCAAGTAAGATCCGGATGGACTTAAGCATAACCACTGGAGAAAAGGTTTCGTCATAATCCACATCTGATCGTTGACGAAAACCCTTGGCAACAAGTCTAGCTTTGAAGGTCTCAACTTTTCCATCTACACCAAGTTTCTTCTTAAAGATCCATTTGCTCCCAATGGGTTTTACCCCTTCAGGAGCAACATCCAAAGTCCATACTTTGTTGGTGTACATGGATTCCATCTCAGATCGCATTGCATCCAGCCATTTCACAGAGTCACCACTCGTGATGGCCTGCTCGAAGCTAGTTGGGTCATCATCTTCCATGATGCATTCCTCGCTCCCACATCAATAAGAAAACCGTAGTATCACTCAGGTGGATGAGAAACCCTACTAGATCGGCGGAGAGGCTGGGGTTCGTCGGGAACTACTGAATCCTCTGGTTCCAATAAATCATCAGTTGTAGTTTGTGGTGCTGGAACCTTTTCCAGCTCTACCGCATCGCCACTAATTTCTTTTACAAGAAATTCCTTTTCTAAAAAGGTGGTATGTTGAGCAACAAACACCTTTTGTTGTTCACTGTGGTAGAATAGATATCCATACGAATTGCTTGGATATCCTACAAACTTACAAAGAACTGATCGTGCCTCGAGCTTGTCCGGATTTTGCTTTTTAACATAGGCCGGATAACCCCATCTTAACTCTTTTAAGAGATGGTCTCTTCCTATTCCATATCTCATATGGAGTGGTAGGCACTGATTTGGTTGGAACTCTATTCAATAGGTATATGACTGTTTCAAGCGCATACCCTCAGAAGAAAATAGGTAACTCAGCAGTGCTCATCATAGAGCGCAACATATCTAATAGGGTGCGATTCCTCCGCTCCGATACACAGTTGTGCTGTAGTGTATAAGGAAGAGTAAGCTGAGAGAGAATCCCATTGTCTTTTAGATAGTCTAGGAACTCATTGCTCAAGTATTCTCCTCCTCGATCAGATCGAAGGATCTTAATACTTTTGCCGGTTTGGTCTACTTCGTGCTTATATTCTCTGAATTTCTCAAAAGCTTCAGACTTTTGTTTCATCAAGAACACATGTCCGTATCTTGAGAGATCGTCAGTGAATGTAAAGAAGTAGGAAGAACCGTTCCTGGCATGTGTAGACATGGGACCGCATACATCACTATGTACCAGTCCTAAGAGTTCGGTAACTCTTTCTCCGTGTCCACTAAACGGAGTTTTGGTCATTTTTCCTTTGAGACATGAATGGCAAGTATTATAAGATGATAATTCGAACAGATTCAAATATCCATCCTTATGTAACTTAGCTAGCCGGTTCGCATTGATATGACCAAGTCTACAATGCCATAAGAAGGATTCGTTCATTTCTAAACTTTTCCTCTTGTATGTGTTTTCTATATTAAGGACTGCATTTTGATTGAGAACGTATATGCCATTATGTAACGAGCCTGATTCAATTAACTTTTGATCTAGGAATATGTTCATAACATTATCCTGTACTATAAAATTATATCCTTCTTTACTTAATAAAGAAACTGATATAATATTGCACATCATATTCGGTATATAATAGCACTCGTTCAGAATCAATGTTTTACTACTTGGTAATACAAGGTGATATTCGCCAACTGCTTTGGCTGCAATACTTGCACCATTCCCTACTTGTACGGAATGATCACCTTTTCCCAGTTCTCTACCTTTACGTAGCCCACGTAACAATTTACATATGTGGGATCCCAATCCGGTATCTAATACCCAGGACGTATGTTGAACTGAGAAACAGTTCTCAATAACTAACACACCCGAAGAAGATGCATCAGCATGCTTGCTCTTTGTTAGGGCGGCATGAGAATCCAGATATTCTCCTGTTTCCTGCTCAATCTTATAACTCTTAGAAGAAAGAACGGGACCAACGATCCCCTGCTCAGTATAATAAGCGGGTTTAGTCAATACATCCATATTATTATCTTGATTAAGGCCTGACATAGTCGCTACCTGGAGAGAGAGAGAAGAAAACACTTTAGCGTATGCTCTTGCAAAATGAGATTGGTTATTATCTTATCTAATCAGGATGTCTCCTACTATTTTTATCAAATCTTCCTTCAAACCCTAACAGGTAAGATTAGCCGGGATTAATTACACCCTACAATTTCGTCAATATTTCAGCCAGATCAGTGTTGGTACTTGAGAGAGGTTCCCTGTGCTTTCGCACGGACCTAATTAAAATAAACCTCGTTTTCCCAGAGGCATAACCCCGTTTAACACTTTTCTAGACACCTACTTGATCGGCTAATTGTCCGGTGTAAAATTCTCTCAGGACTAACTCTTACTCGCAGTGGGTATCAGGATCCAACTATCTCATAGGAGGTATGCAATCTCATTGCAAATTTGAACACTTGAAATTCCGGATAATGCTTTTACCCCTAGCAACTTATGACCTTGGCTAAGGTCAACAAATCATAAGTGCTAGCCATGTTCAACCCGTCATTTCCCGATTGAATTAAACCCACCCGTACGACTCTTGGCTAAAGTCAACAAAGTCGTACTTCTACCCTAACTCAATCACATCTCATGTTTTAGCAGATAAATACTAATTAGCTACCGTACACCACACCTTAGCTAAGGTCAACAAACACAGCACGAATACTAACTAGTCTCTATCTGAAATGACGGAGGGCTACGCAGGTTTTTCAGAAAACCATCAGCGTAAAGAACTTGATATCGTTGTAGAAACAAGTGATTTTGAAAAGGAGTGTTGTTGAGGATTTTCTAGTTTCGCTAAAGAGGTCACTCCCGGTGAAGGGATCTCGGCTCTTTTCTCATCGAATAAGGTGCAGGGTATATCATATATACCGCTGTGCAAAGCAAGAACTATATAAGCTATCAAAAACTAAACCGCGAGTTTGTAGCATCTGCCAGTTTTGCTAAAGAGGTCACTCCAGGTGAAGCGATCTCGGCTCTTTCCTCATCGAATAAGGTGCAGGGTATATCATATATACCTCTATACAAAGCAAAATTGTAGCTACCCTTTTTATAAAGTTTTGATTCGACAACATCTTTTAGCTTTCTTTTCTTTTATTAATCTCATTAATAAAATCCCATCAATTAATGCTTCCTAAGAAACACAGAAGAAACGAAAGCAGTAATATTTATATATCAACATATATATAGTATAAGCATTCGTCTTAGGCAGTAATATGATCTCATCACAGAACATTGCAGCAGAAGATAACATATGAAATATTGGATATACTAGGACGTCCGTGTTTTATTTCGAGCCTGCATAAAACACGGATTCCACGGTCACGATGAATAGCCAAACTAACATCCCTAAACCCCTATGAGAGCGGCAAGCAACTCTGCCAATTCTAGGGTTAGGAGACCCGGTCTCGACTCCTCGAGATGGGCTCCCACTGTACCCTAGAACCCGGTTACTTGTGTTCCCCTCCTCGGGTCTACCTAATGCGGAAAAGTAAATAATATACAATGGTGACATCATCCTCATCCCGGAAGTGCCCAAATAAAAGAATATTACATACAAATGAATTTTACATGAATGAAAATAAAAACCATTATCTCACATAAAAACCCCGGCTATTCAGAACACGACGATCCAATATAACATATCACAGCAACACATAATATCTCATATCATCAACGTAAGAAAGTATGCGTATCCCGATTGTCATTGATGTATAGCAACGAAGCCGGCGATACCCCACATACTACGCTTACGGTCACAGAAAAGAAAGTGTTCAACTACAACATTTGGAATCCACAATCTCTTTAGACATCGTAAATCCGAAATATCACATACTTCGCATTTCATTCCTAACTATATGAATTCCACATATTGTATCACATTCCAGATAAATAGACAATATTAAACTTTCCGATCGAATAATCAAATACCCAATGTTTCCCAAATAGCTCAACACTTGAGCGGCGTTCCAAAAATCCCAGAACATGTCACAGCCCCAGTGAACCAGCCGTAGAAGGGTCAAACCAACGCCTCACATGTGGCACGCTAAACCACCACAAACCCTAGGGTTCAGTGACAGTTTTGACGGTCACATAATCGAGTTAAGGTTGTAAGTCCACTTTACCAGTCCCGGTTCTTACGGGAAGGCGGAAACGGTAAAAAACGATTTTTTATGGCAAGGTAACATGGACTAGAAAATAGGATCTTTGCTAAACAAAAACCTAGCAAACTAACTAGAAGTTTAACTACTATGTTAGAGGGTTATACCTAGGTCTTGAACTCCTTCTCTTCTTGCTCCTTGGAGTGGTTGGAACGGCTCCACCTCGTAGTCTCCTTGTTGTCGAAGAAGGATCCACCCGAAAGCCTCTACCTTGAGCTCCTACCTCAACCGAGAGGCAACTAAAGTGCTTGGCTTGCTAGACCTAAAACTCTAGAGTGAGTAGAGAAGAGTTTTGAGGGTTTTATCTCAATAGCTCATGCTTATCAACACATGAGACATGAGATCTTTGAGAGAGAGGAAGAGGGTGAGCTTTGGATGAGAGAGAATGAGAAAGTGAGAATGATACAATTTTTTCAACCATATCTCTCACATTAGGAATTATGATAAATAATAATAATAATTAAGAAAAGGTGTGATGGTTAGTTATGAATGACCATTATCATTTCATTCATTAAATGCATTTTGCAAAGAATAAGAAGCATCTTTGAAAACAAATGATGATGGTCAACAAGTCCACTTTGGTCAACCGGTCAACAAAGTCAACAAGTCAACAAAATTCAAAAGTTCAACTCAACCATGGCACAATAATCCTTAATTAATATTATTAACCATAATCCTCATTCTCATTAGGGTTTAGAAAAAGTCAACGGTCAACAACCCTAATGAGAATCCTCTGCCTCTACCTCTGTCACCTGTGCATACACACCCGCATCCGTGTTCCAAGGAACACGAATACAATGAGATAAAACCAATCCAAAAACATATACTAGGATCCGAATTAAACCAAAGCCCGCTAGTAATGACTGCCCGGACAACAAACGTGCACAACTACGCGGATGTGAACGAATTCTGTCGCAAAACCATACGATCTCTACTCTGTTTTGCCCTAAGGAGAATAGCTTTCTGTGTGGGACTCTAAAGACTCGACACTACGCTGGCAGTGGGTTTAACCACAGGCCGCAAGCGGTACTAGCTGTACGTAACGGTCCCCTGATAGATACCGATGAGAAGACTGATGAGGTGAACCCATCCGAACTCCTACTGATCCTGAATGTGACAATCTCCATACAGTCCAGTCTGTTCGTCTGAGAGTATCGAATGGCGGGCCTAGGGGGCGGTAAATGGCAGTCCCCTAATAGCGGTACAAGTCATGTCGGAGTGTCTCCCAGAACACCCCGAGATAACATTGGAAACGCTACCATTATATCTCGCTTGCCCTGGCCAGGGACTTTGTGTAATGGCTTTCCTAGACACAGCGCGATATCAACCCCCAATACCGGGAGAGACGAATCCTGTCTAACCGTCACTGCCTCCAAGTGCTTCGGGACTGCACCCAACTGCTACCTGTTTGCACGACTCATTTGAGCCATGGTAGGGAAGTAATCTAAGAACAGTGGGAACACACTCGAGGTGAAGTGACAGTGTCAAGTCAGCGGACTAAGCTGTACTCATGTCACCTGGGAACTGATAACTGACGATAGGTATAGTACCAACCAACAGTTCCCGACGAGTCCTATCCAGTGTACTCGTAACCTAACGAGCACCTGCATACTATCTCAAGTACGACGTACTGACGGCTGTGGGACAGACCATCTCCCCTGCTGGGATGAGAACCGAATACGCTAGTCTACTCCGGAGTATCGATGCCCCATCTCAATAATCTTACGACTAGGGACCTGTATAAGGATGTGCTTGTAGATTACCCAGCCCCCACTAGTGTGACTGCCATCACAACGCTGGTAATCAAGCAAAGATCCTAAGGGCTCCACTAATGTGTATAGGCGATATGCTAAAAGAAACACATGCATACATTAAAGTAGAAACAAACCAAGTAGCATACTACCATTTCGAGCAAGATTGTCTATACAACTGTGAATATCCCATGCTTCCATCAAGTAATATACAAACTAGTATGATACAGTAATGGCCTCTAGGGCATATACACTAACAATCTCCCACTTGCATTAAGGCCATGTACTGGCGTATCGAAGACCTATCATCTCGATCAGCCGCTCGAACTGAGTTTGGGGTAAGGCCTTCGTGAATGGATCTGCAGTGTTATCTTCTGTAGCAACCCTCCGAACCTCGATCTCCCGGCGATCCACGATCTCCCTAATCATGTGATACCGCCTCAAGATGTGTCTGTACTTCTGATGGGACCTGGGTTCCTTCGCTGAAGCTATAGCCCCGTTGTTGTCACAATACAGAAGTATTGGATCAACAATGGATGGAACCACCTGAAGTTCTGTCAAGAACTTCCTCATCCAGACGGCTTCTTTTGCGGCATCAGATGTAGCGATATATTCCGCTTCCATCGTCGAGTCAGCAATGGTTTCCTGTTTGGAACTCTTCTAACACACCGCCCCTCCATTGAGGGTAAAGAAATAACCCGACATGGACTTGGAGTCATCCTTGTCACTCTAGAAGCTAAAGTCAGCATAGGCCTCGATCTGGAGGTATTTTCCGCCATACACCAAGAACATCTTCTTAGTCCTTCTCAGGTACTTGAGAATGTTCTTTACCGCTATCTAGTGCTTCTCCCCAGGGTTTGACTGATTCCAGCTTACCACACTCAGTGCATAAGCTACATCTGGTCTGGTACACAACATCGCATACATTATAGAGCCTACCGCAGAAGCGTAGGGTATAATAGACATGCGATCCCTTTCCAAATCAGTCTTGGGAGACATCTCTTTGGAGATGGTGATCCCGTGAAAAGCCGGTAAATTACCGCGCTTGGAATCTTCCATACTGAATCTTTTCAGTATGGTGTCGATGTATCTGGACTGTGAAAGTCCTAATATCCTCTTGGATCTATCACGATGGATCCGTATCCCCAGAATGTAAGAGGCATCACCCAGGTCTTTCATGGAGAACCTATGTGACAAGAACCCTTTGACAGATTGTACCATAGGAATGTCATTTCCTATCAAGAGAATGTCATCCACGTATAAAACGAGGAATACAATAGTTCGTGCTACAATTTCACTATAGATGCATGGTTCATCTGGATTTTTGCTAAAGACAAATTCTTTGACCGTCTCATCAAAACAGATGTTCCAACTCCACGATGCCTGCTTCAGTCCATAAATGGACTTAAGCAACTTGCACACCTTCCCACTGCTCCCACTCTGAATGAAACCCTCTGGCTGGTCCATATAGACACACTCCTCTAAATTTCCATTTATAAAAGCGGTCTTTACGTCCATCTGCCAAATCTCATAATCGTGGAAGGCAGCAATGGCAAGAAGGATCCTAATGGATTTGAGCATAGCCACTGGAGAAAAGGTTTCGTCATATTCCAAACCAGGTCTTTGACGAAAACCCTTTGCAACAAGTCTAGCCTTATAGGTCTCAACCTGTCCATCTACACCAATCTTCCTTTTGAAGATCCTTTTGCAGCCTACGTGTTTTACCCATTCTGGAGCAACGTCCAAAGTCCATACTTTGTTGGTGTACATGGACTCCATTTCGGTCTGCATTGAATCCAGCCATTTTACCGAGTCAACGCTCTGAATGGCCTGCTGGAAGCTAGTCGGCTCATCATTATCAATGATGCAATCCTCTCTATCCCCGTCTATGAGAAAACCATAGTATCTCTTGGGCGGATGAGACTGCCTAGTACTCCTGCGGAGCGGCGCAGGAATATCCTGTTCTTTCGAACCCTCTGGTTCTACTAAGCTTTTAGTAATAGCTCGTGATTCTGGAATTTCTTCCAGTTCTATTGCGCTCCCACTTATCTGATTTTCCAAAAATTCAGTTTCCAAGAAGCAGGCATGACGAGAAACAAAAACCTTTTGTTCCTCTTCGCAATAGAAGAAATATCCCTTGAAGTTCTTTGGATATCCCACAAATTTGTACTGTCTTGAGCGTGCCTCGAGTTTTTCTGCATGCTGCTTTTTGACAAAAGCTGGACATCCCCATGTCTTAATGTTCTTAAGATAGGGTTTTTTCCCACTCCACATCTGATATGGTGTGGTAGGCACTGTCTTAGTTGGAACTCGGTTCAAAAGATATGCAGCTGATTCTAGTGCATATCCCCAGAATGATCGCGGCAACTCAGCGTTACTCATCATGGAACGTACCATGTCCAATAGGGTTTTGTTCCGTCTCTCCGATACACCGTTATGTTGTGGAGTGTATGGAGGAGTAAGCTGAGAGAGAAATCCATTCTCATTTAGGTAACCCAGGAACTCGGCACTCAAGTATTCACCACCTCGATCAGATCTCAGTGTCTTGATATTTTTGTCTGTTTGTTTTTCTACTTCATTCTTGTATTCCTGGAATTTTTCGAAGGCTTTATATTTATGTTTCATTAAGAAGACATATCTGAAACTTGAAAAGTCATCCGTAAAAGTAATGAAGTAAGAATAACCGCTTCGCGCATGTTTAGACATTAGACCGCACACATCGCTGTGTACGAGCCCCAAGAGCTCGCTCGCTCTTATTCCGTGTCCAGTGAATGGAGTCTTTGTCATCTTTCCTTTGAGACAGGATTGACAAGTTGCATATGATTGATATTCGAACGGATCCAAATATCCTTCTGTATGTAACTTCGTCAACCTTCTCTTATTGATATGACCCAGTCTACAATGCCATAAGAAAGCATGATTTATTTCTGGAGACTTTCTTTTGTGTGTATTCTGGACATTGAAAATCTATGGTTGGTTTAATATGTATATACTGTTGCTTAATGTACCCGACCCAATCAGAACATAATTAAGGTGAATGTTTACAACATTGCTTACAAATGCAAAATCATAACCTTCTTTAGACATTAAAGATACAGATATGATATTACAAGTCGAACTGGGTACAAAATAACAATCATGCAAAACCAAAACATGTCCATCTGACAATCCCAAGTGATAGTCCCCCACAGACTCAGCATCCATGCTAGCTCCGTTTGCAACTCTAAGGGTCATATCACCTGCCTTCAAAACCCTACGCTTTCTCAGTGCCTGGAAAGAGTTACAGATATGAGATCATGATCCGGTATCCAATACCCAGGAAGTAGAGTTTATTGATAGACAGTTTTCAATAACATACATACCTGAAGCCGAAGCCACAACTTGCTTCGGGTCCTGGTTTCTGGCCTTCTAAGCCCTGCAATCTTTCTTCTAGTGTCCACTCTTGTGACAGTAAAAACACTCATCCTTTCCCACAAGCTTTCTCGCTACCTTTGTTACTTTTGCCTTTCCCTTGGCTTCCACTTTACTAACACCGCCCCTTGGTTTGGTGGGGGCCTTCTTCTTCCTTCCTTTGGCTCTCGCCTTGGACCTGGAAGAGGAAGCTCCTCCAACAAACAAAGTGGATGTTTCCCTTACTTTCTGTAGAGTGCCCTCTGCACTCCTCAACATATTTAGGAGTTCCGAAAGTTCAACTTCCTTTCCTTGCATGTTGAAGTTCAGGATAAACTGGGCGTAGGTGGAAGGAAGGGATTGGAGAATCAAGTCAGTATAGAGCTTGTCCTCTAACGTGGTCCCTAGGTCCGCGAGCTCTTCAATGTAGCCAATCATCTTAACAACGTGTTCCGCTACGGATGATCCGATGGCCAATCTCGCCGAAAACAACTTTTTCGAGACTTCGTATCTGGCGATACGGGATTGCTCTCCATACAGATCCTTAGTATGGAGAAATATGGATTCGAGATCCATATTCTCGTGCCTCCACTGATGTTCATTGTCGATAGAAGCACGCACGAGGCACTTGGCCTTCACGCAGTCGATCTCCCAGGTCTTACGGATTTCCTTTTCCGCGACGCTGGAGGTAGGACCTGGGACAGGGGGAGGTTTGGTGGTAAGGAGATACCCCAACTTGTCATAAGTGATTGCCATTTTGACATTCCTGAGCCAATCTTTGTAGTTTGGCCCTGTCAGTATATTTTTATCTAGTAGTAACTTAAGTCCGGTCATGATGTTTGGTCGCTGCAATTAGGAGAGAGAGAAGAAATACTTTAGCAGGTTTAGAGTGGTTTTAGTTTGTCTAAACAGGATGGCTCCCACTGTTTCTCGAATCCATCCTCAAACCAAAAAGGAAGAATTAGTCGGGATCAATCTCACCATACAATACTTGCTTAACCGTTCAGCAATGCCAATGTTGGTACTTTGAGGGAGGTTTTCCAATGCTTTCGCGAAGTTCCTTAATTAAGTAACCTCTTTTTCCTGTGGGCGTAGCCCCGCTAACACCTTTCTAGACACCTACTTGGTTTATAGCATTGATCGTTAAGTGAGAAAGTTTCCGAGGAGTAGCATATACTCACAGTAGGAGCGGGATCCAAACATCATCGTGTGACAAAACTGAAGAAATCCTACCAGAATCATCACACTCCAAATGGTATGCAGCGCTAGCAAGTTTCAGTTTCTTTAGAAACTCCCGATGTTGATTTTTGCCCCATGCTCTTATGACCTTGACTTTGGCCAACAAATCATAAGTCACATGTCAAGTTCTACCCGTTATTTTCCAGGTTAATTTGAACCCACCCGTACCTATCCTTGACTTTGGCCAACAAGGCAGTACGATTGTCCCAAACCAACGCATCTATCTATGCTACATATGAATATCCAATAGCTACCAATCACTATGCCTTGACTTTGGCCAACAAACACAGCTTGAATACTATTGACTATCCATATGAAATGACGGAAGGCTACGAATGGTTTTGGCGAAACCGTGAATGTAGTGAACTTGATATAATCGATGGAACGAGATAGTTTTTAAAAGGTGTGGTTCAAGCTCCGCGTCTAAAAGTTGGTTTTTGAAAAGAAACCGAGTGGTTTTGAAATTGTTCCAACGTCTTTACTTTGGTTTATTTTCTTGCATTAATTTAATGCGTCCCATCATTTAATCCTACCATTACAGAAAACGACGAAAATATGATGTACACTTATGCCATCCGCATTTGCCATGGGGCCACGTCATCACCCGTTAGGTTACTTAACTAACGACAGAGCGGGGTATGGACTAGCGCAGATGCAAAACATAAGCAACGCCTACTAGATATCATATATAGATATATACATTCGTCAGATGCAATGATAGCCATTCCAGATCACAGATGAACACATTGGATATACTAGGAATCCGCGTTTTGTTCGAGCCTGCAACGAAAGACGGATTACATGGTCGCGATGAATAGCCAAAACCCCACCCTAGACCCCTACGGGTGCGGCAAACTACCCGCCAAATACCTGAAGTGAAGCAACCTCCCTCAACAACGTGAGTAGCCACTCGGCACTTCGAGGTACCCGGAAGTTTTTGCACCCCACCTTGGGTCTATCCTGGGAGCAAAAACAGTAAAAGAAATAATATACAATGGCGGCTACAACCTCATCCCGGATGTGCGGCCATAACAATAATATTACATCAATTTAAATATTACATCAAATGAAAGATAAAGAATACTCTCATCTTACAACCCCTGGCTATTCATCCGCGACAATCCAACGAGTTCATATACACAAGCCATTAACATTATAGATCACAGATATGCACAACCCCCACTAATCGACGTATAGCGATTAGTTGACGTTCAGTGCAAATATCACATCACAGATATAACCCATTAGCTAAAGTCTAGAGAACTTCGATCAAAATACGGATTAGTAACCACCCCAAACACAACTTTGTTCTCTGGAAATTCTGGGCAGAAACAAATTATCCTAAAAATCCCAAAACAGAATACTAATGAAACTGCATCAAAGACGAGTCGCGGCCGAGTCAACTCGGCTGCGGATCCGCGGCAAGAAGCATGTTCTCGCCGCGGTTCCGCGGCGCGTTGACCGAGTCAGCGGCTCATTTTTGCTGTGTGTTCCAACAAAACCCTGAGCCAATTTTTAAGATGTGTGGAATTATTTTTTGAGCAGTTTTAAAAATCGGCAGAAATTTATGTTTTTGGACGTGTTTTGCGATTTTTTCTCCGATCAAAATTCTAAATACTTTGCTAACATGCTAGTTGTTGTTTAGCTAGGCTCTGATACCACTGTAAGTCCACGTTACCCGTCCCGGTTCTTACGGGAAGGCGGAAACAGTAAAAAATGATTTTTTATGGTAAGGTAACATGGACTAGAAAATAGGATCTTTTCTAAACAAAAACCTAGCAAACTAACTAGATGTTTAATTACTATGTTAGAGGGTTATACCTAGGTCTTCAACTCCTTCTCTTCTTGCTCCTTGGAGTGGTTGGAACGGCTCCACCTCGTAGTCTTCTTGTTGTCGAAGAAGGATCCACCCGAAAGCCTCTACCTTGCGCTCCTACCACAACCGAGAGGCAACTAAAGTGCTTAGCTTGCTAGACCTAGAACTCTAGAGTTAGTAGAGAAGAGTTTTGAGGGTTTTATCTCAATAGCTCATGCTTCTCAACACATGAGACATGAGAGCTTTGAAAGAGATGAAGAGGGTGAGCTTTGGATGAGAGAGAATAAGAAAGTGAGAATGATACAATTTTTTCAACCATATATCTCATATTAGGAATTATGATAAATAATAATAATAATTAAGAAAAGGTGTGATGGTTAGTTATGAATGACCATTATCATTTCATTCATTAAATGCATTTTGCAAAGAACAAGAAGCATTTTTGAAAACAAATGATGGTGGTCAACAAGTCCACTTTGGTCAACCGGTCAATAAAGTCAACAAGTCAACAAAAGTCAAAAGTTCAACTCAACCATGGCACAATAATCCTTAATTAATATCATTAATCATAATCCTCATTCTCATTAGGGTTTAGAAAAATTCAACGGTCAACAACACTAATGAGAATCCTCTGCTTCCGTCTCTGTCAACTGTGCATACACACCCGTATCAGTTTTCCGAGGAACACGAATACAATGAGATAAAACCAATCCCAAAATATATAGTAGGATCCGTCTTAAACCAAAGCCTGCTGGTAATGACTGCCCGGACACCAAATGTGCACAAGTGCGCGGATGTGAACGAACCCTGTCACAAAACCATGCGACCTCTACTCTGTTTTGCCCAAATGAGAATAGCTTTCTGTGTGGGACTCTAAAGACTCGACACTACGCTGGCAGTGGGTTTAACCATAGGCCGCAAGCGGTACTAGCTGTACGTAACGGTCCCCAGGTAGATGCCGATAAGAAGACTGATGAGGTGAACCCATCCGAACTCCTACTGAGCCTGAATGTGACAATCTCCGTACAGTCCGGTCTATTCGTCTGAGAGTATCGCATGGCGGGCCTAGGGGCGGTAAACGTCAGTCCCCTAATAGCGGTACAAGTCATGTCGGAGTGTAGCCCAGAACACCCCGAGATAACACTGGAAACGCTACCAGTATATCTCGCTTGCCCTGGCCAGGGACTTTATGTAATGGATCTCCTAGACACAGCGCGATATCAACCCCCAATACCGGGAGAGACGAATCCTGTCTAACCGTCACTGCCTCCAAGTGCTTTGGGACTGCACCCAACTGCTACATGTTTGCACGACTCATTTAAGCCGTGGTAGGGTAGCAATCTAAGAACAGTGGGAACACACTCGAGGCGAAGTGACAGTGTCAAGTCAGCGGACTAAGCTATACTCATGTCACCTGGGAACTGATAACTGACGATAGGTATAGTACCAACCAACAGTTCCCGACGAGTCCTGTCCAGTGTACTCGTAACCTAACGAGCACCCGCATACTATCTCAAGTACGACGTACTGACGGCTGTGGGACAGACCATCTCCCCTGTTGGGATGAGAAGCGTATACGCTAGTCTACTCCGGAGAATCGATGCCCCGTTTCGATAATCCTACTACTAGGGACCTGTATAAGGATGTGCTTGTAGATTACCCAGCCCCCACTAGTGTGACTGCCATCACAACGCTTGTAATCGAGCAATGATCCTAAGGGCTCCACTAATGTGTATAGGCGATATGCTAAAAGAAACACATGCATACATTAAAATAGAAACAAACCAAGCAGCATACTACCATTTCGAGCAAGATTGTCTATACAACTGTGAATATCCCAAGCTTCCATCAAGTAATATACAAACTAGTATGATACAGTAATGGCCTCTAGGGCATATACACTAACAAAGGTTATGTTCTTCTAGAGGGTCCACAGATATGCTTGCATGTTTTTCGAAAAGTTTCAAACTCAAGAAAAATTTAACACTTGAAAGTTTTTCGTGTCGGGAAAAAGTGAGTTAATGATATCCGTTCGAACATTTTAACAGGTTCTAAATAATCCGGAAAACAAAACGAAATTATACTTTCCGATCGAATCAACGAATACAAAGGATCTTCAGAGAACTCAACACTTGAGCAAGATTAAACATACCCAGAAAAAAGTACAAATACCTACAGATATTACCAAAGAAAAAAGTAACCCTAAAACCCATAAACGGCCGCGGAACCGCCGTGCAAGGAAAGGTTTTGCCGCGGTTCCGCGGCGCTTTGAAGGGATTGGGGTGTCGTTTTCCACAGTAAACCTTAGAATTCCCTGCTGATTTTTTTTGAGTATTTTTAATGCACAAAATATCACATTTTCAAAAAAATTTTAGAGAGGGGTTCAAAACCGATGTTTCGGGGTTCGATCGGACTTTTAACTTCGTATACATGTCGCCTAATACTCTAGCTAGGCTCTTGTCACGACCCGAAAGTACGGAACGTGACCGACACTTAGATTACGAAGCGTCTAGAGGCGCAACGTAATCTAAGTAAGCCGAAGCCCAGAAATCTAAACTATAAAAGAAGAAGAAGTAAAGGAAAACATGAAGAAAACAAGTTTAAACGCAACATCCAATTTCTCAAAAATTTCGGCAGAGTCTCCTTGGTAAAAAACTGGCTCTAAACGGGTACAAACAATAATGAATACATATAAACAATAAAAAGCATCCCCAACGGGAGCTAGCTCTACGCCAAAAGGCGGAAACAACCACACCAATGCACAAAAGTATATAACGCCAAAGGGCGAGGCTCAAAACTCAAAAGAAAACAAAAGCACCAGATATCATAATAATACAAGCGCGACTATAAGGTCGAAATAAATAACTGGTCCAGTAACTATCAAGTAATACAAGTTTAGTTGATGGAGCTTTCTAGATACAAATGAAATAATAAAAGTACAATGGCGGTGCAGATACAAATGAACCAACCTACCGTGCAAATCAACCTGAATGGATAGATGTGCCAGCAAGCTGCCAGGGAAACCTGTACATCGAACCTGTAATAAAATTTGGCACAACGGGGGTGAGTTGCCAACTCGTGAGTAGAAGATATTTACGAAAAGAAATCGAAATGCACGACGCTATCCTAGGTCATAATAATATAATAATATACTACTAGTTGTCAAGTAAAGGCAGGATGATAAGCTACGTGTAAGTGAAAATGCTCCGTGCTCGTGTCAGTGCCTCATATAGTACTAAGCCATGTGAATGAGTATGCATGCACCATGAATGTAAAATAACCAATCCTGAAATCTAGATATATCTGTATAAGAAATATTTAGCTTTTATCATAGTAAAATTTGTATAGAATCTGAAATATCAACGATGAAATCCATGGAAATCCGTGTCAAGCATCGACACAAAACATGTAAATCTCAAGTCTCAAAACCTCATAATCTCAATGTCTCATAGTCTCAATATCTCAGGCTCCGTCAGTCCGGATCGGCCCATATCATCAAATCTCACGACAATGGTCGGTATACTCCGGGTATCCGCCGTGCCAGACATCACCGGTAGGTAGTCTTCCCCTGCCAGGTTCATCGTCTACAACTCGATCTTCTTGCCCCGGGGTACCATACCGGGCCCACCATGTACCCGAGACGGTTCATCCACTCCTCGAATTGGGTCTCGAAATCCAACAGAAAACATGAAATCTCATGGTGGACGACACATACATCACGAGAAAACCGCATCTTATGTTTTAAAAAGAGAGGAGGAGAGAGAGATAATTTTTTATATATTCTTGCGGTTTTCCCCAAAAATCCAGAAATCTCATAAAAATCCAAAATCACAAAATCACGAGTAAGTATATGATAAGTGCCGGCATATGCCCCATAATACTGCATGATAACATGAAAATGCGAATGCATGAAATGTCTAAGTAAATACCATGTCTATACTAACACCAGAGAGTAATCACGATGTAATATCGATCTAGCTGGTAGCTGATTCTATCACTAAAAGATAATATGATCTAAAGTGTACGTGACATAGCAATTACCGATGATGATGTATGTGAGCCGGCAAATAAGTGTGCGTGGAATATGCGCATCATCGGTAATGGTGCTGGTGTCCTAACAGGCAAAGTTTTATACTGATATAGAAACATATGTATGAACATGCAACATTATGATTACGGTATGAATATAAAGACTGATGTGTAATAACCACTCATCCGCGATATACAAGTACAACTACCACTATATGACTCGAACCTAAACTAGTGACCATCTAACCTCCTAAGGAACTAAACCTAAGAAACTAGTCGATAAGAAATAGGAGTACACCTAAAGTCTGAATCCATATCTCTAATAGTCGGCGATCCATCCTCAATAGCGTCACGTACGTAGTACGGCTTCCTCGAATCAAGAGTGCGGATCAATCATCATATCTATACCTCGTACGGTAAAGTCCATCGTACGGCATCCCAATATCGGGGTACGGGTCAAGTATCACATATGTGTCTCATCATTCGTATAATATTATCATCAACTCATGTCAAGATCAAGGTTCTATACTGTAATCGCATACATCAATCATATATCATTGCCAGCATAAATATACATCGTTAATTTGTCCTCATAAATATCATGTATATGCAACATATTGTGATTAAGTCACACTTAAATCATATTGTAATCATGTCACACCTATATGATATCGTAATCAAGTTACACATATATATCATATCAAAATCAAGTCACACCTATATGATGTCGTAATCAGGACACACATATATCATATCAGAATTTCAGGCACGGATTACGGTCCGGGTTCTATTTAGAGTCCCATATACTTCAATATCATCACCATCCTTTATTATTGTTCATGTATACAAATCCATTATCTCATTTTCTAATGATCCGCTAATATCATAACACGACTGTATAGCCAAGAATCACGGCATCATCCCAGTTATATTGTTTCATCCCCGTGTATCATATCACATCCTTGTATCACATATACGTATTGTGTGTATATATATATATACCTTCACCTAGTCCTATATATATATATATATATATATATATATATATAGATACATACACGTATACACCACGTCGAGTCTCAGTGTGTGCGTGTGTGTGTATCTACCTGAAACGTACGAATCTCTTCCAAGGTATTCATCCTCTGGTATGGTCTTTCTAATCAGTCTAGTCCAACCTAGGGTCATTACTAGGGTCCTACGCATCAAAAATCTAAGGTCACGTCTAGATTCCTAATGACAATAAGTACTATCCCTATTCTACGTTTGCGGGGGGTGCTAAACGCCATCCACCCGACTTCCCCCCGTAGATATACATCTACTCACCCGGTCCTTGTCTGCCGAAGACGGTGTCGCCATCCTCTTCTTCATCGCCCGCAGTCCACGTGAGGGGTACCTATACGCAAACATATGTAGTATTGTAAACTGAATCACGGACAACATCAAAACGACGCACGAAACGCGCATAGGTTAAAACCTATGACCCGCTCATGCAAAAGAACCAAATATCACTCGATATCGGCGTACAAACTCCGATTAATCGAGATAAATATCAACAAACAACTCATAGTTTTAAAACTCATTACTTATAATATAAAACATGATTTAATTCATCGAAACCGTAAAATCGATCAAATTGCCCGATTTCGTAAAACCTGAAAACACCAATTTACCGTTTTACTTCAAAAATTGATGTTTAAAAGAAACTAATGGTCATAGTATTCATTAATTAGAATAACTAGACTATATAAACCATCACTATATTTTTAACACCCTAATTTATATTAGTTTGAAAATTCTAGTTTTCAAACTTGCCCGATTTCGATACTTTTAAGGAAAATTTCACAATATCACATCTAAACTGGATTTTGCATGAATTAATGCATTAAACTACAATTCATGATGATAATAACATAATGAAATCATAATTTATATTTTAAACCTCATTTATTTAAGAATTTCCAAAATCTAGTTAGCAAAAATAGCATTTTTATTAGTATTATTCAATTATCAATAGAAACTAGTAACCAATTTAAGTTTTTCATTCCACTAACAAGTTAATATCCTCATTAAAACCACAATATAGTGTTACAAACATTAATTGGAATTTTATCTCACCAATATATACAATATATAGAAATCTAGTTTGCAAAATGGATTAATTTAAACAATTTTGGATAAACAATTTACAATATATCAACCATACAAGATTTTCAAGTTCTAAAAATGTTAAACTAGTTATTATAACCCTACTTAATTAATAAAAACCATAACTTAATTTTATAAACCCTAACTTGAATTTTAACACTTGTAGATAGAAATTACTTATTAAATCTAATTATGCTTAAATGAAACATCTAATAACAATAAATCAAAAGAATAAGATTTATACCTCCACAACATGAAATCCAAACATGAAAATAAGACTCCAAAATGAATGCTTTCCATCTCCAAAATCCATGAAAAAATGAGCAAAGAATAGAGGGTAGGAATTAATTAGGATTTTGTGGGTTTTTTATTGAATTTTTGATGAATTTTGATGATTTTTAATACAAAAATGATGGGGAAAATTTTTGGGGTTGCCCATGGTGGTGAGGCCGGCCATGAGATGAGGAAAAGAGAGGAGAGTGAGAAAAAGTGAAGAAAAGTGTAGAAGGCTTCACAAAAATATCACACAATTAAGTCTTTTCATGAATTTATTTAAAAATTCTTTATTTTCTTCACTCCATTTGACCTAGAATGGTCTAGAACCATTGTAAAATTTTGAAAATAAATTTTGCATGAAACACACTTGATTCTAATATGTAATGGTTCACTTTTGCTAATTAAACCCATTCAAATTTGTAATTTACACTAATTTGGTGTAAAAATAAAGCTTATGTTAATATTTAAAATAATTAATTTAAGAAAAATATTTAATTAAACTAAAAATTTATAATTGGCTAAATAAACACCATTTACTAGTAATAATATAATTAAAATAGGTATTTTTAAATTTATAGTGAAAAATAATTACGTTTTACTTTTACGAAAAATACGTTTTACTTTACCGAAAATCATAAAATTCACTTAAACGATTTTATTTATTTAATTATTTTTAAAACGTTACAATCTTCCCCCCATTAAGAAATTCGGTCCCCGAATTTAAATTAAAACTCCCCCCAATTACTAAAACATTCAGCAAAACACTCAAATCGTCGGGGCTCCGAAATCATCAATACATAAAACACGTTTTTAGCAAGATACAAGCGCATGAAAAACAAATACATAACTCAAAATCAAAACTCCGTCAAACATAACACAATCATCGGAGTTATGGTGAAAATAAAATATCCAAACCCAATATGAAAAACCAACATATTATACATCAAATCTATAATTTATATATAGTGCGCATCATAGTAAAACCGTCCAAATATCTGGATAAAGAAGCATGCAAGAACCCCTTTTGACAATCGCCGTGTAATGCACATGTCACGGCATAACTAGCGGACGTTTATTTTAAAAAAATAACTATACATATATATATCTTTTGTTTAACATACACGTCCCGCCTGGTTACTGAATCAAATACTAATGATTATAAAAACATAATGCTCAAACTGAAATCAATCCCAATCACATTATAAAAATATCATGTGCGTCCGGTGCGCACTGAAATCGAAACCAAATACAGATGCCACGAATACACCCAAAACAAAACTAAGTACAACAGGTGTACACCAAAAACATCTGTCAAGTGCAACAGGCGTGCACGACTCAAAATCAGGTGCATCTAATCTGCACAAAACCCCGATTTAGTGCATCTGGTGTGCACAAATCGCATCAAGTGCGCCAAGTGTGCGCAAGAATCTCAATCAGGTGCACATAGTGCACGAAAACATACACCGAATATCAAAATCGAAATCACGGTACGAAAATGCATGAAAACTAGGTCGAAGCATATGTCAAAATCATGTGTAACCATATGCACGAGATCAAATCAAAATCTCAAAATGTATTAAAACCAAATCAAGTGCACTGGGTATGTACTAAACAACAGCAATACAACTGATATATGAAACACAGATAGAATGTAATGAAGGTACACATAAGAAATACCAATCGTAGAACAAAGTCCTCAAAATACCAAAATCCGATCAACGAAAATATGAAATTCAAATCACCAAATCACAATCGTAAACACTATCGTCAATGTGCGCCTCTTTCCCCCTTTCCTCTGGTGTCGACTGCTTCGAACTTGTCTCTTCATAGGTGTGCTGACTGCGCTACCAACGGCAATACTCATATCTAAAGTCTCCCACGTAGTCGATCCCTTCACCTGATATCCGGACTACATTAAACTTTTCGATTGATTCATCAAAATCCCATAATTCCCCGAGAGCTCAACACTCAAGTACAGTTTAAAAATATCCGGTACATACCCCAGCATCGATGGTCCAGCCGCAGAATGGCAAACCCAAGCCTCACTAATTGTAAGTGCACGGCGGCGCCCCGGCCGTCAATCCGACGCCGGAATGCGGAAGCGGTGATAAACTTTAATTTTGCGGACTTTGCAAACCGGCACCACCGCGCACTAAACTCCGGATCGTAACCATTAACAAGTCTAAGCTAATTAGAATACGGGTTAGAGATGTACCGACTGATCCGAGTCCTCCGGTCTTCATCTCCACTCCGATCTCCTCACGGGATCTCGGGTCTTCGCCTCCTCGCCGGAAGGGCACCACGTCGCCTGCATCTTTTACGGGCTCCCACCTCAATACCGAGGCAACTCGGGCGCGAAGCTGGCGAATCGACGCGTCCAAGATTTGCTGTAGGAAGTGTAGTGTAGAGTGTATGTCTCACTTTTGGGGTTGGTTGCCATAGATGGAGGAATGGTGTATAGAAAATTGGTGCTTTCAATTTTCTAGCAATGGAATGAGATGAAGAATGATATACACAAAATGAATCACTCTCATTTTTCTCCTCTCAAACATGAAGCTCTCATTTTCTTCTCACTCAACCATGGAAAGAAAAAACTTCTCCTTCTTATGAAAAAACTTAATCAACTTAGAAATGGTGGAGAAAGAATAAGAAGCATGAAGGGAGGTGATCGTAGTAAAAGGAGGAGGGTGACCACATCCAAACATAATCATCATAAAACTACACATCAATCCTAATCCTTTCTTATCACAATAAAGCATGAAAAGCAAAGATGCTTATCATATCAACCCTTATGCAAATAAGTCCTCCACAAAGTGTAATTTGCAAAACTGCAAATTACCCCCTCCATCGGAAAAGTCCGGCCGGGAAAGAACAAAGAAAAACCGGCCGGAACGGAATGCAAACTGGCAACTCCAGAAAACTGGTCCCGTAATAAATTACAGGAAAACCCAATACTGTGCATACACACCCGCATCTGTATTCCGTCCGGATACAAATGCAATGAGACAAAATCTACACTGTACTAAACTAGGACCGGCTTAAGCCAAAGCCGGCTAGTTATATCCGTTCGATCCTGATCCGTGCAATACCGCACGTATCTGATCGAACCCTGCCATATAACCATACGGCCACTAGTACAAACTGTCTGATCCTGATCCGTGCAATACCGCACGTATCTGATCGGACCCTGCCATATCTCCATACGGCCTCTACAGCGTTTCGCCCGAAAGCTTGAGTAACAGAAAGTGTGGTGGACTCTAAAGACTCGTCAATACTATGGTTGTGGATTTAACCACTAGCACGTCAGAGGTATAAGCCAATACGTGACGGGCCGCCAGCTATTGACTAAAAAGGGACGTCGATGAGTGAACTCATCCTGACACCCTACTGAGCCTGTCAGTGACAATATCCGTGCAGTCCGGTCCGTTCGTCTATGAGTATCGCATGGCGGGCCTAGGGGGTTGGTGAAAGTCAGACCCCCAATAGCGGTACAAGTCGTGTCGGAGTGTAGCCCAGAACACCCTGAGATACTACTGGAATACCTACCAGTAAATCTCCTTGCCTTGGCCAAGGACTTTGTGTAATGGCTCTCCTAGACACAGCACGACCTCACCCCCAATACCGGGAGAGACGAACCCCTGAAGATACGCTCACTGCCTCCATGTGGCTCGGGACTGTACCCAACTAAAACCTGTTTGCACGACTCCTTTGAGCCGTGGTAGGGTGGTAATCAAAGTACAGTGGGAACTCACACGAGACAAATGACGATCCCCAGGTCGATGAACTAACCTGCACACATGTCACCTGGGAACTGCCATCTGACGTCTGGTATATGACCAACTAGCATGTTCCCGGCGAGTCCTGTCCGGTGTACTCATAACCCAATGAGCACCTGTATACATCTTAGGTAATCCAACTGACACCAGTGGCTTGTGAGACCGGCCACCGCCCCTCGTCGAGGTCTCGACTGTATACACTAGTCTACTAATGGAGTATCGATGCCCGGTCTCGAAACTCCCACGACTAGGGACTTTTTAAGGATATGCTTGTAGACCCCAGCTCCCACTTATATGATCGCCCTCATACTGCTGGTGGTCAAGCAAGAATCCTAGGGGCTCTATCAACGTGTAATAGCGACGTGTCATGTCACTTAAAACAGTACACGATGATAAAGGTAAACCAGATAGCATACTATCATCTCGAGTAAGACTGTCCTACCGGGATAGGTCCTCCTTCAATCATTACAATCACATACCTGTGACCTAATAATTGACTCTGAGGGCACTATCTCCAACAATCTCCCACTTGCACTCAAGGCTAATTATTGCGATGTCGCATACTCACAGCCCGTGTGATACCGAACACCCAACTCCTCTACTGGTCAGTCTCACAAAGCCTGTTTGCGAAACTCTTGCGTTCGAGGGATAGCCTCAGTGAGTGGATCCGCCTTGATGTTCCTTTCTATGTCTCTCTATATCTCAAGTTCGCGGAGAAAGCCATCTCCCGAAATGAGTAATACCTGTCTTAGAATGTCTGGATGTCTGATGGGACCTAGCTCATAAATGAACTCCAAATCCAAACTTCTTAGACTGTATCGTCAACTGAACTTAATCAGTATCCTGCGCGCCATGCCTCCCTCAGTATTGCCTTGGACCACCTGTCCAAAATACTGTCCCTCATCAGAAGGAAAAACTATAACTCTGACAACCTTCTTGTCGTCCATGTCACCTTGGAAGCCTGGAATGATAACTGTCTCCCGAATAAGGCTGTCGTTATCATATCCCTAGAACATCCACTTATGTTCTAAAACTGCTTCCGACTGTTTCTCCAGGATTGGATTAATGTCAACTTATTGCATCTAGTGCAAGAACAACATCTGGTGTGGTACTTGACATCTCACGATTGACTCAATTGCCTGAGCAAGTGATCTGCCAATCATGCACGTCCCTCTTCCCTTTAGTCTGTAAGACACCTTTGGAGAGGGTGACTCCATTACCTGCAGGTACACTACCGTGCCAGGAGTCGTCCATCCTAAATACTCTTAGAATGCTGTCAAGTACCCTGATTGGGAAACCACCTAAATCTAGATCTAAAACCATAGATCCAGTAACCAGTATGTCAGATATAAAATCCATTTCCTCTGTGGAGAAACCACTGTGTGACGACCAAAGTATAACCGATTGTAGTATAGGAGTTTCTCTTCCTATTCTGTGTATGTCATCCAGATACCATGACACCACACCCTACTACCTTCTCAACAGATCCATCCCCTATTCTGATGAAGTCAAACCCATGACTGTCACGTCAGAAATAGATGATCTATCTCCGCTATATCTGCTTTAGTCTATAAATAGACATAAGCTACCTGTCCACCAATGCTTCCGCTGCTCCCACTGAGTACGACAACCCTCTGGCAGAGTCATATAGACGTACACTTCTAAAACTAGTTTAGAACGACGCTATACTCATCTTCCAGCCTGGTCTGGCAGCCTGGAACAACAGCAATGGTAATTGTGGGTAAACAAGAACTTCCCTGTCACCGTCCTTGAGGCTACCGGAGTACCTCTCGGGTGCCTGAAGTTACCCACCTTATCTGCGGAGTGGCCAATGGAATGTCAAATCAGATTGAATCTTTAGGTTCCTTATCAAATCTTCAGTAATCGTTTGCGGTTCTGAAATCACTTCCAGTTCTACCATACTCCCACTACTGTTTTTGAAAAAATCCATTTTTAATAAAACTGTGGCGAGTTTAGAACAATATTTCTATTGATCTGCCAGATGGTAGAAAGTCAACCCTCGTCATAGCCTGGGTTAACCCACAAACAGCCATTACAGAAACGTGCCTTGAGTTATCCAGAGTCTGGTTTTAATCATAAGCCGGACAACTCCCCGTACCTTAACAATGTTAAGATACGAACTGTACTATATTCAATATAGGACCAGAGGCACTGATTTAATTGAACCAGATTCAAATCATGCAGCTATCTCCAGTGCATGTCAACTAAATGGAAGGAGGCCGATCAGCGTTACTCAACTTAGGAATGCTTCCAATTATGAGCAACCCGAAAGAGAAGCAAGTTCTCTTAATCATTACTGTTAACTGAATACCATACACAAGTATCTACATCTTCAATCTCTTTGAAGAATCCTGATACTTGCTACACCTGGTTCTCTACTCTATTCAAATACCAATAACTTCTCCAAATTCGGACCCTGTGTTTCTACGAAACACCTGTCTAAAAACTAGAGAAGTCATAAGTAAACTGAATGTAGTACGAGGACCAACCCCTCTGTCCTGATGGACCCTGGACAACATACAATACTCTGTATAAGTCCCTTGAGTCTGATAACTCATTCACTGTGTGTCGTAGTTCGAAAACTGTACTTATGGTTAAGAAGAATTACACCGCTGTTTAATGCTCCTTACCTAACCATCCACTGATATAGGTAAATGTCATAGACATAATTTCAGAAAGGTATATCTCGCTCTATGAAAATAGACGTACAGATATATCAATTTGAAATTGGTGCACAACAGCGGATATTCAAAACCAAATATTTGCCAACCGGCAAACAGCCCAGGTGATCTCCTCAAATATCACCGATTACAACGAATCCCGATACAGTGAGGATGATCACCCAATTCCCAATAACCTACTCCCACTCATCATCTGTAAAACCATACAAATGTGAGAATCAAAACTTGGTAAATACATACCCTGGAGCAAGTGATCTAATCGGGAAATCAGTTTTCTTTAAACATTACACAGTGAAACTGAAACATTGAAATGTTCCGATGGGGTATCCCGGTATTCCTAGTAATGCCTCTTCCAGATTCACGACTGTAACCGTATAGTTCTTTGCCACCTCTCCAAATCCCTTCATATGTCTTTAGTCTTTACCTTCTGCACACCCTTTTAGGCCAAATGTTTTTCTTCCTTCCCTACCGTTCGGCACCAGCCTATGGTTTGGAAGAAGACTATCCAATAAGCATAATGGGTGTACTGTCCCAATCCTAGGAACACTCGCAACACGAGAGAAGGTGAAGATAAAAGACACCTGAATGTACTTTATTCCTATTTCTCCTGGACCAGAATCCATGCCCGAACTGGAACAAGTTCCTTTCGAGTTCGTATATAACCATACGATGGATTATCCAATAAAATGGGATCTTCGTAGTGATACGGAGTGTCCTAGAGAAATACAAAGGTGATTTAGGATTGGCGAAGAAATACTTGGTTTGGTCGTGAATATCAGTCGCAGTTTACTTTGCCCTCTCACTAATCCTTTTCTTTGTCTTAATCTTAATACCTTCTGTACACCGTTTAGGCTAACTGGTTTTCTTCATTCCCTACCGGTCGGCCCCAGCCTATGGTTTGGAAGAAGACAATCCAATTTGCGTAATAGGTGTACTATCTCCTAAACCAAGGAGTACTTACAACTTGAGAGAAGGTAAAAGGGAAAAGACAACTGAATAATCCTATCCGTTTTCTCCAAAACCGGAAACCATCCTCGAATAAATTCCTTCGAGTTCGTATATAACCATACGATGGTTTTGTCCAATGGAAGTGGACGTTCGTAGTAATACGGGGTGTCCTGGAGAAAAGGGTAAAAGTAGGAGTGGCAATGAGGTCTGCAACTTTGACAATCCAAAAGCCAGTGTTTAAGAAGGTTCGGTCAACTTGGTCACTGAGTCATAGTCTAGGGTCGGGTCAATGGTCGCTGCCAGAGAGAGAGAGAAAAGAAACACTCAGCGTGCACTCTAACCTAGATCAGAATGGTTACCAATTTATCTAATCAGGAAACCTCCCACTGTACCTCAAATTCTCCTCCAAACCTGAAAGAAGAATTAGTCGGGGTCACCCGAGGAGTAAACCAACTCATCAGTGGGAATCGGGATCCAACTCTCATCGCATGATAACGTGACGGAATCCGCTTACGGTATCACACTCCAGAAGGTATGCGCATATCTGGCAAGTTTCAGTTCTTTTGAAACTCTCGATGTGATTTCTGCCCCATGCTCTTATGACCTTGACTAAGGCCAACAAATCATAAGTCACATGTCAAGTTCTACCCGTCATTGTCCAGGTTGATTTGAACCCACCCGTACAAGCCCTTGACTAAGGCCAACAAGGCTATACGACTGTCCCAAACCAACGCATCTATCTATGCAGCATATGAATACCCAATAGCTACCAAACACTGTGCCTTGACTAAGGCCAACAAACACAGCTTGAATACTATTGACTACCCATATGAAACGACGGAGGGCTACGAATGGTTTCTGGCGAAAACCTTTAACGTAGTGAACTTGATATCGTTGAAGGAACGGATAGCATTTTAGAAAATATAGTAACGAAAACCTTTACTAAAGAGGTCACTCCCGGTGAAGGGATCTCGGCTCTTTCCCCGTAGAATGAGGTGCAGGATATTCCAACTGAATACCACGATGCAAAGCAAAAGTAATCGGCTATAGTGAAGTTAATGCCCTGACGCAAACTTCTGTCCAAGGGGTCACTCCCGGTGAAGGGATCTCGGCCCTTGCCTCGTCGACTGAGGAGCAGGATATTCCAAATGAATACCACGATGCAAAACAAAAGTGAACGTCCTTGCAATAACAGCTTTTTGAAAAGTGTTCCAACAGCATCAGATTAGGTTTGTTTTTAACTTGCATTGATCCGAATCAATGCAGTCCCATCAATTGATCACACCACAAAGAACGAAAATATACTGACGTACGTATATGCCATTCGCATTCGCCACTGGGTCCCGTCATCACCCGTTAGGTTAGCTTACTAACGGCAGAGCGGGGACTGGACTAGCGCGGATGAAAAACATATACAACATCTACTAATATATATACCAATATATTATATTTCGCTCTAGGCGTGAAAAGAAATGCAACATTACAGAAATGTACAGCATCACAGAACAATACAGATATCTGGGATCCCCGGGTTTCACAGAGCCACTACTGAAACCCGACGTTCCCCTGGTCGTGTGGATAGCCTGTGTAATGAAATCCTAGACCCCTACGGGCGCGGCAAGTCACCCGCCAAAACCTGAAGCGAGGCAGCCCCCTTCAGCACCGTGAATGGACCACCCAGCACTTCACGGAATCCGGTAACTTGGGCACCCCTCCTGGGTCAACCTGTACCCCCTACGAGTGCGGCGAATAGCCCGCCAATTCCAGACTGAAGCCCCTCCGTCTCAATGCCCTGAGATGCGGGCCCGTTGCCCTCTAGAACCCGGCTATCCGTGCACCCCTCCACGGGGTAACCCTAGTACAGAAAGTAAAATATACATACACCGGGTACATCGACCGCAACCAGGTCGTGCCCCAAAAAGAATAATACAAACAGGCAGTGACGGCAGTCCACATGTCGGACGCTCGCCCCGCAATATCAAATGTACATAATACAACAAAACTGTACTAGCATTGCATCCAGGCTATCCCCACGACCGATCCGCAACATCACAGCAAATACATAGAACATCAACGTGAAAGTCACGTTCGCAAATCCGTCTAACCGGGCTATAGCAGTTAGACCGGATTTACCGATCGAGTGACATTCACGGTCGCAGATATAATGTAAATACTGTGAAAAATGTGTTTAAAAAATTTCCGATTGATCAAACAATTAACAAGTGGGCCCCAAAGAAAACTGTAGCACTCACAGAAACAATTGGCCCAACTTTAATATTCCAAAGCCCATATTTTAAGCCCAGAAGGCCTCTGTAAAAAAATGGTGAAGTGATGTGAATAGTGCGCGGCGGAAGGGCCGCACAAATGGGGTTTTCGCGGCGGTTCCGCGCTCCAACTGTGGAGTTACTTCGTCAAATTTTTACAGAACTCTTATATTTTCCAGTACATCAATATTTTACAACCTGAAAAATTTTTCGAGACCAAAAATTTTCAACAGAAACTGATGCGAACTAAAATGCAGTTTTGGAACTTTTTGATCGATCGGAAATGCAAACACATTACACAAAGCTAGACTAAGTTAATGGCGAGGCTCTGATACCACTGTAAGTGCACGGCGGCGCCCCGGCCGTCAATCCGACGCCGGAATGCGGAAGCGGTGATAAACTTTAATTTTGCGGACTTTGCAAACCGGCACCACCGCGCACTAAACTCCGGATCGTAACCATTAACAAGTCTAAGCTAATTAGAATACGGGTTAGAGATGTACCGACTGATCCGAGTCCTCCGGTCTTCATCTCCACTCCGATCTCCTCACGGGATCTCGGGTCTTCGCCTCCTCGCCGGAAGGGCACCACGTCGCCTGCATCTTTTACGGGCTCCCACCTCAATACCGAGGCAACTCGGGCGCGAAGCTGGCGAATCGACGCGTCCAAGATTTGCTGTAGGAAGTGTAGTGTAGAGTGTATGTCTCACTTTTGGGGTTGGTTGCCATAAATGGAGGAATGGTGTATAGAAAATTGGTGCTTTCAATTTTCTAGCAATGGAATGAGATGAAGAATGATATACACAAAATGAATCACTCTCATTTTTCTCCTCTCAAACATGAAGCTCTCATTTTCTTCTCACTCAACCATGGAAAGAAAAAACTTCTCCTTCTTATGAAAAAACTTAATCAACTTAGAAATGGTGGAGAAAGAATAAGAAGCATGAAGGGAGGTGATCGTAGTAAAAGGAGGAGGGTGACCACATCCAAACATAATCATCATAAAACTACACATCAATCCTAATCCTTTCTTATCACAATAAAGCATGAAAATCAAAGATGCTTATCATATCAACCCTTATGCAAATAAGTCCTCCACAAAGTGTAATTTGCAAAACTGCAAATTACCCCCTCCATCGGAAAAGTCCGGCCGGGAAAGAACAAAGAAAAACCGGCCGGAACGGAATGCAAACTGGCAACTCCAGAAAACTGGTCCCGTAATAAATTACAGGAAAACCCAATACTGTGCATACACACCCGCATCTGTATTCCGTCCGGATACAAATGCAATGAGACAAAATCTACACTGTACTAAACTAGGACCGGCTTAAGCCAAAGCCGGCTAGTTATATCCGTTCGATCCTGATCCGTGCAATACCGCACGTATCTGATCGAACCCTGCCATATAACCATACGGCCACTAGTACAAACTGTCCGATCCTGATCCGTGCAATACCGCACGTATCTGATCGGACCCTGCCATATCTCCATACGGCCTCTACAGCGTTTCGTCCGAAAGCTTGAGTAACAGAAAGTGTGGTGGACTCTAAAGACTCGTCAATACTATGGTTGTGGATTTAACCACTAGCACGTCAGAGGTATAAGCCAATACGTGACGGGCCACCAGCTATTGACTAAAAAGGGACGTCGATGAGTGAACTCATCCTGACACCCTACTGAGCCTGTCAGTGACAATATCCGTGCAGTCCGGTCCGTTCGTCTATGAGTATCGCATGGCGGGCCTAGGGGGTTGGTGAAAGTCAGACCCCCAATAGCGGTACAAGTCGTGTCGGAGTGTAGCCCAGAACACCCTGAGATACTACTGGAATACCTACCAGTAAATCTCCTTGCCTTGGCCAAGGACTTTGTGTAATGGCTCTCCTAGACACAGCACGACCTCACCCCCAATACCGGGAGAGACGAACCCCTGAAGATACGCTCACTGCCTCCATGTGGCTCGGGACTGTACCCAACTAAAACCTGTTTGCACGACTCCTTTGAGCCGTGGTAGGGTGGTAATCAAAGTACAGTGGGAACTCACACGAGACAAATGACGATCCCCAGGTCGATGAACTAACCTGCACACATGTCACCTGGGAACTGCCATCTGACGTCTGGTATATGACCAACTAGCATGTTCCCGGCGAGTCCTGTCCGGTGTACTCATAACCCAATGAGCACCTGTATACATCTTAGGTAATCCAACTGACACCAGTGGCTTGTGAGACCGGCCACCGCCCCTCGTCGAGGTCTCGACTGTATACACTAGTCTACTAATGGAGTATCGATGCCCGGTCTCGAAACTCCCACGACTAGGGACTTTTTAAGGATATGCTTGTAGACCCCAGCTCCCACTTATATGATCGCCCTCATACTGCTGGTGGTCAAGCAAGAATCCTAGGGGCTCTATCAACGTGTAATAGCGACGTGTCATGTCACTTAAAACAGTACACGATGATAAAGGTAAACCAGATAGCATACTATCATCTCGAGTAAGACTGTCCTACCGGGATAGGTCCTCCCTCAATCATTACAATCACATACCTGTGACCTAATAATTGACTCTGAGGGCACTATCTCCAACACTAATGGCACCGCGGAACTGCCGTAAACCCTAAGGTTCAAGGGCGTTCTCGTGGTCATTATGTCGAGTTAGGGTTTCATTCTTCTGGAGGGTCCATAGAAATACCTGCATGTTCTTACGAATACCTTAAACTTGGGAAAATGGGTTTCTCACAATCGTTCGAATCCTTTAACTTCGTCTGGACGGCATGTGAATACCCTTCTCCCGCACACTAAACAATGCTTCAATCCTCAAGAATAACCGATACTCTAATGGTTATCGCATTAGAGCCGCAGCTCCTTCTGCCCATGCGCCCGTGGTAACAGAAACCACCCTCCGATATCGACGAAGATAGATCAAAGGAACGAATGAAATGCGGAGCAAACAAATGTACATCCTAAGGCTACTTAAGAAGAGTAGCGTATCGTAAGTATGCCGCGGATCATACCTGTTCAGTTGATAAAACTGCACATTTGTTATTACATTTTTCCTACCATTTTCGTATCAAAAAGGACTTTATTATAATATATCATACATATGAGGGTTTATGTGCAAAAACACTATTTTCCACGTGTTAATATATTTTAATTAGCATTTGGTAGGAAAATGTATGCAAATAAATTCATTGACCAAATCCTAGTAGAACAAAGTCTACTAAATATTATTTAAGTTGTGCAGAATTTTTTCCAAGTGTGCAGAATTTTTCAAAGACTAGAATTAAGCAAATCAAGTTGTTGAAGAAGACTTGCCTAATTAAGAATCAAAACTTGGGGACCAAGTCTGGCAGCAACCACGAGAAGATTTCCAAATTCTGAAGATTCCTAGGATCTCCAAATGTCATAGAGAGCCAGCCCCTAAAAATTGATCAACGGCTGAGATAAGAAGGCCGCGGATCCGCGGCATTAGCTCCTTGATGCCGCGGATCCGCGGCGGTTAAGAAGAGATGGAGGCTGAGAATTTTTGGGGAAAATCTTTTCTACATTTTACCTAATATGGAAGCAAATGATTCTGGCTTTGCACTATAAAAAGGCACCGAGAGCTTCTTGGAAAATTTATCAAAGCCAACGCGATCACGAAGCCCCAGACGCTCACGCATCTAGGCTGATCATCAACTGTTCGTCTACCTCCTTAGGAAAGATCGAGAAGCAAATCAAGTTTATTTGTAATCATTTTCTATGGAATAAAGTGTAGATTGTTCAAGTGATTAATAAAGGTAGTTATTTTATTTAATTCTTTTGCATTTTACATTATGTTTTCCCTCTCTGTCTTTCCATCTTCTTTTCCAAACATGCGCGAGTAATTCTCCGCTTGTTAGGGTTCGTAGGATTACGGTAGGCTAATGAACGATGAAAATTCCTAAACCCTTTTTAAGTCCTATAAAGTTTATGAACTTTATTAAAAGAATTATTAATATCCTAATCAGGCGCGCTAACAATTCTTTGTTAGTCCCGACCGCGATTAGAGTTTTGATTAATAATTGTTTTGATAAAGGCTAGATTTGAACGGGGTTCCATGTCGATATAAGGGTTAAGAGTGGGATTCCTTTTCCTTCCAGAAACCCTAATCTACACGCATCACCGTCGTTCTAGTTTTAAATCTATTAAAGGATAAAAAGTGTAACTTTTAATTAATCGTTCATAACTACTAAATCCTAACGAACCCTACAAGCCCCCTTATTATATTAACTACATTCCTAAAATAATCTAGATCTATATTTTTGCATTAGTGCTTAACGTAGATCTAGAAACCTTTCTAGAAAATTCTTTATCCCTCTTCTCTTTTTCAAAACATCTAAAGTAAGAGTAAAAGATTCACGTTTCCCAGAGGACGACCCGTACTCATCTCGGTCTAGCTACACGCGACACCGTTATTGATTGCGATTACTTTAACTACAAAACACTTTTTCGAACCAATCAATTGGCGCCGCTGCCGGGGATACGTGCGTAATTTTTTATTCTTACTATTTGTGTTGAATTCTTAGACGATTCATATCATTATTAAAACAAAACTGCAAATTGCATATTTAACGATTTGTGGGTGAATTTTTGCAAGGATATCTGGAGTCACAAAATTGAGGAAAACAGAAGACAGAGACATTCTTAGAGATCCAGAGGAGCAAAGGAGGCCACAGGAAAATTTTCATCGACTGTTCTCTCCACCTCGTGGAGGAACCGCGGCACAAAGTGGAATCTGCGACGAAATCGCGGCAGGATATGGGGATCTCGGGCTAAAAAACTCTCTGGTATCTTTCTTAACTTCTTCTCTCTCCTCTCAAATCCAATAAAATCTATTTTCTGCAGGATTCTTTGCAAAATAGCGCCGCTCGAAAATCTTTTTGCAAAAGTTTTGTGATTGGTTTTGTTTTGCATATTTTAATACGGACTTTAAGGGGCAAAGACCAAATCAAGATTAGGTGGGGATTTCACCACCCTTCCTAATCCCCACAAATCACAAACCGAGCATCTAGATCAACCCTTCATTAATTTAAAAAATATCTAGACCAGACTCTAAAGACTGTCGCGCTCAATAAGGACAGAGGAAGGTCGTGGGTAATCTATCGTTTATCCGCACTACTTTTGTAGTGCCTAGGCAAGTATGACAAAAGGCTAGTGGTTTTTAATTAGGCCCACTACTGCGGTTCCTTCCCACTTACCTGACACTTACCTGGCTACAAGGGTAGTACGGAGGCGGTAGAGGATTTATCCTGCAGCTTGTCCTTTGGAAGTCTAGGAGCGGTCTAGGACTGGACCTAGGTGACCATAGTTCTAGGGTTGCTTGTGCATCTTAGGGTGATTTGTCTTGAGTCCCACATTTTTCAAAACAAGCCAATTTTAAATCACACACACGATGCCACTTGCACTAAACCCGCTTAGTGTATGGTCGGCTGGACACGGGATCCTAGTGCCCGTCTTGTCCGCGTTCCTTCTATCGACTCCGAAGTCGGTACTTCTTCATCTTCTTTTCCCCCACCACACACCACGACCGAGATGGACGGCACTCCATCAGAATATAACACCACGCTGCCACCGCCCGTAGGTGCGCAGAATCCACCGCGCATCTCTCTCCAAGAGAGATGCTATCCTATCCGTGGTCCTCTTCCCACTTGTCTATCTCTTCCACCACCTAACGTGGATAATTTCGAAATTAAACCGCACTACATCAATCTGCTGCCCAAATTTCACGGGCTTGAGTCGGAAGACGCATACGTTTTCATCACCAAATTCGAAAACGTATGCGCAATGATGGGTACTTCACAATTGACTTTAGATGCTATGCGCTTACGTCTTTTCCCATTCACACTGTGCGACTTGGCAGAAAAATGGTTTTATAATACTGCCGCACACTCTATCACTAATTGGGATGAATTTGTCATAGCATTTCTTAAGAAGTTTTACCCAAACCATAAGACTGTCCATATTAGGAGCGAGATCAACCTGTTCACCCAGCTTCCCAATGAACCATTTTGGAAGTGCTTTGAACGTTTCAAAGATCTGCTTGTCCAATGCCCCCATCACGGAATACAAAGATGGGATTTATGTCGGATTATATATGAGGGAATTAATCCAGCGACAAAGCAGATGCTTGAAACAATGTGTCAGTGCAATTTCATGTCTAAAGATGACGGTGAAGCTTGGAAATATCTGGAAGACCTTGCTGAAGACACGTTGCAGTGGGAAAGCGTAAGACTACCTTCAACTAAGGGAGGTATTCACCAGCTCGATGTTTCTATCGTAGTAAAAGCCGAAATGGCAGCGATACAGAAGAAACTCGACGCTATTGAGAAAAAATTCTCATCATTCTCCCTAAATCAGGTCACGCTTCCTAAGACCGTCTGTGGTTGCTGTTCGGATCCTTCACACTTAACGGAAGAATGTCCTATGAATGCATCGTTTCAAGCTAATGCTGCTATTCAGCAGCGACCTAGAAACGACCCTTATTCTTCCATGTACAATCAAGGATGGAGGAATCATCCTAACTTTGCTTGGAACCAAAACCAACAAAATAATTATCAAAGACCTCCTCCACAGCAACCATAACCACAGAATCAGCCCCCCTTTCAGTCACAGAATTTCCAAAATCCGGCCAACATTTCTACACCATAAGTGGCCGGTACTGACAACTCACTTGCATAAACTTTGGATATGTTCATGAAACAATCCATGCAATTTTCGGCTGAGATGAGGTCTTCTATTGATACCATAACGAAAAACTCCGCCTCCCATGGTGAGAGTATTAAATCATTAGAAAAGCAAATCGCACAGTTAAACGCCGCAATGAGTGCGAGAGAGAAAGGGAAGCTCCCATCTCAACCCCTACCGAATCCTGGCCATTCACAAAATCATAATGTGAATGCCGTTACTACGTTGAGATCGGGGAGAGTGCTGAATAACCGAGTGGGTGAGCAATTTGATGTTAGTGACACATTTGATACCCCGGCTTCTTCTTCTTCATCCCCTAATTCGTCTAGTCTCCCACCTTCATCCGAGCCTATTCTCCGTTTTCCCCAATGCTCGAACATTTCGCCGAATCTATCTAAGTCGATTCCCACTCCAATTTTGGGATCGAATCCGTCCCCACAGTCTTCTCCACAAACGTTGGACCCAAAACTTATTGATCGCGCTCCATTTCCAAACAGATTAAGGGCCAACAGACCTAACCCGCAAATGGAGAAGATTGTGGAAATGTTTAAGCAAGTTAGCGTGAATATTCCTCTCCTAGATGCTATTCAACAAGTCTCATCTTATGCTAGAATCCTTAAAGACTTGTGCACTAGGAAGGGAAAAACTCAAGTGCCTAAGAAGGTTTTCATGACGAGTAATGTTAGCACTGCTTTTACCCAACAAATACCAAAGAAACGTAAGGACCCACGCTGTCCTACAATCTCTATTTCTATTGGGGGTAAAAATATTAATCGTGCTTTACTCGATCTAGGCGCTAGCGTCAACTTGCTTCCCTATTCAGTATACGAGCAGTTAGGAATTGGAGAGTTAAAACCCGCCCATTGTACTCTCCAGATGGCAGACCGATCTATCACCAAACGTCGGGGCGAACTAGAGAATGTGTTAATTAAAGTCGGGGAATTCATATTTCCCGTGGACTTTAATGTTTTAGATACACAATCTGTGGCAAACCTACGCAATCAGATCCCGGTGATACTTGGTCGACCCTTCCTAGCAACTTCTAACGCTGTAATTAATTGTCGTAACGGTTCTATGAACTTATCCTTCGGGAAAATGACAATTGAGCTTAATATTTACAAGCTAGGAAGTCAGCCATCAGAACCTTCTGCTCATTTGCTGGATGTTTGTTCCATCCACGAGATAGCTTCCGGAAGCTGCATGGATGAGGAACTTTGCTTTGATGTTCTCGACAACACTAACGAGACATCGTTTGATCTTGCATCACTTCACAGTGAGGATATGTTCAATGAGTCCGACCTTGAGATTGAACCCGTTGACTCGTTGCAAAAGTCAGCAGCACTTTCCGAGTCAATATCTTATGCATGTTTTGAACCTCTTAAGGAGTCCGAATATTATGCCGTTACCCCACTTTCTATTGTCTCTCCGCCAATTCTTGATCTCAAACCGCTACCTTCTCATCTTAAATATGCATATTTAGGAGAGAATGAGACTTTGCCAGTGATTATTTCCGCTTCTCTAGCCTTAGAGCAAGAGAATGCACTTTTGGCAGTGTTGAGATCGAATCGGCAAGTATTTGGTTGGATGATGGCCGACATCAAAGGGATTAGTCCCTTAATTGTTGAACATAGCATACATCTGATGGATGAAGCCAAACCAACCTGAGACCCACAAAGATGGTTAAATCCCGTTATGAAGGAGGAGGTAAAGAAAGAAATCGTCAAGTGCCCTGATAGTGGAATAATTTACCCCATATCTGATAGCCAATGGGTAAGTCCAATTCATGTGGTCCCAAAAAAGTCTGGCATCACAGTCATCACTAATGAGGCTAATGAGTTAATCCAAACACGCACCCAAACTGGGTGGCGCGTATGTATTGATTACAGGAAACTCAATGCCGCGACGAGAAAAGATCACTTCCCTCTATCTTTCATTGACCAGATGTTAGAACAATTAGCGGGACATGAATACTACTGTTTCTTGGACGGATACTCTGGCTATAACCAGGTCCCCATCGCCGAAAAGGATCAAGATAAAACCACTTTTACTTCTCCTTTCGGAACTTTTGCTTATAGACGCATGCCTTTTGGGTTATGCAATGCTCCCGCTACCTTTCAGCGGTGCATGATGGGGATATTTTCAGATATGGTGGAAAATTTTCTAGAAATTTTTATGGACGATTTCTTCATTTTTGGGGACTTCTTTGAGGACTGCCTTTGTAATCTTGACGCGGTTCTTACTCATTGTAAGGATAAGAACATGACTTTGAATTGGGAAAAATACCATTTTATGATCCAAGAAGGTATTGTATTTGGACATATAATTTCACGAAAAGGTATTGAGGTTGACAGAGCTAAAATAGATGTCATTCAAAACCTCCCTCGTCCCAACTGCGTCAAAGATATACGATCCTTCCTTGGCCATGCAGGATTTTATAGAAGATTTATTAAGGACTTTAGCAAAATTGCTAGACCCTTAAACTTTCTATTGGCCAAGGACACCACATTTCACTTCGATTCGGATTGTGAGGCTGCTTTTGACTCGCTTAAAGAATCACTCACTACAGCCCCCGTTCTATCATCTCCGGATTGGAACCACCCGTTCGAGCTTATGTGTGACGCATCAGATTTTGCTATTGGTGTTGTATTAGGACAGCATATTGATAAGATGCCACATGTAATTTACTATGCAAGTAGGACCTTGAATGATGCACAAATAAATTACACAACTACCGAGAAAGAACTCTTGGCAGTTGTATTTTCATTAGAGAAAATCAGGCCCTACTTGATTGGCTCGCCTATTGTGGTTTACACAGATCACTCCGCCCTACGACATCTTTTATCGAAGAAGGATGCGAAGGCCAGGCTAATACGTTGGATCCTATTGTTACAAGAATTTGATCATGTCATCAAAGACAAGAGTGGATGTGAAAACGTTGTAGCCGACCATCTTTCACGCATCACTTCTTCACCAACTGTGACCGTGCCGATAAATGACTCATTTCCCGATGAACAGCTCTTGAATGTATCCTACGAACCTTGGTTTGTGGATATCGTGAATTATCTTGCGACGGGACTTATACCTAGCGATTGGTCGAAACAAGACAAACTTCGATTTCTATCCCAAGTCAAATATTTTTACTGGGATGAACCATATCTATTCAAGTATTGTTCCGATCAAATCATTCGTAGGTGTGTCCCTAACGATGAATTCAAGAGCGTGTTATCATTTTGTCATGACCAGGCATGCGGCGGTCATTTTGGACCTCGAAAAACGGCGGAGAAAGTTTTGCAATGTGGCTTTTATTGGCCAACATTATTTAAAGATGCATTTGAACATTGCAAAACTTTTCCGCGATGTCAGCATTTGGGTCGGATTTCACGAAGGAACGAGATGCCGCTCCAACCTATATTGGTTGTGGAAATATTTGATGTTTGGGGTATTGATTTTATGGGCCCTTTTCCCAACTCCTTTGGGAATCTATATATCTTGTTAGTGGTTGATTATGTCTCGAAGTGGGTGGAAGCTATACCGTGTCGTACTAATGACAACAAAGTTATCATTAAGTTCCTTAAAGAAAATATCTTTTCGCGATTCGGATACCCTCGCGCTATAATTAGCGACAACGGGACACATTTCTGCAATCGGTCTTTCGAGGCCTTGATGCGGAAATATTCAATCACTCACAAGCTTTCTACGCCCTATCATCCCCAAACGAGCGGGCAGGCTGAGATCTCAAATAGGCAGATCAAACAGATATTGGAGAAGACGGTTTCCAAAAACCGTAAGGATTGGTCAACCAAATTGACGGATGCTCTTTGGGCATTCCGCACCGCTTATAAGACCAATCTTGGTATGTCTCCATACCGCCTTGTGTTTGGGAAGGCATGCCACCTCCCTGTCGAGATTGAACATAAGGCAATGTGAGCTATTACAGAGCTTAATTTTGATCTTGATCATGCAGGCAGCTATCGGAAGCTGCAGTTGAATGAGCTAAGCGAACTCCGCGATGAAGCTTACGATAATGTCGTGATAGTAAAGAACAAGACCAAAGTATTCTACGATAAAAATCTTTTTAGATAAACCTTCACATCGGGGCAACAAGTCCTTCTTTACGATTCACGTCTCTATCTTCATCCGGGAAAGCTTAAATCTTGTTGGAAAGGACCTTTTGTGGTGCGGTTTGTACACCCGCACGGGGCAGTTGAAGTCGAAAATTTGAAAACCGGTTCAATTTTTAAAGTAATGGGCATATATTAAAACCATATTTTTCTGCTGACCCCGCGGAGGAGCTCCTGTTTTTACAGGAGCCGCTTTATCAAAACTAAATTTCCTCCGCCTCACCTCCATGTTTTTGAAGTTGTTTTCTTATTTTAAGAATGGAGGTGAGTAAAAATGGATTTGATTGAATATCTGTGCGTGTCAAACAATAAGTTTGGGGGAATTTTTCATTTAACTATTATTTTACCCCTTGTATGTCTCCCTTAGTATACAGGTCTAGGTTCTCAAAAGGCTACATCAGTGAGGACACTGCTGAAAACAGGTTTGGGGGGAGGTTTGTATTCATTGAATTATCTTTGACACTGGGCATTAAAATTTTTTTTTATAACAAAAGAGTATAAAGTGAAAAATTACATCCAGAAGATAGGAATAGTTTAAGAAAACCAAGAAAATTAGAAGTTTTCTTAAACGAACTAGTAATAAGTAGTTATGAGCTGTTGTCCCAAGGGTTTGTAAGATGAAAGAAGTCACTAATCTGAGAATAAAACTAAGTCTGAAAAATAATTTCTATTCTGAAAGCCAAACATTTGAATGTTGATACCCTACTATATGCACTTACACACGTCTTGAAACTCGGGATAGTAGAGGATACCTTGAAATGCTCTTGTCTAAAATGCCAAAGTATGAAGGAAATGAAAAAAAAAATGAAGAAAATCTAAAAATGGTGAAAGAAAAAAAATGAACACTGGTTTTGTATCGCTAAGGCAGCAATAAAAAAATATAGCGAGGGTGCCTCTTCACCTAGTGCCTTAAGGCCAACTGGTCTGGGAGTCACTGCTAAGCCTTAGGTGGTGCAAGACGAGGAAAATATTATCACCTAATCAGCAAGCAAATGAGTAATCGGTCGGTTAGTACCTCAAGAAGTATTAACGATCGCATGAAAAGGTGTTAGCAAATCTAAGTATTCATCAAAATTAAAAAGTACTAAGGTAGATGGACAAGAGTATGATAGCTTGAATTGAATTCTCCGAGTGTAGGGATGTCCATTTCACATACGTAGGGGGTATATGATCAATGTTTGGATGAAAGGTAGGAACGAAGAATAAAGACCATGTTTTATTGAGGGATAATGTGATTTCTAACATCTTTTCATGACTATTAAGATAGGGCTCATAACAACTGAAAAACTAGTGTAGTTGGAAACTCTTATTTTCGAAGACTTTCTTTTATGGTACGTATCTTTATATGTAAATTTCACCATCTCTCTTTTGTTATTGGATTTTGTGGGTGCAATCCGCTGAAAACCCTCAGGAGACAACACTCCTCCTACTAGGAACACCTAGAGGTTTAACGGGTTGTTGCACGTGTTCAGTGCAATCGTGTCTGCCTACGAAAGTGTGCTTAGTTTTCTCCTTTCTTTTTCTCCTCTTGAATAAACTAGTTTACTCGGGACGATCAAAGATAAGTTTGGGGGTATTTGTTCAGTTAATAAAACTGCACATTTGTTATTACATTTTTCCTACCATTTTCATATCAAAAAGGACTTTATTATAATATATCATACATATGAAGGTTTATGTGTAAAAACACTATTTTCCATGTGTTAATATATTTTAATTAGCATTTGGTAGGAAAATGTATGCAAAGAAATTCATTGACCAAATCCAAGTAGAACAAAGTCTACTAAATATTATTTGAGTTGTTGTGCAGAATTTTTTCCAAGTGTGCAGAATTTTTCAAAGACTAGAATCAAGCAAATCAAGTTGTTGAAGAAGACTTGCCTAATTAAGAATCAAAATTTGGGGACCAAGTCTGGTAGCAAGCACGAGAAGATTTCCAAATTCTGAAGATTCCTAGGATCTCCAAATATCAAAGAGAGCCAGCACCTAAAAATTGATCAACGGCTGAGATAAGAAGGCCGCGGATCCGCGGCATTAGCTCCTTGATGCCGCGGATCCGCGGCGATTAAGAAGAGATGGAGGCTGAACATTTTTAGGGAAAATCGTTTCTACATTTTACCTAATATGGACGCAAATGATTCTGGCTTTGCCCTATAAAAAGGCACCGAGAGCCTCTTGGAAAATTTATCAAAGCCGACGCGATCACAAAGCCCCAGACGCTCACGCATTCAGGCTGATCATCAACTGTTCTTCTACCTACTTAGGAAAGATCGAGAGGAAAATCAAGTTTGTTTGTAATCATTTTCTACGGAATAAAGTGTAGATTGTTCAAGTGATTAATAAAGGTAGTTATTTTATTTAATTCTTTTGCATTTTACATAATGTTTTCCCTTTCTGTCTTTCCATCTTCTTTTCCCAACATGCGCGAGTAATTCTCCGCTTGTTAGGGTTTGTAGGATTAGGGTAGGCTAATGAACGATGAAAATCCCTAAACCCTTTTTAAGTCCTATAAAGTTTATGAACTTTATTAAAAGAATTATTAACATCCTAATCGGGCGCGCTAACAATTCTTTGTTAGTCCCGACCACGGTTAGAGTTTAGATTAATAATTGTTTTGGTAAAGGCTAGATTTGAACGGGGTTCCGTGTCGATATAATGGTTAAGAGTGGGATTCCTTTTCCCTCCAGAAACCCTAATCTACACGCATCACCGTTGTTCTAGTTTTAAATCTATTAAAGGATAAAAAGTGTAACTTTTAATTAATCGTTCATAACTACTAAATCCTAACGAACCCTACAAGCCCCCTTATTATATTAACTACATCCCTAAAATAATCTAGATCTATATTTTTGCATTAGTGCTTAACGTAGATCTAGAAACCATTCTACAAAATTCTTTATCCCTCTTCTCCTTTTCAACACATCTAAAGTAAGAGTAAAAGATTCACGTTTCCTAGAGGACGACTAGTACTCATCTCGGTCTAGCTACACGCGACACCGTTATTGATTGCGGTTACTTTAACTACAAAACACTTTTTTGAACCAATCAATACCCACGGTACGTCACTCTACCTAAGTCGCCTACTCCATCAACCAAGGGTCACCCTAGATATATACAAAGGTTAAACCTAGCGCTCTGATACCAACTTTGTCACGACCCGAAAGTACGGAACGTGACTGGCACTTAGATTACGAAGCGTCTAGAGGCGCAACGCAATCTAAGTAAGCCGAAGCTCAGAAATCTAAACCATAAAAGAAGAAGAAGTAAAGGAAAACATGAAGAAAATAAGTTTAAACATAACATCCAATTTCTCAAAAATTTCGGCAGAGTCTCCTTTGTAAAAAACTGGCCCCAAACGGGTACAAACAAGAATGAATACATATAAACAATAAAAAGCATCCCCAACGAGAGCTAGCTCTATGCCAAAAGGCGGAAACAACCACACCAATGCATAAAAGTATATAACGCCAAAGGGCGAGGCTCAAAACTCAAAAGAAAACAAAAGCACCAGATATCATAATAATAAAAGCGCGACTCTAAGGTCGAAATAAATAACTATCAACTAATACAAGTTTGGTTGATGGAGCTTTCTAAATACAAATGAAATAATAAAAGTACAATGGCGGTCCAGATACAAATGAACCAACCTACCGTGCAAATCACCCTGAATGGATAGATGTGCAAGCAAGCTGCCAGGGAAACCTGTACATCGAACCTGTAATAAAATTTGGCACAACGGGGGTGAGTTGCCAACTCGTGAGTAGAAGATATCTGCGAAAAGAAATCGAAATGCACGACGCTATCCTAGGTCATAATAATATAATAATATACTACTAGTTATCAAGTAAAGGCAGGATAATAAGCTACGTTTAAGTGCAAATGCTCCGTGCTCGTGTCAGTGCCTCATATAGTACTAAGCCATGTGAATGAGTATGCATGCACCATGAATGTAAAATAACCAATCCTGAAATCTAGATATATCTGTATAAGAAATATTTAGCTTTTATCATAGTAAAATTTGTATAGAATCTGAAATATCAACGATGAAATCCATGGAAATCCGTGTCAAGCATCGACACAAAACATGTAAATCTCAAGTCTCAATACCTCATAATCTCAATGTCTCATAGTCTCAATATCTCGGGCTCCGTCAGTCCAGATCGGCCCATATCATCAAATCTCACGACAACGGTCGGTATCCTCCGGATATCCGCCGTGCCAGACATCACCGGTAGGTAGTCTTCCCCTGCCAGGCTCATCGTCTACAACTCGATCTTCTTGCCCCGGGGTATCATACCGGGCCCACCATGTACCCGAGACGGTTCATCCACTCTTCGAATCGGGTCTCGAAATCCAACAGAAAACATGAAATCTCATGGTGGACGACACATACATCACGAGAAAACCGCATCTTATGTTTTAAAAAGAGAGGAGGAGAGAGAGAGAATTTTTTATATATTGTTGCGGTTTTCCCCAAAAATCCAGATAGCAGTTGGTCTTATACCTAACGTCAGATAGCAGTTGTTCTTATACCCGGGAACATGCTAGTTGGTCTTATACCTGACGTCAGATAGCAGTTCCTTGGTGACATGTGTACAGGTTAGTTCATCGACCTAAGGATCGTCATTTGTCTCGTGTGGGTTCCCACTGTACTTTGATTACTACCCTACCACGCTCAAAGGAGACGTGCAAACAGGTTTTAGTTGGGTACAGTCCCGAGCCACATGGAGGCAGTGAGCGGATCTTCGGGGGTTCGTCTCTCCCGGTATTGGGGGTGAGGTCGCGCTGTGTCTAGGAGAGCCAGAACATGAAAAGTCCTTGGCTAAGGCAGGAGATTTACTGGTAGGTATTCCAGTAGTATCTCAGGGTGTTCTGGGTTGATCTCTGACACGACTTGTACCGCTTTTGGGGGTCTGACTTTTACCAACCCCCTAGGCCCGCCATGCGATGCTCATAGACGAACGGACCGGACTGTACGGATATTGTCACTGACAGGCTCAGTAGGGTGTCAGGATGAGTTCGCTCATCGACGTCCCTTTTGGTCAATACTTGGTAGCCCGTCACGTATTGGCTTATACCTCTGACGTGCTAGTGGTTAAATCCACAAGCAAGGTGTTGACGAGTCTTTAGAGTCCCCCACATTCAGTTGCTCAAGTTTTCGGGCGAAAAGCTGTAGAGGCCGTATGGAGATATGGCAGGGTTCGATCAGATACGTACGGTATAGCACGGATCCGGATCGAACGGATATTACTAGCCGGCTTTGGTTTAAGCCGGATCCTAGTATAGTACAGTGTAGATTTTGTCTCATTGCTTTTGTATTCGGTCGGAATACAGATGCGGGTGTGTAAACACAGTATCGGGGTTTTCCTGTAATTTATTACGGGACCAGTTTTCTGGAGTTGCCAGTTTGCTTTCCGTTTCGGCCATATTTCTTTGCATCTCTCATTGGCCTAAAATTGGTGGAGGAGGGCTTATTTGCATTTGTGCAAATAAGCATTTGTGGAGGGTGTTCTTTGCATTTTCTTGTGTCATGATGGTTGCACCATCATTTGACTTGCTCACTTCATGATGGTGCATCATTGCATGACTTTTGGTTGTTATGATGATAGTTGGAGTGTGAGGTTGGTTTTGTGATCATTGTTGATTATCACCATTCTCTTGCATTATTCTTATGGCTTGTCTCTTGGGATTATTACACACTCACTCCCTCTCTCATTCTCTCCTCTCCCTCCACCATTTGTGGCCGGCCAAGCTTGGAAGGGGGGCTGTCCCATTTTTGGAGAGAGGATTTGGTATCTCATTTTCTTGGAAAAATGATATAGCCATCATAAATGTTCACTTCATCTGATACCTCCACCATAGGGCAATTCCATAAACCCTAAATGAGACACAAGTTCCACACTACATTCTACAGCAAATCTTGGGCACGTCGACTCGCCAGCTTCGTGTCCAAGTTGCCTCGGTATAGAGGTGGGAGCCCGTAAAAGAAGCCGGCGACGTGGTGCCCTTCCGGCGACGAGGTGGAGACCGGACATTCCGCAGGAGATCGGGACGACGACGAGAAGACCGGAGGACACGGATCGCTCGGTATATCTCTCTTCCCATCTTGTAGTTAGCTAGGACTAGTTTAATGGCCCGATCCGGATTATAGTGCGCGGTGGTGCCGGTTCGAAAAATTAAAGTAAATCACCGCTTCCGCATTTTGGCCTCGGGATGGAGGCCGGGGTGCCGCCGTGCACTTACAGTGGTATCAGAGCCTCGCCATTAAGCTAGTCTAGCTTTGTCTAATGTGTTTTTCACTTCCGATCGAACAAATGTTCCGAAAACCCAATAACACATGCATCAGTTTTCTGTCGTTTTTTTTCTGGCTCGAATTTTTTTTCAGGATGTTGAAAAGTGATGTACTGGAAGTTCTAAGCATTCTGTAGAAATTCGATGCAGTAACTCGACAATGGGAGCGCGAAACCGCGGCCAAACCCCCCTTTGGGTCGCGGTTCCGCCGCACTATGATGTCCTTGCAGTATCAAATTTCTGCAGTTGCTTTCTGGGTTAAAAATAGGGTTTTTGGAATGTTAATTTTTGGGCCCAGATTTCTTCATGTGCTACAGTAGTACTTGGGGGCCCACTTAGTAAATTTTGATCGATCGGATATTTTAAACACATTAGTTCACAGTATTTACATTATATTTGCGACCGTGAATATCACTTGATCGGTAAATCCTGTCTAACTGCTATAGCCCGGTTAGACGGATTTGCGAGCGTGACATTCACGTTGATGTTATGTGATTTTGCTATGATCTTGCGGATCGGTCGTGGGGGATTGCCTGGATGAATGCTAGTACAGTTTTTGTTGTATTATGTACATTTGGTATTGCGGGGCGAGCATCTGACATGTGGACTGCCATCACTGCCTATTTGTATTATTCTTTTAGGGCACGACCAGGTTGCGGTCGATGTACCCGTTGTATGTATATTTTACTTTCTGTACTAGGATTGCCCCGTGGAGGGGTGCACGGATAGCCGGGTTCTAGAGGGCAATGAGCCTGCATCTCATGGCATTGAGACGGAAGGGGCTTCACTCTAGAATTGGCGGGCTATTCGCCGCACTCGTAGGGGGTACAGGTTGACCCAGGAGGGGTGCCCAAGTTACCGGATTCCGTGAAGTGCTGGGTGGTCCATTCACGTTGCTGAAGGGGGCTGCCTCGCTTCAGGTTTTGGCGGGTGAATTGCCGTGCCCGTAGGGGTCTAGGATTTTCATTGCACAGGCAATCCACACGACCAGGGGAACGTCGGGTTTCAGTGGCTCTGTGAAACCCGGGGATCCCAGATATCTGTATTGTTCTGTGATGCTGTACATTTCTGTGATGTTGCATTTTATCACGCCTTGAGCGAATATTATATATTGGTATATATATTAGTAGATGTTGTATATATTTTGCATCCGTGCTAGTCCAGTCCCCGCTCTGTTGTTAGTTAGCTAACCTAACGGGTAATGATGCGACCCAGTGTCGAATGCGGATGGCATATACGTACATCAGTATATTTTCGTTCTTTGTGGTGTGATCAATTGATGGGACTGCGTTGATTCGGATCAATGCAAGTTAAGAAAACCTAATCTGATGTTGTTGGAACATTTTTCAAAAAGCTGTTATTGCAAGGGCGTTCTCTTTTGTTTTGCATCGTGGTATTCAGTTGGAATATCCTGCTCCTCAGTCGACGAGGCAAAGGCCGAGATCCCTTCACCGGGAGTGACCCCTTGGACAAAAAGTTTGCGTCAGGGCAATAACTTCACTATAGCCGATTACTTTTGCTTTGCATCGTGGTATTCAGTTGGAATATCCTACACCTCATTCTACGGGGAAAGAGCCGAGATCCCTTCACCGGGAGTGACCTCTTTAGCAAAGGTTTTCGTCACTATATTTTTAAAAGCTATCCAGTTCCTTCAACGATATCAAGTTCATTACGTTAAAGGTTTTCGCCAGAAACCATTCGTAGCCCTCCGTCTTTTCATTTGGATAGTCAATAGTATTCAAGCTGTGTTTGTTGGCCATAGTCAAGGCACAGTGTTTGGTAGCTATTAGGTGTTCATATGTAGCATAGATAGATGCGTTGGTTTGGGACAGTCGTATAGCCTTGTTGGCCCTAGTCAAGGGCTTGTACGGGTGGGTTCAAATCAACCTGGACAATGACGGGTAGAACTTGACATGTGACTTATGATTTGTTGGCCATAGTCAAGGTCATAAGAGCATGGCACAAAAATCACATCGGGAGTTTCTAAAGAAACTGAAACTTGCCAGATATGCGCATACCTTCTGGAGTGTGATAGCATGAGTGGATTCCGTCATGTTATCATGCGATGATAGTTGGATCCCGATTCCCACTGATGTGTTGGTTTACTCCTCGGGTGATCCCGACTAATTCTTCTTTCGGGTTTGGAGAAGAATTTAAGGTTACAGTGGGAGGTTTCTAGATTAGATAAATTGGTAACCATTCTGATCTAGGTTAGAGTGCATGCTGAGTGTTTCTTTTCTCTCTCTCTTTGGAAGCGACCATTGACCCAACCCTAAGACTATGACTCAGAGACCAAAATTAACCGAACCTTCTTAACACTGGCTTTTGGATTGTCAGAATTGCAGACCTCATTGCCACTCCTACTTTTACCCTTTTCTCCAGGACACCCCGTATTACTACGAACGTCCACTTCCATTGGAGAAAACCATCGTATGGTTATATACGAACTCGAAGAGATTTATTCGAGGATGGTTTCCGGTTCTGGAGAAAACGAATAGGACTATTCAGTTGTCTTTTCCTTCTACCTTCTCTCAGGTTGCGAGTACCCCTTAGATTAGGGGATAGTACAACTATTACGCAAATTGGATAGTCTTCTTCCAAACCTTAGGCTAGTGCCGAACGGTGGGGAATGAAGAAAACCAATTAGCCCAGCGATGGGGTACAGGAGGTATTAAGTTAAGACAAAGCAAGGGATTAGTAAGAGGGCAAAGTAAATTGCGACTGATATTCACGACCAAACCAAGTATTTCTTCGCCAATCCTAAAATCACATTTGTATTTCTCCAGGACACTCCGTATCACTACGAAGATCCACAGTTTATTGGATACTCCATCGTATGGTTATATACGAACTCGAAAGGAACTTGTTCCAGTTTGGGGATGGATTCTGGTTTGGGAGAAATAGGAATAAGGTTTATTCGGTTGTCTTTTTTCTTCACCTTCTCTCGCTTTGCGAGTGTTCCTAGGATTAGGACAGTACACCCATTATGCTTATTGGATAGTCTTCTTCCAAACCGTAGGCTGGTGCCGAACGGTAGGGAAGGAAGAAAACCATTTGGCCTAAAGGGGTGTGCAGAAGGTAATGACTAAAGACATATAAAGGGATTTGGAGAGGTGGCAAAGAATTATACGGTTACAGTCGTGAATCTGGAAGAGGCATTACTAGGAATACCGGGATACCCCATCGAAACATTTAAATGTTTCAGTTTCACTGTGTACTGTTAAAGGAAAACTGATTTCCCAATTAGTCCTTACTCCAGGGTATGTATTTACCAGGTATGATTCTCACATCTGTATGGTTTTATAGATGATAAGTGGGAGTAGGTTAGTGGGAATTAGGTGATCATCCTCATTATATCGGGATTCGTTGTAATCAGTGATATTTGAGGAAGTCACCTGGGTTGTTTGCCGGTCGGCAAATATTTGGTTTTGAATATCCGTTGTTATGCACCAATTTCAAATTGATATATCTGTACGTCTATTTTTATAGAGTGAGATATACCTTTTTGAAATTATGTCCGTGACATTTACCTATATCAGTGGATGGTTAGGTAAGGAGCATTAAACGGCGGTGTAATTCTTCTTAACCATAAGTACAGTTTTCAACCTACGACACACAGTGAATGAGTTATCAGACTCAAGGGACTTATACAGAGTATTATATGTTGTCCAGGGTCCATCAGGACAGAGGGGTTGGTCCTTGTACTATACACAGTGAATGAGTTAGGACAGGACTCGCCGGGAACATACTAGTTGGTATTATACCAGACGTCAGATAGCAGTTCCATGGTGACATGTTTACAGGTTAGTTCATCGACCTGAGATCGTCATTTGTCTCGTGTGGGTTCCCACTGTACTTTGATTACTACCCTACCACGACTCAAAGGAGTCGTGCAAACAGGTTTTAGTTGGGTACAGTTTCGAGCCACATGGAGACAGTGAGCGGATCGGCAGGGGTTTCGTCTCTCCCGGTATTGGGGGTGAGATTGCGCAGTGTCTAGGAGAGCCATTACCCAAAGCCCTCGGCCGAGGCAGAAGATTTACAGGTAGGTATTCCAGTAGTATCTCAAGGTGTTCTGGGCTACACTCCGACACGACTTGTACCGCTTTTGGGGGTCTGACTTTTACCAACCCCCTAGGCCCGCCATGCGATACTCATAGACGAACGGACCGGACTGTATGGATATTGTCACTGACAGGCTCAGTAGGGTGTCAGGATGAGTTCGCTCATCGACCTCCCTTTTGGTCAATACTTGGTAGCCCGTTACGTACGGCTAATACCTCTGACGTGCTAGTGGTTAAATCCATAGCCAAAGCATTGACAAGTGTTTAGAGTCCCCCACAGACAGTTTCTCATGTTTCGGGCGAAACGCTGTAGAGGCCATATGGATATATGGCAGGGTTCGATCATATACGTCCGGTATTGCACGGATCATGATCGGACGGATAATACTAGCGGGATTTGGTTTAAGCCGGATTCTAGTATTATACAGTATAGATTTTGTCTCATTGCATTTGTATTCGGGCGCAATACAAATGCGGGTATGTATATACAGCCGCGGGTTTTCCTGTAATTTATTACCGGATCACTTTTTGAAGTTGCCAGTTTGCATTCCGTTTCGGCCATTTTTCCTTTGTTCCTTCTTGGCAGAAAATTGATGGGAGGGGCTTATTTGAAAATGTGCAAATTAGCAAAGTGGAGGGTGCTTTTTGTAAGTGGTTGCTTCATAATGGTTCTAGATTGACTTTAACTTCTTTTTGTTCAACATGACTTGCTTTTTGTGATGGGATTAGGATGAGACTTTTTGGTGATCATGATTGCTCATCATCATCACCCACTCTTTTCTCTTATGCTTACCCCACCTTGTTTGTACTCACCTCCCCTTCTTCCTTTATACATGGCCGGCCACTTTTGAGGAGGGAGAGAGATTCATTTTTTGATGTGAGAATTTTTGGTTCATTTTCATTGCAAAAGAAAAATCCTCAAGCTCATTCCTCTTGTTCATTTTTCCTCCACATCAAAATGGCAACTTCATTAACCGTTGAGATATAGCGTTGTACACTCAGTCTACAGCAATTTTGGACACGTCGGCTTTCCAACTTCTTGTCTGAGTTGCCTTGGTTCAAAGGTGGGAGCCCGTAAAAAGATTTGGTGATGTGGTGCCCTTTCCGACAAGGAGATCGAGACCGGAGATTCCGCGGGGAGATCGGGATGGTGGCCGAAGACCGAAGGACACGGATCGCTCGATATAGCTCTCTACCCTTTCTCCAATTAGCTAGTAGTAGGTTAATGGTCCTATCCGGGTTTTATAGTCCGCGGTAGCGCCGGTTTCTAGTTTGAAAAAGTTTTTTTTTCCCGCATTTTGGCCTTGGACAGACGGCCGAGGCGCTACCGTAGTCCTACATGGTATCAGAGCCAAGCCATTAACCTTTTCTAGCTTGCTCTAACGTGTTTAGAACATCGATCGAACGAATTTTCAAAAACCACGATTTCAATTTGACAGCTTCTGTCGATTTTCTTTTGTTGTCAAAAAATTATTTGGTATGTATCAGAAAATCAGGCAGGGTTTTATATGAACACTGAAGAAAAATGGTCGCATGAAGTTACTGTATAGCCGCGGAACCGCGGCCGTAACTCCCTTTTGGCCGCGGTTCCGCGGCAGAAAAGTAATGTCTTTGCACCATTTTTGCTACAGTGATTCCTGAGTTGAAATTGGGGTTTCTGGTAATTTCTGCTTGGGCCCAGATTTATTTTGAGAGCTACAGTTGTGGTTGGGGCCCACTTCGGGAAATTTAGTCGATCGAAAATTTTAAACATGTTAGTTCAAAGTATTTACATTATATCTGCGACCGTGAATGTCATTTGATTGGTAAATCCTGTCTAATTGCTATAGTTGTTTTAGACGGATTTACGAACGTGACATTCACGTTGATGTTCTGTGTTGTGCTGTGATGTTGCGGATTTGTCGTGGTGGATAGCCCGGATGCAATGGTAGTACAGTTTGGTTGTATTTGTACATTTGATATTGCGGGGCGAGTGTCCGACATGTGGACTGCCGTCGCTGCCTGTTTGTATATTATTCTTTTGGGGCACGACCGGGCTGAGGTCGATATACCTGTTGTATATTTTACCTTCTGTACTAGGATTACCCCGCGGTGGGGTGCACGGATAGCCGGGTTCTAGAGGGCAACGGGCCCGCATCTCATGGCGTTGAGACAGAAGGGGCTTCACTCTAGAATTGGCGGGCTATTCGCCGCACTCTTAGGGGGTACAGGTTGACCCAAGGAGTGGTGCCCAAGTTACCGGATTCCGTAAAGTGCTGGGTGGTCCATTCACGTTGCTGAAGGGGGTTGCCTCGCTTCAGGTTTTGGCGGGTAACTTACCGCACCCATAGGGGTCTAAGATTTCATTGCACAGGCTATCCACACGACCAAGGGAACGTCAGGTTTCAGTAGCGGCTCTATGAAACCCGGGGATCCCAGATATCTGTATTGTTCTGTGATGCTTATTACATTTCTATGATGTTGCTTTTTATCACGCCTTGAGCGAATATTATATATTGATATATATACTAGTAGATGTTGTATATGTTTTGCATCCGCGCTAGTCCAGTCCCCGCTCTGTCGTTAGTTAAGTAACCTAATAGGTGATGACGGGACCCAGTGGGGAATGCGGATGGAATATACATACATCATTATTTTCGTTCTTTGTGGTGTGATCAATTGATGGGAATGCATTGATTCGGATCAATGCAAGCTAAACAAACCTATTCTGATGTTGTTGGAACAATTTTTCAAAAAGCTGTTATTGCAAGGAAACTTTCTTTTGTTTTGCATAGTGGTATTCGGTTATGAATATTCAGCACCTCAGTCGACGAGGCAAGGGCCGAGATCCCTTCACCGGGAGTGACCCCTTGGACAGAAGTTTGCGTCAGGGCAATAACTTCACTATAGCCGATTGCCTTTTGCTTTGCATCGTGGTATTCAGTTGGAATATCCTGCACCTCATTCTACGGGGAAAGAGCCGAGATCCCTTCACCGGGAGTGACCTCTTTAGCAAAGGTTTTTGCCACTATATTTTTATAAAAAGTTATCCGGTTCCTTCAACGATACTAAGTTCATTACGTTAAAGGTTTTTCGCCAAAAATCAACCGTAGCCCTCCGTCATTTCAGATTAGTATTGCTAAATACTCGTGCTACGTATGTCGTGCTCAGCCGAGACGTAGTGTGCGGTTGCTCTGTAATGCTTTTCTGTCTTATAGATATGTGATTGGTTAGAACAGTCGTAAGGTCATTTTGGCTCAGTCAAGGACTCGTGCGGGTGGGTCTAATGCAATTAAGATAATGACGGGTTGAACTTGGCTAGGATCCTTTGATATGTTGGCTCAGTCAAGGTCACTTGGGTCCTAGGGGTAAAAATTACATCGGGGGTTTCTAAAGAAACAAAAACTTGCTAGGCATGCGCATGCCTTCTGAAGTGTGATAACGTGAGTGGATTCCGTCACGTTATCATGCGATGATAGTTGGATCCCGATTCCCACTGATGAGTTGGTTTATTCCTCAGGTGATCCCGACTATTTCTTCTTTCAGGTTTGGAGGAGAATTTGACGATACAGTGGGAGGTTTCCTGATTAGATAAAGTGATAACCATTCTTATCTAGGTTAGAGTGCACGTTGAGGGTTTCTTTTCTTTCTCCTTTTGGCAGCGACCATGACCCGACCCTTGACTATGACTCAGTGACCAAGTTGACCGAACCTTCTTAAAACACTGGCTTTTGGATTGTCAGAGTTGCATACCTCATTGCCACTACTACTTTTACCCTTTTCTCCAGAACACCCCATATTACTACGAACATCCACTTCCATTGGATAAAGCCATCATATGGTTATTTACGAACTCGAAGGAACTTGTTCCAGATTCGAGGATGCTTTCCGTGTAGGGTTCCTAGGTACACTAGTGAGGTCTCACAAGGCATCAACCATGCCAATTTCAAAAATACGGTGCCGAGACACCCTAGACTACGGATCGTTTGCTAGAAATCTAGGCAAAAACATAAACTAGTTAACACTTAACTAAGGGAATACGGAAATACAACCTTTGTAGATCCGGTGCTCCACCTCCATAGCTCCGCAACGAAGTCCTCTCCGCTGTCCAAATCAAATCCGGGCTCTAGCGTCGGCTTCGTCGGAGAATGGGCAAGCTAGGTTGTCGATGTCCATGCCGAAGATGATCTACGTCGAGGCATCGCTAGATCAAGCTCCGACTTCACCAAGTCAAGAAACTTGTGAAGAAAACACACTCTACTACTTGGCAAGAGGTAGAGGATGAAGAAATAGGAAGTGGGTAGATTTAGAATTGGATTTCTCACTTGTTTTCATCAATCACCATTGATGAAGAATGGTTTTCTTCTTGAGTTCAAGGAAGAAGAAGAAGAAAATGATATATGATAAGTTTTTTAAAAATCAAAAGTAAATCAATACTTATCATAACCTTAACTATAGTCAAGTGTAGAGAATTAACCAAGGTTAGTTAAATGGTTAGGGTTAGGAGAAGAAGACAAGAATGGTAGCTTTGGTCAAACCTTCATGAAGTTTCAACTAGAAACAAAGAAAGCCACCATTCTTCTCTTTAATCTTTTCCTTAATAAATAAATAAATAAGATAAGGAAAACCCTAATCATTAACTTAACTATGGTTTAAACTTTACACTTAACCAAGTTAACATGCATCATCAAACATGATACAACCAAGTGCACAAAAATATATCGCATATACAATGCGCACATCCGAGTGAGAAAATCTATCTTAAGTGAACCGATACTAGTCAATGCAAAGTAATATATCAAATATATAATTATGCATTAAATCATTAAATCAACACTTGATTCAATGATCTGGCCATGTCGAACATAACCGACTAATATCTACAGTAACAACTTATCGAATCAACACTTGACCCGATATGCCGGCTATATCGCATATAACCGATCAATGTCACATATCGCGAGAATCGAATACAGTATCACATACTGGTATCATTCTCGGTCCCGCACATATCTCATATGCGCTCCTATTTCATTTCGCTTGAGCCAGGAAACCTCTGTGTAGGACTCTAAAGACTCGTCAATACGCCGGCAGCGGATGATGATCATATCAAACATCCACAAGCCGCAAGCGGTCTGCTAAACGTAAGGGCCACCCGGGTATTGAGCGATCTGAAGATCGACGAGCAAGCCCGCTCACACTCCAGTGAATCCAACCAGTAACACTACCGTACAGTCCGGTCTGATCGTCTGATATGTCGCATATCTCGCCTAGGGGTGGTAAACGTCAGACCCCAATAGCTCGATAAGTCGTGTCGATATGAGGTCTATAACTGTTCGAGAAACTACTGGTAACACTTACCAGTAAATCTCAGCAACTCTGGCCAGGGATTTCCTGTTATAGCCAATCGAACACAGCACAACATCAACTCCCTATACCGGGAGAGACGAATCCCCTCCTATCGCTCATTGCCTCCATGTGACTCGGGACTGTACCCAAAAACCACCGTTTTGCACGCCCTCTTGGACGTGGTAAGATGGAAATCAAAGCACAGTGGGAACCACACAAGACTCTATGACGATCTCGGGTCAACAGACTACTCTGTACCAGTGTCACCAAAGAACTGCCATCTGACGTGAGGTATAATACCATCTGGGAGTTCTCGGCGAGTCCGTCCAGTGTACCCAGTCTCTACTGAGCACCCGTATATCATCTCTGATGTCAAACACCAATGGATATGGGATCATCCATCGCCCATCTGTATGGGTCGAGAAGGTATACGCTAGTCTACTCTGGTATATCGATGCCCCGTCTCGATACACCCACGACTAGGGACTTTGAAGGATGTACTTATGGACTACCATGTCCCCACTAGTATGATCCGCATCATAGTCCAGGTAGTCAAGTACAGATCCTAAGGGCTTTACCAACATGTAACAGAGAGACAATTAGTGTACACGTTAAGGTAAAGATCAACCAGATAGCATACTATCATGTCGAGCAAGAAAGTCCTCCCTATATATGTCCCAGCATCCACTACAATATACATCCAATGTACAGTAATGGCCTCTAGGGCATACATATAACTAACAATCTCCCACTTGCACTAGGGCCATCTGTAGCAGTGGTTGTAGTATCTCATACTCAACCATCCCATAAAAGTCTCTCTCTGGGAACAGGCCTTTGTGAGTGGATCCGCTGTGTTGTCCTCTGAGTCTACTCTCCTAACCTCGATCTCCCTGGAGATCAACCATCTCCATGATCAAGTGATACTGCCTTAGAATATGTCTGGATCACTGATGGGACCGGCGTTCCTTGGCATAAGTCACAACTCCATTGTCTCACAATGGTAGGAACATAGTTCATCTCATGAAACATTATACACCCAAACAGCCTCTTTGGTAGCATCTTATGTAGCGATGTATCCTGCCTTTATCGTCTAGTATGCCACGGTATCTAGCTTGGAACTCTTCCAACATACCGTCCCTTTACTGAGGGTAAAGACAATGCCTGTGACTGACATTCAGTCGTCTTTATCACCCTGGAACACTTCCAGTGATTCTCCCCAGGGTCGATTGATACCTTCTCACTACAACTAGTGAGAATCCTAACATCCATTTAGATCTATCTCATAGATCCAAAACCTAGGATTTAGTAGGTATCAATTTGATCCTATATGGAGAATCATTGTGATAAGCGGAGATTGATCGAGCGTAGCATAAGAAACTCCTTTCTTATGAAGAGTATGTCATCCACGTACTCTACGAGGATCGTCACCATACTCCCTATATACATTTTTGTTTATACAAGGTTCATCTACCATTTTGATGATGTCAAACTCTTTGACTACTTCATCAAAACAGATGTTCCAACTCCGCGATGCCTGCTTTATCCTATAAAGCATCTTGCACACGTTTCCGCTGCTCCCACTGTCTACGAGGCCCTCTGGCTGTGTACTTATAGACGCACTCTTCTAAAACATCATTTAGAAAAGCAGTCATGACACCCAACCACCAGATATCGTAGTCATGGTATGTAGCCGTGACAAGTAGGATCTGGATGGACTTAAGCATAGCTACTTGAAAAGGTTTCATCATTATCCACACCTGGTCAATGATGCAAACTTTTAACAAGTCTAGCTTTGAAAGTCTCAACTTTTCCATCTACACCAAGTAATCTTCTCAAGATATACTTGCTCCTGATGGGGATTTAACCCTTCAGATACAGCACCCAAAGTCCATACTTTGTTGGTGTACATGGATTCCATCTCAGATCACTAAGCATCCAGCCATTCTTACAGAGTCTTACTCCTGATGGCCAGCTCGAAGCTAGTTGGGTCATCATCTCATGATGCAATCTTCGCTCCCACTGTCATAGAGCAACCGAAGTATCTCTCAGGTGGGTGAGGAACCCTACTAGATCGGCGGAGAGGCTGAGGTTCGTTGGCATCTACTGAATCCTTTGGTTCTACCAAATTATTTGCTGTATTTTGTATAGCTGGAACCTTTCCAGTTCTACATTACAGATCTTGCCTTGAGCTTGTCCGAATTTTGCTTTTAGACATTAGCCGGACAACCCCAAATCTTAACTAGTTTAAGACATGGGCTCTTCCCTTTCCATATCACATATGAAGCGGTAGGCAACTGATTTGATTGGAACCCTATTCAATAGGTATGCAGCTTCTCAAGTGCATAACTCCCAAAAGGGAAATAGGTAACTCAGTAGTACTCATCATAGAGCACACCATATCAGATAGGGTGTATCTGCTCCGTCCCGACATACCATCGTGCAATGGTGTATTCGGAGGAGTAATGCAGAGAGAGAATCTCATTCTCCTTTAGAATAATCCAGGAATTCCGTGCTCAAGTATTCTCCTCCTTGATCACATCAAAGGACATAATACTTATACCCGTATTTTGGTTCTCTACTTCTAACTTATATTCTGTGAATATCTCAAAAGATTCGGACTTGTGTTTCAACAAGAACATAGATCTGAATCTCGAGAGATTATCAGAGAATGTAATGAAGTACAAAGAACCGGTCTTGGCATGTGTAGACTGGGGACCTACATACATCAACATGTATCATCCCAAGAGTTCACTAACTCTTTTTCTGTTTCCAATAAACAGAACTATGGTCAACTTATCTCTGTAACATGACTGGCGAGTTTCACAAGATGTAAATTCAAACTGATTTAAATATACATCTTTATGTAACTCTAGCTAGTCGGGTCACATTGATCTGACCTAGTCTACAATGCCTCAAGAAGAATTCGTTCATTTCTGAACTCTTCCTCTTGTGTGTGATCCGTATACTAAGAACTGCAGTTTGATTTAGAACAACAATGCTTTTAGATAACGTGCCTGAACCGATCAACTTTTGATATAGGAAATGTTCAAAACATTATCCAACAATACAAAATTTTACCGTTTCTTTACTAATAAAGAGACAGATATGATTTTGTATATCAGGTTCGGTATCTAATAACATTCGTTCAGAATCAATGTATTTGGAATACAGGGTGACAATGACCAACAGACTTGGCTGCAACTCTTGCCCCGTTTTCTGCCTCATGAAACTTATCACCCGTTCTCAGTTCTCTACCTATCTGTAGCCCTATGTAACAGATTACATATCTGGGATCCTGATCTGGTATCACATACCCAGGACGTAGAGGATACAAAGAAACAGTTCTTTGTAACGAACACACCCGAAGATGATGCATCAGCATGCACTCTCTTCGTTTGGGCGGCACGGGAATTGTGGTGATCCCCAATTTCCTGCTCGGTCTTATAACAATTATAAGTTGGAGCGGGACCAACGTTCTCCAGCTCAGTATAACAAGCGGGTTCGGTCAATATTCCGTATTATTATCTTGATTAAGGCGTGATATGGTCGCTACCTTGAGAGAGAGAGAAGAAAACACTCAGCGTGCGCTCTTGCAAGAATAGATTGGTTATTATTTTATCTAATCAGGATGGCTCCCACTGCTTTTTATCAAATCTTCCTTCAAACCCTAAAAGGAAAGACTAGCCGGGATTAATTACACACTACAAGTTCGCCAATCTTTCAGCCAGGCCAGTGTCGGTACTTTGAGGGAGGTCCCCCGTGCTTTCGCACGAACCTAATTACTGTAAACCTCGTTTTCCCAGAGGCGTAACCTCGTTAACACCTTTCTAGACACCTACTTGATCGGCTAATTGTAATGTATAAAACTCTCCCAGGAGTAACTCTTACTCGCAGCGGGTATCGGGATCCAACTATCTCATAGAAGGTATGCAATCTCATTGCAAATTTCAACACTTGAAATTCCCGATAATGTTTTACCCCTAGCTCGCTATGATCTTGACGCATGCCAAACAACCCATAGTCAGCTAGTCAAGTTCAACCCGTACATTTCTTGATTGAATTAAACCCAGCCGCACGACCCTTGACGCATGCCAAACAACGCCGTACGAATACCCTAATCCAATTGCATCGTATGCAAGCAGATAAGCACTAGTTAGCTACCGTACACTACGCCTTGACGCATGCCAAACAACCGCAGCACGAATACTAACTAGTACTTATCTGAAATGACGGAGGGCTACGACAGGTTTTTCTGAAAACCTATTGCGTAATGAACTTGATATCGTTGTAGGATCGAATGAATTTTGAAATGGAGTGTTTTTGAGGCTTTTCTAGTTTTGCTAAAGGAGTCACTCCCGGTGAAGGGATCGTCGGTCCTTTCCTCGTCGAATGAGGTGCGGGATATATCACATATATCACTGTGCAAAGCAAAAACTCTTAAAAGCAATTAAAAGACAAACCGAGTGTGTAGTATCTGCCAGTTATTGCTAAAGGAGTCACTCCCGGTGAAGGGATCTAGGTCCTTTCCTTATCGAATAAGGTGCAGGATATATCACATATACCTCTGTGCAAAGCAAGAACTGTAGCTACCTGTTTTATTTTGAAATTCGATTCTACAACATCTTAGGTTTCTTTTATTTCATTAATCTCATAATGAAGTCCCATCATTTATGTACCTAAACATCACAGATAAATACGACGTACACTTATGCCATCCGTATTCGCCTCGATGTCCCCTCGTGCACCGTTAGGTTAGGTAACTAACGGCAGAGTGGGGCAGGGCTAGCGCGGGTGTAAAACATAAGTAACGCCTATATAATATATCATATATACTATATAATGTATCTATCAAAGAACATCACATGATCACATCACAGATATCGCAGCAGAAGAAACATATGAAATATTGGATATACTAGGACGTCCGTGTTTTCAATACGAGCCAGTATAAAACACGGATTCCACGGTCGTGATGAATAGCCAAACCCACACCCCTAGACCCCTACGAGAGCGGCAAGCAACCCTACCAATTCTGGAGTTAGGAGACCCGGACTCGACTCCTCGAGTTGGTCTCCCACTGGACTCCAGAACCCGGTTACTTGTGCTCTCCTCCTTGGGTCTATCCTAGTGCGGAAAAGTAAATAATATACAAACGGTGACAACTTCCGCAACCTTGAAGCGCCCCAATAAAAGAATATTACATACAAGTTTTTACATGAATGAAAATGAAAAACACTCTTCTCACATAAAAACCCCCGGCTATTCAAACACGACGATCCAATATAACATATCCAGCAACACATAACATCACATGTCATCAACGTAAGTAAATATGTCCATCCCAATTGTCGTTGACATATAGCAACGAAACCGGCGATATCACATATTACACTTACGGTCACAGAAAAGAAAGTGTAAAACTACAACAGTTGGAATCCGCAACCACCTCAGACATCGCATGCCTGACCAAATGAATTACTTAGACATCGCATGCCTAACAATTATAAACCCCGCATTTTAGTCTCAAAATCGAAAACACTTTTCAATATCAAGTCGGGCAATTCAACAAGATTCCCGACATCCTGATCGAATACTCGTCGCAAACTTCAGTAGGCGGCCGCACCCCAGATACCGTCGACGAAGTGCACCAAGGCGGAACACCGCTACCGTGAGCACCCGGACGGATGCTTTCGGCGACGGGGTTCTCCTACAGTCACTTGGTCGGGGCTATGGGATGTAGCTGTCTATTAAGTTTGTCCGGCGAATATCCGCATACGCTACGTGATTGCGACGGACTTTTGATCGCATCAAAATTCCGTGGCAACCGATCAAGTGAGACTAAACTGCTATGTTTATAACATTCATTCAGTTATCTCATAACTTATTGTGAATTCCAATTATTGTATCCCATTCCAGATAAACAGAAAATGTTAAACTTTTCGATCGAACATCCAAACACCCAAGTTTTCCCGATACAGCTCAATACATGAAATAAGTCTAACAACATTCCGTTCGTGCCTCAGTACCAACGGTCCAGCCGTAGAAGGGTCAAGCTAACGCCTCACATGTGGCACGCCGTACTGCCCCAAACCCGAGGGTTCAAAGGGCAGTTCAAGACGGTCACATAATCGAGTTAAGGTTTGTTGTCTTCTAGAGGGTCCATTGCGTTACTTGCACTACTTAGAACGTCGTTAAACTACGGAAAAATCCAACACTTGGAAATTTCCCGACAAGGGAAAAATTGGGTATTTATATCCGGTCGAACTTTTTAACATATTCTAAAAATTATCCGGAAAGCCAAATAGACAAAATTTGATACCCCGATCGAAACACCGAATTCCCAAAACAACTCCAGAAAATTCAACTCTTGAATAAATTTTAAAAATTCCCAGAAAACTCAGCATCAGACAAAATGAATTACTGTACAAAAAGTGGAGGATGACGTCATCAAGTTGCGGCGGAACCGCCGCAGAAGGCAGGCTTCTGCCGCGTTTCCGCCGCGGTATTTACTGTTCATGGGAAAATGTTTGCATCATAATTCTTATTTTTCCCTGCTGAATTTTTTAGCAATTTTTAATTTGAAAAAATCCACGTTTTCAGAAAACGTCCAAAGAGCATTTTCCGGTTGGGGTTTCGGGTCGTTCGGACTTCAAAATCCGTCTAGACTTCGCCTAAGGCTCTAGCTAGGCTCTGATACCACTGTAGGGTTCCTAGGCACACTAGTGAGGTCTCACAAGGCATCAACCATGCCAATTTCAAAAATACGGTGCCGAGAAACCTTAGACTACGGATCGTTTGCTAGAAATCTAGGCGAAAACATAAACTAGTTAACACTTAACTAAGGGAATACGGAAATACAACCTTTGTAGATCCGGTGCTCCACCTCCATAGCTCCGCAACGAAGTCCTCTCCGCTGTCCAAATCAAATCCGGACTCTAGCGTCGGCTTCGTCGGAGAATGGGCAAGCTAGGTCGTCGATGTCCATGCCGAAGATGATCTACGTCGAGGCATCGCTAAATCAAGCTCCGACTTCACCAAGTCAAGAAACTTGTGAAGAAAACACACTCTACTACTTGGCAAAAGGTAGAGGATGAAGAAATAGGAAGTGGGTAGACTTTAGAATTGGATTTCTCACTTGTTTTCATCAATCACCATTGATGAAGAATGGTTTTCTTCTTGAGTTCAAGGAAGAAGAAGAAGAAAATGATATATGATAAGTTTTTTTAAAATCAAAAGTAAATCAATACTTATCATAACTTTAACCATAGTCAAGTGTAGAGAATTAACCAAGGTTAGTTAAATGGTTAGGGTTAGGAGAAGAAGACAAGAGTGGTAGCTTTGGTCAAACCTTCATGAAGTTTCAACTAGAAACAAATAAAGCCACCATTCTTCTCTTTAATCTTTTCCTTAATAAATAAATAAATAAGATAAGGAAAACCCTAATCATTAACTTAACTATGGTTTAAACTTTACACTTAACCAAGTTAACATGCATCATCAAACATGATACAACCAAGTGCACAAAAATATATCGCATATACAATGCGCACATCCGAGTGAGAAAATCTATCTTAAGTGAACCGATACTAGTCAATGCAAAGTAATATATCAAATATATAATTATGCATTAAATCATTAAATCAACACTTGATTCAATGATCCGGCCATGTCGAACATAACCGACTAATATCTACAGTAACAACTTATCGAATCAACACTTGATCCGATATGCCGGCTATATCGCATATAACCGATCAATGTCACATATCGCGAGAATCGAATACAGTATATCATACTGGTATCATTCTCGGTCCCGCACATATCTCATATGCGCTCCTATTTCATTTCGCTTGAGCCAGGAAACCTCTGTGTAGGACTCTAAAGACTCGTCAATACGCCGGCAGCGGATGATGATCATATCAAACATCCACAAGCCGCAAGCGGTCTGCTAAACGTAACGGCCACCCGGGTATTGAGCGATCTGAAGATCGACGAGCAAGCCCGCTCACACTCCAGTGAATCCAACCAGTAACACTACCGTACAGTCCGGTCTGATCGTCTGATATGTCGCATATCTCGCCTAGGGGTGGTAAACGTCAGACCCCAATAGCTCGATAAGTCGTGTCGATATGAGGTCTATAACTGTTTGAGAAACTACTGGTAACACTTACCAGTAAATCTCAGCAACCCTGGCCAGGGATTTCCTGTTATAGCCAATCGAACACAGCACAACATCAACTCCCTATACCGGGAGAGACGAATCCCCTCCTATCGCTCATTGCCTCCATGTGACTCGGGACTGTACCCAAAAACCACCGTTTTGCACGCCCTCTTGGACGTGGTAAGATGGAAATCAAAGCACAGTGGGAACCACACAAGACTCTATGACGATCTCGGGTCAACAGACTACTCTGTACCAGTGTCACCAGAGAACTGCCATCTGACGTGAGGTATAATACCATCTGGGAGTTCTCGGGGAGTCCGTCCAGTGTACCCAGTCTCTACTGAGCACCCGTATATCATCTCTGATGTCAAACACCAATGGATATGGGATCATCCATCGCCCATCTGTATGGGTCGAGAAGGTATACGCTAGTCTACTCTGGTATATCGATGCCCCGTCTCGATACACCCACGACTAGGGATTTTGAAGGATGTACTTATGGACTACCATGTCCCCACTAGTATGATCCGCATCACAGTCCAGGTAGTCAAGTACAGATCCTAAGGGCTTTACCAACATGTAACAGAGAGACAATTAGTGTACACGTTAAGGTAAAGATCAACCAGATAGCATACTATCATGTCGAGCAAGAAAGTCCTCCCTATATATGTCCCAGCATCCACTACAATATACATCCAATGTACAGTAATGGCCTCTAGGGCATACATATAACTAACATTCCGGTTCTGGAGAAAAAGAATAGGACTATTCAGTTGTCCTTTCTTTTTACTTTCTCTCAGGTTGCGAGTGCTCCTTGGATTAGGACAGTACACCTATTATGCTTATTGGATAGTCTTCTTCCAAACCATAGGCAGGTGTCGAACGGTGGGGAATGAAGAAAACCAATTAGCCTAACGATGGTGTGCAGAAGGTATTAAGTAAAGACAAATAAAGGGATTAATAAGAGGGCAAAGTAAAATGCAACTGCTATTCACGACCAAAACCAAGTATTTTATCGCCACTCCTACTTCACCTTTGTATTTCTCCAGAACACTCCGTATCACTACGAAGATCCACAGTCATTTGGATACTTCATCGTATGGTTATATACGAACTCGAAAGGAACATGTTCCAGTTCGGGGATGGATTCTGGTTCAGGAGAAATAGGAATAAGGTTTATTGAGTTGTCTTTTATCTTTACCTTCTCTCGCGTTGCGAGTGCTCCTAGGATTAGGACAGTACGCCTATTACGCTTATTGGATAGTCTTCTTCCAAACTATAGGCTGGTACCGAATGGTAGGGAAAGAAGAAAACCATTTAGCCTAACGATGGTGTACAGAAGGTAACGACTAAAGACATATAAAGGGATTTGGAGAGATGGCAAAGAAATATACGTTACAGTTGTGAATCTGGATAATGGAAGAGACATTGCTAGGAATACCCGGATACCCCTACGAAACATTTCATTGTTTCAGTTTCACTGTGCATTGTTAATAAAAAACTGATTTCCAAATTAGACACTTGCTCCAGGGTATGTATTTACTAGGTATGATTCTCACATCTGTATGGTTTTACAGATGATGAGTGGGAGTAAGTTATTGGGAATTGGGTGATCATCCTCATTATATCGGGATTCGCTGTAATTGGTGATATTTGAGGAAATTACCTGGGTTGTTTGCCGAACAGCAAATATTTGGTTTTGAATATCCGCTGTTATGCACCAATTTCAAATTGATATATCTGTACGTTTATTTTTATAAAGTGAGATATAACTTTTTGAAATTATGTCAATGAAATTTACCTATATCAGTGGATGGTTAGGTAAGGAGTATTAAACAGCGGTGTAATTATTCTTAACCATAAGTACAGTTTTCAACCTACGACACAGAGGGAATGGGTTATTCAACTCAGGGGACTTATACAGAGTATTTTATGTTGTCCAGTGTCTATTAGGACAGAGGGGTTGGTACTCGTACTATATTCTATTTACTTAGGACTTCTCTAGTTCTTAGACATGAGTTTCGTAGAAATGCAAAGTCTAAGTTTTGAGAAGTTATAGGTATATGAATAAAGTAGAGAACCAGGTATTGCAAGTATCAGGATTCTTCAAGGTAATCGAAGATGTAGATACTTGTGTAAGGTATTCAGTTGATAGTAATGATTATGAGAACTTGCTTCTCTTTCAGGTTACTCATATCTGGATGTATTCCTTAGATGAGTAATGCTGATCGGCCTCTCTCCATTTAGTTGACATGCATTGGAGACAGTTGCATGATTTGAATATGGTTCCAATTAAATTAGTGCCTCTGTTTCTATATTGGATATAGAACGGTTCATATCTTAACGATGTTAAGGTACGGGGAGTTTTCCGGCTTATGCTGAAAACCAGACTCTGGATAACTCAAGGCACGTTTCTGTAATGGCTGTTTGTGGGTTGACCCAGGCTTTGACGAGGGTTGATTTTCTACCATCTGGAAGATCAATAGTGATATTGTTTTTGACTCTCTACAGTTTTAATAAAAATGGATTTTTTTCAGAAAACGGTAGTGGGAGTATGGTAGAACTAGAAGTTATTCCAGTACCGCAAACGATTACTGAAAATTTGATAAGAACCCAAAGATTCAATTTGGTTAGACATTCCATTGGCCACTCCGCAGATAAGGTGGGTAACCTCAGGCACTCGAGAGGTACTTCGGTATGCTCAATGACGGTGACAGGGAGGTTCTTGTTTACCCAGACTTGCCATTGCTGTTGTTCCAGACTATGAGACCCGGCAGGAGGATGAGTATAGCATCGTTCTGAACTGGCTTTAGAAGCGTACGAGTATATGACTCTGCCAGAGGGTTTTCGTAGTCAGTGGGAGCAACGGAAGCATAGTGGACAGGTAGCTTATGTCTATTTGTGGACTAGAGCAGATATAGAGGAGATAGATCATCTATTTCTGATGTGACAGTCATAGGTTTGACTTCATCAGAATAGGAGGTGGATCTTTTAAGAAGGTAGTAGGGTGTGATGTCCTAGTATCTGGATGACATACACATAGTAGGAAGTGATATTCCTATACTACGATCAGTTATACTTTGGTTGTCACACAGTGGTTTCTCCACATAGGAATTGGGTATTATATCAGACATTCTGGTTACTAGATCTATGGTTTTAGATCTAGATTTGTCCAAATCAGGGTACTTAGACAGCATTCTAAAGGTGTTTTAGAATGGACGACTCCAGGAACGGTAGTGTACCTGTAGATGATGGAGTCACCCTCTCTAAAGGTGTCTTATAGACTAAAGGGAAGAGGGATGTGTATGATCGGCAGATCACTTGCTTAGGCAATTGAGTTGATCATGAGATGTCAAGTACCACACCAGATGTTGTTTTTGCAGTAAATGCAATAAGTTGATATTGATCCAATCATGGAGGAACATTCAGAAGCAGTTTTAGAACATAAGTGGATGTTCTAGGGATATGATAACGACAGCCTCATTCGGGAGACAGTTATCATTCCAGGCTTCCAAGGTGACCTGGATGACAGAGTGACTGTCAGAGTTATAGTTTTTCCCTCTGATGAGGGGCAGTGTTTTGGACAGATGATCCAAGTGGACACTGAGGGAGGCACGACGCAGGATACTGATTAAGTTCAGTTGACGATACAGTCTAAGAAGTTTGGATTTGGAGTTCATTTATGAACTAGGCCCCATCAGATATCGAGACATATTCTAAGACAGGTATTGCTCATTTCGGGAGATGGTTTTCTCCGCGAACTTGAGATAAAGTGAGACATAAAAGGAAACATCAGAGCGGATCCACTCACTGAGGCTATTCCTCGAACGCATTAGTTTCGCAAACGGGTTTTGTGAGACTGATTAGTAGAGGAGTTGGGTGTTCGGTATCACACGGGCTGTGAGTATGCGACATCGCAATAATTAGCCTTGAGTGCAAGTGGGAGATTGTTGGATATAGTGCCCTCAGAGTCAATTATTGGATCACAGGCATGTGATTGCAATGATTGAGGGAGGACCTATGCCGGTAGGACAGTCTTAATCAAGATGATAGTATGCTATCTGGTTTATCTTTATCATCGTGTATTGCTTTAGGTAACCTTACAGGTCACTATTGCGCGTTGATAGAGCCCTTAGGATTCTTGCTTGACGGCCAGCAGTATGATGGCGATCATATACGTGGGAGCTGGGGTCTATAAGCACATCCTTAAAAGGTCCCTAGTCGTGGGAGTTTTCGATACAGGGCATCGATACTCCAGAGTAGACTAGTGTATACAGTCGAGACTCCGACGAGGGGCGGTGGCCGGTCTCACAAGCCACTGGTGTCAGTTGGTTCACCTAAGATGTATACAGGTGCTCATTGGGTTATGAGTACACCGGACAGGACTCGCCGGGAATATGCTAGTTGGTATTATACCAGACGTCAGATAGCAGTTCCATTATGACATGTGTATAGGTTAGTTCATCGACCTGAGATCGTCATTTGTCTCATGTGAGTTCCTACTGTACTTTTATTACTACCCTACCACGACTCAAAGGAGTCGTGCAAACAGGTTTTAGTTGGGTACAGTCCCGAGCCATATGGAGAAAGTGAGCGGATCGGCAGGGGTTTCGTCTCTCCCGGTATTGGGGGTGAGATCGCCCAGTGTCTAGGAGAGCCATTAAACAAAGCACTCGGCCGAGGCAAGAGATTTACTGGTAGGTATTCCAGTAGTATCTCAGGGTGTTCTGGGCTACACTCCGACACGACTTGTACCGCTTTTGGGGGTCTGACTTTTAACAACCCCCTAGGCCCGCCATGCGATACTCATAGGCGAACGGACCGGGCTGTATGGATATTGTCACTGACAGGCTCAGTAGGGTGTCAGGATGAGTTCTCTCATCAACCTCCCTTTTGGTCAATACTTGGTAGCCCGTTACGTACGGCTAATACCTGCGACGTGCTAGTGGTTAAATCCACAGCCAAAGCATTGACGAGTCTTTAGAGTCCCCCACAGACAATTTCTCAAGTTTCGTGCGAAACGCTGTATAGGCCGTATGGATATATGGCAGGGTTCGATCATATACGTGCGGTATTGCACAGATCATGATCGGACGGATAATACTAGCTGGCTTTGGTTTAAGCTGGATTCTAGTATTATACATTGTAGATTTTGTCTCACTGGATTTGTATTCGGCCGCAATACAAATGCGGGTATGTATATACAGTCGCGGGGTTTTCCTGTAATTTATTACCTGATTACTTTTTGAAGTTGCCAGTTTGCATTCCGTTTCGGCCATTTTTCCTTTGTTCCTTCTTGGCTGAAAATTGATTGGAGGGGCTTATTTGCAAATGTGCAAATTAGCAAAGTGGAGGCTGTTTTTTGTAAGTGGTTGCTTCCTGATGGTTCTAGATTGACTTTGACTTCCTTTTGTTCATCATGACTTGCTTTTTGTGATGGGATTAGGATGAGACTTTGTGGTGATCATGATTGCTCATCATCATCACCCACTCTTTTCTCTTATGCTCACCCCACCTTGTTTGTACTCACCTCCCCCTCTTCCTTTATGCATGGCCGGCCACTTTTGTGGAGGGAGAGAGATTCATTTTTTGGTGTGAGGATTTTTGGTTCATTTTCATTGCAAAAGGAAAATCCTCAAGCTCATTCCTCTTGTTCATTTTTCCTCCACATCAAAATAGCAACTTCATTAACCGTTGAGACATAGCATTGTACACTCAGTCTACAGCAATCTTGGACACGTCGGCTTGCCAACTTCGTGTCCGAGTTGCCTCGGTTCAGAGGTGGGAGCCCGTAAAAAGATTCGGTGATGTGGTGCCCTTTCCGACGAGGAGATCGAGACCGGAGATTCTGCGGGGAGATCGGGATGGTGGCCGAAGACCGAAGGACATGGATCGCTTGATATAGCTCTCTACCCTTTCTTCAATTAGCTAGTAGTAGGTTAATTATCCGATCCGGGTTTTATAGTCCGCGGTAGCGCCGGTTTCTAGTTTGAAAAAGTTTTTGTTTTCCGCATTTTGGTCTCTGACAGACGGCCGGGGCGCTACCGTAGTCCTACAATAATAAAGCGTTCCAATATTAGATAATATAATGTAATATATCACATATATAATTATACATTAAATTATCGAATCAACACTTGATCCGACAATCCGGCTATATCGAATATAACCGACTAATATATCGTGTATCGATTTATCGAATCAACACTTGATCCGATGACCCGGATGATATCAAATATTGCCGGCCGATATCATATATCGCGAGAATATAATACGGTATCTCATATCGCATTATCCTCGGTCATGCACATATCACATATGTGCCCCTACTCCATTTTTTCTGAGTTAAGAAACCTCAGTGTAGGACTCTAAAGAATCGTCAATACGCTGGCAGTAGGTGATGATCATATCAAACACCCACAAGCTGCAAGCGGTCAGCTAAACGTAACAGCAACCCAGGTATTGATCGATCAGAAGGTCAAGAAGCAAGCCTGTACATTCTCCTGTGAATCCAATCAGTAACACTCCCGTACAGTCCGGTCTCTTCGTATGATATGTTGCATATCTAGTCTAGGGGTGGTATACGTCAGACCCCAGTAACCGATAAGTCATGTCGATGTGAGGCTCATAATAGGTCGAGAACCTACTGATAACACTTACCAGTAGTACTCAATATCCGCCCTGGCCAGGGACTTCTAGTTATAGCCAATCGAACACAGCACAATATCAACTCCCTATACCGGGAAAGACGAATTCCCTCCTATCGCTCATTGCCTCCATGTGATTCGGGACTGTACCTAAAAGCCACCGTTTTGCATGACCTCTTGGAAGTGGTAAGGTGGAAATCAAAGCATAGTGGGAATCACACAAGACTCTATGACGATCTCGGGTCTACAGACTAACCTGTACCAGTGTCACCGGAGAACTGCCATCTGACGTGAGGTATAATACCATCTGGGAGTTCTCGGCGAGTCCGTCCAATGTACTCAGTATCCACTGAGCACCGTACACCATCCTTGATGTCATAACACCGATGGATATTGGATCATCCATCACCCATCATATGGGTCAAGATGCGTATACGCTAGTCTACTCTGGTGTATCGATACTCTGTCTCGATACACCCTCGACTAGGAATAGTTATAGGATGTACTCGTCGACTAAAGTGGCCCTACTAGTATGAGATATCATAGTCCCAGTAGTCGAGTACATATCCTAAGGGCTTTATCAACATGTGTGAGAGTAAGACAGTAAACTAATATAAGTCAACATGTTAAGATAAAGAGAAACCAAATAGCATACTATCATGACGAGCAAGAAAGTCCTCTCTATATATATCCAAGCATCCATTATTATATACATCATATGTACAACAATGGCCTCTAAGGCAAATATATAACTAACAGGAACCATGCCATGTTCAGTTATGAACTTCTTCATCCAGGCAGCCTCTTTGGCAGCATCGTTGGTAGCGATGTATTCAGCCTCCATCGTCGAGTCTGCCACGGTTTCCTGCTTGGAACTCTTCCAATAAATCGCACCTCCATTGAGGGTAAAGACAAATCCCGAGACCGACTTAGAGTCGTCCTTATCACTCTGGAAGCTCGAATTGGTAAAGGACTCCACTTGGAGTTCTCCGTTAGCATACACCGAGAACATCTCTTTAGTCCTTCTCAAGTACTTGAGAATGATCTTCACAGCTGTCCAGTGACTCTCTCTTGGATCTTCTTGATACCTACTCACTACACTTAGTGAGCATACTACATCGGGTCTGGTACATAACATCACGTACATGATAGAGCCTACTGCTGAAGCATAGTGTATCCCTTGCATGCGGGCTCTCTCCAAATCAGTCTTGGGAGACTTCTCTTTAGAGAGAGTCCTGTGATCGTAGGTAAATTCCCACGCTTGGAATCTTCCATAATAATGCTCTTTAGTATGGTGTCAATGTACCTGGATTGGGACAATCCCAGTATCCTTTCAGATCTATCTCTATAGATCTTAATCCCTAAGATATATGAGGCATCACCTAGATCTTTCTTTGAGAATCTTTTGTTGGAGATAGTGCCCTCAGAGTCAATTATTGGATCACAGGCACGTGATTGCAATGATTGAGGGAAGACCTATCCCGGTAGGACAGTCTTACTCAAGATGATAGTATGCTATCTGGTTTATCTTTATCATCGTGTGCTGCTTTAGGTGACCAGACATGTCGCTATTACACGTTGATAGAGCCCTTGGATTCTTGCTTGACCACCAGCAGTATGAGGGCGATCATATAAGTGGGAGCAGGGGTCTATAAGCACATCCTTAAAAGGTCCCTAGTCATAAGAGTTTCGTGATAGGGCATCGATACTCCAGAGTAGACTAGTGTATACAGTCGAGACCCCGACGAGGGGTGGTGACCGGTCTCACAAGCCACTGGTGTCAGTTAGTTCACCTAAGATGTATACAGGTGCTCATTGGGTTATGAGTACACCGGACAGGACTCGCCGGGAACATGCTAGTTGGTCTTATACCTGACGTCAGATAGCAGTTCCCTGGTGACATGTGTACAGGTTAGTTCATCGACCTGGGGATCGTCATTTGTCTCGTGTGAGTTCCCACTATACTTTGATTACTACCCTACCACGCTCAAAGGAGACGTGCAAACAGGTTTTAGTTGGGTACAGTCCCGAGCCACATGGAGGCAGTTAGCGGATCTTCAGGGGTTCGTCTCTCCCAGTATTGGGGGTGAGGTCGCGCTGTGTCTAGGAGAGCCATTACACGAAGCCCTCGGCCGAGGCAGGAGATTTACTGGTAGGTATTCCAGTAGTGTCTCAGGGTGTTCTGGGCTACACTCCGACACGACTTGTACCGCTTTTGGGGGTCTGACTTTTACCAACCCCCTAGGCCCGCCATGCGATGCTCATAGACGAACGGACCGGACTGTACGGATATTGTCACTGACAGGCTCAGTAGGGTGTCAGGATGAGTTCGCTCATCGACGTCCCTTTTGGTCAATACCTGGTAGCCCGTTACGTATTGGCTTATACCTCTGATGTGCTAGTGGTTAAATCCACAACCAAGGTGTTGACGAGTCTTTAGAGTCCCCCACATTCAGTTGCTCAAGTTTTCGGGCGAAACGCTGTAGAGGCCGTATGGAGATATGGCAGGGTTCGATCAGATACGTGCGGTATTGCACGGATCAGGATCGGACGGATTATACTAGCCGGTTTTGGTTTAAGCCGGATCCTAGTATAGTACAGTGTAGATTTTATCTCATTGCATTTGTATACAGATGCGGGTGTGTATGCACAGTAGCGGGGTTTTCCTGTAATTTATTACGGGACCAGTTTTCTGGAGTTGCTAGTTTGCTTTCTGTTTCGGCGATATTTCTTTGTATCCTTCATTGGTCGAAGATTGGTGGAGGAGGGCTTATTTGCATTTGCGCAAATAAGCAATAAGGAGGGTGTTCTTTGCATACTTTTGTGTCATGATGGTTTCATGATGGAGCCCCATTCTTTGACCTTGACTTCTTCTTCTATCATGATGGCTTGACCTTTGAAGCAATCATGGTTGTTGATTTGTTGATGGAGTGTGGTTTTGCTAGTGATCATTTCTTTGCATGATGACCATTCCTCTCACTTGCATTATTCTTGTGGCTATCTCTTTTTCACTCACTCCCTCTATTATTCTCTCCACTCCCAAGAGCCATGGCCGGCCAAGCCTTTAGGGGGCTGTCCAAGATTTGTGAGGGTGGGATTTTTGTTCCTTTGGCTTTGTAAAATCCCACTAGTTAAATCTCCACAAGACCACTTCAATCCCTCCACCAAAAGGCAACCTCCATGAACCCCAAAATGAGACATGAGCACTACACATTCTACAGCAAACCTTGGGCACGTCGGCTCGCCAACTTCATGCCCGAGTTGCCTCGGTATAGAGGTGGGAGCCCGTAAAAGAAGCCGGCGACGTGGTGCCCTTCCGGCGACGAGGTGGAGACCGGAGCTTCCGCGGGAGATCGGGACGATGACGAGAAGACCGGAGGACTCGGATCATTCGGTATATCTCTCTTCCCCATCTTGTAGTTAGCTAGGACTAGTTAATGGCCCGATCCGGGTATTAGTGCGCGGTGGTGCCGGTTCAAGAAAAATTAAAGTAAACCATCGTTTCCGCATTTGGCCTCGGGATGGAGGCCGGGGCGCCGCCGTGCACTTACATCTTTGTGATAAGAAGAGCTTGACCGAGTGCAGCATAGGAACATTATTTCCTATCAAGAGTATGTCATCCACGTACAATAAGAGGAAGACAACCTTACTCTCTGCAACCTTCTTGTATATACAAGGTTCATCCACATTTTTGATGAAGTCAAACTCTTTGACTACCACATCAAAACAGATGTTCCAACTCCGCGATGCCTGCTTTAACCCGTAGATGGATTTGAGTAGCTTGCACACCTTCCTGCTGCTCCCACTGTCCATGAAGCCCTCTGGCTGAGTAATGTACACGCTCTCTTCTAAATCACCATTTAAAAAGGCAATCTTAACATCCATTTGCCAGCGACAGCAAGTAGGATCCGGATGGACTTAAGCATAGCCTCTGGAGAAAAGGTTTCATCATAATCCACACGTTGTCATTGACGGAAACCTTTTGCAACAAGTCTAGCTTTGAAATTCTCAACTTTTCCATCTATACCAAATTTTTTCTTGAAGATCCACTTGCTCCCGATGGGTTTTACCCCCTCAGAAGCATCTTCTAAAGTCCATACTTTGTTGGTGTACATTGATTCCATCTTAGATCGCATTGCATCCAGCCATTTCACAGAGTCCCCACTCGTGATGGCCTGCTCGAAGATAGTTGGGTCATCATCTTCCATGATGCAATCCTCTCTCCCACCGTCAACGAGAAAACCGTAGTATCTCTCAGGTGGATGAGAAACCCTACTAGATCGGCGGAGAGGCTGAGGTTCGTTGGGAACTATCGAATCCACTGGTTCTACCAAATCTTCTGTCATAGTTTGTATTGCTGGAACTTCTTCCAGTTCTACCTTCTCGCCACTAATTTCTTTTTCAAGAAATTCCTTTTCTAAAAAGGTGGCATTGCGAGAAACAAACACCTTTTGTTCCTCGGAACGGTAGAAGATATACCCACGTGAATTTTTGGGATATCCAACAAACTTACACAGAACTGACCTTCCTTTGAGCTTGTCCAGATTTTGCGTTTTAACATAAGCCGGACAACCCCATATTCGAATATAATTAAGAAATGGTCTCTTCCCCTTCCATATCTCATATGGAGTGATAGGCACAGATTTGGTAGGGACCATATTCAATAGGTGTATGGCTGTCTCAAGCGCATACCCCCAAAAGGAAATAGGCAACCCAGCAGTGCTCATCATAGAGCGCACCATATCCAATAGGGTGCGATTCCCCCGCTCCGATACACCGTTGTGTTGTGGTGTATATGGAGGAGTAAGCTGAGGGAGAATCCCATTCTCTTTTAGATAGTCACGGAATTCCATGCTCAAGTATTCTCCTCCCCAATTAGATCGTGGGATTTTAATACTTTTACCCGTTTGGTTCTCGACTTCGTGCTTATATTCTTAGAATTTCTCAAAAGCTTCAGACTTGTGTTTCAACAGGAACATATGTCCGTATCTTGAGAGATCGTCAGTGAATGTAATGAAGTACGAGGAAACATTCCTGGCATGTGTAGAAATAGGACCGCATACATCACTATGTATCAGTCCCAAGAGTTCCGTAACTCTTTCTCCGTGTCCTGTAAATGGAGTTTTGGTCATCTTTCCATTGAGACGTGACTGGCAAGTTTCATAAAATGATAATTCGAACGGATTCAAATACCCATCCTTATAAAATTAGCTAGTCGTGTCGCATTGATATGACCAGTCTATAATGCCACAAGAAGTATTCGTTCATTTCTGAACCTTTCCTCTTGTGTATGTGTAACGTTTTGAAAATCGTTTCGGTGAAATTTCGGAAAATCGGTAAAATAAGCGGGTTTTCTATAAAAAGTCAAAATACAAATATCATTATTATGAAATTAAATATACATATTCTAGCTATGTAATTGCTAGTATTTGGTGTTTATTGAGCCACTGGTAAAATTTCTAAATTTCTGAAAATTTTTCCGAAATTAATTATTTTAATATTATTTTAAGCCGTCACAAAGACATTTAATTAGGGAAAATTATAAATTCGAATGGGTTGAAACAAATTTTGTGCATCATAACAAATTAAAAAAAATTTTAACACGTTGTTTTTGAAATGAAATAAAGTTGTTAACTGGTTTTAGAAAATATCGAAGAAAAATGCTTAAAATAATAAACAAATATGATATAATTAAAGAGTTAGGTGTTAATGTGAGTATGGGGCAAGGTTAATTATCTTTTTCTCACACACTCATCCACATTTCCTTCCAAATTCTGGCCGAGTACAGCCTCCCACCCCCTTCTCATCTCTTTTTAGAAGAAAAAAAAGATTAATGAAAGCAATAAATTATTAAGGTATGGTGTTAGGTAATTGTGGGGGACTTCTTGACCCCATTCTCTCTCCAATCACCTCACACTCTCTTCCCCTCCCCATTTGGCCGAGCCCCCTTCCTCCACTTCCAACAGCAGCCCCCCCTTCTCATCTTATTTCTCTCCAAAAATTTCAAGAAAAATCAACAAAAACCTCACTAACTTCCAAATACAAACCTTACCCATTTTCCTTAGCTATTCTTGTATGGATCTTGGTGAAGGGAAGCATGTTTGGGAGGCTAGATTCTTGTTAGATCTCAAGATAATTGTGGGGTAAATTTTAACCTTATGGCTAAATTGTTGTTTAATTATGATAATCTATTGTATTCAAGTGTTAACTTGGTTGAATTGCTAGTTATAAATTTTAAAGTTAGGGTTTGGAAATTCTAGAATTGGGTTTTAAAATCAAGTTAGGGTTTTATTAAAATGTTTATGAGTGCATAGTGTAGTTAACATGCTAAGTCATGCAAAGTGTAATCTAAGTGCTAAAATTGCTAATTTTTACTTCTAAATTATTCTAATTATGCTAAATGCAAACTAGTTTTTTTAGATCTATTATAATTAGTGAGTTTAAAATTTAGTTTGGGTTTGGGTGACTTAATTAAGTTATTTAGTGAGCATTTTGGCCACAAAAAAATTGTTGAAGTGTTTTTATTGGTTAGAACATCAAGTTTTGAACAAAAAGGGTATTTGTGCTAACTAGGTTTTGGTTTAAGGGAATTTAGCAAGATTAAAAATATAGTAAATGTTCATGTGGCCTATTTAAGCTAATTAGTGAACATTGTAACGACTAGTTTTGCTAAAACATTAAGATTTGTATTAAAAACAGTTAGCGACCGCTAACTAGATTTTTGGGAGATAAAACAATTTGTTTTATTTTATGGTTTTGATGAATTTAACCCTATTTGTTATATAATTAGTAGATTTGGGGTTTTTGTGAATTTTAACCTATTCCAAATATATGTTTAGTGTTTGTGAATGTGAAAATGGGTGTGTTTGGGTTTTTCTCGATGGTTTGGCGTTTGTACGCCGACGTCGAGGGTTTTTGGGTTGATTTGTGAAAGCAAACCATAGGTTTTGACCTATGTGGGATTCATGTGTCGTTTTGGTCATGAGTCGGATTTTAATGCGATACGGTGCGTTATGATATGTAGGTACCCCATGTGGACTTCGAGACGACAATCATGCATGTGGCGATGTCGGCACCGGCGAACGAGGACCAGGTGAGTAGATTTATATCAATGGGGAGAAGTCGGGAGGATAGCGTATAGCACCCTCGCAGTTCGTGGTGATGTATACGAATACGTATACACACATATATATTGATTATATTGTTGAATTTATTGATGATAAAGATAGATTTTAGGTGTGATTGGATAGGTTTAGTGTTGCGATACCTAGAGTAGAGGTTGCACCACATTTACACACACACCTATTCATGCATACATTCTTCTTTCATATGTGCCTATATGGGGTTATATTGTTATGTGTTCACATGGGTATGGAACTATGTGTTCACATACTGGATTGAGGATAGTATTTCGGATTTGAGATGAGTCGATAAGATTTGATTGAGACCGCGAGAACGGTGATATGGCAGGATTCGTACTTGAGATACGTCCTTATGTTATAGCGGATCTTGGGACGACGATACATGTGAATAGTGTTATACATTGAATGGTTGACATGTGATCGTGATATGAGATAAGATATGTTAAGATATTCATAATAGGTCGCATTAGGCGATGTATACCTCTTTATGACGATATATGGTGATGATATCGGTTCGTATGAGGCTGTAGATTAGCAGTCAGATCATGATTAGATTGATGATATTAGTATTGTACTAGACGTAGATCAGTACCCTGGATTATGATCTTTGATAAATAGGATACCAAATGATTAATTTGATGAACGTGATACTGTCCTGTACCCAGATTTGGGGATGCCGTACGACGGATTTACGTACGAGCTATATATTGATGTTTGATCCGCACTCTTGACTTGGGAATGTCTGATTATATTTATGGTATCGGATGTGATATTATTGAGGCAGGATCACCGGCTAACATATACATGTAGGTATTTGTATCGACTCAGAGGTTAAGCGGTTTCCTTACCTTCATTAGCCAGTTAGCTTAGCCTTTTAGTTTAGTGTAGTTGTTAGACTAGATTTATATTAAATATAGATTTTTTATCTTTGTGTCTATTATTTAGCTCCCGCTCATTATTGTTGTTGCTCCGCATCGCATACTTATTGTGATTCATATTCCATTATTGATATCATGCTGTTAGGACACCTGCACCATTACCGATGATGCGTATGTACCACGTACACTTACTTGCCGGCTCACACACATCTTCATCGGTAATTGCCATGTCACGTACACTTAGAGAATATTATTGCTTGACTTAGCTTGTTAGATAGTATTTTTGACATGATATTAGTGTACTTGCCTTATATGCCAGTTTAGACATTGCAGTTATTACTTGTCACTTCATGCATACTGTTATTCATTGTTATGCCGCATTCATGGATTCTCATGCATATATTCACAATTTTATGTGCTATTGAGGTTTTGGATTCGGATTTCCATGAGATTTTCTGGATTTGGGGGAAAACCGCAAGACTTATACAAACTTCTTTTCTCTCTTTTTAAATGAAAAGCGCGGTTTTCCCATGATGTATGAGTCGTCCACCATGAGTTTGCTGATGGATTTCGAGACCCGATTCAAGGAGACGGATGAACCGTTTCGGGGACATGGTGGACCCGGTAAGGTACCCCGAGGCAAGAAGCGTGTGGTGATGACGATGTGAGCCTGGCAGGGGAGCACCACCTACCGGTGATTTAACCCGACGCGTCGGATATCCGGAGGATACCGTCGTGGTCTTGAGATTGATGGCAAGGGCTGGTCTAGACTGACGGCGCCTTAGATAGTGAGATTGAGACATACAGAGATATTTGAGATATTGAGGTACAGAGATTGCGAAACAGAGATATCGAGATATTTAGATATTTGTTTTGTGTCGATGCTAGGCACTGTTTATGCTGATTTCATTTATGATACCTCGGTTTTTTAAAAAAAGATACAGAAAGCTCACTAATTTATGAAAGCAGTTTTCTTCAGTACATGCATTCTGTTTCATGCATTCATACATCATCCGTATGATATATTGCTACCTGAAGCACTGACACGGGCACATGGGATTACACTTGGGTTAGATAATTAACCTAGCCATTGTTATAGGCTACATGTTATATATATTTGAGGATATATTATGATCATATGACCTAGAATTGCGTCATACATGCGATTCCTGTTCGTAGATGTATTCTATTCACGAGTTGGCAACTCACCCCCGTTGTGCCACAGTTTCTTGCAGGTTTTGCCGTACAGTTTTCATTACGGCTTTGCTGGCACTACTTCTTTTCGGGTGACTTGCTAGTAGGTGGGTTTTTTTGTATCGTACCCATCATTATATTTTGTATATTATTATTCAGTTGTATCTAGAAGTTCCATCAACCAAATATGTATTTATTTCAGATAGAGACCAGCGTTGTTTATTCTTTCGACCTTAGAGTCGCGTGTTGTATTTCTATCGATTTCTTGCTGTTTTGAGTTTCCTTTTGAGTTTTGATCCTCGCGCTTGGCGTTGTATATTATATTGCTTGCGTGGTTGTGACCGTCGAGTGACGAAGAGCTAGCTCCCGCTTGGGGATGCCTTTTTATTCATTTCGTATACTATTCATGTTGTATCCCGTTTAGGGGCCAGTATTTACAAAGGAGACTCTGTCGAAATTTTCAGGAATTATTTGATGTTTTTAAAAACGCATAATTTGGCTTATGCTATTAACACTACTTGCTTTAAGTTGGTTTTTCCTACACTCTACTGCTTCTTTGGTTTTTGGCTTACTTAGATTACCTACGCCTCGAGGCGTTTCGTAGTTTAAGTGCCGGTCATATTCCGTACTTTCGGGACGTGGTAAAGTTGGTATCAGAGCGTTAGGTTTTACCTTCAGAGCGTAGGATGACCCTTGGTTGATGGAATAGGTAACTAAAGTAGAGTGCGTACCGTGGGTATGTTCCGCGGCATATTTACGATACGCTACTCCACTTAAGAAGCCTTAGGATGCACATTTCTTTGCTCAGTATTATATTTATTCATGATCCAGCCTCATCGGTACCAGTTATGGTTTTGCTGCCACGATTATGGGCAGGGAGAGCTACGGCTAGAGTTGCGGTCAGCACGATCTCGTTACGAACGAGGACTGACCAGGGCATGATTCCGGGGACACACGATTCCGGAGATGTGTCTTTTTATCGTGTTTTCGCGCCACGAGCGTTTGATGGATCGCTGTATGAGATTACTCGGATTTACTGATCGGCACTAGAGGATTGAGCCAATGATAGAGGCCAGCCAGATTTTGATGACCGTTGGCGTATTGCTTATTCATGATGATTGAGGCACTGTTCAGCATGCAGACGAGTGAGCCAGTTATTGCTGCGAACGACAAGATATCGTCCCAGGTGCTGGAGCTATTGTTGTACGAGTTGTACTAAGAGATGATAGAAGGTCGCTAGTCACCCGAGGATGAATGACTAGGACATGTGGTTCGTTCGCCTACCCCGATGCGAGGTCATCAGATAGATTGATTTTAGCTAGAGACGACTTCACGCGGAGACGTTGAGAGTCGACAGAGACGATCGAATGTTAGAAACCTATTATTCCAAGTTTAAAGTATTCGGAAGAGCATGCAGGCAATTCTATGGACCCTCTAGAAGAACGAAACCCTAACTCGACTTAATGACCGTGTGAAAGCCTTTAAACCTTAGGGTCTGCGCCAATTCTGCGGTGCCATTAGTGAGGCTTGGGTTTGCCCTTCTACGGAGGGACCATCGATGTTGTGGTACGTACTCGATACTGTTAAACTGTACCCAAGATGTTGAGCTTTTGGGGATTATGAGGTTTTGACAAATCGATCGGATGGTTCGACTTCATTCGAATGCCAGGTGGTGAGATGCATTCTTGGGAGACTCCAGATACGAGGATAGCCGTTGGAGCTCAGTCCATGCAGTCACGACGAGACGAGTCCGAAGCAGTCGACATTAGAGAAAAGTGGAGTAAGAGGTTCATACCAGATCTGGATAAGATGATGTTCCACTCCGCCGACGTCAGAGATGCGATATGCGTGCCGAGGCATTGTGCTTGGATATACCTTCCAGAAGGAGTCACGATGAGTATGCAGCCGTTCCGGAACAAGAAACTGATATAGTAAAGGACTGACTTCTGGACAGTTTGGCAGAGATGAGATTTGGGAGAGACCTCGACAGGACCTTTCTGGGATGAATTACGAGAAGACTTAGACCCAGGAGTGGTCATGTTACGCACACCGGCAGGCCAGAGTTCAGGGTCGTCGCCGAGACATGCTATGAGTGACCACGACAGTTGGCCAGAGATTCTTGGAGGACGTGCTTGAGCGGGACTATTCTGCCATATTTGATTTCGGTATTTTGGGCGGTCTATTTGTATGATTGATTTTGATGATGGAGTTTCATGATATTTGTTTTCATGCACTATGGTTGCACCTACTGTGTATTTACGATTTTTGCACAGTTGTTGCACCTGATATCGTTTTCATGCCTTGGTTTCACATGTTTATGATTTTATGGGTTTCGTACAGTGGGATGATTTTGTGCATATGTACGCACACGATTTGGTTTTTGCACTCGGTATAGTTCACATATGCTTGCAGTGCAGTGACACGCATTTTGTGTACTACAGTTGCACTGGACTTCGATTTCGATGGTGATGTTCGATATTTGTTTTGTGCACCTTGCGCACCTGATTGGATTTTGTGCATGTTCGGCGCTTGATATTGGATTTCTTGATTTCATGCACGATGGATGTACCTGATTTGGATTTTCGCGCATGTTGGGCGCATGTTATGAGATACGATTTTGCTGCACAACTGATGCACTAAATTGAGATTCTTCGTGCATGTCAGATGCACCTGTTTTGCTGTCAGGCGCACCTGTTTTGCTGTCAGGCGCACCTGTTGCTCTTGACAGATGTTTCGTGCACACCCGATGCACTTAGATGTTGTTTCTGTGCATATGTATAGCACATTCATGGATTTCGATTTCCGTGCGCACCAGACGCACATGGCATTCATATATATATTTAGGACTGATTTATGTTGGAGCAGTATATTTTATGATGTTTGCTATTTGGTTTAGTACTGAGCAGGACTAGTCACAGGACAGTACCTGAGTATATTTTTGCATGCATTGATAGTTATCGAAGGGATTTCCAAAGAAGAGCTATAGTCTCAGTATTTACCTACATGTCTGACATGACACGAAACGTTTAAAACAAGGAACCCTTCTAAATTGCTTTCAAAACGGCGGGACGTGCATATTAAACAAAGGATATATATATATGTAGTTATTTTCTTACAATAGACGTCCGCCACTGTGCAGTGATACACACATCACACAGCGAATTGAGAAAAAAAAAAGATTTTGCATGCATTGCTTCCAGATGTTGTAATGATGTATATCACATTGATTTTTATTTTGGATTTAGACATTGTGTCTTCACCACGACTCCGATGATTGTGGGATGCTGGATGGAGTTTGATTTTGAGTTATATGCTCATTTTTCATGCGCATGTGCTGCGCTACGATTTGTTTTATGTATTTATGGTTTCGGAGCCCCGACGACTTGATGGTTTTGCTTAGATATTTTAGTATTTGGGGGGTGTTTTAATTTAAATTCGGGGACCGAATTTCTTTAAGGGGGAAGATTGTAACGTTTTGAAAATCGTTTCGGTGAAATTTCGGAAAATCGGTACAATAAGGGGGTTTTCTGTAAAAAGTCAAAATACAAATATCTTTATTATAAAATTAAATATACATAATCTAGCTATGTAATTGCTAGTATTTGGTATTTATTGAGCCACTGGTAAAATTTCTAAATTTCTGAAATTTTTTCCGAAATTAATTATTTTAATATTATTTTATGCCATCACTAATACATTTAAATAGTGAAAATTACAAATTGGAATGGGTTGAAACAAATTTTGTGCATCATAACAAATTAAACAAAATTTTAACACGTTGTTTTTGAAATGAAATGAAGTTGTTAATCGGTTTTAGAAAATATCGAAGAAAAAGGCTTAAAAAAATTAAAAAAAAATGATATAATTAAAGAGTTAGGTGTTAATGTGAGTATGGGGAAAGGTTAATTATCTTTTTCCCACACACTCACCCACATTTCCTGCCAAATTCTGGCCGAGTACAGCCCCCTCCCCCCATTCTCATCTCTTTTTAGAAGAAAAAAAAAAGATTAATGAAAGCAATAAATTATTAAGGTATGGTGTTAGGTAATTGTGGTGGACCTCTTGACCCCATTCTCTCTCCAATCACCTCACACTCTCTTCCCTTCCCCATTTGGCTGAGCCCCCTTCCTCCGCTTCCAGCAGCAGCCCCCCCTTCTCATCTCATTTCTCTCAAAAAATTTCAAGAAAAATCAACAAAAACCTCACTAACTTCCAAATACAAACCTTACCCATTTTTCCTTAGCTATTCTTGTATGGATCTTGGTGAAGGGAATCATGTTTGGGAGGCTAGATTCTTGTTACATCTCAAGATAATTGTGGGGTAAATTCTTAACCTTATGGCTAAATTGTTGTTTAATTATGATAATCTATTGTATTCAAGTGTTAAATTGGTTGAATTGCTAGTTATAAATTTTAAAGTTAGGGTTTGGAAATTCTAGAATTGGGTTTTAAAATCAAGTTAGGGTTTTATTAAAATGTTTATGAGTGCATAGTGTAGTTAACATGCTAAGTCATGCAAAGTGTAATCTAAGTGCTAAAATTGCTAATTTTTATATCTAAATTATTCTATTTAAGCTAATTGCAAACTGGTTTTTTTTAGATCTATTATAATTAGTGAGTTTAAAATTTAGTTTGGGTTTGGGTGACTTAATTAAGTTATTTAGTGAGCATTTTGGCCACAAAAAAATTGTTGAAGTGTTTTTATTGGTTAGAACTTCAAGTTTTGAACAAAAAGGGTATTTGTGCTAACTAGGTTTTGGTTGAAGGGAATTTAGCAAGATTAAAAAAATAGTAAATGTTCATGTGGCCTATTTAAGCTAATTAGTGAACATTGTAACAACTAGTTTTGCTAAAACATTAAGATTTGTATTAAAAACGGTTAGCGACCGCTAACTAGGTTTTTAGGAAATAAAACAATTTGTTTAATTTTATGGTTTTGATGAATTTAACCCTATTTGTTATATAATTCGTGGATTTGGGGTTTTTGTGAATTTTAACCTATTCCATATATATGTTTAGTGTTTGTGAATGTGAAAATGGGTGTGTTTGGGTTTTTCTCGATGGTTTGGCGTTTGTACGCCGACGTCGAGGGTTTTTGGGTTGATTTGTGAAAGCAAATCATAGGTTTTGACCTATGTGGGATTCGTGTGTCGTTTTAGTCATGAGTCGGATTTTAATGCGATACGGTGCGTTATGATATGTAGGTACCCCATGTGAACTTCGAGACGACAATCAAGCGCGTGGCGACGTCGGCACCGGCGAGCGAGGACCAGGTGAGTAGATTTATATCTACGGGGAGAAGTCGGGTGGATGGCGTATAGCACCCCCGCAGTTCGTGGTGATATATACGAATACGTATACACACACATATATATTGATTATATTGTTGAATTTATTGATGATAAAGATAGATTTTAGGTGTGATTGGATAGGTTTAGTGTTGCTAGACCTAGAGTAGAGGTCGCACCACATTTACACACACACCCATACTTGCATACATTCTTCTTTCATATGTGCCTATATGGGGTTATATTATTATGTGTTCATATGCGTATGGGACTATGTGTTCACATACTGGATTGAGGATAGTATTTAGGATTTGAGATGAGTCGATAAGATTTGATTGAGACCGCGAGAACGGTGATATGGCAGGATTCGTACTTGAGATACGTCCTGATGTTATAGCGGATCTTACGACGACGATACAAATGAATAGTGTTATACATTGAATGGTTGACATGTGATCGTGATATGAGATAAGATATGTTAAGATATTCATAATAGGTCGCATTAGGCGATGTATACCTATTTATGACGATATATGATGATGATATCGGTTTTTATGAGGCTGTAGATCAGCAGTCAGATCATGATTAGATTGATGATATTAGTATTGTACTAGACGCAGATCATTACCCTAGATTATGATCTTTGATAAAGAGGATACCAAATGATTAATTTGATGAACGTGATACTGACCTGTTAGTTATATGTATGCCCTAGAGGCCATTACTGTACATTGGATGTATATTGTAGTGGGTGCTTGGACATATATAGGGAGGACTTTCTTGCTTGACATGATAGTATGCTATCTGGTTGATCTTTACCTTAACGTGTACACTGATTGTCTCTCTGTTACATGTTGGTAAAGCCCTTAGGATGTGTACTTGACTACCTGGACTATGATGCAGATCATACTAGTGGGGACATGGTAGTCCATAAGAACATCCTTCAAAGTCCCTAGTCGTGGGTATATCGAGACGGGGCATCGATATACCAGAGTAGACTAGCGTATACCTTCTCGACCCATACAGATGGGAGATGGATGATCCCATATCCATTGGTGTTTGACATCAGTGATGATGTACGGGTGCTCAGTGGAGACTGGGTACACTGGACGGACTCGCCGAGAACTCCCAGATGGTATTATACCTTACGTCAGATGGCAGTTCTCTGGTGACACAGGTACAGAGTAGTCTGTTGACCCGAGATCGTCATAGAGTCTTGTGTGGTTCCCACTGTGCTTTGATTTTCATCTTACCACGTCCAAGAGGGCGTGCAAAACGGTGGTTTTTGGGTACAGTCCCGAATCACAAGGAGGCAATGAGCGATAGGAGGGGATTCGTCTCTCCCGGTAAAGGGGGTTGATGTTGCGCTGTGTTCGATTGGCTATAACCGGAAATCCCTGGCCAGGGTTGCTGAGATTTACTGGTAAGTGTTACCAGTAGTTTCTCGAACTGTTATAGACCTCATATCGACACGACTTATCGAGCTATTGGGGTCTGACGTTTTCCACCCCTAGGCGAGATATGCGACATATCAGACGATCAGACCGGACTGTACGGTAAGTGTTACTGGTTGGATTTACAGGAGTGTGAGCGGGCTTGCTCGTCGATCTTCTGATCGCTCAATACTCGGGTGGCCGTTACGTTTAGCAGACCGCTTGCGGCTTGTGGGTGTTTGATATGATCATCATCTGCTGCCGGCGTATTGACGAGTCTTTAGAGTCCTACACAGAGGTTTCCTGGCTCAAGCGAAACGAAATAGGAGCGCATATAAGATATGCGCGGGACCGAGAATAATGCATGTATGTGATACCGTATTCTATTCTCGCGATGAATGTATCGATTGCTTGTATGCGATATAACCTAGTTATCGAATCAAGGATTGATTCGATAAATCGATACATTGTATATTAGTCGGTTATATGCGATATGACCGGGTCGTTAAATCAAGTGTTGATTTAATGATTTAATGCATAATTATATATTTGATATATTACTTTGCATTAACTAGTATTGGTTCACTTTAAATGGTTTTTCTCACTTGTTTGTGCACATTGTATATGTGATATACTTTTGTACACAAGTTTGTATCATGTTTGATGATACATGCTCACTAGGGTTTGTGTAAAGATTAAACCATGGTTGTGTAATGGTTAGGGTTTTAATTTTCTTATTCATTTATTTTATTTTGGAAATGATAAAGAGAAAATGGTGGCTTTCTTTGTTCTTTGCTTGAAGCTTCAAAGCATCTTTGACTAAGTGACCATTTTGTCTTCATGCTTAACCCTAACCCTTTAACTAATCTTAGTTTATTCTCTACACTTGACCATGGTTGCCATATGATAAGTATTGTTTTTATTTTCTATTTGAAAATAACTTATGATAATATTCATCTTCTTCTTCTTCTTCTTCTTCTTCTTCAAGAAGAAACTTTGCTCCATCAATGGCAACTTGAGCAAATGAGTGAGAAATCCAATTCTAAAGTGAACCCACCTCCTATTTCTTCATCCTCTACCTCTTGCCAAGAAGTATAGGGTGTTTTCTTCACAAGTTTCATGACTTGGTGAAGTGGGAGCTTGATCTTGTGATGCCTCGACGTAGATCATCTTCGGCATCGTAGTCGATGACCTAGCCCGCCCACTTTTCCGATGAAGCCGACGCTAGAGTCCGGGATCCGATTTGGACGGCAAGGGGACTTCATCATGGAGCTATGGAGGTGGAGAAAAGGATCTACAAAGGTTGTATTTCCGTTCTTTTAGTTAAGTTGTTAACTAGTTGCATCTTTCGCCTAAAATTCTAGTTAACGATCCGTATTAGGGTTTCTCGGCACTTGTAATTTTTGAAATTGGCATGGTTGATGCTTTGTGAGACCTCATTAGTGTGCCTAGGAACCCTACAGTGGTATCAGAGCCTAGCTAGAGCCTTAGGCGATGCGTAGACGAAGTTTGAAACCCGATCGACCCGAAACCCTAACCCGACAATGCTCTCTGGACTTTTTTCAAAATCTGGGATTTTTCCAAATTAAAAATGCTTAAAAAATTCAGCAGGGTATTATATGAAATACCATGAAAAACGAGCCTCTAATTCCTCTACTTGGCCGCGGAACCGCGGCGTTGACCCCCCTTTAGCGGCGGTTCCGCGGCACATTTATGGCATTAGCGACGGTTCTTTGCATAGTAATTCATATCTATGTTGTTTATATTTTCTGGGCATTTTTAATACTGATTCTATAGTTGAGTGTTCTGGGGTTTTATTGGGGACTCGATGAATCGATCGGATTATTTAACTTTGTCTATTTAGCTTTCCGGATATTTTAGAATATGTTAAAAGGTTCGATCGGATATAAATACCCACTTTTTCCCCTGCCGGGAAATTTCCAATTGTTGGATTTTTCTGTAGTTTAATCACGTTCTAAGTAGTGCAAGTAACGCGATGGTCCCTCTAGAAGACAACAAACCTTAACTCGATTATGTGACCGTCTTGAACTGCCCTTTGAACCTTAGGGTTTGGGGCAGTACGGCGTGCCACATATGAGGCGTTGGCTTAACCCTTCTACGGCTGGACCGTTGGTACTGAGGTACGAAGTGAATGTCTCTGAACTTATTTCATGAGTTGAGCTGTTTCGGGAAAACTTGGGTGTTCGATTGTTCGATCGGAAAGTTTAACATTTTCTATCTTATTCGGAATGTGATACAATAATTGGAATTCACAAGAAGTTATGAGATAACTGAATGAATGTTATAAACATAGCACTTTAGTCTTACTTGATCGGTTGCCACGGAATTTTGATGTGATCAAAAGTCCGTCGCAATCACGTAGCGTACGCGGATACTCGCCGGGTAAACTTAATAGACAGCTACACCCCTAGGCCCCGACCAAGTGACTATAGGAGAACCCCGTCGCCGAAAGCATCCGTCCGGGTGCTCACGGTAGCGGTGTTCCGCCTTGGTGCACTTCGTCGAGGGCATCGGGGGTGCGGCCGTCTACTGAAGTTTGCGACGAGCATTCGATCAGTATGTCGGGAATCTTGTTGAATTGCCCGACTTGATATTGAAAAGAGTTTTCGATAATGAGACTAAAATGCGGGGTTTATAATTGTTAGGCATGCGATGTCTAAGGAATTCATTTAGTCAGGCATGCGATGTCTGAGGATGTTGCGGATTCCAACTGTTGTAGTTTTACACTTTCTTTTCTGTGACCGTAAGTGTAATATGTGATATCGCCAGTTTCGTTGCTATATGTCAACGACAATTGGGATGCGCATATTTACTTACGTTGATGACATGTGATGTTATGTGTTGCTGGATTTGTTATATTGGATCGTCATGTTTGAATAGCCGGGGTTTTTTTTATGTGAGATGAGTGTTTTTCATTTTCATTCATGTAAAAACTTGTATGTAATATTCTTTTATTGGGGCACTTCCAGGTTGCGGAATATGTCACCCTTTGTATATTATTTACTTTTCCGCACTAGGATAGACCCAAGGAGGGGAGCACAAGTAACCGGGTTCTGGAGTCCAGTGGAAGACCAACTCGAGGAGTCGAGTCCGGGTCTCCTAACTCTAGAATTGGTAGGGTTGCTTGCCGCTCTCGTAGGGGTCTAGGGGTGTGGGTTTGGCTATTCATCGCAACCGTGGAATCCGTGTTTTATACTGGCTCGTATTGAAAACACGGACGTCCTAGTATATCCAATATTTCATATGTTTCTTCTGCTGCGATATCTGTGATGTGATCATGTGATGTTCTGTGATAGATACTGTATATAGTATATATGATATATTATATAGGCGTTACTTATGTTTTACACCCGCGCTAGCCTTGCCCCGCTCTGCCGTTAGTTACCTAACCTAACGGTGCACGAGGGGACATCGAGGCGAATGCGGATGGCATAAGTGTACGTCGTATTTATCTGTAATGTTTAGGTACTTAAATGATGGGACTTCATTAATGTGATTAATGAATGCAAAAGAAACCTAAAGATGTTGTAGAATCGAATTTCAAAATAAAAAGGTAGCTACAGTTCTTGCTTTGCATAGAGGTATATGTGATATATCCTGCACCTTATTCGATGAGGAAAGGACCGAGATCCCTTCACCGGGAGTGACTCCTTTAGCAATAACTGGCAGATGCTACACACTCGGTTTGTCTTTTGATTGCTTTTAAGAGTTTTTGCTTTGCACAGTGATATATGTGATATATCCCACACCTCATTCGATGAGGAAAGGACCGACGATCCCTTCACCGGGAGTGACTCCTTTAGCAAAACTAGAAAAGCCTCAAAAACACTCCATTTTAAAATCATTTGATTCTACAACGATATCAAGTTCATTACGCAATAGGTTTTCAGAAAAACCTGTCGTAGCCCTCTGTCATTTCAGATAAGTCCTACTTAGTATTCGTGCTACGTTTGTTGACCTCCGTCAAGGCGTAGTGTGCGGTAGCTAACTAGTATTTATCTGCTTATGCATATGATGCAGATTGGATTAGGGTAGTCGTGCGGCCTTGTTGACCTTGTCAAGGGTCGTGCGGGTGGGTTTTATTCAATCAAGAAATGACGGGTTGAACTTGACTTGCGGTCTATGGTTTGTTGACCTTGTCAAGGTCATAGATCGTTCGGGGCAAAATATTATCGGGAATTTCAAGTGTTGAAATTTGCAATGAGATTGCATACCTTCTATGAGATAGTTGGATCCCGATACCCGCTGCGAGTAATTGTAACTCCTGGGAGAGTTTTACACATTACAATTAGCCGATCAAGTAGGTGTCTAGAAAGGTGTTAACGAGGTTACGCCTCTGGGAAAACGAGGTTTACTATAATTAGGTTCATGCGAAAGCACGGGGGACCTCCCTCAAAGTACCGACACTGGCCTGGCTGAAAGATTGGAGAACTTGTAGTGTGTAATTAATCCCGGCTAGTCTTTCCTTTTAAGGTTTGAAGGAAGATTTGATAAAAAGCAGTGGGAGCCATCCTGATTAGATAAAATAAAAACCAATCTATTCTTGCAAGAGCGCACGCTGAGTGTTTTCTTCTCTCTCTCTCCAGGAGCGACCATATCACGCCTTAATCAAGATAATAATACGGATTATTGACCGAACTCGCTTGTTACACTGTGCTGGGGAACGTTGGTCCCGCTCCAACTTATAATTGTTATAAGACAGAGCAGGAAATTGGGGAATACCAGATTTCCCGTGCCGCCCAAACGAAGAGAGTGCATGCCGATGCATCATCTTCGGGTGTGTTCATTACAGAGAACTGTTTCTCTGTATCCTCTACATCCTGGGTATGTGATACCAGATCAGGATCCCGCATATGTAATCTGTTACATAGGGCTACAGAAAGGTAGAGAACTGAGAACGGGTGATAAGTTTCATGAGGCAGAAAACGGGGCAAGTGTTGCAGCCAAGTCTGTTGGTCACTGTCACCTTGTATTACAAATACATTGATTCTGAACGAATGTTATTAGATACCGAACCTGATATATAAAATCATATCAGTCTCTTTATTAGTAAAAGAAAGGATATAATTTTGTATTGTTGGATAATGTTTTGAACATTTCCTATATCAAAAGTTGATCGGTTCAGGCACGTTATCTAAAAGCATTAATGTTCTAAATCAAACAACAGTTCTTTAGTATACGGAACACACACAAGAGGAAGAGTTCAGAAATGAACGAATCCTTCTTGAGGCATTGTAGACTAGGTCATATCAATGTGACCCGACTAGCTCAAGTTACATGTAGATGCATATTTAAATCAGTTTGAATCTACATCTTGTGAAACTTGCCAGTCATGTCACAAAGATATAATGACACCAGCTCTGTTTATTGGAAACAGAGAAAGATTTGGTGAACTCTTGGGATGATACATGTTGATGTATGATAGGTCCCCTGTCTACATATGCCAGGACCGGTTCTTTGTACTTCGTTACGTTCTCTGATAATCTCTCAAGTTTCAGACATATGTTCCTGTTGAAACACAAGCCTGAACCTTTTGAGATATTCACAGAATATGATTTAGAAGTAGAGAACCAAAATACGGGTACAAGTATTATGTCCTTTGATGCGATCAGGGAGGAGAATACTTGTGCATAGAATTCCTGGACTATTCTAAAGGAGAATAAGATTCTCTCTCAGCATTACTCCTCCGTATACACCATAGCACGATGGTATATCGGAGTGGAGAAATAGCACCCTATGTGATATGGTGTGCTCTATGATGAGTATTACTGAGTTACCTATTTCCTTTTTGGGAGTTATGCACTTGAGAAGATGCATACCTATTGAATAGGGTTCAAATCAAATCAGTTGCCTACCACTTCATATTTGATATGATAAGGGAAGAGCCCATCTCTTAAGTTAGTTAAGATTTGGGGTTGTCCAGCCTATGTCTGAAAAACAAAATACGGACAAGCTCAAGGCAAGGTCTGTAATGTAGAACTGGAAAGGTTCCAGCTATACAAATTACAGCAGATGATTTGATAAAACCAAAGGATTCAATAGTTACCAACGAACCTCAGCCTCTCCGCCGATCTAGTTGGGTTCCTCACCCACCTGAGAGATACTTCGGTTTCTCTATGACAGTGGGAGCGAGGATTGCATCAAGAGATGATGACCCAACTAGTTTCGAACTGGCCATCAGGAGTGGGACTCTGTAAGAATGGCTGGATGCTTAGCGATCTGAGATGGAATCCATGTACACCAACAAAGTATGGACTTTGGTTGCTATAGCTGAAGGGTTAAATCCCCATCAGGAGCAAGTATATCTTGAGAAGATTACTTGGTGTACATGTAAAAGTTAAGACTTTCAAAGCTAGACTTGTTAAAGGTTTTCGTCATTGACCAGGCGTGGATAATGATGAAACCTTTTTCCAGTGGCTATGCTTAAGTCCATCCGGATCCTACTTGCCACGGCTACATACCATGACTACGATATCTGGTGGTTGGGTGTCATGACTGCTTTTCTAAATGATGTTTTAGATGAGAACGTCTGTAAGTACACAGCCAGAGGGCTTCGTAGACAGTGGGAGCAGCGGAAACGTGTGCAAGATGTTTTGTAGGATAAAGCAGGCATCGCGGAATTGGAACGTCTGTTTTGATGAAGTAGTCAAAGAGTTTGACATCATCAAAATGGTAGATGAACCTTGTATAAACAAAAAGGTAGTAGGGAGTATAGTAGTGATCCTCGTAGGGTATGTGGATGACATACTCTTGATATGGAAGGAGTTTCGTATGCTACGCTCGGTCAATCTCCGCTTATCAATGATTCTCCATAAAGGATCAAAGTGATACCTCCTAAATCCTGGGTTTTGGATCTATGAGATAGATCTAATTGGATGTTAGGAGACTCACTAGTTGTAGTGAGATGGTATCAGTTGATCCTGGGGAGAATCACTGGAAGGGTTCCAGAGCGATAAGGACGACTGAAAGTCAGTCACAGGCATTGTCTTTTCCCTCAGTAAAGGGACGGTATGTTGGAAGAGTTCCAAGCTAGATACCGTGGCATACTAGACGATAAAGGCTCGATACTTCGCTACTTAAGATGCTACCAAAGAGGCAGTCTGGATGTATATTTGTTCATGAGATGAACTTAGTTCCTCCCATTGTGTGACAATGGAGTTGTGGCATATGCCAAGGAACATCCGTCCCATCAATAATCCAGATATATTCTAAAGCAGTATCACCTGATCATGGAGATGGTTGATCTCCAAGGAGATCGAAGCAAGGAGAGTAGACTCAGAGGACAACACGGCGGATCTACTCACAAAGGCCTTTTCCCAGAGAGAGACTTTTATGGGATGGTTGAGTATGAGATACTACAACCACTGCTATCAGATGGCCCTAGTGCAAGTGGGAGATTGTTAGTTATATGTATGCCCTAGAGGCCATTACTGTACATTGGATGTATATTGTAGTGGGTGCTTGGTCATATATAGGGAGGACTTTCTTGCTCGACATGATAGTATGCTATCTGGTTGATCTTTACCTTAACGTGTACAATGATTGTCTCTCTGTTACATATTGGTAAAGCCCTTAGGATGTGTACTTTACTACCGGGACTATGATGCAGATCATACTAGTGGGGACATGGTAGTCCATAAGTACATCCTTCAAAGTCCCTAGTCGTGGGTATATCGAGACGGGGCATCGATATACCAGAGTAGACTAGCGTATACCTTCTCGACCCATACAGATGGGCGATGAATGATCCCATATCCATTGGTGTTTGACATCAGAGATGATGTACGGGTGCTCAGTGGAGACTGGGTACACTGGACGGACTCGCCGAGAACTCCCAGATGGTATTATACCTTACGTCAGATGGCAGTTCTCTGGTAACACTGGTACAGAGTAGTCTGTTGACCCGAGATCGTCATAGAGTCTTGTGTGGTTCCCACTGTGCTTTGATTTCCATCTTACCACGTCCAAGAAGGCGTGCAAAATGGTGGTTTTTGGGTACAGTCCCGAATCACATGGAGGCAATGAGCGATAGGAAGGGATTCGTCTCTCCCGGTAAAGGGGGTTGATGTTGCGCTGTGTTCGATTGGCTATAACCGGAAATCCCAGGCTAGGGTTGCTGAGATTTACTGGTAAGTGTTACCAGTAGTTTCTCGAACTGTTATAGACCTCATATCGACACGACTTATCGAGCTATTGGGGTCTGACGTTTACCACCCCTAGGCGAGATATGCGACATATCAGACGATCAGACCGGACTGTACGGTAAGTGTTACTGGTTGGATTCACAGGAGTGTGAGCGGGCTTGCTCATCGATCTTCTGATCGCTCAATACCCGGGTGGCCGTTACGTTTAGCAGACCGCTTGCGGCTTGTGGGTGTTTGATATGATCATCATCTGCTGCCGGCGTATTGACGAGTCTTTAGAGTCCTACACAGAGGTTTCCTGGTTCAAGCGAAACGAAATAGGAGCGCATATGAGATATGCGCGGGACCGAGAATAATGCGTGTATGTGATACCGTATTCTATTCTCACGATGAATGTATCGATTGGTTGTATGCGATATAACCTAGTTATCGAATCAAGGATTGATTCGATAAATCGATACATTGTATATTAGTCGGTTATATGCGATATGACCGGGTCGTTAAATCAAGTGTTGATTTAATGATTTAATGCATAATTATATATTTGATATATTACTTTGCATTAACTAGTATTGGTTCACTTTAAATTGTTTTTCTTACTTGTTTGTGCACATTGTATATGTGATATACTTTTGTACACAAGTTTGTATCATGTTTGATGATACATGCTCACTAGGGTTTGTGTAAAGATTAAACCATGGTTGTGTAATGGTTAGGGTTTTCATTTTCTTATTCATTTATTTTATTTTGGAAATGATAAAGAGAAAATGGTGGCTTTCTTTGTTCTTTGCTTGAAGCTTCTTGAAGCTTCAACGCATCTTTGACTAAGTGACCATTTGTCTTCATGCTTAACCCTAACCCTTTAACTAACCTTAGTTTATTCTCTACACTTGACCTTGGTTGCCATATGATAAGTATTGTTTTTATTTTCTATTTGAAAATAACTTATGATAATATTCATCTTCTTCTTCTTCTTCTTCTTCAAGAAGAAACTTTGCTCCATCAATGGCAACTTGAGCAAATGAGTGAGAAATCCAATTCTAAAGTGAACCCACCTCCTATTTCTTCATCCTCTACCTCTTGCCATGAAGTATAGGGTGTTTTCTTCACAAGTTTCATGACTTGGTGAAGTGGGAGCTTGATCTTGTGATGCCTCGACGTAGATCATCTTCGGCATCGTAGTCGATGACCTAGCCCGCCCATTTTTCCGATGAAGCCGACGCTAGAGTCCGGGATCCGATTTGGACAGCAAGGGGACTTCATCATGGAGCTATGGAGGTGGAGAAACGGATCTACAAAGGTTGTATTTCCGTTCTTTTAGTTAAGTTGTTAACTAGTTGCATCTTTCGCCTAAAATTCTAGTTAACGATCCGTATTAGGGTTTCTCGGCACTTGTAATTTTTGAAATTGGCATGGTTGATGCCTTGTGAGACCTCATTAGTGTGCCTAGGAACCCTACATGACCTGTACCCAGATTTGGGGATGCCATACGACGGATTTACGTACGAGCTATATATTGATGTTTGATCCACACTCTTGACTTGGGAATGTCTGATTATAGATATGGTATCGGATGTGATATTGTTGGGGCAGGATCATCGACTAACATATACATGTAGGTATATGTATCGACTTAGAGGTTAGGCGGTTTTCGTACCTTCAGTAGCCAGTTAGCGTAGCCCTTTACTTTAGTGTAGTTGTTAGACTAGATTTATATTAAATATAGATTTTTTATCTTTGTGTCTAGTATTTAGCTCCCGCTCATTATTGTTGTTGCTCCGCATCGCATACTTATTGTGATTCATATTCCATTTTTGATATCATGCTGTTAGGACACCGGCTCCATTACCGATGATGCGTATGTACCACGTACACTTACTTGCCGGCTCACACACATCTTCATCGGTAATTGCAATGTCACGTACACTTAGAGAATATTATTGCTTGACTTGGCTTGTTAGATAGTAGTTTTGACATGATATTAGTGTACTTGCCTTATATGCCAGTTTAGACATTGTAGTTATTACTTGTCGCTTCATGCATACTGTTATTCATTGTTATACCGCATTCATAGATTCTCATGCATATATTCACTATTTTACGTGTTATTGAGGTTTTGGATTCGGATTTCCATGAGATTTTCTGGATTTGGGTGAAAACCGCAAGACTTATACAAACTTCTTCTCTCTTTTTAAATGAAAAGCATGGTTTTCCCATGATGTATGAGTCGTCCACCATGAGTTTGCTGATGGATTTCGAGACCCGATTCGAGGAGACGGATGAACTATTTCGGGTACATGGTGGACCCGGTAAGGTACTCCGGGGCAAGAAGCGCGTGGTGATGACGATGTGAGCCTGGCAGGGGAGCACTACCTACCGGTGATTTTACCCGACGCGTCGGATACCCGGAGGATACCATCGTGGTCTTGAGATTGATGGTAGGGGCCGGTCTGGACTGACGGCGCCCTAGATAGTGAGATTGAGACATACAGAGATATTTGAGATATTGAGGTACAGAGATTGCGACACAGAGATATCGAGACATTTGGATATTTGTTTTGTGTCGATGCTAGGCACTGTTTATGCTGATTTCATTTATGATACCTCATTTTAAAAAAAAAAGATACAGAAATCTCACTAATTTATGAAAGCAGTTTTCTTCAGTACATGCATTCTGTTTCATGCATTCATACATCATCCATATGATATATTGCTACCTGAGGCACTGACACGGGCACATGGGATTACACTTGGTTTAGATATTTACTCTAGCCATTGTTATAGGCTGCATGTTATATATATTTGAGGATATATTATGATTGTATGACTAGGATTGCGTCATACATGCGATTCCTATTCGTAGATGTATTCTATTCACGAGTTGTCAACTCACCCCTGTTGTGGCACAGTTTCTTGCAGGTTTTGCCGTACAGGTTTCATTACAGCTTTGCTGGCACTGCTTCTTTTTGGATGACTTGCTAGTAGGTGGGTTTATTTGTATCGTACCCATCATTATATTTTGTATATTATTATTCAGTTGTATCTAGAAGTTCCATCAACCAAACATGTATTTATTTCAGATAGAGACCAGCGTTGTTTATTCTTTCGACCTTAGAGTCGCGCGTTGTATTTTTATGGATTTCTTGCAGTTTTGAGTTTCCTTTTGAGTTTTGATCCTCGCCCTTGGCGTTGTATATTATATTGCTTGCGTAGTAGTGACCGTCGATTGACGAAGAGTTAGCTCTCGCTTGGGGATGCCTTTTTATTCATTTCGTATACTATTCAGGTTGTATCCCGTTTGGGTTCCAGTATTTACAAAGGAGACTCTGCCGAAATTTTCAGGAAATATTTGATGTTTTTAAAAACGCATAATTTGGGTTATGCTATTAACACTACTTGCTTTAAGTTGGTTTTTCCTACACTCTACTGCTTCTTTAGTTTTGATTTCTGGGATTTCGGCTTACTTAGATTACGTACGTCTCGAGACGTTTCGTAGTTTAAGTGCCGGTCATATTCCGTACTTTCAGGACGTGACAGTATGTTCTGTACGTTAAGAACTGTATTTTGATTTAGAACGTATAATCCGTTACATAACGCGCCAAACCCAATCAATACTTGATTTAGGTAAATGTTCATAACATTATTCTCTACTACAAAGTTATATCCTTCTTTATCTAATAAAGAAATTGATATTAAATTGCATATCATAGAAGGCACGTAATAACATTCGTTCAAGATCAAAGTATTCCCATTTGGTAATACAAGGTGATATTCACCAACTGCATTGGCTGCAACACTTGCACCATTCCCTACTTTTAGAGAATGATCACCTACTCCCAGTTCTCTACCTTTCCTTAGCCCATGTAACAAATTACATATATGGGATCCCGATCCGGTATCCAATACCCAGGACGTAGAGTGTACTGAGAAACAGTTCTCGGTAACTAACACACCCGAAGAAGATGCATCAATATGCTCATTCTTCGTTTTGGTGGCGTGGAAATCTGGATATTTTCCTATTTCCAGCTCGGACTTATAACAATTATAAGTTGGAGCGGAACCAACGTTCTCCAGCTCAGAAAAACAAGCGGGTTCGGTCAATACATCCATATTATTATCTTGATTAAGGCCTGACATGGTCGCTACCTGGAGAGAGAGAAGAAAAAAATTAGCGTATGCTCTTGCATGATTAGATTGGTTTTTATCTTATCTAATCAGGATGGCTCCACTGTTTTTATCAAATGTTCTTTCAAACCCTAAAAGGTAAGACTATCCGGGATTAATTACACCTTACAAGTTCGCCAATCTTTCAGCCAGGTCAGTGTCGGTACTTTGAGGGAGGTTCCCCGTGCTTTCGCATGGACCTAATTAAAATAAACCTCGATTTCCCAGGGGCGTAACCCCATTAACACCTTTCTAGCCACCTACTTGATCGGCTAATTGTGATGTGTAAAACTCTTCCAGGACTAACTCTTACTCGGAGTGGGTATCGGGATCCAACTATCTCATAGAAGATATGCAATCTCATTGCAAATTTCAGCACTTGAAATTCCCGATAATATTTTACCCTTTGCTTCCTATGACTTTGACGAAGGCAAACAAACCATAAGTCGCTAGTCAAGTTCAACCCGTACATGTCATGATTGGATTAAACCCACCCGCACGACCCTTGACGAAATCCAACAAATTCGCACGACTACCCTAATCCAATCGCATCACATGCTATAAGCAGATAAGTACTAATCAGCTACCGCATACTACGCCTTGACGAAGGCCAACAAACTTAGCACGAATACGAACTAGTCCTTATCTGAAATGACGGAGGGCTACGTCAGGTTTTTATGAAAACCCTTTGCGTAATGAACATGACATCTTTGCAGAATCTAATGATTTTCTAAAAAGGAGTGTTTTTTAGGCTTTTATCAGTTTTGCTAAAGAGGTCATTCCCGGTGAAGGGATCTCGGCTCTTTCCTTATCGAATAAGGTGCAGGATATTTCACAAATACCATTATGCAAATCAAGAACTAAAATAAGCAATCAAAAGAAAAAACCGAGTGGGTTGTAGTATCTGCTAGTTTCACTAAAGAGGTCACTCCCGGTGAAGGGATCTCGGCTCTTTCCTTATCAAATAAGGTGCTCGATATTCTACAAGGAATACCGCTATGCAAAGCCAAAACCAGAGCTAACCTTTTTGAAAATTTGATTCTACAACATATTTTTGGTTTCTTTTCTTTCATTAATCTCATTAATGAAGTCCCATCATTTAAGCTTCCTAAGCATCATAAAAGAAATGAAAATACAACATACGCTAATGCCATCCGCATTCGCCACAGTGTCCCGTTATGCACCGTTAGGTTACTTAACTAAAGGCATAGCGGGACGGGACTAGCGCGGGTGCAAAACATAAGCAATGTTTATTATATATCAGATATATAATAATACAGCATTCATCTGATGCATATAAAGTGATCACACAGAATATCAACAGCAAAAGATAACATATGAATTATTGGATATAGTAGGAATTCCGTGTTTTAAATTAAGCCAGTATAAAACACGGATTCCACGGTCACGATGAGTAGCCAAACCCACATCTCTAGACCCCTACGAGAGCGACAAGCAACCCTACCAATTCTAGAGTTAGGAGACCCGGTCTCGACTCCTCGAGATGGTCCCCCACAGGACCCTAGAACCCGGTTACTTATGCTCCCCACCTTGGGTCTATCCTAATGCGTAAAAGTAAATAATATACAACAATGGTGACATCATCCTCAACCCAGAAGTGCCCCAATAAAAGAATATTACATACAATGAATTTTACATGAATGAGAATAAAAACTCTCATCTCACATAAAACCCCCAGCTATTCAAAACACGATCCAATATAACATATCACGGCAACACATAACATCACATTTCATCAACGTAAGTAAATCTGCGTATCACAATTGTCGTTGACATATAGCAATGAAAACGGCGATACACCATATATTACACTTACGGTCGCAAAAAAGAAAATGTCAAACTACTACATTTGGAATCCACAATCACCTTAGACATCATAAACCTGAAATATCACAAACTTCGGATTTCATGCCTAACTATATGAATTCCAAATATTGTATCACATTTCATAGAAAAGTTAGACGATGTTAAATATTCCGATCGAATCAACAAACACCCAAAATTTCCGAAAAAGCTCAACACTTGAGCGTAGTTTAAAAATACTCAGAACATGCCACAGTACCGATGGACCAACCGTAGAAGGGTCAACCCTTGCCTCACCTATGGCGCCGCGGAACCACCGCAAACCCTAAGGTTTGGCGACGGTTCTTACGGTCAGAGAATCGAGTTAGGGTTTCGTTCTTCTAGAGGGTCCATCGAATCACTTGCAGGATATTTGAATATTTCAAACTTGGAAAATCCAACTCTTGGAAAATTTCCATCGAGGGAAAAAAATGGGTTATTGATATCCGTTCGAACTTTTTAACGCCGTCTAAATAACCCGAAATGATGTTAGAATAACAACTATGAAACACTCCCAATTGCCTTTATAGAAAATTAACATCGCATGCAATTTTAGAAAAAACAAGCAACACCTGAAGCACCAAAACCCAGAGACCAGAACACAGAACAAAAACGAACCCCAGAAGAATTATTAGGGCCGGCCAGCTCGGATTTTGGGGCCATGTCAATGGCTCAAATCCGGCCAATTGTGTTCGTTTTTGTCTAGTGTTCATGTTACATCTTATATAACATTCCGCAGTTGCTTAAAAATTTTGTCGACGACTTAAAAATTTTGACAGAAACTAGGTTTTCGTTTCAAGTTTTTCGGAGTTGTTTCGGTTTCATAATTCTACAAACATCGTCTAATTCTCTAGCTTGGCTCTGATACCACTGTAGGAATGTCTAGTACGATAGTAAGGTTTTGGGAGGCATCGTTCATGCCATTTTCAAAATTTTGCCATGCTTAACAACCCTAACCCTAGAATCTTAACTAGATATTTAGACAATACAACATGTAAACTACTTTACATCTAGGTGAATATGGAATACAACCTTTGTAGACCGGTCCTTCACTTCAATAGCTCCGAGTGGTAGTCCCTTCACTCTAAGTAGTGATCTTGCGCACTCTAGGATGGCTTTACAAGAACCAAGGAACAAGCTTGCACGAAGTCTTCGAGGCCGAAGATGATCTACGTCGAGGAGACACTAACCCAAGCTACCTCTTCACTAATTAGGGATTAGTGAAGATAGCACCATAAACTAAATGGCTAATCTGGTAGAGGATGATGAAGTAGGAATTTTGCTCACTTTAGAATTCTTTTTCTCACAATTTTTCTTTACCTCTCAAAAATCTAGAGAACTCTCTCATGAGAAAGAAGAAGATGAAGAAAAAATGATGAGAGAGTGAATGGCAACCATGGGTGAGAAATATCTCATATAACTCATGTATAGACTTAACCATGAGTTTAGATAATGGTTGGGTTAACAAATACCTACTGTAAGACAAAACTAGTTGACTAAGTCAATGGTTCTACAAGCTTCCACCAAGCTCACCCATGTGACTAATTTCCACCTAATCATTGATTTAGTCTAAATAAATAAACCCTACATTATCATTAGCATGGTGTAAGTCTCATACACCCATATAGCATGTATCATCAAGCATGACAGAAAAGGAAATATAATTAATATATATCACATATATATTAAATGCATAAGTAAGAAAAGAAATGCTTAAGTGAGCTAATATAAGTTAATGTAAATTAATATATCAAATATATAATTATACATTAAATCATTAAATCAACACTTGATTTAATAATCCCGCTATATCTCATATGCCCGACTAATATAATTTGTATCAACTTATCGAATCAACACTTGATTCGATAACACGGCTATATCTCATATAACCGACCGATATCATAAATCGTGAGAATAGAATACGGTATCACATAATCATATTAATCTTGGTCCTGCACATATCACATACGTGCTCCTACTTCATTTTGCCTGAGCCAGTAAATCACTGTATAGGACTCTAAAGACTCGTCAATACGCCGGCAGTAGGTGTTGATCATATTAGGTACCCACAAGCCGTCAGCGGTACTAGCTGGACATAACGGCTACCCAGGTGTTGAACGATCAGAAGATCAACAGGCAAGTCCGCTCTAATTCCTGTAAAGCCTGTCAGTAACACTACCATATAGTCCGGTCTTTTCGTCTGATATGTCGCATATCTAGTCTAGGGGTGGTAAACGTCAGACCCCAGTAACCAATAAGTCATGCCGATGTGAGGCACATAACGGGTCGTGAAACTACTGATAACACTTACCAGTAAATCTCCGTATCAGCCCTGGCCAGGGACTTCCTGTTATAGCCAATCGAGCACAGCGCAACATCAACACCAAATACCGGGAGAGACGAATCCCCTCCAATCGCTCATTGCCTCCATGTGATTCATGACAGTACCCAAAAGCCACCATTTTGCACGTTCTCTTGAACGTGGTAAGGTGAAAATTATAGCACAGTGGGAATCACACAAGACTCTATGACGATCTCCAGTCTACAGACTAATCTGTACCAGTGTCACCAGAGAACTGCTATCTGACGATAGATATGTAAGTGCACGGCGGCGCCCCGGCCTCCATCACGAGGCCAAATGCGGAAGCGGTGATAAACTTTAATTTTGCAAACTAGCAAACCGGCACCACCGCGCACTAAACACCCGGATCGAACCATTAACTAGTCCTAGCTAACTATAAGATAGGGAATAGAGATATACCGACTTATCCGAGTCCTCCGGTCTTCTCGTCGTCGTCCCGATTTCCTGCGGAATGTCCTGTCTCCACCTCGTCGCCGGAAGTGCACCACATCGCCTACATCTTTTACGGGCTCCCACCTCAATGCCGAGGCAACTCGGGCACGAAGCTGGCTAGTCGACGTGCCCAAGGTTTGCTGTAGAATATAGTGTAGAGGCTTGTGTCTCATTTGGGGTTCATGGAGGTGCCATTTTGGTGGAGGGATGATACAAGAATTATGTGGAGGAACTTGGGGATTTTTGGAGCATGAGATGAAGCAAAAACCCACACAAACAAAATTGGGCAGCCCCTTCCCTAAAGTGGTCGACCCTTGCAATTGCAAGAGAGTGAGAGAGTGGAGAGAGTGAGCCAAGAATGAGAGAGCCATCCAATAATCCAAGGGAGAGAGAGAGAAGGCTATCATGCAAAGGAATGATCACTAGGAAAGTCCAACACTCAAACAACAATCATCACACTCCATCATCAACAAGCATGATGACTTCAAAAAGTCAAGCCATCATGAAGAAGGAAAGTCAAGTGATGGAGCTCCCATCATGATGCAACAAAATGCAAAGGCCCCCTCCACAAATACTTATTTGCACAAATGCAAATAAGCCCTCCTCCACCAATCTTCGGCCAATGAACGATACAAAGGAAATCGGCCGAAACGGAAAGCAAACTCGCAACTCCAGAAAACTGGTCCCGTAATAAATTACAGGAAAACCCCACAACTGTGCATACTGAAAGGTTCCTAGGCACCCTATAGTGGTATCACAAGGCATCGAACATGCCAATTTGAAATTTTTAGTGCCGAGAAACCCTAGACTACGGATCTTTAACTAGATGTTTAGGCGAAAAAGAAAACTAGTTAACAGTTAACTACAATGATACGGATATACAACCTTTGTAGATCCGGATTTCCACCTCCTTGGCTCCGCAACGTCATGACCTCGCTGTCCATCATGAGTCCTCGACTCGATCATCGGCTTCATCGGGAAAGCAAGCGGAATAGCTCGTCGGCTTTGTGTCAAAGACGATCTACGTCGAGGTTGCACTAACTCAAGCTCCGACTTCACAAACTTGTGAAGTAAACACCCAAAACAACTTGGCAAGAGGTAGAGGGTGAAGAAATAGGAGGTGGGTTCACTTTAGATTTGGATTTAACTCACTAGATCTCAACTTGCCATTTTTGTAGCAAGCTTGAAGAAGAAGAAGAAGATGAGCTCAAGAAAATAATATGATAAGTCTTATGATAAAATAAATAATAAATCAAATACTTATCATAACTTGAACTAGGGTTAAGTGTAGAGAATTAACCATGGTCACTTGGATGGGTTAGGGTTAAGCATGAAGATAAGGATGGTTGCTAAAGTCAAAGCTTCATGAAGCTTCAACAAATGACAAAGAAAGCCACCATTCTCATCTTAATCTATTTCAAATAAATAAATAAACAAATAAATAAATAAACAAATATGCAAAACCCTAATTATCAATTAACCATGGATTAATTCTATAAACTTAACTAAATGATCAAGTATCATCAAACATGATACAAAGTAGTGCACTAAAGCATATCACATATACAATGTGCATCAAGTGAGAAAAATCCGTTTAAAGTGAACCAATACTAGTTAATGTAAAGTAATATATCAAATATATAATTACACATTAAATCATTAGATCAACACTTGATCCAATGATCCGGTCATGTCGCACATAACCGACTAGTATTCAATGTATCGATTTATCGAATCAATGATTCGATAACTAGGTCATATCGAATATAACCATTCGAAACATTTATCGCGAGAATGAAATGCGGTATCACATACACGCATCATTCTCGGTCCTGCACATATCTCATATGCGCTCCTATTTCGTTTCGTTTGAGCCAGGAAACCTCTGTGTAGGACTCTAAAGACTCGTCAATACGCCGGTAGCAGGTGATGATCATATCAAGCACCCACAAGCCGCAAGCGGTCTGCTAAACATAACGGCCACCCGGGTATTGAGCGATCAGAAGATCGACGAGCTAGCCCGCTCACACTCCTGCGAATCCGACCAGTAACACTTACCATACAGTCAAGTCTCTTCGTCTGATACGTCGCATATCAAGTCTAGGGGTGGTATACGTCAGACCCCAATAACCCGATAAGTCGTGCCGATGTGAGGCTCATAACGGGTCGAGAAACTACTGGTAACACTTACCAGCAAATCTCTGATCAGCCCTGGCCAGGGACTTCCCTGTTACGGCCAATCGAGCACAGCGCAACATCAACTCCCAATACCGGGAGAGACGAAACCCCTCCTATCGCTCATTGCCTCCATGTGACTCGGGACTGTACCCAAAGACCACCGTTTTGCACGCCCTCATGGACGTGGTAAGGTGGAGATCAAAGCACAGTAGGAATCACACAAGACTCTATGACGATCTCGGGTCTACAGACTAACCTGTACAAGTGTCACCTGAGAACTGCCATCTGACGTGAGGTATAATACCATCTGGGAGTTCTCGGCGAGTCCGTCCAGTGTACCCAGTCTCCACTGAGCACCCGTATACCATCTCTGATGTCAAACACCAATGGATATGGGATCATCCATCGCCCATCACATGGGTCGAGAAGCGTATACGCTAGTCTACACTGGCATATCGATGCCCCGTCTCGATACACCCACGACTAGGGACCTTGAAGGATGTACTTATGGACTACCATGTCCCCACTAGTATGATCTGCATCATAGTCCATGTAGTCAAGTACAAATCCTAAGGGCTTTACCAACATGTAACTATAAGACAGTATAAAGAGACTAGTGTACATGTTAAGATAAATGGCAACCAGATAGCATACTATCATGTCGAGCAAGAAAGTCATCTCTTTATATGTCCAAGCATCCAATATAATATACATAATCTGTACAATACTGGCCTCTAGGGCATACATACAACTAACAATCTCCCACTTGCACTAGGGCCAGCTGCTGTAGTATCTCATACCGAGCATCCCGAAGAGTCTCTCAAACTGTATCTGGGGAATGGCCTTCGTGAGTGGATCCGCCGTGTTGTTCTTCGTGTCAACTCTCCTGACCTCGATCTCCCGGCGATCAACTATCTCCCGGATCAGGTGATACCGCCTCAGAATATGCCTGGACCGCTGATGGGACCTGGGTTCCTTGGCCAAAGCCACCGCTCCATTGTTATCGCAATACAAAGGTATTGGATGCTCAATGGATGGAACCACTTCAAGTTCGGAAATGAACTTCTTGATCCACACAGCTTCTTTAGCAGCATCGTTGGCAGCGATGTATTCAGCCTCCATCGTCGAGTCTGCCACGGTTTCCTGCTTGGAACTCTTCCAGCTAACCGCCCCTCCGTAAAGGGTAAAGACAAAACCCGACTGCGACTTAGAGTCGTCCTTATCACTCTGGAAGCTGGAATCGGTAAAGGACTCCACTTGGAGTTCTCCATTACCATACACCAAGAATATATCTCTAGTCCTTCGCAAGTACTTGAGAATGCTCTTCACAGCTGTCCAGTGACTCTCTCCAGGATCAGCTTGATACCTGCTCACTACACTTAGTGAGTATGCTACATCGGGTCTGGTACATAGCATCGCATACATGATAGAGCCTACTGCCGAAGCATAGGGTATCCCTTGCATGCGAGCTCTCTCCAAATCAGTCTTGGGAGACATCTCTTTGGAGAGAGTGACTCCAGAGATCGTGGGTAAGTTCCCACGCTTGGACTCTTCCATACTAAACCTCTTTAGTATGGTGTCAATGTACCTGGATTGGGACAATCCCAAAATCCGTTTGGATCTATCTCTATAGATCCTGATTCCCAATATGCAGGAGGCATCACCAAGATCTTTCATTGAGAATCTTTGAGATAAGAAGAGCTTGACCGATTGCAGCATAGGAATATCATTTCCTATCAAGAGTATGTCGTCCACGTACAATACGAGGAAGACAACCTTACTCTCTGCCACCTTCTTGTAGATACAAGGTTCATCTGGATTTTTGACGAAATCAAACTCTTTGATAACGACGTCAAAACAGATGTTCCAACTCCGCGATGCTTGCTTTAATCCATAAATGGATTTAAGCAGCTTGCACACCTTCCCGCTGCTCCCACTGTCTACGAAGCCCTCTGGCTGAGTCATGTACACGCACTCTTCTAAATCACCATTTAGAAAGGCGGTCTTAACATCCATTTGCCAGATTTCGTAGTCATGAAAGGCAGCAATGGCAAGCATGATTCGGATGGATTTAAGCATAGCCACTGGAGAAAAGGTCTCGTCATAGTCCACACCTGGTCTTTGACGAAAACCCTTTGCTACAAGTCTAGCTTTGAAAGTCTCCACTTTCCCATCTACACCAAGTTTCTTCTTAAAGATCCACTTGCTCCCAATAGGTTTTACCCTTTCAGGAGCAACTTCCAAAGTCCATACTTTGTTGGTGTACATGGAATCCATCTCGGACCGCATAGCATCCAGCCATTTCACTGAGTCCCCACTAGTGATGGCCTGCTCGAAGCTAGTTGGGTCATCATCCTCCATGATGCAATCCTCACTGCCACCATCAATGAGAAAACCGTAGTATCTCTCAGGTTGGCGAGGAACCCTACTAGATCGGCGGAGAGGCTGAGGTTCATTGGGAGCTACTGAATCTTCTGGTTCCACTAAATCTTCAGTTACTGTTTGTGTATCTGGAACCTCTTCCAGCTCTACCACTTTGTCACTAATTTCTTTTTCAAGAAATTCCTTTTCTAAAAAGGTGGCATATTGAGAAACAAACACGTTTTGTTCTTCAGCATGGTAGAATAAATATCCTTGGGAATTCTTAGGATATCCCACAAACTTGCAAAGAACTGACCGTGCCTCGAGTTTGTCTGGATTTTGTCTTTTGACATAGGCCGGACAACCCCATATTTTAACTCGTTTAAAATATGGTCTCTTCCCACTCCATATCTCATATGGTGTGGTAGGTACAGATTTAGATGGAACTTGATTCAATAGGTATGCTGCTGTCTCCAGCGCATAACCCCAGAAGGAAATAGGTAACTCAGCTGTGCTCATCATAGAGCGCACCATATCTAATAGGGTGCGGTTCCTCCGCTCCGATACACCGTTGTGCTGTGGTGTATATGGAGGAGTTAGCTGAGAGAGAATCCCATTCTCTTTTAGGAAGTCCAGGAATTCATTGCTCAAGTATTCACCTCCCCGATCTGATCGAAGGATTTTAATACTTTTTCCGGTTTGTTTCTCGACTTCTTGTTTATATTCTCTAAATTTCTCAAAAGCTTCTGATTTGTGTTTCATCAGGAACACATATCCGAATCTAGAGAGATCGTCAGTGAATGTAATGAAGTACGAAGAACCATCCCTGGCATGTGTAGACATGGGACCGCACACATCACTATGTATCAGTCCTAAGAGTTCGGTAACTCTTTCTCCGTGTCCCGTAAACGGAGTCTTGGTCATCTTGCCTTTGAGACATGACTGGCAAGTGTCATAAGATGAAAATTCGAAAGGTTTCAAATATCCATCTTTATGCAACTTAGCCAGTCGTGTCACATTGATGTGACCCAGTCTACAATGCCACAAGAAGGATTCGTTGAGTTCAGAACTCTTCCTCTTGTGTGTGTTTGTTATGTTTAGAACTGTTGATTGATTTAGAACATAAATGCCATTGCATAACGTGCCTGATCCAACCAACTTTTGGTTATGGAAAATGTTCATAACATTGTCCTTTAATACAAAATTATATCCCTCTTTACTTAATAAAGAAACCGATATAATGTTGCATATCAGGTTCGGCATGTAATAGCATTCGTTCAGAACCAATGTATTACCAGTTGGTAATACAAGGTGATATTCCCCGACAGTCTTAGCTGCAACAATTGCACCATTTCCGACTCTAATGTCTTTATCACCTTCTCCAAGTTCTCTACCTTTCCTAAGCCCATGTAACTGATTACATATATGGGATCCCGACCCGGTATCCAATACCCAGGACGTAGAGCAAATAGAGAAACAGTTCTCAGTAACGAACACACCCGAAGAAAATGCATCATCATGTACTTTCTTCATTCGGGTGGCATGGGAATCCTGGTATTCCGCTATATCCTGTTCAGTCCTATAACTCTTATAGGAAAGAACGGAACCAACGTTCCCCAGCACAGTATAACATGCGGGTTCGGTCAATACATCCATTTTATTATCTTTATTAAGGCATGAAATGGTCGCTACCTGGAGAGAGAGAGAAGAAAACACTTTAGCGTAAGCTCATGCAAGATCAGATTGGTTATTATCTTATCTAATCAGGATGGCTCCCACTGCTTTTTATCAAATCTTCCTCCAAACCTTAAAAGAAAGACTAGCCGGGATTAATTACACACTACAAGTTCGCCAATCTTTCAGCCAGGCCAGTGTCGGTACTTTGAGGGAGGTCCCCCGTGCTTTCGCACGAACCTAATTAATGTAAACCTCGTTTTCCCAGAGGCGTAACCTCGTTAACACCTTTCTAGACACCTACTTGATCGGCTAATTTTAATGTGTTAAACTCTCCCAGGAGTAACTCTTACTCGCAGCGGGTATCGGGATCCAACTATCTCATAGAAGGTATGCAATCTCATTGCAAATTTCAACACTTGAAATTCCCGATAATATTTTGCCCCTAGCAGCTATATGACCTTAACATAGTCAACAAATCATAAGTGCTAGTCAAGTTCAACCCGTCATTTCCCGATTGAATTAAACCCACCCGCACGACCCTTAACATAGTCAACAAAGTCGCACGACTACCCTAATCCAATCGCATCATATGCTTATACAGATAAGCACTAATTAGCTATCGCACACTACGCCTTAACATAGTCAACAAACGTAGCACGAATACTAACCAGTACTTATCTGAAATGACGGAGGGCTACGCAGGTTTTCATAAAACCATGAGCGTAATGAACTTGATATCGTTGTAGAATCAAATGAAGTTTTGAAATGGAGTGATTTTGAGGCTTTTCTAGTTTTGCTAAAGGAGTCACTCCCGGTGAAGGGATCTCGGTCCTTTCCTCGTCGAATGAGGTGCGGGATATATCATATATACCGCTGTGCAAAGCAAGAACTGTAGCTACCCTTTTTATTTTAAAATTCGATTCCACAACATCTTAGGTTTCTTATCTTTCATTAATCACATTAATGAAGTCCCATCATTTAATACCTAAACATCACAGATAGATATGACGTACACTTATGCCATCCGCATTCGCCTCGATGTCCCCTCGTGCACCGTTAGGTTAGGTAACTAATGACAGAGCAGGGCAGGGCTAGCGCGGGTGTAAAACATAAGTAACGTCTATATAATATATCATATATACTATATACTATATCCATCACAGAATCAGAACACAGATATCGCAGCAGAATAAACATATGAAATATTGGATATACTAGGACGTCCGTGTTTTCAATACGAGCCAGTATAAAACACGGATTCCACGGTCGTGATGAATAGCCAAACCCACACCCCTAGACCCCTACGAGAGCGGCAAGCAACCCTGCCAATTCTAGGGTTAGGAGACCCGGACTCGACTCCTCGAGTTGGTCTCCCACTGGACCCCAGAACCCGGTTACTTGTGCTCCCCTCCTTGGGTCTATCCTAGTGCAGAAAAGTAAATAATATACAAAGGGTGACAACTCCCGCATCCTGGAAGTGCCCCGAATAAAAGAATATTACATACAAGTTTTTACATGAATGAAAATGAAAAACACTCATCTCACATAAAAACCCCCGGCTATTCAAACACGACGATCCAATATAACATATCCAGCAACACATAACATCACATGTCATCAACGTAAGTAAGTATGCATACCCCAATTGTCGTTGACGTATAGCAACGAAACCGGCGATATGAACATACTACACTTACGGTCACAGAAAAGAAAGTGTAAAACTACAACAATTGGAATCTGCAACTTCTTTAGACATCACATGCCTAATAGTTATAAATCCCGCATTTTAGTCCCATTATCGAAAACTCTTTTCGATATCCAATGAAACTAAACCGCTAGATTTATAACATTCATCCAGTTATCTCATAACTGTTTGTGAATTCCAATTATTGTATCCAATTCCGGATAAATAGAATATATTAAACTTTCCGATCGAACACTCGAACACCCAAGTTTTCCCGACACCGATCAACACTTGAAATAGGTTCAAAGACATTCACTTCGTACCTCAGTACCAACGGTCCAGCCGTAGAAGGGTCAAGCCAACGCCTCACATGTGGCACGCCGTACTGCCCCAAACCCGAAGGTTCAAAGGGCAGTTCAAGACGGTCACATAATCGAGTTAAGGTTTGTTGTCTTCTAGAGGGACCATCGCGTTACTTGCACTACTCAGAACGTCTTTTAACCACACAATAATCCAACACTTGGAATTATTCGGCAGGGGAAAACCTGGGTATTTATATCCGGTCGAACTCTTTAACATATTCTACAATTATCTGGAAAAACACTTAGACGAAGTTTGATATGCCGATCGAATTCATCGATTCCCAATATAACTCCAGAGCACTCATCCCTTAAATAAATTTAAAAATATCCAGAAAACTCACCAGAATTTATCAGGTATTACTGTGCAAAAAAAATGGGATGAAGTCACCATGTGGCCGCGGAAGGGCGGCAGAAAGCATGCTTATGCCGCGCTTCCGCGGCACAATGAACAGTACATGGAATCGTTTTACAAAGTAATGCTTAGAATTCTATGCTGAATTTTTTAGACATTTTTAATATCAAAAATTCCCAGATTTATGAAAATGTCCAGAGAGCTCTAAAGTATTTGGGTTTCGTGTTCGTTCGGACTTCAAACGTCGTCGGGACTTCGCCTAAGGCTCTAGCTAGGCTCTGATACCAGTGAAAGGTTCCTAGGCACCCTATAGTGGTATCACAAGGCATCGAACATGCCAATTTGAAATTTTTAGTGCCGAGAAACCCTAGACTACGGATCTTTAACTAGATGTTTAGGCGAAAAAGAAAACTAGTTAACAGTTAACTACAATGATACGGATATACAACCTTTGTAGATCCGGATTTCCACCTCCTTGGCTCCGCAACGTCATGACCTCGCTGTCCATCATGAGTCCTCGACTCGATCATCGGCTTCATCGGGAAAGCAAGCGGAATAGCTCGTCGGCTTTGTGTCAAAGACGATCTACGTCGAGGTTGCACTAACTCAAGCTCCGACTTTACAAACTTGTGAAGTAAACACCCAAAAAAACTTGGCAAGAGGTAGAGGGTGAAGAAATAGGAGGTGGGTTCACTTTAGATTTGGATTTAACTCACTAGATCTCAACTTGCCATTTTTGTAGCAAGCATGAAGAAGAAGAAGAAGATGAGCTCAAGAAAATAATATGATAAGTCTTATGATAAAATAAATAATAAATCAAATACTTATCATAACTTGAACTAGGGTTAAGTGTAGAGAATTAACCATGGTCACTTGGATGGGTTAGGGTTAAGCATGAAGATAAGGATGGTTGCTAAAGTCAAAGCTTCATGAAGCTTCAACAAATGACAAAGAAAGCCACCATTCTCATCTTAATCTATTTCAAATAAATAAATAAACAAATAAATAAATAAACAAATATGCAAAACCCTAATTATCAATTAACCATGGATTAATTCTATAAACTTAACTAAATGATCAAGTATCATCAAACATGATACAAAGTAGTGCACTAAAGCATATCACATATACAATGTGCATCAAGTGAGAAAAATCCGTTTAAAGTGAACCAATACTAGTTAATGTAAAGTAATATATCAAATATATAATTACACATTAAATCATTAGATCAACACTTGATCCAATGATCCGGTCATGTCGCACATAACCGACTAGTATTCAATGCATCGATTTATCGAATCAATGATTCGATAACTAGGTCATATCGAATATAACCATTCGAAACATTTATCGCGAGAATGAAATGCGGTATCACATACACGCATCATTCTCGGTCCTGCACATATCTCATATGCGCTCCTATTTCGTTTCGTTTGAGCCAGGAAACCTCTGTGTAGGACTCTAAAGACTCGTCAATACGCCGGTAGCAGGTGATGATCATATCAAGCACCCACAAGCCGCAAGCGGTCTGCTAAACGTAACGGCCACCCGGGTATTGAGCGATCAGAAGATCGACGAGCTAGCCCGCTCACACTCCTGCGAATCCGACCAGTAACACTTACCATACAGTCAAGTCTCTTCGTCTGATACGTCGCATATCAAGTCTAGGGGTGGTATACGTCAGAACCCAATAACCCGATAAGTCGTGCCGATGTGAGGCTCATAACGGGTCGAGAAACTACTGGTAACACTTACCAGCAAATCTCTGATCAGCCCTGGCCAGGGACTTCCCTGTTACGGCCAATCGAGCACAGCGCAACATCAACTCCCAATACCGGGAGAGACGAAACCCCTCCTATCGCTCATTGCCTCCATGTGACTCGGGACTGTACCCAAAGACCACCGTTTTGCACGCCCTCATGGACGTGGTAAGGTGGAGATCAAAGCACAGTGGGAATCACACAAGACTCTATGACGATCTCGGGTCTACAGACTAACCTGTACAAGTGTCACCTGAGAACTGCCATCTGACGTGAGGTATAATACCATCTGGGAGTTCTCGGCGAGTCCGTCCAGTGTACCCAGTCTCCACTGAGCACCCGTATACCATCTCTGATGTCAAACACCAATGGATATGGGATCATCCATCGCCCATCACATGGGTCGAGAAGCGTATACGCTAGTCTACACTGGCATATCGATGCCCCGTCTCGATACACCCACGACTAGGGACCTTGAAGGATGTACTTATGGACTACCATGTCCCCACTAGTATGATCTGCATCATAGTCCATGTAGTCAAGTACAAATCCTAAGGGCTTTACCAATATGTAACTATAAGACAGTATAAAGAGACTAGTGTACATGTTAAGATAAATGGCAACCAGATAGCATACTATCATGTCGAGCAAGAAAGTCATCTCTATATATGTCCAAGCATCCAATATAATATACATAATCTGTACAATACTGGCCTCTAGGGCATACATACAACTAACACATACACACCCGCATCTGTATTCCGACCGGAATACAAATGCAATGAGACAAAATCTACACTGTACTATACTAGGATCCGGCTTAAACCAAAGCCGTCTAGTATTATCCGTTCGATCCTGATCCGTGCAATACCGCACGTATCTGATCGAACCCTGCCATATAACCATACGGCCTGTAGTACCAACTGTCCGATCGTGATCCGTGCAATACCGCACGTATCTGATCGGACCTTGCCATATCTCCATACGGCCTCTACAGCTTTTCGCCCGAAAGCTTGAGTAACTGAATGTGGGGGACTCTAAAGACTCATCAACACCTTGGTTGTGGATTTAACCACTAGCACGTTAGAGGTATAAGCCAATACATAACGGGCTACCAGGTATTGACCAAAAGGGACGTCTGTGAGCGAACTCAGCCTGACACCCTACTGAGCCTGTCAGTGACAATATCCGTACAGTCCGGTCCGTTCGTCTATGAGCATCGCATGGCGGGCCTAGGGGGTTGGTAAAAGTCAGACCCCCAAAAGCTGTACAAGTCGTGTCGGAGTGTAGCCCAGAACACCCTGAGATACTACTGGAATACCTACCAGTAAATCTCCTTGCCTCGGCCGAGGGCTTCGTGTAATGGCTCTCCTAGACACGGCGCGACCTCACCCCCAATACCGGGAGAGACGAACCCCTGAAGATACGCTCACTACCTCCATGTGGCTCAGGACTGTACCCAACTAAAACCTGTTTGCACGACTCCTTTGAGCCGTGGTAGGGTAGTGATCAAAGTACAGTGGGAACTCACACGAGACAAATGATGATCCGCAGGTCGATGAACTAACCTGTACACATGTCACCAGGAAACTGCCATCTGACGTCTGGTATATGACCAACTAGCATGTTCCCGGCGAGTCCTGTCCGGTGTACTCATAACCCAATGAGCACCTGTATACATCTTAGGTGATCTAACCGACACCAATGGCTAGTGAGACCGGCCACCGCCCCTCGTCGGGGTCTCGACTGTATACACTAGTCTACTCTGGAGAATCGATGCCCTGTCTCGAAACTCTCACGACTAGGGACCTTTTAAGGATATGCTTATAGACCCCCAGCTCCCACTTATATTGTAGGGTTCCTAGGCACCCTAATGAGGTCTCACAAGGCATCGATCATGCCAAATTAAAATTTTAACGGTACCGAGAAACCCGACTACGGATCGTTTTCTCGAAATCTAGGCGAAATAATAATCTAGTTAACAACTTAACTACAAAGAAACGGAAATACAACCTTTGCAGATCCGGTCCTCCACCTCCACGGCTCCGTGATGAAGTCATCTCCGCTGTCCAAATCAAAATCCGGGCTCTAGCGTCGGCTTCATCGGAGAAAGAGCGGGCAAGGTCGTCGGCTTCGTGCCGAAGATGATCTACGTCGAGGCATCGCTAGATCAAGCTCCAACTTCACCAAGTGATGAAAACTTGTGAAGGAAACACACTCTACTACTTGGCAAGAGGTAGAGGATGAAGAAATAGGAAGTGGGTAGACTTTAGTTTTGGATTTCTCACTCATTTCATCAATCCACTATTGATGTAGTCAAGCTTTTCTTCTTGAAATGAAGAAGAAGAAGAAAGCAAGAAGATGATAATTATTATGATAAGAATTTTTTTGTAAAATAAAAATGAATGAATACTTATCATAATCCAACCCTAGTTAGGTGTAGAGAATTAACTTAGGTTAGGTTGTATGGTTAGGGTTAGAGAAAGAAACAAAATGGTCAACCATTTCAAAGCTTCAAGAAGCTTCAAGGATAATCCAAAATTGGCCACCATTCTATTTCATTCATAAATCAATGAATAAATAAAAGAATAAGTAAATGAAGAATAAGAAACCCTAACCATTGACCAACCATGGTTTAAACCATACACCAAACTATCATGTATCATCAAACATGATACAAGCATGTGCACAAAATCATATCACAATATAATGCGCACATCCGAGCGAGAAAATCCATTTAAAGTGAACCGATACTAGTTAATGCAAAGTAATATATCAAATATATAATTATACATTAAATCATTAAATCAACACTTGATTTAACGATCCGGTCATATCACATATAACCGACTAATATCCAATGTATCGATTTATCGAATCAATCCTTGATTCGATAACTAGGTTATATCGCATACAACCATTTGACACATTCATCGCGAGAATAGAATACGGTATCACATACACGCATTATTCTCGGTCCCGCACATATCTCATATGCGCTCCTATTTCGTTTCGCTTGAGCCAGGAAACCTCTGTGTAGGACTCTAAAGACTCGTCAATACGCCGGCAGCAGATGATGATCATATCAAACACCCACAAGCCGCAAGCGGTCTGCTAAACGTAACGGCCACCCGGGTATTGAGCGATCTGAAGATCGACGAGCAAGCCCGCTCACACTCCAGTGAATCCAACCAGTAACACTACCGTACAGTCCGGTCTGATCGTCTGATATGTCGCATATCTCGCCTAGGGGTGGTAAACGTCAGACCCCAATAGCTCAATAAGTTGTGTCGATATGAGGTCTATAACAATTCGAGAAACTACTGGTAACACTTACCAGTAAATCTCAGCAACCCTGGCCAGGGATTTCCTGTTATAGCCAATCGAACACAGCGCGACATCAACCCCCTATACCGGGAGAGACGAATCCCCTCCTATCGCTCATTGCCTCCATGTGAATCGGGACTGTACCCAAAAACCACCATTTTGCACGCCCTCTTGGACGTGGTAAGATGGAAATCAAAGCACAGTGGGAACCACACAAGACTCTATGACGATCTCAGGTCAACAGACTACTCTGTACCAGTGTCACCAGAGAACTGCCATCTGACGTGAGGTATAAAACCATCTGGGAGTTCTCGGCGAGTCCGTCCAGTGTACCCAGTCTCTACTGAGCACCCGTATATCATCTCTGATGTCAAACACCAATGGATATGGGATCATCCATCGCCCATCTGTATGGGTCGAGAAGGTATACGCTAGTCTACTCTGGTATATCGATGCCCCGTCTCGATATACCCACGACTAGGGACTTTGAAGGATGTACTTATGGACTACCATGTCCCCACTAGTATGATCCGCATCATAGTCCAGGTAGTCAAGTACAGATCCTAAGGGCTTTACCAACATGTAACAGGGAGACAATCAGTGTACACGTTAAGGTAAAGAGCAACCAGATAGCATACTATCATGTCGAGCAAGAAAGTCCTCCCTATATATGTCCCAGCATCCACTACAATATACATCCAATGTACAGTAATGGCCTCTAGGGCATACATATAACTAACAATCTCCCACTTGCACTAGGGCCATCTGTAGCAGTGGTTGTAGTATCTCATACTCAACCATCCCATAAAACTCTCTCTGGGAACAGGCCTTTGTGAGTGGATCCGCTGTGTTGTCCTCTGAGTCTACTCTCCTGACCTCGATCCCCTGGAGATCAACCATCTCCATGATCAAGTGATACTGCCTTAGAATATGTCTGGATCACTGATGGGACCTGCGTTCCTTGGCATAAGCCACAACTCCATTGTCACACAATGGGAGGAACGTAGTTCATCTCATGAACCAATATACACCCAAACATCCTCTTTTGGTAGCATCTTAAGTAGCGATGTATCCTGCCTTTGTCGTCTAGTATGTCGCGGTATCTAGCTTGGAACTCTTCCAACATACCGTCCCTTTACTGAGGGTAAAGACAATGCCTGTGACTGACATTCAGTCGTCCTTATCATCCTAGAACACTTCCAGTGATTCTCCCCTGGATCGATTGATACCATCTCACTACAACTAGTGAGAATCCTAACATCCAATTAAATCTATCTCATAGATCCAAAACTCAGGATTTAGGAGGTATCATTTTGATTCTATGTGGAGAATCATTGTGACAGACGGAGATTGATCGAGTGTAGCATAAGAAACTCCTTTCTTATCAAGAGTATGTCATCCACGTACTCTACGAGGATCACCACCATACTCCCTACTACCTTTTTGTTTATACAAGGTTCATCTACCATTTTGATGATGTCAAACTCTTTGACTAATCCATCAAAACAGATGTTCCAACTCCGCGATGCCTGCTTTAATCCTATAAAGCATCTTGCACACGTTTCCGCTGCTCCCACTGTCTACGAAGCCCTCTGGCTGTATACTTATAGACGCTCTCTTCTAAATCATCATTTAGAAAAGCAGTCAAGAAACCCAACCACCAGATATCGCAGTCATGGTATGTAGCCGTGACAAGTAGGATCTGGATAGACTTAAGCATAGATCCTTAGAAAAAGTTTCATCATGATCCACACCTGGTCAATGATGCAAACCTTTAACAAGTCTAGCTTTGAAAGTCTCAACTTTTCCATCTACACCAAGTAATCTTCTCAAGATATACTTGCTCCTGATGGGGATTTAACCCTTCAGATATAGCAACCAAAGTCCATACTTTGTTGGTGTATAAGGATTCCATCTCAGATCGATAAACATCCAGCCATTCTTACAGAGTCTTACTCTCGATGGCCTGCTTGAAGCTAGTTGGGTCATCATCTCATGATGCAATCCTCGCTCCCACTGTCATAGAGAAACCGAAGTATCTCTCAGGTGGGTGAGGAACCCTACTAGATCGGCGTAGAGGCTGAGGTTCGTTGGTATCTACTGAATCCTTTGGTTGTACCAAATCATCTGCTGTAGCTTGTATAGCTGGAACTATTCCAGTTCTACATAACAGACCTTGCCTCGAACTTGTCCGGATTATGGTTTTAGACATAGGCCGGACAACCCCAAATCTTAACCAACTTAAGATATGGGCTCTTCCCTTTCCATATCACATATGAAATGGTAGGAAACTGATTTGATTCGAACCTATTCAATAGGTATGCAGCTTCTCAAGCGCATAACTCCCAAAAAGGAAACGGGTAACTCAGTATTACTCATCATAGAGCACACCATATCAAATAGGGTGCGATTGCTCTGCCCCGATATACCATCGTGCTATGGTGTATACGGAGGAGTAATGCTGAGAGAGAATCTCATTCTCCTTTAGAATAATCCAGGATTTTCGTGCTCAAGTATTCTCCTCCTTGATCTCATCAAAGGACATAATACTTATACCTGTATTCTGGTTCTCTATTTCTCGCTTATATTCTGTGAATATCTCAAAAGGTTCGGACTTGTGTTTCAACAGGAACATATGTCTGAATCTTGAGAGATTATCAGAGAATGTAATGAAGTACAAAGAACCGGTCTTGGCATGTGTAGACAGGGGACCTTTATACATCAACATGTATCATCCCAAGAGTTCACTAACTCTTTCTCTGTTTCCAATAAACAGAGCTAGTGTCATTATATCTTTGTGACATGACTGTGAAGTTTCATAAGATGTAAATTCAAACTGATTTAAATATGCATCTAATATGTAACTTCAGCCAGTCGGATCGCATTGATATGACCTAGTCTACAATGCCTGAAGAAGGATCCGTTCATTTCTGAACTCTTCCTCTTCTGTGTGTTCCGTATACAAAGAACTATAGTTTGATTTAGAACATTAATGCTTTTAGATAACGTGCCTGAACCGATCAACTTTTGATATAGGAAATGTTCAAAACATTATCCAACAATACAAAATTTTACCGTTTCTTTACTAATAAAGAGACAGATATGATTTTGTATATCAGGTTCGGTATCTAATAACATTCGTTCAGAATCAATGTATTGTAATACAGGGTGACAGTGACCAACAGACTTGGCTGCAACAATTGCCCCGTTTTCTGCCTCATGAAACTTATCACCCGTTCTTAGTTCTTTACCTATCTGTAGCCCTATGTAACAGATTACATATCTGGGATCCTGATCTGGTATCACATACCCAGGACGTAAAGGATACTGAGAAACAGTTCTGTATAATGAACACACCCGAAGATGATGCATCAGCATGCACTCTCTTCGTTTGGGCGGCACGGGAATTCTGGTAATCCCCAATTTCCTGCTCTGTCTTATAACAATTATAAGTTGGAGCGGGACCAACGTTCCCCAGCTCAGTATAACAAGCGGGTTCGGTCAATAATCCGTATTATTATCTTGATTAAGGCGTGATATGGTCGCTACCTGGAGAGAGAGAGAAGAAAACACTCAGCGTGTGCTCTTGCAAGAATAGATTGGTTATTATTTTATCTAATCAGGATGGCTCCCACTGCTTTTTATCAAATCTTCCTTCAAACCCTAAAAGGAAAGACTAGCCGGGATTAATTACACACTACAAGTTCGCCAATCTTTCAGCCAGGCCAGTGTCGGTACTTTGAGGGAGGTCACCCGTGCTTTCACACGAACCTAATTAATGTAAACCTCATTTTCCCAGAGGCGTAACCCCGTTGACACCTTTCTAGACACTTACTTGATCGGCTAATTGTAATGTATAAAACTCTCCCAGGAGTAACTCTTACTCGCAGCGGGTATCGGGATCCAACTATCTCATAGAAGGTATGCAATCTCATTGCAAATTTCAACACTTAAAATTCCCGATAATATTTTGCCCCTAGTGTTCTATGACCTTGACGAATGCCAAACAACCCATAGTCCACTAGTCAAGTTCAACCCGTATATTTCTTGATCGAATTAAACCCACCCGCACGACCCTTGACGAATGCCAAACAACGCCGTACGAATACCCTAATCCAATCGCATCATATGCTCAAGCAGATAAATACTAGTTAGCTACCGTACACTACGCCTTGACGAATGCCAAACTACCGCAGCACGAATACTAACTAGTACTTATCTGAAATGACGGAGGGCTACGACAGGTTTTTCTGAAAACCTATTGCGTAATGAACTTGATATCGTTGTAGAATCAAATGATTTTAAAATGGAGTGCTTTTGAGGCTTTTCTAGTTTTGCTAAAGGAGACACTCCCGGTGAAGGGATCATCGGTCCTTTCCTCGTCGAATGAGGTGCGGGATATATCGTATATATCACTGTGCAAAGCAAAATCACTTAAAAGCAATCAAAAGACAAACCGAGTGTGTAGCATCTGCCAGTTATTGCTAAAGGAGTCACTCCCGGTGAAGGGATCTCGGTCCTTTCCTTATCAAATAAGGTGCAGGATATATCACATATACCACTATGCAAAGCAAAAAACTGTAGCTACCTGTTTTATTTTGAAATTCAATTCTACAACATCTTAGGTTTCTTTTATTTCATTAATCACATTAATGAAGTCCCATCATTAAAGTACCTAAATATCACAGATAAATACGACGTACACTTATGCCATCCGCATTCGCCTCGATGTCCTCTCGTGCACCGTTAGGTTAGGTAACTAACGGCAGAGCGGGGCAGGGCTAGCGCGGGTGTAAAACATAAGTAACGTCTATATAATATATCATATATACTATATACAGTATCTATCACAGAACATCACATGATCACATCACAGATATCGCAGCAGAAGAAACATATGAAATATTGGATATACTAGGACGTCCGTGTTTTCAATACGAGCCAGTATAAAACACGGATTCCACGGTCGCGATGAATAGCCAAACCCACACCCCTAGACCCCTACGAGAGCGGCAAGCAACCCTACCAATTCTGGAGTTAGGAGACCCGGACTCGACTCCTCGAGTTGGTCTCCCACTGGACTCCAGAACCCGGTTACTTGCTCTCCTCCTTGGGTCTATCCTAGTGCGGAAAAGTAAATAATATACAAAAGGTGACTACTTCCGCAACCTGGAAGCGCCCCAATAAAAGAATATTACATACAAGTTTTTACATGAATGAAAATGAAAAACACTCATCTCACATAAAAAATCCCGGCTATTCAAACACGACAATCCAATATAACATATCCAGCAACACATAACATCACATGTCATCAACGTAAGTAAATATGCGCATCCCAATTGTTGTTGACATATAGCAACGAAACCGGCGATATCACATATTACACTTACGGTCACAGAAAAGAAAGTGTAAAACTACAACAGTTGGAATCCGCAACCATCTCAGACATCGCATGCCTGACCAAATGAATTACTTAGACATCACATGCCTAACAATTATAAACCCCGCATTTCAGTCTCATTATCGAAAACACTTTTCAATATCGAGTCGGGCAATTCAACAAGATTCCCGACAGTCTAATCGAATACTCGTCGCAAACTTTAGTAGGCGGCCGCACCCCCGATACCGTCGACGAAGTGCACCAAGGCGGAACACCGCTACCGGGAGCACCCTAAGGGATGCTTTCGGCGACGGGGTTCTCCTACAGTCACTTGGTCGGGGCTATGGAGTGAGGCTGTCTATTAAGTTTACCCGGCGAGTATCCGTGTACGCTACGTGATTGCGACGGACTTTTGATCACATCAAAATTCCGTGGCAACCGATCAAGTGAGACTAAACTGCTATGTTTATAACATTCATTCAGTTATCACATAACTTTTGTGAATTCCAATTATTGTATCCCATTCCAGATAAACAGAAAATGTTAAACTTTTCGATCGAACAATCGAACACCCAAGTTTTCCCGATACAGCTCAACACATGAAATAAGTCTAACAACATTCCGTTCGTGCCTCAGTACCAACGGTCCAGCCGTAGAAGGGTCAAGCCAACGCCTCACATGTGGCACGCCGTACTGCCCCAAACCCGAAGGTTCAAAGGGCAGTTCAAGACGGTCACATAATCGAGTTAAGGTTTGTTGTCTTCTAGAGGGTCCATCGCGTTACTTGCACTACTTAGAACGCCGTTAAACTACGGAAAAATCCAACACTTGGAAATTTCCCGACAGGGGAAAAAGTGGGTATTTATATCCGGTCGAACTTTTTAACATATTCTAAAATTTACCCGGAAAGCCACACAGACAAAATTTGATAATCCGATCGAATATACGAATCCCCAAAACAACTCCAGAAAATTCAACTCTTGAATAAATTTTAAAAATACCCAGAAACTCCAGCATAATATAATAGAAGTTACTGTGCAATCAATTGAGGATGACGTCATCAAAGTGCGGCAGAACCGCCGCAGAAGCCAGGCTTCCGCCGCGCTTCCGCCGCGGTTTGTACTGTTCATGGAAAAAAAATTGCACCGTAATTCTTATAATTCCCTGCTGAGTTTTCTGCATATTTTTAATTTTGAAAAAACCCAGTTTTTAAAAAATGTACAGAGAGCAAGTTTGTGATCGGGTTTCGGGTTCGTTCGGACTTCAAATCCCGTCTAGACTTCGTCTAAGGCTCTAGCTAGGCTCTGATACCACTGTAGGGTTCCTAGGCACCCTAATGAGGTCTCACAAGGCATCGATCATGCCAAATTAAAATTTTAACGGTGCCGAGAAACCCGACTACGGATCGTTTGCTAGAAATCTAGGCGAAATAATAATCTAGTTAACAACTTAACTACAAAGAAACGGAAATACAACCTTTGCAGATCCGGTCCTCCACCTCCACGGCTCCGTGATGAAGTCATCTCCGCTGTCCAAATCAAAATCCGGGCTCTAGCGTCGGCTTCATCGGAGAAAGAGCGGGCAAGGTCGTCGGCTTCGTGCCGAAGATGATCTACGTCGAGGCATCGCTAGATCAAGCTCCAACTTCACCAAGTGATGAAAACTTGTGAAGGAAACACACTCTACTACTTGGCAAGAGGTAGAGGATGAAGAAATAGGAAGTGGGTAGACTTTAGTTTTGGATTTCTCACTCATTTCATCAATCCACCATTGATGTAGTCAAGCTTTTCTTCTTGAAATGAAGAAGAAGAAGAAAGCAAGAAGATGATAATTATTATGATAAGAATTTTTTTGTAAAATAAAAATGAATGAATACTTATCATAATCCAACCTTAGTTAGGTGTAGAGAATTAACTTAGGTTAGGTTGTATGGATAGGGTTAGAGAAAGAAACAAAATGGTCAACCATTTCAAAGCTTCAAGAAGCTTCAAGGATAATCCAAAATTGGCCACCATTCTATTTCATTCATAAATCAATGAATAAATAAAAGAATAAGTAAATGAAGAATAAGAAACCCTAACCATTGACCAACCATGGTTTAAACCATACACCAAACTATCATGTATCATCAAACATGATACAAGCATGTGCACAAAATCATATCACAATATAATGCGCACATCCGAGCGAGAAAATCCATTTAAAGTGAACCGATACTAGTTAATGCAAAGTAATATATCAAATATATAATTATACATTAAATCATTAAATAAACACTTGATTTAACGATCCGGTCATATCACATATAACCGACTAATATCCAATGTATCGATTTATCGAATCAATCCTTGATTCGATAACTAGGTTATATCGCATACAACCATTCGACACATTCATCGCGAGAATAGAATACGGTATCACATACACGCATTATTCTCGGTCCCGCACATATCTCATATGCGCTCCTATTTCGTTTCGCTTGAGCCAGGAAACCTCTGTGTAGGACTCTAAAGACTCGTCAATACGCCGGCAGCAGATGATGATCATATCAAACACCCACAAGCCGCAAGCGGTCTGCTAAACGTAACGGCCACCCGGGTATTGAGCGATCTGAAGATCGACGAGCAAGCCCGCTCACACTCCAGTGAATCCAACCAGTAACACTACCGTACAGTCCGGTCTGATCGTCTGATATGTCGCATATCTCGCCTAGGGGTGGTAAACGTCAGACCCCAATAGCTCAATAAGTCGTGTCGATATGAGGTCTATAACAATTCGAGATACTACTGGTAACACTTACCAGTAAATCTCAGCAACCCTGGCCAGGGATTTCCTGTTATAGCCAATCGAACACAGCGCGACATCAACCCCCTATACCGGGAGAGACGAATCCCCTCCTATCGCTCATTGCCTCCATGTGAATCGGGACTGTACCCAAAAACCACCATTTTGCACGCCCTCTTGGATGTGGTAAGATGGAAATCAAAGCACAGTGGGAACCACACAAGACTCTATGACGATCTCAGGTCAACAGACTACTCTGTACCAGTGTCACCAGAGAACTGCCATCTGACGTGAGGTATAAAACCATCTGGGAGTTCTCGGCGAGTCCGTCCAGTGTACCCAGTCTCTACTGAGCACCCGTATATCATCTCTGATGTCAAACACCAATGGATATGGGATCATCCATCGCCCATCTGTATGGGTCGAGAAGGTATACGCTAGTCTACTCTGGTATATTGATGCCCCGTCTCGATATACCCACGACTAGGGACTTTGAAGGATGTACTTATGGACTACCATGTCCCCACTAGTATGATCCGCATCATAGTCCAGGTAGTCAAGTACAGATCCTAAGGGCTTTACCAACATGTAACAGGGAGACAATCAGTGTACACGTTAAGGTAAAGAGCAACCAGATAGCATACTATCATGTCGAGCAAGAAAGTCCTCCCTATATATGTCCCAGCATCCACTACAATATACATCCAATGTACAGTAATGGCCTCTAGGGCATACATATAACTAACAATCTCCCACTTGCACTAGGGCCATCTGTAGCAGTGGTTGTAGTATCTCATACTCAACCATCCCATAAAACTCTCTCTGGGAACAGGCCTTTGTGAGTGGATCCGCTGTGTTGTCCTCTGAGTCTACATATATGATCGCCCTCATACTGCTGGTGGTCAAGCAAGAATCCTAGGGGCTCTATCAACGTGTAATAGCGACGTGTCAGGTCACCTAAGCAGTACACGAGGATAAAGATAAACCAGATAGCATACTATCATCTCGAGTAAGATTGTCCTATCGGGATAGGTCCTCCCTCAATCATTACAATCACGTGCCTGTGACCCAATAATTGACTCTGAGGGCAATATCTCCAACAATCTCTCACTTGCACTCAAGGCTAATTATTGCGATGTCGCATACTCACAGCCCGTGTGATACCGAACACCCAACTCCTCTACCAGTCAGTCTCACAAAACTCGTTTGCGAAACTATTGCGTTCGAGGAATAGCCTCAATGAGTGGATCCGCCTTGATGTTTCTATCTATGTCTCTCTATATCTCAAATTCGTGGAGAAAACCATTTCCCGAAATGAGCAATAGCTGTCTTTGAATATGTCTGGATGTCTGATGGGACCTAGCTCATAAATGAACTCCAAACCCAAACTTCTTAGACTGTATCGTCAACTGAACTTAATCAGTATCCTGCGCCATGCCTCCCTCAGTATTGCCTTGGACCACCTGTCCAAAATTCTGCCCCTCGTTAGAAGGAAAACTATAACTCTGACAACTTCCTTGTCGTCCATGTCACCTTGGAGGCCTAGAATGATAACTGTCTCCCGAAAGAGGCTGTCGTTATCATATCCCTAGAACATCCACTTATGTTCTAAAACTGCTTCCAACAGTTTCTCCAGGATTGGATTAATATCAACTTATTGCAACTAGTGCAAGAGCAACATCTGGTGTGGTACTTGACATCTCATGATTGACTCAATTGCCTAAGCAAATGATCTGCCAATCATGCACATCCCTCTCTGCTTTAGTCTATAAGACACCTTTAGAGAGGGTGACTCCATCACCTGCAGGTACACTACCGTGCCAGGAGTCGTCCATTCTAAATACTCTTAGAATGCTGTCTAAGTACCCTTAATTGGGAAACCACCCAAATCTAGATCTAGTAACCAGTATGTCTGATATAATGTCCAAGTCCCATGTGGAGAAACCACTGTGTGATGACCAAAGTATAACCGATCGTAGTATAGGAATATCACTTCCCACTCTGTGTATGTCATCCAAATACCATGACATCACACCCTACTACCTTCTCAACAGACCCATCCCCTATTCTGATGAAGTCAAACCTATGACTGTCACATCAGAAATTGATGATCTATCTCCGCTATATCTGCTTTAGTCTATAAATAGACATAAGCCACCTTTCCACCAATGCTTCCGCTGCTCCCACTGACTACGACAACCCTCTGGCAGAGTCATATAGACGTACACTTCTAAAGCTAGTTCAGAACGACGCTATACTCATCCTCCTGCCGGGTCTCACGGTCTGGAACAACAGCAATGGCAAGTCTGGGTAAACAAGAACTTCCCTGTCACCGTCCTTGAGGCTACCGGAGTACCTCTCGGGTGCCTGAAGTTGCCCACCTTATCTGCGGAGTGGCCAATGGAATGTCAAACCAGATTGAATCTTTAGGTTCCTATGAAATCTTCAGTAATCGTTTGTGGTTCTGGAATCACTTCCAGTTCTACCATACTCCCACTACTGTTTTCTGAAAAAATCCATTTTTAATAAAACTGTGGCGAGTCTAGAACAATATCGCTATTGTTCATCCAGATGGTAGAAAGTCAACCCTCGTCATAGCCTGGGCCAACCCACAAACAGCCATTACAGAAACGTGTCTTGAGTTGTCCAGTGTCTGGTTTTAATCATAAGCCGGACAACTCCCCGTACCTTAACATCGTTAAGATACGAACTGTTCTATATCCAATATAGGACCAGAGGCACTGATTTAATTGAACCAGATTCAAAACATGCAGCTGTCTCCAGTGTATGTCAACTAAATGGAAAGAGGCCGATCAGCGTTACTCAACATAGGAATGCTTCCAATTATGAGTAACCTGAAAGAGAAGCAAGTTCTCTTAACCATTACTATCAACTGAATACCATACACAAGTATCTACATCTTCGATCACCTTGAAGAATCCCGATACTTGCTACACCTGGTTCTCTACTCTATTCAAATACCTATAACTTTCAAAATTCGGACCCTGTGTTTCCACGAAACACCTGTCTAAAAACTAGAGAAGTCATAAGTAAACCGAATATAGTACGAGGACCAACCCCTCTGTCCTGATGGACCCTGGACAACATACAATACTCCGCATAAGTCCCTTGAGTCTGATAACTCATTCACTGTGTGTCGTAGGTTGAAAACTGTACTTATGGTTAAGAAGAATTACACCGCTGTTTAATGCTTCTTACCTAACCATCAACTGATATAGGTAAATGTCATAGACATAATTTCAAAAGGTATATCTCACTCTATGAAAATAGACGTACAGATATATCAATTTGAAATTGGTGCACACCAGCGGATATTCAAAACCAAATCTTTGCCGGTCGGCAAACAACCCAGGTGACTTCCTCAAATATCACCGATTACAACAAATCCCGATATAATGAGGACAATCACCCAATTCTCAATAACTTACTCCCACTCATCATCTGTAAAACCATACAGATGTTAGAATCGTACCTGGTAAATACATACCTTGGAGTAAGGACTAATTGGGAAATCAGTTTTCCTTTAACAGTACACAGTGAAACTGAAACATTGAAATGTTTCGATGGGGTATCCCGGTATTCCTAGTAATGCCTCTTCTAGATTCACGACTGTAACCGTATAATTCTTTGCCGCCTCTCCAAATCCCTTTATATGTCTTTAGTCATTATCTTCTGCACACCCCTTAGGCCAAATGGTTTTCTTCCTTCCCTACCGTTCGGCACCAGCCTATGGTTTGGAAGAAGACTATCCAATAAGCAAAATGGGTGTACTTTCCTAATCCTATTAGCACTCGCAATGCGAGAGAAGGTGAAGATAAAAGTCAACCGAATAAACCTTATTCCTATTTCTCCTGAACCAGAATCCATCCCCGAACTGGAACAAGTTCCTTTCGAGTTCGTATATAACCATACGATGGAGTATCCAATAAACTGTGGATCTTCGTAGTGATACGGAGTGTTCTGGAGAAATACAAAGGTGATTTGGGAGTGGTAATGAAATACCTGGTTTGGTCATGAATATCAGTCGCAATTTACTTTGCCCTCCTTCTAATCCCTTTCTTTGTCTTTACATAATACCTTCTGTACACCATCGTTATGCTAATTGCTTTTCTTCATTCCCTACGGGTCGGCACCTGCCTATGGTTTGGAAGAATACTATCCAATTTGCGTAATAGGTATACTATCTCCTAAACCAAGGAGTACTCGCAACCTGAGAGAAGGTAAAAGGAAAAGACAACTGAATAATTCTATCCGTTTTCTCCAGAACCGGAAACCATCCTCGAATAAATCACTTCGAGTTCGTATATAACCATACGATGGTTTTGTCCAATGGAAGTGGACGTTCGTAGTAATACGGGGTGTCCTGGAGAAAAGGGTAAAAGTAAGAGTGGCAATGAGGTCTGCAACTCTGACAATCCAAAAGCCAGTGTTAAGAAGGTTCGGTCAACTTGGTCTCTGAGTCATAGTCTTAGGGTCGGGTCAATGGTCGCTGCCGAAGAGAGAGAGAAAAGAAACACTCAGCGTGCACTCTATCCTAGATCAGAATGGTTACCAATTTATCTAATCTGGAAACCTCCCACTGTACCGTCAAATTCTTCTCCAAACCCAAAAGAAGAATTAGTCGGGATCACCCGAGGAGTAAACCAACTCATCAGTGGGAATCGAGATCCAACTATCGCCGCATGATAACGTGACGGAATCCACTCACGTCATCACACTCCAGAAGGTATGCGCATATCTGGCAAGTTTCAGTTCTTTTGAAACTCCCGATGTGATTTTTGCCCTATGCTCTTATGACCTTGGCTTGAGGTCAAAATATCATAAGTCACATGTCAAGTTCTACCCATCATTGTCCAGGTTAATTTAAATCCACCCGTACATACCCTTGACGTAGGCCAAAATAGTAGTACGACTATCCCAAACCAACGCATCTATCTATGCAACAGATAAATACCCGGCAGCTACCAAACACTATGCCTTGGCGTGAGGTCAAAATACATAGCTTGAATACTACCGAATATTTAACTGAAATGATGGAGGGCTACGAATGGTTTCTGGCGAAAACCTTTAACGTAATGAACTTGATATCGTTGAAGGAACGGATAGCATTTAGAAAATAAGTGACGAAAACCTTTGCTAAAGAGGTCACTCCCGGTGAAGGGATCTCGGCTCTTTCCCCATAGAATGAGGTGCAGGATATTCCAACTGAATACCACGATGCAAAGCAAAAGTAATCGGCTATAGTGAAGTTATTGCCCTGACGGAAACTTTAGTCCAAGGGGTCACTCCCGGTGAAGGGATCTCGGCCCTTGCCTCGTCGACTGAGGAGCAGGATATTCCAACTGAATACCACGATGCAAAACAAAAGTGAACGTCCTTGCAATAACAGCTTTTTGAAAAGTGTTCCAACAACATCAGATTAGGTTTGTTTTTAACTTGCATTGATCCGAATCAATGCAGTCCCATCAATTGATCACACCACAAAGAACGAAAATATACTGATGTACGTATATGCCATCCGCATTCGCCACTGGGTCCGTCATTACCTGTTAGGTTAGCTAACTAACGACAGAGCGGGGACTGGACTAGCGCGGATGCAAAACATATACAACATCTACTAATATATATACCAATATATTATATTTCGCTCAAGGCGTGATAAAAAATGCAACATCACAGAAATGTACAGCATCACAGAATAAAACAGATATCTGGAATCCCCGGGTTTCACAGAGCCGCTGAAACCCGACGTTCCTCTGGTCGTGTGGATAGCCTGTGCAATGAAATCCTAGACCCCTACGGGCGCGGCAAGTCACCCGCCAAAACCTGAAGCGAGGCAGCCCCTTTCAGCTCCGTGAATGGACCACCCAGCACTTCACGGAATCCGGTAACTTGGGCACCCCTCCTGGGTCAACCTGTACCCCCTACGAGTGCGGCGAATAGCCCGCCAATTCTAGAGTGAAGCCTCTTCCGTCCCAATGCCATGAGATGCGGGCTTGTTGCCCTCCAGAACCCGGCTATCCGTGCACCCCTCCGCGGGGCAATCCTAGTACAGAAAGTAAAATATACATACAACGGGTACATCGACCGCAACCTGGTCGTGCCCCAAAATAATAATACAAACAGGCAGTGACGGCAGTCCACATGTCGGACGCTCGCCCCGCAATATCAAATGTACATAATACAACAAAACTGTACTAGCATTGCATCCAGGCTATCCCCCACGACCGATCCGCAACATCACAGCAAAATCACAAAACATCAACGTGAAAATCACGTTCGCAAATCCGTCTAACCGGGCTATAGCAGTTAGACAGGATTTACCGATCAAGTGACATTCACGGTCGCAGATATAATGTAAATACTGTGAAATAATGTGTTTAAAATGTCCGATCGATCAAAAATTACCAAGTGGGCCCCCAAGTACTACTGTAGCACATAAAGAAATTCTGGGCCCAAAAATAATATTCCAGAAACCCTATTTTCAACCCATAAAGCAACTGTAGAAATTTGACACAGCGATCTCAACATTGTGCGGCGGAACCGTGGCCCAAAGGGATGTTTGGCCGCTGTTCCGCGCTCCCGTAGTCGAGTTAGTGTATCGAATTTTTACAGAACTCTTAGAATTTCCAGTACATCACTTTTCTACAACCTGAAAAAAATTTCGAGCAAGGAAAAATTCAACAGAAAACTGATGTATGTGAAAACGTGGGTTTTTGGAATTTTGGTCGATCGAAAATGTAAACACATCAAACAAAGCTAGACTAAGTTAATGGCGAGGCTCTGATACCACTGTAAGTGGATGGCGGCGCCCCGGCCTCCATCACGAGGCCAAATGCGGAAGCGGTGATAAACTTTAATTTTGCAAACTAGCAAACCGGCACCACCGCGCACTAAACACCCGGATCGAACCATTAACTAGTCCTAGCTAACTATAAGATAGGGAATAGAGATATACCGACTTATCCGAGTCCTCCGGTCTTCTCGTCGTCGTCCCGATCTCCTGCGGAATGTCCTGTCTCCACCTCGTCGCCGGAAGTGCACCACATCGCCTACATCTTTTACGGGCTCCCACCTCAATGCCGAGGCAACTCGGGCACGAAGCTGGCTAGTCGACGTGCCCAAGGTTTGCTGTAGAATATAGTGTAGAGGCTTGTGTCTCATTTGGGGTTCATGGAGGTGCCATTTTGGTGGAGGGATGATACAAGAATTATGTGGAGGAACTTGGGGATTTTTGGAGCATGAAATGAAGCAAAAACCCACACAAACAAAATTGGGTAGCCCCTTCCCTAAAGTGGCCGACCCTTGCAATTGCAAGAGAGTGAGAGAGTGGAGAGAGTGAGCCAAGAATGAGAGAGCCATCCAATAATCCAAGGGAGAGAGAGAGAAGGCTATCATGCAAAGGAATGATCACTAGGAAAGTCCTACACTCAAACAACAATCATCACACTCCATCATCAACAAGCATGATGACTTCAAAAAGTCAAGCCATCATGAAGAAGGAAAGTCAAGTGATGGAGCTCCCATCATTATGCAACAAAATGCAAAGGCCCCCTCCACAAATACTTATTTGCACAAATGCAAATAAGCCCTCCTCCACCAATCTTCGGCCAATGAACGATACAAAGGAAATCGGCCGAAACGGAAAGCAAACTGGCAACTCCAGAAAACTGGTCCCGTAACAAATTACAGGATAACCCCACAACTGTGCATACACACCCGCATCTGTATTCCGACCGGAATACAAATGCAATTAGACAAAATCTACACTGTACTATACTAGGATCCGGCTTAAACCAAAGCCGTCTAGTATTATCCTTTCGATCCTGATCCGTGCAATACCGCACGTATCTGATCGAACCCTGCCATATAACCATACGGCCTGTAGTACAAACTGTCCGATCGTGATCCGTGCAATACCGCACGTATCTGATCGGACCTTGCCGTATCTCCATACGGCCTCTACAGCTTTTCGCCCGAAAGCTTGAGTAACTGAATGTGGGGGACTCTAAAGACTCATCAACACCTGGGTTGTGGATTTAACCACTAGCACGTTAGAGGTATAAGCCAATACATAACGGGCTACCAGGTATTGACCAAAAGGGACGTCTGTGAGCGAACTCATCCTGACACCCTACTGAGCCTGTCAGTGACAATATCCATACAGTCCGGTCCGTTCGTCTATGAGGATCGCATGGCGGGCCTAGGGGGTTGGTAAAAGTCAGACCCCCAAAAGCGGTACAAGTCGTGTCGGAGTGTGGCCCAAAACACCCTGAGATACTACTGAAATACCTACCAGTAAATCTCCTTGCCTCGGCCGAGGGCTTCGTGTAACGGCTATCCTAGACACAGCGTGACCTCACCCCCAATACCGGGAGAGACGAACCCCTGAAGATACGCTCACTGCCTCCATGTGGCTCGGGACTGTACCCAACTAAAACCTGTTTGCACGACTCCTTTGAGCCGTGGTATGGTAGTAATCAAAGTACAGTGGGAACTCACACGAGACAAATGACGATCCCCAGGTTGATGAACTAACCTGTATACATGTCACCAGGGAACTGCCATCTGACGTCTGGTATATGACCAACTAGCATGTTCCCGGCGAGTCCTGTCCGGTGTACTCATAACCCAATGAGCACCTGTATACATCTTAGGTGATCTAACAGACACCAATGGCTAGTGAGACCGGCCACCGCCCCTCGTCGGGGTCTCGACTGTATACACTAGTCTACTCTGGAGAATCGATGCCCTATCTCGAAACTCTCACGACTAGGGACCTTTTAAGGATATGCTTATAGACCCCTAGCTCCCACTTATATGATCGCCCTCATACTGCTGGTGGTCAAGCAAGAATCCTAGGGGCTCTATCAACGTGTAATAGCGACGTGTCAGGTCACCTAAGCAGTACACGATGATAAAGATAAACCAGATAGCATACTATCATCTCGAGTAAGATTGTCCTATCGGGATAGGTCCTCCCTCAATCATTACAATCACGTGCCTGTGACCCAATAATTGACTCTGAGGGCACTATCTCCAACAAGATATAATACCAACTAGGAGTTCTCAGCGAGTCCGTTCAGTGTACCCAGTCTCCACTGAGAACTCGTATACCATCTTTGATGTCAAACACTAATAGATGTGGGATCATCCATCGCCCATCATATGGGTCAAGAAGCGTATACGCTAGTCTACTATGGAATATCGATTCCCTGTCTCGATACACCCTTGACTAGGAACAATTATAGGATGTACTTGTGGACTACCTTTGGCCCCACTAGTATGATCTGTTAGTTATATTATGCCCTAGAGGCCATTACTATACATAGGATGTATATTGTAGTGGATGCTTGGACATATATAGGGAGGACTTTCTTGCTCGACATGATAGTATGCTATCTGGTAGCTCTTTACCTTAACGTGTGCACTGATTGTCTCTCTGTTACATGTTGGTAAAGCCCCTAGGATGTGTATTTGACTACCTGGACTATGATGCGGATCATACTAGTGGGGGCATAGTAGTCCATAAGTACATCCTTCAAGGTCCCTAGTTGTGGGTGTATCGAGACGGGGTATCGATATACCAGAGTAGACTAGCGTATACCTTCTCGACCCATACAGATGGGCGATGGATGATCCCATATCCATTGGTGTTTGACATCAGAGATAATATACGGGTGCTCAGTGGAGACTTGGTATACTGGACGGACTCGCCGAGAACTCCCAGATGGTATTATACCTTACGTCAGATGGCAGTTCTCTGGTGACACTGGTACAGGTTAGTCTGTAGACCCGAGATCGTCATAGTGTCTTGTGTGATTCCCACTGTGCTTTGATTTCCACCTTACCACGTCCAAGAGGGCATGCAAAATGGTGGTTTTTGGGTACAGTCCCGAATCACATGGATGCAATGAGCGATAGGAGGGGATTCGTCTCTCCCGGTATAAGGAGTTGATGTTGCGCTGTGTTCGATTGGCTATAACCGAAAATTCCTGGCCAGGGTTGCTGAGATTTACTGGTAAGTGTTACTAGTAGTTTCTCGAACTGTTATAGACCTCATATAGACACGACTTATCTAGCTATTGGGGTCTGACGTTTACCACCCCTAGGTGAGATATGCGACATATCAGACAACGAGACCGGACTGTACGGTAAGTGTTACTGGTTGGATTCACAGGAGTGTGAGCGGGCTTGCTCGTTGAACTTCTGATCGCTCAATACCCGGGTGGCCGTTACACTTAGCAGACCGCTTGCGGCTTATGGGTGTTTGATATGATCATCACCTGCTGCCGGCATATTGACGAGTTTTTAGAGTCCTACACAGAGGTTTCCTGGCTCAAGCGAAACGAAATAGGAGCACATATGAGATATGTGGGGGACCGAGAATAATACCAGTATGTGATACTGTATTCTATTCTCGCGATTTGTATCATTGGACGGTTATATATGATATAGCCGTGTTACCGGATCAAGTGTTGATTCGATACATTGATACACTTGATATTAGTCGGTTATATGCAGTATGACCGGGTCATTAAATCAAGTGTTGATTTAATGATTTAATGTATAATTATCTATTTGATATATTACTTTACATTAACTAGTATTTGTTCACTTAAGATTATTTTCTCACTTGAATGTGCACATTGTATATATGATATAGTTTTGTGCACTAGTTTGTATCATGTTTGATGATACATGCAAACTTGGGTGTGTGTTTGCTTCAAACCTGTTTAGTTAATGATTAGGGTTTCCATTATTTTATTTGGTTTATTTATTTTCTTTAATTCATTTTTTCCATTTCTTTCTTCTTCATCCTAGAAATTTTCAAGTGATCAATCCAAGTGAGAAATCCAAATCCAAGTGAACCCACTTCCTATTTCTTCATCCTCTACCACTTGCCATGTTGTATTGGGTGTTTTCTTCACAAGTTTCATGACCTAGTGAAGATGGAGCTTGAGTTAGAGTTGCCTCGACATAGATCATCTTCGGCATCGAAGTCAACGACCTAGCCTGCTCATTTCCCCGACGAAACCATCGCTAAAGTCCGGGATCCTGGTGATCGCAGCGAAGGGACGTCAACACGGAGCTAAAGAAGTGGTGGACAGGATCTACAAAGGTTGTAGTCTCTTTCATTTAGCAATACAGTTGTTTAGTTGCATGTTTCGCCTAATCTCTAGTTAACGATCTAGATTAGGGTTCGTTGGCACACGAAAAAATTTGATTTTGGCATGGTTGATACCTTGTGGAACCTATTGAGTATGCCTAGGAACCCTACAGTGGTATCAGAGCCTAGCTAGAGAATTAGGCGATGCATTAACGAAGTTAAAACCCCGATCGAACCCAAATACGACAAAATACACCCCTCTCTGGTCATTTTTTAAAATCTGTGATTTTTCAGAATTAAAAATACCTGAAAAATTCGGTAGGGAAAAATAAGAATTATGGTGAAAAACGAGCCCCCAATTCCTTAAGATGGCCGTGGAACCGCGGCAATAAGCCACCTTTGGCGGCGGTTCCGCGGCATGTTAAGCTTATTAGGGACGGTTTTTTTCACAGTAATTCTTGTCTCTGTGGTTACTATTTTATGGGTATTTTTTAATCTGACTCAAGTGTTGAGTATTCTAGGGTTTATTTTGTAATCCTCGATTCGATTGGGAATTTTAACTTCGTTATTGTTTTTCCGGGTAAATTTAGAACATGTTGAAAAGTTCGACCGGATATAAATACCTACTTTTTCCCCTGCCGGAAAATTTCCAAGTGTTGGATCGTTCCGTAGTTTAAGAACGTTCGAAGTAGTGCAAGTAACGCGATGGACCCTCTAGAAGACAACAAACCTTAACTCGATTATGTGACCGTCTTGAACTGCCCTTTGAACCTTAGGGTTTGGGGCAGTACGGCATGCTACATGTGAGGCGTTGGCTTGACCCTTCTACGGCTGGACCGTTGGTCCTGTGGCACGAAGTGAATGTTTTAAACTTATTTCATGTGTTGAGCTGTTTCGGGAAAACTTGGGTGTTTGATTGTTCGATCGGAAAGTTTAACATTTTCTATTTATCTGGAATGTGTTACAATATTTGGAATCCACAAGTAGTTATGAGATAACTAATATGAATGTTATAAACATAGCACTTTAGTCTCACTTGATCGGTTGCCATGGAATTTTGATGCGATCAAAAGTCTGTCGCAATCACGTAGCGTACGCGGATACTCGTCGGATAAACTTAATAGACAACTATATCCCTTAGCCCCGACCAAGTGACTGTAGGAGAACCCCGTCGCCGAAAGCATCCGTTCGGGTGCTCGCGGTAGCGGTGTTCCGTCTTGGTGCACTTCGTCGACGGTACCGGGGGTGCGGCCGCCTACTAATGTTTGCGACGAGTATTCGATCAGGATGTCGGGAATCTTGTTGAATTGCACGACTTGATATTGAAAAGTGTTTTCGATAATGAGACTAAAATGCGGGGTTTATAATTGTTAGGCATGCGATGTCTAAGGAATTCATTTGATTAGGCATGAGATGTCTAAAGAGGTTGCGGATTCCAACTGTTGTAGTTTTACACTTTTTTTCTGTGACCGTAAGTGTAATATGTGATATCGCCGGTTTCGTTGCTATATGTCAACGACAATTGGGATACGCATGTTTACTTACGTTGATGACATGTGATGTTATGTGTTGCTGGATACGTTATATTGGATCGTCGCGTTTTGAATAGCCGGGTTTTTTTTATGTGAGATGAGTGCTTTTCTTTTTTATTCATGTAAAAACTTGTATGTAATATTCTTTTATTGGGGCACTTCCAGGTTGCGGAAGATGTCACCATTTGTATATTATTTATTTTTCCGCACTAGGATAGACCCAAGGAGGAGGGCACAAGTAACCAGGTTCTGGAGTCCAGTGGGAGACCAACTCGAGGAGTCGAGTCCGGGTCTCCTAACTCTAGAATTGGTAGGGTTGCTTGCCGCTCTCGTAGGGGCCTGGGGGTGTGGGTTTGGCTATTCATCGCGACCGTGGAATCCGTGTTTTATACTGCCTCGTATTGAAAACACGGACGTCCTAGTATATCCAATATTTCATATGATATTTTTTCTGCTGCGTTATCTGTGATGTGATCATGTGATATGTTCTGTGATAGATACTATATATAGTATATATGATATATTATATAGACGTTACTTATGTTTTACATCCGCGCTAGCCCTGCCCCGCTCTACCGTTAGTTACCTAACCTAACGGTGCATGAGGGGACATCGAGGCGAATGCGGATGTCATAAGTGTACGTCGTATTTATCTGTGATGTTTAGGTACTTAAATGACGGGACTTCATTAATATGATTAATGAAAGAAAAAGAAACCTAATGATGTTGTGGAATCGAATTTTCAAAAATCGGTAGCTACAGTTCTTGCTTTGCACAGCGGTATATATGATATATCCTGCACCTTATTCGATGAGGAAAGGGCCGACGATCCCTTCACCGGGAGTGACACCTTTAGCAATAACTGGCAGATGCTACACCCCTCGGTTTGTCTTTTGATAGCTTCTATAGTTTCTGCTTTACACAGTGATATATATGATATATCCCGCACCTCATTCGACGAGGAAAGGGCCGACGATCCCTTCACCGGGAGCGACCCCTTTAGCAAAACTAGAAAAGCCTCAAAAACACTCCATTTTAAAATCATTTGATTCTACAACGATATCAAGTTCATTACGCAATAGGTTTTCAGAAAAACCTGTCGTAGCCCTTCGTCATTTCTGATAAGTCCTACTTAGTATTCGTGCTATGTTTGTTGGCCTGCGTTAAGGCGTAGTGTGCGGTAGCTAACTAGTATTTATCTGCTTATGCATATGATGCAGATTGGATTAGGGTAGTCGTGCGACTTTGTTAGCTTGCGTCAAGGGTCGTGCGGGTGGGTTTAATTCAATCAAGAAATGACGGGTTGAACTTGACAAGCGCACTATGGTTTGTTGGCCTGCGTCAAGGTCATAGGACGCTAGGGGCAAAATTATTGGGAATTTCAAGTGTTGAAATTTGCAATGAGATTGCATACCTTCTATGAGATAGTTGGATCCCGATACCCGCTGCGAGTAAGAGTTACTCCTGGGAGAGTTTTACACATTACAATTAGCCGATCAAGTAGGCGTCTAGAAAGGTGTTAACGAGATTACGCCTCTGGAAAAACGAGGTTTACATTAATTAGGTTCGTGCGAAAGCACGGGGGACCTCCCTCAAAGTACCGACACTGGCCTGGTTGAAAGATTGGCGAACTTGTAGTGTGTAATTAATCCCGGCTAGTCTTTTCTTTTAGGGTTTGAAGGAAGATTTGATTAAAACAGTGGAAGCCATCCTGATTAGATAAAATAATAACCAATCTGATCTTGCTAGAGCATACGCTGAGTGTTTTCTTCTCTCTCTCTCCAGGTAGCGACCATATCACGCCTTAATCAAGATAATAATTCGGATGTATTGACCGAACCCGCTTGTTATACTGAGCTGGGGAACGTTGGTCCCGCTCCAACTTATAATTGTTATAAGTCAGAGCAGGAAATTGGGGAATACCAGATTTCCCGTGCCGCCAAAACGAAGAAAGTGCATGTTGATGCATCTTCTTCGGGTATGTTCATTACAGAGAACTGTTTCTCAGTATCCTTTACGTCCTGGGTATGAGATACCGGATCAGGATCCCGCATATGTAATATGTTACATGGGCTACAGATAGGTAGAGAACTGAGGACGGGTGATAAGTTTCATGAGACAGAAAACGGTGCAAGTGTTGCAGCCAAGTCTGTTGGTCACTGTCACCCTGTATTTCCAAATACATTGATTCTGAACAAATGCTATTAGATACCGAACCTGATATACAAAATCATATCAATCTCTTTGTTTAATAAAGAAAGGATATAATTTTGTATTGTTGGATTATGTTTTGAACATTTCCTATATCAAAAGTTGATCGGTTCATGCACGTTATCTAAAAGTATTGATGTTCTAAATCAAACTACAGTTCTTAATATACAGAACACACACAAGAGGAAGAGTTCAGAATTGAACGGATCCTTCTTGAGGTATTGTAGACTAGGTCATATCAATACGACCCGACTAGCTGAAGTTACATACAGATGCATATTTAAATCAGTTTAAATTTACATCTTGTGAAATTTGCCGGTCATGTCACAAAGATAAGATGACCACAGCTCTGTTTATTGGAAACAGAGAAAGAGTTAGTAAACTCTTGGGATTGATACATGTTGATGTATGTAAGGTCCCCCGTCTACACATGCCAAGACCGGTTCTTTGTACTTCATTACATTCTCTGATAATCTCTCAAGATTCAGTCATATGTTCCTGTTGAAACACAAGTCTGAACCTTTTGAAATATTCACAGAATATAAGTTAGAAGTAGAGAACCAATACGGGTATAAGTATTATGTCCTTTGATGAGATCAAGGAGGAGAATACTTGAGCACGGAAATCCTGGACTATTCTAAAGGAGAATGAGATTCTCTCTCAGCATTATTCCTTCGCATACACCACAGCACGTCGGTGTATCGGGGCGGAGCCATTACACCCTATTTGATTTGGTGTGCTCTATGATGAGTACTACTGAGTTTCCTATTTCCTTTTGGGAGTTATGGACTTATGAAGTTACATACCTATTGAATATGGTTCCAATCAAATCAGTTGCCTACCGCTTCATATGTGATATGGAAAGGGAAGAGCCCATATCTTTGGTTTGTTAAGATTTGGGGTTGTCCGGCCTATGTCTAAAAGCAAAATCCGGACAAGCTCGAGGCAAGGTCAGTTATGTAGAACTGGAAAGGTTCCAGCTATACAAACTACAGCAGATGATTTGGTAGAACCAAATGATTCTGTAGATACCAACGAACCTCAGCCTCTCCGCCGATCTAGTAGGGTTTCTCACCCACCTGAGAGATACTTCTGTTTCTCTATGACAGTGGGAGCGAGGATTGCATAATAAGATGATGACCCAACTATTTTCGAGCTGGCCATCAGGAGTGGGACTCTATAAGAATGGCTGTACGCTTAGCGATCTGAGATGGAATCCTTATACACCAACAAAGTATGGACTTTGGTTGCTTTATCTGAAGGGTTAAATCCCCATCAGGAGCAAGTATATCTTGAGAAGATTACTTGGTGTAGATGGAAAAGTTGAGACTTTCAAAGCTAGACTTGTTAAAGGTTTTCGTCATCGACCAGGCGTGGATAATGATGAAACCTTTTCCAGTGGCCATGCTTAAGTCCATCCGGATCCTACTTGCCATGGCTACATACCATGACTACGATATCTGGCGGTTGGGTGTCATGACTGCTCTTCTAAATGATATTTTAGAAGAGAGAGTCTATAAGTACACAGTCAGAGGGCTTCATAAACAGTGGGAGCAGCGGAAACGTGTACAAGATGCTTTATAGGATAAAGCAAGCATCGCGGAGTTGGAACATCTGTTTTGATGTAGTAGTCAAATAGTTTGACTTCATCAAAATGGTAGATGAACCTTGTATATACAAAAAGGTAGTAGGGAGTATGGTGGCGATCCTCATAGAGTACGTGGATGACATACTCTTGATAGGGAAGGAGTTTCCTATGCTACGCTCAGTCAATCTCCGCTTATCACAAGGATTCTCCATATAGGATCATAGTGATACCTACTAAATCCTGGGTTTTGGATCTATGAGATAGATCTAATTGGATGTTAGGATTCTCACTAGTTGTAGTGGGATGGTATCAATTGATCCTGGGGAGAATCGGTGGAAATGTTCCATGGTGATAAGGACGACTGAATGTCAGTCACAGGCATTGTCTTTACCCTTGGTAAAGTGACGGTATGTTGGAAGAGTTCCAAGCTAGATACTGTGGCTTACTAGACGATAAAGGCAAGATACATCGCTACTTAAGATGCTACCAAAGAGGCTGTCTGGGTGTATATTAGTTCATGAGATGAACTTAGTTCCTCCCATTGTGTGACAATGGAGTTATGGCTTATGCCAAGGAACATCCATCCCATCAGTGAGCCATACGTATTCTGAGGCAGCATTACCTGATCATGGAGATAGTTGATCTCCAAGGACATCGAGGTTAGGAGAGCAGACTCAGAGGACAACACGGCGGATCCACTCACAAAGGCCTTTTCCCAGAGAGAGACTTATATAGGATGGTTGAGTATTAGATACTGCAACCACTGCTACAGATGGCCCTAGTGCAAGTGGGAGATTGTTAATTATTTGTATGCCCTAGATGCCATTACTATACAAAGGATGTATATTGTAGTGGATGCTTGGACATATATAGGGAGGACTTTCTTGCTCGACATGATAGTATGCTATCTGTTTTCTTTTTACCTTAACGTGTACACTGATTGTCTTTCTGTTACATGTTGGTAAAGCACCTAGGATGTGTACTTGACTACCTGGACTATGATGCGGATCATACTAGTGGGGACATTGTAGTCCATAAGTACATCCTTCAAGGTCCCTAGTCGTGGGTGTAACGAGATGGGGCATCGATATACCAGAGTAGACTAGCGTATACCTTCTTGTCCCATACAGATGGGCGATGGATGATTCTATATCCATTGGTGTTTGATATCAGAGATGATATATCGGTGCTCAGTGGAGACTCGGTACACTGGACGGACTCGCGGAGAACTCCCAGATGGTATTATACCTTACGTCAGATGGCAGTTCTCTGGTGACACTGGTACAGGTTAGTCTGTAGACCCGAGATCGTCATAGAGTCTTGTGTGATTCCCACTGTGCTTTGATTTCCACCTTACCACGTCCAAGGGGGCGTGCAAAACGGTGGTTTTTGGATACAGTCCCGAATCACATGGAGGTAATGAGTGATAGGAGGGGATTCGTCTCTCCCGGTATAGGGAGTTGATGTTGCACTGTGTTCGATTGGCTATAACCGGAAATCCCTGGCCAGGGTTGCTGAGATTTACTGGTAAGTGTTACCAGTAGTTTCTCGAACTGTTATAGACCTCATATCGACACGACTTATCGAGCTATTGGGGTCTGACGTTTACCACCCCTAGGCGAGATATGCGACATATCAGAAGACGAGACCGGACTGTACGGTAAGTGTTAATGGTTGGATTCACAGGAGTGTGAGCGGGCTTGCTCGTTGATCTTCTGATCGCTCAATACCCGGGTGGCCGTTATGTAGGGTTCCTAGTTACTCTCAAGAGGTCTCACAAAGCATCAACCATGCCAATTTCAAAAATTATGGTGCCGAGAAACCCTAGTGTACGGATCGTCGGCTAGATTTCTAGGCGAAAAGATAACAAGTTAACACTTAACTAAGAGATACGGAAATACAACCTTTGTAGATCCGGTTCTCCACCTCCATAGCTCCGCAATGAAGTCTCCTCGCTGTCCATAACTAGTCCCGGGCTCTAGTGTCGGCTTCATCGGAGAATGGACGTGCTAGGTCATCGATGTCCATGCCGAAGATGATCTACGTCGAGGCATCGCTAAATCAAGCTCCGACTTCACCAAGTCAAGAAACTTGTGAAGAAAACACACTCTACTACTTGGAAAGAGGTAGAGGATGAAGAAATAGGAAGAGGGTAGACTTTAGAATTGGATTTCTCACTCATTTCCATCAATCACCATTGATGGAGCTTGCTATTCTTCATGGAAGAAGATGAAGAAGAAAAAGAAAGTCTTATGATAAGTCTTGAATTATTGGATAAATAAATCAATACTTATCATATATTAACCCTTGGTTAATTGTAGAGAATGGACCATGGTTAACTTGGATGGTTAGGGTTAAGCATGAGACAAGAATGAAGACTAAGTCAATGCTTCAAGAAACTTCAACTAAAAACAAAAATAGCAACCATTCTTTTCTCATCTTTTCCAAAAATAAATAAACAAATAAATAAGTAAGAAAAAGAGAACCCTAATCATAAACTTAACCATGGTTTAATTCTTTACGCTTAACCAAGTAAACATGTATCATCAAACATGATACAATCAAGTGCACAAAACTATATCGAATATACAATGTGCACATCCGAGTGAGAAAATCCATCTTAAGTAAACCGATAATAGTTGATGCAAAGTAATATATCAAATATATAAATATGCATTAAATCATTAAATCAACACTTGATTCAATGATCCGGTCATGTCGCACACAACCGACTAGTATACAATATATCGGCTTATCGAATCAACGCTTGAATCGATAACTAGGTTATATCGCATACAACCATTCGATACATTTATCGCGAGAATAGAATACGGTATCACATACACGCATTATTCTCGGTCCCGCACATATCTCATATGCGCTCCTATTTCGTTTCGCTTGATCCAGGAAACCTCTGTGTAGGACTCTAAAGACTCGTCAATACGCCGGCAGCAGGTGATGATCATATCAAGCACCCACAAGCCGCAAGCGGTCTGCTAAACGTAACGGCCACCCGGGTATTGAGCGATCAGAAGATCGACGAGCAAGCCCGCTCACACTCCAGTGAATCCAACCAGTAACACTACCGTACAGTCCGGTCTGATCGTCTGATATGTCGCATATCTCGCCTAGGGGTGGTAAACGTCAGACCCCAATAGCTCGATAAGTCGTGTCGATATGAGGTCTATAACAATTCGAGATACTGCTGGTAACACTTACCAGTAAATCTCAGCAACCCTGGCCAGGGATTTCCTGTTATAGCCAATCGAACACAGCGCAACATCAACCCCCTATACCGGGAGAGACGAATCCCCTCCTATCGCTCATTGCCTCCATGTGACTCGGGACTGTACCCAAAAACCACCGTTTTGCACGCCCTCTTGGACGTGGTAAGATGGAAATCAAAGCACAGTGGGAACCACACAAGACTCTATGACGATCTCGGGTCAACAGACTACTCTGTACCAGTGTCACCAGAGAACTGCCATCTGACGTGAGGTATAATACCATCTGGGAGTTCTCGGCGAGTCCGTCCAGTGTACCCAGTCTCTACTGAGCACCCGTATATCATCTCTGATGTCAAACACCGATGGATATGGGATCATCCATCGCCCATCTGTATGGGTCGAGAAGGTATACGCTAGTCTACTCTGGTATATCGATGCCCCGTCTCGATACACCCACGACTAGGGACTTTGAAGGATGTACTTATGGACTACCATGTCCCCACTAGTATGATCCGCATCATAGTCCAGGTAGTCAAGCACACATCCTAAGGGCTTTACCAACATGTAACAGAGAGACAATCAGTGTACACGTTAAGGTAAGGAGCAACCAGATAGCATACTATCATGTCGAGCAAGAAAGTCCTCCCTATATATGTCCAAGCATCCACTACAATATACATCCTATGTATAGTAATGGCCTCTAGGGCATACATATAACCAACACGTTACGTTTAGCAGACCGCTTGCGGCTTGTGGGTGTTTGATATGATCATCACCTGCTGCCGGCGTAATGACGAGTCTTTAGAGTCCTACACAGAGGTTTCCTGGGACAAGAGAAACGAAATAGGAGCACATATGAGATATGTGCGGGACCGAGAATAATACCAGTATGTGATACTGTATTCTATTCTCGCGATTTGTATCATTGGACGGTTATATATGATATAGCCGTGTTACCGGATCAAGTGTTGATTCGATACATTGATACACTTGATATTAGTCGGTTATATGCAGTATGACCAGATCATTAAATCAAGTGTTGATTTAATGATTTAATGTATAATTATATATTTGATATATTATTTTACATTAACTAGTATTGGTTCACTTAAGATTAATTTTCTCACTTGAATGTGCACATTGTATATATGATATAGTTTTGTGCACTAGTTTGTATCATGTTTGATGATACATGAAAACTTGGTTGTGTGTTTGCTTCAAACCATGTTTAGTTAATGGTTAGGGTTTCCATTATTTTATTTGGTTTATTTATTTTCTTTAATTCATTTTTTTCCATTTCTTTCTTCTTCTTCTTGATGAAGAAAGAAAACCTTTGCTAGAAATTTTCAAGTGATCAATCCAAGTGAGAAATCCAAATCCAAAGTGAACCCACTTCCTATTTCTTCATCCTCTACCACTTGCCATGTTGTATTGGGTGTTTTCTTCACAAGTTTCATGACCTAGTGAAGATGGAACTTGAGTTAGAGTTGCCTCGACGTAGATCATCTTCGGCATCGAAGTCAACGACCTAGCCCGCTCATTTCCCCGACGAAACCTTCGCTAGAGTCTGGGATCCCGGTGATCGCAGCGAAGGGACGTCAACACGGAGCTAAAGAAGTGGTGGACCGGATCTACAAAGGTTGTAGTCTCTTTCATTTAGCAATAAAGTTGTTTAGTTGCATGTTTCGCCTAATCTCTAGTTAACGATCTAGATTAGGGTTCGTTGGCACACGAAAAAATTTGATTTTGCCATGGTTGCTGCCTTGTGGAACCTCTTGAGAATGCCTAGGAACCCTACATGATCTCCATCATAGTCCTGGTAGTCAAGTACACATCCTAAGGGCTTTATCAACACGTGAGAGCAAAACAGTATCACAATACAAGTCTACATGTTAAGACAAAGAGTAACCACATAGCATATTATCATGTCGAGCAAGAAAGTCCTCTCTATATATATCCAAGCATCCACTATAATATACATCACATGTACAATTATGGCCTCTAGGGTATACATATAACTAACAATAGACATTATTCGCACAATCACGTAAAGACGTGTATAAGCTTACGTTAAACAAATTGTGAGGAGTGAAAAATAGGGTTTAACGTTTCTGACTTGGGTAATAGAACTTCTAACTTTGATCTCTAACTTAAGATTAGAATCAACAGTTTCTCCACGACGCTTACTTGACTGGATTTTGTGGGTGTAATCCGCTGAAAACCTTCAGGAGACAACACTCCTCCTACTAGGGACACCTAGAGGTTTAACGGCTTGTTGCACGTGCTCAGTGCAATCGCGTTCCCTCCGAAAGTGAGGCTAGGATTTTGTTTTGCTCGGGACGAGCAAAAGATAAGTTTGGGGGTATTTGTTCATCTCAGAAAACTGCATTTTAATACCGCTCATTCATTATCTATTTTGTGATATATCGGTGCTATTAACCAGTGTCTGCTCAGTAATTACAGATTACAGGCATTCGTGAGACAAAACTGGAAACATACTCAATATCACGGATATAGCGTTTAGGAGCCGACACTGCAAGCAGAACAGGAAACCGACCGATATCCAAAGAATTCTTTTGCAAATAAATGTGTGCACACAATTTTGGTCCAACACAATACAAGTGTACACATGCTCTTTGGTACTAGGACCATGGTAGGGCTGCCCATGGCACACAAGATATGATGAAGTGGGCAAATGGGGGGACAAGAGTTATAAATGCAAAAAGTTGTGATGTGACCAAAAGCATCATGTTTCCTTACAAATCCCTGAGTGCAGACCAAGTTCATGTAGACAAATAAAGTAGCACCGGTGGACTTGTCGAGAGAACACAATGTTAGTTATATGTACGCCCTAGAGGCCATTACTATACATTGGATGTATATTGTAGTGGATGCTTGGACATATATAGGGAGGACTTTCTTGCTCGACATGATAGTATGCTATCTGGTTACTCTTTACATTAACGTGTACACTGATTGTCTCTCTGTTACATGTTGGTAAACCCTTAGGATGTGTACTTGACTACCTGGACTATGATGCGGATCATACTAGTGGGGACATGGTAGTCCATAAGTACATTCTTCAAGGTCCCTAGTCGTGGGTGTATCGAGACAGGGCATCGATATACCAGAGTAGACTAGCGTGTAGCTTCTTGACCCATACAGATGGGCGATGGATGATCCCATATCCATTGGTGTTGGACATCAGAGATCATATACGGGTGCTCAGTGGAGACTGGGTACACTGGACGGACTCCCCGAGAACTCCCAGATGGTATTATACCTTACGTCAGATGGCAGTTCTCTGGTGACACTGGTACAGGTTAGTGTGTAGACCCGAGATCGTTATAGAGTCTTGTGTGATTCCCACTGTGCTTTGATTTCCTTCATACCACATCCAAGAGGGCGTGCAAAAAGGTGGCTTTTGTGTACAGTCCCGAATCACATGGAGGCAATGAGCGATAGGAGGGGTTTTGTCTCTCCCGGTATAGGGAGTTGATGTTGCGCAGTGCTCGATTGGCTATAACAGGAAGTCCTTGGCCAAGGCTGCTTTAGGGATTTACTGGTATGTGTTACCAGTAGTTTCTCGACCCGTTATGAGCCTCATATCGACATGACTTATCGAGTTATTGGGGTCTGACGTTTACCACCCCTAGACAAGATATGCGACATATCAGACGAACAGACCGAACTGTACGGTAGTGTTATTGGTTGGATTCACAGGAGTGTGAGTGGGCTTGTTCGTTGATCTTCTGATCACTCAATACCCGGGTGGCCGTTACTTTAGCAGACCGCTTGAGGCTTGTGGGTGTTTGATATGATCATCACCTACTGCCGGCGTATTGACGAGTCTTTAGAGTCCTACATAGGGGTTTCCTGGCTCAAGCGAAACGAAATAGGAGCGCATATGAGATATGTGCGGGACCGAGAATAATACCAGTATGTTATACTGTATTCTATACTCGCAATTTATGACATTGATCGGTTATATGCGATATAGCCGGGTTATCGGATCAAGTGTTGATTCGATAAGTTGTTACTATTGATGTTAGTCGGTTATATGCGATATGACCGGATCGTTAAATCAAGTGTTGATTTAATGATTTAATGTATAATTATATATTTTATATATTACTTTATATTAACTAGTATTGGTTCACTTAAGATTGATTTTCTCACTTGAATGTGCACATTGTTTATATGTGATATCATGCTTGATGTTACAAACAAGTTGTGTGTATGAGACTTGAACCATATCAAGGTTAGATTAGGGTTTACTATTTTCTTAAGCATATAACAAAAGAGTGTGACTTTGGTCAAAGTTATCAAGCTTCATGAAGCTTGATAAACATTGACAAAGTCAACTCTTTTGTCATATGTTTTTAGATATTAGTTAACTCAACCTTTAACCTAATGGTTTGGTTAAATCTCTACATGAGTTAAGCATGAGGGCTTAACTCAACCATGGTGCCATCATTCATTTGGATAAGTTTCACTTTGATTATTATTCATATGATTCTTTCTTCTTCATCATCTTCATCAAGCTCACAAAAGCTTGAGAGCTCCAATGGTGCCATGGTAAAAAGAGTGAGAAATCCAATTCTAAAGTGAACCCACTTCCTATTTCTTCATTCTCTACTACTTGCCATGTAGTATAGGGTGTTCTCTTCATAAAGTTTTTGACCAAGTGAAGGAATAGCTTGAGTTTGAGTCTCCCCGACGTAGATCATCTTCGGCCTCGAAGTCAATGACCTAGCCCGACATTTCTCCGACGAAACCATTTCTAGAGTCCGGGATCCGATGATCGCAGCGGAGGGACGTCAACACGGAGCTAAAGAAGTGGTGGATCGGATCTACAAAGGTTGTAATCCCTTTCACTTAGTAGCAAAGTCGTTTGCTTGCTAGCTTTTCGCCTTAACTTCTGGTTAACGATCTATATTAGGGTTTTTCGGCACCGGAAAATTTTTGTTTGACATGGTTGATGCCTTGTGGAACCTCCTTATTGTGCCTAGGAACCCTACAGTGGTATCAGAGCCTAGCTAGAGCCTTAGGCGATGCGTAGACGATGTTAGAAGTCCGATCGAAACACAAAACCCTAATCCGACCCCTTCTCTGTACATTTTTCAAAACTGTCCATTTTTCCGAATTAAAAATATGCAGAAAATTCAACAGGGTTTTATAGGAATTACTGTGAAATTCGTGGACCCAACTTGATTAAACCGACGCGGAACCGTGGCCGTACCATCGGTTGGGCGGCGGTTCCGCGGCAATAAAGTGGGTTTGTTCACTTCTGATTGCACAGTAATTCCTATCTTTTAGAGCTGTATTTTCTGGGAATTTTTAATATTTACTCAAGAGTTGAGTTTTCTGGATTGTATTGGGTACTCGATGATTCGATTTGATCATTTAACTTTGTCTATGTGTTTTTCCGGATAATTTTTGAATATGTTAAAAAGGTTCGACCGGATATAAATACCCAATTTTTCCCCTGCCGGAAAATTTCCAAGTGTTGGATCGTTCCGTAGTTTAAAGACGTTCCAAGTAGTGCAAGTAACGCGATGGTCCCTCTAGAAGACAACAAACCTTAACTTAATTATGTGACCGTCTTGAACTGCCCTTTGAACCTTAAGGTTTTGGGGCAGTACGGTGTGCCACATGTGAGGCGTTGGCTTGACCCTTCTACGGCTGGACCGTTGGTACTGAGGCATGAAGTGAATGTTTTTGAACTTATTTCATGTGTTGAGCTGTTTCGGGAAAACTTGGGTGTTTGACTGTTTTATCGGAAAGTTTAACATTTTCTGTTTATCTGGAATGTGATACAACATTTGGAATTCATAAGTAGTTATGAGATAACTAATATGAATGTTATAAACATAGCAGTTTAGTCTCACTTGATCGGTTGCCACGGAATTTTGATGTGATCAAAAGTCCGTCGCAATCACGTAGCGTACGCGGATACTCGCCGGGTAAACTTAATAGACAGCCATGTCCCATAGCCCTGACCAAGTGACTGTAGGAGACCCCGTCGCCGAAAGCATCCGTCCGGGTGCTCGCGGCAGCGGTGTTCCGCCTTAGTGCACTTCGTCGACGGCATCGGGGGTGCGGCTGCCTACTAAAGTTTGCGACGAGCATTCGGTCAAAATGCCGGGAATCTTGTTGAATTACCCGACTAGATATTGAAAAGAGTTTTCGATAAATGAGACTAAAATGCGGGGTTTATAATTGTTAGGCATGTGATATCTAAGGAATTCATTTGGTCAGGCTTGCGATGTCTGAGGAGATTGCGGATTCCAACTGTTGTAGTTTTACACTTTCTTTTCTGTGACCGTAAGTGTAATATGTAATATCGCCGGTTTCGTTGCTATATGTCGACGACAATTGGGATACGCATGTTTACTTACGTTGATGACATGTGATGTTATGTGTTGCTTGATATGTTATATTGGATCGTCGCGTCTTGAATGGCCGGGGGTTTTTATATGAGATGAGTGTTTTTCATTTTCATTCATGTAAAAACTTGTATGTAATATTCTTTTATTGGGGCACTTCCAGGTTGTGGAAGTTGTCACCTTTGTATATTATTTACTTTTCCGCACTAGGATAGACCCAAGGAGGGGAGCACAAGTAACCGGGTTCTAGGGTCCAGTGGGAGACCAACTCGAGGAGTCGAATCTGGGTCTCCTAACTCTAGAATTGGTAGGGTTGCTTGCCGCTCTCATAAGGGTCTAGGGGTGTGGGTTTGTCTATTCATCGTGACCGTGGAATTCGTGTTTTATATTCGCTCATATTGAAAACACGGACGTCCTAGTATATCCAATATTTCATATGATTCTTCTGTTGCGATATCTGTGATGTGATCATTTAATGTTCTGTGATAAATACTGTATATAGTATATATGATATATTATATAGATGTTACTTATGTTTTACACCCACGCTAGCCCTGCCCCGCTCCGCCGTTAGTTACCTAACCTAACGGTGCACGAGGGGACATCGAGGCGAATGCGGATTGCATAAGTGTACGCCGTATTTAACTGTGGTGTTTAGGTAACTTAAATGATGGGACTTCATTAATGTGATTAATGAAAGAAAATAAACCTATGATGTTGTGGAATCGAATTTTCAAAAACTGGTAGCTACAGTTCTTGCTTTGCATCGCGGTGTTCTTCGTAGAACATCCTGCACCTTATTCGATAAGGAAAGGACCGAGATCCCTTCACCGGGAGTGACTCCTTTAGCAATAACTGGCAGATGCTATAACCCTCGGTTTGTCTTTTGATAGCTCCTATAGTTCTTTCTTTGCACAGCGATATATATGATATATCCCGCACCTCATTCGACGAGGAAAGGGCCGACGATCCCTTCACCGGGACTGACCCCTTTAGCAAAACTAGAAAAGCCTAAAAAACACACCATTTTAAAATCATTTGATTCTACAACGATATAAAGTTCATTACGCAAAGAGTTTTCTTAAAAACCTGTCGTAGCCCTCCGTCATTTCAGATAAGTAATAGTTAGTATTCGTGCTGCGTTTGTTGACTCAGTCAAGGCGTAGTTTGCGGTAGCTGATTACTGCTTATCTGCAAAGCATATGATGCGATTGGATTAGGGTAGTCGTGCGGCCTTGTTGACTCAGTCAACGGTCGTGCGGGTGGGTTTAATTCAATCGGGAAATGAAGGGTTGAACTTTACTTGCGGTCTATGGTTTGTTGACTCAGTCAAGGTCATAGATCGCTTGGGGCAAAATATTATCGGGAATTTCAAGTGTTGAAATTTGCAATGAGATTGCATACCTTCTATGAGATAGTTGGATCCCGATACCCACTTCGGGTAATTGTTACTCCTGGAAGAGTTTTACACATTACAATTAGCCGATCAAGTAGGTATCTAGAAAGGTGTCAACGAGGTTACGCCTCTGGGAATACGAGGTTTACTGTAATTAGGTCCGTGCGAAAGCACGGGGAACCTCCCTCAAAGTACCGACACTGGCCTGGCTGAAAGATTGGCGAACTTGTAGCGTGTAATTAATCCCGGCTAGTCTTTACTTTTAGGGTTTGAAGGAAGATTTGATAAACAACAGTGGGAGCCATCTTGATTAGATAAAATAATAATCAATCTGATCTTGCAAGAGCGCACGCTGAGTGTTTTCTTCTCTCTCTCTCCTGGTAGCGACCATGTCACGCCTTAATCAAAATAATAATACGGATGTATTGACCGAACCCACTTGTTATACTGAGCCGTGGAACGTTGGTCCCGCTCCGACTTATAATTGTTATAAGACACAGCTTGAAATTAGGGAATACCAGATTTCCCGTGCCGCCCAAACGAAGAAAGTGCATATTGATGCATCATCTTCGGGTGTGTTCGTTACAAAGAACTGTTTCTCTGTATCCTCTACGTCCTGGGTATTTGATACCAGATCAGGATCCCAGATATGTAATTTGTTACATTGGGCTACAGAAAGGTAGAGAACTGAGAACGGGTGATAAGTTTCATGAGGCAGAAAACGGTGCAAGTGTTGCAACCAAGTCTGTTGGTCACTGTCACCCTGTATTACCAGAATACATTGATTCTAAATAAATGTTATTAGATACCGAACCTGATATACAAAATCATATCAGTCTCTTTATTTAGATAAAGAAGGATATAATTTTGTATTGATTGGATAATGTTTTGAACATTTCCTATATCAAGAGTTGATCGGTTCAGGCACGTTATCTAAAAGTATTGACGTTCTAAATCAAACTACAGTTCTTAGTATATAGAACACACACAAGAGGAAGAGTTTAGAAATAAACGAATCCTTCTTGAGGTATTGTAGACTAGGTCATATCAATGCGACCCGACTAGCTTAAGTTACATTGAAGATGCATATTTAAATCAGTTTGAATTTACATCTTATGAAACTTGCCAGTCTTGTCACAGAGATAAGATGACCATAGCTCTGTTTATTGGAAACAGAGAAAGAGTTAGTGAACTCTTGGGATTGATACATGCTGATGTATGAAAGTCCTCCGTCTACACATGCCAAGACCGGTTCTTTGTACTTCATTACATTCTCTGATAATCTCTCAAGATTCAGACATATGTTCCTGTTGTAACACAAGTCCGAACCTTTTGAGATATTCATAGAATAGAAGTTAAAAGGAGAGAACCAAAATACGGGTAAAAGTATTATGTCCTTTGATGTGATCAAGGAGGAGAATACTTGAGCACGGAATTCCTGGATTATTCAAAAGGAGAATGAGATTCTCTCTCAGCATTACTCCTCCGTATACACCACAGCACCTCGGTGTATTGGGGCGGAGCAATAACACCCTATGTGATATGGTGTGCTCTATGATGAGTACTACTGAGTTTCCTATTTCCTTTTAGGGAGTTATGCACTTATGAAGTTGCATACCTATTGAATAGGGTTCCGATCAAATCAGGTGCCTACCATTTCATATGAGATATGGATAGGGAAGAGCCCATCTCTTAAGTCAGTTAAGATTTGGGGTTGTCCGGCCTATGTCTAAAAGCAAAATCCGGACAAGCTCGAGGCAAAGTCAGATCTGTAGAAGTTTGTTGGATATCCCAAGCATACGCAAGGGAATATCTTCTACCTAACCGAGGAACAAAAATGTTTTGTTACTCAGCATGCCACCTTTGTGAAAGGGAATTTCTTGTGAAGAAATTAGTGGACATGAGGTAGAACTGGAAAGAGTTCCCGCTATACAAACTGCAGCTGCTGATTTGGTAGAACCAAAGGATTCAATAGCAACCAACGAACCTCAGCCTCTCCGCCGATCTAGTAGGGTTCCTTACCCACCTGAGAGATACTTCGGTTTCTCTATGACAGTGGGAGCGAGGATTGCATCATGAGATGATGACCCAACTAGTTTCGAGCTGGCCATTAGGAGTAGGACTCTGTAAGAATGGCTGGATGCTTATAGATCTGAGATGGAATCCTTATACACCAACAAAGTATGGACTTTGTTTGCTTTATCTGAAGGGTTAAATCCCCATCAGGAGCAAGTATATCTTGAGAATATTACTTGGTGTACATGGAAAAGTTGAGACTTTCAAAGCTAGACTTGTTAAAGGTTTGCATCATTGACCAGGTATGGATTATAATGAAACCTTTTCTAAGTAGCTATGCTTAAGTCCATCCAGATCCTACTTGCTACGGCTATATACCATGACTACGATATCTGGTGGTTGGGTGTCTTGACAGCTTTTCTAAATAAAGATTTAGAAGAGGTAGTCTATAAGTACACAGCCAGAGGGCTTCGTAGACAGTGGGAGCAGCGGAAACGTATGCAAGATGTTTTATGTGATAAAGCAGGCATCGCGGAGATGGAACATCTGTTTTGATATGATAGTTAAAGAGTTTGACATCATCAAAATAGTAGATGAACTTTGTATATACAAAAAGGTAGTAGGGCGTATGGTGGTGATCCTCGTAGAGTACGTGGATGACATACTCTTGATAGGGTAGTAGTTTCCTATGCTATGCTCGGTCAATCTCCGCTTATCACAAGGATTCTCCATATAGGATCAAAATGATACCTACTAAATCCTGGGTTTTGGATCTATGAGATAGATCTAAATGGATGTTAGGATTCTCACTTGTTGAAGTGAGATGGTATCAATTAATCCTGGGGAGAATCACTGGAAGTGTTCCAGGGTGATAAGAACGACTGAATGTCAGTCACAGGCGTTGTCTTTACCCTCAGTGGAGGGACGGTATGTTGGAAGAGTTCCAAGCTAAATATCGTGGCATACTAGACGATAAAGGAAGGATACATCGCTACATAAGATGCTACCAGAGAGGCTGTTTGGGTGTATATTGGTTCATGAGATGAAATAGGTTCCTACCATTGTGTGACAATGGAAGTGTGGCTTTGGCCCGGGAACCCCGGTCCCATCAGTGACCCAGACATAATCTAAGCCAGTATCACCTGATCATGGAGATGGTTGATCTCCAGGGTGATCGAGGTTAGGAGAACAGACTCAGAGGACAACACGGCGGATCCACTCACAAAGGCCTTTTCCCAGAGAGAGACTATTATGGGATGGTTGAGTATGAGATACTACAACCACTGCTATCAGATGGCCCTAGTGCAAGTGGGAGATTGTTAGTTATATGTATGCCCTAGAGGCCATTACTATACATTGGATGTATATTGTACTGGATGCTTGGACATATATAGGGAGGACTTTCTTGCTCGACATGATAGTATGCTATCTGGTTACTCTTTACCTTAACGTGTACACTGATTGTCTCTCTGTTACATGTTGGTAAAGCCCTTAGGATGTGTACTTGACTACCTGGACTATGATGCGGATCATACTAGTGGGGATATGGTAGTCCATAAGTACATCCTTCAAGGTCCCTAGTCGTGGGTGTATCGAGACAGGGCATCGATATACCAGAGTAGACTAGCGTGTAGCTTCTCGACCTATACAGATGGGCGATGGATGATCCCATATCCATTGGTGTTTGACATCAGAGATAATATACGGGTGCTCACTGGAGACTGGGTACACTGGAAGGACTCGCCGAGAACTCCCAGATGGTATTATACCTTACGTCAGATGGCAGTTCTCTGATGACACTGGTACAGGTTAGTCTGTAGACCCGAGATCGTCATAGAGTCTTGTGTGATTCCCACTGTGCTTTGATTTCCATCATACCACGTCTATGAGGGCGTGCAAAAAGGTGGCTTTTGGTACAGTCCCGAATCACATGGAGGCAATGAGCGATAGAAGGGGTTTTGTCTCTCCCGGTATAGGGAGTTGATGTTGCGCAATGCTCGATTGGCTATAACAGGAAGTCCTTAGCCAAGGCTGCTTTAGGGATTTACTGGTAAGTGTTACCAGTAGTTTCTCGACCCGTTATGAGCCTCATATCGACACGACTTATCGAGTTATTGGTGTTAGTTGTATGTATGCCCAAGAGGCCAGTATTGTACAGATGATGTATATTATATTGGATGCTTGGACATATATAGAGATGACTTTCTTGCTCGATATGATAGTATGCTATCTGGTTGCTCTTTATCTTAACATGTACACTTGTCTCTTTATACTGTCTTATAGTTACATGTTGGTAAAGCCCTTAGGATGTGTACTTGACTACCTGGACTATGATGTAGATCATACTAGTGGGGACATGGTAGTCCATAGGTACATCCTTCAAGGTCCCTAGTCGTGGGTATATCGAGACGGGGCATCGATATACCAGTGTAGACTAGCGTATACGCTTCTCGACCCATGAGATGGGCGATGGATGATCCCATATCCATTGGTATTTGACATCAGAGATGGTATACGGGTGCTCAGTGGAGACTGGGTACACTGGACGGACTCACCGAGAACTCCCAGATGGTATTATACCTCACGTCAGATGGCAGTTCTCAGGTGACACTTGTGCAGGTTAGTCTGTAGACCCGAGATCGTCATAGAGTCTTGTGTGATTCCCACTGTGCTTTGATCTCCACCTTACCATGTCCATGAGGGCGTGCAAAACGGTGGTCTTTGGGTACAGTCCCGAGTCACATGGAGGCAATGAGCGATAGGAGGGGTTTCGTCTCTCCCGGTATTGGGGGTTGATGTTGCGCTGTGCTCGATTGGCCGTAACAGGGAAGTCCCTGGCCAGGGCTGATCAGAGATTTGCTGGTAAGTGTTACCAGTAGTTTCTCGACCCGTTATGAGCCTCACATCGGCACGACTTATCGGTTATTGGGGTCTGACGTTTACCACCCCTAGACTTGATATGCGACATATCAGACGAACAGACCGGACTGTACGGTAAGTGTTACTGGTTGGATTCACAGGAGTGTGAGCGGGCTAGCTCGTCGATCTTCTGATCGCTCAATACCCGGATGGCCGTTACGTTTAGAAGACCGCTTGCGGCTTGTGGGTGCTTGATATGATCATCATCTGCTACCGGCGTATTGACGAGTCTTTAGAGTCCTACACAGAGGTTTCCTGGCTCAAGCGAAACGAAATAGGAGCGCATATGAGATATGTGCAGGACCGAGAATAATGCGTGTATGTGATACCGTATTTCATTCTCGCGATGAATGTATCGATTGGTTATATGCGTTATAACCTAGATATCGAATCAAGGATTGATTCGATAAGCCGATACATAGGATACTAGTCGGTTATATGCGATATGACCGGATCGTTAAATCAAGTGTTGATTTAATGATTTAATGTATAATAATATATTTGATATATTACTTTGGATTAACTAGTATTGGTTCATTTTAAAAGGATTTTCTCACTTGATGCACATTGTATATGTGATATATTTTTCTGCGCTTGTTTGTATCATGTTTGATGATACTTGCTCACTTGGGTTTTGTGTAAAGATTAAACCATGGTTATATGAATGGTTAGGGCTTTGTTTATCTACATATTTATTTATTCATTTTGGAAAATGAATGAGAATGGTGGCTTATTTTGTTTGTATATGTTGAAGCTTCTTGAAGCTTTGAACAAGTCCACTATTCTTATCTCATCCTTAACCCTAACCATTCCTACTAACCCTAGTTTACTCTCTACACTTGACTATGGTTAGGATATGATAAGTATTCATATTAGTTTCTTTTTAAATAAGACACTTATCATATTCTTTCTTCTTCTTGATCATCTTCTTCTTCAAGAAAAGCTTAAGTCCATCAATGGCAACTTGAGCAAAAGTGAGAGAAATCAAATTCTAAAGTGAACCCACCTCCTATTTCTTAATCCTCTACCTCTTGCCAAGTGGTTTTGGGTGTTTTCTTCACAAGTTTCACAACTACGTGAAGTCGGAGCTTGATCCAGTGTTGCCTCGACGTAGATCATCTTCGGCACGAAGCCGACGACCTAGTACGCCCATTTCTCCGATGAAGCCGACGATTGAGTTCGGGATTCGAGATGGACAGCGAGAGGACGCCTACGTGGAGCTAAGGAAGTGGAGAACCGGATCTACAAAGGTTGTAGCCTCTCTCCTTTAGTTAAGATGTTAACTAGTTTCGTTTTTCGCCTAAAATTCTAGTTAACGATCTAGTCTAGGGTTTCTCGGCACCGTAAAATTTGTAATTGGCGTGGTTGATGACTTGTGAGACCTCTTGTGAGTGCCTAGGAACCCTACAGTGGTATCAGAGCCTAGCTAGAGCCTTAGGCGAAGTCTAGACGACGTTTGAAAGCCGAACGAACCCGAAACCCTAAAACCCAAGTGCTCTCTGGGCTTTTTCTAAAATCTGGGATTTTTCCATATTAAAAATGCTTAAAAAATTCAGCAGGGAAATCTAGGAATTACGATGCAAAATTTATCCCATGAACAGTGAAGAGTGCGGCGGAACCGCGGCAGAAGCCTGGCTTCTGCGGCGGTTCCGCGGCAATATGATGACATCATCACTCCCATTTTGCACAGTAATTACTATTTTATTATGCTGAATTTTCTGGGAATTTTTAATTTGACTCAAGAGTTGAGAGTTCTGGGGTTGTATTGGGAATCGACGATTCGATCGGATTATCAAATCTTGTCTATGTGGCTTTCCGGATAACTTTAGAATATGTTAAAAAGTTCGACCGGATATAAATACCCAACTTTTCCCCTGCCGGAAAATTTCCAAGTGTTGGATTTTTCTGTGGTTTAAGGACGTTCTGAGTAGTGCAAGTAAAGCGATGGTCCCTCTAGAAGGCAACAAACCTTAACTCGATTATGTGACCGTCTTGAACTGCCCTTTGAACCTTCGGGTTTGGGGCAGTACGGCGTGCCACATGTGAGGCGTTGGCTTGACCCTTCTACGGCTGGACCGTTGGTACTGAGGCATGAAGTGAATGTCTTTGAACCTATTTCATGTGTTGAACGGTTTCGGGAAAACTTGGGTGTTCGAATGTTCGATCGGAAAGTTTAATATATTCTATTTATCCGGAATGGGATACAATAATTGGAATTCACAAACAGTTATGAGATAACTGAATGAATGTTATAAATCTAGCGGTTTAGTTTCACCTGATATTGAAAAGAGTTTTCGATAATGAGACTAAAATGCGGGGTTTATAACTGTTAGGCATGTGATGTCTAAGTATTTCATTTGATTAGGCATGTGATGTCTAAAGAGGTTGCGGATTCCAAATGTTGTAGTTTTACACTTTCTTTTCTGTGACCGTAAGTGTAATATGTGATATCGCCGGTTTCGTTGCTATATGTCAATGACAATTGGGATGCGCATATTTACTTACGTTAATGACATGTGATGTTTTGTGTTGCTGGATATGTTATATTGGATCGTCGTGTTTGAATAGCCGGGGGTTTTGATGTGAGATGAGTGTTTTTCATTTTCATTCATGTAAAAACTTGTATGTAATATTCTTTTATTTGGGGCACTTCCAGGTTGCGGAAGATGTCACCTTTTGTATATTATTTACTTTTCCGCATTAGGATAGACCCAAGGAGGGGAGCATAAGTAACCGGGTTCTGGGGTCCAGTGGGAGACCAACTCGAGGAGTCGAGTCCGGGTCTCCTAACCCTAGAATTGGCAGGGTTGCTTGCCGCTCTCGTAGGGGTCTAGGGGTGTGGGATTGGCTTTTCATCACGACCGTGGAATCTGTGTTTTATACTGGCTCGTATTGAAAACACGGACGTCCTAGTATATCCAATGTTTCATATGTTTCTTCTGCTGCGATATCTGTGGTGTGATCATGTGATGTTCTGTGATAGATACAGTATATAGTATATATGATATATTATATAGACGTTACTTATGTTTTGCACCCGCACTAGCCCTGCCCTGCTCTGTCGTTAGTTACCTAACCTAACGGTGCACGAGGGGACATCCAGGCGAAAGCGGATGGCATAAGTGTACGTCGTATTTTTCTGTGATGTTTAGGTGACTTAAATGATGGGACTTCATTAATGTGATTAATGAAAGAAAAGAAACCTAAGATGTTGTAGAATCAAATTTTAAAACAAAACAGGTAGCTACAGTTCTTGCTTTGCATAGCGGTATATATGATATACCCTGCACCTTATTCGATGAGGAAAGGACCGAGATCCCTTCACCGGGAGTGACTCCTTTAGCAATAACTGGCAGATGCTACACACTCGGTTTGATTTTTGACTGCTTCTATAGTTTTTTCTTTGCACAGTGATATATATGATATATCCCGCACCTCATTCGACGAGGAAAGGGCCAACGATCCCTTCACCGGGAGTGACCCCTTTAGCAAAACTAGAAAAGCCTCAAAATCACTCCATTTCAAAACTTCATTTGATTCTACAACGATATCATGTTCATTACGCAATAGGTTTTCAGAAAAACCTGTCGTAGCCCTCCGTCATTTCAGATAAGTACTAGTTGGTATTCGTGCTACGTTTGTTGACAATGTTAAGGCGTAGTGTGCGGTAGCTGACCAGTATTTATCTGCTTATGTATATGATGCAGATTGGATTAGGGTAGTCGTGTGACTTTGTTGACTATGTTAAGGGTCGTGCGGGTGAGTTTAATTCAATCAGGAAATGACGGGTTGAACTTGACTAGCACTTATGATTTGTTGACTATGTTAAGGTCATATAGCTGCTAGGGGCAAAATATTATCGGGAATTTCAAGTGTTGAAATTTGCAATGAGATTGCATACCCTCTATGAGATAGTTGGATCCCGATACCCACTGAGAGTAAGAGTTACTCCTGGGAGAGTTTTGCACACTACAATTAGCCGATCAAGTAGGTGTCTAGAAAGGTGTCAACGGGGTTACGCCTCTGGGAAAACGAGGTTTACATTAATTAGGTCCGTGCGAAAGCACGGGGAACCTCCCTCAAAGTACCAACACTGGCTTGGCTGAAAGATCGACGAAGTTGTAGGGTGTAATTAATCCCGGCTAGTCTTTCCTTTTAGGGTTTGAAGGAAGATTTGATAAAAACCAGTGAGAGCCATCCTGATTAGATAAGATAATAACCAATCTGATCTTGCACGAGCATACGCTAAAGTGTTTTCTTCTCTCTCTCTCCAGGTAGCGACCATTTCATTCCTTAATCAAGATAATAATATGGATGTATTGACCGAACCCGCATGTTATACTGTGCTGGGGAACGTTGGTTCCGTTCTTTCTTATAAGAGTTATAGGAATGAACAGGATATAGGGGAATACCAGGATTCCCATGCCACCCGATTGAAGAAAGTACATGATGATGCATTTTCTTCGGGTGTGTTCGTTACAGAGAACTGTTTCTCCATTTGCCCTACGTCCTGGGTATTGGATACCGGGTCAGGATCCCATATATGTAATCAGTTACATGGGCTTAGGAAAGGTAGAGAACATGGAGAAGGTGATAAAGACATTAGAGTTGGAAATGGTGCAATTGTTGCAGCTAAGACTGTCGGGGAATATCACCATGTATTACCAACTGGTAATACATTGGTTCTGAACGAATGCTATTACATGCCGAACCTGATATGCAACATTATATCGGTTTCTTTGCTAAGTAAGGAGGGATATAATTTTGTATTACAGGACAATGTTATGAACATTTTCCGTAACCAAAAGTTGGTTGGATCAGGCACGTTGTGCAATGGCATTTATGTTCTAAACCAATCAACAGTTCTGAGCATAACAAACACACACAAGAGGAAGAGTTCAGAACTGAACGAATCCTTCTTGTGGCATTGTAGACTGGGTCACATCAATGCGACACGACTGGCTAAGTTGCATAAGGATGGATATTTGAAACCATTCGAATTTTCATCTTATGACACTTTCCAGTTATGTCTCAAAGGCAAGATGACCAAAACTCCGTTTACAGGACACGGAGAAAGAGTTACCGAACTCTTGGGACTGATACATAGTGATGTATGCGGTCCAATGTCTACACATGCCAGGGATGGTTCTTCGTACTTCATTATATTCACTGACGATCTCTCTAGATTCGGATATGTGTTCCTGATGAAACACAAATCAGAAGCTTTTGAGAAATTTAGAGAATATAAACAAGAAGTCGAGAACCAAACCGGAAAAAGTATTAAAATCTTTCGATCTGATCGAGGAGGTGAATACTTGAGCAATGAATTCCTGGTCTTCCTAAAAGAGAATGGGATTCTCTCTCAGTTGACTCCTCCATATACACCATAGCACAACGGTGTATCAGAACGGAGGAACCGCACCCTATTAGATATGGTGCGCTCGATGATGAGCACAACTGAGTTACCTATTTCCTTCTGGGGATTTGCGCTGGAAACAGCAGCATACCTATTGAATCAAGTTCCATCTAAATCTGTACCTACCACGCCATATGAGATATGGAGTGGGAAGAGACCATATTTTAAACGAGTTAAGATATGGGGTTGTCCGGCCTATGTCAAAAGGCAAAATCCAGACAAACTCGAGGCACGGTCAGTTCTTTGCAAGTTTGTGGGATATCCTAAGAATTCACAAGGGTATCTTTTCTACCATGCTGAAGAACAAAAGGTGTTTGTTTCTCAATATGCCACCTTTTTAGAAAAGGAATTCCTTGAAAAAGAAATTAGTGGCAAAGTGGTAGAGCTGGAAGAAGTTCCAGATACACAAACCGTAACTGAAGATTTAGTGGAACGAGAAGATTCAGTAGCTCCCAATGAACCTCAGCCTCTCCGCCGATCTAGTAGGGTTCCTCGCCAACCTGAGAGATACTACGGTTTTCTCATGGATGGTGGGAGCGAGGATTGCATCATGGAGGATGATGACCCTACTAGCTTCGAGCAGGCCATCACGAGTAAGGACTCAGTGAAATGGATGGATGCAATGCGGTCCGAGATGGAATCCATGTACACCAACAAAGTATGGACTTTGGAAGTTGCTCCTGAAGGAGTAAAACCCATTGGGAGCAAGTGGATCTTCAAGAAGAAACGTGGTGTAGATGGGAAAGTGGAGACTTTCAAAGCTAGACTTGTAGCAAAGGGTTTTCGTCAAAGACCAGGTGTGGACTATGACGAAACTTTTTCTCCAGTGGCTATACTTAAATCCATCGGATCATGCTTGCCATCGCTGCATATCATGATTACGAAATCTGGCAAATGGATGTTAAGACCGCCTTTCTAAATGGTGATTTAGAAGAGTGCGTGTACATGACTCAGCCAGAGGGCTTTGTAGACAGTGGGAGCAGCGGGAAGGTGTGTAAGCTGCTTAAATCCATTTATGGATTAAAGCAAGCATCGCGGAGTTGGAACATCTGCTTTGACGTCGTTATCAAAGAGTTTGATTTCGTCAAAAACCCAGATGAACCTTGTATCTACAAGAAGGTGGCAGAGAGTAAGGTTGTCTTCCTCGTATTGTACGTGGACGACATACTCTTGATAGGAAATGATATTCCTATGCTGCAATCGGTCGTGCTCTTCTTATCACAAAGATTCTCAATGAAAGATCTTGGTGATGCCTCCTGCATATTGGGAATCAGGATCTATAGAGATAGATCCAAACGGATTTTGGGATTGTCCCAATCCAGGTACATTGACACCGTACTAAAGAGGTTTAGTATGGAAGAATCCAAGCGTGGGAACTTGCCAAAGATCTCTGGAGTCACTCTCTCCAAAGAGATGTCTCCCAAGACTGATTTGGAGAGAGCTCGCATGCAAGGGATACCCTATGCTTCGGCTGTAGGCTCTATCATGTATGCGATGCTATGTACCAGACCCGATGTAGCATACTCACTAAGTGTAGTGAGCAGGTATCAAGCTGATCCTGGAGAGAGTCACTGGATAGCTGTGAAGAGCATTCTCAAGTACTTACGAAGGACTAAAGAGATGCTCTTGGTGTATGGTAACGGAGAACTCCAAGTGGAGTCCTTTACCGATTCGAGCTTCCAGAGTGATAATGACGACTCTGAGTCGCAGTCGGGATTTGTCTTTACCCTTTACGGAGGGGCGGTTAGCCGAAAGAGTTCCAAGCAGGAAACCGTGGCAGACTCGACGATGGAGGCTGAATACATCGCTGCCAACGATGCTGCCAAAGAGGCTGTCTGGATCAAGAAGTTCATTACTGAACTTGGAGTGGTTCCATCCATTGAGCATCCAATACCTTTGTATTGCGATAACAATGGAGCGGTGGCTTTGGCCAAGGAACCCAGGTCCCATCAGCGATCCAGGCATATTCTGAGGCGGTATCACCTGATCCGGGAGATAGTTGATCGCCGGGAGATTGAGGTCAGGAGGGTTGACACGAAGAACAACACGGCGGATCCACTCACGAAGGTCATTCCCCAGATACAGTTTGAGAGACTCTTCGGGATGCTCGGTATGCGATACTACAGCAGCTGTCCCTAGTGCAAGTGGGAGATTGTTAGTTGTATGTATGCCCTAGAGGCCAGTATTGTACAGATGATGTATATTATATTGGATGCTTGGACATATATAGAGATGACTTTCTTGCTCGATATGATAGTATGCTATCTGGTTGCTCTTTATCTTAACATGTATACTTGTCTCTTTATACTTGTTAGTTATATGTATGCCCTAGAGGCCATTACTATACATAGGATGTATATTGTAGTGGATGCTGGGACATATATAGGGAGGACTTTCTTGCTCGACATGATAGTATGCTATCTGGTTGATCTTTACCTTAACGTGTACACTGATTGTCTCCCTGTTACACGTTGGTAAAGCCCTTAGGATCTGTACTTGACTACCTGGACAATGATGCGGATCATACTAGTGGAGACATGGTAGTCCATAAGTACATCCTTCAAAGTCCCTAGTCGTGGGTGTATCGAGACGGGGCATCGATATACCAGAGTAGACTAGCGTGTACCTTCTCGACCCATACAGATGGGCGATGGATGATCCCATATCCATCGGTGTTTGACATCAGAGATGATATACGGGTGCTCAGTAGAGACTGGGTACACTGGACGGACTCGCCGAGAACTCCCAGATGGTATTATACCTCACGTCAGATGGCAGTTCTCTAATGACACTGGTACAGAGTAGTCTGTTGACCCGAGATCGTCATAGAGTCTTGTGTGGTTCCCACTGTGCTTTGATTTCCATCTTACCACGTCCAAGAGGGCGTGCAAAACAGTGGTTTTTGGGTACAGTCCCGAGTCACATGGAGGCAATGAGCGATAGGAGGGGATTCGTCTCTCCCGGTATAGGGGGTTGATGTTGCGCTGTGTTCGATTGGCTATAACAGGAAATCCCTGGCCAGGGTTGCTGAGATTTACTGGTAAGTGTTACCAGTAGTTTCTCGAATTGTTATAGACCTCATATCGACACGACTTATCGAGCTATTGGGGTCTGTCGTTTACCACCCCTAGGCAAGATATGCGACATATCAGACGATCAGACCGGACTGTACGGTAGTGTTACTGGTTGGATTCACTGGAGTGTGAGCGGGCTTGCTCGTCGATCTTCAGATCGCTCAATACCCGGGTGGCCGTTACGTTTAGCAGACCGCTTGCGGCTTGTGGATGTTTGATATGATCATCATCTGCTGCCGGCGTATTGACGAGTCTTTAGAGTCCTACACAGAGGTTTCCTGGCTCAAGCGAAACGAAATAGGAGCGCATATGAGATATGTGCGGGACCGAGAATAATGCGTGTATGTGATACCGTATTTCATTCTCGCGATGAATGTATCGATTAGGTTATATGCGATATACTCTAGTTATCGAATCAAGGGTTGATTCGATAAACCGATGCATTGCATACTAGTCGGTTATATACGATATGACCGGATCGTTAAATCAAGTGTTGATTTAATGATTTGATGCATAATTATATATTTGATATATTACTTTGCATTAACTAGTATCGGTTCACTTTAAATGGATTTTCTCGCTCGGATGTGCGCATTACATATGCGATATGATTTTGTGCACTTGTTTGTATCATGTTTGATGATACATATCTTTTTGGTTAAGTGTAAAGATTTAAACCATGGTTAAGTGGATAATTAGGGTTTTACTTATTCATTTATTAATCCTTTTATTTTTGGAAAAAGGAAAAGAAATGAGAGAAAAATGGTGGCTTATTTTGTTTGCAACATGAAGCTTCATGAAGCATTCATTAAGTGACCATTTTTGTCTCATCTCCTTAACCCTAACCATTCTTTAACCTTGGTCAATTCTCTACACTTAACTTAGGTTAATATTATGATAAGAATTAATTTATTATTCTTTTCATAATAACATATCATAACATTTACCTTCTTCTTCTTCATTTCTTCAAGTGAAGAAAGCTTGCCTCCATCAATGGCAAGTGATGAAAAAGAGTGTGAAATCCAAATCTAAAGTCTACCCACTTCCTATTTATTCATTCTCTACCTATTGCCAAGTAGTAGAGTGTGTTTTCTTCATAAGTTTCTTGACTTGGTGAAATCGGAGCTTGATTTAGCGATGCCTCGACGTAGATCATCTTCGGCATGGACATCGATGACCTAGCCCGTCCATTCTCCGATGAAGCCGACGCTAGAGCCCGGGACTTGTTATGGACAGCGAGGAGACTTCATTGCGAAGCTATGGAGGTGGAGAACCGGATCTACAAAGGTTGTATTTCCGTTTCTCTTAGTTAAGTGTTAACTAGTTTGCTTTTTCGCCTAGAAATCTAGCCAACGATCCGTAGTTTAGGCTTTCTCGGCACCGTTTAAATTTGAAATTGGCATGGTTGATGCCTTGTGAGACCTCATTAGTGTGCCTAGGAACCCTAAAGTGGTATCAGAGCCTAGCTAGAGCCTTAGGCAAAGTCTAGACGGAATTTGAAACCCGAACGAACCCGAAACCCGATCACAAAATGGCTCTCTCGACTTTTTCTAAAAATAGGGATTTTTCAGTATTAAAAATATGTAGAAATATCAGCAGGAATATCTAAGAGTTACTGTAAATTTCGATGCCCTAATTCCATTAAAGCGCCGCGCTTCAGCGGCACGAGCATGGCTCGTGCGGCGGAACCGCGGCCTGTTTGTCGTGTTGTGAGGTGATGTTTGCACAGTAACTCCTATTTAACAGTGCTGGTTTTCCTGGGTATTTTTAATATTTTTTCAAGAGTTGAATTTTTCTGGGTTGTTTTGGGGATTCGAATGTTCGATCGGATTATCAAATTTTGTCTGTGTGGCTTTCCGGATAATTTTTAGAATATGTTAAAAAGTTCGACCGGATATAAATACCCAATTTTTCCCCTGTCGGGAAATTTCCAAGTGTTGGATTTTTCCGTCGTTTAACGACGTTCTAAGTAGTGCAAGTAACTCGATGGACCCTCTAGAAGACAACAAACCTTAACTCGATTATGTGACCGTCTTGAACTGCCCTTTGAACCTTCGGGTTTGGGGCAGTACGGCGTGCCACATGTGAGGCGTTGGCTTGACCCTTCTACGGCTGGACCGTTGGTACTGAGGCACGAACGGAATGTTGTTAGACTTATTTCATGTGTTGAGCTGTATCGGGAAAACTTGGGTGTTCGATTGTTCGATCGGAAAGTTTGACATTTTCTATTTATCCGGAATGGGATACAATAATTGGAATTCACAATAAGTTATGAGATAACTGAATGAATGTTATAAACATAGCAGTTTAGTCTCACTTGATCGGTTGCCACGGAATTTTGATGTGATCAAAAGTCCGTCGCAATCACGTAGCGTACGCGGATACTCGCCGGGTAAACTTAATAGACAGCCTCACCCCATAGCCCCAACCAAGTGACTGTAGGAGAACCCCGTCGCCGAAAGCATCTGTTCGGGTGCTCCCGGTAGCGGTGTTCCGCCTTGGTGCACTTCGTCGACGGTATCGGGGGTGCGGCCGCCTACTAAAGTTTGCGACGAGTATTCGATCAGGATGTCGGGAATCTTGTTGAATTACCCGACTTGATATTGAAAAGAGTTTTCGATAATGAGACTAAAATGCGGGGTTTATAATTGTTAGGCATGTGATGTCTAAGTAATTCATTTGGTCAGGCATGCGATGTCTGAGGTGGTTGCGGATTCCAACTGTTGTAGTTTTACACTTTCTTTTCTGTGACCGTAAGTGTAATATGTGATATCGCCGGTTTCGTTGCTATATGTCAACGACAATTGGGATGCGCATATTTACTTACGTTGATGACATGTGATGTTATGTGTTGCTGGATATGTTATATTGGATCGTCGTGTTTGAATAGCCGGGGTTTTTTATGTGAGATGAGTGTTTTTCATTTTCATTCATGTAAAAATTTGTATGTAATATTCTTTTATTGGGGCGCTTCCAGGTTGCGGAAGTTGTCACCTTTTGTATATTATTTACTTTTCCGCACTAGGATAGACCCAAGGAGGAGGGCACAAGTAACCGGGTTCTGGAGTCCAGTGGGAGACCAACTCGAGGAGTCGAGTCCGGGTCTCCTAACTCCAGAATTGGTAGGGTTGCTTGCCGCTTTCGTAGGGGTCTAGGGGTGTAGGTTTGGCTATTCATCGCGACCGTGGAATCCGTGTTTTATACTGGCTCGTATTGAAAACACGGACGTCCTGGTATATCCAATATTTCATATGTTTCTTCTGCTGCGATGTCTGTGATGTGATCATGTGATGTTCTGTGATGGATACTTTATATAGTATATATGATATATTATATAGACGTTACTTATGTTTTACACCCGCGCTAGCCCTGCCCCGCTCTGCCGTTAGTTACCTAACCTAACGGTGCACGAGGGGACATCGAGGCGAATGCGGATGGCATAAGTGTACGCCGTATTTATCTATGATGTTTAGGTACTTAAATGATGGGACTTCATTAATGTGATTAATGAAATAAAAGAAACCTAAGATGTTGTAGAATCGAATTTCAAAAATAAAACAGGTAGCTACAGTTCTTGCTTTGCACAGCGGTATATGTGATATATCCTGCACCTTATTCGATGAGGAAAGGACCGAGGTCCCTTCACCGGGAGTGACTCCTTTAGCAATAAGTGGCAGATGCTACACACTCGGTTTGTCTTTTGATTGCTTTTAAGAGTTTTTGCTTTGCACGGTGATATATATGATATATCCCGCACCTCATTCGACGAGGAAAGGACCGACGATCCCTTCACCGGGAGTGACTCCTTTAGCAAAACTAGAAAAGCCTCAAAAACACTCCATTTCAAAATCATTTGATTCTACAACGATATCAAGTTCATGTAAGTGCACGGCGGCGCCCCGGCCGTCGATCCGACGCCGGAAAGCGGAAGCGGTGAATAACTTAAATTTTGCGGACTTAGCAAACCGGCACCACCGCGCACTAAACACCCGGATCGAAACCATTAACAAGTCTAAGCTAACTAGAAGATGGGTTAGAGATATACCGACGATCCAAGTCCTCCGGTCTTCTCGTCATGGTCCCGATCTCCTGCGGAAAAGTCCCGTCTCCTCCTCGTCGCCGGAAGTGCACCACATCGCCAACTTTGTTTACGGGCTCCCACCTCAATGCCGAGGCAACTCGGGCACGAAGCCGGCTACTCGACGTGCCCAAGATTCGCTGTAGAATGTAGTGTAGAGATCTCATTTTGGGGTTGTAGGAATTGCCTTTTTGGTGGAGGGATGATACAAGCTTTTGGAGGTTGTTCTTATGGGATTTTTACCAAAGCAAAAGCACCAAAAACCCCACATAGGAAATATGGACAGCCCCTACAAGGAGTGGCCGGCCATGGACATGGTGAGAGGGGAGAATGAGAGTGAGTTCTCCAAAAAAGGAGAAAGTATCAACCATATCCACCAAGGAGAGAGGAATGGTTATCATGTGAAAAGAAATGATAGCAAGGAAAGTCTAACACTCAAACACCAATGATCATCCATCACAAACCCACACTCAACCACCTTCCACCAACCTCATCATCAACAACCATGATGAAGAAGAAAGTCAAGCAATCATGAAAAAATCAAGTCAAAGGATGGTGCTATCATGATACAACAATAAGCAAATACCCCCTCCACAAATGCCTATTTGCAACAATGCAAATAAACCCTCCTCCACCAATCTTCGGCCAATGAACGGAACAAAGGAAATTGGCCGAAACGGAAAACAAACTGGCAACTCCAGAAAACTGGTCCCGTAATAAATTACAGGAAAACCCCGATACTGTGCATACACACCCGCATCTGTATTTCGACCGAAATACAAATGCAATGAGACAAAATCTACACTGTACTATACTAGGATCCGGCTTAAACCAAAGCCGGCTAGTAATATCTGTTCGATCCTGATCCGTGCAATACCGCACGTATCTGATCGAACCCTGCCATATAACCATACGGCCTATAGTACAGACTGTCCGATCCTGATCCGTGCAATACCGCACGTATCTGATCGGACCTTGCCATATCTCCATACGGCCTCTACAACCTTTCGCCCGAAAGCTGAGTAACTGAATGTGGGGACTCTAAAGACTCATCAACACCTTGGTTGTGGATTTAACCACTAGCACGTTAGAGGTATAAGCCAATACATAACGGGCTACCAGGTATTGACCAAGAGGGACGTCAGTAAGCGAACTCAGCCTGACACCCTACTGAGCCTGTCTGTGACAATATCCGTGCAGTCCGGTCCGTTCGTCTATGAGTATCGCATGGCGGGCCTAGGGGGTTGGTAAAAGTCAGACCCCCAAAAGCGGTACAAGTCGTGTCGGAGTGTAGCCCAGAACACCCTGAGATACTACTGGAATACCTACCAGTAAATCTCCTTGCCTTGGCCAAGGACTTTGTTTAATGGCTCTCCTAGACACAGCACGACCTCACCCCCAATACCGGGAGAGACGAACCCCTGAAGATACGCTCACTGCCTCCATGTGGCTCGGGACTGTACCCAACTAAAACCTGTTTGCACGACTCCTTTGAGCCGTGGTAGGGTAGTAATCAAAGTACAGTGGGAACTCACACGAGACAAATGACGATCCCCAGGTCGATGAACTAACCTGCACACATGTCACCAGGGAACTGCCATCTGACGTCTGGTATATGACCAACTAGCATGTTCCCGGCGAGTCCTGTCCGGTGTACTCATAACCCAATGAGCACCTGTATACATCTTAGGTGATCCAACTGACACCAGTGGCTTGTGAGACCGGCCACCGCCCCTCGTCGGGGTCTCGACTGTATACACTAGTCTACAATGGAGTATCGATGCCCTGTCTCGAAACTCACACGACTAGGGACCTTTTAAGGATATGCTTATAGACCCCCAGCTCCCACTTATATGATCGCCCTCATACTGCTGGTGGTCAAGCAAGAATCCTAGGGGCTCTATCAACGTGTAATAGCAACGTGTCAGGTCACCTAAAACAGTACACGATGATAAAGGTAAACCAGATAGCATACTATCATCTCGAGTAAGACTGTCCTACCGGGATAGGTCCTCCCTCAATCATTACAATCACGTACCTGTGACCTAATAATTGACTCTGAGGGCACTATCTCCAACAATCTCCCACTTGCACTCAAGGCTAATTATTGCGATGTCGCATACTCACAGCCCGTGTGATACCGAACATCCAACTCCTCTATTAGTCAGTCTCACAAAGCTCGTTTGCGAAACTATTGCGTTCGAGGAATAGCCTCAGTGAGTGGATCCTCATAGTTGTTTCTTCCTTTGTCTCTCTATATCTCAAGTTCGCGGAGAAAGCCATCTCCCGAAATGAGCAATACCTGTCTTAGAATGTGTCTGGATGTCTGATGGGACATAGCTCATAAATGAACTCCAAATCCAAACTTCTTAGACTGTATCGTCAACTGAACTTAATCAGTATCCTGCGCGCCATGCCTCCCTCAGTATTGCCTTGGATCACCTGTCCAAAATACTGCCCCTCGTCAGAAGGAAAACTATAACTCTGACAACCTCCTTGTCGTCCATGTCACCTTGGAAGCCTGGAATGATAACTGTCTCCTGAATGAGGCTGTCGTTATCATATCCCTAGAACATCCACTTATGTTCTAAAACTGCTTCCGACTGTTTCTCCAGGATTGGATCAATATCAACTTATTGCATCTAGTGCAAGAACAATATCTGGTGTGGTACTTGACATCTCACGATTGACTCAATTGCCTGAGCAAGTGATCTGCCAATCATGCCCGTCCCTCTCCCCTTTAGTCTGTAAGACACCTTTGGAGAGGGTGACTCCATTACCAGCTGGTACACTACCGTGTCAGGAGTCGTCCATCCTAAATACTCTTAGAATGCCGTCAAGTACCCGGATTGGGAAACCACCCAAATCTAGATCTAAAACCATAGATCTAGTAACCAGTATGTCTGATATAAAATCCATTTCCTTTGTGGAGAAACAACTGTGTGACGACCAAAGTATAACCGATCGTAGTGTAGGAGTTTCTTTTCCTACTCTGTGTATATCATCCAAATACCAGGATATCACACCCTACTACCTTCTCAACAGATCCATCCCCTTTTCTGATGAAGTCAAGCCCATGACTGTCACGTCAGAAATAGATGATCTATCTCCGCTACATCTGCTTTAGTCTATAAATAGACATAAGCTCCCTGTCCACCAATGCTTCCGCTGCTCCCACTGACTACGACAACCCTCTGGCAGAGTCATATAGACGTACACTTCTAAAACTAGTTTAGAATGACGCTATACTCATCCTCCCGCCGGGTCTCGCAGCCTGGAACAACAACAATGGTAATTGTGGGTAAACAAGAACTTCCCTGTCACCGTCCTTGAGGCCACCGTAGTACCTCTCGGGTGCCTGAAGTTACCCACCTTATCTGCGGAGTGGCCAATGGAATGTCAATCCAGATTGAATCTTTAGGTTCCTTATCAAATCGTTTGTGGTTCTGGAATCACTTCCAGTTCTACCATACTCCCACTACTGTTTTCTGAAAAAAAATCCATTTTTATTAAAACTGTGGCGAGTGTAGAACAATATTGCTATTGTTCATCCAGATGGTAGAAAATCAACCCTCGTCATAGCCTGGGTCAACCCACAAACAGCCATTACAGAAACGTGCCTTGAGTTGTCCAGTGTCTGGTTTTAATCATAAGCCGGACAACTCCCCGTACCTTAACATCGTTAAGATATGAACTGTTCTATATCCAATATAGAGACAGAGGCACTGATTTAATTGAACCAGATTCAAATCATGCAGCTGTCTCCAGTGCATGTCAACTAAATGGAAGGAGGCCGATCAGCGTTACTCAACTTAGGAATGCTTCCAATTATGAATAACCTGAAAGAGAAGTAAGTTCTCTTAATCATTACTATCAACTGAATACCATATACAAGTACCTACATCTTCGATCTCTTTGAAGAATCCCGATACTTGCTATACCTGGTTCTCTACTCTATTCAAATACCTATAACTTCTCAAAATTCGGACCCTGTGTTTCCACGAAACACTTGTCTAAAAACTAGAGAAGTCATAAGTAAACCGAATATAGTACGAGGACCAACCCCTTTGTCCTGATGGACCCTGGACAACATACAATACTCTGTATAAGTCCCTTGAGTCTGAAAACTCATTCACTGTGTGTCGTAGGTTGAAAACTGTACTTATGGTTAAGAAGAATTACACCGCTGTTTAATGCTCCTTACCTAACCATCCACTGATATAGGTAAATGTCGTAGACATAATTTCAGAAAGGTATATCTCACTCTATGAAAATAGACGTACAGATATATCAATTTGAAATTGGTGCATAACAGCGGATATTCAAAACCAGATATTTGCCGACCGGCAAACAGCCCAGGTGATTTCCTCAAATATCACCGATTACAATGAATCCTGATATAATGAGGATAATCACCCAATTCCCAATAACTTACTCCAACTCATCATCTGTAAAACCATACAGATGTGAGAATCGTACCTGGTAAATACATACCCTGGAGTAAGTATCTAATCGGGAAATCAGTTTTCCTTTAACATTACACAGTGAAACTGAAACATTGAAATGTTCCGATGGGGTATCCTGGTATTCCTAGTAATGCCTCTTCCAGATTCACGACTGTAACCGTATAGTTCTTTGCCACCTCTCCAAATCCCTTCATATGTCTTTAGTCTTTACCTTCTGCACACCCTTTTAGGCCAAATGGTTTTCTTCCTTCCCTACCGTTCGGCACCAGCCTATGGTTTGGAAGAAGACTATCCAATAAGCATAATGGGTGTACTGTCCCAATCCTAGGAACACTCGCAATGAGAGAGGGTGAAGATAAAAGACAACCGAATAAACCTTATTCCTATTTCTCCTGAACCAGAATCCATCCCCGAACTGGAACCAGTTCCATTCGAGTTCGTATATAACCATACGATGGAGTATCCAAATAAACTGTGGATCTTCGTAGTGATACGGAGTGTCCTGGAGAAATACAAAGGTGATGTGGGAGTGGTAACGAAATATTTGGTTTGGTCGTGAATGTCTGTTGCAATTTACTTTGCCCTCTTACTAATCCCTTGCTTTGTCTGAACTTAATACCTTCTGCACACCATCGTTATGCTAATTGGTTTTCTTCATTCCCTACCGGTCGGCACCAGCCTAAGGATTGGAAGAAGACAATCCAATTTGCGTAATAGGTGTACTACCCCTAAACCAAGGAGTACTCGTAACCTGAGAGAGGGTAAAAGGAAAAGACAACTGAATAATCCTATCCGTTTTCTCCAGAACCAGAAACCATCCTCGAATAAATTCTTTCGAGTTCGTATCTAACCATACGATGGTTTTGTCCAATGGAAGTGGACGTTCATAGTAAAACGGGGTGTCCTGGAGAAAAGGGTAAAAGTAGGAGTGGCAATGAGGTTTGCAACTCTGACAATCCAAAAACCAGTGTTAAGAAGGTTCGGTTAATTTGGTCACTGAGTCATAGTCTTAGGGTCGGGTCAGTGGTCGCTGCCAAAGAAAGAGAGAGAGAAAAGAAACACTCAGCGTGCACTCTAACCTAGATCAGAATGGTCACCAATTTATCTAATCTGGAAACCTCCCACTGTACCTCAAATTCTTCTCCAAACCTAAAAGAAGAATTAGTCGGGGTCACCCGAGGAGTAAACTAACTCATCAGTGGGAATCGGGATCCAACTATCATCGCATGATAACGTGACGGAATCCGCTCACGGTATCACACTCCAGAAGGTATGCGCATATCTGGCAAGTTTCAGTTCTTTTGAAACTCCCGATGTGATTTCTGCCCCATGCTCTTATGACCTTGACTTTGGCCAACATATCATAAGTCACATATCAAGTTCTACCCGTCATTCTCCAGGTTAATTTGAATCCACCCGTACATACCCTTGACTTTGGCCAAAATGGCAGCACGACTGTCCCAAACCAACGCATCTATCTATGCTGCATATGAATACCCCAATAGCTACCAATCACTGTGCCTTGACTTTGGCCAACATACACAGCTTGAATACTATTGACCACCCATATGAAACGACGGAGGGCTACGAATGGCTTCTGGCGAAAACCTTTAACGTAAAGAACTTGATATCGTCGAAGGAACGGATAGCTTTTAAGAAATATAGTGACGACAACTTCCGCTAAAGAGGTCACTCCCGGTGAAGGGATCTCGGCTCTTTCCCCGTAGAATGGGGTGCAGGATATTCCAAATGAATACCACGGTGCAAAGCAAAAGTAATCGGCTATAGTGAAGTTAATGCCCTGACGCAAACTTTTTGTCCAAGGGGTCACTCCCGGTGAAGGGATCTCGGCCCTTGCCTCGTCGACTGAGGAGCAGGATATTCTAAATGAATACCGCGATGCAAAACAAAAGTGAACGTCCTTGCAATAACAGCTTTTTGAAAAGTGTTCCAACAACATCAGATTAGGTTTGTTTTTAACTTTGCATTGATCCGAATCAATGCAGTCCCATCAATTGATCACACCACAAAGAACGAAAATATATTGATGTACGTATATGCCATCCACATTCGCCACTGGGTCCCGTCATTACCCGTTAGGTTAGCTTACTAACGACAGAGCGGGGACTGGACTAGCGCGGATGCAAAATATATACAACATCTACTAATATATATACCAATATATTATATTTCGCTCAAGGCGTGAAAGAAATGCAACATCACAGAGAATGTACAGCATCACAGAAACAATACAGATATCTGGGATCCCCGGGTTTCACAGAGCCGCTGAAACCCGACGTTCCCCTGGTCGTGTGGATAGCCTGTGCAATGAAATCCTAGACCCCTACGGGCGCGGCAAGTCACCCGCCAAAACCTGAAGCGAGGCAGCCCCCTTCAGTACTGTGAATGGACCACCCAGCACTTCACGGAATCCGGCAACTTGGGCACCCCTCCTGGGTCAACCTGTACCCCCTACGAGTGCGGCGAATAGCCCGCCAATCCTAGAGTGAAGCCCCCTCCGTCTCAATGCCATGAGATGCGGGCTTGTTGCCCTCCAGAACCCGGCTATCCGTGCACCCCTCCGTGGGGCAATCCTAGTACAGAAAGTAAAATATACATACACCGGGTACATCGACCGCAACCAGGTCGTGCCCCAAAATAATAATACAATCAGGCAGTGACGGCAGTCCACATGTCGGACGCTCGCCCCGCAATATCAAATGTACATAATACATCAAAACTGTACTATCATTGCATCCAGGCTATCCCCCACGACCGATCCGCAACATCACAGCAAATACATAGAACATCAACGTGAATGTCACGTTCGCAAATCCGTCTAACCGGGCTATAGCAGTTAGACCAGATTTACCGATCGAGTGACATTCACGGTCGCAGATATAATGTAAATACTGTGAAAAATGTGTTTAAAATTTTCCGATTGACCAAAAATTAACAAGTGGGCCCCCAATCAAAACTGTAGCACTCACAGAAAACCTGGGCCCAATTTTAATATTCCAAAACCCCTAATTTAAGCCCAGAAGCCCACTGTAAAAACCCAACCCACTGATTCCAGTATGCTGCGGCGGAAGCGCGGCCAAACGTGGGTTTTGGCCGCCCTTCCGCGCTCTAGTGAGAGGATCAGTTCCTCGAATATGAACAGTGTTCTTATAATGTTTAGTACATCAATATTTTACAACCTGAAAAATTTTTCGACACCAAAAATTTCCAACAGAAAACTGATGTGGGCAAATACGGGTTTTTGGACATTTCGATCGATCGGAACTAAAAAACACATTACACAAAGCTAGACTAAGTTAATGGGGAGGCTCTGATACAACTGTAAGTGCACGGCGGCGCCCCGGCCGTCGATCCGACGCCGGAAAGCGGAAGCGGTGAATAACTTAAATTTTGCGGACTTAGCAAACCGGCACCACCGCGCACTAAACACCCGGATCGAAACCATTAACAAGTCTAAGCTAACTAGAAGATGGGTTAGAGATATACCGACGATCCAAGTCCTCCGGTCTTCTCGTCATGGTCCCGATCTCCTTCGGAAAAGTCCCGTCTCCTCCTCGTCGCCGGAAGTGCACCACATCGCCAACTTTGTTTACGGGCTCCCACCTCAATGCCGAGGCAACTCGGGCACGAAGCCGGCTACTCGACGTGCCCAAGATTCGCTGTAGAATGTAGTGTAGAGATCTCATTTTGGGGTTGTAGGAATTGCCTTTTTGGTGGAGGGATGATACAAGCTTTTGGAGGTTGTTCTTGTGGGATTTTTACCAAAGCAAAAGCACCAAAAACCCCACATAGGAAATATGGACAGCCCCTACAAGGAGTGGCCGGCCATGGACATGGTGAGAGGGGAGAATGAGAGTGAGTTCTCCAAAAAAGGAGAAAGTATCAACCATATCCACCAAGGAGAGAGGAATGGTTATCATGTGAAAAGAAATGATAGCAAGGAAAGTCTAACACTCAAACACCAATGATCATCCATCACAAACCCACACTCAACCACCTTCCACCAACCTCATCATCAACAACCATGATGAAGAAGAAAGTCAAGCAATCATGAAAAAATCAAGTCAAAGGATGGTGCTATCATGATACAACAATAAGCAAATACCCCCTCCACAAATGCCTATTTGCAACAATGCAAATAAACCCTCCTCCACCAATCTTCGGCCAATGAACGGAACAAAGGAAATTGGCCGAAACGGAAAACAAACTGGCAACTCCAGAAAACTGGTCCCGTAATAAATTACAGGAAAACCCCGATACTGTGCATACACACCCGCATCTGTATTTCGACCGAAATACAAATGCAATGAGACAAAATCTACACTGTACTATACTAGGATCCGGCTTAAACCAAAGCCGGCTAGTAATATCTGTTCGATCCTGATCCGTGCAATACCGCACGTATCTGATCGAACCCTTCCATATAACCATACGGCCTATAGTACAGACTGTCCGATCCTGATCCGTGCAATACCGCACGTATCTGATCGGACCTTGCCATATCTCCATACGGCCTCTACAACCTTTCGCCCGAAAGCTGAGTAACTGAATGTGGGGACTCTAAAGACTCATCAACACCTTGGTTGTGGATTTAACCACTAGCACGTTAGAGGTATAAGCCAATACATAACGGGCTACCAGGTATTGACCAAGAGGGACGTCAGTGAGCGAACTCAGCCTGACACCCTACTGAGCCTGTCAGTGACAATATCCGTGCAGTCCGGTCCGTTCGTCTATGAGTATCGCATGGCGGGCCTAGGGGGTTGGTAAAAGTCAGACCCCCAAAAGCGGTACAAGTCGTGTCGGAGTGTAGCCCAGAACACCCTGAGATACTACTGGAATACCTACCAGTAAATCTCCTTGCCTTGGCCAAGGACTTTGTGTAATGGCTCTCCTAGAAACAGCACGACCTCACCCCCAATACCGGGAGAGACGAACCCCTGAAGATACGCTCACTGCCTCCATGTGACTCGGGACTGTACCCAACTAAAACCTGTTTGCACGACTCCTTTGAGCCGTGGTAGGGTAGTAATCAAAGTACAGTGGGAACTCACACGAGACAAATGACGATCCCCAGGTCGATGAACTAACCTGCACACATGTCACCAGGGAACTTCCATCTGACGTCTGGTATATGACCAACTAGCATGTTCCCGGCGAGTCCTGTCCGGTGTACTCATAACCCAATGAGCACCTGTATACATCTTAGGTGATCCAACTGACACCAGTGGCTTGTGAGACCGGCCACCGCCCCTCGTCGGGGTCTCGACTGTATACACTAGTCTACAATGGAGTATCGATGCCCTGTTTCGAAACTCACACGACTAGGGACCTTTTAAGGATATGCTTATAGACCCCCAGCTCCCACTTATATGATCGCCCTCATACTGCTGGTGGTCAAGCAAGAATCCTAGGGGCTCTATCAACGTGTAATAGCAACGTGTCAGGTCACCTAAAACAGTACACGATGATAAAGGTAAACCAGATAGCATACTATCATCTCGAGTAAGACTGTCCTACCGGGATAGGTCCTCCCTCAATCATTACAATCACGTACCTGTGACCTAATAATTGACTCTGAGGGCACTATCTCCAACAGTTCATTACGCAATAGGTTTTCAGAAAAACCTGTCGTAGCCCTCCGTCATTTCAGATAAGTTGTATATAGTATTCGTGTTGCATTTGTTGGCTTTCGTCAAGGTGCAGTGTGCGGTAGCTATATGCTGCTTATCTGCCAGCATACGATGCGATTGGATTAGGGTAGTCGTGCGGCTTTGTTGGCTTTCGTCAAGGGTCGTGCGGGTGGGTTTAATTCAATCAAGAAATGTACGGGTTGAACTTGACTTGCGGGCTATGGTTTGTTGGCTTTCGTCAAGGTCATAGCACGTTAGGGGCAAAATATTATCGGGAATTTCAAGTGTTGAGATTTGCAATGAGATTGCCTACCTTCTATGAGATAGTTGGATCCCGATACCCACTGCGAGTAAGAGTTACTCCTGGGAGAGTTTTACACATTACAATTAGCCGATCAAGTAGGTGTCTAGAAAGGTGTTAACGAGGTTACGCCTCTGGGAAAACGAGGTTTACATTAATTAGGTTCGTGCGAAAGCACGGGGGACCTCCCTCAAAGTACCGACACTGGCCTGGCTGAAAGATTGGCGAACTTGTAGTGTGTAATTAATCCTGGCTAGTCTTTCCTTTTAGGGTTTGAAGGAAGATTTGATAAAAAGCAGTGGGAGCCATCCTGATTAGATAAAATAAAAACCAATCTATTCTTGCAAGAGCGCACGCTGAGTGTTTTCTTCTCTCTCTCTCCTGGTAGCGACCATATCACGCCTTAATCAAGATAATAATACGGATAATTGACCGAACCCGCTTGTTATACTGAGCTGGGGAACGTTGGTCCCGCTCCACCTTATAATTGTTATAAGACAGAGCAGGAAATAGGGGATTACCAGAATTCCCGTGCAGCCCAAACGAAGAGAGTGCATGCTGATGCATCATCTTCGGGTGTGTTCATTATAGAGAACTGTTTCTTAGTATCCTTTACGTCCTGGGTATGTGATACCAGATCAGGATCCCAGATATGTTATCTGTTACATAGGGCTACAGAAAGGTAGAGAACTGAGAACGGGTGATAAGTTTCATGAGGCAGAAAACGGGGCAAGAGTTGCAGCCAAGTCTGTCGGTCACTGTCACCCTGTATTACCAATACATTGATTCTGAACGAATGTTATTAGATAGCCGAACCTGATATACAAAATCATATCAGTCTCTTTATTAGTAAAGAAATGATAAAATTCTGTATTGTTGGATAATGTTTTGAACATTTCCTATATCAAAAGTTGATCGGTTCAGGCACGTTATCTAAAAGCATTAATGTTCTAAATCAAACTACAGTTCTTAGTATATGGAACACACACAAGAGGAAGAGTTCAGAAATGAACGGATTCTTCTTGAGATATTGTAGACTAGGTCAAATCAATGCGACCCGACTGGCTGAAGTTACATTTAGATATATATTTAAATCAGTTTGAATTTACATCTTGTGAAACTCGCCAGTCATGTCACAAAGATAAGATGACCATAGCTCCGTTTACTGGAAACAGAGAAAGAGTTGGTAACTCTTGAGATGATACATGTTGATGTATGTAAGGTCCCCTGTCTACATATGCCAGGACAGGTTCTTTGTACTTCATTACATTCTCTGATAATCTCTCAAGCTTCAGACATATGTTCCTGTTGAAACATGAGTCCGAGCCTTTTGAGATATTCACAGAATATAAGCGAGAAGTAGAGAACCAAAATACGGGTATAAGTATTATGTCCTTTGATGAGATCAAGAAGGAGAATACTTGAGCACGGAATTCCAGGACTATTCTAAAGGAGAATGAGATTCTCTCTCAGCATTACTCCTCAGTATACACCATAACACGATGGTATATCGGGGCGGAGCAGATACACCCTATTTGATATGGTGTGCTCTATGATGAGTAATACTGAGTTACCTTTTTCCTTTTGGGAGTTATGCACTTACGAAGTTGCATACCTATTGAATAGGGTTCCAATCAAATCAGTTGCCTACCACTTCATATGTCATATGGAAAAGGAAAAGCCCATTTCTTAAGTTAGTTAAGATTTGGGGTTGTCCGGCCTATGTCTGAAAGCAAAATCCGGACAAGCTCGAGGCAAGGTCTGTTATGTAGAGCTGGAAAGGTTCCAGCTATACAAACTACAGCAGATGATTTAGTAAAACCAAATGATTCAATAATTACCAACGAACCTCAGCCTCTCCGCCGATCTAGTAGGGTTCCTCACCCACCTGAGAGATACTTCGGTTTCTCTATGACAGTGGGAGCAAGGATTGCATCATGAGATGATGACCCAACTAGCTTCGAGCTGGCCATCAGGAGTGAGACTCTGTAAGAATGGCTGGATGTTTATCGATCTGAGATGGAATCCTTATACACCAACAAAGTGTGGACTTTGGTTGCTATATCTGAAGGGTTAAATCCCCATCAGGAGCAAGTATATCTTGAGAAGATTACTTGGTGTACATGGAAAAGTTGAGACTTTCAAAGCTAGACTTGTTAAAAGTTTGCATCGTTGACCAGGTACGGATAATGATGAAACCTTTTCAAGTAGCTATGCTTAAGTCCATCCAGATCCTACTTGCCACGGCTACATACCATAACTACGATATCTGGCGGTTGGGTGCCATGACTGCTTTTCTAAATGATGTTTTAGAAGAGTGCGTCTATAAGTACACAGCCAGAGGGCCTCGTAGACAGTGGGAGCAGCGGAAACGTGTGCAAGATGTTTTATATGATAAAGAAGGCATCGCGGAGTTGGAACGTCTGTTTTGATGTAGTAGTCAAAGAGTTTGACATCATCAAAATGGTAGATGAACCTTGTATATACAAAAGGTAGTAGGGAGTATGGTAATGATCCTCGTAGAGTAAGTGGATGACATACTCTTGATAGGGAAGAAGTTTCCTATGCTACGCTCGATCAATCTCCGCTTATCACATAGATTCTCCGTGTAGGATCAAAATGATACCTCCTAAATCCTGAGTTTTAGATCTATGAGATAGATTTAATTGGATGTTAGGATACTCACTAGTTGTTGTGAGATGGTATCAATCGATCCTGGGGAGAATCACTGGAAAGGTTCCAGAGTGATAATGACGACTGAGTGTCAGTCACAGGCATTGTCTTTACCCTTAGTAAAGGGACGGTATGTTGGAAGAGTTCCAAGCTAGATACCGTGACATACTAGACGATAAAGGCAGGATACATCGCTACTTAAGATGCTACCAAAGAGGCTGTTTGGGTATATATTGGTTCATAGGATGAACCATGTTCCTCCCATTGTGTGACAATGGAGTTGTGGCTTATGCCAAGGAACGTCCGTCCCATCAGTGATCCAGACATATTCTAAGGCAGTATCACCTGATCATGGAGATAGTTGATCTCCAGGGTGATTGAGGTTTGGAGAGTAGACTCAGAGGACAACACAGCGGATCCACTCACAAAGGCCTGTTTCCAGAGAGAGACTTTTATGGGATGGTTGAGTATGAGATACTACAACCACTGCTACAGATGGCCCTAGTGCAAGTGGGAGATTGTTAGTTATATGTATGCCCTAGAGGCCATTACTATACATAGGATGTATATTGTAGTGGATGCTGGGACATATATAGGGAGGACTTTCTTGCTCGACATGATAGTATGCTATCTGGTTGATCTTTACCTTAACGTGTACACTGATTGTCTCCCTGTTACATGTTGGTAAAGCCCTTAGGATCTGTACTTGACTACCTGGACTATGATACGGATCATACTAGTGGGGACATGGTAGTCCATAAGTACATCCTTCAAAGTCCCTAGTCGTGGGTGTATCGAGACGGGGCATCGATATACCAGAGTAGACCAGCGTGTACCTTCTCGACCCATACAGATGGGCGATGGATGATCCCATATCCATCGGTGTTTGACATCAGAGATGATATACGGGTGCTCAGTAGAGACTGGGTACACTGGACGGACTCGCCGAGAACTCCCAGATGGTATTATACCTCACGTCAGAAGGCAGTTCTCTGGTGACACTGGTACAGAGTAGTCTGTTGACCCGAGATCGTCATAGAGTCTTGTGTGGTTCCCACTGTGCTTTGATTTCCATCTTACCACGTCCAAGAGGGCGTGCAAAACGGTGGTTTTTGGGTACAGTCCCGAGTCACATGGAGGCAATGAGCGATAGGAGGGGATTCGTCTCTCCCGGTATAGGGGGTTGATGTTGCGCTGTGTTCGATTGGCTATAACAGGAAATCCCTGGCCAGGGATGCTGAGATTTACTGGTAAGTTTTACAAGTAGTTTCTCGAATTGTTATAGACCTCATATCGACACGACTTATCGAGCTATTGGGGTCTGACGTTTACCACCCCTAGGCAAGATATGCGACATATCAGACGATCAGACCGGACTGTACGGTAGTGTTACTGGTTGGATTCACTGGAGTGTGAGCGGGCTTGCTCGTCGATCTTCAGATCGCTCAATACCCGGGTGGCCGTTACGTTTAGCAGACCGCTTGCGGCTTGTGGATGTTTGATATGATCATCATCTGCTGCCGGCGTATTGACAAGTCTTTAGAGTCCTACACAGAGGTTTCCTGGCTCAAGCGAAACGAAATAGGAGCGCATATGAGATATGTGCGGGACCGAGAATAATGCGTGTATGTGATACCGTATTTCATTCTCGTGATGAATGTATCGATTAGGTTATATGCGATATACTCTAGTTATCGAATCAAGGGTTGATTCGATAAACCGATGCATTGCATACTAGTCGGTTATATACGATATGACCGGATCGTTAAATCAAGTGTTGATTTAATGATTTGATGCATAATTATATATTTGATATATTACTTTGCATTAACTAGTATCGGTTCACTTTAAATGGATTTTCTCGCTCGGATGTGCGCATTACATATGCGATATGATTTTGTGCACTTGTTTGTATCATGTTTGATGATACATATCTTTTTGGTTAAGTGTAAAGATTTAAACCATGGTTAAGTGGATAATTAGGGTTTTACTTATTCATTTATTAATCCTTTTATTTTTGGAAAAAGGAAAAGAAATGAGAGAAAAATGGTGGCTTATTTTGTTTGCAACATGAAGCTTCATGAAGCATTCATTAAGTGACCATTTTTGTCTCATCTCCTTAACCCTAACCATTCTTTAACCTTGGTCAATTCTCTACACTTAACTTAGGTTAATATTATGATAAGAATTAATTTATTATTCTTTTCATAATAACATATCATAACATTTACCTTCTTCTTCTTCATTTCTTCAAGTGAAGAAAGCTTGCCTCCATCAATGGCAAGTGATGAAAAAGAGTGTGAAATCCAAATCTAAAGTCTACCCACTTCCTATTTCTTCATCCTCTACCTCTTGCCAAGTAGTAGAGTGTGTTTTCTTCACAAGTTTCTTGACTTGGTGAAGTCGGAGCTTGATTTAGCGATGCCTCGACGTAGATCATCTTCGGCATGGACATCGATGACCTAGCCCGTCCATTCTCCGATGAAGCCGACGCTAGAGCCCGGGACTTGTTATGGACAGCGAGGAGACTTCATTGCGGAGCTATGGAGGTGGAGAACCGGATCTACAAAGGTTGTATTTCCGTTTCTCTTAGTTAAGTGTTAACTAGTTTGCTTTTTCGCCTAGAAATCTAGCCAACGATCCGTAGTTTAGGGTTTCTCGGCACCGTTTAAATTTGAAATTGGCATGGTTGATGCCTTGTGAGACCTCATTAGTGTGCCTAGGAACCCTAAAATACTGTCTTATAGTTACATGTTGGTAAAGCCCTTAGGATGTGTACTTGACTACCTGGACTATGATGTAGATCATACTAGTGGGGACATGGTAGTCCATAGGTACATCCTTCAAAGTCCCTAGTCATGGGTATATCGAGACGTGGCATCGATATACCAGTGTAGACTAGCGTATACGCTTCTCGACCCATGAGATAGGCGATGGATGATCCCATATCCATTGGTGTTTGACATCAGAGATGGTATACGGGTGCTCAGTGGAGACTGGGTACACTGGACGGACTCACCGAGAACTCCCAGATGGTATTATACCTCACGTCAGATGGCAGTTCTCAGGTGACACTTGTGCAGGTTAGTCTGTAGACCCGAGATCGTCATAGAGTCTTGTGTGATTCCCACTGTGCTTTGATCTCCACCTTACCACGTCCATGAGGGCGTGCAAAACGGTGGTCTTTGGGTACAGTCCCGAGTCACATGGAGGCAATGAGCGATAGGAGGGGTTTCGTCTCTCCCGGTATTAGGGGTTGATGTTGCGCTGTGCTCGATTGGCCGTAACAGGGAAGTCCCTGGCCAGGGCTGATCAGAGATTTGCTGGTAAGTGTTATCAGTAGTTTCTCGACCCGTTATGAGCCTCATATCGGCACGACTTATCGGTTATTGGGGTCTGACGTTTACCACCCATAGACTTGATATGCGATATATCAGACGAACAGACCGGACTGTACGGTAAGTGTTACTGGTTGGATTCACAGAAGTGTGAGCGGGCTAGCTCGTCGATCTTCTGATCGCTCAATACCCGGATGGACGTTACGTTTAGCAGACCGCTTGCGGCTTGTGGGTGCTTGATATGATCATCATCTGCTACCGGCGTATTGACGAGTCTTTAGAGTCCTACATAGAGGTTTCCTGGCTCAAGCGAAACGAAATAGGAGCGCATATGAGATATGTGCAGGACCGAGAATAATGCGTGTATGTGATACCGTATTTCATTCTCGCGATGAATGTATCGATTGGTTATATGCGATATGACCTAGATATCGAATCAAGGATTGATTCGATAAGACGATACATAGGATACTAGTCGGTTATATGCGATATGACCGGATCGTTAAATCAAGTGTTGATTTAATGATTTAATGTATAATAATATATTTGATATATTACTTTGCATTAACTAGTATTGGTTCATTTTAAAAGGATTTTCTCACTTGATGCACATTGTATATGTGATATATTTTTGTGCGCTTGTTTGTATCATGTTTGATGATACTTGCTCACTTGGGTTTTGTGTAAAGATTAAACCATGGTTATATGAATGGTTAGGGCTTTGTTTATCTACTTATTTATTTATTTATTTATTCATTTTGGAAAATGAATGAGAATGGTGGCTTATTTTGTTTGTATATGTTGAAGCTTCTTGAAGCTTTGAACAAGTCCACCATTCTTATCTCATCCTTAACCCTAACCATTCCTACTAACCCTAGTTTACTCTCTACACTTGACTATGGTTAGGATATGATAAGTATTCATATTAGTTTCTTTTTAAATAAGACACTTATCATATTCTTTCTTCTTCTTGATCATCTTCTTCTTCAAGAAAAGCTTAAGTCCATCAATGGCAACTTGAGCAAAAGTGAGAGAAATCAAATTCTAAAGTGAACCCACCTCCTATTTCTTCATCCTCTACCTCTTGCCAAGTGGTTTTGGGTGTTTTCTTCACAAGTTTCACAACTACGTGAAGTCGGAGCTTGATCCAGTGTAGCCTTGACGTAGATCATCTTCGGCACGAAGCCGACGACCTAGTCCGCCCATTTCTCCGATGAAGCCGACGATTGAGTTCGGGATTCGAGATGGACAGTGAGAGGACTCCTACGTGGAGCTAAGGAAGTGGAGAACCGAATCTACAAAGGTTGTAGCCTCTCTCCTTTAGTTAAGATGTTAACTAGTTTCGTTTTTCGCCTAAAATTCTAGTTAACGATCTAGACTAGGGTTTCTCGGCACCGTAAAATTTGTAATTGGCATGGTTGATGCCTTGTGAGACCTCTTGTGAGTGCCTAGGAACCCTACAATTGGGGTCTGACGTTTACCACCCCTAGACAAGATATGCGACATATCAGACGAACAGACCGGACTGTACGGTAGTGTTACTGGTTGGATTCACAGGAGTGTGAGCGGGCTTGCTCGTTGATCTTCTGATCGCTCAAAACCCGGGTGGCCGTTACGTTTAGCAGACCGCTTGCGGCTTGTGGGTGTTTGATATGATCATCACCTACTGCCGGCGTATCGACGAGTCTTTAGAGTCCTACACAGGGGTTTCCTGGCTCAAGTGAAACGAAATAGGAGCGCATATGAGATATGTGCGGGACCAAGAATAATACCAGTATGTGATACTGTATTCTATTCTCGCGATTTGTGACATTGATCGGTTATATGCGATATAGCCGGGTTATCGGATCAAGTATTGATTCGATAAGTTGTTACTATTGATATTAGTCGGTTATATGCGATATGATCGGATCGTTAAATCAAGTGTTGATTTAATAATTTAATGTATAATTATATATTTGATATATTACTTTACATTAACTAGTATTGGTTCAATTAAGATTGATTTTCTCATTTGAATGTGCACATTGTTTATATGTGATATATGCAAGTGTACATGTTTGTATCATGCTTGATGTTACAAACAAGTTTTGTGTATGAGACTTGAACCAAATCAAGGTTAGATTAGGGTTTACTATTTTCTTAAGCATATAACAAAAGAGTGTGACTTTGGTCAAAGTTATCAAGCTTCATGAAGCTTGATAAACATTGACAAAGTCAACTCTTTTGTCATATGTTTTTAGATATTAGTTAACTCAACCTTTAACCTAATGGTTTGGTTAAATCTCTACATGAGTTAAGCATGAGGGCTTAACTCAACCATGGTGCCATCATTCATTTGGATAAGTTTCACTTTGATTATTATTCATATGATTCTTTCTTCTTCTTCATCTTCATCAAGCTCACAAAAGCTTGAGAGCTCCAATGGTGCCAGGGTAAAAAGAGTGAGAAACCCAATTCTAAAGTGAACCCACTTCCTATTTCTTCATTCTCTACTACTTGCCATGTAGTATAGGGTGTTCTCTTCACAATGTTTTTGACCAAGTGAAGGAATAGCTTGAGTTTGAGTCTCCCCGACGTAGATCATCTTCGGCCTCGAAGTCAATGACCTAGCCCGATCATTTCTCCGACGAAACCATTTCTAGAGTCCGGGATCCGATGATCGCAGCGGAGGGACGTCAACACGGAGCTAAAGAAGTGGTGGACTGGATCTACAAAGGTTGTAATCCCTTTCACTTAGTAGCAAAGTCGTTTGCTTTCTTGCTTTTCGCCTTAACTTCTAGTTAACGATCTATATTAGGGTTTCTCGGCACCGGAAAATTTTTGTTTGGCATGGTTGATGCCTTGTGGAACCTCCTTATTGAGCCTAGGAACCCTACACACAAGACCACACAACCAACACGAGCCTATTAGCTCGGATTTTGGCGGGCCACACCCTCTGAAAATCCGAGCTCGCCGGCCCCTCTTGCCCCGTTTGTCCCCATCTTTCTTCTGTCCCTCCCTTGCAGTCACATCACCTTATTTTTATTACTTGTTTAATCTTTTTTGGTGCCTATAAAAGCCAGTTCAGTGAGCAAGGGAAAGGCTCTCATATATATATATTGTTTAGTTTTGTTTAGTTTTGGTTTAGCTTGAGAGTTGAGTGGGCTTCAACTTGGTTTCTTCTTCTTCTTCTCTCTTGAATCTTTCTTTGGAGAGCTTCATTATGGAGGTTGAATAAGTTACCAATATCTTGTACCTAAACTTCTTCAAGTGTTAATAATATTTGTGTTTCTTTGTTTACTTGCTTTCTTTTCTTTACTTGCTTTGCTTTTCTTTTCATTATTATGTGTAACTAACTATCTTTGGTTGTGGCTATGGTGAGGATGTGAGATGAAAGGCTTTTCCTCCTCCTCCTCTTGTTATTGTTTAATGTGCTTATATATATGATTCTAACTTAAAGATTGTTTATGTATTGATGTGGTATGGTATTTTGATATATGGTTACTTTGTAACCTCCTCATATACCATATTCACTCCCTTTCCCCATTTCAATGTTTAAGTTAAAATGAATTTGGTATTAAGTTTGCTATGTTTGGATGTGGTATTTTGTGATTAAGTGACGTGACAAATCTCTTGGTTTCGTATACCATATACCATCACAAACACTTAGCACACTTAACACGTAAATCATTTGCTCTCACTCACTAATTTGTGTTTTTGATGCTGTGGTATGCTTGCTAACCCTTGTGCTTAGTTTTGATACCCCAAGCTTAGTCATACAAACGGTAAGTCAACAAAACGGACTCGTTTCAAGTTTTGCGGCGAATATCGGAATTTGATGATTTGTGCTTCGCAACCTCCTTGACAAGTCATGCTTCATGCCGGGATTGACGTAAGGACGCACAACTCATGATCAAGAGAGAGTCGAAGGAATCGTCGCGATTCGACCTTCCTGTAAGGTTACGGCAGCGCCCCGGCCGTCTGTCCGAGGCCAAAATGCGGAAACAAAACATTTCAAAAACTTGGCGCTACCTTAACCTTTACCCGGATCGAACCATTAACCTACAACTAGCAACTAGAGAAAGGGTTGGAAAGCTATACCGATCGATCCGTGTCCTTCGGTCTTTGGCAACCATCCCAAGCTCCTCGCGGCATCTCCGATCTCCGGTCTCCTCGTCGGAAGGGCACCACATCATCGAGTCTTTTTACGGGATCCCGCTTCGTCCGAAGCAACGCGGGCACGAAGTTCGCTAGCCGACGTGTCCAAGGTGAAGTAGAGAATGTGTGTGATCACTTTGTCTGTTGCATCCCTTGATTCTCATCACATGAGAGTGTATGGATGGAGGTTGAAGATGAATCCATTAATGGAGGTTGTGAGCTAGAGCAAGAAAAAGAAGAAGAGCCCTTTTTTCTTATGTGTTCCTTATGATGAAATGAGAGAGTGAGACGTCGAATATACAAGACTAAACACCCCCTCTAAACTGCCCTCTCTCTCTTCTCATCATATCAACACAAAATCAATCAAATAATGTGACATTAGCACAAGAAAAGAGACCATGAGTCACTAATGAAGTCTATGTCACATTAAATGCACAAAATGATGATTTCTAGCTCATAATTTCCATTTGTAAACATTAATCTAAATGTTTACAACAATAAAAAGATACAGCAACATCTAAAGTAAACTCGTGACGGATCACAAGGATACCCCTCACATGTATATACATACCTGCATTCGCATTCCGACTGAATGCGAATACGATGAGACTAAAGTAATCCAAAAAATCTAATACTAGGATCCGGATTAAACCAAAGCCCACTGGTATGATCCATCCAATCATGATCCATGCACTACTACAAGTATAAGATCGAACCCTGTCATATATCATACGGCCTCTACAATGTTTCGCCCGAAACTTGAAAACTGTCTGTAGGGGACTCTAAAGACTCGTCAATACTTTGGCTGTGGATTTAACCATTAGCTCGTCAGAGGTACCAGCAATATGTAACGGGCTACCAGGTATTGACCAAAAGGGTGGTCGATGAGTGAACTCATCCTGACACCCTACTGAGCCTGTCAGTGACAATATCCGTACAGCCGGTCCGTTCTTTTATGAGCATCGCATGGCGGGCCTAGGGGGTTGGTAAAAGTCAGACCCCCAAAAGTGGTACAAGTCATGTCAGAGTGTAGCCGAGAACATCCTGAGATACTACTGGAATACCTACCAGTAAATCTCCTGCCTTGGCCAAGGACTTCGTGTAATGGCTCTCCTAGACACAGCGCGATCTCACCCTCAATACCGAGAGAGACGAAACCCCTGCCGATCCGCTCACTGCCTCCATGTGGCTCGGGACTGTACCCAACTAAAACCTATTTGCACGACTCTTTTGAGCCGTGGTAGGGTAGTAATAAAAGCACATTGGGAACTCACACGAGATAAATGACGATCTCAGGTCGATGAACTAACCTGTACACATGTCATCAGGGAACTGCTATCTGACGTCAGGTAGCAGTTCCCTGATGACATGTGTACAGGTATAATACCAACTAGCATGTTCCCGGCGAGTCCTGTCCGATATACTCATAACCCAATGAGCACCTGTATACATATTAGGTGAACCAACTGACACCAATGGTTTGTTAGACCGGCCACCGCCCCTCGTCGGGTTCTCGACTGTATGCACTAGTCTACTAATGGAGTATCGATGCCCAGTCTCGAAACTCCCATAACTAGGGACCTTTTAAGGATGTGCTTATAGACCCCAGCTCCCACGTATATGATCGCCATCATACTGCTGTTTGTCAAGCAAGAATCCTAAGGGCTCTATCAACGTGCAATAGTGACCTGTAAGGTCACCTAAAGCAGTACACGATGATAAAGGTAAACCAGATAGCATACTATCATCTCGAGTAAGACTGTCCTACCGGCATAGGTTCTCCCTCAATCATTGCAATCATGTGCCTGTGATCCAATAATTGACTCTGAAGGCACTATATCCAACAATCTCCCACTTGCACTCAAGGCTAATTATTGTGATGTCGTATACTCACAGCCCGTGTGATACCGAACACCCAACTGCTCTACTAATCAGTCTCACAAAGCCCGTTTGCGAAACTATTGCGTTCGAGGAATAGCCTCAGTGAGTGGATCCGCCCTGATGTTTCTTTCTATGTCTCTCTTTATCTCAAGTTCGCGGAGAAAACCATCTCCCGAAATGAGCAATACCTGTATTAGAATATGTCTGGATATCTGATGGGACCCAGTTCATAAATGAACTCCAAATCCAAACTTCTTAGACTGTATCATCAACCGAATTTAATCAGTATCCTGCGCCATGCATCCCTCAGTATCCCCTTGGACCACCTGTCAAAAATACTGCCCCTCTTTAGAGGGAAAACTATAACTCTGATAGTCACTCTGTCATCCATGTCACCTTGGAAGTCTGGAATGATAACCGTCTCCCGAAAGAGGCTGTCGTTATCATATCCCTAGAACATCCACTTATGTTCTAAAACTGCTTCCGAACGTTTCTCCAGGATAGGATTAATATCAACTTATTGCATCTAGTGCAAAAACAACCTCTGGTGTGGTACGTGACATCTCATGATTGACTCAAATGCCAAAGCAAGTGATCTGCCAATCATGCACATCCCTCTCCACTTTAGTGTTTAAGACACCTTTAGAGAGGGTGACTCCATCACCTGCAGGTACACTACCGTGCCAGGAGTCGTCCATTCTAAAACACCTTTAGAATGCTGTCTAAGTACCCAGATTGGGAAACTACCCAAATCTAGATCTAAAACCATAGATCCAGTAACCAGAATGTTTGATATTATATCCAAGTCCTTTGTGACAACCAAAGTATAACCAATCGTAGTATAGGAATTTTACTTCCTACTCTGTGTATGTCATCCAAATACCAGGACATCACACCCTACTACTTTCTTAACAGATCCATACCCTTATTCTGATGAAGTCAAACCTATGACTGTCACATCAGAAATAGATGATCTATATCTTCTAAATCTGCTTTAGTATATAAATAGACATAAGCAACTTGTCCACTATGCTTCCGCTGCTCCCACTGACTACGGCAACCCTCTGACAGAGTCATATACACGTACACTTCTAAAGCTAGTTTAGAACGACGCAATACTCATCCTCCTGCCGGGTCGCACAGTCCGGAACAACAGTAATGGCAAGTCTGGGTAAACAAGAACCTCCCTGTCACCGTCCTTAAGGCTACCGGAGTACCTCTCGGGTGCCTGAGGTTACCCACCATATCTGCGGAGTGGCCAATGGAATGTCAATCCAGATTGAATATTTAGGTTCTTATCAAATTTTCAGTAATCGTTTGCGGTTCTGGAATCACTTCGAGTTCTACCATACTCCCACTACTGTTTTCTGAAAAATTACATTTTTATTAAAACTGTTGCGAGTTAAGAACAATATCACTATTGATTTTCCATATGGTATAAAATCAACCCTCGTCATAGCCCGGATCAACCCACAAACAGCCATTATAGAAACGTGCCTTGAGTTATCCAGAGTCTGGTTTTAATCATAAGCCGGACAACTCCCCGTACCTTAACATTGTTAAGATATGAACTATTCTATATCCAATATAGAAAATAGAGGCACTGATTTAATTGGAACCAGATTCAAATCATGCAGCTGTCTCCGGTGCATGTGAACTAAATGGAGAGAGGCCGATCAGCATTACTCAACTTAGGAATGCATCCAAATATGAGTAACCTGAAAGAGAAGCAAGTTCTCTTAATCATTACTATTAACTGAATACCATACACAAGTATCTACATCTTCGATCACCTTGAAGAATCCTGATACTTGCAACGCCTGGTTCTCTACTTTATTCTTATACCTATAACTTCTCAAAACTTAGACCTTGCATTTCTACGCGACACATGTTTAAGAACTAGAGAAGTCACAAGTAAACAGAATATAGTACGAGTACCAACCCCTCTGTCCTCATGGACACTGGACAACATACAATACTCTGTATAAGTCCCTTGAGTCTAATAACTCAATCGCTGTGTGTCGTAGGTTGAAAACTGTACTTATGTTTAAGAAGAATTACACCGCTGTTTAATGCTCCTTACCTAACCATCCAATGATATAGGTAAATGTCATAGACATAATTTCAAAAAGTTATATCTCACTTTATAAAAATAAACGTACAGATATATCAATTTGAAATTGGTGCATAACATCGGATATTCAAAACCAAATATTTGCCGTCCGGCAAACAACCCAGGCGATTTCTTCAGATATCACCAATTACAACGAATCCCGATATAATGAGGATGATCACCTAATTCCCAATAATTTACTCCTACTCATCATCTGTAAAAACCATACAGATGTGAGAATCAAACCTTGTAAATACATACCCTGGAGCAAGGGCTAATTGGGAAATCAGTTTTCTTTTAACAGTAAACAGTGAAACTGAAACATGTAAATGTCTCGAAGGGCTATCCGGGTATTCCTAGTAATGCCTCTTCCATTATCAGATTCACAACTGTAACCGTATATTTCTTTGCCATCTCCCCAAATCACTTTATATGTCTTTAGTCATTACCTTCTGTATACCCCTTTAGGCTAAATGGTTTTCTTCCTTCCCTATCGTTCGGCACCAGCCTATGGTTTGGAAGAAGACTATCCAATAAGCATAATGGGTGTACTCTTCTAATCCTAGGAGCACTGGCAACCCGAGAGAAGGTAAAGATAAAAGACAACTGAATATACCTTGTTCCTATTTCTCCTGAACCAGAATCCATCCCCGAACTGGAATAAGTCCCTTCGAGTTCATATATAACCATACGATGGAGTATCCAATAAACTGTGGATCTTTATAATGATACGGGGTGTTCCGGAGAAATACAAAGGTGAAATAGGAGTGGCGATGAAATACTTGGTTTGGTTGTGAATAGTAGTCGCAGTTTACTTTGCCCTCTTTCTAATCCCTTTATTTGTCTTAACTTATTACCTTTTGTACTCCATCGTTAGGCTAATTGGTTTTCTTCAGTCGCTACCGTTCGGCACCTGCCTATGGTTTGGAAGAAGACTATCCAATTAGCGTAATAGGTGTACTGTCCTTATCCAAGGAGCACTCGCAACCTGAGAGAAGGTAAAAGGTAAAGACAACTGAATAGTCCTATTCATTTTCTCCAGAACCAGAAACCATCCTCGAATGTGGAACGAGTTCCTTCGAGTTCGTATATAACCATACGATGGTTTTATCCAATGGAAGTGGATGTTCTTAGTAATACGGGGTGTTTTTGAGAAAAGGGTAAAAGTTGGAGTGGCAAAGAGGTATGCAACTCTGACAATCAAAAAGCCAGTGTTCTAAGAAAGTTCGGTTAACTTGGTTACTGAGTCATAGTCAAGGGTCGGGTCATGGTCGCTGCCAAAGAGAGAGAGAAAAGAAACACTCTGCGTGCAATCTAACCTAGATCAGAATGGTTATCAATTTACCTAATCAGGAAACCTCCCACTGTAACCTCAAATTCTCCTCCAAACCTGAAAGAAGAATTAGTCAGGATCACCCGAGGTGTAAACCAACTCATCAGTGGGAAACGGGATCCAACTATCATCGCATGATAACGTGATGGAATCCACACACGTTATCACACTCTATAAGGTATGCGCATATCTGGCAAGTTTCAGTTTCTTTAGAAACTCCCGATGTGATTTTTACCCCTAGGACCTAAGTGACCTTGATGAATAATCAACAAATCAAAAGCTCCCAGTCAAGTTCAACCCGCCATTGTATTGATTGGTTTAAACCCACCCGCACGACCCATGACGAATAATCAACAAATTCGTACGACCGTCCTAACCAATCCACATATCCATGCGACAAAAAAGCACAACAGAGCTACTGCACACTATGTCTCGGCTAATAGCAACGACAAACGTAGCGCGAATACTAGGCAATACTAATCTGAAATGACGGAGGGCTATAGTTGGTTTTTGGCGAAAAACCTTTAACGTAATGAACTTGATATCGTTGAAGGAACCGGATAGCTTTTTATCAAAATATAGTGGTGAAAACCTTTGCTAAAGAGGTCTCTCCCGGTGAAAGGATCTCGGCTCTTTTCCCGTAGAATGAGGTGCAGGATATTCCAACTGAATACCGCGATGCAAAGCCAAAAGTAATTGACTATAGTAAAGTTATTACCCTGACGCAAACTTCTGTCCAAGGGATCAGTCTCGGTGAAGGGATCTCGGCCCTTGCCTCGTCGACTGAGGTGCTGGATATTCATAACCGAATACCACTGTGCAAAACAAAAGAGAACGTCCTTGCAATAACAGCTTTTTGAAAAATGTTCCAACAACATCAGATTAGGTTTGTTTAAGTTGCATTGATCCGAATCAATGAAGTCCCATCAATTAATCACATCACAAAAGAATGAAAATATGATGTACGTATATGCCATCCGCATTCGCCACTGGGTCCCGTCATCACCCGTTAGGTTACTTAACTAACGATAGAGCGGGGACTGGACTAGTGAGGGTGCAAAACGTATACAATATCTACTAGTATATATATCAATATATAATAATCGCTCGAGGCGTGATAAAAATGCAACATCACAGAGATGTAATAAGCATCACAGAACAATACAGATAATCTGGGATCCCCAGGTTACATAGAGCCGCTACTGAAACCCGACGTTCCCCTGGTCGTGTGGATAGCCTGTGCAATGAAATCATAGACCCCGACGGGTGCGGAAAGTTACCCGCCAAAACCTGTAGCGAGGCAGCCCCCTTCAACAAAGTGAATGGACCACCCAACACTTCATGGAATCCGGTAACTTGAGCACCCCTCCTTGGGTCAACCTGTACCCCCTACGAGTGCGGTGATTAGCCCGCCAATTCTGGAGTAAAGCCCTCTCCGTCTTAAAGCCATAAAATGTGGGCCCGTTGCCCTCTAGAACCCGGCTACCTGTGCATCCCACCGCGGGGTAATCCTAGTACAGAAAGTAAAATATACAATGGGTACATCGACCTCAGCCCGGTCGTGCCCCAAAAGAATAATATACAAACAGGAAGTGACGGTAATCCAGATGTCGGACGCTTGCCCCGCAATATCAAATGTACAAATACAACCAAACTGTACTACCATTGCATCCAGGCTATCCACCACGACAAATCCGCAACATCACAGCACAACACAAAACATCAACGTGAATGTCAAGTTCGCAAATCTGTCTAAAAGAACTATAGAAATTAGACAAGATTTACCGATCAAATTTCATTCACGGTCGCAGATATAATGTAAATACTGTGAACTAACATATTTAAAATTTTCGATCGACAAAATTTCCTGAAGTGGGCCCCAAGTACAATTCCTAGTACTCAAACAAATCTGGGCCTAAACAAAAAATGCCAGAAACCCCAATTCCAAGTCAGAGACCACTGCAGGAAATTTGGTGCATTGTTGCTACAGGAGTGTGGCCGTACCGCGGCCAAAACAAAGGTAATGCCACGGTTCCACTGCGCTACAATGCGATCAATTCACCAAATTTCAGCTGTGGTCTTAGAAAAGCTGCATGATTTTCTGACGTGCTCAAAATAATATTTAGAGGACAAAAAAATTTCGACAGAAACAGCACAATTGGGAATGCGATTTTTGGAAATTTCGTCCGATCGAAGTTCTAAACACGTTAGAGCAAGCTAGTAAAGTTTAATGGCGTGGCTCTGATTCCATGTAAGGTTACGGCGGTGCCCCGGCCGTCAGTCCGAGGCCAAAATGCGGAAACAAAACTTTTCAAAAACTTGGCGCTACCTTAACCTTTACCCGGATCGAACCATTAACCTACAACTAGCAACTAGAGAAAGGGTTGGAAAGCTATACCGATCGATCCGTGTTCTTCGGTCTTTAGCCACCATCCCAAGCTCCTCGCGGTATCTCCGATCTCCGGTCTCCTCGTCGGAAAGGGCACCACATCGTCGAGTCTTTTTACAGGCTCCCGCTTTGTCCGAAGCAACTCGGGCATGAAGTTCGCTTGCCGACGTGTCCAAGGTGAAGTAGTGAATGTGTGTGATCACTTTGTCTCTTGCATCCATTGATTCTCATCACATGAGAGTATATGGATGGAGGATGAAGATGAATCCATTAATGGAGGTTGTGAGCTAGAGCAAGAAGAAGAAGAAGAGCCATTTTTTCTTATGTGTTTCTTATGATGAAATGAGAGAGTGAGAAATGGAATATACAAGACCAAACACCCCCTCTTAGCTTCCCCCCCCTCTCTCTCTTCTCATCATATCAACACAAAATCAATCGAATAATGAGGCATTAGCACAAGAAAAGAGACCATGAGTAAATAATGAAGTCTATGTCATATTAAATGCACAAAATGATGATTTCTAGCTCATAATTTTCATTTGTAAACATTAATCCAAATGTTTAAAATAATAAAAAGATACGACAACATCTAAAGTAAACTCGTGACGGATCACAAGGATACCCCACACCTGTATATACATACCTGCATCCGCATTCCGACTTAATGCGAATACGATGAGACTAAACTAATCCAACAAATCTAATACTAGGATCCGGTTTAAACCAAAGCCTACTAGTATGATCCGTCCGATCATGATCCGTCCACTACTGCACGTATATGATCAAACCCTGCCATATATCATACGGCATCTACAACGTTTTTCCCGAAACTTGAAAACTGTCTGTAGGGGACTCTAAAGACTCATCAATACTTTGGCTGTGGATTTAACCACTAGCTCGTCAGAGGTACTAGCCGTATGTAATGGGCTACCAAGTATTGACCAAAAAGGAGGTCGATGAGCGAACTCATCCTGACACCCTACTGAGCCTGTCAGTGACAATATCCGTACAGTCCGGTCCGTTCGTCTATGAGCATCGCATGGCGGGCTTAGGGGGTTGGTAAAAGTCAGACCCCCCAAAGCGGTACAAGTCATGTCGGAGTGTAGCCCAGGACAACCTGAGATACTACTGGAATACCTACCGTTAAATCTCCTGCCTTGGCCAAGGACTTCGTGTAAGGGCTCTCCTAGACACAGCGCGGTCTCACCCCAATACAGGGAGAGACGAAACCCCTGCCGATCCGCTCACTGCCTCCATATTGCTCGGGACTGTACCCAACTAAAACCTGTTTGCACGACTCCTTTGAGCCGTGGTAGGGTAGTAATCAAAGCACAGTGGGAACTCACACGAGACAAATGACGATCTCAGGTCGATGAACTAATCTGTACACATGTCACCTGGGAACTGCTATCTGACGTCAGGTATAATACCAACTAGCATGTTCCCGGCGAGTCCTGTCCGGTGTACTCATAACCCAATGAGCACCTGTATACATCTTAGGTGAACCAACTGACACCAATGGCTTGTAAGACCAGCCACCGCCCCTCGTCGGGGTCTCGACTGTATACACTAGTCTACTAATTGAGTATCGATGCCTAGTCTCGAAACTCCCACGACTAGGGACCTTTTAAGGATGTGCTTATAGACCCCAGCTACCAGGTATATGATCACCATCATACTGCTGGCTGTCAAGCAAGAATCCTAAGGGCTCTATCAACATGCAATAGTGACCGGTAAGGTCATCTAAAGCAGTACACGATGATAAAGGTAAACCAGATAGCTTACTATCATCTCGAGTAAGACTGTCCTACGGGCATAGGTCCTCCCTCAATCATTGCAATCACGTGCCTGTGATCCAATAATTGACTCTGAGGGCACTAAATCCAACACTTCCGAGCCAAAGCCACAACCACTTCTTTCCTAACTTGTTTTCCTTGTTTTCTTATTCTTTATTTTTGTTACAAACCAAATGTTAGTTATATGTATGCCCTAGAGGCTATTGCTGTATATACGTTGTATATTGTAGTGGATGATTGGACATATATAGGGAGGACTTTCTTGCTCGACATGATAGTATGCTATCTGGTTACTCTTTATCTTAACATATACTCTGATTGTCTCTATGTCACATGTTGATAAAGCCCTTAGAATGAGTACTTTACTACCAGGACTATGATACAGATCATACTAGTGGGGACAGTATAGTCGCCAAGTACATCGTTCAAATGTTCCTAGTCGTGGGAGTACCGAGACAGGGCATCGTTACTCTAGAGTAGACTAGCGTATGTGCTTCTTGACCCATATGATAGGCGATGGATGATCCCATATCCATTGGTGTTTGACATCAGAGAAGGTATACGGGTGCTCAGTGGAGACTGGGTACACTGGACGGACTCGCCGAGAACTCCTAGATGGTATTATACCTCACGTCAGTTGGCAGTTCTCTGGTGACACTGGTACTTGTTAGTCTGTAGACCCGAGATCGTCATAAGGTCTTGTGTGATTCCCACTGTGCTTTGATTTCCACCTTACTACGTCCATGGGGGCGTGCAAAACGGTGGCTTTTGGGTACAGTCCTAAATCACATGGAGGCAATGAACGATAGGAGGGGTTTCATCTCTCCCGGTATAGGGAATTGATGTTGCGCTGTGTTCGATTGGCTATAACTGGAAATCCCTGGCCAGGGTTGCTGAGATTTACTGGTAAGTGTTATCAGTAGTTTCTCAAACTGTTATAGACCTCATATCGACACGACTTATCGGTTGTTTGGGTCTGACGTTTACACCCCTAAACTGCATATGTGACATATCAGATGAAGAGACCGGACTGTACGGGAGTGTTACTGATTGGATACACAGGAGAATGTATAGCCTTGCTTGTTGATCTTCTGATCGCTCAATACCGGGGTGGCCGTTAGGTTTAGCAGACCGCTTGCGGCTTGTAGTTGTTTGATATGATTATCACCTACTACCGGCGTATTGACGAGTCTTTAGATTCTTATACAGAGGTTTCCTGGCTCAAGCGAAACGGAGTAGGAGCAAATATATGATATGTGCAGGTCCGAGATTGATGCGTGTATGTGATACCGCATTCTATTCTCGTGATGTGTGATATGATTGGTTTTATGTGATATAGCCGAGTTATCGGATCAAGCGTTGATTCGATAAGATGTTGCATTTCATATTAGTCGGTTATATGTGATATAGCCGGATTATTAAATCAAGAGTTGATTTGATAATTTAATGTATAATTATATATTTGATATATTATATTACATTAACTAATATTTAGCTCTCTAATGATTTCTTTTCTCACTTGGTGTGCACATTGTATATATGTGATATGTATATTTATGTACATGTATTGTGTCATGCTTGATGATACATACAAGATGGGTGTATGAGATTAATACCATACTAGGGTTAAGTAAGGGTTTCTATTTATGTTAAGCTAATTCAAAAGAGATTGAGTTTGTTATGCTAAAGCTTGGACAAAAGCATTTGGATAAGCGTTGACAAAGTCAATTCTTTTGTCTAGTTAAAGATATTTATCAAACCCAACCCTTAACCATAGTGTGTGGTTATTTCTCTACATGAGTTAAGCATGATAGCTTTAACTCAACCATGGGTACAATAATTCATTTGAATGAATTATTCATGACTTCTTCTTCTTCTTCTTCAAGCTCCATGAAAAGATTTCTAGCTTCCATGGAGGTATAAGAAATAAAGTGAGAAAATCAATTCTAAAGTGAGCCCACCTCCTACTTCTTCATCCTCTACCACTTGCCATGTTGTAGACTGTGTTCTCTTCATAAAGTTCATGACCTAGTGAAGGAATAGCTTGAGTTAGTGTCCCCTCGACGTAGATCATCTTCGGCTTCGAAGTCATCAAAGCAAGCACGTTCGTTTTTTCATAGAGCCACTCTAGAGTCCGGGGTTTACGATCGCAGCGAAGGGGACTACTACACGGAGCTATAAGAAGTGAATGACCGGTCTACAAAGGTTGTAATCCCTAACTCTTAGATGTAAAGTTGTTTACATGCATGTTTAACCCTAAGTCTCTAGTTAAGATCTTGGTTAGGGTTTGTTTAGCACCCCAAAAATATTAAAGTAGCATGATTGATTCTTGCCAAAACCTTCACAGGAGCTATGCTAACCCTACAGTAGTATCAGAGCCAAGCTAGAGTATTAGGCGTTGTCTAGACGAAGTTTGAAGTCCGATTGAACTCCGAAACCCCGTAAAAACCTAGTTTCTGGAAAAAATTTCAAAAGTTGAAATTTTTAATATTAAAAATACTCCGAGAATCATGCAGGGAATTCTAAGGATTACTGTGAAATACGAAGCCACAAATCACTTAAGTGACCGCAGAACCGTGGCCAAACGCCAAACCATGCGTTTGGCGGTGGTTCCGCGGCCAACTTGTGGGCTTGGGGGCTAATACTTCATGGGTATTTTTCATGATTCTGGGAATTTTTAGTTCTACTCAAGTGTTGAGCTTTCTTGGATATATTGGGAACTCGTTGATTCGATCGGATAATTAAACTTCGTTTATCTTTTTCCGGGTAATTTAGAACGTGTTAAAAGGTTCGAACGAATATCAATAACTCACTTTTTCCCCTGTCGGAATATTTCCAAGTGTTGGATTTTTCCTTAGTTAAAGAACGTTCAAAGTCGTGCAAGTAACGCGGTGGACGCTCTAGAAGAACACAAACCTTAACTCGATTATGTGACCGTCTGAACCGCCTCTAAACCTTAGGGTTTATGGCTGTACGACGTTGTCACATGTGAGGCATTAGTTTGATCCTTCTACGGCCGGACCATTGGTACTATGGCATGTGATGGATGCTTTTAAACTAAGTTCAAGTGTTGAGCAAAAAGGGAATTTTTGGGTGTTTGTTTATTCGATTGGAAAGTTTAACATTGTCTATTTGTCTGGAATGTGATACATTATTTAGAATCCACAAGTAGTTATGAGATAACTAATTTGAATGTTATAATTCTAACAATTTTTAGTCTCGTTTGATCGGTTGCCACGGAATTTTGATGTGATCAAAAGTCCGTCGCAATCGCGTAGAGTATGCGGATACTTGCCGAGTAAACTTAATAGATAGCATGCTCCATAGCCCAGACCAAGTGACTGTTGGAGAACCCCGTCGCCAAAAGCATCCGTTCTGGTGCTCGCGGCAGCGGTGTTCCGCCTTATTGCACATCGTCGACGGCGTCGAGGGTGCGGCCGTCTACTAAAGTTTCTGACGAGCATTCGATCAGGATGTCGGGAATCTTGTTGAATTGCCTGACTTGATATTGAAAAATATTTTCGAGATCGAGACTAAAATGCGCGGTTTATAATTGTTAGGCATGCGATGTCTAAGGAATTCATTTGGTTAGGCATGAGATGTGTACGGAGGTTGCGGATTCCAACTGTTGTAGTTTTACACTTTTTTCTGTGACCGTAAGTGTAATATGTGGTGTATCGCCGATTTCGTTGCTATACATCAACGACAATTGGGATACGCATATTTACTTACGTTGATGACATGTGATGTTATGTGTTGCTGTGATATGTTAGATTGGATCGTCGTGTTTTGAATAGCCGGGGGTTTTATGTGAGATGAGGGTTTTTATTTTCATTCATGTAATATTCTTTTATTGGGGCACTTCCGGGTTGAGGATGATGTCACCATTATATATTATTTACTTTTCCGCATTAGGATAGACCCAAGGAGGGGAGCACAAGTAACCGGGTTCTAGGGTCCAGTGGGAGACCATCTCGAGGAGTCGAGACCGAGTCTCCTAACTCTAGAATTGGTAGGGTTGCTTGCCGCTCTCGTAGGGGTCTAGAGTTGTGGGATTGGCTATTCATCACGACCGTGGAAGCCGTGTTTTATACAGGCTCGTATTAAAACACATACCTCCTAATATATCCAATATTTCATATATGTTCTTCTGCTGCAATGTTCTGTGATGAGATCATATTACTGCCTGAGACGAATGTTTATATTATATATATGAGATATATGTTATATTGCTGATTTCGTTTCAAATGTGATGCTTGTGAATCATAATAAAATGGGACTTCATTAATGAGATTAATGAAACTAAAAGAAACCTAAAGATGTTTTAGAAACTTGTCTCAAAAACAGGTAGCTCTAGTTCTTGCTTTGCATAGCGGTATTCCTTGCAGAATATCCAGTGCCTTATTCGATATGAAAAGAGCCGAGATCCCTTCACCGGGAGTGACCTCTTTAGCGAAACTAGCAGATGCTACAAATTCGGTTTTTCTTTTGATTGTTTTTATAGTTTTTGCTTTGCATAGTGATATTTGTGAAATATCCTGCACCTTATTCGATGAGGAAAGAGCCGAGATCCCTTCACCGGGAGTGACCTCTTTAGCAAAACTAGAAAAGGCCTCAAAAACATTCCATTTAAAATCACTCGATTGTACAACGATATCAAGTTCATTACGCAAAGGGTTTTCTTAAAAACCTGTAGTAGCCCTCTGTCATTTTAGGAAGTAGAGTACTTAGTATTCGTGCTGCGTATGTCGACTATAATTGAGGCGTAGTGTACGGTAGCTAAGTGATGTCTTCCTACATAGCATATAATGCAATTAATTTGGACAATCATGTGATTATGTTGACCATAGTTTAGGGTCATGTGGGTGGGTCTAATTAATCATGAAATGACGGGAAGAACTTGACTAGTGCTTATGATATGTTGACCATAGTTAAGCTCATTAGTATAAGGGGCAAAATATTATCGGGAATTTCAAGTGGTGAAATTTGCAATGAGATTGCATACCTCATATGAGATAGTTGGATCCCGATACCCACTGCGAGTAAGAGTTACTCCTGAGAGAGTTTTACACATTACAATTAGTCGATCGAGTAGGTGTCTAGAAAGGTGTTAACGGGGTTATGCCTCTGGGAAAATGAGGTTTATTTTAATTAGGTCCGTGCGAAAGCACGAGGAACCTCCCTTGAAGTATCGGCACTGGCCTGGCTGAAAGATTGGCGAACTTGTAGGGTGTAATTAATCCCAGCTAGTCTTTCTTTTTAGGGTTTGAAGGAAGATTTGACTAAAACAGTGGGAGACATCCTGATTAGATATATTTATAACCAATCTAATCTTGCAAGAGCATACGCTGAGTGTTTTCTTTTATCTCTCTCCATGTGGCGACCATGTTACGCCTTAATCAAGATAATAATACGAATGTATTGACCGAACCCGCTTGTTATACTGCACTAGGGAACGTTGGTCCCGCTCCAACTTATAATTGTTATAAAACAGAGCAGGAAATAGGGGATTACCAGAATTCTCGTGCCGCCCAAACGAAGAAAGTACATGCTGATGCATCTTCTTCGGGTGTGTTCTTTGCCGAGAACTGTTTCTCAGTATCCCTTACGTCCTGGGTATGAAATACCGGATCAGGATCCCGCAGATGTAATTTGTTACATGGGCTACAGATAGGTAGAGAACTGAGAACGGGTGATAAGTTTCAAGAGTTGGAAATGATGCAAGTGTTGCAGCCAAGCCTGTTGGCAGTTATCACCCTGTATTACTAGAATGCATTGATTCTGATCGAATGTTATTAGATACCGAACTTGATTTACAATATCATATCAGTCTCTTTATTAGTAAAGAAGGATATAATTTTGTATTGTTGGAAAATGTTTTGAACATTTCCTATATCAATAGTTGATCGGTTCAGGCACGTTATCTAAAAGCATAGACGTTCTAAATCAAACCACAGTTCTTAACGTATAAAACACACACAAGAGGAAGAGTTCAGAAATGAACGAATCCTTCTTGAGGCATTGTAGACTAGGTCATATCAATGCGAACCGACTAGCTAAAGTTACATAAAGATGCATATTTAAATTAGTTTGGATTTACATCTTGTAAAACTTGCCAGTCACGTCACAAAAATAAAATGACCACAGCTCCGTTTATTAGAAACAGAGAAAGAGTTAGTGAACTCTTGGGATTGATACATGCTGATATATGAAAATCCCCTGTCTACATATGCTAGGACCGGTTCATTGTACTTCATTATATTCACTGATGATCTCTCAAAATTCAGACATATGTTCCTGTTGAAACACAAGTCCGAAACTTTTGAGATAATCACAGAATATAAGTTAGAAGTAGAGAACCAAAAACGGGTATAAGTATTATGTCCTTTGATGAGATCAAGGAGGAGAATACTTGAGCACAGAATTCCTGGACTATTCTAAAGGAGAATGAGATTCTCTCTCAACTTTACTCCTCCGAATACACCACAGCACGTCGGTGTATCGGGATGGAGCAATCGCACCCTATGTGATATGGTGTGCTTTATTATGAGTACTGCTGAGTTGCCTATTTTTTTTAGGGTTATGCACTTGAGAAGTTTAATACCTATTGAATAGGGTTCCAACCAAATCAGATACCTACCACTCCATATGTGATATGGTATGGGAAGATCCCATCTCTTAAAGATGTTAAGATTTGGGGTTGTCCGGCCTATGTCAAAAGAAAAATCCGGACAAGCTCGAGGCAAGGTCAGTTCTGTGGAAGTTTGTTGGATATCCCAAGTATTCGTAAGGGAATATCTTCTACCACACCGAGGAACAAAAGATGTTTTATTTCTCAGCATACCACTTTTTGAGAAAAAGGGAATTTCTTGTCAAGAAATTAGTGGTCATGAGGTAGAACTGGAAGGAGTTCCAGCTATACAAACTACAGCTGATGATTTGGTAAACCCGGAGGATTCAATAGTTTCCAACGAACCTCAGCCTCTCCGCCGATCTTGTAGGGTTCCTCATTCACCTGAGAGATACATCGGTTTCTCTATGACAGTAGGAGAGAGGATTGCATCATGAGATGATGACCCAACTAGTTTCGAGCAGGCCATCAGGAGTGGGGACTCTGTGAGAATGGCTGGATGCTTAGCGATCTGAGATGGAATCCTTATACAGCAACAAAGTATGGACTTTGGTTGCTTTATCTGAAGGGTTAAATCCCCATCAGGAGTAAGTATATATTGAGAAGATTACTTGGTGTACATGGAAAAGTTGAGACTTTCAAAGCTATGCTTAAGTCTATCCAGATCCTACTTGCCACGGCTACATACCATGACTACGATATCTGGCGTTTGGGTGTCATGACTGCTTTTCTAAATGATGATTTAGAAGAGAGCGTCTATAAGTACACAGCCAGAGGGCTTCGTAGACAGTGGGAGCAGCGGAAACGTGAGCATGAAGTTTTATGGGATAAATCAGGCATCGCCGAGTTGGAACGTCTATTTTGATGTAGTAGTCAAAGAGTTTGACTTCATCAAAATGGTAGATGAACCTTGTATATACAAAAGGTAGTAGGGAGTATGGTGGCAATCCTCGTATAGTACGTAGATGACATACTCTTGATAGGGAAGAAGTTTCCTATGCTACGCTCGGTCAATCTCCACTTATCACAAAGATTCTCTATAGGATCAAGGTGATACCTCCTAAATCCTGGGTTATGGATCTATGAGATAGATCTAACTAGATGTTAGGATTCTCACTAGTTGTAGTGAGATGGTATCAATCGATCCTAGGGAGAATCACTGGAAAGGTTCCAGGATGATAAGGATAACTGAATGGCAGTCGCAGGCATTGTCTTTACCCTCAGTGGAGGGACGGTATATTGGAAGAGTTCCAAGCTAGATACCGTGACATACTAAACGGTTAAAGGCAAGATACATCGTTACCAAGGATGCTACCAAAGAGGCAGTCTGGACATATTTTAGTTCATGAGATGACCTTCGTTCATGCTATTGTGTGACAATGGAGTTGTGGCTTACGCCAAGGAACCCCCATCCCATAAAAGATCCAGACATATTCATAGGCCGTATGGCCCGATCATGGAGATGGTTGATCTCCAGGGATATCGAGGTTAGGAGAGTAGACACAGAGGACAACACCGCGGATCCACTCACAAAGGCCTATTTCCCAGTAGAGACTTTTGTGGGATGGTTGATGTAACCCTTCGGAAATCGTTTAGGCAGTTTTTCGGTAATCGGCTAATTTTTCGGCTTTTTCCGTAAAAAGTCAAAATAGGTATTTTTCATTGTAGATCTAATTATACAAAATTTCGATAAGATGTTACTATAATTTTGTCACTAAAATGTCACTTATAATTTTCTAGTTAAATAAATTTTTTTCATAATTAATTATTTTTTTTATTATTTTAAGCCTTTTTAAATACATTAAATTAGTGATAAATACAAATTTAATTAGGTAAATTTCATAATTAGGAATCTTTATAAGCTAAAATATGGTGTTAATAAAATTATATCATGACTTGCACAATTTTGGTTTTAGGGTGGGAAATTTAATGGAAAAATGATGTAAAATAAGGTTTTTTTTGTAAAATGTTGATATGAAAGCATTAAATGAGATCATGGGGTGTTTTTGGACCTAGAAACTTCTCCAAAATTCCCCACTTGCCCTCCCTCACCTGCTGGCCGAGCCTCAACAGCAGAATTTCCCCATTTCCTCTCTTCCTTCTTGCTTCATTTTCTTGCAAAAATTCAATAAAAATTCACAAATTTCCATCTCAATTCAAAACAAAAACCTAATCCACTCTCTCCTCATGCCATATTAGTTCAAAACTTGAAGAAAGGAGACTTCTTTGGTGGTTTGTGAAAGCTAGGGTTCAAGTTTGTGAGGTGAAGATTCTAATCTTTTTGTTAACTTGTAGTTTAAATATGCTAGAATTGAAATTTGAAGTATTAGTTAAGTAGTAAATGTTTGTTTAGGAAAATCAAGAGAAGGATTTGATTTTAAATTGGGGTTTGTAGCATGGTGGTTGGCTTTAAGTTAGGGTTTGGTTATCTAATTGATTGGAGTGGTTAATTGTGTAGTGTTATGCTCGCTAAATCGACAAAATTGCGATGTTTGTATCGAATCGGTAAGCAAATTGCTTACTAGATTTTTATCAAAATTAGAATGCGATCAAATTGCGTTATGTTAGCGATATAATTAGCTTCGTATAGGACTATTAGAGTGCGCGAACGCGGGGTTTCGTCTAGTCGGGTTGTAGTTTTGTCGATTTCCCCAAAATGTCGATACTAGTTAAAGATTAGCGATTTTCGTGCGTTTTCCCGCGCACCGAGTGCATGCTATGTTTAATTCGAGAGCGTCGATATTTGTATTATGTGACTTGCACCGTTTTAGGTTATGTAATCTTATGCTTGGTGTTGTGCAAATATAGGATCGGTCGGGAAAACATCGGACACGGCGCGTAAAGGCAAGGCGGTGGTCGGATCGGATTAGCGGGGATTTCAGGTGAGTAGATGTATTCATCTATGGGGGAATCGTCTGGATGGCGCGATTCGCCCCCCTAGTTAGGATCACCCTACTTTTTGCAAGATTTATATTGTTAGCTAACTTATCCATTCATGTACACTGCATACCTTTATAGCGAACAGTATATTAGATTGCATGGACATTCATCTATACTTATGCGATATCATTTCGTAGGACACGAACACCTTACCATTGGCATCTGTTGCACGCGCACTATTCATGTGACACACACGCTTTGGTAATTGCCATGCCACGTGCACTATAGAACCTGTTTATCTTAATATCGTCACCTGCATTCATACTTGATATATGAAATTGCATCGCATGCATATATCTCGCATCATCATCATATTTACATAGATCTCTAGCCAAAACTCACATCATATACATTGATATCATAGACATTTATCATATATAACATGTGAACATTATGATTTTCTTGAGGATTTCAGTATTGCTGCGATTTCTGGATTTTTGGGGAAAACCGTAAGAATTTAACAAAAGCTTATATTTATCATTTTTAAAACAAAGTTGCGGTTTTCTCTTGATGTATGTGTCGTCCACCATGAGTTTTCATGTTTTCTGTTGGATTTCGAGACCCGATTCGAGGAGTGGATGAACCGTCTCGGGTACATGGTGGGCCCGGTATGGTACCCCGGGGCAAGAAGATCGAGTTGTAGACGATGAGCTTGGCAGGGGAAGACTACCTACCGGTGATGTCTGGCGCGGCGGATATCCGGAGGATATCGACCGTTGTCGTGAGATTTGATGACATGGGCCGATCCGGACTGACGGAGCCCGATATTTGAGACATTGATACAGTGAGATATTGAGACATATATGATTTCATATTTGGTGTCGATGCTTGACACGGGTTTTCAGATGATTTCTTGATGGTACTTAGCTATTATACAGATATTCATTTTCTAAAGTTAAGAATTCAATACCCTTAGTATTTAAAGCACTTAAAGATTTAGTAATGACATTGCATACCTGTGCATGCATACTAAAGATATTATATCACATTTGGACATACGTGTTGTGCCGCATTGCGTGCATTCTTACGATTGCCTTATTAGATGTTATATTTACTCACGAGCTGGCAACTCACCCCCGTTGTGCCACAGTGTCTTGCAGGTCGGACTCATCAATCTTGTAGCGGCGGCTATCTTATCATCAGCTCCTTTTGCTCAGACTCGCGACATCGCCCGTAGGTGGGTTGCGAGCACACTTTATTTCTTTTGCTTTATCATTGTATCTAGTATTCTCCATCTACCACTTTATATTGTATATGCGACCTAGTGATGAGACTGAGAGATTTGTATATTTGTGGTTTCTTTTGGGACGAGCTCACTTGAGCCGGCGTTGTGTTTCTGATATTTTGTGTTTCTTTCATGCTCTTTTCTTGATATTGCTATTATATTGCATATGGTTGTGATCCGCCTTGGGCGAAGAGCTAGCTCCCGCTTGGGGATGCCATTTTTATGATTATAGGTTTATTATCTTGTTGTACCCATTTTGGGGGATAGAAAATACAGGGGAGACTCTGCCGAAATTTTCAGAAATTTATGATGTTTTTAAAAAGGGATTCTTTGCAACTTAATTGATTTGAAAATCGTTTTCATTAAAGGTTTTCCTTCACTCTCTTTTGATTTTGGTTTAGATTTTTCTGGGCTTTGGCTGACTTAGGTTACGGTACGCCTTTAGACGTCTCGTAATCTAAGTGCCAGTCACGTTCCGTACTTTCGGGTCGTGACAGTTGAGTATGATATACTTCAACCACAGCTTATTGTTGGGTATGAGATACTACAACAGATGGCCCTAGTGCAAGTGGGAGATTTTTAATTATATGTATGCCCTAGAGGCCATTACTGTACATACGTTGTATATTGTAGTGGATGCTTGGACATATATAGGGAGGACTTTCTTGCTCAACATGATAGTATGCTATCTGGTTACTCCTTATCTTAACATGTACTCTGATTGTCTCTATGTCACATGTTGATAAAGCCCTTAGGATGAGTACTTTACTACCAGGACTATGATGCAGATCATACTGGTGGAGACAGTATAGTCGCCAAGTACATCCTTCAAATGTTCCTAGTCGTGGGAGTACCGAGACATGGCATCGATAGTCTAGAGTAGACTAGCGTATGCGCTTCTTGACCCATATGATGGGCGATGGATGATCCCATATCCATTGGTGTTTGACATCAGAGAAGATATACGGATGCTCAGTGGAGACTGGGTACACTGGACGGACTCGCCGAGAACTCCTAAATGGTATTATACCTCACGTCAGATGGTAGTTCTCTGGTGACACTGGTATAGATTAGTCTATAGACCCTTGATCGTTATAGTGTCTTGTGTGATGCCTACTGTGCTTTGATTTCCACCTTACCATGTCCATGGGGGTGTGCAAAATGGTGGATTTTAGGTACAGTCCCGAATCACATGGAGGCAATGAACGATAGGAGGGGTTTCGTCTCTCCCGGTATAGGGAGTTGATGTTGCGCTATGTTCGATTGGCTATAACTGGAAATCCCTAGCTAGGATTGCTGAGATTTACTGGTAAGTGTTATCAGTAGTTTCTCGAACTATTATAGACCTCATATCGACATAACTTATCGGTTATTGGGGTCTGACGTTTACCACCCTAGACTGCATATGCGACATATCAGACGAAGAGACCGGACTGTACGGGAGTGTTACCGATTGGATTCATAGGAGAATGTACATCCTTGCTTGTTGATCTTCTGATCGCTCAATACCCGGATGGCCGTTACGTTTAGCAGACTGCTTGCGGCTTGTAGGTGTTTGATATGATCATCACCTACGCCGGCGTGTTGATGAGTCCTTAGAGTCCTACACAGAGCTTTCCTGGCTCAAGCGAAACGGAGTAGGAGCGCATATGTGATATGTGCAGGACCGAGATTGATGCGTGTATGTGATACCGCATTCTATTCTCGCGATGTGTGATATGATTGGTTATATATGATATAGCCGAGTTATCGGATCAAGCGTTGATTCGATAAGATGTCGCATTTCATATTAGTCGATTATATGTGATATAGCCGGATTATTAAATCAAGAGTTGATTTGATAATTTAATGTATAATTATATATTTGATATATTATATTACATTAACTAATATTTAGCTCACTAATGATTTCTTTTCTCACTTGGTGTGCACATTGTATATATGTGATATGTATATTTGTGTACATGTATTGTGTCATGCTTGATGATACAAACAAGATTGGTGTATGAGATTAATACCATACTAGGGTTAAGTTAGGGTTTCTATTTATGTTAAGCTAATTCAAAAGAGATTGAGTTTGTTATGCTAAATCTTGGACAAAAGCTTTTGGATAAGCATTGACAAAGTCAACTCTTTTGTCTAATTAAAGATATTTGTCAAACCCAACCCTTAACCATAGTGTGTGGTTATTTCTCTACATGAGTTAAGCATGATAGCTTTAACTCAACCATGGGTGTAATAATTCATTTGGATGAATTATTCATGACTTCTTCTTCTTCTTCAAGCTCCATGAAAAGCTTTCTAGCTTCAATGGAGGTATAAGAAATAAAGTGAGAAAATCAATTCTAAAGTGAGCCCATCTCCTACTTCTTCATCCTCTACCACTTGCCATATAGTAGAGTGTGTTCTCTTCACAAAGTTCATGACCTAGTGAAGGAATAGCTTGAGTTAGTGTCTCCTCGACGTAGATCATCTTCGTCCTCGAAGTCATTGAAGCAAGCACGTTCGTTTCTTCATAGAGCCACTCTAGAGTCCGGAGTTTACGATCGCAGTGAAGGGGACTACTACACGGAGCTATAAGAAGTGAAGGACCGGTCTACAAAGGTTGTAATCCCTAACTCTTAGATGTAAAGTTGTTTACATGCATGTTTAACCCTAAGTATCTAGTTAAGATCTTGGTTAGGGTTTGTTTAGCACACCAAAAATATTAAAGTAGCATGATTGATGCTTGCCAAAACCTTAACAAGGTGCTATGCTAACCCTACACCAAACCATTCGTTATTTGTTGAAGCATGACTTGTCAAGGCAGATAATTCAAGAAGATTGGGATACCCGGAACTCGTTGACATATAGCAATAAGATTGGGATACCCCACATATTACACTTACGGTCGCAGAAAAAGAAACAGAAAACTACAATAATTAGAATCCGCAATTTCCTTAGACATCATAAACCCAGAATATCTCATATTCCGGATTTCAAGCCTAACTTACAAAACTTGCATTTTAGTCTCAAATTGAAAACACTTTTCAATTGGTTGTCGGATAATTCAAGAAGATTCCCGACTTAGTGATCGCGTACAATACGTAATTGCGATGGAGTTTTGATCCGAATGAAAACTTCGTGGCAATTGATCAATTGAGACTAAATGGCTAGCTTTACAATATACTAAGTTGTTTTCATAAAACTAATCTATACGGATTCTAATAACTGTATCACACACATCATAAATCTTGTAAAGTAACCGAGACATTAGAATTCCTCACGCAATTAGCAAACTTAACCAATTTTTCAAAGACATGAAAAATCCAGTGAGCTAAAGTTCCAAAACTGATCGTTTTAAGCCAATCCGGGAGTCGAAACGAACTCGAAATCCGCCCGAATCTTCGCGGGGGAGAATATCCCAAAATTAGCTATCGAATGGAGGGCCTAGAGGTGGTAGCCTACCCCCGAGACCACCATGAGGTGGCCAGGGGGTGAGGTAGCCCCGAAACTGCCTAAGGTGGGGCGGTTTTGGGTCGCCAACACCACGACCACCTTGTGGTGGTCTTGGGGAGTGGGCCCAGCTATTCGGTCCCCCCGGGGTGTTCCTGGGGTGCGCACTCTCCACCACACGGCTTCTCGATTCAAACCGAGAGCTCGCAGGGTGTGCAAACAACTCAAAACATCATTTTTGAAACTGTTTTTATCGGCAATTTTTGCGCGACAAAAACGGCGGATTTCTAACGTCGCTACAAGTTACCCTAATGATCTAGCTTGGCTCTAATACCATGTAAGTCAACCTTATCATCACCATGAGGTTCTGGAGGCATCAAGTATGCCAAATTCAAATTTTATTAGGTGCTATGTTAGACCAACAAGATCTTTACTAGATTATTAGGGTTTGCCTTTGTGATGTGATGAACTAAAGAGAAGAAAAGAGCATACAACCTTTGTAGTTTGAGTCCTTCTCTTCAATAGCTCCAGGTTGAAGTCCACGTGACTTTACTAGGCTCCTCTTCGAGTTGAACGAACCTCCTTCGTGATCTTCGCGCCAAAGACGATCCACCCGAAGTCTACAAGCTCAAGCTAACCCTTCACTAATCTCATTAGTGAAGGCAACACTCCACATCAAATTGCTAATCAAATGTGTGATGGTGAAGTAGGGGTGTAATTTTCTCACTAGTTTGTGTTAAAGCTTCATGGTTCACATCACATTTGAGGGTTGAAGCTTGAACTATAGCAATTGAGGAAGAAGAAGAAGCTAGAGAGCAACCATGGGAGCAACTCATGAAAAATGGCTAAGTGTTAAGAATGAGCAAAGAATGAATGGCAACTCTTGACCCACACTCATTTAAGCATGGAAATTTGCAATATAAAATTGCAACCATGCTTGAATAGTGAGTCAAGATGAATAAACAAATATAACTCCCATGCTTGCAACCATGCTCTCAATTTACACCTCATTTCTATTTTTCTCAAAAATAGATAATCAAGCCATGCTTCATTATTATTATATATATATATATATCATATACATTAATATATATATAATGAAGAATAATTAGTGAGCTAATGATATTTGTTTAGATATAATTATAGCACATATAATATATATCACATTATTAAATCAACACTTGATTCGACAACCTGGTTATATCACATATAACCGAACCGATAACAGATAACTGCCAGATTACAATACGGTATCACATACTCGTATTTAATCAGGCCCACACACATATCACATATGTGTCCTACTTCATTTCGCTTGAACCAGGAAACTTCTGTGTGGGACTCTATAGACTCGTCAATACGCCAGCAGTAAGCCATCAGCGGTACTAGCTGGACGTAACGGCTACCCGGGTATTGAGCGATATGAAGATCAACAAGCAAACTCGTCCATTCTCTCCATGAAGCCTATCAGTAACACTACCGTACAGTCCAGTCTCTTCGTCTGATATGTCGCATATCATGTCTAGGGGTGGTAAACGTCAGACCCCAGTAACGTGATAAGTCATGCCGATGTCTGGCCTATAACGGTTTGAGAAACTATTGATAACACTTATCAGTAAATCTCATAAGCAGCCTTTGCCAGGGACTTCCATTTATAGCAATCGAGCATAGCGCAACATCAACCCCCAATACCGGGAGAGAAGAAATCCTTCCTATCGCTCATTGCCTCCACGTGACTCGGGACTGTACCCAAAATCCACCTGTTTGAACGACTCCTTTGAACCGTGGTAGGGAGGAAATCAAAGCACAGTGGGAGCCACACAAGACTCTACGACGATCACGGGTCTACAGACTAACCTATACCAGTGTCACCAGAGGACTGCTATCTGACGATAGGTATACTACCATATAGGAGTCCTCGGCGAGTCCTGTTTGGTGTACCCATTCTCCAATGAGCACCTATGTACAATCTTTGATGTCACACACCAATGGTTGTGGGATCAACCATCACCCTCTAAGGGACAAGAAACGTACACACTAGTCTACACTGGAATATCGATGCCCTGGTCTTGATATTCCCACGACTAGGAACTGATTAAAGGATGTACTTGTGGACCAGCCTGGCCCCACTAGTATGATCTCATCATAGTCCTGGTAGTCAAGTACATATCCTAAGGGCTTTATCAATATGTAAGAGACAGACAGTTTAAATACCAGTCTACATGTTAAGATAAAGGTAACCTGATTGCATACTATTATGTCGAGTGTTCATCTCAGAAAACTGCATTTTAATACCGCTCATTCATTATCTATTTTGTGATATATCGGTGCTATTAACCAGTGTCTGCTCAGTATTTACAGATTACAGGTATTTGTGATACTACACTGGAAACACACTCAATATCATGGATATAGCGTTTGGGAGCCGACACTGCAAGCAGAACAGGAAACCGACCGATATCCAAAGAGTTCTTTTGTAAATAAATGTGTGCACGTAATTTTCGTCCAACACAATGCAAGTGTAGACATGCTCTTTGGCACTAGGACCATGGTAGGGCTGCCCATGGCACACAAGATATGATGAATTGGGCACATGGGTGGATAAGAGTGATAAATGCAAAAAGTTATGATGTGACCAAAAGTATCATGTTTCCCTCCAAATCCCTGAGTGCAGAACAAGTTCATGTAGACAAATCAAGTAGCACCGGTAGACTTGTCGAGAGAACACAAGACCACACAACCAACACGAGCCCATTAGCTCGGATTTTGGTCGGCCACACCCACTGAAAATCCGAGCACGCCGGCCCCCCTTTCCCCATTTGTCCCCATCTTTCTTCTGTCCCTCCCTTGCAGTCACATCACCTTATTTTTATAACTTTTTTAATCCTTTTTGGTGCCTATAAAAGCCAGATCAATGAGAAAGGGAAGGGCTCTGATATATATATTGTTTAGTTTTGTTTAGTTTTGGTTTAGCTTAATAGTTGAGTGGGCTTCAACTTGGTTTCTTCTTCTTCTTCCCTCTTGAAGCTTTCTTTGGAGAGCTTCATTATGGAGGTTAAATAAGTTACCAATATCTTGTACCTAAACTTCTTCAAGTTTTAATAATATTTGTGTTTCTTTGTTAACTTGCTTTCTTTTCTTTACTTGCTTTTCTTTTCTTTTCATTATTATGTGTAACTAACTCTCTTTGGTTGTGGTTATGGTGAGGATGTGAGATGAGAGGCTTTGCCTCCTCCTCCTCCTATTAAAGTTTAATGTGCTTATATATATGATTCTAACTTAAATATTGTTTATGTATTGATGTGGTATGGTATTTTGATATATGGTTACTTTGTAACCTCCTCATATACCATATTCACTCCCTTTCCCCATTTCAATGTTTAAGTTAAAATCAATTTGGAGTTAAGTTTGCAAAGTTTTGATATGGTATTTTGTGATTAAGTGACTTGACAAATCTCTTGGTTTCATATACCATATACCATCACAAACACTTAGCACACTTAATACTGAAATCATTTTCTCTCGCTCACTAATTTCTGTTTTTGATGTTATGGTATGCTTGCTAACCCTTGTGCTTAGTGTTGATACCCCAAGCTTAGACATACAAATGGTAAGTGAACAAAACACACTCGTTTCGTGTTTTGCAGCGAATATCGGAATTTGATAATTTGTGCTTCGCAACCGCCTTGACAAGTCATGCTTCATGCCGGGATCGACATAAGGACGGACAACTCATGATCAAGGGAGCGTCGAAGGAATCGTCGCGATTCGACCTTCCGAGCCAAAGCCACAACCACTTCTTTCCTAACTTGTTTTCCTTGTTTTCTTATTCTTTATTTTTGTGACAAACCAAACCATTCGTTATTTGTTGAACCTTAAAAAGCAAGACCTAATACACAATTCCCTGTGGATCGACCCGTACCTGCTGGCTTGCTCTAACGCACCGTGTGTTAGTTGTATGTATGCCCTAGAGGCCAGTATTGTACAGATGATTTATATTATATTGGATGCATGGACATATATAGAGATGACTTTCTTGCTCGATATGATAGTATGCTATCCGGTTACTCTTTATCTCAACATGTACACTTGTCTCTTTAAACTTTCTTATAGTTACATGTTGATAAAGCCCTTAGGATGTGAACTTGACTACCTGGACTATGATGCAGATCATACTAGTGGGGACATGGTAGTCCATAAGTACATCCTTCAAGGTCCCTAGTCGTGGGTGTATCGAGACAGGGCATCAATATACCAGTGTAGACTAGCGTATACGCTTCTCGACCCATGAGATAGGCGATGGATGATCCCATATCCATTGGTGTTTGACATCAGAGATGGTATACGGGTGCTCAGTGGAGACTGGGTACACTGGACGGACTCGCCGAGAACTCCCAGATGGTATTATACCTCACGTCAGATGGCAGTTCTCAGGTGACACTTGTACAGGTTAGTCTGTAACCCGAGATCGTCATAGAGTCTTTTGTGATTCCCACTGTGCTTTGATCTCCACCTTACCACGTCCATGAGGGCGTGCAAAACGGTGGTCTTTGGGTACAGTCCCGAGTCACATGGAGGCAATGAGCGATAGGAGGGGTTTCGTCTCTCCCGGTATTGGGGGTTGATGTTGCGCAGTGCTCGATTGGCCGTAACAGGGAAGTCCCTGGCCAGGGCTGATCAGAGATTTGCTGGTAAGTGTTACCAGTAGTTTCTCGACCCGTTATGAGCCTCACATCGGCACGACTTATCGGTTATTGGGGTCTGACGTATACCACCCCTAGACTTGATATGCGACATATCAGACGAACAGACCGGACTGTACGGTAAGTGTTACTGGTTGGATTCACAGGAGTGTGAGCGGGCTAGCTCGTCGATCTTCTGATCGCTCAATACCCTGATGGCCGTTACGTTTAGCAGACTGCTTGCGGCTTGTGGGTGCTTGATATGATCATCATCTGCTACCGGCGTATTGACGAGTCTTTAGAGTCCTACACAGAGGTTTCCTGGCTCAAGCGAAACGAAATAGGAGCGCATATGAGATATGTGCGGGAGCGAGAATAATGCGTGTATGTGATACCGCATTTCATTCTCGCGATAAATGTTTCGATTGGTTATATTCGATATGACCTAGTTATCGAATCATTGATTCGATAAATCGATACATTGAATACTAGTCGGTTATGTGCGACATGACCGTATCATTGAATCAAATGTTGATTTAATGATTTAATGTATAATTATATATTTGATATATTACTTTGCATTAACTAGTATTGGTTCACTTTATACGGATTTTCTCACTTGATGTGCAAGTTGTATATGTGATATACTTTTGTGCACATATATGTATCATGTTTGATGATACTTGCTCACATGGTTAAGTGTAAAGAATTAAACCATGGTTAAGAAGATAATTAGGGTTTTGATTTATTCTCTCATTTATTTATCCATTCTTTATTTATTTAAATGGATAAATGAAAATAAAATGGTTTGTTTTTGTCATGAAGCTTGTTGAAGCTTCATGAAGCTTTGACTAAAGAAACCATTTTGTCTTCTAGCTTAACCCTAACCCTTCTCATTTACCATGGTCTTTTCTCTACACTTAACCTTGGTCAAGATATGATAAGTATTGATTTATTTTTCTATTTTAAACAACACTTATCATAAACTAGCTTGATCTTCTCCTTCTTCTTCAAGAGAGAAAACTAGATGCCATCAATGGCAACTTGAGCAAAAGTGAGTGAAATCCAATTCTAAAGTGAACCCACCTCCTATTTCTTCACCCTCTACCTCTTGCCAAGTTGTTTTGGGTGTTTTCTTCACAAGTTTCACAACTTTGTGAAGTCGGAGCTTGAACTTGTGATGCCTCGACGTAGATCGTCTTTGACACGAAGCCGACGACCAAGCTCGCTCGTTTCTCCGATGAAGCCGACGAATGAGTTCGGGATTCATGATGGAAAGCGAGAGGACACCCACGTGGAGCTAAGGAAGTGGAGAACTGGATCTACAAAGGTTGTAGCATCTAACTTTTAGTTAAAGTGTTAACTAGTTTAAAGTTTCGCCTAGAAATTTAGCCGACGATCCGTATTTGGGTTTCTCGGCACCCATAATTTTTTAAATTGGCATGGTTGATGCCTTGTGAGACTTCATTAGAGTGCCTAGGAACCCTACAGTGGTATCAGAGCCTAGCTAGAGCCTTAGGCGAAGTCTAGACGCAATTTGAAGCCCGAACGAACCCGAAACCCTAAACCAAACATGCTCTCTGGACTTTTTCCGAAATCTGGAGTTTTTCGATATTAAAAATATGCAGAAAAATCAGCAGGAAATTCTAAGGTTTACTGTGAAATTCGTGAGCCTAATTCCACTATATAACCGCGGTTCCGCGGCATGAGCAAGGCTCATGCGGCGGTTCCGCGGCCGTACGGTCACAACATGTAAAGGTTTTTGCACAGTAACTCTTAGTTTCCAGTGGTGATTTTCCTGGGAATTTTTAATATTTTTTCAAGAGTTGAATTTTCTGGGTTGTTTTGGGGACTCGGTGTTTCGACCCGATTATCAAATTTCGTCTTTTTGTATTTCCGGATAATTTTAGAATATGTTAAAAAGTTCGACCGGATATAAATACCCAACTTTTCCCCTGTCGGGAAATTTCCAAGTGTTGGATTTTTCCGTAGTTTAACGACGTTCTAAGTAGTGCAAGTAACGCGATGGACCCTCTAGAAGACAACAAACCTTAACTCGATTATGTGACCGTCTTGAACTGCCCTTTGAACCTTCGGGTTTGGGGCAGTACGGCGTGCCACATGTGAGGCGTTGGCTTGACCCTTCTACGGCTGGACCGTTGGTACTGAGGCACGAACTGAATGTAGTTAGACTCATTTCATGTGTTGAGCTGTATCGGGAAAACTTGGGTGTTCGAATGTTCGATCGGAAAGTTTGATATATTCTATTTATCCGGAATTGGATACACTAATTGGAATTCACAAACAGTTATGAGATAACTGGATGAATGTTATAAATATAGCGGTTTAGTTTCACTTGATATCGAAAAGAGTTTTCGATAATGGGACTAAAATGCGGGGTTTATAATTGTTAGGCATGTGATGTCTAAAGAGGTTGCGGATTCCAACTGTTGTAGTTTTACACTTTCTTTTCTGTGACCGTAAGTGTAGTATGTACATATCGCCGGTTTCGTTGCTATACGTCAACGACAATTGGGGTATGCATACTTACTTACGTAGATGACATGTGATGTTATGTGTTGCTGGATATGTTATATTGGATCGTCGTGTTTGAATACCCGGGGGTTTTTATGTGAGATGAGTGTTTTTTCATTTTCATTCATGTAAAAACTTGTATGTAATATTCTTTTATTTGGGGCACTTCCAGGTTGCGGAAGTTGTCACCTTTTATATATTATTTACTTTTCCGCATTAGGATAGACCCAAGGAGGGGAGCACAAGTAACCGGGTTCTGGGGTCCAGTGGGAGACCAACTCGAGGAGTCGAGTCCGGGTCTCCTAACCCTAGAATTGGCAGGGTTGCTTGCCGCTCTCGTAGGGGTCTAGGGGTGTGGGATTGGCTATTCATCACGACCGTGGAATCCGTGTTTTATACTGGCTCGTATTGAAAACACGGACGTCCTAGTATATCCAATGTTTCATATGTTTCTTCTGCTGCGATATCTGTGATGTGATCATGTGATGTTCTGTGATAGATACAGTATATAGTATATATGATATATTATATAGACGTTACTTATGTTTTGCACCCGCACTAGCCCTGCCATGCTCTGTCGTTAGTTACCTAACCTAACGGTGCACGAGGGGACATCGAGGCGAATGCGGATGGCATAAGTGTACATCGTATTTATCTGTGATGTTTAGGTATTTAAATGATGGGACTTCATTAATGTGATTAATGAAAGAAAAGAAACCTAAGATGTTGTAGAATCAAATTTTAAGCAAAACAGGTAGCTACAGTTCTTGCTTTGCATAGCGGTATATATGATATACCCTGCACCTTATTCGATGAGGAAAGGACCGAGATCCCTTCACCGGGAGTGACTCCTTTAGCAATAACTGGCAGATGCTACACACTCGGTTTGACTTTTGATTGCTTCTATAGTTTCTGCTTTGCACAGTGATATATATGATATATCCCGCACCTCATTCGACGAGGAAAGGGCCGACGATCCCTTCACCGGGAGTGACCCCTTTAGCAAAACTAGAAAAGCCTCAAAATCACTCCATTTCAAAACTTCATTTGATTCTACAACGATATCAAGTTCATTACGCAATAGGTTTTTAGAAAAACCTGTCGTAGCCCTCCGTCATTTCAGATAAATCCTACTTAGTATTCGTGCTACGTTTGTTGACCTCCGTCAAGGCGTAGTGTATGGTAGCTAACTAGTATTTATCTGCTTATGCATATGATGCAGATTGAATTAGGGTAGTCATACGACCTTGTTGACCTCCGTCAAGGGTCGTGCGGGTGGGTTTGACTTAATCAAGAAATGACGGGTTGAACTGGAGTTGCACCCTGTGGTTTGTTGACCTCCGTCAAGGTCATAGGATGCTTGGGGCAAAATTTTATCGGGAATTTCAAGTGTTGAAATTTGCAATGAGATTGCATACCTTCTATGAGATAGTTGGATCCCGATACCCGCTGCGAGTAAGAGTTACTCCTGGGAGAGTTTTACACATTACAATTAGCCGATCAAGTAGGTGTCTAGAAAGGTGTTAACGAGGTTACGCCTCTGGAAAACGAGGTTTACATTAATTAGGTTCGTGCGAAAGCACGGGGGACCTCCCTCAAAGTACCGACACTGGCCTGGCTGAAAGATTGGCGAACTTGTAGTGTGTAATTAATCCCGGCTAGTCTTTCCTTTTAGGGTTTGAAGGAAGATTTGATAAAAAGAAGTGGGAGCCATCCTGATTAGATAAGATAATAACCAATCTGATCTTGCACGAGCATACGCTAAAGTGTTTTCTTCTCTCTCTCTCCAGGTAGCGACCATTTCATGCCCTAATAAAGATAATAATATGGATGTATTGACTGAACCCGCTTATTAAATTGAGCAGGGGAACGTTGGACCCGTTCCTTCTTATAAGAGTTATAAGATTGAACAGGGAATAGGAGAATATTTAGATTCTCAAGCCGCCCAAAAGAAAATACATGTTGATGCATTTTCTTCGGGTGTGTTCGTTACAGAGAACTGTTTCTCCATTTGCCCTACGTCCTGGGTATTAGATACCGGGTCAGGATCCCATATATGTAATCAGTTACATGGGCTTAGAAAAGGTAGAGAACTTGGAGAAGGTGATAAAGACATTAGAGTTGGAAATGGTGCAATTGTTGCAGCTAAGACTGTCGGGGAATATCACCTTGTGTTACCAACTGGTAGTACATTGGTTCTGAACGAATGCTATTATATGCCGAACCTGATATGCAACATTATATCAGTTTCATTATTAAGTAAAGAGGGATATAATTTTGTATTACAGGACAATGTTATGAACATTTTCCGTAACCAAAAGTTGGTTGGATCAGGCACGTTGTGCAATGGCATTTATGTTCTAAATCAGTCAACAGTTCTGAGCATAACAAACACACACAAGAGGAAGAGTTCTGAACTGAACGAATCCCTCTTGTGGCATTGTAGACTGGGTCACATCAATGCGACACGACTAGCTAAGTTGCATAAAGATGGATATTTAAATCCGTTTGAATTTTCATCCTATGACACTTGCCAGTCATGTCTCAAAGGCAAGATGACCAAAACTCCGTTTACGGGACACGGAGAAAGAGTTACCGAACTCTTGGGACTGATACATAGTGATGTATGCGGTCCCATGTCTACACATGCCAGGGATGGTTCTTCGTACTTCATTACATTCACTGACGATCTCTCAAGATTCGGATATGTGTTCCTGATGAAACACAAATCAGAAGCTTTTGAGAAATTTAGAGAATATAAACAAGAAGTCGAGAACCAAACCGGAAAAAGTATTAAAATCCGTCGATCTGATCGAGGAGGTGAATACTTGAGCATTGAATTCCTGGACTTCCTAAAAGAGAATGGGATTCTCTCTCAGCTAACTCCTCCATATACACCACAGCACAACGGTGTATCAGAATGGAGGAACCGCACCCTATTAGATATGGTGCGCTCTATGATGAGTGTAGCTGAGTTACCTGTTTCCTTCTGGGGATATGCACTGGAAACAGCAGCATACCTACTGAATAGGGTTCCCACCAAATCTGTGCCTACCACACCATATGAGATATGGGAAGGGAAGAGACCATATCTTAATTTCATAAAGATATGGGGTTGTCCAGCCAATGTCAAAAGACAAAAACCGGACAAACTCGAGGCAAGGTCTGTATTGTGTAAATTTGTTGGATATCCCAAACATTCACGAGGGTACCACAGTGAGGAACAAAGAGTATTTGTTGCTCAACATGCCACCTTTTTGGAAAAGGAATTTCTTGCAAAAGAGATTAGTGGCTCTGAGGAAGAACTGGAAGAGGTTCCAGCTGAACAAAACACAACAGAAGATCTAGTGGAACCAGAGGATTCAGTAGTACCCGACGAACCCCAGCCTCTCCGCCGATCTAGTAGGGTTCCGCGCCAACCTGAGAGATACTACGGTTTTCTTATGGACGGTGGTAGCGAGGATTGCATCATAGAGGATGATGACCCAACTAGCTTCGAGCAGGCCATCACGAGTGGGGACTCAGTGAAATGGCTGGATGCTATGCGGTCCGAGATGGAATCCATGTACACCAACAAAGTATGGACTTTGGAAGTTGCTCCTGAAGGGGTAAAACCCATTGGGAGCAAGTGGATCTTCAAGAAGAAACTTGGTGTAGATGGGAAAGTGGAGACTTTCAAAGCTAGACTTGTAGCAAAGGGTTTTCGTCAAAGACCAGGTGTGGACTATGATGAGACCTTTTCTCCAGTGGTTATGCTTAAATCCATCCGGATCATGCTTGCCATCGCTGCATATCATGATTACGAAATCTGGCAAATGGATGTTAAGACCGCCTTTCTAAATGGTGATTTAGAAGAGTGCGTGTACATGACTCAGCCAGAGGGCTTCGTAGATAGTGGGAGCAGCGGGAAGGTGTGCAAGCTGCTTAAATCCATTTATGGATTAAAGCAAGCATCGCGGAGTTGGAACATCTGCTTTGACGTCGTTATCAAAGAGTTTGATTTCGTCAAAAATCCAGATGAACCTTGTATCTACAAGAAGGTGGCAGAGAGTAAGGTTGTATTCCTCGTATTGTACGTGGACGACACACTCTTGATAGGAAATGATATTCCTATGCTGCAATCGGTTAAGCTCTTCTTATCACAAAGATTCTCAATGAAAGATCTTGGTGATGCCTCCTGCATATTGGGAATCAGGATCTATAGAAATAGATCCAAACGGATATTGGGATTGTCCCAATCCAGGTACATTGACACCATACTAAAGAGGTTTAGTATGGAAGAATCCAAGCGTGGGAACTTGCCCACGATCTCTGGACTCACTCTCTCCAAAGAGATGTCTCCCAAGACTGATTTGGAGAGAGCTCGCATGCAAGGGATACCCTATGCTTCGGCAGTAGGCTCTATCATGTATGCGATGCTATATACCAGACCCGATGTTGCATACTCACTAAGTATAGTGAGTAGGTATCAAGCAGATCCTGGAGAGAGTCACTGGACAGCTGTGAAGAACATTCTCAAGTACTTACGAAGGACTAGAGATATGTTCTTGGTGTATGGTAACGGAGAACTCCAAGTGGAGTCCTTTACCGATTCGAGCTTCCAGAGTGATAAGGAGGACTCTAAGTCACAGTCGGGCTTTGTCTTTACCCTTTACGGAGGGGCGGTTAGCTGGAAGAGTTCCAAGCAGGAAACCGTGGCAGACTCGACGATGGAGGCTGAATACATCGCTGCCAACGATGCTGCTAAAGAAGCTGTCTGGATCAAGAAGTTCATTTCTGAACTTGGAGTGGTTCCATCCATTGAGCATCCAATACCTTTGTATTGCGATAACAATGGAGCGGTGGCTTTGGCCAAGGAACCCAGGTCCCATCAGCGATCCAGGCATATTCTGAGGCGGTATCACCTGATCCGGGAGATAGTTGATCCCCGGGAGATCGAGGTCAGGAGGGTTGACACGAAGAATAACACGGCGGATCCACTCACGAAGGCCATTCCCCAGATACAGTTTGAGAGACTCTTCGGGATGCTCGGTATGCGATACTACAGCAGCTGGCCCTAGTGCAAGTGGGAGATTGTTAGTTGTATGTATGCCCTAGAGGCCAGTATTGTACAGATGATGTATATTATATTGGATGCTTGGACATATATAGAGATGACTTTCTTGCTCGATATGATAGTATGCTATCTGGTTACTCTTTATCTTAACATGTACACTTGTCTCTTTAAACTGTCTTATAGTTACATGTTGATAAAGCCCTTAGGATGTGAACTTGACTACCTGGACTATGATGCAGATCATACTAGTGGGGACATGGTAGTCCATAAGTACATCCTTCAAGGTCCCTAGTCATGGGTGTATCGAGACAGGGCATCGATATACCAGTGTAGACTAGCGTATACGCTTCTCGACCCATGAGATGGGCGATGGAAGATCCCATATCCATTGGTGTTTGACATCAGAGATGGTATACGGGTGCTCAGTGGTGACTGGGTACACTGGACGGACTCGCCGAGAACTCCCAGATGGTATTATACCTCACGTCAGATGGCAGTTCTCAGGTGACACTTGTACAGGTTAGTCTGTAGACCCGAGATCGTCATAGAGTCTTGTGTGATTCCCACTGTGCTTTGATCTCCACCTTACCACGTCCATGAGGGCGTGCAAAACGGTGGTCGTTGGGTACAGTCCCGAGTCACATGGAGGCAATGAGCGATAGGAGGGGTTTCGTCTCTCCCGGTATTGGGGGTTGATGTTGCGCAGTGCTCGATTGGCCGTAACAGGGAAGTCCCTTGCCAGGGCTGATCAGAGATTTGCTGGTAAGTGTTACCAGTAGTTTCTCGACCCGTTATGAGCCTCACATCGGCATGACTTATCGGTTATTGGGGTCTGACGTATACCACCCCTAGACTTGATATGCGACATATCAGACGAACAGACCGGACTGTACGGTAAGTGTTACTGGTTGGATTCACAGGAGTGTGAGCGGGCTAGCTCGTCGATCTTCTGATCGCTCAATACCCTGATGGCCGTTACGTTTAGCAGACTGCTTGCGGCTTGTGGGTGCTTGATATGATCATCATCTGCTACCGGCGTATTGACGAGTCTTTAGAGTCCTACACAGAGGTTTCCTGGCTCAAGCGAAACGAAATAGGAGCGCATATGAGATATGTGCGGGAGCGAGAATAATGCGTGTATGTGATACCGCATTTCATTCTCGCGATAAATGTTTCGATTGGTTATATTCGATATGACCTAGTTATCGAATCATTGATTCGATAAATCGATACATTGAATACTAGTCGGTTATGTGCGACATGACCGGATCATTGAATCAAATGTTGATTTAATGATTTAATGTATAATTATATATTTGATATATTACTTTGCATTAACTAGTATTGGTTCACTTTATACGGATTTTCTCACTTGATGTGCAAGTTGTATATGTGATATACTTTTGTGCACATATATGTATCATGTTTGATGATACTTGCTCACATGGTTAAGTGTAAAGAATTAAACCATGGTTAAGAAGATAATTAGGGTTTTGATTTATTCTCTCATTTATTTATCCATTCTTTATTTATTTAAATGGATAAATGAAAATAAAATGGTTTGTTTTTGTCATGAAGCTTGTTGAAGCTTCATGAAGCTTTGACTAAAGAAACCATTTTGTCTTCTAGCTTAACCCTAACCCTTCTCATTTACCATGGTCTTTTCTCTACACTTAACCTTGGTCAAGATATGATAAGTATTGATTTATTTTTCTATTTTAAACAACACTTATCATAAACTAGCTTGATCTTCTCCTTCTTCTTCAAGAGAGAAAACTAGATGCCATCAATGGCAACTTGAGCAAAAGTGAGTGAAATCCAATTCTAAAGTGAACCCACCTCCTATTTCTTCACCCTCTACCTCTTGCCAAGTTGTTTTGGGTGTTTTCTTCACATGTTTCACAACTTTGTGAAGTCGGAGCTTGAACTTGTGATGCCTCGACATAGATCGTCTTTGACACGAAGCCGACGACCAAGCTCGCTCGTTTCTCCGATGAAGCCGACGAATGAGTTCGGGATTCATGATGGACAGCGAGAGGACACCCACGTGGAGCTAAGGAAGTGGAGAACCGGATCTACAAAGGTTGTAGCATCTAACTTTTAGTTAAAGTGTTAACTAGTTTATAGTTTCGCCTAGAAATCTAGCCGACGATCCGTATTAGGGTTTCTCGGCACCCATAATTTTTGAAATTGGCATGGTTGATGCCTTGTGAGACTTCATTAGAGTGCCTAGGAACCCTACACCGTGCACTTGCGGTATATAAATTTTAAAATGAGACCGAGCTCGCGTGCGCAATCCATTTCCTTAAAATCATATCCGTTTCAAAAACTTACGCGTTTGCGTGCGCGGGTGAATTCCCAACATCGAGCAAGAAATTCCTCTATATATATGTCCAAGCATCCACTATATCATCAATAATGGCCTCTAGGGCTTATATATTCCTAACATATCCTAGTATGTTTATATTTCATATTAGTTTGGTTATGTGATCTTGTAAATTTCCAAGATGATGTTTGGTGTTTTGTGGACTTGTTTAGATGCAATAGAGGTGTAGTGACTGTTACAAGACGTTAGAGATTGCTTTTCTGGACGAAGAACAGAGAATAGAACCCGATACACGTACTTAGAATTTTCCCGTGTCGGTTTTGTGAAACCTAGAGGCCTACAGGGTATCTAGAGCTATCTGGTGTATTTTCAAGGAAATCAAACAAGTCTATTGACCTAGATAAACCACTAGAAGACAACCACCGAAGTACGAACACGTTTTGGCCTACCCAGACCGGCGACGCCGGAAATTTTGGAGATTTCGCCGGACTTCCTATTGGCTTTGGTATTGTGGTTTTGCCTGTAGCTCACTTACCCTATAACCTATCCTCTGTATTATTTGTTTACTCCCAAATGACCTGAGCCAAAATCTAGCAGCTACTTGAGAGTGTTTTGGCTATGTTTTTAAGATAATTGAATTCATGGTTTTGGTATTTGGATTTGAATTGGTTGTTGGACGTTTGTACGTCAACGATGAAGGTTGTTTTGTTGTTTTTGCATGCGTAGGCTATAGGTTCTAACCTATAAGCAATCCGTATGCTGTATCGGTTTTTCAGACTTGATTTTAATAGTATTGCTATTGTGTATTGATTGTAGGTACCTTCGCGTAGACTTCCGAGACGAGGAAGCACATCGACTTCGGCTAAGCATGGAATTGCAGGTGAGTAGAATTATATCTACGGGGGAAGTCGGGTGGATGGCGTATAGCACCCCCGCAACCATTGATATGGAAGGCCGTTTTATAACTTATAATTTTGATAAAGGATATGCGAGGAACTTACGGACCTGATTATAGGATTTAGTAGGATTTGATATTATAAAAATTGACACTAATGAATATATATTGGCTTGAGAATATGATAAAGGTATATAAGATAACACGATGTGGGATATTGAGATGATAAATATAGAAGACTAGGATTGATATATGAGAATATGGAATGAGAAAGTGAATCATGATAAGTATGAATTGAAAGAGGACAAGTATGAGTTGATAATGATAGGATATGAGATCGAGATCGATATGAATTGAGATTAACAAGATATGACGTATATGCAAGATGACATGATATAAGATTGATATAGATGTGTTATGTGATTGATAAGGTATGTCGTACGAGATTATAGATCCATACCTTTGCTGGTGAATAGGACGATAGATTCCCTACCCTGTTTGTGACACCATATAATGGATTACTGTATGCGATGCGTTTACTGAATATTTGATCAGTGCTCATAATTGAGAATGATGATCGAGGATATTGCGACACTTGATACTATGAGGCGGGATCATTGACATAAAGATGATACCTTATTATAGTTCATGTTTATGTTGGATTATTTCTCATGTGACACCAATCATGTTTCCAGTATTTAATGCTATATGATATCATTTGCTAGTACACGTGCACAGTCACCGCTGATTGGCATGTTACACTTACACAGATTTGCCGACTCACACACATTCTTCATCGGTAGTTGCCATGCCACTTACACAGTAGAACTGCCATATCATGAGATAAATATTAAACGTAAAAGTACATTCGTTGTTCAGTATTATCACTTGACATGCTTGCATGATATTCTCGATTTGCTCATATTACTACTCTATGTTGCATACATCGTACTTTATGGTTATATGCTTGCATGATAAACCTGATATGCTCATATTACTACTCTATGTTGCATACATCGTACTTTATGGTTATATGCATTGAGATGATGTTTTCATGAGATCTCTGGATTTATGAACCGTGGTTATATTTCAAAGGAAATTACGTATTGCTTTAAAAACACGGTTTCTCTTGATATGATATTTCGAGACGTCCACCATATGTTTTCTCGGTTCTGAGCTTATTTTCGAGACCCGGTTTGAGGAGTTGGCGGATGCCGTTTGCGGGTACATGGTGCACCCGGTATGGTACCCCGGGGCAAGAAATGATTTTTGTGGTGTAGACGATGAGCCTGGCAGAGGGAACACTACCTACCGATGATTGTATAGAACTCGGTGGATATCCGGAGGATATCGTTTTGGAGTTTTGATATGAGATGGATATGAGGACCGATCTGAGGATGCGGCGCCTGAGATGAGATAGATATGAGGGCCGATCTGAGTATGCGGCGCCTGAGATATGAGGGTTTACGTGTCGATGTTGGACACGAGTTTTCATGATGTTTCGAGTGTCGGTGTTGGACACTCAGGTTCTATGATTTTGATGTGTCGTTGATGGACACACGTGGTTGATACCCTCATATATATATACAGGCTTGTGTTTTCATTATGTTTGAGTGTCGGTGTGGGACACTCAGGTTCTATGATATTGTATATGTCGTTGATGGACACGTGGATGATATCCACAGGCATATATGCATATGATGTCGGATGTTTATTTATAAATGCTATTTCATTGACTCGATTGTTGACATATATGCATACTTGGTCACCCAAGATATCATAGTATTACCTTCAGGATATAGTGACCTAGGAAATCGTTGTTTTATTCGATTTCTACTCGCTGATATTTTCTACTCACGAGTTGGCAACTCACCCCCGTTGTGCCACAGTTCTTGCAGGTTTGACCGCTTGGGATCAGTTGCGGTATTGCTGGCATACAGCTTCTTCCAGAGTGTTTTGGTTTGGTAGGTGGGACACATGTTGGATCGTGCCCACTCTCGTACTTTTATATTCCAGTGTATCTAGATAAACTGTTATTTGTATGTATACCCTAGAGGCCATTATTGTACATGAGATGTATGTTATAGTGGATGCTTGGACATATATAGGGAAGACTTTCTTACTCGACATGATAGTACACTATCTGGTTTCTCTTTATCATAACATGTACGCTTACTGTCCTTCTGTTACATGTTGATAAAGCCCTTAGGATGTATACGTGACTTCCAGGATTATGATGCAGATCATACTAGAGGGGCCTGGGTTGTCTATGAGTTCATCCTTCAATATTCCTAGTCGTGGGAATATCAAGAAGGGGCATTGATATTCCAGAGTGGACTAGCGTATATCTTCTCTACCCATATGATGGGCGATGGATGATCCCATATCCATTGGTGTTTGACATATCATATGGTATACGGGTGCTCAGTAGAGACTGGGTATACTGAAACGACTCACCGAGAACTCCTAGATGGTATTATACCTCACGTCAGATAGCAGTTCTCTGGTGACACTGATACAGGTTAGTCTGTCGAACCGAGATCGTCATAGAGTCTTGTGTGTCTCCCACTGTTCTTTGATTTCCACCCTACCACGGCTCTATTGAGTCATGCAAACAGGTGGTTTTTAGGTACAGTCCCGAGTCACATGGAGGCAATGAGCGGTAGGAGGGGATTCGTCTCTCCCGGTATTAGGGGTTGAAGTTACGCTATGCTCGATTAGCCATAACTGGAAATCCCTTGCCAGGATAAATGCGATTTACTGGTAAGTGTTATCAGTAGTTTCACACCCGTTATGGACCTTACATCGGCATGACTTATCAAGCTATTGGGGTCTGACGTTTACCACCCCTAGGAGAGATATGCGACATATCAGACGAAGACACCGGACTGTACGGTAGTGTTACTGATTGGATTCGCAGGAGAGTGAGAAGGCTTGCTTGTTGATCTTCTAATCGCTCAATACCCGGGAGGCCGTTACGTTGAGCACGCCTCTTACGGCTTGTGGGTGTATGATATGATCATCACCTACTGCCGGCGTATTGTCGAGTCTTTAGAGTCTTACATAGAGGTTTCCTGGCTCAAGCGAAACGAAGTAGGAGCACATATGAATTATGTACGGGACCGAGATTAATACGTGTATGTGATACCGTATTCTATTCTCGCGATCTGTGTCATCGGTCGGTTTTATGTGATATAGCCGGTTATCAGATCAAGTGTTGATTCGATAAAATGATACGCATGATGTTAGTCGCTTATATGTGATATAGCCGGATTATTAAATCAAGTGTTGATTTAATAATCTAATGTATAAGTATATATTTGATATATTAATTTACATTAACTAGTATTAGCCCACTTAAGATTTCTTTTCTCACTTGATTGTGCATTAGTATATATGTGATATATATTAGTGTACATTATTTCGTGTCATGCTAGATGCCACATGCGACATGGGTGTATGAGACTTGCACCATGGTTATGATAATCCTAAGGTTTTATTTATCTTGGTAATTCACAAATTAGTGGTAATTAGTCACAAGGTTAAAGCCTGTAGAACCTTTGATCAAGTCCACTCATTTTGTTTTACTTGAAGATATTTATTAACCAAACCATTAGCTTAAACTATGGTTTAGTCTCTACAATGGTTAATATGTGATATTTACTCACCCATGGTTTCTATTCTCACATGATTAGTTTTCATTTCTTTACTTGCTTCATTTTTCATGGTTTCTTTCTTCATCTCCTTCTTCAAGCTTTCTAGCTCCATGAAACATGAAGAAATATTGTGAGAAAAATAAATCTAAAGTGAGCCAACTTCCTAATTCATCATCTTCTACTACTTCCATTTAGTTTAGGGTGTTCTCTTCACAAAGTTCATCACCTAGTGAAGAGGTAGCTTGGGTTTGAGTCTCCTCGACGTAGATCATCTTCGGCCTTGAAGACTTCGAGCAAGCTTGTTCATTACTCCAAGGGAACCCATACTAGAGTTCGGGAGATCGATACACACAGTGAAGGGACTACTACATGGAGCTTTAGAAGTGAAGGACCAGTATACAAAGGTTGTATTCCTTGTTCACTTTCAATCTAAAGTTGTTTACATTCTAGTTTAGCTTCTAAAACTCTAGTTAGATCCTAGGTTAGGTTGTTTGGCACACAAGAAATTTATGAAATTGGCATGTTTGATGCTTTGTGAAACCTTGTGGTTGTGCCAAAGAATCCTACAGTGGTATCAGAGCCTTGCCAGAGCATTAGGAGTTTTCTAGGCGAAGTTAAAAGTTCGAACGAACTCCGAAAACCCGATATTGCCTACTTTCTAGAAAATTTTCAAGATGTTGGAATTTTTCACATTAAAAATATTCAGAAAAATATGCAAGTAAAACTATGGACCCTTTTGAAGAACGACACCCTAACTCGACAATGGTTTGGCGGCGGTTCCGCGGTGCCATGTGTGAGGCTTGGGCCGAGCCTTCTACGGTTGGTCCGTACCTACTGGGCATGTTTTTGGGTATTTTTAATATTGCTCAAGTGTTGAGCTTTCTGGGAAATTTTGGGAATTCATTGATTCGGTCGAAAGGTTTAACATCGTCTAGCTATCTGTAATTGTGATACAATACTTAGAATCCACAATATTTGAATTTTATAAATCTAGCAATTTACTCTCATTTGATCGGTTGCCACAGAATTTTGATGCGATCAAAAGTCCATCGCAATCACGTAGCGTACGCGGATACTCGCCGGGTAACTTTACTAGATAGCCACGCCCCATAGGCCTGACCAAGTGACTGTAGGAGAACTCCGTTGCCAAAAGCATCCATCCGGGTGCTCACGGCCGTGGTGTTCCGCCTATGTGCACTTCGTCGACAGCATCGGGGGTGCGGCTGTCTACTAAAGTTTCCGACGAGCATTCGATAATATTATCGGGGATGTTGTTGAATTGCCCGACTTGAAATTTAAAAGTGTTTTCAATAACGAGACTAAAATGCGTGGTTTATAATTGTTAGGCATACGATATCTAAGGAATTCATTTGGTTGGGCATGAAATCCAAAGTATGTGATACATTGAGTTTATGATGTGTAAGGTGGTGTCGGATTCCAATTGTTGCAGTTTTCACTTTCTTTTCTGCCACCGTAAGTGTAATATGCGGTGTATCGCCGGTTTCGTTGCTATACGTCAATGAAAATTAGGATACGCATATTTACTTATGTTGATGACATGTGTTGTTATGTGTTGTTGTGATATGTTATATTGGATCGTCGTGTTTGAATAGCCGAGAGTTTTTATGTGAGATGAGAGTTTTTTCATTTTCATTCATGTAATAACTTGTATGTAATATTCTTTTATTGGGGCACTTCCGGGTTGAGGAAGATGTCGCTGTTGTTGTATACTATTTACTTTTCAACATTAGGATTGACCCAAGTAGGGGAGCACAAGTAACCGGGTTCTAGAGTCCAGAGGGAGACCATCTCGAGGAGTCGAGTCCGGGTCTCCTAACTCTAGAATTGGTAGGGTTGCTTGCCGCTCTCGTAGGGGTCTAAGGATGTGGGTTTGGCTATTCATCACGACCGTGGAATCCGTGTTTTATGCAGGCTTAATATAAAACCCGGAAATCCTAGTATTTCCAATATTTCATATGTTGATTTCTGCTGCGATATTCTGTGATGCTATCACTTTATATGATGAGATAGATACTGTATATAATACATATGATATATTATAGTTGTTGCTTATGTTTTTCACCCGCGCTAGCCCTGCCCCTCTCTGTCGTTAGTTACCTAACATAACAGTGTATGACGGGACTTCATGGTGAATGCGGATGGCATATGCGTACGTTGTATTTATCTGTGATATTTAGGTAAATTAAATGATGGGAGATTCATTAATGAGATTAATGAAAGAAAATAACCTAATGATGTTGTGGAATCGAATTTTCAGAAATAGGTAGCTCTAGTTCTTGCTTTGCATAGCGGTATTCCTTATAGAATATCCAGCACCTTATTCGATAAGGAAATAGCTGAGATCCCTTCACCGCAGTGACCTCTTCAGCAATAACTGGAAGATGCTGTAACCCACGGTTTTGTCTTTTGATTGTTTTTTGTAGTTTTTGCTTTGCATAGTGGTATTGTGAATATCCTGCACCTCATTCGACGTGGAAAGAGCCGAGATCCCTTCACCGGGAGTGACCACTTTAGCGAAACTAGCAAAAGCCTAAAAAACACTCTATTTAAAATCATTTGATTCTGCAACGATATCAAGTTCAAAGCGTTAAAGGTTTTCTTAAAAACTATCTGCAACCCTTCGTCATTTTAGAAAGTAGAGTACTTAGTATTCGTGCTGTGTTTGTTGACCATAGTTAAGGCACAGTGTACGGTAGCTAAGTGATGTCTTCCTACACAGAATATGATACGATTAATTAGGACAGTCATGTGACTTTGTTGACCATAGTTAAGGGTCATGCGGGTGGGTCTAATTAATCATGAAATCACGGGTAGAACTTGACTAGTGCTTGTGATTTGTTGACCATAGTTAAAGTCATGAGCCACTAGGGGTAAAAACCATTATCGGGAGTTTCAAGTGTTGAAATTTGCAATGTGATTGCATACCTTCTATGAGATAGTTGGATCCTGATACCCACTGCGAGTAATTGTTACTCCTGGAAGAGTTTTGCACTTTACAATTAGCCGATCAAGTAGGTGTCTAGAAAGGTGTCAACGGGGTTAAGCCCCTGGGAAAACGAGGTTTCTTTTAATTAGGTCCGTGCGAAAGCACGGGGAACCTCCCTCAAACTACCGGCACTGGCCTGGCTGAAAGATTTGCGAACTTGTAGGGTGTAATTAATCCCGGCTAGTCTATCCTTTTAAGGTTTGAAGGAAGATTTGATAAAAATTGTAGGAGCCATCTTGATCAGATAAAATGTATAACCAATCTAATCTTGCAAGAGCGCACGCAGAGTGTTTTCTTCTCTTTCTCTCTCTCCAGGTAGCGACCAGGTCACGCCTTAATCAAGATAATAATATGGATGTATTGATAAAACCCGCTTGTTATACTGAGCATGGGGAACGTTGGTCCCGCTCTACCTTATAATTGTTATAAGACCGAGCAGGAAACATAGGAATACAAGGATTCCCATGCCGCCCAAACGAAGAAAGTGCATATTGATGCATCTACTTCGAGTGTATTTGTTACCGAGAACTGTTTATCAGTATCCTTTACGTCCTAGATATTTGATACCGGATCAAGATCCCGCATATGTAATCTGTTACATGGGCTACAGAAAGGTTAAGAACTTGGATTGGGTCATATGTCTCTAAATATAGAGAATGGTGCAATTATTGCAGCCAAATCAGTTGGCAAATATCACCTTGTATTTCTAAATACATTGATTCTGAACGAATGTTATTAGATACCGAACCTAAAATTTAACACTATATCAGTCTCTTTATTTACTAAAGAAGGATATAATTTTTTATTAATGGATAATGTTTTGAACATTTCTTATATCAAGAGTTGATCGATTCAGGCACATTATCTAAAAGTATATACGTTCTAAATCAACCCACATTTCTTAACGTACAGAACACACACAAGAGGAAGTATTCAAAAATGAACGAATCCTTCTTAAGGCATTGTAGACTAGGTCATAACAATGTGACCCGACTAGCTAAGTTACATAAAGATGTATATTTCAATTAGTTTGAATTTACATCTTGTGAAACTTGCCATTCATGTCACAACGATAAAATGACCATAGCTCCGTTTACTTGAAACAGAGAAAGAGTTACTGAACTCTTGGGACTGATACATGATGATGTATGTGGTCCCCTGTCTACACATGCCAGGACCGGTTCTTTGTACTTCATTACATTCACTGATAATCTCTCAAGATTCGGACACATGTTACTGTTGAAACGCGAGTCTGAAGCTTTTTGAGAAATTCAAAGAATATAAGTCAGAATTAGAGAACCAAAACCGGGTATAAGTATTTAAGTCCTTTGATGTGATCAGGGAGGAGAATACTTGAGCACGGAGATCCTGGTCTATTCTAAAGGAGAATGAGATTCTCTCTCAACATTACTCCTCCGTATACACCACAGCACAACGGTGTATCGGGACGGGGAATTCGCACCCTATTTGATATAGTGCGCTCTATGATGAGTACTACTGAGTTACCTGTTTCCTTTTAGGAGTTATGCACTTGAGAAGCAACGTACCTATTGAATAGGGTTCCGACCAAATCGATGCCTACCACTCAATATGAGATATGGAATGGGAAGAGACCATCTCTTAAGCATGTTAAGATTTAGGGTTGTCCGGCATATTTCAAAAGAAAAATCTGGACAAGCTCGAGGCAAGGTCAGTTCTGTGGAAGTTTATAAGATATCCTAAGTATTTTGCAAGGGAATATCTTCTACCGCACCAAGGAACAAAAAGAGTTTTATTTCTCGGCATGACCACCATTTTAGGAAAAGGAATTTTTTTATAAAAGAAATTTGTGGTCATGAGGTAGAACTGGAAAGGTTCCAGCTATATATACTACAGCTGATGATTTGGTGGAACCGGAGAATTCAATAGTTCCCGACGAGCCTCAGCCTCTCCGCCGATCTGGTAGGGTTCCGCATCCGCCTGAGAGATACTTCAGTTTCTCGATGACAGTGGGAGTGAAGATTGCATCATGAGATGACCCAACTAGTTTCGAGCAGGCCATCAAGAGTGGAGACTTTGTAAGAATGGTTGGATGCTAAGCGATCTGAGATGGAATCTATGTACACCAACAAAGTATGGACTTTGGTTTCTATATCTGAAGGGTTAAATCCCCTTCAGGAGCAAGTATATCTTGATATGATTACTTGGTGTAGATGGAAAAGCTGAGACTTTCAAAGCTGGGCTTGTTGTAAAAGGTTCACGTCATCGACGAGGTATGGATTATGATGAAACCTTTTCTCCAATAGCTATGCATAAGTCCATCCGTATTCTAGTTGCCATTGCTACATACCATGACTATGATATCTGGGTGTCATGACTGCTTTTCGAAATAGTGATTTAGAAGAAAGCATCTATAAGTACAAAGCCAGAAGGCTTCGTAGACAGTGGGAGCAGCGAAAACATGTGCAAGTTGCTTTATGCGTTAAAGCAGGTATCGCGGAGTTTGAACATCTGCTTTGATATGATAGTCAAAGCATTTGACTTCATCAAAATGGTAGATGAACCTTGTATATACAAAAGGGTGGTAGAGAGTAAGGTGGTTTTTCCTCATATCGTACGTGGATAACATATTCTTGATAGGAAAGGAGTTCCTATGCTACAATCGGTCAATCTCTTCTTATCACAATGATTCTCCATATAGGATCTCGGTGATACCTCCTAAATTCTGGTTTCTGGATCTATGAGATAGATCTAAGTGGATGTTAGGATTCTCACTAGGTGTAGTGAAATGGTATCAATCGATCCTGGGGAGAATCATTTGATAGCTTCCAGGGTGGTAAGGTCGACTGAATGTCAGTCACATGCACTGTCTTTACCCTCAGTGGAGGGACGGTATGTTGGAAGAGTTCCAAGCTATATACCGGGGCAAACTAGATGATAAAGGTTGGATACATCGCTATCAAAGATACTACCAAAAAGGCAATCTAGGTGTATATTTGTTCATGAGATGAAAAAGGTTCCTACCATTGTGTGACAATGGAGATGTGGCTTAGGCCTAGGAACCCCGATCCCATCAGTGACACAGACATATTCTAAGGCAGTATCATCTGATCATAGAGATGGCAGATCTCCAACAGATCGAGGTTAGGAGAGTAGACACAGAGGTTAACACGGCGGATCCACTCACTGAGGCCTTTCCTATGAGAGACTTTTATAGGACGTTGGGTATGCTATAATACAACAACTGGCCTTAGTGCAAGTGGGAGATTGTTAGTTGTATGTATGCCCTAGAGGCCATTATTGTACATGAGATGTATGCTATAGTGGATGCTTGGACATATATAGGGAGGACTTTCTTGGTCGACATGATTGTACGCTATCTGGTTTCTCTTTATCTTAACATGTACGCTTACTTTCTCTCTGTTACATGTTGATAAAGCCCTTAGGATGTGCACTTGACTTCCAGAATTACGATGCAGATCATACTAGTGGGGCCTGGGTGGTCCATGAGTTCATCCTTTAATGTTCCTAGTTATGGGAATATCGAGACGGGGCATCGATATTCCAGAGTAGACTAGCGTATATCTTCTCGACCCATGTGATGGGTGATGGATGATCCCATATCCATTGGTGTTTGACATCACAGATGGCATATGGGTGCTCAGTGGAGACTGGGTACACTGAACGGACTCGCTGAGAACTCCTAGATGGTATTAAACCTCACGTCAGATAGCAGTTCTCTGGTGACACTGGTACAGGTTAGTCTGTCGACCCGAGATCGTCATAGAGTCTTGTGTGTCTCCCACTATGCTTTGATTTCCACCCTACCATGGCTCTACTGAGTCGTACAAACAGGTGGTTTTTAGGTACAGTCCCGAGTCACATGGAGGCAATGAGCGATAGGAGGGGATTCGTCTCTCTCGGTATTAGGGGTCGATGTTGCGCTATGCTCGATTGGCTATAACTGGAAATCTCTGGCCAGGGTAAATGTGATTTACTGGTAAGTGTTATCAGTAGTTTCACGCTCGTTATGGACCTTACATCGACATTACTTTTCAAGCTATTGGGGTCTGACGTTTACCACCCCTAGGCGAGATATGCGACATATCAGACGAAGAGACCGGACTGTACGGTAGTGTTAGTGATTGGATTCGCAGGAGTGTGAGCAGGCTTGCTTGTTTATATTCTAATCGCTCAATACCCGGGAGGCCGTTACATTGAGCGCGCCTCTTACGGCTTTTGGGTTTTTGATATGATCATCACCTACTGCCGGCATATTATCGAGTATTTAGAGTCCTAAGGTTTCCTGGCTCAAGCGAAACGAAATAGGAGCATATATGAGATATGTACGGGACCGAGATTAATATGTGTATGTGATACCGTATTCTATTCTTGCGATCTGTGCCATCGGTCGGTTAAATATGATATAGACGGGTTATCGGATCAAGTGTTGATTCGATAAAATGATACAAATGATATTAGTCGGTTATATGTGATATAGACGGATTATTAAATCAAATGTTGATTTAATAATCTATTGTATAATTATATATTTGATATATTAATTTACATTAACTAGTATTAGCTCACTTAAGATTTCTTTTCTCACTTGATTGTGCATTAGTATATATGTGATATATATTAGTGTACATTATTTTGTGTCATGCTAGATGCCACATGCAACATAGGTGTATGAGACTTACACCATGGTTATGATAATCCTAAGGTTTTATTTATCTTGGTAATTCACAAATTAGTGGTAATTAGTTACATGGTTAATGCTTGTTGAAGCTTGTGGAACCTTTGACCAAGTCCACTCATTTTGTTTTACTTGAAAATATTTATTAACCAAACAATTATCTTAAACCATGGTTTAGTCTCTACAATGGTTAATATGTGATATTAACTTGCCCATGGTTGCTATTCTCACATGATTAGTTTTCATTTCTTTACTTGCTTCATTTTTCATGGTTGCTTTCTTCATCTCCTTCTTCAAGCTTTCTAGCTCCATGAAACGTGAAGAAATATTGTGAGAAAAATAAATCTAAAGTGAGCCCACTCCCTAATTCATCATCCTCTACTACTTGCCTTTTAGTTTAGGGTGTTCTCTTCACAAATGTAACGTTTTGAAAATCGTTTCGGTGAAATTTCGAAAAAATCGGTAAAATAAGCGGGTTTTCGGTAAAAAGTCAAAATACAAATATTTTTATTATAAAATTAAATATACATATTCTAGCTATGAAATTTCTAGTATTTGGTATTTATTAAGTCACTGGTGAAATTTCAAATTTTCTGAAATTTTTTCCGAAATTAATTATTTTAATATTATTTTAAGCCGTCACTAATATATTTAATTAGGGAAAATTACAAATTGGAATGAGTTGAAATAAATTTTGTGCAACATAAAACATTAAATAAAATTTTATCATATGGTTTTTGAAATGAAATCGTTTGCCAAAACGGTTTAGAAAATATCGAAGAAAAATGCTTTTTTCGGTGAAATTAGTGTTAATGGGAATTGGGGTTTAGCATTTTTCTTTTTCCTAACCCACACACCCATACCTCACCCTCTCCCTATGTGGCCGGCCCCACCATGACAGCCCTCCCCCTCTACCTCTCTCCAATCACTTCTTTTTTCAAAAGAAAAGAAAAAGAAAAGAGTAGAAAATGATAGAATTAGAGTGGACTTTGACTAGAGTGGACTTTCCCCACCTCACTCTCTCTCCTCCCTCACCCAATCACCACCAATTCTGGCCAAAATCTGAACCCACAACAGCGCCTTCATTCTTCATCTCCTTCTCTTTAAAAATATTCATCAAAAATGCTTGAAAAATCCACAAAAAATCAAGCAAAAATCCAAATCAGAATCCACCTCCTACCCATTTTCCCTTGGCTACCATAGCATGGATCTAGGGATTTAGATTTCAATTTGGGAGGCTAAGTGTGCTTGTGGGAGCTTCAAATTATTTGGGTATAAATTCTAACCTTTTTGCTTAATGTGTTGTTAATTGCTTAGGTTAGCTTAATTAATTGTTTAATTAGGTTTTTTATTTGTTCTAGGTGCATGACTTAAAATTCAAGAGAGGGGTTTGATTTCAAATTGGTATTTTGTATTGTGAGATTTAGTTTATGTGATATAATTGACATATTAATGTTATGCTAAATCCAATTTAAGTTGCTAGTTTGCATATTTGTTGATTTAAAAGTGATAATTATATAATTGGTAAACTAGGTTTTTTAAATAATTATATTCTTATGAGATAAAATTCAAATTTAGGTTTCATGTCATTATAAATATTATATTGAGTGGTTTAATGCTTTAGTTCATGAAAATCCAAGCTAGATTGTAGTTTGTTCATTTTTGCTATAAAATTGTTAAAATTGGTTAATATTGCAAACTAGGTTTTTGAAATCGAATTAAATTGTGGGTTTAAAATTTACGCAATGGTTTCTATGGCATAATTAAGATATTAAGCTATCATCTTGGTCACTAGAATTGTTAAAACATCATGTTTTGTACAAAAACGGCGAATTGTGCTTGCTAGATTTTCGGAAAAATGACTTTTTAAGTGAAATTGGGGTTTTTGTGAGTTTTAACCTATTTTATATTAAAATTAGTGTTCGTGAATGTGCAAATGAGTGTATTTGGGTTTTTCTCGATGGTTTGGCGTTTGTACGCCGACGTCGAGGGTTTTTGGGTTGATCTGTGAAAGCAACCATAGGTTTTGACCTATATGGGATTCACGTGTCGTTTTTGGGACATGAGTCGGATTTTAATACGACACGGTGCGTTATGATATGTAGGTACCCCATGTGGACTTCGAGACGACAAGCAAGCGCATGGCGACGTCGGCACCGGCGAGCGAGGACCAGGTGAGTAGATTTATATCTACGGGGAGAAGTCGGGTGGATGGCGTATAGCACCCCCGCAGTCCGTAGTGTAGCTCATATATATGTTTATATAGGTGTTTTATGATACGAGAATGTTCATTCATGTTATGTTTATGTGTTCATGGAGTACCTTTGGGTTAGTTGCGAAACCCTAGAGTAGTTGTTATACCCACATACGCACACACAGACTTGCATACTTTACTTTCTTGTGCGTAGATTGGGATGTGTATATATGTATATATGCGTGGGTATGGGACTATGCATATGTACATTCATATACGCATGCATGGATAATGAGGATAGTACTTGGGATTTATGATGAGTCGATGGGATTTGATTTGAGGCCGTGAGATCGGTGATATAGCAGGGTTCGTATTTGAGATACGACATGACGTTGTAGCGGGTCCTTGACGTAGTGTTTCACATACGTCCATGCATACTTAGGCGGTATCAGTATTGTACTAGACGTAAATCAGTACCCCGATCATGATATTTGATAAAGAGGATACCAGGTGAATAGTATGATGAATGTGATATTGACCCGTACCCAGATTTGGGATGCCGTACGACGGATTTACGTACGAGCTATATATTGATGATTGATCCGCACTCTTGAATTGGGATGTCTGATTATAGATATGGTATCGGATATGATATTATTGAGGCGGGATCACCGACTATACATATTCAGGTATGTATATGTATCGACTCAGATGATAGGCGGTTTCTTTACCTGTAGTTCAGCTTGTTAGTTCAGCCGTATAGTTTAGTGTAGTTGTTAGATTAGATTAGACTCCTACCTATTTCAAAACTAGCGGATCGTGGGTATTTTAAAAGACAGGTCAAGGGATCTACGGATATTTCAAAAGACGTATCCTTTATTAAAACCACCATAGCCCCTATTTTCAAAACCCCGCGATTCGTGTTATTTCAAATGGCACCATTGTTTAGTATTTAGCTCCCGCTCATTATTGTTGTTCGCTCCGCATCGCATACTTACATTGTTATTTCATACTGCATTGTTGACATTATGCCGTTAGGACACCAGCACCATTACCGATGATGCGTATGTACCACGTACACTTACTTGCCGGCTCACACACATATTCATCGGTAATTGTCATGTCACATACACCTTAGAAATTTATTGCTTAACTTGGCTGGATAGCTAGTAGTTTGACATAATATTAGTGTACTTACCTTATATGCCAGCTTAGATATTGTAGTTATTACTTGTCACTTCATGCATACTGTTATTCATTGTTATGCCGTATTCATGGATTCTTATGCCTATATTCATGGGTTTGCTGATGGATTTCGAGACCCGATTCGAGGAGTGGAGGAACCGTTTCGGGTACATGGTGGGCCCGGTGCGGTACCCCGAGGCAAGAGGATCGTGTTGTTGACGTTGAGCCTGGCAGGGGAGCACTACCGACCGGTGATATTACCCGACGCGTCGGATATCCGGAGGATACCGTCGAGTTCTTGAGATGGATGGTAGGGGCCGGTCTGGACTGACGGCGCCTTAGATATTGTGTTTGAGACATTGAGATTTCGAGATATTGAGGTATAGAGACTGTGATACAGAGATATCGAGATATTGGGATTACGTTTTGTGCCGATGCTAGGCACTGTTTTATGCTGATTTCATTATGATACTACATTTTAAAAATACAAAGGAAATCTTACTAAATTATGAAAACAGTTTCTTCATTTACATGTATTCTGTTTTCATGCATTCATAACTCATTCATATGATATATTGCTACCTGAGGCACTGACACGGGCACATGAGATTATACTCGGGTTAGATATTTACCCTAGTCATTGTTATAGACTGCTGGTTTTATTTGAGGATTATATATATTGATCGTATGACCTAGGATTGCGTCATACATGCGATTTCTATTCGTAGATGTTTTTCTATTCACGAGTTGGCAACTCACCCCCGTTGTGCCCCAGTTTCTTGCAGGTTTCGCCGTACGGGTTTCTTTACGGCTTTGCGGGTACAGTTTCGTTCGGGTGACTTGCTAGTAGGTGGGTTTATTTGTATCGTACCCATCATTATATCTTGTATATCATTATTCTGTTGTATCTAGAAGTTCCATCAACCAAACATGTATTTTTTTCTCAGATAGAGACCAGTGATGTTTATTCTTTCGACCTTAGAGTCGCGCGTTGTATTTCTGTGGATTTCTTGTGGTTTTGAGTTTCCTTTTGAGTTTTGATCCTCGCCATTGGCGTTGTATATTATATTGCTTGTGTGGTTGTGGCCGTCGATTGACGAAGAGCTAGCTCCCGCTTGGGGATGCCTTTTTATTGATTTCGTATACTATTCATGTTGTATCCCATTTGGGGGCCAGTATTTACAAAGGAGACTCTGCCGAAATTTTCAGGAAATATTTGATGTTTTTTTAAAAAGGCATAATTCGGCTTATGCTATTAAAACTACTTGATTTAATTGGTTTTCCTTCACTCTACTACTTTTCTTAGTTTGGATTTCTGAGTTTTCGGCTTACTTAGATTACGTACGCCTCGAGACGTTCGTAGTTTAAGTGCCGGTCATATTCCGTACTTTCGGGACGTGACAACAAAGTTCATCACCTAGTGAAGAGATAGCTTTGGTTTGAGTCTCCTCGACGTAGATCATCTTCGGCATCGAAGACATCGAGCATGCTTGTTCATTTCTCCAAGTGAACCCATACTAGAGTTCGAGAGATTGATACTCGCAGCGAAGGGACTACTACACGGATCTTTAGAAGTGAAGGACATGTCTAGAAAGGTTGTATTCCTTATTCATTTTCAATCTAAAGTTGTACATTCTAGTTTATGTAGGGATTCCTCAGCAAAGGCCTAGGGTTTGCAAGCATCAAGCATGCCACAACAAAAATTTTAAGGGGTGGTAAGAAATCATCCTAGGAATCATACTAGAATATTAGGGTAACAAAAACTTTGCAATCAAACATTACATAAGAAGTGAGCAAGAATACAACCTTTGTAGACCCGGTCCTTCACTTCTAAAGATCCGTGTAGTCGTCCCTTCGCTCCAAGCATCTATCTCCTAGACTCAAGATGAACTCCACAAAGCGTAGTGAGCATGCATGCTTGAAGACTTCGAGGTCGAAGATGATCTACGTCGAGGGAACTCAAGCACAAGCTATCTCTTCACAAAGTGATGAACTTTGTGAAGCAAACAACCAAAACTAAATGGTAAGTAGTAGAGGATGATGAAGTAGGAATTTTGCTCACATTGGATTTGATTTTCTCACTTGGATTCTTCATATCTCAAAACCCTAGAAAGCTTTTGAGCTCATAAAGAAGATGAACAAGAGAATGAACAAATGAATGAGATGAGGTTAGATTTTCAACCATGGTAAGTTAATATCATATATTAACCATTGTAGAGACTTAACCATTGCATATGGTAAGTTGTTGGGTTTAAAAATATCTTAAGCAAAACAAATAAGGTGGACTAAGTCAATGGTTTTAAATCTTCTCCATGTTTCTAGCCTTTGACATAATACTCACCATTTTGAATTACTTATGATAATAAAAACCCTAAACTTATCATGGTTATGGTATAAGTCTTACACACCCAAGTTGAATATATAACCTTGCATGATACAATATATATCATATATATAACATGTATGCAAAAGTTAGAAAAAGAAATAATAAAGTGAGCAATATTAGTTAATGTAAATTCATATATCAAATATATATAATTATACATTAAATCAATACTTGATTTAATAATCCGGCTAAATTACATATAACCGACTAATATCAAATGCAACAACTTATCGAATCAACACTTGATTTGATAACCCGGCTATATCACATATAACCGACCGATGTCACATATCACGAGAATAAAATACGGTATCTCATATCGTATTACTCTCGGTCCCGCACATATCACATATGTGCTCCTACTCCATTTCGCTTGAGCCAGAAACCTCTGTGTAGGACTCTAAAGACTCGTCAATATGCCGGCAGTAGGTGGTGATCATATCAGTCACCCACAAGCCGTAAGCGGTCTGCTAAACATAATGGCCACCCGGGAATTGAGCGATCAGAAGATCAAAAAGAAAGCCTGCTCACACTCCTACGAATCCAATCAGTAACACTACCGTACAGTCCGGTCTCTTCGTCTGATATGTCGCATATCTCGTCTAGGGGTGGTAAACGTCAGACCCCAGTAACTTGATAAGTCATGCCGATGTAAGGTCCATAACGTTTTGAGAAACTACTGATAACACTTACCAGTAGATCTCAGCAAACTTGGCCAGGGATTTCCTGTTATGGCCAATCGAGCATAGCGCAACATCAACCCCCCATACCGGGAGAGACGAATCCCCTCCTATCGCTCATTCCCTCCATATGACTCAGGACTGTACCCAAAAACCACCTATTTGCATGACTCAGTAGAGCCGTGGTAGGGTGGAAATCAAAGCACAGTGGGAGACACATAAGACTCTATGACGATCTCGGGTCGACAGACTAACCTGTACCAGTGTCACCAGAGAACTGCTATCGGACGTGAGGTATAATACTATCTAGGGGTTCTCGGCAAGTCCGTTCAGTGTACCCAGTCTCCACTAAGCACCCGTATACCATCTCTGATGTCAAACACCAATGGATATGGGATCATCCATCGCCCATCATATAGGTCGAGAAGCTATACGCTAGTCTACTCTGGAGTATCGATGCCCTATCTCGATATTCTCTCGACTAGGAACAATTAAAGGATGTACTCATAGACTACCCAGACCCCACTTGTATGATCACTATCATTATTGCTGGAAGTCAAGTACACATCCTAAGGGCTTTATCAACATGCAACATAGAGACATCAAGTGTACATGTTAAGATAAAGAGTAACCAGATAGCATACTATCATATCGAGCAAGAAAGTCTTACCTATATATGTTGAAGCATCCACTATAATATACATCATATGTATAATATTGGCCTCTAGGTCATACACATAACTAAAAATCTCCCACTTGCACTAGGGCCATATGTTGTAGTATCAATACCCAACAATCAGCAGCGGTTGTAGTATCTCATACTCAACCATCCCATAAAAGTTTCTTTTGGGAAGAGGCCTTTGTGAGTGTATCCACCATGTTGTTCTCTGATTCTACTCTCCTAACCTTGAACCCCTGGAGATCATCCATCTCCATGATCAGGTGATACAGCCTTAGAATATGTCTGGGTCACTGACAGGACAGGGGTTCCTTGGCCAAAGCCACAACTCCATTGTCACACAATAGTAGGAACCAAGTTCATCTCATGAACAAATATATACCCAGACTACTTCTATAGTAGCATCGTTGGTAGCGATGCATTAAGCCTTTAACGTCTAGTTTTCCTCGGTATCTAGCTTGGAACTCTTCCAACATACCGTCCCTCCACTGAGGGTAAAGATAAAGCCCGTGACTGACTTTCAGTCAACCTTATCACTCTGGGTGCTTCAATTGGTAAAGGACTCCTACCGGAGTTCACCGTTACCAAAACCCCGAGAACAGTTCTTTAGTGCTTCTCAAGTACTTAAGAAGTTTCTCCAAAGCTATTCAGTGATTTTCCGCAGGATCAATTGATACCATCTCACTACACCTAGTGAGAATCCTAACATCCACTTAGATCTATCTCATAGATCCAAAAACCAAGATTTTAGGAGGTATCTCTTAGATCCTATATGGAGAATCAATGTGAAAAGAGGAGATTGACCGAGTGTAGCATAGAAAACTCCTTTCCTATCAAGAGTATGACATCCATGTATAATACGGGGAAGTCCACCTTACTTTCTACTACCCTTTTGCATATACAAGGTTCATCTACCATTTTGATGAAGTCAAACGCTTTGACTACCACATCAAAATAGATGTTCCAACTCCGCGATGCCTGCTTTAACGCATAAAGCAACTTGCTCAAGTTTCCGCTGCTCCCACTGTCTATGAAGCCCTCTCGCAGTGTACCTATAGATGCTTTCTTCTAAATCAATATTCAGAAAAGCAGTCATGACACCCAACCGCCAGATATCATAGACATGGTATATAGCAATGGCAAGTAGGATCCGGATGGACATAAGCATAGGTTCTGGAGAAAAGGTTTCATCAAAAAACCACACTTGGTCGATGACAAGAACCTTTAACAACATGTCTAGCTTTGAAAGTCTCAACTTTTACATCTACACCATGTAATCTTCTCAAGATATACTTGCTCCTTATGGGGGTTTAACCATCAGATAAAGCAACCAAAGTCCATACTTTGTTGGTGTATATGGATTCCATCTCAGATAGCTTAGCATCCAGCCATTCTTACAGAGTCCCCACTCTTAATGGCCTGCTCGAAACTAGTTGGGTCATCATCTTATGATGCAATCCTCGCTCCCACTGTCATTGAGGAAACCGAAGTATCTCTCAGGTGGATGAGAAACCCTACGAGATCGGCGGAGAGGTTGAGGTTCATCGGGAATTATTGAATCCACCGGTTCTACCAAATCATCAGCTGTAGTTTGTATAGCAGGAACTGATTACAGTTCTACCTCATGACCACAAATTTCTTTCCATAAATATTCCTTTTTCTAAAAAGGTAGAATGCTGAGAAATAAAACCCCTTTTGTTCCTCGGTGCGGTAGAAGATATTCCCTTGCGAATGCTTGGAATATCCAACAAACATCCACAGAACTGATATTGCGTCGAACTTGTCCGGATTTTGCTTTTGACATAGGCCGGACTAGCCCAAATCATAACTTTCTTAAGACAGGGGCTCTTACCATTCCATATCTCATAAGGTGTGGTAGGCACCTGATTTGGTTGGAACCGAATTCAATTGGTATGCAACTTCATAAGTGCATAACACCTTAAAGGAAATAGGTAACTCAGTAGTACTCATCATAAAGCGCACCATATCTAAGAGGGTGCGATTGCTCTGCCCCAATACACCGTTGTGATGTGGTGTATACGGAGGAGTAATGCTGAGAGAGAATCTCATTCTCCTTTAGAATAGTCCAGGATCTCCATGCTCAAGTGTTCTCCTCCTTGATTGCATCAAAGGACATAATACTTATACCCGGTTTGGTTCTCTACTTCTGACTTATATTATTTGAATTTCTCAAAAGCTTCAGACTTGTGTTTCATCTGAAACATATGTCTGAATCTTGAGAGATCATCAGTAAATGTATTGAAGTACAAAAAACCAATCTTGGCATGTGTAGACAGGGGATCACATACATCATCATGTATCAGTCCAAAGAGTTCATTAACACCTTCTCTATTTCCAGTAAGCGGAGCTATGGTCATCTTATCTTTATGACATGCCTGGCAAGTTTCACAAGATGTAAATTCAAACTGATTTAAATATCCATCTTAATGTAACTCAGCTAGTCGGGTCGCATTGATATGACCTAGTCTACAATGCCATAAAAAGGATTCGTTCATTTCTGAACTCTTCCTCTTGTGTGTGTTCTGTACGTTAAGAACTAGGGTTTGATTTAGAATGTCTACGCTATTAGATAATATGCCTGAACCGATCAACAATTGACATAGGAAATGTTCAAAATATTATCCAGCAATACAAAATTATATCCATCTTTACTTAATAAAGAGACTGATATGATGTTTTATATCAGGTTCGGTATCTAATAACATTCGTTCAAAGTCAATGTATTTTGTAATACAAGGAGATAATCACCAACAACTTGGCTGTAACAATTACACCGTTTCCAACTTTTGAAACTTATCACTCATTCCATGTTCTCTACCTTTCTGTAGCCCATGTAACAGATTACATATGTGGGATCCTGATCCGGTATCTTATACCCAGGACATAGAGGATATTGAGAAACAGTTCTTGGTAATGAACACACCCGAAGAAGATGCATCAACTTGTACTTTCTTCGTTTGGGCGGCACGGAAATTCTGGTAACCCCCTATTTCCTGCTCGATCTTATAACAATTATAAGTTAGAGCGGGACCAACGTTCCCCAGCTCATAATAATAAGCAGGTTCGGTCAATACATCTATATTATTATCTTGATTAAGGCGTGACATGGTCGTTACCAGGAGAGAGAGAGAAGAAAACACTCTGCGTGTGCTCTTGTAAGATTTGATTGGTTATATATTTATCTAATCAGGATGGCTCCCACTGTTTTTATCAAATCTTCCTTGAAACCCTAAAAGGAAATACTAGCCGGGATTAATTACACCCTACAAGTTCCCCAATTTTTCAGCCAGGCCAGTGCCGGTACTTTGAGGGAGGTTCCCCATTCTTTCGCACGGACCTAATTAAAATAAAGCTCGTTTTCCGAGGGGCGTAACCCCGTTGACACCTTTCTAGACACCTACTTGATCGGCTAATTGTAAAGTGCAAAACTCTCCCAAGAGTAACAATTATTCGCAGTAGGTATCGGGATCCAACTATCACATAGAAGTTAGGCAATCTCATTGCAAATTTCAACACTTGAAACTTCCGATAAAGGTTTTTACCCCTAGTACTTATGACCTTGACTATGATCAACATATCATAAGCACTAGTCAAGTTCTACCCGTCATTTCGTGATTAATTAGGCCCACCCATATGACCCTAGGCTATGGTCGACATAATCATGTGACTGTCCTAACTAATCGCATCATATGCGGTATAAGAAGACATCACTTAGCTACCGTACACTACGCCTCGGCTATGGTCGAGATACGCAGCACGAATACTAAGTACTCTACTTCCTAAAATGACAGAGGGTTGCGAATTGTTTTTAAGAAAACCTTTAACGTTTTGAACTTGATCTCGTTGCAGAATCAAATGGTTTTAAAAGGAATGGCTTAAGCTCTGATTTTTGAAACTTTGCTTTTTCGTAAAAAGCCGAGTGGTTTTCAAATTCGATTCTACAACATTTTAAGTTTTATTTTCTTTCATTAATCTCATTAATGAATGTCCCATCATTTAAGTTACCTAAACATCACAGATAAATGCAACGTACGCTTATGCCATCTGCATTCGCCACGAAGTCCCGTCATGCACCGTTAGGTTAGGTAACTAACGGCAGAGCGGGGCAGGGCTAGCGTGGGTGAAAAACATAAGCAACGTCTATAATATATCATATATATTATATAATGTATCCATCTTTAAATATACAATGATCACATCACAGAATATCAGCAGCAGAAGACAATATATGAAATATTGGATATACTTGGATGTCCGTATTTTGTATTTAGCCAACAATAGAAAATACGGATTCCACGGTCGTGATGAATAGCCAAACCCACATCCTTAGACCCCTACGAGAGCGTCAAGAAACCCTACCAATTCTAGGGTTACGAGACCCGGTCTCGACTCCTCGAGATGGTCTCCCACTAGACCCCAGAACCCGGCTACTTGTGCTCCCCTCCTTGGGTCTACCCTAATGCGGAAAAGTAAATAATATACATCAACGGTGACATCTTTCTCAACCCGGAAGTGCCCCAATAAAAGAATATTACATACATTGAATTTTACGTGAATGAAAATGAAAAACTCTCATCTCACATAAAAAACCCCGGCTATTAAAACACGACGATCCAATATAACATATCACAGCAACACATAGCATCACATATCATCAACGTAAGTAAATATGCATATCCCAATTGTCGTTGACGTATAGCAACGAAACCGGCGATACACCACATATTACACTTACGGTTGCAGAAAAGAAAATGAAAACTACAACAGTTGGAATCCGCAACACCTTAGACATCATAAACCCGAAATATCTCATATTGCGGATTTCATGCTTAACAATATGAATTCCTTAGACATCGCATGCCTAACAATTATAAACCCCGCATTTTAGTCTCGATATTGAAAACACTTTCCAATAACAAGTCGTGTAATTCAACAAGATTCCCGACATTTCGATCGAATGCTCGTTGGAAACTTTAGTAGACGGCCGACCCCCGATACCGACAACGAAGTGCACTAAGGAGGAACACCGTTTCCGCGAGCACCCGAGCGGTTGCTTTAGGCAACGAGGTTCTCCTACAGTCACTTAGTCGGGGCTATGGGGTGTGGCTATCTAATAATGTTACCCGGCAAGTATCCGCGTACGCTACGTGATTGTGACGGACTTTTGATCACATCAAAATCCCATCGGGAATATTTGACTAAATTGCTAGATTTATAAAACTCAAATATTATGGATTCCAAATATTGTATCACGATATAATAGACTATGTTAAACGTTTCGACCGAATCAAACAACACCCATATATCCCGATGTGCTCAACACTTGAGCGAAGTTAAAGTACCCAAAACGTGCCACAGTACCTATGCTCCAGCCGTAGAAGGGTCAAACCAACGCCTCACCTATTACACCGCGGAACTACGGCAAACCCTAGGGTTCAAGTCGCGGTTTTGTGGGCATAGAATCGAGTTAAGGTTTTTGTTCTTCTAGAGAGTCAATAGAGTTACATGCACGACTATTGAATATAATTAACTTAAGAAAATTCCAACTCATGAAAAATTTCAGAGGGGGTCATGGCGTAATGTTTGAAGTTCGTTCGAACTGCTAAACATAGCCTAGGTTACAATTACAATGTTAAATTATACGACTACGAAACCCTCCGTTTTAGTCCTTTATCAAAATTTACATTACATGCAATTTTGGACTAAACAAACAATACCTAAAACCCCACAATCTACAGTACAATGCACAGAACAAAAACGAGGCAGTTTTAAGTAAATCCGGCCGGTTTTGGGGGTATGGGGTTCAGGCCAAATCCGAGCATTTGCTCTCGAATTTTTTCTGTGCACTATATGTATCACATACATCACTCTGCAGTTGTTTGAAAAAATTTTAAACGACTTTGAAAAAACAACAGAGAGCAAAACTGCTGGGTTTCAGAAATTGCATTACGAAATTGTATCGGTTTCGTATTAATCTAATATCGTCTAAGTTTCTAGTTAGGCTCTGATACTATGTAGGGATTCCTCAGCACCTAGCATAGGGTTTGTAAGCATCAAGCATGCCACAACAAAAATTTTAGGGGCTGCTAAGAAATCATCCTAGGAATCATACTACAATATTAGGGTAACAAAAACTTTGCAATCAAACATTACATAAGAAGTGAGCAAGAATACAACCTTTGTAGACCCGGTCCTTCACTTCTAGAGCTCCGTGTAGTCATCCCTTCGCTCCAAGCATCTATCTCCCGGACTCAAGATGAACTCCACAAAGCGTAGTGAGCAAGCATGCTTGAAGACTTCGAGGCCGAAGATGATCTACGTCGAGAGAACTCAAGCACAAGCTATCTCTTCACAAAGTGATGAACTTTTTGAAGAAAACACCCTAAACTAAATGGCAAGTAGTAGAGGATGATGAAGTAGGAATTTTGCTCACATTGGATTTGATTTTCTCACTTGGATTCTTCATATCTCAAAACCATAGAAAGCTTTTGAGCTCATGAAGAAGATGAACAAGAGAATGAACAAATGAATGAGATGTGGTTAGATTTTCAACCATGGTAAGTTAATATCATATATTAACCTTTGTAGAGACTTAACCATTGCATAAGGTAAGTGGTTGGATTTAAAAATATCTTAAGAAAAACAAATAAGGTGGACTAAGTCAATGGTTTTCAATCTTCTCTAAGCTTCTAGCCTTTGACATAATACTCACCATTTTGAATTACTTATGATAATTAAAACCCTAAACTTATCATGGTTATGGTATAAGTCTTACACTCCCAAGTTGAATATATAACCTTGCATGATACATATATATATCATATATATAACATGTATGCAAAAGTGAAAAAAAGAAAAAATAAAGTGAGCAATATTAGTTAAGTAAATTCATATATCAAATATATATAATATTACCTTAAATCATTAAATCAATACTTGATTTAATAATCCGTCTATATTACTTATAACCGACTAATATCAAATGCAACAACTTATCGAATCAACACTTGATTCGATAACCCGGCTATATCACATATAACCGACCGATGTCACATATCGCGAGAATAAAATACGGTATCACATATCGTATTAATCTCGGTCCTGCACATATCACATATGTGCTTCTACTCCATTTCCCTTGAGCAAAAAAACCTCTGTGTAGGTCTCTAATGACTCGTCATTACGCCGGCAGTAGGTGGTGATCATATCAGTCACCGACAAGCCGTAAGCGGTCTGCTAAACGTAACGGCCACCCGGGTATTGAGTGATCATAAGATCAACAAGCAAGCCTGATCACACTCCTGCGAATCCAATCAGTAACACTACTGTACAATCCGGTCTCTTCGTCTGATATGTCGCATATCTCGTTTAGGGGTGGTAAACATCAGACCCCAGTAACTTGATAAGTCATGCCGATGTAAGGTCCATAACGTTTCGAGAAACAACTGATAACACTTACCAGTGGATCTCAGCAACCCTGGCCAGGGATTTCGTGTTATGGCCAATCGAGCATAGCGCAACATCAACCTGGAATTTCGGGAGAGACGAATCCCCTCCTATCGCTCATTGCCTCCATATGACTCGGGACTGTATCAAAAAACTACCTGTTTGCATGCCTAAGTAGTGCCATGGTATGGTGGAAATCAAAGCACAGTGGGAGACACACAAGACTCTATGACGATCTTTGGTCGACAGACTATCCTATACCAGTGTCACCAGAAAACTGCTATCTGACGTGAGGTATAATACCATCTGGGAGTTCTCGGCGAGTCCGTTCAGTGTACCCAGTCTCCACTGAGCACCCACATACCATCTCTGATGTCAAACACCAATGGATATGGGATCATCCATCGCCCATCGCATAGGTCGAGAAGTTATATGCTAGTCTACTCTGGAATATCGGTGCCCTGTCTCGATATTCTCTCGACTAGGAACAATTAACGGATGTACTCATATACTACCCAGACCCCACTTGTATGATCTATATCATAATCCTGGAAGTCAAGTACACATCCTAAGGGCTTTATCAACATGCAACATAGAGACATCAAGGGTACATGTTAAGATAAAGAGCAAACAGATAGCATACTATCATGTCGAGCAAGAAAGTCCTACCTATGTATGTCCAAGCATCCACTATAATATACATCATATGTACAATAATGGCCTCTAGGGCTACATATAACTAACAATTTAGCTCCTAAAACTCTAGTTAGATCCTAGGTTAAGTTGTTTGGCACACATGAAATTTATGAAATCGGCATGTTTGATGCTTTGTGAAACCTTGTGGTTGTGCCAAAGAACCCTACATAAACTCCATCAAATCAAATCGGGACTAGACATTGTATATTGGTCGATCTAGTCAGACTTGGGTATTGTGCGAGACTTAGACCGATAGGTTTATGATCGCTTTCTTGAGTTTTGATGTCTTGCTTCTTTATTGTTCTTTCTGGGTTGACTCTTCGCCGTTGGGCGTCGTATATATGTTATGGGTGGTTGTGATTCCGCCATTTGGTGAAAAGCTAGCTCCCGCTTGGGGATGCTTATATATTGTTGTGTATATGTTTTTGGATCAAAATATACAAGGGAGGTGCTGCCCAAATTTTTAAAAGACGAAACATGTTTTCATCTGTAGTATAACCCACTTGAATTTTCATGTTTCATTAGCTATGCATTCAAAGAAAAATATGACTCATTATACCTTTATTTCAAAACTGCACCCCCACCATTTTCCGCAAAAAGGTTTATATTTTCTGGGCTTCGGCTTACTTGATTTACTTCACGCCTTTGGACGTTGCGTAATTTAAGTGCCGGTCACGTGCTAAATTAGGGGTCATGACAAAGTTGGTATCAGAGCGTTAGGTTTAACATTGGTTTGTGTCTGGGTTTGACTTTGCGGAGTCTGGGACGTAATATATATTTCGGAACGTAGGCCTGACCTTACGGAACTTAGACTTGGGTATTAGACCCGAACTTTCGTTTCATAGGTTGACCTTGATTGATGGAGTTGGTAACTGAGTAGAATGACGTACCGTACGTATGTTCCGCGGCATATTTATGATACGATACTCCACTTAAGAAACCTTAGGATGCACATATTTTGAGATCTGTGATACTATTAGTTCCTATGATCAGATATCCATTTAGGATCTGTTGATTTCTTTCGTTCATTTGATCTATCTTCATCGATACCTGATTGAGTTTCCTGTTACCTTGGTTTGAGCACAGAGAGAGAGCTACTGCTAGAGATACGGTCTGAGCGAGCTCGTCATGGACGAGGACTGACCATGATGTTTTCTGGTAACATAAGAACGTGTAGTTATAGTGTTTGTATCGTGACCTCTCGTTAGAGGCGAGTGTTCGGTTTTGCACCTGATGATCGGGCCATTGATAGAGGCTGCCAGATTGAGAAGACTGTTGATGTACAGCCTACCTCAGAGATTGTGATGTTGTCTACCGTGCAGACAGATGACCTAGCTGTTGCTGAGATTGATGGGATGTCATTTCCAGAGTCTATAAGCTGAAACCGCTGGAGCTTTCAGACAGAGATGTGACAGGTGATAGCTAGTTTATCTTGAGTTGAGCGACTGATATGATTCGCCAGATTTGATGTGCTGATGCAGGCTCAGTTTAGTTGAAGAATTCCAATTGAAGGATCTTACTTGGATCTAGAGTAGATCGATCAAGAGAGGATGTTGTTCGTCGGATGCTCCGATGTTAGATTGGTAAGTTGACTAGATTCAGATAGAAGGACCTCACCAGATGCGTTGTGAGTTGATTGAGAATGGACGGATAAAGTGTATTCCTCCGATGATTTGGACGAGTTCCTGAGGACGTGTTTGGCTAGATATCTTCTACAGAACGATGAAGATACCGAGTTTGTAATTTCGATTCCATGTGAGAGACTCCAGATTGACTGTAGCCGAGAATGAATTGCAATATGTTGACAACAAGAGATGACGTCGAAGTGGCCGATAATAAAGACGGGTGGAATAAGAGGTTCGTGCGAGATGTTGGCGAGGGGTTGTTACTTTCTGTCGATGCCAGAGGATTAATATGTGTGAAGAGGCGTTATATACAGCCAAATTTCAGAGGAAAGCCATGTTGAGGACGCAGCTGTCCGGTTATGAGAAAAGAGTTAAGAAAGAGTGCCAACCTTCATATAGTTCGGCATAGGTGAGATCGGAAGAAGCCACGAGCAGGTTCTTTCCAGAACACCGCAGTGATAGAGGCTTGCACCCAGGATCAGTTATATCGTACGTATTCAGAGGGCTAGATGCCGTCGTCAGAAATGTGCCGTTTGCAAGTGGTCATGTTGATTGGCCAAACGGTGATCAGAGGAGTTCCAGAGCAGGGCTGTTCTGTTAGTATACCTGACCAGGTCGACGAGCAGAAGGATCGTGAGATTGGTATTCCACAGAGAAAATAGGGAACCCAGAGACCGAAGACACCATACTGTGAGCAGAAGGCAAGTAGATGATCTTGCTTTGCCAGCTTTGGGCGCACCGGCATATTTTTCGACATTGTAGGTGGTGTACCTCAATGTCAGTTATTGCGATTTTTGTTTTGTGATCCGAGTATCACACTTTTATCGCTTGGAATTGAGTTTCGATGATTCGGTTTCGTGATTTATGTTTTTGTGCACCAAGACTGCACCTATTGGATATTTTCAATTGTGCACAGTTATTGCACTTGATTTATATTTTATACACCGCTATATTGGTTGATGATTTGTGCATACCTATTACACTTGTAGGGTTCCTAGGCATGCTAATGAGGTCTCGTATGGCATCAACCATGCCAATTTCAAATTTTACAAGTGCCGAGAAACCCTAATACGGATCGTTAACTAGATTTTAGGCGAAACAAGCAACTAGTTAACAATTTAACTAAGTGAACGGAAATACAACCTTTGTAGATCCGGTTCTCCACCTCCATAGCTCCATGATGAAGTCCCTTCGCTGTCCATATCGGATCCCGGGCTCTAGCATCGGCTTCATCGGAGAATTGGGCGGGCTAAGTCATCGACTACGATGCCGAAGATGATCTACGTCGAGGCATCACAAGATGAAGCTCCCACTTCACCAAGTCATGAAACATGTGAAGAAAACACCCTATACTACTTGGCAAGAGGTAGAGGATGAAGAAATAGGAGGTGGGTTCACTTTAGAATTGGATTTCTCACTCTTTTCATCAAATCACCATTGATGAAAGCTAAGTTTTCTTCTTGAAGAAGAAGAAGAAGAAGATGATAGAATATTATGATAAGTTATTTTCAAATAGAAAATAAAAGAATACTTATCATAAACCAACCATGGTCAAGTGTAGAGAATGAACTAGGGTTAAGGGGAATGGTTAGGGTTAAGCATGAGACAAAATGGTCACTTAGTCAAAGCTTCATGAAGCTTCAATATACAAACAAAGAAAGCCACCATTTTCTCTTTATGCTTATTATTTTCCAAAAAGAATAAATAAATAAATAAATGAATAAGAAAACAAAACCCTAACCATTCATATAACCATGGTTTAATCTTTACACAAACCCAAGTTTGCATGCATCATCAAACATGATACAATCAAGTGCACAAAAGTATATCACATATAAAACTTGTGAACTTCAAGTGAGAAAATCCTTTCAAAGTGAACCAATACTAGTTAATGCAAAGTAATATATCAAATATATAATTATGCATTAAATCATTAAATCAACACTTGATTTAACGATCCGGTCATATCGCATACAACCGACTAATATTCAATGTATCGGCTTATCGAATCAATCCTCGATTCGATAACTAGGTTATATCGCATACAACCAATCGATACATTCATCGTGAGAATGGAATACGGTATCACATACACGCATTATTCTCGGTCCCGCACATATCTCATATGCGCACCTATTTCGTTTCGCTTGAGCCAGGAAACCTCTGTGTAGGACTCTAAAGACTCGTCAATACGCCGGCAGCGGATGATGATCATATCAAACACCCACAAGCCGCAAGCGGTCTGCTAAACTTAACGGCCATCCGGGTATTGAGCGATCAGAAGATCGACGAGCAAGCCCGCTCATACTCCTGTGAATCCAACCAGTAACACTTACCGCACAGTCCGGTCTGTTCGTCTGATATGTCGCATATCTCGCCTAGGGGTGGTAAACGTCAAACCCCAATAGCTCGATAAGTCGTGTCGATATGAGGTCTATAACAATTCGAGAAACTACTGGTAACACTTACCAGTAAATCTCAGCAACCCTGGCCAGGGATTTCCGGTTATAGCCAATCGAACACAGCGCAACATCAACTCCCTATACCGGGAGAGACGAATCCCCTCCTATCGCTCATTGCCTCCATGTGATTCGGGACTGTACCCAAAAACCACCGTATTGCACGCCATTTTGGACGTGGTAAGGTGGAAATCAAAGCACAGTGGGAATCACACAAGACTCTATGACGATCTCGGGTCAACAGACTACTCTGTACCAGTGTCACCATAGAACTGCCATCTGACGTAAGGTATAATACCATCTGGGAGTTCTCGGCGAGTCCGTCCTGTGTACCCAGTCTCCACTGAGCACCCGTATATCATCTCTGATGTCAAACACCAATGGATATGGGATCATCCATCGCCCATCTGTATGGGTCGAGAAGGTATACGCTAGTCTACTCTGGTATATCGATGCCCTGTCTCGATACATCCATGACTAGGGACCTTGAAAGATGTACTTATGGACTACCATGTCCCCACTAGTATGATCCGCATCATAGTCCAGGTAGTCAAGTACACATCCTAAGGGCTTTACCAACATGTAACAGAGAGACAATCAATGTACACGTTAAGGTAAAGAGTAACCAGATAGCATACTATCATGTCGAGCAAGAAAGTCCTCCCTATATATGTCCAAGCATTCACTACTATATACATCCTATGTATAGTAATGGCCTCTAGGGCATACATATAACTAACAATCTCCCACTTGCACTAGGGCCATCTGATAGCAGTGGTTGTAGTATCTCATACTCAACCATCCCATAAAAGTCCCTCTCTGGGAAAAGGCCTTTGTGAGTGGATCCGCCGTGTTGTCCTCTGAGTCTACTCTCCTAACCTTAATCCCTTGGAGATCAACCATCTCCATGATCAGGTGACACTACCTTAGAATATGTCTGGATCACTGATGGGACCGGCGGTCCTTGGCATAAGCCACAACTCCATTGTCTCACAATGGAAGGAACGATGTTCATCTTATGAACTAATATACACCCAGACTTCCTCTTTGGTAGCATCTCAAATAGCGATGTATCCAGCCTTTATCGTCTAGTATGCCACGGTATCTAGCTTGGAACTTTTCCAACATACCGTCCCTTTACCAAGGGCAAAGACAATGCCTGTGACTGACATTCAGTCGTCTTTATCACCCTGGAACACTTCCAGTGATTCTCCCCAGGATCAATTGATACCATCTCACTACAACTAGTGAGAATCCTAACATCCAATTAGATCTATCTCATAGATCCAAAACCCAGGATTTAGGAGGTATCACTTGGATCCTTTATGGAGAATCATTGTGATAAGCGGAGATTGACCGAGCGTAGCATAGGAAACTCCTTCCCCATCAAGAGTATGTCATCCACGTACTCTACGAGGATCATCACCATACTCCCTACTACCTTTTTGTATATACAAGGTTCATCTACTATTTTGATGATGTCAAACTGTTTGACTACTTCATCAAAACAGATGTTCCAACTCCGTGATGCCTGCTTTATCCTATAAAGCATCTTGTACACGTTTCCGCTGCTCCCACTGTCTACGAAGCCCTCTGGCTGTGTACTTATAGACGTTCTCTTCTAAAACATCATTTAGAAAAGCAGTCATGGCACCCAACCGCCAGATATCGTAGTCATGGTATGTAGCCGTGGCAAGTAGGATCTGGATGGACTTAAGCATAGCCACTTGAAAATGTTTCATCATTATCCACGCCTGGTCGATGACGAAAAGCTTTAACAAGTCTAGCTTTGAAAGTCTCAACCTTTCCATGTACACCAAGTAATCTTCTCAAGATATACTTGCTCCTGATGGGGATTTAACCCTTCAGATATAGCAACCAAAGTCCATACTTTGTTGGTGTATAAGGATTCCATTTCAGATCACTAAGCATCCAGCCATTCTTACAGAGTCCCACTCCTGATGGCCAGCTCGAAACTAGTTGGGTCATCATCTCATGATGCAATCCTCGCTCCCACTGTCATAGAGAAACCGAAATATCTCTCAGGTGGGTGAGGAACCCTACTAGATCGGCGGAGAGGCTGAGTTTCGTTGGAATCTACTGAATCCTTTGGTTCTACCAAATCATCTGCTGTTGTTTGTATAGCTGGAACCTTTCCAGTTGTACATAACAGACCTTGCCTCGAGCTTGTCCGGATTTTGCTTTTAGACATAGCCCGGACAACCCCAAATCTTAACCAACTTAAGATATGGGCTCTTCCCTTTCCATATCACATATGAAGCGGTAGGCAACTGATTTGATTGGAACCCGATTCAATTGGTATGCAGCTTCTCAAGTGCATAACTCCCAAAAGGAAATAGGAAACACAGTAGTACTCATCATAGAGCACACCATATCACATAGGGTACAACTGCTCCGCCCCGATAAATTATCGTGCTATGGTGTATACGGAGGAGTAATGCTGAGAGAAAATCTCATTCTCCTTTAGAATCATCCAGGAATTCCGTGCTTAAGTATTCTCCTCCTTGATCTCATCATAGGACATAATACTTATACCCGTGTTTTGGTTTTCTACTTCTAAATCATATTCTGTGAATATCTCAAAAGGTTCGGACTTGTGTTTCAACAGGAACATATGTCTGAATCTTGAGAGATTATCAGAGAATGTAACGAAGTACAAAGAACCAGTCCTGGCATATATAGACAGGGGATCTACATACATCAACATGTATCATCCCAAGAGTTCTCTAACTCTTTCTCTGTTTCTAGTAAACAGAGCTATGGTCATCGTATCTTTGTGACATGACTGGCAAGTTTCACAAGATGTAAATTCAAACAGTTTTAAATATGCATCTATGTGCAACTTAGCTAGTCGGGTCGCATTGATATGACCTAGTCTACAATGCCTCAAGAAGGATTCGTTCATTTCTGAACTATTCCTCTTGTGTGTGTTCCGTATACTAGGAACTGTAGTTTGATTTAGAATGTCAATGCTTTTAGATAACGTGCCTGAACCGATCAACTTTTGATATAGGAAATGTTTAAAAACATTATCCAACAATACAAAATTATATCCTTTCTTTACTAATAAAAAGACTGATACGATTTTGTATATCAGGTTCGGTATCTAATAGCATTTGTTCAGAATCAATGTATTGGTAATACAGGGTGACAGTGACCAACAGACTTGGCTGCAACTCTTACCCCGTTTTCTGTCTCATGAAACTTATCACCCGTTCTCAGTTCTCTACCTTTCTGTAGCCCTATGTAACAGATTTCATATCTGGGATCCTGATCTGGTATCACATACCCAGGACGTAAAGAATACTGAGAAACAGTTCTGTATAATGTACACACCCGAAGATGATGCATCAGCATGCACTCTCTTCGTTTGGGCGGCATGGGAATTCTTGTAATCCCCAATTTCCTACTCGGTCTTATAACAATTATAAGTTGGAGCGGGACCAATGCTCCCCAGCTCAGTATAACAAGCGGGTTCGGTCAATAATCCGTATTATTATCTTGATTAAGGCGTGAAATGGTCGCTACCTGGAGAGAGAGAGAAGAAAACACTCAGCGTGCGCTCTTGCAAGATCAGATTGGTTATTATTTTATCTAATCAGGACGGCTCCCACTGTTTTTATCAAATCTTCCTTCAAACCCTAAAAGGAAAGACTAGCTGGGATTAATTACACACTACAAGTTCGCCAATCTTTCAGCCAGGCCAGTGTCAGTACTTTGAGGGAGGTCCCCCGTGCTTTCGCACGAACCTAATTAATGTAAACCTCGTTTTCCCAGAGGCGTAACCCCGTTGACACCTTTCTAGACACCTACTTGATCGGCTAATTGTAATGTGTAAAACTCTCCCAGGAGTAACTCTTACTCGCAGTGGGTATCGGGATCCAACTATCTCATAGAAGGTTTGCAATCTCATTGCAAATTTCAACACTTGAAATTCCCGATAATATTTTGCCCCAAGCGATCTATGACCTTGACTGAGTCAACAAACCATAGACCGCAAGTAAAGTTCAACCCGTCATTTCCTGATTGAATTAAACCCACCCGCACGACCCTTGACTGAGTCAACAAGGCCGCACGACTACCCTAATCCAATCTGCATCATATGCATAAGCAGATAAATAGAAATCAGCTACCGCACACTACGCCTTGACCGAGTCAACAAACGCAGTATGAATACTAACTATTACTTATCTGAAATGACGGAGGGCTACGTCAGGTTTTTAAGAAAACCCTTTGCGTAATGAACTTTATATCGTTGTAGAATCAAATGATTTTGAAATGGAGTGTTTTTGAGGCTTTTTCTAGTTTTGCTAAAGGGGTCACTCCTGGTGAAGGGATCGTCGGCCCTTTCCTCGTCGAATGAGGTGCGGGATATATCATATATATATCGCTGTGCAAAGTAAAACTCCAAAAGCAATCAAAAGACAAACCGAGTGTGTAGCATCTGCCAGTTATTGCTAAAGGAGTCACTCCCGGTGAAGGGATCTCGGTCCTTTCCTCATCGAATAAGGTGCAGGATATATCATATATACCGCTGTGCAAAGCAAGAACTGTAGCTACCTGTTTTAATTTTTGAAATTCGATTCCACAACATCTTAGGTTTCTTTTCTTTCATTAATCACATTAATGAAGTCCCATCATTTAAGTACCTAAACATCACAGATAAATACGACGTACACTTATGCCATCCGCATTCGCCTCGATGTCCCCTCGTGTACCGTTAGGTTAGGTAACTAACGGCAGAGCGGGGTAGGGCTAGCGCGGGTGTAAAACATAAGTAACGCCTATATAATATATCATATATACTATATAAAGTATCCATCACAGAACATCACATGATCACATCACAGATATCGCAGCAGAAGAATCGTATGAAATATTGGATATACTAGGACGTCCGTGTTTTCAATACGAGCCAGTATAAAACACGGATTCCACGGTCGTGATGAATAGCCAAACCCACACCCCTAGACCCCTACGAGAGCGGCAAGCAACCCTACCAATTCTAGAGTTAGGAGACCCGGACTCGACTCCTCGAGTTGGTCTCCCACTGGACTCCAGAACTCGGTTACTTGTGCTCCCCTCCTTGGGTCTATCCTAGTGCGGAAAAGAAAATAATATACAAACGGTGACATCTTCCGCAACCTGGAAGTGCCCCAATAAAAGAATATTACATACAAGTTTTTACATGAATGAAAATGAAAACACTCATCTCACATAAAAAAAACCCGGCTATTCGAACACGACGATCCAATATAACATATCCAGCAACACATAACATCACATGTCATCAACGTAAGTAAACATGCGTATCCCAATTGTCGTTGACATATAGCAACGAAACCGGCGATATCACATATTACACTTACGGTCACAGAAAAGAAAGTGTAAAACTACAACAGTTGGAATCCGCAATCTGTTTAGACATCGCATTCCTAATCAAATGAATTACTTAGACATCGCATGCCTAACAATTATAAACCCCGCATTTTAGTCTCAAATTCGAAAACACTTTTCAATATCAAGTCGGACAATTCAACAAGATTCCCGACATCCTGATCGAATGCTCGTCGCAAACTTTAGTAGACGGCCGCACCCCCGATGCCGTCGACGAAGTGCACCAAGGCGGAACACCGCTGCCGCGAGCACCCGAACGGATGCTTTCGGCGACGGGGTTCTCCTACAGTCACTTGGTCGGGGCTATGGAGTGAGGCTGTCTATTAAGTTTACCCGGCGAGTATCCGCGTACACTACGTGATTGCGACGGACTTTTGATCACATCAAAATTCCGTGGCAACCGATCAAGTGAGACTAAAGTGCTATGTTTATAACATTTATTCAGTTATCTCATAACTACTTGTGAATTCCAATTATTGTATCCCATTCCAGATAAATAGAAAATGTTAAACTTTCCGATCGAACATTCAAACACCCAAGTTTTCCCGAAACAGATCAACACATGAAACAAGTTTAAAAACATCCAGTTCATGCCTCAGTACCAACGGTCCATGCCGTAGAAGGGTTAAGCCAACGCCTCACATGTGGCACGCCGTACTGCCCCAAACCCGAAGGTTCAAAGGGCAGTTCAAGACGGTCACATAATCGAGTTAAGGTTTGTTGTCTTCTAGAGGGACCATCGCGTTACTTGCACTACTTAGAACGTGATTAAACTACAGAAAAATCCAACAATTGGAAATTTCCCGGCAGGGGAAAAAGTGGGTATTTATATCCGGTCGAACTTTTTAACATGTTCTAAAATATCCGGAAAGCCACATAGACAAAGTCTGATAATCCGATCGAATAAACGAATCCTCAAAACAACCCAGAATATTCAACTCTTGAATAAATATTAAAAATTCCCAGAAAATCCAGCACCAGAAAAGAGGAATTACTGTGCAAAAACTGGAAGCTGACGTCATCAGTTGGCCGCGGAACCGCCGCAGAAGCCAGGCTTCTGCCGCGGTTCCGCCGCACTTTGGATGTATCTCTTGTCAAATTTTGCACCGTAATTCTTAGAATTCCCTGCTGAATTTTTTAAGCATTTTTAATCTGGAAAAAACCCAGTTTTTGAAAAAAGTCCAGAGAGCGTGAAATTTTAGGGTTTCGGGTTCGTTCGGGTTTCAAACTTCGTCTACGCATCGCCTAAGGCTCAAGCTAGGCTCTGATACCACTGTAGGGTTCCTAGGCATGCTAATGAGGTCTCGTATGGCATCAACCATGCCAATTTCAAATTTTACAAGTGCCGAGAAACCCTAATACGGATCGTTAACTAGATTTTAGGCGAAACAAGCAACAAGTTAACAATTTAACTAAGTGAACGGAAATACAACCTTTGTAGATCCGGTTCTCCACCTCCATAGCTCCATGATGAAGTCCCTTCGCTGTCCATATCGGATCCCGGGCTCTAGCATCGGCTTCATCGGAGAATTGGGCGGGCTAGGTCATCGACTACGATGCCGAAGATGATCTACGTCGAGGCATCACAAGATCAAGCTCCCACTTCACCAAGTCATGAAACTTGTGAAGAAAACACCCTATACTACTTGGCAAGAGGTAGAGGATGAAGAAATAGGAGGTGGGTTCACTTTAGAATTGGATTTCTCACTCTTTTCATCAAATCACCATTGATGAAAGCTAGGTTTTCTTCTTGAAGAAGAAGAAGAAGATGATAGAATATTATGATAAGTTATTTTCAAATAGAAAATAAAAGAATACTTATCATAAACCAACCATGTTCAAGTGTAGAGAATGAACTAGGGTTAAGGGGAATGGTTAGGGTTAAGCATGAGACAAAATGGTCACTTAGTCAAAGCTTCATGAAGCTTCAATATGCAAACAAAGAAAGCCACAATTTTCTCTTTATGCTTATTATTTTCCAAAAAGAATAAATAAATAAATAAATGAATAAGAAAACAAAACCCTAACCATTCATATAACCATGGTTTAATCTTTACACAAACCCAAGTTTGCATGCATCATCAAACATGATACAATCAAGTGCACAAAAGTATATCACATATACAACTTGTGAACTTCAAGTGAGAAAATCCTTTCAAAGTGAACCAATACTAGTTAATGAAAAGTAATATATCAAATATATAATTATGCATTAAATCATTAAATCAACATTTCATTTAACGATCCGGTCATATCGCATACAACCGACTAATATTCAATGTATCGGCTTATCGAATCAATCATCGATTCGATAACTAGGTTATATCGTATACAACCAATCGATACATTCATCGCGAGAATGGAATACGGTATCACATACACGCATTATTCTCGGTCCCGCACATATCTCATATGCGCACCTATTTCGTTTCGCTTGAGCCAGGAAACCTCTGTGTAGGACTCTAAAGACTCGTCAATACGCCGGCAGCGGATGATGATCATATCAAACACCCACAAGCCGCAAGCGGTCTGCTAAACGTAACGGCCACCCGGGTATTGAGCGATCAGAAGATCGACGAGCAAGCCCGCTCATACTCCTGTGAATCCAACCAATAACACTTACCGCACAGTCCGGTCTGTTCGTCTGATATGTCGCATATCTCGCCTAGGGGTGGTAAACGTCAGACCCCAATAGCTCGATAAGTCGTGTCGATATGAGGTCTATAACAATTCGAGAAACTACTGGTAACACTTACCAGTAAATCTCAGCAACCCTGGCCAGGGATTTCCGGTTATAGCCAATCGAACACAGCGCAACATCAACTCCCTATACCGGGAGAGACGAATCCCCTCCTATCGCTCATTGCCTCCATGTGATTCGGGACTGTACCCAAAAACCACCGTATTGCACGCCCTCTTGGACGTGGTAAGGTGGAAATCAAAGCACAGTGGGAATCACACAAGACTCTATGACGATCTCGTGTCACCAGAGAACTGCCATCTGACGTAAGGTATAATACCATCTAGGAGTTCTCGGCGAGTCCGTCCAGTGTACCCAGTCTCCACTGAGCACCCGTATATCATCTCTGATGTCAAACACCAATGGATATGGGATCATCCATCGCCCATCTGTATGGGTCGAGAAGGTATACGCTAGTCTACTCTGGTATATCGATGCCCTGTCTCGATACACCCACGACTAGGGACCTTGAAGGATGTACTTATGGACTACCATGTCCCCACTAGTATGATCCGCATCATAGTCCAGGTAGTCAAGTACACATCCTAAGGGCTTTACCAACATGTAACAGAGAGACAATCAATGTACACGTTAAGGTAAAGAGTAACCAGATAGCATACTATCATGTCGGGCAAGAAAGTCCTCCCTATATATGTCCAAGCATTCACTACTATATACATCCTATGTATAGTAATGGCCTCTAGGGCATACATATAACTAACAACACTTGGTATCGATTTGTGCCTCCGTAGGACGTATTTATAGTTTCATGGATTCGATACTGTCGATTTGATTTCGTGCATGTTATATGCACTTGGCTTTACTTATGCACTCGGTATATCTCATATGTGATTGCAGTGTATTGGGATGGATTTTGTGCACGCAGTCGCACACGTTTATGATTCTATACACCTTGGTATACTCGGTGTTGTTTTTCTGAGCATTTGAGATATTGATGAGTTTTCTTGCATTGGTTGCACCAGATTTGTATTTCGTGCATTGGTTGCACCAGATTTGTATTTCGTTCATTGGTTGCACGAGATTTGTATTTCGTGCATTGGTTGCACCAGATTTGTATTTCATGCATTGGTTGCACCATATTTGTATTTCGTGCATTGGTTGCACCAGATTTGTATTTCATGCATTTGTTGCACCAAATTTATGTTTTTGTGCTCATCTGCACTTGATGTTCATTATCGTGCATACCATTGCACTGGATGTTTAATACGGACCAGACACACTTGATTTGGATTTTCGTGCACATTGGGCGCATGATATGAGATTTTGTGCACACTGGGTGCACTTGATAGAGATTTTTATTCATGCATGTTGGATGCACTTGATTTGGATTTTCATTCGAGCATGTTAGTTTCATTGGATTGAGATTTTCGTGCACTCTAGATGCACTTGTATTGTTGTCGTGCACATCCGTTGAACTGGACAGACGCTTTCGTGCACACCCATTGCACTTAGTTTTGCTTTTGTGCATATTGTGGCACTTGTATTGTATTTGGTTTTCCGTGTGCACCTGACGCATGTGATGTTGGATACGCCTTTTAAGGCTGATTTTATTTATCAGTATCGCGTTTTGATGATGGATACTGTGTCGTGTAGTAGCCGAGCAGGACTGGTCTGAGGACAGTGCCTGAGTACTTTTGCATGCATAAAAGGTTACCAAGAGGTTTTCAAAAAAAAGGGAGTTATAGTCTCGCTATTTCCTATGTGTCCGTGAGTGACACGAAATTTCATAAGGAAAACCTTCTAGCTTGTTTCAAAAAGGCGGGACGTATAATTTGAGCAAAATGATATAAGTATATATTGATTACTTTACAAATGATCGACCGCCACTTGTTCCGTGAGCTATGCATAGCACGGCGATTTTGGAAAGATTTGGCATGAGTTATTCAGCTTTTAAAATGGTTTACAAGGATGCATACTATATACGTATTACGATTTTGAGTATAGCATAATTGAGTATGGTATTGGATTTCGGGATTTGTATTTCCATTTTTAACTCCGATGATTGCGTGATACTTGATAGAGTTTGATTTTAAGTTTCGTACTCGTTTTTAGGCGCACACAATGCGCTGTGGTATTTCTGTATTTTCCGTGATTTCGGAACCCTGTTGATTTTAGCTGATTATTGAAATGTTTTAGTATTTGAGGATTTAAATTTAAATTCGGGGATTGAATTTATTTAAGGTGGGAAGACTGTAACATTTCAGAAATATAAAATATTATTTTTGGAAATTTAATATTAAAATGATATATTTCGCGAAAACTATTCGATTTTGCGAATAGTGGTTTTTCGTAAAATGGTGTAAGTATATACCAATATTTGGAAAATAATCGGAGATTAAAATGATTTATTTATTATAATGATATTTATCGGATTTTGGCATTTGTATAATTAATGATATGCAAATTTAAAATTATACTTGATTAGTGCACTACTAATCGTGATTTGGCCAAATCCGTATTTTTTCATTTTTCCATGCGTAGGCTATAGGTTCTAAACTATAAGCAATCCATGTGTCGTATCGGTTTTCCGGACATGATTTTAATAGTATTGCGAATGTGTATTGATTGTAGGTACCTTCGCGTGGACTTCTGAGACGACGAAGCACATCGACTTCGGCTAAGCAAGGAGAATTGCAGGTGAGTAGATTTATATCTACCGAGGATGTCGGGTGGATGACGTATAGCACCCCCACAACTATTGATATGGATGACCGTTTAATAACTTATAATTTTGATAAAGGATATGCTACGAACTTACGTACATGATTATAGGATTTAGTAAGATTTGATAAGATAAAAGTTGACACTAAAGAATATATATTGCCTTGAGAATATGATATAGGTATATAAGATAACACGATGTGGGATATTGAGAAGATAGATATAGATGACTCGAATTGATATATGAGAATATGAAATGAGAAAGTGAATCATGATAAGTATGAATTGATAGAGGACAAGTATGAGTTGATAATGATAGGATATGAGATCGAGATCGATATGAATTGAGATTAACAAGATATGACGTATATGCAAGATAACATGATATAAGATTGATATAGATGTGTTATGTGATTGATATGGTATGTCGTATGAGATTATAGATCCGTACCTTTGCTGGTGAGTAGGATGATAGATTCCCTACCCTGTTTGTGACACCATACGATGGATTACCGTACGCGATGCATTTACCGAATGTTTGATCCGCACTCATAATTGAGAATGATGATTGAGGATATTGCGACACTTGATACTATGAGGCGGGATCATTGACATAAAGGGGCTAACTTATTATAGTTCATGTTTATGTTGGATTATTTCTCATGTGATACCAATCATGTTTCCAGTATTTAATGCTATATGATATCATTTGCTAGTACACCTGCACAATTACCGTTGATGCACATGTTACACTTACACCGATTTGCCGGCTCACACACATTCTTCATCGCTAATTGTCATGCCACTTTCACAGTAGAACTGCCATATCATGAGATAAATCTTAAACGTAAAAGTATATTCGTTGTTCTGTATTATCACTTGACATGCTTGCATGATATACTCGATTTGCTCATATTACTACTCTATGTTGCATACATCGTACTTTATGGTTATATGCTTGCATGATATACCCGATATGCTCATAGTACTACTCTATGTTGCATATATCGTACTTTATGGTTATATGCATTGAGATGCTGTTTTCATGAGATCTCTGGATTAAAGAATCGTGGTTATATTTCAAAGGAAATTACGTATTGCTTTAAAAACACGGTTTCTCTTGATATGATATTTCGAGACGTCCAGTATGAGTTTTATCGGTTCTGAGCTAGTTTTCGAGACCCGATTAGAGGAGTTGGCGGATGCCGTTTGCTGGTACATGGAGGACCCCGTATGGTACCCGGGGCAAGAAATTTTTGTGGTGTAGACGATGAACCTGGCAGAGGGAACACTACCTACCGGTGATTGTATAGAACTCGACGGATATCTGGAGGATACCGTTTTGGAGTTATTATATGAGATGGATATGAGGACCGATTTGAGGATGCGGCGCCTGAGATGAGATAGATATGAGGGCCGATCTGAGTATGCAGCGCCTGAGATATGAGGGTTTACGTGTCGATGCTGGACACGGGTTTTCATGATGTTTCGAGTGTCGGTATTGGATACTCAGGTTCTATGATTTTGATGTGTCATTGATGGACACACGTGGTTGATACCCTCATATATATATACAGGCATAGGTTTTCACGATGTTTAAGTGTCGGTTTGGGACACTCAGGTTCCATGATATTGTTTTTGTCGTTGATGGACACGTAGATGATATCCACAGGCATATAGGCATATGATGTCGGATGTTTATTTATATATACCATTGCATTGACTCGATTGTTGACATATATGCGTACTTGGTCACCCTAGATGTCATAGTATTACCTTCAGGATATAGTGACCTAGGAAATCGTTGTTTTATTCGATTTCTACTTGCTGATTGTCACGACCCAAAAGTACGGAACGTGACCGGCACTTAGATTACGAAGCGTCTAGAGGCCCAACGTAATCTAAGTAAACCGAAACCCAGAAATCTAAACCATAAAAAGAGAAAGCAGAGGAAAACATGTAAAAAAAACAAGTTTAAAAGCAACATCAAATTTTCTCAAAAATTTCGGCAGAGTCTCCTTTGTAAAAACTGGCCCCAAACGGGTACAAACAAGAATAATATATACAAACAATAACAAGGCATCCCCAAGCGGGAGCTAGCTCTACGCCAACAGGCGGAAACAAACACACCAAGCATAATAATATACAACGCCAACGGGCGAGGCTCAAACTCAAAAGAAAACAAATCCACCAGATACCATAATAATACAAGCGCGACTCTAAGGTCGAAATAAATAACTGGTCCAGTAAACTTATCAAGTAATACAAGTATGGTTGATGGAGCTTACTAGATACAAATGAAATAATAAAAGTACAACGGCGGTTTAGACACAAGTGAACCAACCTTCCGTGCAAATCACCCTGAATGAAAAGATGTGCCAGCAAGCTACCAGGGAAACCTATACATCGAACCTGTAATAAAATTTAGCACAACGGGGGTGAGTTGCCAACTCGCGAGTAGAAGATATCTGCGAAAAGAAATCGAATGAACGACGCTATCCTAGGTCATAATAATATACTAATATATTACTAATCACCTAGTAATGGCAGGGTAATAAACTACGTGTAGTGCAAAAGCTCCGTGCTCGTGTCAGTGCCTCAAATAGTAATATGTCATGTGAATGAGTATGCATGCACCATGAATGTAAAACAATCAGTCCTGAAATCTGGATATATCTGTATAAGAAATCTTTAACTTTTATCATGGTAATTTGTAAAGAAATCTAAATATCATTGATGAAATCCATGGAAATCCGTGTCAAGCATCGACACAAAACATGTAAATCTCAAGTCTCAATACCTCATAGTCTCAATATCTCGGGCTCCGTCAGTCCGGATCGGCCCATATCATCAAATCTCACGACAATGATCGGTATCCTCCGGATATCCGCCGCGCCAGACATCACCGGTAGGTAGTCTTCTCCTGCCAGGCTCATCGTCTACAACTCGATCTTCTTGCCCCGGGGTACCATACCGGGCCCACCATGTACCCGAGACGGTTCATCCACTCCTCGAATCGGGTCTCGAAATCCAACAGAAAACATGAAATCTCATGTTGGATGACACATACATCATGAGAAAACCGCAACTTATATTTTGAAAAGTGAGGAGGAGAGAGAGAAGTTTATATATATATATTATTGCGGTTTTCCCCAAAATCCAGAAATCTCATAGAAATCCAAAATCCCAAAATCATGAGTAAGTAAATGATAAATGTCGGCATAAGCCCCACAATACTGCATGATAACATGGAAATGTGAATGCATGAAATGTCTAAATAATAAATGCCATGTCTAGACTAGCACCAGAGAGTAATCACAATATTATATCAATCTAGCTGTTAGCTGATTCTATCAATAAAAGATAATATGTTCTAAAGTGTATGTGACATAGCAATTACCGATGATGATGTGTGTGAGCCGGCATATAAGTGTGCATGGAATATGCGCATCATCGGTAATGGTGCCGGTGTCCTAACAGGCAGAGTTTCATATTGACTACAGGAATATATGTATGAACATGCAACGTGATGATTACAATCTGAATATAAAGGTAAAAGGTGTACTAACTACTCGTTTGGAATATACCTATCTAACTACAACTATATGACTCGAGCCCAAACTGGTATCTATCTAATCCCCGAAAGAACTAAACTAAAGGAACTAGTCGATAGGAAATGAGAATCCACCTAAGGTCTGAGTCCATATCTGTAATAGTCGGCGATCCAGCCTCAATAGCGTCACGTACGTAGTATGGCTTCCTCAAGTCAAGAGTGCGGATCAATTCATCACATCTATACCTCGTACGGTAAAATCCATCGTAAGGCATCCCAATATCGGGGTACGGGTCAAGTATCACCTACATACATCACCATTCGTATAATATCGTCATCAAATAAATTCCTGATCAAAGGTACTGTACTGCAAACGCATACATCCCAATATCCTCAATCATATATCATTGCCAGCATACATATACATCGTTAATTTATCCTCAGAAACATCATGTCACATGTATCGTATCGTGATGAAGTCACGCCTATATCATATCGTAATCAAGTCACACCTATATGATATCGTAATCAGGTTATACCTATATGATATTGTAATCAAGTCACACATATATCATATTGTAATTTCTGGTACAGGTTATAGTCCGGGTTCTATTTTAGAGTCCCATGTACCTCAGTATCATCACCACCCATTATTATTTATGTATACCTATTCATTATCTCATTTTCTAATGATCCGCTAACATCATAACACGACCGTATAGCCAAGAATCACGGCATCAAGCCCGGTTATATTATTTCATCCCCGTGTATCATATCGCATCCTTGTATCACATATACGTGTTGTGTATATATATATACCTACACCTAGTCCTATATATATACACACATACACGTATACACCACGTCGAGTTTCTGTGTGTGCGTGTGTGTATCTACCTGAAACCTACGAATCTCCTCCAAGATATTCATCCTTGGGTAAGGTCTTTCTAAATCAATCTAGTCCAACCTAAGGTCATTACTAGGGTCCTACTCACCGAAATTCTAAGGTGACGTCTGGCTTCCTAATGACAATAAGTACTATTCCTATTCTACGTTTGCGGGGGTGCTAAACGCCATCCACCCGACTTCCCCCCGTAGATATACATCTACTCACCTGGTCCTTTTCTGCCGAAGACGATGTCGCCCTCCTCTTCTTCCTCGTCCGAAGTCCACGCGAGGGGTACCTATACGCAAACATATATAATATCGTAAACTGAATCACGGACAAAATCAAAACGACGCACGAAACGCGCATAGGCTACCACCTATGTCCCGCTCATGCAAAAGAACAAAATATCGCTCGATATCGGCGTACAAACACCGATTTATCGAGATAAACATTAATAAACAACTCGTAGTTTCAAAACCAATTATTTATAATATAAAACTTGGTTTAAATCATCGAAACCCTAAAGTCGATCAAATCGTCCAATTCCGAAAAAAACCTTGAAAATGTCAATTTACCGTTTTACTTCAAAACTTGATGTTTAAAAGAAACTAATGGTCATAATATTCATTAAATAACATAACTGGATTATAGAAACCATTACCATATTTTTATTATACTAATTTGTATTAAATTGTAAATTCTAGTTTGCAATTTAATCAATTTTAACACTTTGCAAGCAAAATTTCACAATATCACAACTAAACTTGATTTGCATGAATTAACATATTAAACTATAATTCATGATGATAATATTATAATGAAATCATAATTTATATTTTAAATCTCATTTATTTAAGAATTTTCTAAAATCTGGTTAACAAAATAGCATTTTTCTCACAATTCTCAATTATCAATAAAAACTAGTAACCAAATTAAGTTTTTCATTCTACTAACAAGTTAATATCCCCATTAAAACCACCATCTAGTGTTACAAACATTAATTGGAATTTTATCTCACCAATATATATAATATATAGAAATCTAGTTTGCAAAAATGGTTTAATTTAAACAATTTTGGATAAACAATTTACAATATATCATACATACAAGATTTTCCACTTCTAAAAATGTTAAACTAGTTATTATCACCCTACTTAATTAATAAAAGCCATAACTTGATTTTATAAACCCTAACTTGAATTTTGAAACTTGTAGATAGAATTAATTTATTAAATCTAATTATGCTAGAATGAAACATTTAATAACAATAAATCATAAGAATGAAATTTATACCTCCACATGGGAGATCCAACCATGAAAATTTTCCTCCAAAAAGAATGCTTTCCAACTCTAAAATCCATGTAAAAATGAGCAAAGAATAGAGGGTAGGAATTAATTAGGATTTTGTGGGTTTTTTATTGAATTTTTGATGAATTTTGATGGATTTTTGTAACAAAATCAAGTGGGGAAAATGGGGGGCTGCCATGTGGAAGAGGCCGGCCACAATTAGGGAGGAAAAAGAGAAAAAGAATGACGAAGGAATTGTGTAGAAGGCTCTCCCAAAATATCACCTCTTTATGTCTTTTCATTACTTTTATTAAATTTCTTTTATTTCTTTTCTCATACAAATAAAGAAAATTCTAGAGACATGGAAAAATTTGGAAATAAATTTTTCATGATACACACTAGATTCTAATATGCAATGGTTTATTTTTGTAAATTAAACCCATTCAAATTTGTACTTTACATTAATTTAGTGTATAAATAAAGCTTATGTTAATATTTAAAATAATTAATTTAGGAAAAATATTTAATTAAACTTGTAGGATCCCTAGGCATGCTAAGGAGGTCTCACATGGCATCAACCATGCCAATTTCGAATTTTACGGGTGCCGAGAAACCCTAATACGGATCGTTAACTAGATTTCTAGGCGAAACAATGAAACTAGTTTACAACTAAACTAAAAGAACGGAAATACAACCCTTGTAGATCCGTTTCTCCACCTCCATAGCTCCAAGAATAAGTCCTCTCCGCTGTCCAAATCGAACCATGACTCTAGCATCGGCTTCATCGGAGAAAAAGCGGGCTAGGTCATCGACGACGATGCCGAAGATGATCTACGTCGAGGCATCACTAGATCAAGCTCCCACTTCACCAAGTCATGAAACTTGTGAAGAAAACACCCTATACTATTTGGCAAGAGGTAGAGGATGAAGAAATAGGAAGTGGGTTCACTTTAGAATTGGATTTCTCACTCTTTTTCTCAAGTTGCCATTGTTGTAGCAAGCTTTCTTCTTTGAAGATGAAGAAGAAGAAGAAGATAGAATATTATGATAAGTTGTTATGAAAAAGAATAATAAAATCATTCTTATCATAATATTAACCATGGTAATGTGTAGAGATTTAATCATGGTTAAATGGAATGGTTAGGGTTAAGCATGAGACAAAATGGTCACTTGGTCAAAGTCTTCATGAACAAACAAAGAAAGCCACCATTTTTCTCTTTTTCTTTTCCAAAATAAAATAAATGAAATATAAATAAATCAATAAATGAATCAAATGAAACCCTAACCATTAACTAACCATGGTTTAATCATACACTTAACCAAGTTAGCATGTATCATCAAACATGATACAATCAAGTGCACAAAACTATATCGAATATACAATGTGCACATCCGAGCGAGAAAATCCATTTAAAGTGAACCGATACTAGTTAATGCAAAGTAATATATCAAATATATAATTATACATTAAATCATTAAATCAACACTTGATTTAATGATCCGGTCATATCGCATATAACCGACTAGTATCAACAGTAACAGCTTATCGAATCAACACTTGATCCGATAATCCGGCTATATCGCATATAACCGATCAATGTCACAAATCGAGAGAATCGAATACAGTATCACATACTGGTATCATTCTCGGTCCCGCACATATCTCATATGCGCTCCTATTTCGTTTCGCTTGAGCCAGGAAACCTCTGTGTAGGACTTTAAAGACTCGTCAATACGCCGGCAGCAGATGATAATCATATCAAGCACCCACAAGCCGCAAGCAGTCTGCTAAACTTAACGGCCACCCGGGTATTGAGCGATCAGAAGATCGACGAGCAAGCCCGCTCACACTCTTGTGAATCCAACCAGTAACACTTACCGTACAGTCCGGTCTGATCGTCTGATATGTCGCATATCTCGCCTAGGGGTGGTAAATGTCAGACCCCAATAGCTTGATAAGTCGTGTCGATATAAGGTCTATAACAATTCGAGAAACTACTGGTAACACTTACCAGTAAATCTCAGCAACCCTGGCCAGGGATTTCCTGTTATAGCCAATCGAACACAGCGCAACATCAACTCCCTATACCGGGAGAGACGAATCCCCTCCTATCGCTCATTGCCTCCATGTGATTCGGGACTGTACCCAAAAACCACCGTTTTCCATGCCCTCTTGGACGTGGTAAGGTGGAAATCAAAGCACAGTGGGAACCACATAAGACTCTATGACGATCTCGGGTCATCAGACTACTCTGTACCAGTGTCACCAGAGAACTGCCATCTGACGTAAGGTATAATACCATCTGGGAGTTCTCGGCGAGTCCGTCCAGTGTACCCAGTCTCCACTGAGCACCTGTATATCATCTCTGATGTCAAACACCAATGGATATGAGATCATCCATCGCCCATCTGTATGGGTTGAGAAGGTATACGCTAGTCTACTCTGGTATATCGATGCCCCGTCTCGATATACCCACGACTAGGGACTTTGAAGGATGTACTCATGGACTACCCTGTCCCCACTGGTATGATCCGCATCATAGTCCAGGTAGTCAAGTACACATCCTAAGGGCTTTACCAACATGTAACAGAGAGACAATCAGTGTACACGTTAAGGTAAAGATCAACCAGATAGCATACTATCATGTCGAGCAAGAAAGTCCTCCCTATATATGTCCCAGCATCCACTACAATATACATCCTATGTATAGTAATGGCCTCTAGGGCATACATATAACTAACAATCTCCCACTTGCACTAGGGCCATCTGATAGCAGTGGTTGCAGTATCTCATACTCAACCATCCCATAAAAGTCTCTCTCTGGGAAAAGGCCTTTGTGAGTGGATCCGCCGTGCTGTCCTCTGAGTCTACTCTCCTAACCTCGATCACCCTGGAGATCAACTATCTCCATGATCAGGTGATACTGCCTTAGAATATGTCTGGATCACTGATGGGATGGACGTTCCTTGGCATAAGCCACAATTCCATTGTCACACAATGGAAGGAACTAAGTTCATCTCATGAACAAAAATACATCCAGACTGCCTCTTTGGTAGCATCTAAAGTAGCGATGTATCGAGCCTTTATCGTCTAGTATGCCACGGTATATAGCTTGGAACTCTTCCAACATACCATCCCTTTACTGAGGGTAAAGACAATGCCTGTGACTGACTTTCAGTCGTCCTTATCACCCTGGAACCCTTCCAGTGATTCTCCCCAGGATCGGTTGATACCTTCTCACTACAACTAGTGAGAATCCTAACATCCATTTAGATCTATCTCATAGATCCAAAACCCAGGATTTAGGAGGTATCACTTTGATCCTATATAGGGAATCATTGTGATAAGCGGAGATTGACCGAGCGTAGCATAGGAAACTCCTTCCCTATCAAGAGTATGTTATCCACGTACTCTATGAGGATCGTCACAATACTCCCTACTACCTTTTGTTTATACAAGGTTCATCTACCATTTTGATGATGTCAACTTCTTTGACTAATTCATCAAAACAGATGTTCCAACTCTGCGATGCCTGCTTTATCCTATAAAGCATCTTGCACATGTTTCCGCTGCTCCCACTGTCTACGAGGCCCTCTGGCTGTGTACTTATAGACGCCCTCTTTTAAAACATCATTTAGAAAAGCTGTCATGACACCTAACCACCAGATATTGTAGTCATGGTAAGTAGCCGTGGCAAGTAGGATCTGGATGGACTTAAGCATAGCCACTTGAAAAGGTTTCATCATTGTCCACGCCTGGTTGATGACGAAAACCTTTAACAAGTCTAGCTTTGAAAGTCTCAACTTTTCCATCTACACCAAGTAATCTTCTCAAGATATACTTGCTCCTGATGGGGATTTAACCCCTTAGATATAGCAACCAAAGTCCATACTTTGTTGGTGTATAAGGATTCCGTCTCAGATCGCTAAGCATCCAGCCATTCTTACAGAGTCCCTACTCTCGATGGCCTGCTCGAAACTAGTTGGGTCATCATCTCATGATGCAATCCTCGCTCCCACTGTCATAGAGAAACCGAAGTATCTCTCAGGTGGGTGAGGAACCCTACTAGATCGGCGGAGAGGCTGAGATTCGTTGGTAACTATTGAATCCTTTGGTTTTATCAAATCATCTGCTGTATTTTGTATAGCTGGAACATTTCCAGTTGTACATAACAGATCCTGCCTCGAGCTTGTCCCGATTTTGCTTTTAGTCATAGGCCGGACAACCCCAAATCTTAACTAGCTTAAGACATGGGCTCTTCCCATTCCATATCACATATGAAGTGGTAAGCAACTGATTTGATTCGAACCCTATTCAATAGGTATGCAGCTTCTCAAGTGCATAACTCCCAAAAGGAAACAGGTAACTCAGTATTACTCATCATAGAGCACACCTTATCACATAAGGTGTGATTGCTCCACCCCGATATACCATCGTGCTATGGTGTATTCGGAGGAGTAATGCTGAGAGAGAATCTCATTCTCCTTTAGAATAGTCCAGGAATTCCGTGCTCAAGTATTCTCCTCCTTGATCTCATCAAAGGACATAATACTTATACCCGTATTGGTTCTCTACTTCTAACTTATATTCTGTGAATATCTCAAAAGGTTCTGACTTGTGTTTCAACAGGAACATAGGTCTGAATCTCGAAAGATCATCAGAGAATGTAATGAAGTATAAAGAACCAGTCCTGGCATATATAGACAGGGGACCTTACATACATCAACATGTATCATCCCAAGAGTTTACTAACTCTTTCTCTGTTTCCAATAAACAGAGCTATAGTCATCTTATCTCTGTGACATGACTGGCAAGTTTCATAAGATGTAAATTCAAACTAATTTAAATATCCATCTATATGTAACTTCAGCTAGTCGGGTCGCATTGATATGACCTAGTCTACAATACCTCAAGAAGGATTCGTTCATTTCTGAACTCTTCCTCTGTTGTGTGTTCCGTATACTAAAGAACTGTAGTTTGATTTAGAACATCAATGATTTTAGATAACGTGCCTGAACCGATCAACTTTTGATATAGGAAATGTTCAAAACATTATCCAACAATACAAAATTTTATCGTTTCTTTACTAATAAAGAGACAGATACGATTTTGTATATCAGGTTCGGTATCTAATAACATTCGTTCAGAATCAATGTATTTGGGATACAGGGTGACAGTGACCAACAGACTTGGCTGCAACACTTGCCCCATTTTCTGCCTCATGAAACTTATCACCCGTTCTCAGTTCTCTACTTCTCTGTAGCCCTATGTAACAAATTACATATCAAGGATCCTGATCTGGTATCAAATACCCAGGACGTAGAGGATACTGAGAAACAGTTCTGTGTAAGGAACACACCCGAAGATGATGCATCATATGCACTTTCCTCGTTTGGGCGGCACGGGAAATCTGGTATTCCCCAATTTCCTGCTCTGTCTTATAACATTTATAAGTTGGAGCGGGACCAACATTCCCCAGCTCAGTATAACAAACGGGTTCGGTCAATATTCCGTATTATTATCTTGATTAAGGCGTGATATGGTCGCTACCTGGAGAGAGAGAGAAGAAAACACTAAGCGTGCGCTCTTGCAAGAATAGATTGGTTATGTTTTATCTAATCAGGATGGCTCCCACTGCTTTTTATCAAATCTTCCTTCAAACCCTAAAAGGAAAGACTAGCCAGGATTAATTACACACTACAAGTTCGCCAATCTTTCAGCCAAGCCAGTGTCGGTACTTTGAGGGAGGTCCCCCGTGCTTTCGCACGAACCTAATTAATGTAAACCTCGTTTTCCCAGAGGCGTAACCCCGTTGACACTTTTCTAGACACCTACTTGATCGGCTAATTGTAATGTGTAAAACTCTCCCAGGAGTAACTCTTACTCGCAGCGGGTATCGGGATCCAACTATCTCTTAGAAGGTATGCAATCTCATTGCAAATTTCAACACTTGAAATTCCCGATAATATTTTACCCCTAACCTCCTATGACCTTGACAAAGGCCAACAAACCATAGGATGCTAGTCAAGTTCAACCCGTCATTTCCTGATTGAATTAAACCCACCCGCACGGCCCTTGACAAAGCCCAACAAGGTCGCACGACTACCCTAATCCAATCTGCATCATATGCAAAAGCAGACAAGCACCAGTTAGCTACCGCACACTGCGCCTTGACAAAGGCCAACAAACGCAGCACGAATACTAACTACTACTTATCTGAAATGACGGAGGGCTACGACAGGTTTTTCTGAAAACCTATTGCGTAATGAACTTGATATCGTTGTAGAATCAAATGATTTTGAAATGGAGTGCTTTTGAGGCTTTTCTAGTTTTTCTAAAGGAGTCACTCCCGGTGAAGGGATCGTCGGTCCTTTCCACGTCGAATGAGGTGCGGGATATATCATATATATCACTGTGCAAAGCAAAACACTTAAAAGCGATCAAAAGACAAACCGAGTGTGTAGCATCTGCCAGTTATTGCTAAAGGAGTCACTCCCGGTGAAGGGATCTCGGTCCTTTCCTCATCGAATAAGGTGCAGGATATATCACATATACCTCTGTGCAAAGCAAGAACTGTAGCTACCTGTTTTATTTTTAGAAATTCGATTCTACAACATCTTTAGGTTTCTTTTATTTCATTAATCACATTAATGAAGTCCCATCATTTTAGTACCTAAACATCACAGATAAATACGACGTACACTTATGCCATCCGCATTCACCTCGATGTCCCCTCGTGCACAGTTAGGTTAGGTAACTAACGGCAGATCAGGGCAGGGCTAGCGCGGGTGTAAAACATAAGTAACGTATATATAATATATCATATATACTATATACAGTATCTATCACAGAACATCACATGATCACATCACAGATATCGCAGCAGAAGAAACATATGAAATATTGGATATACTAGGACGTCCGTGTTTTCAATACGAGCCAGTATAAAACACGGATTCCACGGTCGCGATGAATAGCCAAACCCACACCCCTAGACCCCTACGAGAGCGGCAAGCAACCCTACCAATTCTAGAGTTAGGAGACCCGGACTCGACTCCTCGAGTTGGTCTCCCACGGGACTCCAGAACCCGGTTACTTGTGCTCCCCTCCTTGGGTCTATCCTAGTGCGGAAAAGTAAATAATATACAAAAGGTGACATCTTCCGCAACCTGGAAGTGCCCCAAATAAAAGAATATTACATACAAGTTTTTACATGAATGAAAATGAAAAACACTCATCTCACATAAAAACCCCCGGCTATTCAAACACGACGATCCAATATAACATATCCAGCAACACATAACATCACATGTCATCAACGTAAGTAAATATGTGTACCCCAATTGTCGTTGACATATAGCAACGAAACCGGCGATATCACATATTACACTTACGGTCACAGAAAAGAAAGTGTAAAACTACAACAGTTGGAATCCGCAATCTCTTTAGACATCGCATGCCTAATCAAATGAAATACTTAGACATCACATGCCTAACAATTATAAACCCTGCATTTTAGTCTCATAATCGAAAACACTTTTCAATATAAAGTCGGGCAATTCAACAGGATTCCCGACATACTGATTGAATGCTCATCGCAAACTCTAGTAGGCGGCCGCACCCCCGACGCCGTCGACGAAGTGCACCAAGGCGGAACACCGCTGCCGCGAGCACAAGTACGGATGCTTTCGGCGACGGGGTTCTCCTACAGTCACTTGGTCGGGGCTATAGAGTGAGGCTGTCTATTAAGTTTACCCGGCGAGTATCCGCGTACGTTACGTGATTGCGACGGACTTTTGATCACATCAAAATTCCGTGGCAACCGATCAAGTGAGACTAAAGTGCTATGTTTATAACATTCATTCAGTTATCTCATAACTACTTGTGAATTCCAATTATTGTATCTCATTCCAGATAAATAGAAAATGTTAAACTTTCCGATCGAACAATCAAACACCCAAGTTTTCCCGATACAGTCCAACACATGAAATAAGTCTAAAAACATTCAGTCCGCGCCTCAGTACCAACGGTCCAGCCGTAGAAGGGTCAAGCCAACGCCTCATATGTGGCACGCCGTACTGCCCCAAACCCGAAGGTTCAAAGGGCAGTTCAAGACAGTCACATAATCGAGTTAAGGTTTGTTGTCTTCTAGAGGGACCATCGCGTTACTTAAACTACTTAGAACGTCTTTAAACCACGGAAAAATCCAACACTTGGAAATTTTCCGGCAGGGGAAAAGGTGGGTATTTATATCCGGTCGAACTTTTTAACATATTCTAAAATATCCGGAAAGCCACATAGACAAAATTAGACAATCCGATCGAATCACCGAGTCCCCAATACAACCCAGAAAACTCAACTCTTGAGTTCAGAAAAAAAATATCCCAGGAAAACCAGCACTGCAAAATAGGAATTACTGTGCAAAATTCAATGGGAGAAGAGACAAAATGGCCGCGGAACCGCCGCATTAGCACGCTAATGCCGCGGTTCCGCCGCACTTTTGACAGATCATTAGGTAATTTTTGCACCGTAATTCTTAGAATTTCCTGCTAAATTTTTTGCATATTTTTAATCTGGAAAAAACCCAATTTTTGGAAAAAGTCCAGAGAGCAAATTTGTGTTAGGGTTTCGGTTAATCGGACTTCTAACTCCGTCTACGCATCGCCTAAGGCTCTAGCTAGGCTCTGATACCACTGTAGGGTCCCTAGGCACGCTAAGTAGGTCTCACATGGCATCAACCATACCAATTTCAAATTTTACGGGTGCCGAGAAACCCTAATACGGATCGTTAACTAGATTTCTAGGCGAAACAAGGAAACTAGTTTACAACTAAACTAAAAGAACGGAAATACAACCCTTGTAGATCCATTTCTCCACCTCCATAGCTCCATGAATAAGTCCTCTCCGCTGTCCAAATCGAACCATGACTCTAGCATCGGCTTCATCGGAGAAAAAGCGGGCTAGGTCATCGACGACGATGCCGAAGATGATCTACGTCGAGGCATCACTAGATCAAGCTCCCACTTCACCAAGTCATGAAACATGTGAAGGAAACACCCTATACTACTTGGCAAGAGGTAGAGGATGAAGAAATAGGAAGTGGGTTCACTTTAGAATTGGATTTCTCACTCTTTTTCTCAAGTTGCCATTGTTGTAGCAAGCTTTCTTCTTTGAAGATGAAGAAGAAGAAGAAGATAGAATATTATGATAAGTTGTTATGAAAAAGAATAATAAAATCATTCTTATCATAATATTAACCATGGTAATGTGTAGAGAGTTAATCATGGTTAAATGGAATGGTTAGGGTTAAGCATGAGACAAAATGGTCACTTGGTCAAAGTCTTCATGAACAAACAAAGAAAGCCACCATTTTTCTCTTTTTCTTTCCCAAAATAAAATAAATGAAATATAAATAAATCAATAAATGAATCAAATGAAACCCTAACCATTAACTAACCTTGATTTAATCATACACTTAACCAAGTTAGCATGTATCATCAAACATGATACAATCAAGTGCACAAAACTATATCGAATATACAATGTGCACATCCGAGCGAGAAAATCCATTTAAAGTGAACCGATACTAGTTAATGCAAAGTAATATATCAAATATATAATTATACATTAAATCATTAAATCAAAACTTGATTTAATGATCCGGTCATATCGCATATAACCGACTAGTATCAACAGTAACAGCTTATCGAATCAACACTTGATCCGATAACCCGGCTATATCGCATATAACCGATCAATGTCACAAATCGCGAGAATCGAATACAGTATCACATACTGGTATCATTCTCGGTCCCGCACATATCTCATATGCGCTCCTATTTCGTTTCGCTTGAGCCAGGAAACCTCTGTGTAGGACTCTAAAGACTCGTCAATACGCCGACAGCAGATGATGATCATATCAAGCACCCACAAGCCGCAAGCGGTCTGCTAAACGTAACGGCCACCCGGGTATTGAGCGATCAGAAGATCTACGAGCAAGCCCGCTCACACTCCTGTGAATCCAACCAGTAACACTTACCGTACAGTCCGGTCTGATCGTCTGATATGTCGCATATCTCGCCTAGGGGTGGTAAACGTCAGACCCCAATAGCTTGATAAGTCGTGTCGATATGAGGTCTATAACAATTCGAGAAACTACTGGTAACACTTACCAGTAAATCTCAGCAACCCTGGCCAGGGATTTCCTGTTATAGCCAATCGAACACAGCGCAACATCAACTCCCTATACCGGGAGAGACGAATCCCCTCCTATCGCTCATTGCCTCCATGTGATTCGGGACTGTACCCAAAAACCACCGTTTTGCACGCCCTCTTGGACGTGGTAAGGTGGAAATCAAAGCACAGTAGGAACCACACAAGACTCTATGACGATCTCGGGTCATCAGACTACTCTGTACCAGTGTCACCAGAGAACTGCCATCTGACGTAAGGTATAATACCATCTGGGAGTTCTCGGCGAGTCCGTCCAGTGTACCCAGTCTCCACTGAGCACCCGTATATCATCTCTGATGTCAAACACCAATGGATATGAGATCATCCATCGCCCATCTGTATGGGTCGAGAAGGTATACGCTAGTCTACTCTGGTATATCGATGCCCCGTCTCGATATACCCACGACTAGGGACTTTGAAGGATGTACTCATGGACTACCCTGTCCCCACTGGTATGATCCGCATCATAGTACAGGTAGTCAAGTACACATCCTAAGGGCTTTACCAATATGTAACAGAGAGACAATCAGTGTACACGTTAAGGTAAAGATCAACCAGATAGCATACTATCATGTCGAGCAAGAAAGTCCTCCCTATATATGTCCCAGCATCCACTACAATATACATCCTATGTATAGTAATTGCCTCTAGGGTATACATATAACTAAAAAAACTAAAAATTTATAACTGACTAAATAAATACCATTTACTAGTAATTACATAATTAAAATAGGCATTTTTCAATTTATAATAAAAATAATTACGGTTTAGTTTTACGAAAAATACGTTTTACTTTACCGAAAATCATAAAATTCACTTAAAGAATTTTATTTATTTAATTATTTTTAAAACGTTACACTGATGTTTTCTACTGATGAGTTGGCAACTCACCCCCGTTGTGCCACAGTTCTTGCAGGTTTGACCGCTTGGGATCAGTTGCGGTATCGCTGGCATACAGCTTCTTCCAAGGTGTTTTGCTTTGGTAGGTGGGACACATGTTAGATGGTGTCCACTCTCGTACTTTTATATTCCGTTGTATCTAGATAAACTCCATCAAATTAAATCAGGACTAGACATTGTATATTGGTAGACCTAGTCAGGCTTCGGTATTATGCGAGACTTAGAGCGATGGGTTTATGATCGCTTTCTTGAGTTTTGATGTCTTGCTTCTTTATTGTTCTTTCTAGGTTGATTCTTCGCCGTTGGGCGTCGTATATATGTTATTGTGTGGTTGTGATTCCGCCAGTTGGCGAAGAGCTAGCTCCCGCTTGGGGATGCCTATATATTGTTGTGTATATGTTTTTGGATCAAAATATACAAGGGATGTGCTGTCCAAATTTTTAAACGACGAAACATTTTTTCAACTGTAGTATAACCCACTTGCATTTTCATGTTTCATTAGCTATGCATTCAAAGAAAAACATGATTCATTATACCTTTATTTCAAAACTGCACGCCCAACATTTTCCGCAAAAAGGTTTAGATTTTCTGGGCTTCGGCTTACTTGATTTATGTCACGCCTTTAGACGTTGCGTAATTTAAGTGCCAGTCGCGTGCTAAATTACGGGTCTTGACAGCCAAATACCCGAAGCGAAGCAACCTGCCTTAGCAAAGTGAGTAGGCCACTCAGCATTTCAATGTACCCGGTAGTTTGTGCACCCTACCTTGGGTCTATCCTAGGAGCAGAAAACTGTAAAAGAAAAAATACAAAGGGGGCTACAACCTCAACTCGGATGTGCCCCGCAAAAGAATCTTACATCACTTTTCAAATTACATCGAATGAAAGAATGAAAACCCTCATCTCACATCCCCCGGCTTTTCATCCACGACGATCTAATAAGTTCATATACACAAAGCAACACAGATATGTGCAATCCCGACTAATCGATGTATAGCAATTAGTCAATGTTTCCAAACTCATATATCACAACTTGAAACTTTAAACGACGTTAAAACTACGACTTCAAAACACTCCGTATTGCTACAGTAAAAATATAACAGTATATCCAAAATTGGCAAAAACAAACAACACCTGAGACCATAGATCCAAGCAACTAGAATACAGACCGAAATTCAAAGAATTCCACGAAAATAAAAAATGTGAGGCCGGGAAAAATGAGGGTTTGGCCGGTCACATTCAGGTCGAATTGCTTCATTTTTGGTTTGTGTTCATATCACAACAAGTTGAGCACTCTGCAATTGTTTAAAAAAATTTTAGAGGCTAGGAAAAATTTGACATAAACTTGGAGTTTAGATTTCGTGTTTTGGAGTTATTTCGGTTTCGTAGTTTTACACTTCGTCTAAACATGTAGCTAAGGTTTAGTTATTCTCTTATACCACTGTAAGTCGATGTCGAGCACCCCACGTGTCCGTGGGGAGGCGAAATATGTAAAAAATTATTTTTCAAAGCTCGCAACGCCGACTTGAACTCCGGGATCGATACTAAACCCTAACTAGCTAACTTGCAATGAGATTTAACTACTCGGATGAAAGTTATACCTCACGATACCAATTCCTTTAGGTCTTCTTCTCTGTCCTCTACCTTGTCGTCAGCTCTAAGGATCGGAATGGATCGGGCAACCACGACGGCCTCTTCGAGTGAAAGATGATCCACCCGAGAGTCTATAGTCCGAACTCCTACCTCAAATTTCAGATAACTATGGCTTCTAGTTCTCTAAACTAGAAGTCCTAGAGGGTGTAGAGTAAGAAGATGGAGTGCTTTGTCTCTAGGAACCCTAGGATTCTCAACACATGAGAGGTCTAGGGTTTTGATGTGGAAGAAGGTCACATGAGAAAAAATGAGAGAGGAGAAGAAAGACTTGGATAAAGAATGACTTCTCATTTGTGATGAATAATGAACCAAGTGAATTATTGATGAGATAAATATCTCACAACAATCACCCATGGTTCACAAATATCTAATTTGTCAAGTGATGAGTCTTGCCTCTTCCAAAAAAATATCTCCACCTCATTTCCTCACCTCATTATACATTAATTTTAAATCAATAAAGAAAAGGTGAAACACTAATGAGGTGTCCCTTCTAGAAGCTTTCCCGAAGAATTACGAGAATGCCCATCATCCGTATATATATACCCGCATCCGCATTCCAAAGAATACGAATACAAAGAGTCAAAAATAATCCATCAATATAATACTAGGATCCGGCTTAAACCAAAGCCCACTAGTATTATCCTCCCGATCATCATACGTGCACACGTACATGTAAGTGATCGAAGTCCTGTCGTAAAACCATACGACCTCTACATCTTTTGCCCGGTGCAGGGAAACTCTCTATGTGGGACTCTAAAGACTCGACACTACACTGGCAGTGGGTTTAACCATAAGCCGCATGCGGTACTAGCTGCACATAACGGCTACCCAGGTATGTGTCAATAAGAAGGCCGTTGAGCTAACTCATCCGAACTCCTTTTGAGCCTGTATGTGACAATCTCCTTACAGTCCGGTCTGTTCGTCTAAGAGTATCGCATATCAGGCCTAGGGGGCTGTAATCGTCAGACCCCTAATAGCGCAATAAGTCATGTCGGAGTGTAGCCCAAAACACCTTGAGAAACTACTGGAATACCTACCAGTAAATCTCGCTTGCCTTGGCCAAGGACTTTGTATAATGGCCTTCCAAACACAGCGCGATATCAACACCCAACATCGGGAGAGATGAATCCTATCTAACCGCCACTGCCTCTAAGTGCTTCGGGACTGCACCTAACTACTACCTGTTTGCATGACTCGTTTGAGCCGTGGTAGGGTAGTAGCAGTGTCATGTCAACGGACTATGCTGTACTCATGTCACCTGCGAACTGCTACCCGACGATAGATATAATACCTACCAACAGTTCCTGATGAGTCTTTCCCAGTGTACTCATAACCTAATGAGCACCTGCATACTATCTCCAGTACGACATACTAATGGCTGTGGGACAGACCATCTCCCCTGCTGTGATGAGAAGCGTATTCACTAGTCTACTCTAGATATCGATGCCATGTCTCGATATTCCTATGACTAGAGACCTGTATAGGATGTGCTTATAGACTACCCAACCCCCACTAGTGTGACTGCCATCACAACGCAGGTAATCAAGCAAAAGATCCTTAGGGCTCTACCAATATGTATAAGCGATTTGCTAAAAAAAACACATGCACATATTGAGATAGAAACAAACCAGGTAGCATACTACCATTTCGAGCAAGACTGTTACTATATCCGTGTATATCCTAAGCTTCCAATAAGTAATACAAAACTAGTATGATACAATAATGTCCTCTAGGGCATATAACACTAATATCTCAAATCCAGTAATGAATTACAGATATGAGATCCTGATCCAGTATCTAGTACCCCTGAAGTAGAGTTAACAGATAGACAATTTTCAATTACAAACACACTCGAAGCCGAAGCCACAACTTGCTTCGAATCCTGGCTTTTGGCTTTCCAAGCCCTACAGTCCTTCTGACAATGCGCTTTCTTGTGACTACAAAGACATGCCTCCTTCCTTACTACTAGACTCGAAACTTTTGCCCTGCCATTTCCCTCTACCTTACTGACACCGCTTATCGGCTTGGTGGAGGTTTTCTTCTTCTCTCCCTTGGCTTTCGCCTCAGATCTAGAAGAGGAAGATTCCCCAATAAACAGAGCGGGTGTCTCCCTGAATTCTTTCTGTGTGCCCTCTGAGCTCCTCAATAAATTGAGAAGACTTGGAAGTGTAACTTCCTTCTTTTGAATTTTTGCAATTAATGATAAACTGGGCGTAAGTAGAGGGTAGGGATTGTAGAATCAAGTCGATACATAACTCGTTCTCCAACGTAGTCCCATGGTCCTTGAGCAATTCAATATAGCTAATCATCGTAAGGACGTGGTCCCCTACAGCTGACCCGACAGCCAACCTCGCTTGAAGCAATATCTTCGAGGTATCATATCTTGCGATACGAGATTGCTCTCCATATAAAACTTTGGTATGGAGGAAGATGGAAGCTAAGTCCATCTTCTTATGCTGCCTCTGGTTTTCACTATTCTTGGAAGTTAACACGAGGCACTTGGCTCTCGCACAATCCTTTTCCCATGTCAGACGGATATCCATATGCGCGACGGTGGTGTTAGTGTATATGCCCTAGAGGCCATTACTGTATCATACTAGCTTGTATATTATTTAATGGAAGCTTGGGATATTCACAGTTGTATTGACAGTCTTGCTCAAAATGGTAGTATGCTACTTGGTTTGTCTCTACTTCAATATGTGCATGTGTTTCTTTTAGCATATCGCTTATATACATATTAGTAGAGCCCTTAGGATCTTTGCTTGATTACCAGCGTTGTGATGGCAGTCATACTCGTGGGAGCTGGGTAATCCATAAGCAAATCCTTATACAGGTCCCTAGTCGTAGGACTATCGAGACAGGGCATCGATACTCTGGAGTAGACTAGCGTATGCGCTTCTCATCCCAGCGGGGGAGACGGTCTGTGCCACAGCTGTCAGTACGTCGTACTTGAGATAGTATGCGGGTGCTCGTTAGGTTACGAGTAAACTGGACAGGACTCGTCGGGAACTGATGGATGGTATTATACCTAGCGTCAGTTATCAGTTCCCAGGTGACATGAGTACAGCTTAGTCCGCTGACTTGACACTGTCGCTTCGCCTCGAGTGTGTTCCCACTGTACTTAGATTACTACCCAACCACGGCTCAAAGTTGTCGTGCAAACAGGTAGTAGTTGGGTGCAGTCCCGAAGCACTTGGAGGCAGTGACGGTTAGACAGGATTCGTCTCTCCCGGTATTGGGGGTTGACATCGCACTGTGTCTAGGAGAGCCATTACACGAGTAGTCCCTGGCCAGGGCAAGCGAGATATACTGGTAGGTTTCGAGTGTTATCTCAGGGTGTTTTGGGCTACACTACGACACGACTTGTACCGCTATTAAGGGACTGACGTTCACCGCCCCCCTAAGCCCGCCATGCGATGTATCAGACGAACAGACCGGACTGTACGGAGATTGTCACATACAGGCTCAATAGGAGTTCGGATGGGTTTACCTCATCGGCCTTCTTATCGACATCTACCTGGGGACCGTTACGTACAGCTAGTGCCGCTTGCGGTCTGTGGTTAAACCCACTGCCAGCGTAGTGTCGAGTCTTTAGAGTCCCACACAGAGAGCTTCCCTGCACTGAGCGAAATGTGTAGAGGCCGTATGGTTTTACGGCAGGGCTGCGATCGCTTGCGTACACTTGTGTGTGCGTATGTTGTTCGGGCAGGCAATACTAGTGGGCTTTGGTTTAAGCTGGATTCTAGTATTACACAGATGGATTTGTTTTGTCTTCTATGCATTCGCATTCTACGGAATGCGGATGCGGGAGTTTATGCACAGATTTGCAGAGTGGAGAAGGTGGAGGTGCCTCATTAGGGTTTTGACAGTTGGTTCGGTCAAAACCATTATGAGCCGGGGACATTATTTACTAATCCATTTATTGATAATTATGTTATGGCTAATTACATTGACCATTTGACCATCTTGACTTTGTTAACCGTTTGACCAAAGTTGACTAGGATCTTCTTGAAAGGTCTAAAGTATTCTTTGGTTTTCTTTTTCCTTTTTGTTATGAAAATGGTCATGTCATTAGTGCCATCAACTTTATCATGATATGATTAGTAATGATGAAAATGAGTATTATTGCAACCATGGTTGTGTTTTCTCTTGGTTAAGCTTTTCATTTTGTTCATTCTCATTCTCTCTGATAAAAAAGAAAATGAGAAACATTTCCATGGTTGCTCCTCATTCTTCCTCCTCTTGATTCTTCCTTTGATCACATGTGTTGAGAGAAAAAGGATTCCACTTGAAAAACACATCCATACATCTCCTCTACACATCCTAGGGCTTCTTGACTAGCAATCTCTTTGCCCTAGTTGCCTCGGCTCGAGGTGGAGCTCGGTGTACATCTCTCGGGTGGATCGTCTTCGACTCAAGAAAGCCGCGGAGGTGCCCAAGGTCCAGATCGACACTTGGAGCTTGGATGGACGAGTGGGACAGCGGAATGAAGACCCGAAGGACCGGTTTCGTGAGGTATACTTTCTACAGCATAGTAGTTGTAGCCTCTAGTAGTTTACTAGTTTCTAGTTTAGTAAAGATCCGTGCTTTAAGTCCATGTTGCCTTGCGCCAAATCATTGTTTTTCGTCGTTTCCGCCTCCCCGTAAGAACCGGGATGAGCAACGTGGACTTACAGTGGTATCAGAGCCTAGCTAAATATAAACTAGTAAGTTAGCAAAGTGTTTAGAACATCGATCGGAAAAAAGTCACAAAACACGTCCGCAAAACCTCAAGTTTCTGTCGATTTTCATACTGCTCAAAAAGTGATTTAAAATATATGAAAAATCGTCTCTGGGTTTTGTGAAAAGACTGCAGAAAAATGAACCAGTGATTCGATCAAATGACCGCGGTTCTGCTGCAATGACATGCTCATTGCAGCGGTTCCGCCGCCGTTTTGACTCGGCAGTGGATCGGCTTTTCTGCAGTATTTTAGTTTGGCTGTTTTGGGATTTTTAATACATGATTTTTCTACCCAGATTTTCCAGAGAGCAAATTGACTTTTGGGGTAGTCAAAAATCCGTATTTTGATCGGTATTCCGTACACTTTGGCTAATGGATATTATCTGTGATGTGATATATGTATTGAACGTCTACTAATCGCTATAAGTCGATTAGTGGGGGTTATACATATCTGTGATCTGTAAAGTTGATGGTTTGTGGATATGAACTCGGTGGATTGTCGCGGATGAATGGCCGGGGTGGATATGAGATGAGAGTTTCTTTTTTCTTTCATTCATTGTAAAATTTGTAAATTGATGTAATATTATTTGTATGGCCGCACAACCGGGTCGGGGTTGTAGCCGTCATTGTATAATTCTTTTTACTGTTTTTGCTCCTAGGATAGACCCATGGAGGGGGTGCACAAACTACCGGGTATCCCGAAGTGCCGAGTGGCCTACTCACGGTGTTGAGGGAGGTTGCTTCGCTTCGGGTACTTAGAGGGTAGTTTGCCGCACCCGTAGGGGTCTTGGGTGGGGTATTGGCTATTCATCGCGACCGTGTAATCCGCTTTTCGTTGCAGGCTCGAACGAATCGCGGATTCCTAGTATATCCAAAGTGTTCATCTGTGATCTGTAATGGCTATCATTGCTAAATATCTATATGTGATATCTATTTAGGCGTTGCTTATGTTTTTCAGCCGTGCTAGCCCAGCCCCCACTCTGTCGTTAGTTAAGTAACCTAACGGGTGATGACGGGGCCCCATGGCGAATGTGAATGGCATAAGCGTACGTCATATTTTGGTTGTTTTCTGCAATGGTAGAATTAAATGATGGGACACATTAAAAGAACTAATGCAAGAAAAATAAACCAAGTAAAAGTCGTTGGAACACTTTGAAAACCACTCGGATCTTTTCAAAAACCAGCATTTTAAACGCGGAGCTTGAACCACTCCTTTTAAAAGCTATCTCGTTCCATCGATTATATCAAGTTCATTACGTTCACGGTTTCGCCAAAACCATTCGTAGCCCTCCGTCGTTTCATATGGATAGTCAATAGTATTCAAGCTGTGTTTGTTGGCCAAATTCAAGGCACAGTGTTTGGTAGCTATTGGGTATTCATATGTAGCATAGATAGATGCGTTGGTTTGGGACAGTCGTACTGCCTTGTTGGCCAAAGTCAAGGGTATGTGCGGGTGGGTTCAAATTAACCTGGATAATGACGGGTAGAACTTGACATGTGACTTATGATTTGTTGGCCAAAGTCAAGGTCATAAGAGCATGGGGCAAAAATCCACATCGGGAGTTTCAAAAGTACTGAAACTTGCTAGCGCTGCATACCATTTGGAGTGTGATGATTCTGGTAGGATTCCTTCAGTTTTGTCACGCGATGATATTTGGATCCCGATCCTACTGTGAGTATATGCTACTCCTCGGGAACTTTCTCACTTAACGATCAATGCTATAAACCTAGTAGGTGTCTAGAAAGGTGTTAGCGGGGCTACGCACACAGGAAAAAGAGGTTACTTAATTAAGGAACTTCGCGAAAGCGTTGGAAAACCTCCCTCGAAGTACCGACACTGGCCTGGCTGAACGGTTAAGCAAGTATTGTACGGTGAGATTGATCCCGGCTAATTCTTCCTTTATGGTTTGAGGAGGGATTCGAGAGACAGTGGGAGCCATCCTGTTTAGATAAATTAAAAACCAATCTAAACTTGCAAGAGCATCATGCTGAGTGTTTTCTTCTCTCTCTCTTAATTGCAGCGACCCAGTGACCACACCTAGGTTACATCTAGATAATAAAATGACTGAATCTGACTGTTATGACTGGCAAAGGTCTGTCCAGATGTCCATTGCCCATGATAAGCTGGGACAGCCCTTAACTAATCCAACCCCTGCCGTCTCAGGTCCAGCTTCCTCTGTCACGGATAATCATATCCATAGGACATCGGAAAAAGACTGTGCGAAAGCCAAGTGCCTCGTGTTAGCCTCAGTTGATGGTACATACCAGAGGCAGCACGAGAAGATGAACTCAGTTTCTATCTTCCTCCATAACAAGGATTTATATGGAGAGCAATCTCGTATCGCAAGATATGAGACCTCGAACGAATTGCTTCCAGCGAGCTTGGCTATCGGGTCATCTGTAAGGGGCAACGTCCTTACAGAGACCAGCTCTTTTGAGCTCACGGACCTGAAGACCACGTTGAAGAACGGGTCGATGCTGACTTAGTTCAACAGTCCCTACCTACTACCCTGAAGGAAACCAGGGAAGTAGAAAGAAAGGGAAGGGCAGAAGTTTCGGGAATGGATATAGTAAGAGAGGGATGTTCCTATTGTTACGGGAATGAACATGGGCTGAAGGATTGCAGGGCTTGCAAAGCCAGTAGCCAGAATTCGAAGCATGTTGTGGCTTCGGTTTCGGTTGTGTTTGTAATAAAGAACTGTATGTCAGTTAACCCTACTTCCTGGGTATTGGATACCGGATCAGGATCTCATATCTGTAATTCGTTACAGGCTCTGAGAAACCGTAGGGTTATCAGTAAAGGTGATATGACTCTTAGGGTTGCTAACGGAATGAGCATGTATGCTGAATTCGTAGGGGAATATCATCTAGGACTGACAACTGGGCAGATATTGATTCTGCGTTGCTGTTTTTATGTACCAGGTGCGACTTGTAACATCATATCTGTATCCTTAATTTCTAAGGAAGGATATGATTTTACTTTTGTAAGCGATGTAGTAAACATCCACCTAAATCAAGTTCTGATTGGGTCTGGTACATTGAAAAACGGTATATACATTTTGAATCTAGCTCAGGTCTTCAGTGTCCAGAACACACCTAAAAGAAAGTCTCCGGAATTAAATCAGGCTTTCTTATGGCTTTGTAGACTGGGTTATATTAATGAGACACGGTTGACTAAGTTACATAAACAAGGATACTTAGATCCGTTAGAGTACCAGTATTATGCCACTTGTGAATCTTGTCTCATGGGAAAGACGACAAAGACTCCGTTCACTGGACACGAAGAAAGAGCAAGCGAGCTCTTGGGACTCATACACAGTGATGTGTGTGGTCCATTGTCTACACATGCGTGAAGTGGTCATTCATACTTCATTACTTTCACAGATGATTTCTCTAGGTATGGGCATGTCTTCATGATGAAGCACAAATCCGAGGCCTTTGAGAAATTTCAGGAATACAAGAATGATGTTGAAAAACAAACAGGCAAAAGTATCAAGACACTGAGATCTGATCGAGGTGGTGAATACTTGAGTGCCGAGTTTCTGGGTTTCTTAAAAGAGAATGGAATTCTCTCTCAACTTACTCCTCCATACACACTACAACACAACGGTGTATCGAAAAGGCGGAAACGAACCCTATTGGATATAGTTCGATCCATGATGAGTAAGGCTGAGTTACCACGATCCTTCTGGGGTTATGCACTAGAATCAGCTGCATACCTTTTGAACTGAGTTCCAACTAAGACTGTGCCTACTACACCATATCAGATGTGGTGTGGGAAGAAACCCTATCTTAATCACATTAAGACATGGGGATGTCCAGCTTTTGTAAAAAAGCAGCAAACGGACAAGCTCGAGGCACGTTCAGTACAGTGTAAGTTTGTGGGATACCCAAAGAACTCCAAGGGGTATCTTTTCTTTTACGCAGAGGAACAAAAGGTTTTTGTTTCTCGTCATGCCCGCTTCTTGGAAACTGAGTTTTTGGAAAATCAGATAAGTGCGAGCGCAATAGAACTGGAAGAAATTCCAGAACCACGAGCTATTACTGAAAGCTTTGTAGAACCAGAAGGTTCGAAAGAACAGGACATTCCTACGCCACTCCGCGGGAGTAGTAGGCAGTCTCATCTGCCCGAGAGATACTACGGTTTTCTCATTGATGGGGATAGAGAGGATTGCACCATGGATTATGGTGAGCCGATTAGCTTCCAGCAAGCCATTTAGAGCGGTGACTCGGTAAAATGGCTGGATGCAATGCGGACCGAGATGGAGTCTATGTACACCAACAAAGTTTGGACTTTGGACTTTTCTCCAGAAGGGGTAAAACCCGTAGGATGCAAATGGATCTTCAGAAAGAAGATTGGTGTAGATGGGCAGGTTGAAACCTATAAAGCTAGACTTGTTGAAAAGGGTTTTCGTCAAAGACCTGGTTTGGACTATGACGAGACCTTTTCTCCAGTGGCTATGCTGAAATCCATTCGGATCCCTCTTGCCATTGCTGCTTTCCACGATTATGAAATCTGGCAGATGGACGTAAAGACGGCTTTCCTAAATGGAAATTTAGAAGAGTGCGTCTATATGGATCAGCCAGAGGGATTCATTCAGAGTAGGAGCAGCGGTAAAGTGTGCAAGTTGCTAAAGTCCATCTATGGACTTAAGCAGCCATCGCTGAGTTGGAACATCTGCTTTGATGATACTGTTAAGGAATTCGACTTTATCAAAATCCCGGATGAGCCATGCATTTACAGTAAGATTGTAGGGAGAACTGTGGTATTCCTCGTCTTGTACGTGGATGGCATTCTCCTAATAGGAAATGATATTCCTAGGTTACAGTCAGTCAAAGGATTCTTGTCACAGAGGTTCTCCATGAAGGACCTGGGCGATGCCAACTACATTCTGGGGATCCAGATCTATCGTGATAGATCTAAGAGAATGTTGGGACTTTCACAGTCAAGGTACATCGACACCATACTGAAAAGATTCAGAATGGAAGATTCCAAGAGCGGTAATCTACCGGCTTGTCACGGGATCACCCTCTCCAAAGAGATGTCTCCCAAGACTGATTTGGAAAGGGATCGCATGTCTATTATACCCTACGCTTCTGCGGTAGGCTCTATAATGTATGCGATGTTATGTGCCAGACCAGATGTAGCATACGCATTGAGCGTTGTAAGCCGGTATCAGTCGAACCTAGGGGAGAAACACTGGATAGCGGTAAAGAACATTCTCAAGTACCTGAGAAGGATTAAGGAGATGTTCTTGGTGTATGGCGGAAAAGACCTCCAGCTCGAGGCCTTTACTGACTCCAGCTTCCAGAGTGACAAGGATGACTCCAAGTCCATGTCGGGTTATGTCTTTACCCTCAATGGAGGGGCGGTTTGCTGGAAGAGTTCCAAGCAGGAGACCGTTGCAGACTCAACTATGGAAGCGGAGTACATCGCTGCTTGCGATGCTGCAAAGGAAGCTGTCTGGATGAAGAAGTTCCTCATGGAGCTTCAGGTGGTTCCTACCATTATTGATCCAATACCGTTGTATTGCGACAACAACGGCGCTATAGCTTTAGCGAAGGAACCCAGGTCCCATCAGAAGTCCAGGCACATTTTAAGGCGGTACCACCTGATCAGGGAGATCGTATATCGCTGAGAGATCGAGGTGAAGAGAGTAAATACGGAGAACAACACTGCAGATCCACTCACGAAGGCCCTACCCCAGACTCAGTTCGAGCGGCTGATCGAGATGATAGGTCTTCGATACGCCAGTACATGGTCTTAGTGCAAGTGGGAGATTGTTAGTGTATATGCCCTAGAGGCCATTACTGTATCATACTAGCTTGTATATTACTTAATGGAAGCTTGGGATATTCACAGTTGTATTGACAGTCTTGCTCAAAATAGAAGTATGCTACTTGGTTTATTTCTACTTAAATATGTGCATGTGTTTCTTTTAGCATATCGCTTATATACATATTAGTAGAGACCTTACGATCTTTGCTTGGTTACCAGCGTTGTGATGGCAGTCATACTCGTGGGAGCTGGGTAATCCATAAGCACATGCTTATACAGGTCCCTAGCCGTATGACTATCGGGACAGGGCATCGATACTCCGGAGTAGACTAGCGTATCCGCTTCTCATCCCAGCAGGGGAGACAGTCTGTCCCACATGTTGGAGATAGTGCCCTCAGAGTCAATTATTGGATCACAGGCACGTGATTGCAATGATTGAGGGAGGACCTATCCCGGTAGAACAGTCTTACTCGAGATGATAGTATGCTATCAGGTTTACCTTTATCATCGTGTACTGCTTTAGGTGACATGACATGTCGCTATTGCACGTTGATAGAGCCCCTAGGATTCTTGCTTGACTACCGGCAGTATGAGGGCGATCATATACGTGGGAGCTGGGGTCTACAAGCACATCCTTAAAAGGTCCCTAGTCGTGGGAGTTTCGAGATAGGGCATCGATACTCCAGAGTAGACTAGTGTATACAGTCGAGACCCCGACGAGGGGCGGTGGCCGGTCTCACAAGCCACTGGTGTCAGTTGGATCACCTAAGATGTATACAGGTGCTCATTGGGTTATGAGTACACCGGACAGGACTCGCCGGGAATATGCTAGTTGGTCATATACCAGACGTCAGATGGCAGTTCCCTGGTGACATGTGTGCAGGTTAGTTCATCGACCTGGGGATCGTCATTTGTCTCGTGTGAGTTCCCACTGTACTTTGATTACTACCCTACCACGGCTCAAAGGAGTCGTGCAAACAGGTTTTAGTTGGGTACAGTCCCGAGCCACATGGAGGCAGTGAGCGTATCTTCAGGGGTTCGTCTCTCCCGGTATTGGGGGTGAGGTCGCGCTGTGTCTAGGAGAGCCATTACACAAAGTCCTTGGCCAAGGCAAGGAGATTTACTGGTAGGTATTCCAGTAGTATCTCAGGGTGTTCTGGGCTACACTCCGACACGACTTGTACCGCTTTTGGGGGTCTGACTTTTACCAACCCCCTAGGCCCGCCATGCGATACTCATAGACGAACGGACCGGACTGCACGGATATTGTCACTGACAGGCTCAGTAGGGTGTCAGGATGAGTTCACTCATCGACGTCCTTTTTAGTCAATAGCTGGTGGCCCGTTACGTATTGGCTTATACCTCTGACGTGCTAGTGGTTAAATCCACAGCCATTGTATTGACGAGTCTTTAGAGTCCCCCACACTTTCAGTTACTCAGCTTTCGGGCGAAACGCTGTAGAGGCCGTATGGAGATATGGCAGGGTCCGATCAGATACGTGCGGTATTGCACGGATCAGGATCGGACGGTTTGTACTAGTAGCCGTATGGGTATATGGCAGGGTTCGATCAGATACGTGCGGTATTGCACGGATCAGGATCGAACGGATATTACTAGCCGGCTTTGGTTTAAGCCGGTCCTAGTTTAGTACAGTGTAGATTTTGTCTCTTTGCATTTGTATCCGGATGGAATACAGATGCGGGTGTGTATGCACAGTATCGGGGTTTTCCTGTAATTTATTACGGGACCAGTTTTCTGGAGTTGCCAGTTTGCATTCCGTTCCGGCCGGTTTTCCTTTGCTTTTTCCCAACCGGACTTTTCCGATGGAGGGGGTTATTTGCAATTGTGCAAATAATCTTTGTGGAGGGGGTTTCTTGCAAATCTATTGATTATGATAGCTTTCATTATCTTTTGCACCATTCTTGCATTAAATGAGATATGAAAGGTTAAGGTGTGAAGCATGGTTCATGTTTGGATGTGGTCACCCTCTACCTTTATCCTACACTCACCTTCCTTCTTGTTTTTGCTTTTCCTCCACAATTCTCATATATATTGGCCGGCCTCTTTGATGAGGAGAAGATGATGGTTCATTTGTTTTGGTGTTGGAAATTTATCAATCATCTCATTTTTATCATGCCACCAAAACCCTCTCCAAAGTTCATGATTTCCTTCTCCCTCCATGGCAACTTCACCACCCCAAAAGAGACTATGATTCTACACTACACATTCTACAGCAAATCTTGGACGCGTCGATTCGCCAGCTTCGCGCCCGAGTTGCCTCGGTATTGAGGTGGGAGCCCGTAAAAGCTACAGGCGATGTGGTGCCCTTTCCGACGAGGAGGAGACGGACGGAGATCCCGCGAGGAGATCGGAGTGGAGATGAAGACCGGAGGACTCGGATCAGTCGGTATATCTCTATTCCCATTCTTGTAGATAGTTAGACTAGTTAATGGTTACGATCCGGAGTTTAGTGCGCGGTGGTGCCGGTTTGCAAAGTCCGCAAAAATTTAAGTTTATCACCGCTTCCGCTTTCCGGCGTCGGTTTGACGGCCGGGGCGCCGCCGTGCACTTACAGTGGTATCAGAGCCTCGCCATTAACTTCGTCTAGCTTGGTTTTATGTGTTTTTAAGTTCCGATCGACCAAAATTCCAAAAACCGTATTTTTCCCTTTACATCAGTTTCTGTCGAAATTTTTTGAAGTCCAAAAATTTTTCAGGTTGTAAAATATTGATGTACTGGAAAATCTAAGAGTTCTGTAAAAATTTGACGATGTAACGCCACAGTTGGAGCGCGGAAGCGCCGCGAAACCCCACCTAGTGCGGCCCTTCCGCCGCGCACTATTCACGTCACATCACCAAATTTTTCCAGAGGCCTTCTGGGCTTAAAATATGGGCTTTGGAATATTAAAGTTGGGCAAATTGTTTCTGTGAGTGCTACAGTTTTCTTTGGGGCCCACTTGTTAATTGTTTGATCAATCGGAAATTTTTTAAACACATTTTTCACAGTATTTACATTATATCTGCGACCGTGAATGTCACTTGATCGGTAAATCCGGTCTAACTGCTATAGCCCGGTTAGACGGATTTGCGAACGTGACTTTCACGTTGATGTTCTATGTTTATGCTGTGATGTTGCGGATCGGTCGTGGGGGATAGCCTGGATGCAATGCTAGTACAGTGTTGTTGTATTATGTACATTTGATATTGCGGGGCGAGCGTCCGACATGTGGACTGCCGTCACTGCCTGTTTGTATTATTCTTTTGGGGCACGACAGGTTGCGGTCGATGTACCCAGTGTATGTATATTTTACTTTCTGTACTAGGGTTACCCCGCGGAGGGGTGCACGAATAGCCGGGTTCTAGAAGGCAACAAGCCCGCATCTCATGGCATTGGGACGGAGGGGGCTTCACTCCAGGATTGGCTGGCTATTCGCCGCACTCGTAGGGGGTATAGGATTTCATTGCACAGGCTATCCACACGACCAGGGGAACGTCGGGTTTTCAGTAGTGGCTCTGTGAAACCCGGGGATCCCAGATATCTGTATTGTTCTGTGATGCTGTACATTTCTGTGATGTTGCATTTTATTCACGCCTTGAGCGAAATACTATATATTGGTATATATATTAGTAGATGTTGTATATGTTTTTCATCCGCGCTAGTCCAGTCCCCGCTCTGCCGTTAGTTAGCTAACCTAACGGGTGATGACGGGACCCAGTGGCGAATGCGGATGGCATATACGTACGTCAGTATATTTTCGTTCTTTGTGGTGTGATTAATTGATGGGACTGCGTTGATTCGGATCAATGCAAGTTAAACAAACCAATTCTGATGTTGTTGGAACACTTTTCAAAAAGCTGTTATTGCAAGGACGTTCTCTTTTGTTTTGCATAGTGGTATTCATTTGGAATATCCTGCTCCTCAGTCGACGAGGCAAGGGCCGAGATCCCTTCACCGGGAGTGACCCCTTGGACAGAAGTTTGCGTCAGGGCATTAACTTCACTATAGCCGATTACTTTTGCTTTGCATCGTGGTATTCATTTGGAATATCCTGCACCCCATTCTACGGGGAAAGAGCCGAGATCCCTTCACCGGGAGTGACCTCTTTAGCAACGGTTTTCGTCACTATATTTTTAAAAGCTATCCGTTCCTTCGACGATATCAAGTTCTTTACGTTAAAGGTTTTCGCCAGAAACCATTCGTAGCCCTCCGTCGTTTCATATGGGTGGTCAATAGTATTCAAGCTGTGTATGTTGGCCAAAGTCAAGGCACAGTGATTGGTAGCTATTGGGGTATTCATATGCAGCATAGATAGATGCGTTGGTTTGGGACAGTCGTACTGCCATTTTGGCCAAAGTCAAGGGTATGTACGGGTGGATTCAAATTAACCTGGAGAATGACGGGTAGAACTTGACATGTGACTTATGATATGTTGGCCAAAGTCAAGGTCATAAGAGCATGGGGCAGAAATCCATCGGGAGTTTCAAAAGTACTGAAACTTGCCAGATATGCGCATACCTTCTGGAGTGTGATACCGTGAGCGTATTCCGTCACGTTGTCATGCGATGAGAGTTGGATCCCGATTCCCACTGATGAGTTAGCTTACTCCTCGGGTGACCCCGACTAATTCTTCTTTCAGGTTTGGAGGAGAATTTGAGGTACAGTGGGAGGTTTCCAGATTAGATAAATTGGTAACCATTCTGATCTAGGTTAGAGTGCACGCTGAGTGTTTCTTTTCTCTCTCTCTTTGGTAGCGACCATTGACCCGACCCTAAGATTTTGACTCAGTGACCAAGTTGACCGAACCTACTTAACACTGGCTTTTGGATTGTCAGAGTTGCAAACCTCATTGCCACTCCTACTTTTACCCTTTTCTCCAGGACACCCCGTTTTACTACGAACGTCCACTTCCATTGGACAAAACCATCGTATGGTTAGATACGAACTCGAAAGAATTTATTCGAGAATGGTTTCCGGTTCTGGAGAAAACGGATAGGATTATTCAGTTGTCTTTTCCTTTTACCCTCTCTCAGGTTACGAGTACTCCTTGGTTTAGGGGTAGTACACCTATTACGCAAATTGGATTGTCTTCTTCCAAACCTTAGGCTGGTGCCGACCGGTGGGGAATGAAGAAAACCAATTAGCCTAACGATGGTGTGCAGAAGGTATTAAGTTAAGACAAAGCAAGGGATTAGTAAGAGGGCAAAGTAAATTGCAACAGATATTCACGACCAAACCAAGTATTTCTTCGCCAATCCTAAATCATCTTTGTATTTCTCCAGGACACTCCGTATCACTACGAAGATCCCATTTTATTGGATAATCCATCGTATGGTTATATACGAACTCGAAAGGAACTTGTTCCAGTTCGGGGATGGATCCTGGTTCAGGAGAAATAGGAATAAAGTACATTCAGGTGTCTTTTATCTTCACCTTCTCTCGCATTGCGAGTGCTCCTAGGATTAGGACAGTACACCCTTTATGCTTTTTGGATAGTCTTCTTCCAAACCATAGGCTGGTGCCGAACGGTAGGGAAGGAAGAAAACCATTTGGCCTAAAGGGGTGTACAGAAGGTAATGACTAAAGACATATGAAGGGATTTGGAGAGGTGGCAAAGAATTATACGGTTATAGTTGTGAATCTGGATAATGGTAGAGGCATTACTAGGAATACCAGGATACCCCAACGAAACATTTAAATGTTTCAGTTTCACTGTGTAATGTTAAAAGAGAACTGATTTCCCGATTAGATACTTACTCCAGGGTATGTATTTACCAGGTATGATTCTCACATCTGTATGGTTTTTCAGATGATGAGTGGGAGTACGTTATTGGGAATTGGGTGATCATCCTCACTATATCGGGATTCGTTGTAATTGGTGATATTTGAGGATGCCACCTTGGTTGTTTGCCGGTCGGCAAATATTTGGTTTTGAATATCCGCTGTTATGCACCAATTTCAAATTGATATATCTGTATGTCTATTTTCATAGAGTGAGATATACCTTTCTGAAATTATGTCTACGACATTTACCTATATCAGTGGATGGTTAGGTAAGGAGCATTAAACAGCGGTGTAATTCTTCTTAACCATAAGTACAGTTTTCGACCTACGACACACAGTGAATGAGTTATCAGACTCAAGGGACTTATACAGAGTATTGTATGTTGTCCAGGGTCCATCGGGACAGAGGGGTTGGTCCTCGTACTACATTCAGTTTACTTATGACTCCTCTATTTTTTAGACAGGTGTTTCGTGGAAACACAGGGTCCGAATTTGGAGAAGTTATTGGTATTTGAATAGAGTGGAGAACCAGGTGTCGCAAGTATCGGGATTCTTCACAGTGATCGAAGATGTAGATACTTGTGTATGGTATTCAGATGATAGTAATGATTAAGAGAACTTGCTTCTCTTTCAGGTTACTCATAATTGGAAGTATTCCTAAGTTGAGTAACGCTGATCGGCCTCCTTCCATTTAGTTGACATGCGCTGGGGACAGCTGCATGATTTGAATCTGGTTCAATTAAATCAGTGCCTCTGTTTCTATATTGGATATAGAACAGTTCATATCTTAACGATGTTAAGGTACGGGGAGTTGTCCGGTTTATGATTAAAACCAGACACTGGACAACTCAAGGCACGTTTCTGTAATGGCTGTTTGTGGGTTGACCCAGGCTATGACGAGGGTTGATTTTCTACCATCTGGATGAACAATAGCGATATTGTTCTAGACTCGCCACAGTTTTATTAAAAATGGATTTTTTCAGAAAACAGTAGTGGGAGTATGGTAGAACTGGAAGTGATTCCAGAACCACAAACGATTACTGAAGATTTGATAAGGAACCTAAAGATTCAATCTGGATTGACATTCCATTGGCCACTCCGCAGATATGGTGGGTAACTTCAGGCACCCGAGAGGTACAACGGTAGCCTCAAGGACGGTGACGGGGAAGTTCTTGTTTACCCACAATTACCAATGCTGTTGTTCCAGGCTGCGAGACCCGGCGGGAGGATGAGTATAGCGTCGTTCTGAACTCGCTTCAGAAGTGTACGTGTATATGACTCTGCCAGAGGGTTGTCGTAGTCAGTGGGAGCAGCGGAAGCATTGGTGGACAGGTTGCTTATGTCTATTTATAGACTAGAGCAGATGTAGCGGAGATAGATCATCTATTTCTGACGTGACAGTCATGGGTTTGACTTCATCAGAATAGGGGATGGATCTGTTGAGAAAGTAGTAGGGTGTGATGTCCTGGTATCTGGATGACATACACAGAATAGGAAAAGAAACTCCTATACTACAATCGGTTATACTTTGGTCGTCACACAGTGTTTTCTTCACAAAGGACATGGATTTTATATCAGACATACTGGTTACTAGATCTGTGGTTTTAGATCTAGATTTGGGTGGTTTCCCAATCAGGGTACTTGACAGCATTCTAAGAGTATTTAGGATGGACGACTCCTGGCACGGTAGTGTACCTGCAGGTAATGGAGTCACCCTCTCTAAAGGTGTCTTACAGACTAAAGGGGAGAGGGACGTGCATGATTGGCAGATCACTTGCTTAGGCAAGTGAGTCAATCATGAGATGTCAAGTACCACACCAGATGTTGTTCTTGCACTAGATGCAATAAGTTGACATTAATCCAATCCTGGAGAAACAGTCGGAAGCAGTTTTAGAACATAAGTGGATGTTCTAGGGATATGATAACGACAGCCTCATTCAGGAGACGGTTATCATTCCAGGCTTCCAAGGTGACATGGACGACAAGGAGGTTGTCAGAGTTATAGTTTTCCCTCTGACGAGGGGCAGTATTTTGGACAGGTGGTCCAAGGCAATACTGAGGGAGGCATGGCGCAGGATACTGATTAAGTTCAGTTGACGATACAGTCTAAGAAGTTTGGATTTGGAGTTCATTTATGAACTCGGTCCCATCAGACATCCAGACACTCTAAGACAGGTATTGCTCATTTCGGGAGATGGCATTCTCCGCGAACTTGAGATTTAGAGAGACATAGAAAGAAATTTCAGAGCGGATCCACTCACTGAGGCTATTCCTCGAACGCAATAGTTTCGCAAACAGGTTTTGTGCGACTGACTAGTAGAGGAGTTGGGTGTTCGGTATCACACGGGCTGTGAGTATGCGACATCGCAATAATTAGCCTTGAGTGCAAGTGGGAGATTGTTGGAGATAGTGCCCTCAGAGTCAATTATTGGATCACAGGCACGTGATTGCAATGATTGAGGGAGGACCTATCCCGGTAGAACAGTCTTACTCGAGATGATAGTATGCTATCAGGTTTACCTTTATCATCGTGTACTGCTTTAGGTGACATGACATGTCGCTATTGCACGTTGATAGAGCCCCTAGGATTCTTGCTTGACTACCGGCAGTATGAGGGCGATCATATACGTGGGAGCTGGGGTCTACAAGCACATCCTTAAAAGGTCCCTAGTCGTGGGAGTTTCGAGATAGGGCATCGATACTCCAGAGTAGACTAGTGTATACAGTCGAGACCCCGACGAGGGGCGGTGGCCGGTCTCACAAGCCACTGGTGTCAGTTGGATCACCTAAGATGTATACAGGTGCTCATTGGGTTATGAGTACACCGGACAGGACTCGCCGGGAATATGCTAGTTGGTCATATACCAGACGTCAGATGGCAGTTCCCTGGTGACATGTGTGCAGGTTAGTTCATCGACCTGGGGATCGTCATTTGTCTCGTGTGAGTTCCCACTGTACTTTGATTACTACCCTACCACGGCTCAAAGGAGTCGTGCAAACAGGTTTTAGTTGGGTACAGTCCCGAGCCACATGGAGGCAGTGAGCGTATCTTCAGGGGTTCGTCTCTCCCGGTATTGGGGGTGAGGTCGCGCTGTGTCTAGGAGAGCCATTACACAAAGTCCTTGGCCAAGGCAAGGAGATTTACTGGTAGGTATTCCAGTAGTATCTCAGGGTGTTCCGGGCTACACTCCGACACGACTTGTACCGCTTTTGGGGGTCTGACTTTTACCAACCCCCTAGGCCCGCCATGCGATACTCATAGACGAACGGACCGGACTGCACGGATATTGTCACTGACAGGCTCAGTAGGGTGTCAGGATGAGTTCACTCATCGACGTCCTTTTTAGTCAATAGCTGGTGGCCCGTTACGTATTGGCTTATACCTCTGACGTGCTAGTGGTTAAATCCACAGCCATTGTATTGACGAGTCTTTAGAGTCCCCCAGACTTTCAGTTACTCAGCTTTCGGGCGAAACGCTGTAGAGGCCGTATGGAGATATGGCAGGGTCCGATCAGATACGTGCGGTATTGCACGGATCAGGATCGGACGGTTTGTACTAGTAGCCGTATGGGTATATGGCAGGGTTCGATCAGATACGTGCGGTATTGCACGGATCAGGATCGAACGGATATTACTAGCCGGCTTTGGTTTAAGCCGGTCCTAGTTTAGTACAGTGTAGATTTTGTCTCTTTGCATTTGTATCCGGATGGAATACAGATGCGGGTGTGTATGCACAGTATCGGGGTTTTCCTGTAATTTATTACGGGACCAGTTTTCTGGAGTTGCCAGTTTGCATTCCGTTCCGGCCGGTTTTCCTTTGCTTTTTCCCGGCCGGACTTTTCCGATGGAGGGGGTTATTTGCAATTGTGCAAATAATCTTTGTGGAGGGGGTTTCTTGCAAATCTATTGATTATGATAGCTTTCATTATCTTTTGCACCATTCTTGCATTAAATGAGATATGAAAGGTTAAGGTGTGAAGCATGGTTCATGTTTGGATGTGGTCACCCTCTACCTTTATCCTACACTCACCTTCCTTCTTGTTTTTGCTTTTCCTCCACAATTCTCATATATATTGGCCGGCCTCTTTGATGAGGAGAAGATGATGGTTCATTTGTTTTGGTGTTGGAAATTTATCAATCATCTCATTTTTATCATGCCACCAAAACCCTCTCCAAAGTTCATGATTTCCTTCTCCCTCCATGGCAACTTCACCACCCCAAAAGAGACTATGATTCTACACTACACATTCTACAGCAAATCTTGGACGCGTCGATTCGCCAGCTTCGCGCCCGAGTTGCCTCGGTATTGAGGTGGGAGCCCGTAAAAGCTACAGGCGATGTGGTGCCCTTTCCGACGAGGAGGAGACGGACGGAGATCCCGCAAGGAGATCGGAGTGGAGATGAAGACCGGAGGACTCGGATCAGTCGGTATATCTCTATTCCCATTCTTGTAGATAGTTAGACTAGTTAATGGTTACGATCCGGAGTTTAGTGCGCGGTGGTGCCGGTTTGCAAAGTCCGCAAAAATTTAAGTTTATCACCGCTTCCGCTTTCCGGCGTCGGTTTGACGGCCGGGGCGCCGCCGTGCACTTACACCACAGCCGTCAGTACGTCGTACTTGAGACAGTATGCGGGTGCTCGTTAGGTTACGAGTACACTGGACAGGACTCGTCGGGAACTGATGGATGGTATTATACCTATCGTCAGTTATCAGTTCACAGGTGACATGAGTACAGCTTAGTCCGCTGACTTGACACTGTCGCTTCGCCTCGAGTGTGTTCCCACTGTACTTAGATTGCTACCCTACCACGGCTCAAAGGAGTCGTGTAAACAGGTAGTAGTTGGGTGCAGTCCCGAAGCACTTGGAGGCAGTGACGGTTAGACAGGATTTGTCTCTCGCGGTATTGGTGGTTGACATCGCGCTGTGTCTAGGAGAGCCATTACACGAGTAGTCCCTGGCCAGGGCAAGCGAGATATACTGGTATGTTTCCAGTGTTATCTCAGGGTGTTTTGGGCTACACACCGACATGACTTATACCGCTATTAGGGGACTGACGTTCACCGCCCCCCAAGGCCCGCCATGCGATGTATCAGACGAACAGACCAGACTGTACGGAGATTGTCACATACAGGCTCAGAAGGAGTTCGGATGGGTTTACCTCATCGGCCTTCTTATCGACATCTACCTGGGGACCGTTACGTACAGCTAGTGCCGCTTGCGGTCTGTGGTTAAACCCACTGCCAGTGTAGTGTCGAGTCTTTAGAGTCCCACACAGAGAGTTTCCCTGCACTGAGCGAAACATGTAGAGGCCGTATGGTTTTACGGCAGGGCTGCGATCGCTTGCGTACACTTGTGTGTGCGTATGTTGTTCGGGAAGGCAATACTAGTGGGCTTTGGTTTAAGCCGGATTCTAGTATTGTACAGATGGATTTGTTTTGTCTTCTATGCATTCGCATTCTACGGAATGCAGATGCGGGTGTGTATGCACAGATTTGCGGAGTGGAGAAGGAGGAGGTGCCTCATTAGGGTTTTAACAGTTGGTTCGGTCAAAACCATTATGAGCCGGGGACATTATTTACTAATCCATTTATTGATAATTATGTTCTGGCTAATTACATTGACCATTTCACCATCTTGACTTTGTTGACCATTTGACCAAAGTTGACTAGGATCTTCTTGAAAGGTCTAAAGTATTCTTTGGTTTTCTTTTTCCTTTTTGTTATGAAAATGGTCATGTCATTAGTGCCATCAACTTTATCATGATAGGATTAGTAATGATGAAAATGAGTATTATTGCAACCATGGTTGTGTTTTCTCTTGGTTAAGCTTTTCATTTTGTTCATTCTCATTCTCTCTCATAGAAAAGAAAATGAGAAACATTTCCATGGTTGCTCCTCCTTCTTCCTCCTCTTGATTCTTCCTTTGATCTCATGTGTTGAGAGAAAAAGGATTCCATTTGACAAACACATCCCTACATCTCCTCTACACATCCTAGGGCTTCTTGATTAGCAATCTCTTTGCCCTAGTTGCCTCGGCTCGAGGTGGAGCTCGGTGTACATCTCTCGGGTGGATCGTCTTCGACTCAAGAAGGCCGTGAAGGTGCCCAAGGTCCGGATCGACATTTGGAGCTTGGATAGACGAGGGGGACAGCGGAATGAAGACCCGAAGGACCGGTTTCGTGAGGTATACTTTCTACAGCATAGTAGTTGTAGCCTCTAGTAGTTTACTAGTTTCTAGTTTAGTAAAGATCCGTGCTTTAAGTCCATGTTGCCTTGCGCCAAATCATTGTTTTTCGTCGTTTCCGCCTCCCCGTAAGAACCGGGATGAGCAACGTGGACTTACAGGTGGAACATAGACCTGGGACGGCGGGGGTATTGTAGTAAGGAGGTAGTCCAGCTTGTTATAGGTAAGTGCCATCTGGACATACCGTAACCAATCAATATAGTTTGGCCCAGTCAAATTATTATCTAATAACCTATGTCCGGTCATAGTGGTCACTATAAATAGAAGAGAGAGAAGAAACACTTAGCATGATGCTCTTACAAGTTTAGATTGATTATTAGTTTATCTAAACAGGATGGCTCCCACTGTTTCCTCGAATCCTTCCTCAAACCATAAAAGAAGAATTAGTCAGGATTAATCTCACTTTTACAATTCTTGCTTAACCTTTCAGCCAGGCCGGTGTTGGTACTTCGAGGGAGGTTTTCCAACGCTTTCGCGAAGTTCCTTAATTACATAACCTCTTTTTCCTGGAGGCGTACCCCCGCTAACACCGTTCTAGATACCTACTTCGTTTATAGCATTGACCTTTTAGTGAAAAAAATCTCCCGAAGAGTAGCGCATATTCACAGTAGGATCGGGATCCAAATATCATTGTGTGCTAACCAAGAAGGAAGCCTACAATGATTATCACACTCCAAATGGTATGCAACACCAGCAAGTTTTAGTACCTTAGAAACTCCCGATGTGGATTTTTGCCCCATGCTCTTAAGACCTTGTCGAAGGCCGGCATATCATAAGTCACATGTTAAGTTCTACCCATCATTATCCAGGTTAATTTGAACCCACCCGTACATACCTTTGATGAAGGCCAAAATAGTAGTATGACTGACCCAAACCAACGCATCTATCTATGCTACATATGAATACCCAGCAGCTACTAATCACTATGCCTTGGCGAAGGTCAAAATACATAGCTTGAATACTATTGAATATTCATATGAAATGACGAAGGGCTACGGATGGTTTTGGAGAAACCGTGAACGTAGTGAACTTGATATAGTCGAAGGAACCATGATAGCTTTTTAAAAGAAGTGGTTTAAGCTCCGCATTTAAAATTGCTTTTGAAGAAAACCGAGTGGTTTTGAAATTATTCCAACGATTAAGCTTTGGTGTATTTTATCTTGCATTAATCTTTGTTAATGTGGTCCCATCATTTACAAATCCTATCATTGCAGCAAAAGAAATGAAAATACAACGTACGCTTGTGCCATCCACATTCGCTACTAGGCCCCGTCTTACACCGTTAGGTTACTTAACTAAAGCCAGAGCGGGGGATGCCCTAGCGCGGGTACAAAACATAAGCAACGTTTATATATATATATATATATGCATTTTTCTCACGCAATTATAGGTATTCCAGAACACAGAAGAATATATTGAATATACTAGGAATTCTGCGTTTCGTTTAAGCCTGTAACGAAAGACAGATTTCATGGTCGTGATGAATAGCCAAACCCCACCCTAGACCCCTACGAGTGTGGAAAACTACCCGCCAAATTCCCGAAGGGATGCAACCTCCCTCAGTAAAATGAGTAGGCTGCTCGGCATTTCAAAGAACCTGGTAGTTTATGCACCCCACCTTGGGTCTATCCTAGGAGCAGAAAACAACAAAATAAATAATATACAACGGTGGCTACAACCTCAACCCGGATGTGCCCCACAAAATAATATTACATCAATATTACAAATTACATTGAATGAAAGAAAAGAATACACTCTTTTCACATCCCCCGGCTATTCATCCACGACGATCCAATAAAATCCATATCCACAAACCAACACAGATCACAGATATGTGCACCCCCAACTAATCGACGTGTAGCAATTAGCGGAGGTTTACGAAAACATATATTAAACACAGAAAACCCAATTAGCTAAAGTACTTAGAATTTCGATCGATTAACCAAATTTGAATCTGCCCCAAGTACAACACTGTACATAAAAAGATCCTGGGCACAAAAAAATATCCCAAATATCATAACTCCACAGTATAAAAGCACGGGAGAAATTTGGACCAAGTTAGCTTCGACTCGGCCGTGGAATGGCGGCAGAACGGTCTATTTTGCTGCGGTTCCACGGCGGTCTTAGCGATTCGTGAGACCAAATTTCTCCAGTATCCATAAAAAAAACCTGTACGTAATTTTAAGGCCTCTGAAAAGATTTTTGGTCCAGATTTAAAAATCGACAGAAACTGTTAAATATGTATGACCTAGAGTCCTGTATTGTATAGGATTCTAGGCATGTATATGTACAGAAACAATATTTTCTCGAAATGATAGTATGTTATCTGGTTTATCTTCATCTTAACATGTGATTTGTTGCATCTCATATCTTTATTTACATGTTGATGAAGCTCTTAGGATTATACTTGACTCCCAGGATTATGATGTAGATCATACTAGTGGGGCCTGGGCAGTCTAAAAGCATATCCTTTAATAGTTCCTAGTCAAGGGTATTGTAGGGTTACATAGCACAACAGAAAGGTTTCGGGAGGCATCGTCCATGCTATTTTCAAAATTTAGCCATGCTAGTTAACCCTAACCCTATAATCTTAACTAAAGATTTAGACAATACGATACGTAAACAATTTTATATCTAAGTTAATGCGGAATACGACCTTTGTAGACCGGTCCTTCACTTCAAATGCTCCAAGTAGTGGCCCCTTCGCTGCGATCAAAGAACTCCCGGACTCTTGAGAGGCTCCACAAGGTGAATGATGCATGCTTGCATGAAGTCTTCAAAATCCAAGATGATCTATTTTGAGGAGACACAAACTCAAGCTATCTCTTCACTAATATAGAACGAGTGAAGTTAACACCCTAAACTATATGGCTAGTATAGAAGAGGATGATGAAGTAGGAATTTTGCTCACTTTAGAATTCCTTTTCTCGCTATTTTTCCTCACTTGCTTAAAAACTAGAGAGCTCTCACTTGAGCATGAAGAAGATGAAGCAAATGAAAAATGAGAGAGAGTGAGGTTAGAAATGCAACCATGGTGAGTACATGTAATGGCGAACTCTTGTAGAGAATAAACCATGGTAAGAGATAATGGTTAGGTTTATAAATATCTAAGACAAAACAAAAATGGTAGAGTAAGTCAATGGTTATCCATAGCTTGCACCATGACAAAACCCATTCATTTTTGAATTACTTAAATAAATAAAAACCTTAATAATATCTCGTATATGGTCTAAGGCCCATACACCCATGTTGCATATATAACCTAGCATGTCACAATAATATATATCACATATATATTATTTATGTAACAAAAGAAAACAATATAATAAACATATATCGCATATATGTTAAATGTATCAAAAGTGAGAAATAGAAATACTTAAGTTAGCATATATTCGTTAATGTAATTTAATATATCAAATATATAATAATACATTAAATCATTAAATCAACATTTGATTTAATAATTCGGCTATATCACATATAACCGACTAATATAAAATGTATCATTTCATCGAATCAACACTTGATCCGATGACCCGGCTATATCACACATATGCGGCCGATATCATATATCGCGAGAATAGAATACGATATCGCATACACGTATTAATTTCGGTCCCACACATATCACATATGTGCTCCTACTCCATTTCGCCTGAGCCAGGAAACCTCTGTGTAGGACTCTAAAGACTCGTCAATACGCCAGCAGTGGGTGGTGATCATATAAGTCACCCACAAGCTGTCAGCGGTCATCTAAACGTAACGGCCGCCCGGTATTGAGCGATCAGAAGATCAACAAGCAAGCCTGCTCATACTCCTATAAAGGCTGTCAGTGACACTATCGTACAGTCCTGTTTTTTCATCTGATATGTCGCATATCCAGTCTAGGGATGGTAAACGTCAGACCTCAGTAATCGATAAGTCGTGCCGATGTGAGGCTCATAACGGTTCGAGAAACTACTGATAACACTTACCAGTAGATCTCCATATCAGCCCTAGCCAGGGACTTCCAGTTATAGCCAATCGGGCACAGCGCAACATCAACCCCCAATACCCGGAGAGACGAAACCCCTCCTATCGCTCATTGCTTCCATGTGATTCGGGACTGTACCCAAAAGCCACCATTTTGCACGTTCTCTTGAACGTGGTATGGTGGAAATCAAAGCACAGTGGGAATCACACAAGACTTTATGACGATCTTGGGTCTACAAACTAACATGTACCAGTGTCACCAGAGAACTGCTATCTGAAGTTAGGTATAATACCAACTAGGAGTTCTCGGCGAGTCCGTTCAATGTACCCAGTCTCCACTGAGCACCCATATACCATCTTTGCTGTCAAACACCAATAGATGTTGGATCATCCATCGCCCATCATATAGGTCAAGATGCGTATACGCTAGTCTACTGATTAGTCGAAAATATTGCATCTTTAAACCGGCAATTTCCCTATCATTTGCATTCATATAGAAGTGTTCGGCATTCATATAGCACAAATTAGCAAAACAGTCGTTAAATATCAGATTGCATGTGTTAGACTTTAAAACCGGCATTTCTAGGGAAATTGACTACATTTCATAGCATGGCATCATTCCTATATATATCGCAACTTGTGTTTCGAAGTCCGTGCAGGAAAATACAGAAGATCGGTCAAAATTTACATAACAAGACTGCTAAAGAATACGCCAACTCAAGGATTTTGAATCTAGTATTGATCTAAAAAGAATTCAGAGATTCAACATAGCAGGAAATACATCAAAAGACAACATAAACCAACAGAAGAAGGTTGAAGCCCTAAGGCAGCCAAGTGGCCGCGGAACCGCGGCCGGAGCCGCCTTGCGCCGCGGTTCCGCGGCGGCGCTACCACGTCAGCCCTCCAACTTTGCTGCAATATCTCCACCTCAGCTTCTACAGCTCTTCAAGCCACTACATTTTCCAGAAGACCCCAGAAGCTTCTGCCAGTTCAGCAAACTTAGGGTTTCTAACTAAACATTCCTAGCTTAAAGTCTAAGCTAAGCTCCTAACTAACTTGCAACAAACTTTTGGAGGGAATTGCAATTTCAAAACCTAGACCTAGGGTTTGGGAAACCTATAAATAGACCCCTAGGCTCACTTGTAAATCATCTTAGATATCATCTCATATCATTAGATCAATTCTTCATCTCTCCCAAATTCCACCCACAAGTCTAGTGACAAGGCTTGTGTCAAAACCCTAACCCTAATCCAATCTAGAAAAACCCAATTCAAGATTCATGGAGTTCAAGCAAAGCAAGTCTTCGACGACCCTTTAAAGCAAAGCCGGACTTCAACGGAGTACGAGATCGAAGCGATCCAAGACTCAAGAAGCCGAGCGATGCAAGATTCGTCGAGCGAAGTTCTTACCTCTTGTAATTCTTGAGAGTTGTAACTACTTGTTGATGTAATAAAGGTGAAGATTCTTTAAACTTGTTTACATTTCAATTCAAGCATCATGATTTCATTTCGATTCTTGAATGTATTCTTTGTGATGATGTGTGAATAAACTCCGCTCGTGGAGGAATCGAGATGATTGTAGAATGATGATGTTGATTAATATTTAAACGTTTTCTTAAGTCCTATAGTAATTGTAAATTCTTGAAAATAGAATGATCGATGATCTAGATCGATGTGAAATGGTTCTTGATTCCTTTCGCATGATCTAGAAAATCAACGATCGATCATTTGATTTTCAAGAAGCTGTCTAGCGAATGTGATTCATCGAAAGGACAAAGGATAGGACGAAGAACCCTAATTCTACGCAAGATCCTTAAATCTCGATCAATCGACATCGAGTTAGCATCAATTCGTTAATTGATAAGAAACGTTAATCTTTAGTCTTCGTCACATCTACAATCTAATCGATTCCTACGAGCTTTACATCAAATCTTGAAACCCAAATCGATTGGAATTATATCGAAACTCGATTCTCGATGTTTATCATTTTCTTGATTCTTGATTAGAATAGTGATACTTGAAACCATTGATAAAAATCTTGAATCATGTTTTATTTTCTTTTCTATTAACTTTTCGATTCAAACAAATCAAAATACAAACGAATCGCACAATCCCTGTGGACGATCCGCACTCGCTAACGATCTACATCCGACACCGTAGTTGATTGCGGTCAAATAATTCTTTGATTGTGATTTTATAAATTTTCTTAAACACGCAACGAGAATTTGAATCAATCAAATGGCGCCGTTGCCGGGGATCGCGCGCTAATTCGTTTTATATTGAAGTTTGAATTGAAAATTTTATTTCACTGTAATTTTGAGATCAAAATTCGCGCAAAATCTAAACAATTTGTTGTGGTTTGTTGCAAGGAGATTTGGAGCTTGCTGTGCAAATGAAATAATTTTTGGAATATACCAGAGAGCTGAGAGAGTCTACAGAGCCTCTATGGAAATTTTTTTTGGGCAGTGTTCCTACCATATGACCGCGGAAGGGCGGCATTAAGCAGCATCTGCGGCGGAACCGCGGCTTGCTAGAAGGATCTCTGTGCAATTTTCCCTCAGGTAAATCCTAACTTTCTTATCTTCTTTTCTCTCTGCTCCAACTAACAAATTTCTGCAGGCTTCTTTGCAAAAATCGCAACGCCGCAAAAAGCAAATTAAAATGTGCGTGTTTTTGTTTCTTGGTTGTTTGCATTCTAATACGGATATTAAGGGGCACGGCCAAATCCAAATTAAGTGGGGAGTTCATTACTCTTCCTAGGCCCTAAAAATCACAAAACTTGCATCCGCATTGACCCACATTAACTAAAAAATATCTAGAGATGACTCTAAGGACCGTCGCGCTCACTTAGGACAGAAGAAGGCCGTGGGTAATTCATTGCTTATCCGCGTTTTCTTGTGGTGTCTAAGGCAAGTGTGTCGAAGGCTAGTGGTTATTAATTAGCCCCACTACTTACGTAGTGGAGTACCTTCCCACTTACCTGGCACTTACCTGGCCATAGGGGGACAAAGAGGCAGTGGAGGATTTTATCCTGCGACTTGTCTTTTGGAAGTTAGGAGCGGTCTAGAGCCGGACCTAGGTGACCACTAGATTCTAGGGTTTTGTGTGTTGCATTTGTTGTGTTGCATCATATTTTCAAAAATCCGTCCTATTTTCAAAACAAACACCGCATTCATCATTTTCACCTAATTATAAGCCACGCTGCCACTTGTACTAACCCTTTTTTAGTGCAAGATAGGCTGGACACGGGATTCTAGTGCCCGTTTAGTCCGCGTACCTCCTATCGACTCCGAAGTCGATATTTCTACATTTACCTTTCCTTTACCCACTACCACACCCACACCGATGGATCCGACTCCATCAAATTTCTTTAACCCTAATCTGCAGCCGTCTGTTGGTGCGTACCACCCCGCATCTCTCTCCAAGAGAGGTGCTACCCTATTCGAGGTCCTCTTTCGACCTGCTTATCCATTCCACCAGCCGACGGGGATAATTTTGAAATTAAACCCCAATACATCAATCTTTTACCCAAATTCCACGGACTCGAGACTGAGGACGCTTACGTTTTCATTACCAAATTTGAAAACGTATGCGCAATGATGGGTACGTCACAACTTTCAGTGGATGCTATGCTTCTACGACTTCTTCCATTTACTTTGTGGGATATAGTCGAGAAGTGGCTATATAACACTACCGCACATTCCATCACGAATTGGGAAGAATTAGTCGCGGCATTCCTTAAAAATTTTATCCTATGCAAAAGACAGCTCGAATCTGTAGTGAACTCAATCAATTTACCCAGCTTTTGAATGAACCGTTTTCGAAGTGCTTTGAACGCTTCAAGGATCTTTTGGTTCAATGTCCTCATTACGGCATCCCGAGATGGGATCTTTGCCAAATCTTATATGAGGGCATTAACCCAAACACTAAACAGAACCCTGAAAACATGTGTCAAGGCACTTTTATAACTAAGGATGATGGGGAGGCATGGAAATTTTTAGAAGAGTTCGCTGAAAAATCACTACAGTGGGAGAGTGGTACCCAATCATTGAATAGGGATGGTGTACACCAAATAGATGTGTCCATAGGTGTTCGAGCTGAGATGGCAGCAATGCAAAAGAAGCTCGAAGCTATGCAACACAAATTTGCAGCAGCCTCCCTAAACCCAATGTCGCTCCCCAAAACTGTATGTGGCTGCTGTTCTGATCCGTCTCACTTAACGGAAGAATGTCCATTAAACTCTGCGTTTCAAGGTCACGAGCATACTAATGCCGCATTTCAAAGACCTAGAAACGATCCATATTCTTCCATGTACAATCAGGGTTGGAAGAATCACCCGAATTTTGCTTGGAACTAACAACAATCTCAAAACACGGTTCTAAGCCAAAATAATTTTCAAAGGGCTCTTCCACCACAACAGCAACCACTTCAACTCACTCAGCACCCCTACCAGTCACAAAATTTCAAAAACCAGGTCAGCACCCCTACCAGTCACAAAATTTCAAAAACCAGGTCATGTTCTGACGAATTCTCTGCAGTTGTCATGTTCTGTCTAATCCTGCACAGTCTAATCCTATGCAGTTGTCATGTTCTGACGAATTCTCTCAATGCACTCAAACCATGAAATCACTTTTGTCAAATTTCATAGAGGTTTCGGCTGAGGTTAGATCTTCTGTAAGTGAGATAAAGAAAAACTCAGCGTCCCAAGCTGAGAGTATCAGATCGATGGAAGCTGAAATCGCACGACTTAAAGCCGAAATGAGTGCGAGAGAAAAAGGGAAACTTCCTTCTCAACCCCTACCGAACCCTGGGCATTACAATGTTAATGCCATCTCAACGTTGAGATCAGGAAGAGTGCTGAACAACCATGTTGGGGAAGAAGTTGATGATATTAGAAATCATATCAACACCCCGGCTGAGACCTTCCCTCATACACAGACTTCTACTTCTGATCCTTGTTCTTCTACCCCACCGCCTTCTCGCAAGCCTATTCTCCATTTCCCACTAGGCTCGACACCTCAGTATAGCCCTTCTAGTTCTCCACAGACGATCCCCACTCCTCTTTTGGGATCACGTCTACCCCCTTTTCCTTCTCCTATGATGGACCCAACGCTTATTGCGAAAGCACCTTACCCGAATCGGTTAAGGAGTAATAAAACGAGTCCACATATGGAGAAAATTATAGAAATGTTTAAAAAGGTTAACATCAACATCCCTCTCCTAGATGCGATTCAACAAGTCCCCGCTTATGCGAAAATTCTTAAGGACTTGTGCACTAGGAAGAGGAAGACTCAAGTGCCGAAGAAGGTCTTCATGTCTAATAATATTAGCACTGCTTTTATCCCCCAGCTACCAAAGAAACATAAGGACCCAGGATGTCCTACAATATAGATTTCTATTGGGGGTAAAAACATAAATCATGCTCTTTTAGACCTTGGCGCAAGTGTTAACCTACTTCCATATTCTGTACATGAGCAACTAGGGATTGGAGAGCTGAAACCTGCTCACTGCACTTTCCAAATGGCAGACCGTTCAATCACCAAACCAAGGGGTGAACTAGAGGATGTGTTGATAAAGGTCGGGGAATTTGTATTCCCTGTAGACTTCATTGTACTTGATACACAACCTGTAGCAAACCCCTGGGGCCAAATTCCGGTGATTCTGGGTCGTCCTTTCCTTGCCACTTCCAATGCTGTTATAAACTGTAGAAATGGTTCAATGAACTTATCATTTGGAAAAATGACCATTGAACTAAATATCTACAAAGTTGGAAGTCAGCCATCAGAACCCTCTGCTCATATTCTAGATATGTGCTCTATCCACGAGATCGTTCCCGATAGCTGCGGAGCTGAGGAACTTTGCTTTACAGATCTCGACGACATTACTACATCTCTGTTTGACCTTACACATGATCTTATTGAGGACACTTTTTCTACACTTGAGTCCTACACTCCTGACTTTTCTCCACCCGAGTCTGTATCTTTCACAGGCTCTGAGCTTCTTTGTAACTCCAAAATTCACTCGATGATCCCTCCTTCTATCATTTCTCCGCCCGTATTAGATCTAAAAATTTTACATTCTCATCTTAAATATGCTTATTTAGGTGAGAATGAGTCTTTATCGGTTATCATATCTGCTTCTCTAGCATCAGAGCAAGAGAATGCACTTTTATCGGTGTTGAGATCTAACAGAGAGGCGTTTGGTTGGACTATGGCGGACATCAAAGGGATTAGTCCCATGATTGTTGAACATCATATACATGTGATGGATGATGCCAGACCAACCCGAGAACCACAGAGACGGTTGAACCCCATCATGAAGGAAGCGGTGATGAAAGAGATCGTCAAATGCCTTGATAGCGGTATTATATACCCAATCTCCGATAGCCAATGGGTGAGTCCTATATATGTCGTCCCTAAGAAATCCGGCATCACTGTTACTACCAATGAGGCAAATGAGTTGATTCAGACACGCGCCCAAACTGGGTGGCGTGTATGCATTGATTATATAAAACTCAATGCCGCCACGAGGAAAGACCACTTTCCTCTACCATTCATTGATCAAATGCTGGAACGCTTAACAGGACGAGAGTATTATTGCTTTATAGACGGATACTCTGGCTATAATCAGGTCCCCATAGCCAAAAAGGATCAAGATAAAACCACTTTTACTTGTCCTTTTGGTACCTTTGCTTACAGTCGCATGCCCTTTGGGTTATGCAATACTCCCGCTACCTTTCAGCGGTGTGTGATGGGGATATTCTCTGATATGGTAGAGAATTTTCTGGAGATCTCTATGGACGATTTCTCGATTTTTGGAGACTCTTTTTCTGATTGCCTATCGAGTCTTGACACAGTTCTTACTCATTGCAAACAGAAGAACTTAACTTTGAACTGGGAAAAATGCCATTTCATGGTCCAAGAAGGAATTGTACTTGGACATGTTATTTCACAGAAAGGCATTGAGGTTGACAGAGCTAAGATAGATGTCATTCAAAACCTCCCTCATCCAAAAAGCGTCAAAGATATTCAATCTTTCCTTGGCCATGCAGGCTTTTATAGAAGATTTATTAAGGATTTTAGCAAAATTGCTAGACCTTTAACTCTTCTCTTGGCCAAGGATACGACCTTCCACTTTGACTCGGACTGTGAGATAGCTTTTGACTCACTAAAACACTCCCTCACTTCAGCCCCCGTTCTATCATCTCCAGATTGGGACTACCCCTTTGAGCTGATGTGTGATGCATCCGACTTTGCAGTTGGTGCAGTCTTAGGACAGCACATTGAAAAGATGCCACACGTGATATACTATGCGAGTAAGACCCTGAATGATGCACAAATCAACTATACAACCATTGAGAAAGAACTTTTAGCGGTTGTATTTGCATTAGAAAAATTCAGGCCTTACTTAATTGGCTCTCCTATAGTTGTGTACACTGACCATTCCGCCTTAAAACATCTTCTGGCGAAGAAAGATGCAAAAGGTCGACTAATACGTTGGATCCTTCTATTACAAGAATTTGATCTTGTTATCAAAGATAAGAAAGGATGTGAAAACGTTGTAGCCGACCATCTTTCACGCATCTCTTCTTCCCCTATGACCCTGCCGATCAATGATTCGTTTCCTGACGAACAACTCTTGAGCGTATCCAATGAACCTTGGTTCAGGGATATTGTGAACTATCTTGTCACGGGACTTATACCCAGCGATTGGTCAAAACAGGCCAAATACCGTTTTCTATCCCAAGTAAAACACTTTTACTGGGATGATCCATATTTGTTTAAGTATTGTCCTGATCAGATCATTCGCCGGTGTGTCCCAAAAGAAGGGTTCAAGAGTTTTTTTCTTTTTGTCATGATCAGGCCTGCGGGGGTCACTTCGGTCCTAAAAGGACGGCGAAAAAGGTTTTGCAATGTGGATTTTATTGGCCTATCTTGTTCAAGGACGCATTTGAGCATTGCAAAACCTGTACACATTGTCAGTACACGGGTAGAATTTCCCGGAGAAATGAAATGCCTCAGCAACCTATCTTGGTTGTTGAAATTTTCGATGTTTGGGGCATTGACTTTATAGGTCCCTTTCCCAACTCCTTTGGGAATTTGTACATACTGCTGGCGGTTGATTACGTCTCAAAGTGGGTTGATGCCATTCCCTGTCGCACTAATGACAGGAAAGTTGTCATTAAGTTCTTGAAAGAGAATATCTTTTCGCGATTCGGACATCCACGCGCTATCATTAGCGATAATGAGACACATTTCTGCAACAGGTCTTTCGAGAATCTGATGCGGAAATACGCAATCAACTACAGACTCTCTACACCCTATCATCCCCAAACAAGCGGGCAGGCTGAGATCTCAAACAGACAGATCAAACTGATACTGGAGAAGACTGTTGCTAAGAATAGAAAAGATGGTCGACCAAACTGACGGATGCTCTTTGGGCATTCCGAACTGCATTTAAAACCGACCTAGGGATGTCTCCATATAGGATAGTGTTTGGGAAGGCATGTCACTTACTCGTCGAGATTGAGCATAAAGCATTGTGGGCTATTAAGGAAATAAACTTTGATCTAAACCAAGCCTGCAACTTTCGGAACCTGCAAATAAATGAGCTAAGCGAACTCCGTGATGAAGCTTATGATAACGTTGTAATTGTAAAGAATAGGACTAAGGTTTTTCACGATAAAAACATTTTGAGGAAAACATTTTCACCTGGTCAACAAGTCCTTCTTTATGATTCACGATTACACCTTCACGCGGGTAAGCTTCGATCTCGGTGGAAGGGACCTTTTGTTGTGCGGTCTGTATACCCGCACGGGGCAGTAGAAGTAGAAAATGTTAAAAACAAGTGAATAGACATAGATTAAAGCCGTATTTTTCCACTGACCCCACGGAGGAGCTCTTGTTCTTACAGGAGCCAGTTTATTTGGATTAAAATTCCTCCGTCTCACCTTCATATCCTGTATCACTGCATCATCTTTTGAATGGAGGTGAGTGAAAATAATAAGTTTTGGGGAAGTTCTTCACTTATATATTTTTTCCCCCACTAATAATTCCCCCCAGGCTTACAGTTTTTGTAGGTATAGCGGTTGGCAACAGTGAGGACACTGTTGAAAACAAGTTTGGGGGAGGTTTGTGCTTATTTTTGCATCATTCACATATCATTTGCATAAGCACAAAACATTTCTTTTAAAAATCTATAAAAAAAAATTTTAAAAAAATTTCAAAACCCATAAAAATTTAAAAATTTTCAAGTATAAAAATAATTTAATATTTAAATATTTTTGTACATAAATAAGATAATGAAAGATTAGATAGTGAAAATTTACATCCATGAGATTAGAAAAATTTAAGAAAACCAAGAAAATTAGAAGTTTTCTTATACGAACTAGTAATAAGTAGTTATGAGCCGTTGTCCCAAGGGTTAGTAAGATGAAGGTAGTCACTAATCTGAGGATAAAACTAAGTCTGAAATATAGTTTCTATTCTGGAAGCCAAACATTTTTAACGTTGCTATCCTGCTATTCGCACTTACACACGTCTTGAAGCCTGGGATAGTAGAGGATACCTTGAAATGCTCTTGTCTTAAAGCCAAAAGTATGAAGGAAATAAAAGTGAATGAAAAAAATATATAAAGTGGTGAAAAAAAATGGACACTGGTTTTGTCATTGCCGAGGCCAATAAAAAAATATATAGCGAGGGTGCCTCTTCACCTAGTGCCCTAAGGCCAACTGGTCTGGGAGTCACTGCTATGCCTGAGGTGGTGCAAGACGAGGAAAATACACCAAATAAGCAAGCACATGAGTAATCGGTCGGTTAGTACCTCAAGAAGTATTAACGGTCGCATGAAAGTGTGTGAGCAATCTCATCTAAATATTCATTAATTAAAAAGTACTGAGGCTGATGGGAAAGAGTATGATAGCTTGAATTGAATTCTCCGGGTGTACGGATGTCCTTTACACACACACAGGGTGATATGATCGATGTTTGGAAGAAAGATAGGAATGAAGAATAAGACGATGTTTTATTGAGGGAGGACGTGATTTCTAACATCTTTTCATGACCATTAAGATAGGGTTCATGACAACCGAAAAGCTAGCTTAGTTGGAAACCCTAATTTTCAAGGCTTCTCTTCTACGATTCTTTTCTTTAAATGTAATATTCATGATATTTCTCTTATTATTGGATTTTGTGGGTGCAATCCGCTGAAAACCCTTAGGAGACAATACTCCTCCTACTAGGGACACCTAGAGGTTTAAAGGCTTGTTGCACGTGTTCAGTGCAATCGTGTTGCCTACGAAAATGTGCTAGTTAGTTTTTCTATTTCTTTATTTTCTCCTTCTCTTTTTAATAAAAAGTTCGCTCGAGACGATCGAAAATAAGTTTGGGGGAATTTGATTAGTCGAAAATATTGCATCTTTAAACCGGCAATTTCCCTATCATTTGCATTCATATAGAAGTGTTCAGCATTCATATAGCACATATTACCAAAATAGTCGTTAAATATCAGATTGCATGTGTTAGACTTCAAAACCGGCATTTCTAGGGAAATTGACTACATTTCATAGCATGGCATCATTCCTATATATATCGCAACTTGTGTTTCGAAGTCCGTGCAGGAAAATACAGAAGATCGGTCAAAATTTACATAACAAGACTGCTAAAGAATACGCCAACTCAAGGATTTTGAATCTGGTATTGATCTAAAAAGAATTCAGAGATTCAACATAACAGGAAATACATCAAAAGACAACATAAACCAAAAGAAGAAGGTTGAAGCCCTAAGGCAGCCAAGTGGCCGCGGAACCGCGGCCGGAGCCGCCTTGCGCCGCGGTTCCGTGGCGGCGCTACCACGTCAGCCCTCCAACTTTGCTGCAATATCTCCACCTCAGCTCTTACAGCTCTTCAAGCCACTACATTTTCCAGAAGACCCCAGAAGCTTCTGCCAGTTCAGCAAACTTAGGGTTTCTAAGCTAAACATTCCTAACTTAAAGTCTAAGCTAAGCTCCTAACTAACTTACAACAAACTTTTGGAGGGAATTGCAATTTCAAAACCTAGACCTTGGGTTTGGGAAACCTATAAATAGACCCCTAGGCTCACTTGTAAATCATCTTAGATATCATCTCATATCATTAGATCAATTCTTCATCTCTCCCAAATTCCACCCACAAGTCTATTGACAAGGCTTGTGTCAAAACCCTAACCCTAATCCAATCTAGAAAAACCCAATTCAAGATTCATGGAGTTCAAGCTAAGCAAGTCTTCGACGACCCTTTAAAGCAAAGCCGGACTTCAACGGAGCACGAGATCGAAGCGATCTAAGACTCAAGAAGCCGAGCGATGCAAGATTCGACGAGCGAAGTTCTTACCTCTTGTAATTCTTGAGAGTTGTAACTACTTGTTGATGTAATAAAGGTGAAGATTCTTTAAACTTGTTTACATTTCAATTCAAGCATCATGATTTCATTTCGATTCTTGAATGTATTCTTTGTGATGATGTGTGAATAAACTCCGCTCGTGGAGGAATCGAGATGATTGTATAATGATGATGTTGATGAATCTTTAAACGTTTTCTTAAGTCCTATAGTAATTGTAAATTCTTGAAAATAGAATGATCGATGATCTAGATCGATGTGAAATGGTTCTTGATTCCTTTCGCACGATCTAGAAAATCAACGATCGATCATTGGATTTTCAAGAAGCTATCTAGCGAATGTGATTCATCGAAAGGACAAAGGATAGGACGAAGAACCCTAATTCTTCGCAAGATCCTAAAACCTCGATCAATCGACATCGAGTTAGCATCAATTCGTTAATGGATAAGAAACGTTAATGTTTAGTCTTCGTCACATCTACAATCTAATTGATTCCTACGAGCTTTACATCAAATCTTGAAACCTAAATCGATTGGAATTATATCGAAACTCGATTCTCGATGTTTATCATTTTCTTGATTCTTGATTAGAATAGTGATACTTGAAACCATTGATAAAAATCTTAAATCATGTTTTCTTTTCTTTTCTATTAACTTTTCGATTCAAACAAATCAAAATACAAACGAATCACACAATTCCTGTGGACGATCCGCACTCGCTAACGATCTACATCCGACACCGTAGTTGATTGCGGTCAAATAATTCTTTGATTATGATTCTATGCATTTTCTTAAACACACAACAAGAATTTGAATCAATCAAATGGCACCGTTACTCTGGAGTATCATTGCCATGTCTCGATACACCCTCGACTAGGAACAATTATAGGATGTACTTGTGGACTACCCTTGCCCTACTAGTATGATCTCCATCATAGTCCTAATAGTCAAGTACACATCCTAAGGGCTTCATCAACATGTGAGAGTAAGACAGTATCATAATACAAGTCAACATGTTAAGACAAAGAGCAAACAAATAGCATACTATCATGTCGAGCAAGAAAGTCCTCTCTATATATGACCAAGCATCCACTATAATATACATCATATGTACAATAATGGCCTCTAGGGAAAACACGTAACTAACAATCTCCCACTTGCTCTAACGCCAGTTGTTATAGTATCTCATACACAACCTCCCGAAGAGTCTCTCAAATTGTATCTGGGGTATGGCCTTCGTGAATGGATCCGCTATGTTGGTCTTCGTGTCAACTCTCCTAAACTCGATCTCCCGGCGATCAACTATCTCCCGGATCAGGTGATGCCGTCTCAGAATATGCCTGGATCTCTGATGGGACCTGTGTTCCTTGGCCAAAGCCACTGCTCTTTTGTTATCACAATACAACAGTATTGGATGCTCGATGGATGGAACCACTCCAAGTTCGTTTATGAACTTCTTCATCCAGACAACCTTTTTAGCAGCATCGTGGGCAGCGATGTATTCAGCCTCCATCGTCGAGTCTGCCACGGTTTCCTGTTTGGAACTCTTCCAACAAACCGTCCCTCTATTGAGGGTAAAGACAAATCCCGAGACCGACTTAGAGTCGTCCTTATCACTCTGGAAGCTCGAATCGGTAAAAGACTCCACTTGGAGTTCTCCATTACCATACACCAAGAACATCTCTTTAGTCCTTCGCAAGTACTTAAGAATATTCTCACAGCTGTCCAGCGACTCTCTCCTGGATCTGCTTGATACGTACACACTACACTTAGTGAGTATGCTACATCGGGTCTGGTACATAGCATCGCATACATGATAGAGCCTGCTGCCGAAGCATAGGGTATCCCTTGCATGCGAGCTCTCTCCAAATCAGTCTTGGGAGACATCTCTTTGGTGAGAGTGAGTCCAAAGATTGTGGGTAAATTCCCACGCTTGGATTCTTCCATACTAAACCTTTTTAGTAACCTTTTTAGTATGGTGTCAATGTACCTGGATTGGGACAATCCCAGTATCCATTTAGATCTATCTCTATAGATCTTAATCCCCAAGATATAGGAGGCATCACCTATATCTTTCATTGAGAATCTTTGTGATAAGAAGAGCTTGACCGAGTGCAGCATAAGAACATCATTTGCTATCAAGAGTATGTTATCCACGTACAATACGAGGAAGAAAACCTTACTCTCTGCCACCTTCTTGTATATACAAGGTTCATCTACGTTTTTGATGAAGTAAAACTCTTTGAGTACCACATCAAAACAGATGTTCCAACTCCGCGATGCCTGGTTTAACCTGTAATGGATTTAAGCAGCTTGCACACCTTCCCGTTGCTCCCACTGTCCACGAAGCCCTCTGGCTGAGTCATGTACACGCACTCTTCTAAATCACCATATAGAAAGGTGGTCTTAACATTTATTTGCCAGATTTCGTAGTCAAGGTATATAGCAATGGTAAGTAGGATCCGGATGGACTTAAGCATAGCCACTGGAGAAAATGTTTCATCATAATCCACACCTGTTCGTTGAGGAAATCCTTTTGCAACTAGTCTAGCTTTGAAAGTCTCAACATTTCCATCTACACCAAGTTTCTTCTTAAAGATCCATTTGCTCCCAATGGGTTTTACCCCTTCAGGAGCAACTTCCAAAGTCCATACTTTGTTGGTGTACATGGATTCCATCTCAGATCGCATTGCATCCAGCCACTTCACAGAGTCCCCACTCGTGATGGCCTCCTCGAAGCTAGTTGGGTCATCATCTTCCATGATGCAATCCTCGCTCCCACCATCAATGAGAAAACCGTAGTATCTCTCAGGTGGATGAGGAACCCTACTAGATCGGTGGAGAGGTCGAGCTTTGTTTGGAACTATCGAATCCTTTGGTTCTACCAAATCTTCTGTCGTAGTTTGTATAGCTAGAATCTCTTCCAGTTCTACCTCCTTGCCACTAATTTCTTTTTCAAGAAATTCCTTTTCTAAAAAGGTGGCATGTCGAGAAACAAACAACTTTTGTTTCTCGATATGGTAGAAGATATACCCTCGCGAATGATTGGGATATCCAATAAACTTACACAGAAAAGACCTTTCTTCAAGATTGTCCGGATTTTTTGTTTTCACATATGCCGGACAACCCCTTATCTTAACATAATTAAGATATGGTCTCTTTTCTTTCCATATCTCATTTGGAGTGGTTGGCACAGATTTGGCGGAAACCATATTCAATAGGTCTGCAGCTGTCTCCAGTGCATATCCCAAAAGGAAATAGGTAACTCAGCGGTGCTCATCTTAGAGTGCACCATATCTAATAGGGTGCGATTCCTCCGTTCCGATACACCATTGTGCTGTGGTGTATATGGAGGAGTAAGCTGAGAGTGAATCTCATTCTCTTTTAGATAGTCCCGGAACTCATTGCTCAAGTATTCTCCTCCTCGATCAGATCGAAGGATTTTAATACTTTTACCCGCTTGGTTCTCTACTTCGTGTTTATATTCTTTGAATTTCTCAAAAGCTTCAGACTTGTGTTTCAACAGGAACACATGTCCGTAGTTTGAGAGATCGTCAGTGAATGTAATGAACTATGAGGAACCATTCCTGGCATGTGTAAACAGAGGACCACATACATCACTATGTACCAGTCCCAAGAGTTCCGTAACTCTTTCTCCATGTCCACTAAAAGGAGTTTTGGTCATCTTTCCTTCGAGACATGACTGGCAAGTGTCATAAGATGAAAATTCGAACGGGTTCAAATATCCATCCTTATGCAACTTAGCTAGTCGTGTCGCATTGATATGACCTAGTCTACAATGCCACAAGAAAGATTCGTTCATTTCTGAACTCTTCCTCTTGCGTGTGTTTTGTACATTAAGAACTGTGGATTGATTTAGAACGTATATGCCATTATTTAACGAGCCTGATCCAATCAACTTTTGATTCAGGAAGATGTTCATAACATCATCCTGTACTACAAAATTATATCCTTCTTTACTTAATAAAGAAACTGATATAAGATTGCATATCAGGGTTGGTATGTAATAGCATTCTTTCAGAATCAATGTATTACCATTTGGTAATACAAGGTGATATTCGCCAACTGCTTTGGCTGCAACATTTGCACCATTCCCTACTCTTACGGAATGATCACCCATTCCTAGTTCTCTACCTTTTCTTAGGCCATGCAACATATTACATATGTGGGATCCTGATCCGGTATCAATGCTCAGGACGTAGAGTGAACTGAGAAACAGTTCTCGGTAACTAACACACCCGAAGAAGATGCATCAACATGCTTATTCTCCATTTGGGCTTCGTAGGAATCTGGATATTCCCCTATTTCCTGCTTTGTCTTATAAGAATTATAAGAAAGAACGGAACCAACGTTCCCCTGCTATATATAACAAGCGGGTTCGGTCAATATATCCATATTATTATCTTGATTAAGGCCTGACATGGTCGCTTCTTGGAGAGAGAGAGAGAGAAGAAAACACTTTTCGTATGCTCTTGCAATATTAGATTGGTTTTTATCTTATCTAATCAGGATGGTTCCCACTGTTTTTATCAAATCATCATTCAAACCCTAAAAGGTAAGGCTAACCGGGATTAATTACACCTTACAAGTTCGCCAATCTTTCAGCCAGGCCGGTGTCGGTACTTTGAGAGAGGTTCCCCGTGATCTCGTACGGACCTAATTAAAATAAATCTCGTTTTCCTATGGGCGTAACCCTGTTAACACCTTTCTATACACCTATTTGATCGGCTAATTGTCATGTGTAAAACTCTCCCAGGAGTAACGCTTAGTCGCAGTGGGTATCGGGATCCAACTATCTAATAGTAGGTATGCAATCTCCTTGCAAATTTCAACACTTGAAATTCCCGATAATATTCTGCCCCTAGTGTCCTATGACCTTGACGCATGCCAACAAACCATAGTCCGCTAGTCAAGTTCAACCTGTACATTTCTTGATTGAATTAAACCCACCCGCACGACTCTTGATGCAGGCCAACAATGTTGCACGACTACCCTAATCCAATCTCATCTTATGTTGTCGATAAGTACTAGTTAGCTACCGCACACTACGCCTTGACGCAGGCCAACAAACGTAGCATGAATACTAAGTAGTACTTATCTGAAATGATGGAGGTCTACGACAGGTTTTTAAGAAAACCTTTTGCATAATGAACTTGATATCATTGTAGAAACAAGTGATTTTCAAAAGGACTGTTTTTTAGGCTTTTACTAGTTTCGCTAAAGAGGTCACTCCCGGTGAAAGGAACTCGGCTCTTTCCTTATCGAATAAGGTGCAGGATATTTCGCAAATACCACTATGCAAAGCAAGAACTATAGAAGCAATCAAAAACAAAACTGAGTGAGTTGTAGCATCAGCTAGCTTTTGCTAAAGAGGACACTCCTGGTGAACAGATCTCGGCTCTTTCCTTATCGAATAAGGTACTGGATATTCTACAAGGAATACCCCTATGCAAAGCAAAAACTAGAGCTATCCTTTTTGAAAATTTGATTCTACAACATCTTTTAGGTTTCTTTTCTTTCATTAATCTCATTAATGAAGTCCCATCAATTATGCTTCTAAAGTATCACAGAAGAAACGAAAATACAACGTACGCTTATGCCATTCGCATTCGCCACAGTGTCCCGTTATGCACCGTTAGGTTACTTAACTAACGGTATAGCGGGGCAGGACTAGCGCGGGTGAAAAACAAAAGCAACGTTTATTATATATCACATATATAATAATAAAGCATTCGTCTCGGCATATAAAGTGATCACATCACAGAATATTAGCAGCAGAAGATAACATATGAAATATTGGATATACTTAAGAGGTCCGTATTTTGTATTTAGCCAACAATAGAAAATACGGATTTCACGGTCGCGATAAATAGCCAAACCCACATCCCTAGACCTCTATGAGAGCAGCAAACATCCTTACCAATTCTAGATTTAGGAGACCCGGACTCGACTCCTCAAGATGGTCTCCCACTGGACTCTAGAACCCGGTTACTTGTGCTCCCCACCTTCGGTCTATCCTAATGCGGAAAAGTAAATAATATACATTGATGGTGACATCATCCTCAACCCGGAAGTGCCCCAATAAAAAAATATTACATACAATGAATTTTACATGAAAGAAAATAAAAACTCTCATCTCACATAAAACCCCCGGCTATTCAAAACACGACGTTTCAATATAACATATCACAACAACACATAACATCACATGTCATCAATATAAGTAAATATGTTTATCCCAATTGTTGTTGACATATAGCAACGAAACCGGTGATACACCACATATTACACTTACGGTCGCAGAAAAGAAAATGTCAAACTACAACATTTGGAATCCACAATCACCTTAGACATCATAAACCCGAAATATCACATACTTCGCATTTCATGCCTAACAATATGAATACCAAATATTGTATCTCATTCTACAAATAGTTAGACGATGTTAAACATTCCGATCGAATCAACAACCCCACAAAATTTCCGAAAAAGCTCAACACTTGAGCATAGCTTAAAAAAATCCATCACATACCACAGTACCTATGGACCAACCGTCGAAGGGTCAACCCTTGCCTCACCTATGGCGCCGCGGAACTACCTCAAACCCTAGGGTTTGGCGGCAGTTCTTACGGTCATAGAATCGAGTTAGGGTTTCGTTTTTCTAGAGGGTCCATCGAATCACTTGCAGGATATTTGAATGTTTCAAACTTGGAAAAAATCCAACTCTTGAATAAATTTACGGCGAGGGTTAAAGTGGGTTTTTGATATCCGTTCGAACTTTTTAACACCGTCTAAATAACCTAAAATACTGTTAGAATTACGACTACGAAACACTCCGAATTTCCTTTGCAGAAAGTTAACATCACATGCAAATTTAGCAAAAACAAACAAAACCTGAAACACCAAAACCCAGAGCCTGGAACACAAAAAATTTGAAGCCGAAATTCTCTGAAGGGGCCGGCCTCCTCGGTTTTTGAGCTCATGTGCTCGGCCAAAAACCTGCCTAGTGGGTTCAAATTTTTTCTCTGTTCATGTAATATCTCATATACCATTCTGCAGTTGCAAAAAAAAATTTTAGAGCCCATTTAAAAATCGACAAAAACAAGGTTTTCATGTTTTATGTTTCGGAGTAGTTTCGGTTTCGTAATCTAACAAATGTCGTCTAAATCTCTAGCTTGGCTCTGATACCACTATAGGGTTACTTAGCACAATAGTAAGGTTTCGGGAGGCATCGTCCATGCCATTTTCAAAATTTTGCCATGCTGGTTAACCCTAACCCTAGAATCTTAACTAAAGATTTAGACAATACGATATGTAAACAACTTTACATCTAAGTGAATGCAGAATACAACCTTTGTAGACCGGTCCTTCACTTCAAATGCTCCAAGTAGCGGTCTCTTTGCTGCGATCAAAGAACTCACGGACTCTTTAGAGGCTCCACAAGATGAATGATGCATGCTTGCTTGAAGTCTTCAAAATCCAAGATGATCTACTTCGAGGAGACACAAACTCAAGCTATCTCTTCACTAATATAGAATTAGTGAAGCTAACACCCTAAACTATATGGCTAGTATAGAAGAGGATGATGAAGTAGGAATTTTGCTCACTTTAGAATTCTTTTTCTCACTATTTTCCCTAAGTTGCTCAAAAGCTAGAGAGCTCTCACATGAGCTTGAAGAAGATGAAGCAAATGAAAAGAGAGAGAAAGAGTGAGGTTAGAAATACAACCATGGTGAGTATATGTCATGGCCAACCCTTGCAGAGAATAAACCATGGTAAGAGATAATGGTTAGGTTTATAAATATCTAAGGCAAAACAAAAATGTTGGACTAAGTCAATGGTTATCCATAGCTTGCAACCCTGACAAAATCCATTCATTTTTGAATTACTTAAATAAATAAAAACCTTAATAATATCTCGTATATTGTGTAAGGCTCATACACCCATGCTGCATATATAACCTAGCATGTCGCAATAATATATATCACATATATATTATTTATGTTACAAAAGAAAACAATACAATAAACATATATCACATATATGTTAAATATATCAAAAGTGAGAAATAAAAATACTTAAGTGAGCATATATTAGTTAATGTAATTTAATATATCAAATATATAAATATATAATTATACATTGTTAGGCTTTCCTTGCACCTAGTGTAGTGTTTGGTAGTATCACTCTTGCCACTTTAAAATTTAGAGAGGTGCAAAGCGCACAAACTATGAATCATTACTTGAAAATCTAGGGTAAAAAGTTTGTATCACATACAAAGAAGTAAAGAGATAGGGATTACAACCTTTGTAGTCCGTTCCTTCGCTTCATTAGCTCCGTCTTGAGGTCCCTTCACTGCGATCATTAAGAAGTCTGACTCTCGGGAGGCTCCATGTGGTGAAAGATGCATCTTGCTTGTAGTCTTCATGATCTAAGATGATCTAACTTGAAGAATCTCAAACCCAAGCTAACACTTCACTAATGAAGTAATTAGAGAAGTGAACACCCTAATCTAAGTGGCTAGAATAGATGAGGATGATGAAGTATGAATTATGCTCTCTTTTGTTTTCAATTTCTCACTATTTATCATCACAAACACAAAAGGTAGTGAAGCCTTTTCAAGAGCTAGAAGAAGAAGAAGATGAAGCTAAACCTTTTGTGATGAATAATGAATTATTGTTGTGGTTACAATTGCAACCATGAGTTAAGTACGAAAGCCTTAACCCTTGTAGGGAATAAACCATAGGTTAAGGGGTTGGGTTGAGTTAACTAATATCTTCACAAAAGAACAAAGAAAGAAGACTAAGTCAAAAATTCATCAAGCTTCATGAAAGCTAACCCAAAAGCTAACCCTAACTTGGTTTAAACTCAACAACCATGTTGCATTTGTAACCCTAACATGTTACAATATTATATATCACATATATAATATATAATGTAACAAAAGAAAATAATACAATTAACATATATCGCATATAATCAATGTATTATCCAAGTGAGAAAAAGAATCAACAAAGCGAGCTTATATTAGTTAATATAATGTAATATATCACATATATAATTATACATTAAATTATCGAATCAACACTTGATCCGATTGAAGGGTTACACTAGCGCCCCGGCCAACTTCCGTGGCCAAATGCGGAACAAAAATTTTACGACGAACATAAACTTGGCGCTAGAATAACACTAAAACTCGGATCTTTACCATAAACCTAACAAACAAAAGAGTTCTATCTACTATGATAGAAAGTTATACCTTAAACTTGAACTCCTTCTCTTCCTTGTTGTGAGCTCCTTCGAATGATCTAGATTGCTCCTCCTCACCGGCTTCTCTATATCGAAGAAGATCCACCCGAAGGCCTCTACCTTGAGCTCCTACCTCAACCATGAAGTAACTAGAGTGCTTTGCTTGCTAGACTAAGAACCCTATAGTGAGCAGAGAGTTTTTTTAGTGGTTAGATCTCACAAAGCACTTGATTTTCAACTCATGAAACAAGAGAGCTTTTAGAGAGGAAGAGGAGAGAGCTAGCAAGAGAGAGAAATATCATGATAGAATGAGAAGAGATAGCTCTCGTATGAACAAAAAGAATAATGATAATTTTAATTAGGATAAATTGTCATGGTTGATGTTGATTTGACCATTATCATGTCACAATTAATGCTAAGCATGCTCACAAAAATATCTAAGTCAACATGGGTCAACTTAGTCAAATGGTCAAACCAATTAACCATGATACAATTATCTCTAATTAAAACTCATTAATCAATTTCTTCCATCCCATTATGGTTTTATTCAAGTCAATGGTCAAAACCCTAATGAGATTCCTCTGTCTCTGTCAACTGTGTATACACACCCGCATCCATGTTCCGAGGAACACGAATACAATGAGATCGAACCAACCCGAAACAAAATATTAGGATCTGGCTTAAACCAAAGCCCACTAGTATCAACTGCCGGAACACCGAACACGTACAAGTACGCATATGTGAACGAACCCTATCGTAAAACCATACGACCTCTACTCGTTTCGCCCAAAGGTGAACAACCCTATATATGGGACTCTAAAGACTTGACACTACGCTGGCAGTGGGTTTAACCACATGCCGCAAGCGATACTAGCTGTACGTAACGGTCCCCAGGTAAATGCCGATAAGAAGACCGATGAGGTGAACCCATCCGAACTTCTACTGAGCCTGAATGTGACAATCTCCGTACAGTCCGGTCTGTTCGTCTAAGAGTATCGTATGTCGGGCCTAGGGGTGGTAAACGTCAGACCCCTAATAGCGGTACAGGTCGTGTCGGAGTGTAGCCCAGAACACCCTGAGAAACTACTGGAAACACAACCAGAAAATCTCGCTTGCCCTAGGCAGGGACTTTGTGTAAAGGCTCTCCTAGACACAGCGCGATATCAACCCCCAATACCGGGAGAGACGAATCCTGTCTAGCCGCCACTGCCTCCAAGTGCTTCGGAACTGCACCTAACTACTACCTGTTTGCACGACTCAATAGAGCCGTGGTAGGGTAGCAATCAAAGAACAGTGGTAACACACTTGAAGCGAAGTAGCAGTGTCAAATCAACGGACTAAGCTGTACTCATGTCACCTGCGAACTGTTACCTGACGATAGGTATAATACCAACCAACAGTTCCCGATGAGTCCTGTCCAGTGTACTCGTAACCCAACGAGCACCTGCATACTATCTTCAGTATGACGTACTGATGGCTGTGGGACAGACCATCTCCTCTGCTGGGATGAGAAGCGTATGCACCAGTCTACTCTGGAGTATCGATGCCCTGTCTCGATAATCCTATGACTAGGGACCTGTATAAGGATGTGCTTATAGATTACCTAGCCCCCACTAGTGTGGTCTCCATCACAACGCCGGTAGTCAAGAAAAGATCCTAAGGGCTCCATTAATATGTATTAACGATATGTTAAAAGAAACATATACACATATTAAGATAATTACAAACCAAGTAGCATACTACTATATCGAGCAAGACTATCGTAAATCCGTGTATATATCCCAAGCTTCCAAAATATATTATACAGACTAGTACTATACAATAATGGCCTCTAGGGCATACATATCTAACAATCTCCCACTTGCACTAAAGGCCACTAATTGGTGTACCGCATACCCAACGTCTGCACTAAGGCCAGCTGCTGGCGTACCGCATACCCAATAGCTCAAAATGTCGCTTGAACTGTGTTTGAGGGAGGGCCTTTGTGAATGGATCCTCCGTGTTGTCTTTAGTGTCCACTTTCCGTACCTCGATCTCCTGGCGATCAATGATCTCCCTGATCAGGTGATACCGCCTTAAGATGTGTCTGGACTTCTGATGGGACCTTGGTTCCTTTGCTAAAGCTATAGCCCCATTGTTATCGCAATACAAAGGTATTGGGTCAACAATGGATGGAACCACCTGAAGTTCACTAATGAACTTCTTCATCCAGACCGCCTCTTTTGCGGCATCGCTTGCAGCAATGTATTCAGCCTCCATCGTCGAGTCTGCGACGGTATCCTGGTTGGAACTCCTCCAACACACCGCCCCTCCGTTGAGGGTAAACACAAAACCCGAGACAGACTTGCTGTCATCCTTGTCACTCTAGAAGCTTGAATCGGTAAAGGACTCGACTCTGAGGTCTCCATTACTATAAACCAGGAACATCTCCTTAGTCCTTCTCTGGTACTTGAGAATGTTCTTCACTGCCGTCCAGTGGTTCTCACCTGGGTCTAACTGATACCGGCTCACTACGCTTAGCGTGTAAGCTACATCTGGTCTTATACATAGCATCACATACATTATAGATCCTACCGCCGAAGCGTAGGGTATAGCACTCATGCGAACCCTCTCCTCTTCAGTCTTGGGAGACATCTTCTTGGAGAGGGTGATTCCGTGCAATGCGGGTATATTACCACGCTTGGAATCTTCCATACTAAATCTCTTTAGTACAGTCTCCATGTACCTGGACTGCGAAAGTCCCAGTAACCTCTTAGATCTATCTTTGTAGATCTTGATCCCCAAAATGTACGAGGCATCACCCAGGTCCTTCATGGAGAACCGTTGTGACAAGAATAGCTTGACCGATTGTAGCATAGGAATGTCATTTCCTATCAAAAGAATGTCGTCCACGTACAAGACTAGGAATACAACAGTTCGTCCTACAATCTTCTTATAAATACAAGGCTCATCCTCGTTCTTGATGAAATCAAATTCCTTGATTGCTTCATCGAAACAGATGTTCCAGCTCCGCGATGCATGCTTTAATCCATAAATGGATTTAAGCAACTTGCACACCTTCCCGCTGCTCCCACTGTCTACAAAACCTTCTAGCTGATCCATATAAACGCACTCTTCCAAACTGCCGTTTAGAAAAGCCGTTTTTACGTCCATCTTCTATATTTCATAGTCATGGAAGGCAGCAATGGCAAGTAGGATCCGGATGGATTTGAGCATAGCCACTGGAGAAAAAGTTTCGTCATAGTCCACACCAGGTCTTTGACGAAAACCTTTTGCAACGAGTCTAGCCTTATAGGTTTCCACCTGCCCATCTACACCAAGTTTTCTTTTGTAGATCCATTTGCATCCAACGGGTTTTAACCCAGGTGGAGCAATATCCAAGGTCCACACTTTATTGGTGTACATGGACTCCATTTCGGATCGCATAGCATCCAGCCATTTATCAGAGTCCCTACTGATAATGGCCTGCCTGAAACTGGTAGGATCATCTTCTTTCAAGATGCAAATCCTCTCGATCCCCGTCTATGAGAAAACCGTAGTGTCTCTCGGGCGGATGAGAAATCCTACCAGATCTGCGGAGTGGCTGAGGTTCGTCTGGGATTACTGAATCTAGTGGTTCCTCTAAATCTTCCGTTACATTTTGTGGTTCATGGATCTCTCCTAGTTCTACCGTACTCCCACTAGTTTCTTTTGCAAGAAACTCCCTTTCTAAAAAGGTAGCATGGCGAGATACAAACACCTTATGTTCCTCAGTGTGGTATAACAGATATCCTAGTGAATCCTTAGGATATCCCACAAATTTACATAGAACTGACCGTGCCTCTAGTTTGTCCGGTTTCTGTGTTTTCACATAGGCCGGACAACCCCATATCTTAAATCGCTTAAGATATGGATTTCGTCCATTCAATACTTCATATGGAGTGTTAGGCACAGTTTTGGATGGAACGTAGTTCAGTAAGTATGCAGCTGTTTGAAGCGCATATCCCCAAAATGAAAGAGGCAACTCAGTGTCACTCATCATGGAGCGAACCATATCCAATAGGGTACGATTCCTCCGCTCCGATACACCGTTGTGCTGTGGTGTGTAAGGAGGAGTAAGCTACGAGAGAATTCCATTCTCTTTTAAGTAATCTAGGAATTCCGTGCTTAAGTACTCCCCTCCTCTATCCGATTGGAGGATCTTGATACTTTTGCCAATCTGGTTCTCTACTTCATTTCGGAATTCTTTGAATTTCTTAAAACTTTCGGATTTGTGCTTCATAAGATACACATATCCGAATTTAAAGAGATCGTCAGTGAATGTGAAGAAGTACGAGAACCCACCCCTTACATGTATTGACATTAGACCACACACATCACTGTGTATGAGTCCTAAGAGCTCTGCTGCTTTTTCTCTATGTCCGGTGAACGGAGATTTGGTCTTGTTTCCTTTGAGACAAGACTGACAAGTTTCATAAGATGAAAATTCGAATGTATTCAAGAGTCCATCTTTATGTAACTTACTTAGTCTTTTCTCTCCGATATGACCAAGTCTACAATGCTACAAGTATGATTCATTCGTATCTGAACTCTCCTCTTGCGTGTATTTTATACATTGAGAACTGTATTCTGATTTAGAACATAGATACCATTACAAAGTGTACCTTCTGCAACCAGTACCTTATCAAGGTAAATATTCATGATATTTCTATCAAGAACAAAGTTATATCCATCTTAATCAAGTAAAGAAACTGATATGCTGTTGCAAACTATGGAAGGTACATAGTAGCAATTGTTCAAAATCATAGTCTTGCCTTTTGGCAACACTAGGTGATATTCACCGAAGGCTGCAGCATTAACTTGTGCTCCGTTCCCTATCCTAAGGGACATATCACCAGGTCCAACGATCCTACTTTTTCTCAGTCCCTGCAATAAATTACAGATATGAGATCATGATTCGGTATCTAGTACCCAGGAGGTAGGACTGACCGAAAAGAAGTTCTCAACTACAAGAACACCTGAAGTAGATGCAATAGTATGCTTCTTCTTCATTTGGGTCTCTTTGGAATCCATACAATCCTCTTTCCCTTGCTCACACTTATGAGTGTTGTCGTAAGTTAGAGCCGAACCGACGTTCCCCAGCCCCGAATAAGAATTCGGATTGGTCAAGAGATACATTTTATTATCTTGATTAGGGCGTGAAATGGTTGCTACCTGGAGAGAGAGAAAAGAAACACTCAGCGTGCGCTCTTGCAAGATTAGATTGGAAATTAATTTATCTAACCAGGATGGCTCCCACTGTTTCCTCAAATTCTTCTTCAAACCCTAAAAGAAGAACTAGTCAGGATTAATCGCACGTCACAATACTTGCTTAACCTTTCAGTTGGGCTAGTGTTGGTACTTCGAGGGAGGTTTTTTAACGCTTTTGCGAAGTTCCTTAATTACATAACCTCTTTTCCCTGGAGGCGTAGCCCCGCTAACACTGTTCTAGACACCTACTTGGTTTATAGCATTGATTGTTAAGTGAAATAATCACCCGAGAGTAATCCAACTCATCAGTGGGATCGGGATCCAACTAACATTGTGTGATGACCCAGATGGATTCCACTCTAGTCACCACACTCCAGAAGATATTCTAAATCTGCAAGTTTCCTGTATGATTGAAACTCCCGATGTAGTTTTTACCCCTAGGACCCTAGTGACCTTGACGGAGTCAACAAATCAAAGAGTCCTAGTCAAGCTCTACCCGTCATTATCTGGATTGCATCAAACCCGCCCGCATAACCCTTGACGGAGTCAACAAGGTTATACGACTGTCCTGACCAATCCTATCTAGCGTTACAAACAAGCACTACTCAGCTTCCGTACACTACGCCTTGATGGAGTCAACAAACGCAGCACGAATACTAAGTGTTACTTGTAAGAAATGACGGAGGGCTACGGCTGGGGTTTTTGGCGAAAAACCCTTTTAACGTAATGAACTTGATATAGTTGAAGGAAGCTGAGTAGTTTTTACAAATATATAGTGGCGAAAAACTTTTGCTAAAGAGGTCACTCCCTGTGAAGGAATCTCGGCTCCTTCCCCGTAGAATGATGTGCAGGATATTCCAAACTGAATACCACGATGCAAAGCAAGAAGAATCGACTATAGTGAAGTTATTATGCTGACGCAAACTTTTACTCAAGGGGTCACTCCCGGTTAAGGGATCTCAGCCCTTGCTTCGTCGAATGAGGTGCTGGATATTCTAAACTGAATAACACTATGCAAAGCAAAAGGGAACATTTGTAATGTCTGTTTTTAAAACTTGGTTCCAACAACATCTTTTTAGCTTTGTTTTACTTGCATTAATCAAAATTAATGCTGTCCTATCAAAGTAACCTACCACACCGGAAAAGAACGAAAATACGATGTACGTATATGCCATCCGCATTCGCCACTGGGCCCCGTCATCACCCGTTAGGTTACTTAACTAACGACAGAGCGGGGGCTGGACTAGCGTTGGTACAAAATATATACAACATCTACTAGTATATATATATATATATATATATATATAAGTATATATAACATTCGTCCCAGGCATGATAATAAACAACATTACAGAAACACAGCCAACAATACAGAATGGTGGATAATCTGGGTGCCCCGGGTTTCATTTGAGCCCCAAATAAAACCCGACGTTCCCGGTCGTGTGGATAGCCTTTGCAATGAAAACCAGTACCCCGTACGAGTGCGGCGAATAGCCCGGCAATTCTAGAATGATGCCCCCTCCGTCTCAACGCCATGAGAAAGAATCCCTTCCGTCTCAACGCCATGAGATGCGGGCTTGCTGCCTTTCTAGAACCCGGCTATTCGTCCACTCCACCGCGGGGTAATCCTAGTACGGAAAAAGAAAATAATATGTACAAACAGTGACATTGACCTCAACCCAGTCGTGCCCTAAAATAATATACAACCCGGCAAAGACGGCAGTCTACATGTCGGACGCTCGACCCGCAATAACAAATGTAAAAATGAATTTAAAACGTACAACAAATATTGCCACACTTGCTATCCATCACGACTATCCAGCCAACATTACAGAACAAGCACACAACATCAACGCGAATGTCACGTTCGCAAAACCCGTCTAAAAGAACATATAGCAATCAGACGTGTTTTACCGATCGAGTGACGTTCCCGGTCGTAGATAAAAGTGAATGTACTGTAAAATACATATTTAAAATTTTGATCAACTAAACCTTTCCAAATAGGCCCCAAAAGAAAATCCAGCAATCAAATAAACCTGGGCCAAAACTATATATCACAAATATCATATTTTCATGAAATAGAGCCCCAGAAAAATTTTTGGGTACTGTAGCCCAAAAAGTGCCGCGGAAGCGCCGCCAAATGGGCCATTCTGCTCACTTTCCGTGGCGTAATTTTGGAGTTAGGCCCCCAAATTTTTTCTGTAGCTATATTTTCGCCTGCATGTAATTTTAAGATACTCATAAGAATTTTAGGACAACCTCGAAAATCGACAGCAAGCTCATGAACATAGATTCGTGATTCGGAAAAATTTATCAATCGAGATTTTAACCTTGTGTAAACAATCTAGTAGGGTTTATGGGTAGGCTCTGATACCATGAATGGTTACACTAGCGCCCCGGCCAACTTCCGTGGCCAAATGTGGAACAAAAATTTTACGACGAACATAAACTTGGCGCTAGAATAACACTAAAACCCAGATCTTTACCATAAACCTAACTAGCGAAAGAGTTCTATCTACTATGATAGAAGGTTATACCTTAAACTTGAACTCGATCTCGTCCTTATTGTGAGCTCTTTGGAATGATCTAGATGGCTCCTCCTCACCGGCTTCTCTAAATCGAAGAAGATCCACCCAAAGACCTCTACCTTGAGCTCCTACCTCAACCAGGAAGTAACTAGAGTGCTTTGCTTGCTAGACTAAGAACCCTAGAGTGAGAAGAGAGTTGTTTTAGTGGTTAGATCTCACAAAGCTCTTGATTTTCAACTCATGAAACAAGAGAGCTTTTAGAGAGGAAGAGGAGAGAGCTAGCAAGAGAGAGAATGTATCATTATAGAATGAGAATAGATAGCTCTCATATGAACAAAAAGAATAATGATAATTTTAATTAGGATAAATTGTCATGGTTGATGTTGATTTGACCATTATCATGTCACAATTAATGTTAAGCATGCTCACAAAAATATCTAAGTAAACATGGGTCAACTTAGTCAAATGGTCAAACCAATTAACCATGATACAATTATCTCTAATTAAAACTCATTTATCAATTTCCTCTATCACATTATGGTATTAATCAAGTCAATGGTCAAAACCTTAATGAGATTCCTCTGTCTCTATCAACTGTGTATACACACCCACATCCATGTTCCGAGGAACACGAATACAATGAGACACACCCACATCCATGTTCCGAGGAACACGAATACAATGAGACCGAACCAACCCGAAATCAAATATTAGGATCTGGCTTAAACCAAAGCCCACTAGTATCAACTGGCCGAACACCGAACACGTACAAGTACGCATATGTGAACGAACCCTGTCGTAAAGCCATACGACCTCTACTCGTTTCGCCCAAAGGTGAACAACCCTCTGTGTGGGACTCTAAAGACTCGACACTACGCTGGCTGTAGGTTTAACCACAGGCCGCAAGTGGTACTAGCTGTACGTAACGGTCCCCAGGTAGATGCCAATAAGAAGACTGATGAGGTGAACCCATCCGAACTCCTACTGAGCCTGAATGTAACAATCTCCATACAATCCGGTCTGTTCGTCTAAGAGTATCGCATGTCGAGCCTAGGGGGCGGTAAACGTCAGACCCCTAATACCAGTACAATTCATGTCGGAGTGTAGCCCAGAACACCCCGAGAAACTACTGGAAACACTACCAGTAAATCTCGCTTGCCCTAGCCAGGGACTTTATGTAAAGGCTCTCCTAGACACAGTGTGATATCAACCCCCAATACCAGGAGAGACGAATCCTGTCTAGCTGCCACTGCCTCCAAGGGCTTCAGGACTGCACCTAACTACTACCTGTTTGCACGACTCAATAGAGCCATGGTAGGGTAGCAATCAAAAAACAGTGGGAACACACTTGAGGCGAAGTAGCAGTGTCAAGTCAACGGACTAAGCTGTGCTCATGTCACCTTGGAACTGCTACCTGACGATAGGTATAATACGAACCAACAGTTCCCGAGGAGTCCTGTCCAGTGTACTCATAACCCAACGAGCACCTGCATACTATCTCCGGTACGACGTACTGATGGCTGTGGGACATACCATCTCCCCTGCTAGTATGAGAAGCGTATGCACCAGTCTACTCTGGAGTATCGATGCCCTGTCTCGATAATCCTATGACTAGGGACCTGTATAAGGATGTGCTTATAGACTATCCAGCCCCCACTAGTGTGATCGCCATCATAACGCCGGTAGTCAAGCAAATATCCCAGGGGCTCCATCAATATGTATTAGCGATATGTCAAAAGAAACATATACATATATTAAGATAGATACAAACCAAGTAGCATACTAATATATTGAGCAAGACTGTCGTAAATCCGTGTATATAACCCAAGCTTCCAAAATGTATTATACAGACTAGTACTATACAATAATGGCCTCTGGGGCATACATATCCAACACCGATAATCCGTCTATATAACATATAACCGACTAATATAACTTGTACCAATTCATCGAATCAACACTTGATCAGATGACCCGGCTATATCACATATACCCGGCCGATATCATAAATCGCGAGAATAGAATACGGTATCTCATATTGTATTATTCTCGGTCCCGCACATATCACATATGTGCTCCTACTCCGTTTTGCCTGAGCCAGGAAACCTCTGTGTAGGACTCTAAAGAATCGTCAGTACGCCGGCAGTAAGTGATTATCATATCAAACACCCACAAGCTGCAAGCGGTCAGCTAAACGTAACAGCCACCCAGGTATTGAGCGATCAGAAGATCAACAAGAAAACCTGTACATTCTCCTATGAATCCAATCAGTAACACTACCGTACAGTCCGGTCTCTTCGTTTCATATGTCGCATATCAAGTCTAGGAGTGGTAAACATCAGACCTCAGTAACCGATAAGTCGTGTCAATGTGAGGCTTATAACAGGTCAAGAAACTACAGATAACTCTTACCAGTAGAACTCCATATCAGCCCTGGCCAGGAATTTCCAGTTATAGCCAATCGAACACACCACAATATCAACTCCATATACCGGGAGAGACAAAACCCCTCCTATCGCTCATTGCCTTCATGCGATTCGGGACTGTACCCAAAAGCCACGGTTTTGCAGGCCCTTTTGGACGTGGTAATGTGAAAATCAAAGCACAGTGGGAATAACACAAGACTCTATGATGATCTCGGGTCTACAGACTAACCTGTACCATTGTCACCGGGGAACTGCTATCTAACGATATGTATAATACTTGCTAGGAGTTCTCGGCGTGTCCTTTCAGTGTACCCAGTCTCCACTGAGCACCCGTACACCATCTTTGATGTTAAACACCGATGGATATGGGATCATCCATCGCCCATCATATGGGTCAAGATGCGTATACGCTAGTCTACTCGGGTGTATCGATGCCCTGTCTCGATACACCCTCGACTAGAAACAGTTATAGGATGTACTCGTTGACTACCATGGCCCCGCTAGTATGATCTAATCATAGTCCTCGTAGTCAGGTACATATCCCAAGGGATTTATCAACATGTGAGAGCAAGACAGTAAAACAGTACAAGTCAACATGTTAAGACAAAGTGTAACCAGATAGCATACTATCATATCGAGCAAGAAAGTCCTCTCTATATATATCTAAGCATCCACTATAATATACATCATATGTACAACAATGGCCTTTAGGGCATATATACAACTAATAATCTCCCACTTACACTAAGGCCAGCTGTTGTAGTATCGCATACCCAACATCCAGGAGAGTCTCTCAAATTGTATATGAGGAATGACCTTCGTGAGTGAATCTGCAGTGTTGTCCTTCATGACAACTCTCCTGACCTCGATCTCGCGGCGACTAACTATCTCCCGGATCAGGTGATACCACCTCAGAATATGTCTGGACTTCTGATAGGACTTAGGTTCCTTGGCCAAAGCTACAGCTCCATTGTTATCACAATATAAAGGTATTGGAGGCTCAATGGACAGAACCACACCAAGTTCAGTGATGAACTTCTTCATCCAGACAGCCTCTTTTGCAGCATCATTGGCAGTGATGTATTCAGCCTCCATCGTCGAGTCTGCCACGGTCTCTTGCTTGGAACTCTTCTAACAAACCGCCCCTCCATTTAGGGTAAAGACAAATCCCGAGTGCGACTTAGAGTCGTCCTTATCAATTTAGAAGCTTGAATCGGTAAAGGACTCCACCTGGAGTTCTCCTTTACCATACACCAAGAACATCTCCTTAGTTCTTCTCAAGTACTTGAGAATGTTCTTCACAGCTGTCCAGTGATTCTCTCCTGGATCTTCTTGATACCTACTCACTACAGTTAGTGAGTATGCTACATCGGGTCTGGTACATAGCATCGCGTACATGATAGAGCCTACTGCCGAAGCATAGGGTATCCCTTGGATGCGAGCTCTTTCCAAATCAGTCTTGGGAGACATTTCATTGGAGAGAGTGAGTTCAGAGATCGTGGGTTGGTTCCCACGCTTGGATTCTTCCATACTAAACCTCTTTAGTATAGTGTCAATGTACCTGGATTGGGACAATCCCAGTATCCTTTTAGATCTATCTCTATAAATCTTAACACCCAAAATGCAGGAGGCATCACCTAGATCTTTCATTAAGAATCTATGTGATAAGAAGATCTTGACCGAGGGCGGCATAGGAATATCATTTCCTATCAAGAGTATGTCATCCACGTACAATACGAGGAAGACAACCTTACTCTCTGCAACCTTTTTATATATACAAGGTTCATCTACGTTTTTGATGGAATCAAACTCTTTGACTACAACATCAAAACAGATGTTCCAACTCCGCGATACCTGCTTTAACCCGTAGATGAATTTAAGAAGCTTGCACACCTTTCCGCTGCTCCCACTTTCTACGAAGCCGTCTGGCTGAGTCATGTACACGCACTCCTCTAAATCGCCATTTAGAAAGGCGGTCTTAACATCCATTTTCCAGATTTTGTAGTCATGGTATGCAGCAATGGCAAGTAAGATCCGGATGGACTTAAGCATAGCCACTGGAGAAAAGGTTTCGTCATAATCCACATCTGTTCGTTGACGAAAACCCTTTGCAACAAGTCTGTAGGGTTCCTAGGCACACTAATGAAGTCTCACAAGGCATCAAACATGGCTAATTCAAATTTTACGGGTGCCTACAAACCCTAATACGGATCGTTAACTAGATAAACTAGGCGATGCAAGCAAGTAAACGGAAATATAGCTAAAGGGAAGGGGCTACAACCTTTGTAGATCCGGTCCTCCACCTCCTAGGCTCCGTGATGAAGTCCCCTCGCTGTCCAAATCGGATTCCGGACTCAAGCATCGGCTTCATCGAAGAAATGGGCGGGCTTGGTTGTCGGCTTCGATGCCGAAGATGATCTACGTCGAGGCATCACTAGATCAAGCTCCACCTTCACAAAGCCATGAAAACTTATGAAGGAAACACCCTATACAACTTGGCAAGAGGTAGAGGATGAAGAAATAGAAGGTGGGTTCACTTTAGAATTGGATTTCTCACTCATATGCTCAACTTGCCATTGGTGAAGACAAGCTTCTTCATTTTGTTGAAGATGAAGAAGAAGAAGAAGATATATGATAAGTTATTTAAAAAGGAAAATAAAAAGAATACTTATCATGACTTCAACCATGGTTTAGTGTAGAGATTTAACTAAGGTTAGATGAGTGGTTAGGGTTAGAAAAGAGATAAGAATGGTGGACTTGTTCAAAGCTTCAAGAAGCTTCAACAAAAAACAAACTAAGCCACCATTTCTTTTTCTCTTTATCTTTTCCAAAACAATAATAAATGGATAAATAAATAAGAGAAAAGAAACCCTAACCATTCACTAAACATGGTTTAATCTTTACACAAACCCAAATGAGCAAGTATCATCAAACATGATACAATCTTGTGCACAAAAATATATCATATACACAATGTGCACTTCAAGTGAGAAAATCCTTTTAAAGTGAACAAATACTAGTTAATGCAAAGTAATATATCAAATATATAATTATACATTAAATCATTAAATCAACACTTGATTCAATGATCCGGTCATGTCGCATATAACCGGCTAGTATCCAATGTATCGGCTTATCGAATCAATCCTTGATTCGATAACTAGGTTATATCGCATACAACCATTCGACACATTCATCGCGAGAATGAAATACGGTATCACATACACGCATTATTCTCGGTCCCGCACATATCTCATATGCGCTCCTATTTCGTTTCGCTTGAGCCAGGAAACCTCTGTGTAGGACTCTAAAGACTCGTCAATACGCCGGCAGCAGGTGATGATCATATCAAACACCCACAAGCCGCAAGCGGTCTGCTAAACGTAACGGCCACCCGGGTATTGAGCGATCAGAAGATCGACGAGCAAGCCCTCTCACACTCCTGTGAATCCAACCAGTAACACTTACCGTACAGTCCGGTCTGTTCGTCTGATATGTCGCATATCTCGCCTAGGGGTGGTAAACGTCAGACCCCAGTAGCTCGATAAGTCATGCCGACGTGAAGTCCATGACATGTGTGAAACTACTGATAACACTTACCAGTAGGTCACTGCAACCCTGGCCAGGGATTTCCTGTTATGGCCAGTCGAGCATAGCGCAACATCAACCCCCAATACCGGGAGAGACGAATCCCCTCCTATCGCTCATTGCGTCCATGTGAATCGGGACTGTACCCAAAAACCACCTGTTTGCACGACTCAGTAGAGCCGTGGTAGGGTGGAAATCAAAGCACAGTGGGAGACACACAAGACTCTATGACGATCTCGGGTCAACAGACTAAGCTGTACCAGTGTCACCAGAGAACCGCCTTCTGACGTGAGGTATAATACCATCTGGGAGTTCTCGGCGAGTCCGTTCAGTGTACCCAGTCTCCACTGAGCACCCGTATACCATCTCTGATGTCAAACACCAATGGATATGGGATCATCCATTACCCATCGCATGGGTCGAGAAGATATACGCTAGTCTACTCTGGAATATCGATGCCCCGTCTCGATATTCCCTCGACTAGGAACATTGAAGGATGTACTCATGGACTAGCCAGGCCCCACTAGTATGATCTGCATCACAGTCCTGGAAGTCGAGTACACATCCTAAGGGCTTTATCAACATGTAATCAGAGAGACATTAAATATACATGTTAAGATAAAGAGCAACCAGGTAGCGTACTATCATGTCGAGCAAGAAAGTCCTACCTATATATGTCCCAGCATCCACTACAATATACATCCAATGTACAGTAATGGCCTCTAGGGCATACATATAACTAACAATCTCCCACTTTCACTAGGGCCATCTGTAGCAGTGGTTGTAGTATCTAATACTCAACCATCCCCTAAAAATCTCTCTTTGGGAAAAGGCCTTCGTGAGTGGATCCGCCGCGTTGTCCTCTGAGTTTACTCTCCTAACCTCGATCATCATGGAGATCATCTATCTCCATGATCAGGTGATGCTGCCTCAGAATATGTCTGGGTCACTGATGGGACCATGGTTCCCGGGCCAAAGCCACACTTCCATTGTCATACAATGGTAGGAACCTAGTTCATCTTATGAACCAATATACACCCAAACTGCCTCTTAGGTAGTATCTTTAATAGCGATGTTACCAGCCTTTATCTTCTAGTTTGTCACGGTATCTAGCTTGGAAATCTTCCAACATACCGTCCCTTTACTGAGGGTAAAGACAATGCCTGTGACTGACATTCAGTCGTCTTTATCACCCTGGAACCCTTCCAGTGATTCTCCCAAGGATCGATTGATACCATCTTACTACATCTAGTGAGAATCCTAGCATCCAATTACATCTATCTCATAGATGAAGACTCAGGATTTAGGAGGTATCACTTTGATCCTATTGGAGAATCTTTGTGATAATAGGAGATTGACCGATCGTAGTATAGGAAACTCTTTTCCTATCAAGAGAATGTTGTCCACGTACAATACGAAAATGACCACCTTACTCTCTACTACCGTTTTGTATATACAAGGTTCATCTACTATTTTGATGAAGTCTAATATTTTGACTACCACATCAAAACAGATGTTCCAACTCCGCGATGCTTGCTTTATCCTGTAAAGCAACTTGCACACGTTTCCGCTGCTCCCACTGTTTACGAAGCCCTCTAGCTGTGTTCTTATAGACTCTCTTTTCTAAATCAATATTTAGAAAAGTAGTCATGGCACCCAACCACCAGATATCGTAGTCATGGTATGTAGCCGTGGCAAGTAGGATCTGGATGGACTTAAGCATAGTCCCTGGAAAAGGTTTCATCATTATTCGTGCCGGTCGATGACGAAAACCTTTAACAAGTCTAGCTTTGAAAGTCTCAACTTGTACATCTACACCAAGTAATCTTCTCAAGATATACTTGCTCCTGATGGGGATTTAACCCTTCAGATATCGCAACCAAAGTCCATACTTTGTTGGTGTATATGGATTCCATCTCAGATGGCTAAGCATCCAGCCATTCTTACAGAGTCCCTACTCTTGATGGCCTGCTCGAATCTAGTTGGGTCATCATCTCATGATGCAATCCTTGCTCCCACTGTCATCGAGAAACCGAAGTATCTCTCAAGCAGGTGAGGAACCCTGCTAGATCGGCGGAGAGACTGAGGTTCGTCGGGAACTATTGAATTCTTTGGTTCTGTCAAATCATCAGCTGTAGTTTTGTATAGCTGGAACCTTTCCAGTTCTACACAACTGACTTTACCTCGATCTTGTCCAGATTTTGCTTTTGGCATAGGCCAGACAACCCCAAATCTTAACCAACTTAAGATATGGGCTCTTCCCTTTCCATATCACATATGAAGTGGTAGGCAACTGATTTGATTTGAACCCAATTCAATAGGTATGCAGCTTCTCAAGTGCACAACCCAAAAAGGAAATAGGTAACTCAGTAATACTCATCATAGATCACACGATATCTAATATTGTGCGATTGCTCCGCCCGATATACCGTTGTGCTGTGGTGTATTCAGAGGAGTAATACGGAGAGAGAATCTCATTCTCCTTTAGAATGGTCCAGGAATTCTATGAACAAGTATTCTCTTCCCTGATCTTATCATAGGACATAATACTTATACCCGTATTGGTTCTCTACTTCTAACTTATATTCTGTGAATATCTCAAAAGGTTCAGACTTGTGTTTCAACAGGAACATATGTCTGAATCTTGAGAGATTATCAGAGAACATAATGAAGTATAAAGAACCATACCTGGCATGTGTAGACAGGAGACCTTACATACATCATCATGTATCAATCCCAAGAGTTCACTAACTCTTTCTTTGTTTCCAATAAACAGAGCTATGGTCATTTAATCTTTGTGACATGACTGGCAAGTTTCACAAGATGTAAATTCAAACTGATTTAAATATGCATCTAAAATGTAACTTCAGCCAGTCGGGTCGCATTGATATGACCTAGTCTACAATGCCTCAAGAATGATTCGTTCATTTCTGAACTCTTCATCTTGTGTGTGTTCTGTATACGAGGAACTGTAGTTTGATTTAGAACGTCAATGCTTTTAGATAACGTGCCTGAACCGATCAACTTTTGATATAGGAAATGTTCAAAACATTATCCATCAATACAAAATTTTATCATTTCTTTACTTGTAAAGAGACTGATATGATTTTGTATATCAGGTTCGGTATCTAATAACATTTGTTCAGAATCAATGTATTGGTAATACAGGGTGACAGTGACCAACAGACTTGGCAACACTTGCCCCGTTTTCTGTCTCATGAAACTTATCACCCTTTCTCAGTTTTTCTACCCTTTTGTAGCCCTATGTAACAGATTACATATCTGGGATCCTGATCCGGTATCGAATACCCAGGATGCAGAGGATACTGAGAAACAGTTCTTTATAATGAACACACCCGAAGGAGGTGCATCATATGCACTTTCTTCGTTTGGGCGGCATAGGAATTCTGGTATTCCCCTTATTTCCTGCTTTGTCTTATAACAATTATAAGTTGGAGCGGGACCAACGTTCCCCAGCTCAGTATAACAAGCGGGTTCGGTCAATACATCCATTTTATTATCTTGATTAAGGCGTGATATGGTCGCTACCAGGAGAGAGAGAGAAGAAAACACTCTGCGTGCGCTCTTGCAAGATTAGATTGGTTATATATTTTATCTAATCAGGATGGCTCCCACTGTTTTTATCAAATCTTCCTTCAAACCTTAAAAGGAAAGACTAGCCGGGATTAATTGCACTCTACAAGTTCGCCAATCTTTCAGCCAGGCCAGTGTCGGTACTTTGAGGGAGGTTCCCCGTGCTTTCGCACGGACCTAATTACAGTAAACCTCGTTTTCCCAGAGGCGTAACCCCGTTGACACCTTTCTAGACACCTATTTGATCGGCTAATTGCAAAGCGCAAAACTCTCCCAGGAGTAACAATTACTCGCAGTGGGTATCGGGATCCAACTATCACATAGAAGGTATGCAATCTCATTGCAAATTTCAACACTTGAAACTCCCGATAAATGTTTTCACCCCTAGCACTTATGACCTTAACTAAGGTCAACAAATCATAAGTACTAGTCAAGTTCTACCCGTCATTTCATGATTAATTAGACCCACCCACATGACCCTTAACTAAGGTCAACAAAGTCACGCGACTGTCCTAACTAATCGCATCATATGCGGTGTAGGAAGACATCACTTAGCTACCGTACACTGTGCCTTGACTATGGTCAACAAACACAGTACGAATACTAAGTACTCTACTTCCTAAAATGACGGAGGGTTGCGAATGGTTTTTCTGTGAAAACCTTTAACGCTTTGAACTTGATCTCGTTGCGGAATCAAATGGTTTTTAAATGGAATGTTTTTGAGGCTTTTCTAGTTTTGCTAAAGGGGTCACTCCCGGTGAAGGGATCGTCGGCCCTTTCCTCGTCGAATGAGGTGCGGGATAAATCATATATATCACTGTGCAAAGCAGAAACTATAGAAGCGATCAAAAGACAAACCGAGGGTTGTAGCATCTGCCAGTTATTGCTAAAGGAGTCACTCCCGGTGAAGGGATCTCGGTCCTTTCCTCATCGAATAAGGTGCAGGATGTTCTACAAGGAACACCGCGATGCAAAGCAAGAACTGTAGCTACCTGTTTTTATTTTGAAATTCGATTCCACAACATCAGTTAGGTTTATTTTCTTTCATTAATCTCATTAATGAATATCCCAACATTTAAGTCCACCTAATCATCACAGATAAATATAGCGTACGCTTATGCCATCCGCATTCGCCTCGATGTCCCGTCTGCACCGTTAGGTTAGGTAACTAACGCCAGAGCGAGGCAGGGCTAGCACGGGTGTAAAACATAAGCAACGTCTATATAATATATCATATATACTATATATAATATCTGTCACAGAACATTACATGATCACATCACAGATAACGCAGCAGAAAATATCATATGAAATATTGGATATACTAGGACGTCCGTGTTTTCAATACGAGCCAGTATAAAACACGGATTCCACGGTCGTGATGAATAGCCTATCCCACACCCCTAGACCCCTACGAGAGCGGCAAGCAACCCTACCAATTCTAGGGTTAGGAGACCCGGACTCGACTCCTCGAGATGGTCTCCCACTGGACCCTAGAACCCGGTTACATGTGCTCCCCTCCTTGGGTCTATCCTAGTGCAGAAAAGTAAATAATATACATCAACGGTGACATCTTCCGCAACCTGGAAGTGCCCCAATAAAAGAATATTACATACAAGTTCTTACATGAATGAAAATGAAAAACACTCATCTCACATAAAAACCCCCCGGCTATTCAAACACGACGATCCAATATAACATATCCAGCAACACATAACATCACATGTCATCAACGTAAGTAAATATGCGCATCCCAATTGTCGTTGACATATAGCAACGAAACCGGCGATATCACATATTACACTTACGGTCACAGAAAAGAAAGTGTAAAACTACAACAGTTGGAATCCACAACCACCTCAGACATCGCATGCCTGACCAAATGAATTCTTTAGACATCGCATGCCTAACAATTATAAACCCCGCATTTTAGTCTCATTATCGAAAACACTTTTCAATATCAAGTCGGGCAATTCAACAAGATTCCCGACATCCTGATCGAATGCTCGTCGCAAACTTCAGTAGACTGCCGCACCCCTGATACCGTCGACGAAGTGCACCAAGGCGGAACACCGCTACCGCGAGCACCCGAACGGATGCTTTCGGCGACGGGGTTCTCCTACAGTCACTTGGTCGGGGCTATGGAGTGAGGCTGTCTATTAAGTTTACCCGGCGAGTATCCGCGTACGCTACGTGATTGCGACGGACTTTTGATCACATCAAAATTCCGTGGCAACCGATCAATTGAGACTAAACTGCTATGTTTATAACATTCATTCAGTTATCTCATAACTTCTTGTGAATTCCAATTGTTGTATCACATTCCGGATAAGATAGAAAATGTTAAACTTTCCGATCGAACAATCGAACACCCAAGTTTTCCCGAAATAGCTCAACACATGAAATAAGTCTAACAACATTCAGTTCGTGCCTCAGTACCAACGGTCCAGCCGTAGAAGGGTCAAGCCAACGCCTCACATGTGGCACGCCGTACTGCCCCAAACCCGAAGGTTCAAAGGGCAGTTCAAGACGGTCACATAATCGAGTTAAGGTTTGTTGTCTTCTAGAGGGTCCATCGCGTTACTTGCACTACTTAGAACGTCGTTAAACTACGGAAAAATCCAACAATTGGAAATTTCCCGGCAGGGAAAAAAGTGGGTATTTATATCCGGTCGAACTTTTTAACATATTCTAAAAAAAATACCCGGAAAAACACACTGACAAAATTAGACAATCCGATCGATACATCGAGTCCCCAATACAAGCCAGAAAATTCAACTCTTGAAAAAATATTAAAAATTCCCAGGAAAACCAGCACTGCAAACTAGGAATTACTGTGCAAAATTTATTGCAAGATGAGACAAAAGGGCCGCGGAACCGCCGCATTAGCATGCTAATGCCGCGGTTCCGCCGCGCTTTAATGGATTCAGGGGCGCCGTTTTATACAGTAATTCTTAGAATCTTCTACTGAGTTTTCTGCATATTTTTAATCTGGAAAAAACCACGTTTTTCAAAAATGTCCAGAGAGCAAAATGCGATTGGGGTTTCGGTTCAATCGGACTTCTAATTCCGTCTACGCATCGCCTAAGGCTCTAGCTAGGCTCTGATACCACTGTAGGGTTCCTAGGCACACTAATGAAGTCTCACAAGGCATCAAACATGGCTAATTTAAATTTTACGGGTGCCTACAAACCCTAATACGGATCGTTAACTAGATAAACTAGGCGATGCAAGCAAGTAAACGGAAATATAGCTAAAGGGAAGGGGCTACAACCTTTGTAGATCCGGTCCTCCACCTCCTAGGCTCCGTGATGAAGTCCCCTCGCTGTCCAAATCGGATTCCGGACTCAAGCATCGGCTTCATCGAAGAAATGGGCGGGCTTGGTTGTCGGCTTCGATGCCGAAGATGATCTACGTCGAGGCATCACTAGATCAAGCTCCACCTTCACAAAGCCATGAAAACTTGTGAAGGAAACACCCTATACTACTTGGCAAGAGGTAGAGGATGAAGAAATAGGAGGTGGGTTCATTTTAGAATTGGATTTCTCACTCATATGCTCAACTTGCCATTGGTGAAGATAAGCTTCTTCATTTTGTTGAAGATGAAGAAGAAGAAGAAGATATATGATAAGTTATTTAAAAAGGAAAATAAAAAGAATACTTATCATGACTTCAACCATGGTTTAGTGTAGAGATTTAACTAAGGTTAGATGAGTGGTTAGGGTTAGAGAAGAGACAAGAATGGTGGACTTGTTCAAAGCTTCAAGAAGCTTCAACAAAAAACAAACTCAGCCACCATTTCTTTTCTCTCTTTATCTTTTCCAAAACAATAATAAATGGATAAATAAATAAGAGAAAAGACACCCTAACCATTCACTAAACATGGTTTAATCTTTACACAAACCCAAATGAGCAAGTATCATCAAACATGATACAATCTTGTGCACAAAAATATATCATATACACAATGTGCACTTCAAGTGAGAAAATCCTTTTAAAGTGGACAAATACTAGTTAATGCAAAGTAATATATCAAATATATAATTATACATTAAATCATTAAATCAACACTTGATTCAATGATCCGGTCATGTCGCATATAACCGGCTAGTATCCAATGTATCGGCTTATCGAATCAATCCTTGATTCGATAACTAGGTTATACCGCATACAACCATTCAACACATTCATCGCGAGAATGAAATACGGTATCACATACACGCATTATTCTCGGTCCCGCACATATCTCATATGCGCTCCTATTTCGTTTCGCTTGAGCCAGGAAACCTCTGTGTAGGACTCTAAAGACTCGTCAACACGCCGGCAGCAGGTGATGATCATATCAAACACCCATAAGCCGCAAGCGGTCAGCTAAACGTAACGGCCACCCGGGTATTGAGCGATCAGAAGATCGACGAGCAAGCCCGCTCACACTCCTGTGAATCCAACCAGTAACACTTACCGTACAGTCCGGTCTGTTCGTCTGATATGTCGTATATCTCGCCTAGGGGTGGTAAACGTCAGACCCCAGTAGCTCGATAAGTCATGCCGACGTGAAGTCCATGACATGTGTGAAACTACTGATAACACTTACCAGTAGGTCACTGCAACCCTGGCCACGGATTTCCTGTTATGGCCAGTCGAGCATAGCGCAACATCAACCCCCAATACCGGGAGAGACGAATCCCCTCCAATCGCTCATTGCCTCCATGTGAATCGGGACTGTACCCAAAAACCACCTGTTTGCATGACTCAGTAGAGCCGTGGTAGGGTGGAAATCAAAGCACAGTGGGAGACACACAAGACTCTATGAAGATCTCGGGTCAACAGACTAAGCTGTACCAGTGTCACCAGAGAACCGCCATCTGACGTGAGGTATAATACCATCTGGGAGTTCTCGGCGAGTCCGTTCAGTGTACCCAGTCTCCACTGAGCACCCGTATACCATCTCTGATGTCAAACACCAATGGATATGGGATCATCCATCGCCCATCGTATGGGTCGAGAAGATATACGCTAGTCTACTCTGGAATATCGATGCCCCGTCTCGATATTCCCTCGACTAGGAACATTGAAGGATGTACTCATGGACTAGCCAGGCCCCACTAGTATGATCTGCATCACAGTCCTGGAAGTCGAGTACACATCCTAAGGGCTTTATCAACATGTAATCAGAGAGACATTAAATATACATGTTAAGATAAAGAGCAACCAGATAGCGTATCATCATGTCGAGCAAGAAAGTCCTACCTATATATGTCCCAGCATCCACTACAATATACATCCAATGTACAGTAATGGCCTCTAGGGCATACATATAACTAACAAAGTCTAGCTTTAAAAGTCTCAACTTTTCTATCTGCACCAAGTTTCTTCTTAAAGATCAATTTTCTCCCAAAGGGTATTACCCCTTCAGGAGCAACATCCAAAGTCCATATTTTGTTGGTGTACATGGATTCCATCTCAGATCGCATTACATCCAGCCATTTCACAGAGTCACCATTCGTGATGGCCTGCTCGAAGCTAGTTGGGTCATCATCTTCCATGATGCAATCCTCGCTTCCACCGTCAATGAGAAAACCATAGTATCTCTCAGGTGGATGAAAAACCCTTCTAGATCAGCGGAGAGGCTGAGGTTCGTTAGGAACTACTGAATCCTCTGGTTCCACTAAATCTTCAGTTACAGTTTGTGTTGCTGGAACTTCTTCGAGTTCTACCTCATTGCCACTATCTTGTTTCATAAGAAAGTGGCATGTCGAGAAACAAACACTTTTTGTTCCTCGGAGTGGTAGAAGATATACCCTTGCGAATGCCTAGGATATCAAATAAACTTGCATAGAACCGACCTTGCCTCGAGCTTGTCCGGATTTTGTGTTTTCACATATGCCGGACAACCCAATATCTTCAAATAATTAAGATGTGGTCTCTTTCATTTCGATATCTCATATGGAGTGGTTGGCACAGATTTGGTGGGAACCTTATTCAATAGGTCTATGGCTGTTTCAAGCGCATACCCCTAGAAGGAAATAGGTAACTCAGCAGTGCTCATTATAAAGCGCACCATATCTAATAGGGTGCGATTCTTCCGCTCCGATACACCGCTGTCCTATTGTGTATAGGGAGGAGTAAGCTGAGAGAGAATCCCATTCTCTTTTAGATAGTCCAGAAATTCATTGCTCAAGTATTCTCCTCCTTGATCAGATCGAAGGATTTTAATACTGTTGCCCGTTTGGTTCTCTACTTCGTTTTTATATTCTTTGAATTTCTAAAAAGCTTCAGACATGTGTTTCAATAGGAACACATGTCCGTAACTTGAGAGATTGTCAGTGAATGTAATGAAGTACGAGGAACCATTCCTGGCATGTGTAGACATGGGACTACATACGTCACTATGTATCAGCCCCAAGAGTTCCGTAGCTCTTTCTCCGTGTCCACTAAACGGAGTTTTGGTCATCTTGCTTTTGAGACATGACTGGCAAGTGTCATAAGATGAAAATTCGAACGGATTCAAATATACATCCTTATGTAACTTAGCTAGACGTGTCGCATTGATATGACCTAGTCTACAATGCCACAAGAAGGATTCGTTCATTTCTGAACTTTTCCTCTTGTGTGTGTTTTGCACATTAAGTACTGTAGTTTGATTGAGAACGTATATGCCATTATTTAACGAGCCCAATCCAATCAACTTTTGATTCAGGAAGATGTTCATAACATTATCCTGTTCTACAAAATTATATCCATCTTTACTCAATAATGATACTGATATAAGATTGCATATCAGGGTCGGAATGTAATAGCATTCTTTCAGAATCAATGTATTACCATTTGGTAATACCAGGTGATATTCGCCAACTGCTTTGGCTGCAACATTTGCACAATTCCCTACTCTTACGGAATGATCGCCCTCTCCCAGTTCCCTACCTTTCTGTAGCCGATGTAACATATTACATATATGGGATCCTGATCCGGTATCTAATACCCAGGACGTTGAGTGAACTGAGAAATAGTTCTCGATAACTAACACACCTGAAGAAGATGCATCAACATTCTTATTCTTCGTTTGGGTGGCGTTAGAATCTGGATATTCTCCTAATTCCTGCTCGGACTTATAACAATTATAAGTTGGAGCGGGACCAACGTTCCCCTGCTCAGTATAAAAAACGGGTTCAGTCAATAAATCCATATTATTATCTTAATTGAGGCCTGACAGGGTCGCTACCTGGAGAGAGAGAGAAGAAAACACTTTAGCGTATGCTCTTGCAAGATTAGATTGGTTATTATCTTATCTAATCAGGATGGCTCCCACTACTTTTTAATCAAATCTTCTTTAAAACCCTAAAAGGTAAGACTAGCCGGGATTAATTACACTTTACAAGTTCGCCAATCTTTCAGCCAGGTCAGTGTTGGTACTTTGAGGAAGGTTCCCCGTGCTTTCGCACGGACCTAATTAGAATAAACCTCGTTTTCCTAGAGGCATAACCCCGTTAACACCTTTCTAGACACCTACTTGATCAGCTAATTATCCTGTGTAAAACTCTCCCAGGAGTAACTCTTACTCGTAGTGGGTATCGGGATCCAACTATCTCATAGGAGGTATGCAATCTCATTGCAAATTTCAACATTTGAAATTCCCGATAATGCTTTTACCCTTAGCGTGCTATGACCTTGACGCATGCCAAACAACCCATAGTCCGCTAGTCAAGTTCAACACGTACATTTCGTGATTGAATTAAACCCACCCGTACGACCCTTGACGCTTGCCAAACAACGTCGTACGAATACCCTAATCCAATCGCATCTCATGCTACAGATAAGTAGTAATCATCTACCGTACACTACGCTTTGACGCATGCCAAACTACCGCAGCACGAATACTAAATATTACTTATCTGAAATGACGGAGGGCTACACAGGTTTTTCTGAAAACCTATTGCGTAATGAACTTGATATCGTTATAGAAACACGTGATTTTGAAAAGGAGTGTTTTTGAAGCTTTTTCAAGTTTTGCTAAAGAGGTCACTCTCGGTGAAGGGATCGTCGACTCTTTCCTTATCGAATAAGGTGCAGGGTATTTCACAAATACCACTGTGCAAAACAAGAACTATAGAAGCAATCAAAAACTAAACCGTGAGTTTGTAGCATCTGCTAGTTTCGCTAAAGAGGTCACTCCTGATGAATTGATCTCGTCTCTTTATTTATCGAATAAGGTGCTGGATATTCTACAAGGAATACCGCTAAGCAAAGCTAAACTAGAGCTACCCTTTTTATAAATTTGATTCTACAACATCTTTTAGGTTTCTTTTCTTTTATTAATCTCATTAATAAATCCCATCATTTATGCTTCCTAAGCATCACGGAAGAAACGAAAATACAACGTACGCTTATGCCATCCGCAATCACCATAATGTTCCGTTATGCACCGTTAGGTTACTTAACTAACGGCATACCGGGACGGGACTAGCACATGTGTAAAACATAAGCAACGTTTATTATATATCATATATGCAAAAAATAAAGCATACGTCTCACACATATAATATGATCACATCACAGTATATCAGCAGCAGAAGAATCATATGAAATATTGGATATTCTAGGAGGTCCGTGTTTTATTTCGAGCCTGTATAAAACACGGATTCCACGGTCTCGATGAATAGCCAAACCCACATCCCTAGACCCCTACGAGAGCGGAAAGCAACACTACCAATTCTAGGGTTAGGAGACCCGGTCTCGACTCCTCGAGATGACCTCCCACTGGACCCTAGAACCCGGTTACTTATGCTCCCCGCCTTGGGTCTATCCTAATGCGGAAAAGTAAATAATATACAATGGTGACATCATCCTTAACCCAGAAGTGCCCCAATAAAAGAATATTACATACAAATGAATTTTACATGAATGAAAATAAAAACCCTCATCTCACATAAAAACCCTGGCTATTCAGAACACGACGATCCAATATAACATATCACAGCAAAACATAATATCTCCTATCATCAATGTAAGCAAGTATGCGTATCCTGATTGTCGTTGATGTATAGGAACGAAACCGGCAATACCCCACATACTACACTTACGGCCGCAGAAAAGAAAAGTGAAAAACTACAACATTTGGAATCCATAAACTCCTTAGACATCGTAAACCCGAAATATTATATTTTGCGGATTTCATGCCTAACTATTTGAATTCCACATATTGTATCACAATCACAGAATATCAAGAAGACGTTTAACGTTTCGATCGAATCAACATACACACACAAATTAACCCCGTGAGTTCAACACTTGAGTAAAGTCAAAACACTCAAAAACCGTGCCACAGTGTTTATGGTCCAGCCGTAGAAGGAGTTAACCAACGCCTCACCTATGACACCAAGGAACTACGGCAAACCCGAAGGTTCGAACGTGGTTCCATGGGCATAGAATCGAGTTAAGGTTATTATAGTCTTCTAGGGGGTCCATTGGGGTACTTGCACGATTTTACGAATATAATCAACTTCGGAAAATTACAACACTTGGAAATTTCAACGGGGTACAAAATGTTGTCTGCGAAGTTCGATCGAACTGCTAAAAATAGTCAAGGTTACCAATACAGTATTAAAATATACGACTACGAAGAACTAAGAATTAGCCCCAAGTCAAACTAATCATCATATGAAAATCGGGCAAAATAAAAAATACTAGGAAACCCAAAATTGAGACATGAGAGAACAGAGGGAATACGGGGGCAGAGGAGGCACCAGGGCCGGCCAGGCCGGAATTCTAAGCCTGGGGCTCTGCCAAAATCCGAGCCCCTCCCTTCGTATTTCTCCCATGTTCTTACAATGTCCCAAATATCATTCTGCACCTGTTTGAAAAATTTTTAAAGGACCTTTTTGAAATTTTACAGAGAGCAAAATGGGGGTTCCTTAATACCGTGTTTCGGAGTGGATTTCGTTTTCGTAATTGTTATAACACCGTAACTAGAATTCAAGTTTGGCTCTGATACCACTGTTGTGCTTTCTTTGCACCTAGTCTAGGGTTTAGTAGCATCACTCATGGCACTTTAAAATTTAGAGAGGTGCAAAGCAAGCAAACTATGAATCTTTACTAGAAAATCTAGGGTAAAAACTTTGTATCACATGCAAAGAAGTAAAGAGATAGGGATTACAACCTTTGTAGTCCGTTCCTTCACTTTATTAGCTCCGTTTTGAGGTCCATTCGCTGCGATCATCAAGAAGTCTGACTCTCGGGAGGCTCCATGAGGTGAAAGATGCATCTTGCTTGTAGTCTTCATGATCTAAGATGATCTACCTTGAAGAATCTCAAACCCAAGCTAACACATCACTAATGAAGTAATTAGAGAAGTGAACACCCTAATCTATGTGGCTATAATAAATGAGGATGATGAAGTAGGAATTATGCTCTCTTTTGTTTTCAATTTCTCACCATTTATCATCACAAACACAAAAGGTAGTGAAGCTTTTTTCAAGAGCTAGAAGAAGAAGAAGATGAAGCTAAAACTTTTGTGATGAATAATGAATTATTGTTGTGGTTAAATTTGCAACCATAGGTTAATTATGAAAGCCTTAACCCTTGTAGAGAATAAACCATAGGTTAAGGGTTTGGGTTGGCTTAACTAATATCTTCACAAAAGAACAAAGAAAGAAGACTAAGTCAAATCTTCATGAAGCTTCATGAAAGCTAACCTATAAGCTAACCCTAACTTGGTTTAAAATCAACAACCATGTTGCATTTGTAACCCTAACATGTTACAATATTATCACATATATAATATATAATGTAACAAAAGAAAATAATACAATTAACATATATCGCATATACATCAATATATTATCCGAGTGAGAAAAAGAATCAATAAAGAGAGCATATATTAGTTAATGTAACGTAATATATCACATATATAATTATAGATTAAATTATCGAATCAACACTTGATCCGATAACCCGGCTATATTACATATAACCGACTAATATAACTTGTACCAATTCATCGAATCAACACTTGATCCGATGACCCGGCTATATCACATATACCTGGTCGATATCATATATCGTGAGAATAGAATACGGTATCTCATATCGTATTATTCTCGGTCCCGCACATATCACATATGCGCTCCTACTCCGTTTTGCCTGAGCCAGGAAACCTCTGTGTAGGACTCTGAAGAATCGTCAATACACCGGCAGTAGGTGATGATCATATCAAACACCTACAAGCTGCAAGCGGTCAGCTAAACGTAACAGCCACCAAGGTATTGAGCGATCAGAAGATCAACAAGCAAGCCTATACATTCTCCTGTTAATCCAATCAGTAACACTACCGACAGTCTGGTCTCTTCGTCTCATATGTCGCATATCAAGTCTAGGAGTGGTAAACGTCAGATCCCAGTAACTGATAAGTCGTGTCGATGTGAGGCTCATACCAGGTCGAGAAACTACTGATAACTCTTACCAGCAGTACTCCATATCAGTCCTGGCCAGGGACTTCCAGTTATAGCCAATCGAACACAACACAACATCAACTCTCTATACCGGGAAAGACGAAACCCCTCCTATCACTCATTGCCTCCATGCGATTCGGGACTGTACCCAAAAGCCACCGTTTTGCACGCCCTCTTAGAGATGGTAAGGTGGAAATCAAAGCACGGTGGGAATCACACAAGACTCTATGATGATCTCGGGTCTACAGACTAACCTGTACCAGTGTCACCGGAGAACTGCTATCTGACGATATGTATAATACCAGCTAGGAGTTCTTGGCGAGTCCGTTCAGTGTACCCAGTCTCCACTTAGCACCCGTATACCATCTTTGATGTCAAACACCGTTGGATATGTGATCATCCATCGCCCATCATATGGGTCAAGATGCGTATACACTATTCTACTCGGGTGTATCGATGCCCTGTCTCGATACACCCTCGACTAGGAACGGTTATAGGATGTACTCATTGACTACCATGGCCCCACTAGTATGATCTCATCATAGTCCTCGTAGTCAAGTACATATCCCAAGGGCTTTATCAACATATGAGAGCAAGACAGTAAACCAATACAAGTCAACATGTTAAGACAAAGTGTAACCAGATAGCATACTATCATATCGAGCACGAAAGTCCTCTCTATATATATCCAAGCATCCACTATAATATACATCATATGTACAACAATGGCCTTTAGGGCATATATACAACTAACATATATTAAATCATTAAATCAACACTTGATTTAATAATCCGGCTATATCACATATAACCGACTAATATAAAATGTATCATTTCATCGAATCAACACATGATCCGATGACCCGGCTATATCACATATAACCGGCCGATTCGCCTGAGCCAGGAAACCTTTGTGTAGGACTCTAAAGACTCGTTAATACGCCGGCAGTGGGTGATGATCATATCAGTCGCCCACAAGCCGTCAGCGGTCAGCTATACGTAACAGCCACCCAGGTATTGTGCGATCATAAGATCAACAAGCAAGCCTGCTCATGCTCTTGTAAAGCTTGTCAGTGACATTACCGTATAGTCCGGTCTCTTCATCTGATATGTCGCATATCCAGTCTAGGGGTGGTAAACGTCAGACCCCAGTAACCGATAAGTCGTGTTGATGTGAGGCTCATAACGGGTCGAGAAACTACTGATAGCCAGTAGATATCCATATCAGCTCTGGCCAGGGACTTCCAGTTATAGCCAATCGGGCATGGCGCAACATCAACCCCCAATACCGGGAGAGAAGAAACCCCTCATATCGCTCATTGCCTCCATGTGATTCGGGACTGTACCCAAAAGCCACCGTTTTGCACGTTCTCTTGAACTTGGTAAGGTGGAAATAGAAGCACAGTGGGAATCACACAAGACTCTATGACGATCTCGGGTCTACAGAATAACCTATACCAGTGTTGCCAGAGAACTGCTATTTGACGATAGGTATAATACCAACTAAGAGTTCTCGGCGAGTCCGTTCAGTGTATCTAGTCTCCACTGAGCACCCGTATACCATCTTTTATGTCAAACACCAATGGATGTGGGATCATCCATCGCCCATCATATAGGTCAAGATGCGTATACGCTAGTCTACTCTGGAGTATCGATGCCCTGTCTCGATACACCCTCGACTAGGAACAATTATAGGATGTACTTGTGGACTACCCTGGCCCCACTAGTATGATTTCCATCATAGTCCTAGTAGTCAAGTACACATCCTAAGGGCTTCGTCAACATGTGAGAGCAAGTTAGTATCATAATACAAGTCAATATGTTAAGACAAAGAGCAACCAGATAGGATACTATCATGTCGAGCAAGAAAGTCCTCTCTATATATGTCCAAGCATCTACTATAATATACATTATATGTACAATAATGGCCTCTAGAGCATACACATAACTAACAGGTATATCGAGACAGGGCATCGATACTACCAGAGTAGACTAGTGTGTACGTTTCTTGTCCCTGGGGGCGATGGTTGATCCCACAACCATTGGTGTTTGACATCAAAGATTGTATACAGGTGCTCATTGGAGAATGGGTACATCGAACAGGACTCGCCGAGAACTCCTAAATGGTATATATACCTATTGTCAGATATCCGTTCTCTTGTGACACTTGTATAGGTTAGTCTGTAGACCCGAGATCGTCATAGTGTCTTATATGATGCCCACTGTGCTTTGATTTCCTCTCTACCACGGCTCTACCAAGTCATGCAAACAGGTGAATTTTGGGTACAGTCCTGTAACGTTTTAAAAATCGTTTCGGTGAAATTTCGAAAAAAACGGTAAAATAAGGGGGTTTTCTGTAAAAATTCAAAATGCAAATATCTTTATTATAAAATTAAATATAAATATTCTAGCTATGTAATTGCTAGTATTTGGTGCTTATTGAGACACTGGTGAAATTTCAAATTTTCTGAAAATTTTTCCGAAATTAATTATTTTAATATTATTTTAACCTGTCACTAATACATTTAATTAGGGAAAATTACAAATTGGAATGAGTTGAAACAAATTTTGTGCATCATAATACATTAAACAGAATTTTATCATGTGGTTTTTGAAATGAAATGAAACTGTCAAACGGTGTTAAAAATTATTGAAGAGAAAAAGCTTTTTTGGTGAAATTAGTGTAAATGGATGTTTGGGGGTATAGTATTTATCATTTTCCATCACCCTACACCCATACCCACACTCACACACCCTCATTTATCTTTACTCTTGGCTGAATTCAGCAGCCCCTCACTCAATCTTTTCCCCACTTGTGTTGCAAAAGAAAAGAAAAGAAAAGAAAAAGGAAATGTAGAAATGAGAGTGGACTTTGACTAGGTTGACTAGGCATCATTTTCCCCACCACCCACTCTCTCCACTTTCCCTCTACATGCAGCCGAGCCCCCCCCCCACCTTCTTGCTGTCCAGATTTTCCCCCCATAACCCCACCTCATTTCCCCTCAAAAAAAGTCCAAATTCCATCAAAAATCAAGCTAAAATCCAAATCCGACTCCTACCCATTTTCCCTCATCTTCTTTAGCATGGATCTTGGTGCAAGGATTTCAAATTGGAGGTCTAGATTTCAAGTTTGATTCATGGTTGTGAGGTATAACTTTTGACCCATTGTTCAATTATTGGTTTAATTTCTTAATGAAGCTTATTAGGTGCTAATTTATGGTTTAATTGAAAGATGTGGGTTTGCAAGAGAAAATCTAGATTAGGGTTTGTCAAAATCTAATTAGGGTTTTTTGTTGTGAGACTATGGTTGTGTGATGTTTTTAGGCTCTTATGACATGTTAAAACAAGATTATTAGCTAGTTGTTAATGGTTAGTTTAAAAATTGTGTTAATTATGCTAATTTATAAACTAGGTTTTTAAAATAATTATATTCTTGTGAGATAAAATTCAAATTAAGGTTTCATGTCATTATAAATATTATATTGAGTGGTTTAATGTATTTAGTTCATGAAAATCCAAGCTAAATTGTTATTTGTGCATTTTTGCTATAAAATTGTTAAAATTTGGGTATATTGTAAACTAGAATTTTGGAATTTATGGAAATTGACGAGAATAAATTATAGGAATGGTTTATATGACTTTGTTATGATATTTAGTGAATATTGTGGCCGCTAGATTCGTTTAAACATCAAGATGTTGTATTAAAGCGGTTAATTTTGCTTATTAGGTTTTCGGAAAAATAGCTTTAAAGCGAATTTGAAGTTTTGGTGATTTTAACCCTATTTTATATATATAATTAAGGTGTTGTGAAACCACGATTGATACGTTTGAGTTTTTTTCTCGATGGTTTGGCGTTTGTACGCCGACGTCGAGGGTTTTTGGGTTGATTTGTGAAAGCAACCATAGGTTTTGACCTATGTGGGGTTCACGTGTCGTTTTTGGGTCATGAGTCGGATTTTAATACAACACGGTGCGTTATGATATGTAGGTATCCCATGTGGACTTCTAGACGACAAGCAAGCGCGTGGTGACGTCGGCACCGGCTAGCGAGGACCAGGTGAGCAGATTTATATCTACGGGGAGAAGTCGGGTGGATGGCGTATAGCACCCCCGCAGTCCGTAGTGTAGCACATATATATATGTTTATATAGGTGTTTTATGATACGAGAATGTTCATTCATGTTATGTTTATGTGTTCATGGAGTACATTTGGGTTAGTTGCGAAACCCTAGAGTAGTTGTTATACCCACATACGCACACACAGACTTGCATACTTTACTTTCTTGTGCGCAGATTGGGATGTGTATATATGTATATATGCATGGGTATGGGACTATGCCTATGTACATTCATATACACATGCATGGATAATGAGGATAGTACTTGGGATTTAAGACGAGTCGATGAGATTTGATTTGAGGCCGTGAGATCGGTGATATAGCAGGGTTCGTATTTGAGATACGACATGACGTTGTAGCGGGTCCTTGACGTGGGGTTTCACACACGTGCATGCATACTTAGGCGGTATCAGTATTGTACTAGAAGTAGATCAGTACCCCGATCATGATATTTGATAAAGAGGATACCAGATGAATAGTATGATGAATGTGATATTGACCCGTACCCAGAATTGGGGATGCCGTACGACGGATTTACGTACGAGCTATATCTTGATGATTAATCCGCACTCTTGACTTGGGATGTCTGATTATAGATATGGTATCGGATATGATATTATTGAGGCGGGATCACCGACTAATATATATACAGGTATGTATATGTATCGACTCAGATGTTAGGCGGTTTCCTTACCTGTAGTCCAGCTTGTTAGCTTAGCCCTTTAGTTTAGTTTAGTTGTTAGATTAGATTCGATTCTTACCTATTTCAAAAACTAACGAATCGTGGGTATTTTAAAAGACAGCCAAAGGGATCCTACGGATATTTCAAAAGACGTATCTTTTCATAAAAACACTGTAGCCCCTACTTTCAAAACCCCATGATTCGTGTTATTTCAAAGGCACCATTTGTACGACTTATATTAGATTAGTGCTGATTAGTTATAGTTGCGTCTAGTATTCAGCTCCCGCTCATTATTGTGATTCGCTTCGCATCGCATGCTTATATTATGTTTCATACTCCATTATTGATATCATGCTCTTAGGACACCAGCACCATTACCGATGATGCGTATGTACCACGTACACTTACTTGCCGGCTCACACACATCTTCATCGGTAATTGCCATGTCACGTACACCTTAGAAAATATTATTGCTTGACATAGCGTACTTGCCTTATATGTTAATTTAGACATTGTAGTTATTACCTGCTACTTCATGCATACTGTTATTCATTGTTATGCCGCATTCATGGATTCTCATGCATATATTCACTATTTTACGTGTTATTGAGGTTTGGATTCGGATTTCCATGAGATTTTCTGGATTTGGAGGAAAACCACAAAAACATAAATAAACCTTTTCTCTCTTTTAAAATAAAAAGTGCGGTTTTCCCATGATGTATGAGTCGTCCACCATGAGTTTGCTGATGGATTTCGAGACCCGATTCGAGGAGTGGAGGAACCGTTTCGGGTACATGGTGGGCCAGGTGCGGTACCCCGGCGCAAGAGGAATGTGTTGTTGACATTGAGCCCGGCAGGGGAGCACTACCGACCGGTGATATTACCCGACGCGTCGGATATCCGGAGGATACCGTCGTGGTCTTGAGATGGATGGTAGGGGCCGGTCTGGATTGACGGCGCCCTAGATATTGTGATTTGAGATATTGAGGTACAACGATTGTGATACAGAGATATCGAGATATTTGGACACTTGTTTTGTGTCGATGCTGGGCACTGTTTTATGCTGATTTTATTTATGGTACCTCACTTTTAAAATACAGAAATCTCACTGATTTATGAAAGCAGTTTTCGTCAGTACATGCATTCTGTTCCATGCATTCATACCTCATTCATATGATATATTGCGACCTGTGGCACTGACACGGGCACATGAGATCACACTCGGGTTAGATTTTACCCTAGCCATTGTTATAGGCTGCATGTTATTCATATATTTGAGGATATATTCTGATCATTGACCTAGGTTGCGTTATTTATACGATTTATGTGCGTAGATGTTTTTCTATTCACGAGTTGGCAACTCACCCCCGTTGTGCCCCAGTTTCTTGCAGGTTTGCCGCAGAGGTTTCATTACGGCTTGCGGGCATAGTTTCCTTCGGGTGATTTGCTAGTAGGTGGGTTTACTTGTATCGTACCCCCCCGTTATATAACTTGTATATTATTACTCTTTTGTATCTAGAAGTTCCATCAACCAAACATGTATTTACTTTGAGATAGAGACCAGTGATGTTATTCTTTCGACCTTAGAGTCGCACGTTATATTCTGTGGTTTCTTGTTGTTTTGAGTTTCCTTTTGAGTTTTGATCCTCGCTCTTGGCGTTGTATATTTTTTTTGCTTGTGTGGTTGTGACCGTCCATTGACGAAGAGCTAGCTCCCGCTTGGGGATGCCTTTTTATTGATTTCGTATACTATTCATGTTGTATCCCGTTTGGGGGCCAATATTTACAAAGGAGACTCTGCCGAAATTTTCGGAAAATATTTGTTGTTTTTTTTTAACCGCATAATTCGGCTTATGCTATTAAAACTACTTGTTTTAAATTGGTTTTCTTTCACTCTACTACCTTTCTTGGTTTGGATTTCTCGGTTTTCGGCTTGCTTAGATTATGTACGCCTCGAGACGTTCGTGGTTTAAGTGCCGGTCATATTCCGTACTTTCGGGACGTGACAAAGTTACTTGTGTGGTTGTGACCGTCGATTGACGAAGAGCTAGCTCCCGTTTGGGGATGCCTTTTTATTGATTTCGTATACTATTCATGTTGTATCCCGTTTGGGGGCCAGTATTTACAAAGGAGACTCTGCCGAAATTTTCCGGAAATATTTGATGTTTTTTTTAACCGCATAATTCGGCTTATGCTCTTAAAACTACTTGTTTTAAATTGGTTTTCCTTCAGTCTACTACCTTTCTTAGTTTGGATTTCTGGGTTTTCGGCTTACTTAGATTATGTACGCCTTGAGACGTTCGTGGTTTAAGTGCCGGTCATATTCCGTACTTTTGGGACGTGACAAAGTTGGTATCAGAGCGTTAGGTTTTACCTTCGGAGCGTAGGATAACCCTTGCTTGATGGAATCGGTGACTAAAGTAGAGTGACGTACCGTAGGTATGTTCCGCGGCATATTTACGATACGCTACTCCACTTAAGAAGCCTTAGGATGTACATTTCTTTGCTCAGTATTTTATTCATTCCGATCTAGCCTCATCAGTACCAGTTATGGTTTTGCTGCCACGATTACGGGCAGGGAGAGCTACAGCTAGAGTTGCGGTCAGTACGAGCTCGTCACGAACGAGGACTGACCAGGGCGAAATTCCGGCGACACACGATTGCGGAGATGTGTCTTTTTACTGTGTTTCCGCGCCACGAGCGTTTGGCGGATCGCCTTTATGAGGTTACTCGGATGTGCTGATCGACACTAGAGGATTGAGCCAATGATAGAGGCCAGCCAGATTTTGATGACCGTTGGAGTATTGCTTACTCATGATGATTGAGGCACTATTCATCGTGCAGACGAGTGAGCCAGTTGTTGCTGGGAGCGACGAGATATCGCCCCATATGTTGGAGCTATTGCAATACAGGTTGTATTAAGAGATGATAGAAAGTTGCTAGTCACCCGAGGATGAATGACTAGAACATGTGGTTCGTTCGCCTACCCTATGAGAGGTCATCAGATAGATTGATTCCAGCTAGAGACGACTTCAAGCGGAGACGTTGGGAGTCGACAGAGACGATCGAATGTCAGAAACCTATTATTCCAAGTTTAAAATATTCGGAAGGGCATGCAGGCAATTCTATGGACCCTCTAGAAGAATGAAACCCTAACTCGACTTAATGACCGTGTGAAAGCCTTTGAACCTTCGGGTTTGCGGCAGTTCTACGGCACCATTAGTGAGGCTTGGGTTTGCCCTTCTACGGCTGGACCACCGATGCTGTAGTATGTACTCGATACTATTAAACTGTGCCCAATATATTGAGCTCTTGGGGGATTATGATGTTTTGACAACTCGATCGGATGGCTCGACTTAATTCGGATGCTAGGTGGTGAGATGCATTTCTTGGGAGACTCCCGATACGAGGATAGCCGTTGGAGCTCAGTCCATGCAGCCGCGACGAGGCGAGTCCAAAGCAGACGACAATAGAGAAAAGTGATGTAAGAGGTTCGTACCAGATCTAGATGAGATGACGTTCCACTCTGCCGACATCAGAGATGCGATGCGCATGGCGAGGCATGGTACTTTGATTTACCTTCCAGAAGGAGTCGCGATGAGTATGCAGTCGTTCCCGAGCAAGATGCAGATATAGGAAAGGACGATGACTTCCGGACAGTTGGCAGAGACGAGACATGGAAGAGACCGTGAGCAGGATTCCTTCCAGGACACTGCTGCAATGATACTTGCACCCAGGATCAGATGTGTCACGTACATTCAGAGAGCCAGAGGCCGACGCCAGTGATATGCTGTCTTACGAGTGGTCGCGATGATTGACCGAGAGATGACCAGAGAAGTGCCAGAACGGGATCATCCCCGTTAGCACACCTGACAGGGCCGATGAGCCGATGGACCGAGAGATTGGTAATTCACAGTGAAGACCTTGACCCAGGAGTGGTCATTGTTACGCACACCAGCAGGCCAGAGTTCATGATCATCGACGAGACGTCCCACTAGTGACCGCGACAGTTGGCCCAAGATTCTTAGAGGATGCACTTGAGCGGTACTATTCCGCCATTATTGATTTCGATGTTTTGGGTGATTTATTCGCATGATTTGATTTTGATGATTGAGGATTTACGATCTTTGCACAGTGTTGCACTTGATATCGTTTTCGTGCTTTGGTTTCACATGTTTGTGATTTTACGGTTTTAGACATTTGAGTTGATTTTGTGTGTATGCACGCACACGATTTGGTTTTGCACTCGGTATGATTCACATATACTTGCAGTGCAGTGATTCGCATTTGGTGCACTTAGATGCACTGGATTTCGACTACGATTGTGATGTTCGATATTTGTTTTGTGCACCTTGTGTACCTGATTGAATTTTGCGCATGTTCGGCGCTTGATATTGGATTTCATGATTTCGTGCATGATGGATGCACCGGATTTGGATTTTCGCGCATGTTGAGCGCATGTTTTGATATGCGATTTTGGTGCACACCAGATGCACTAAATCGAGATTTTTAGTGCTTGTCAGATACACCTGATCTTGCTGTCAGGCACACACGTTGCCTATGACAGATGTTTCGTGCACACCCGTTGCACCTTGATGTTGTTTTGTGCATATGTATGGAACATCCATGGATTTTGATTTTCGTGCGCACCAGACGCACGTAGTATTCATATGAATATTTTGGGATTGATTTCTTATGGGGCAGTACGTTTTTATGATATTGGCTATGTGTTTTGTACGGAGCAGGACTAGTCAGAGGACAGTACCTGAATATATTTTGCATGCATTGATAGTTATTGAAGGGATTTCCAAAAAGCGAGCTATAGTCTCAGTATTTACCTACGTGTCTGATATGACGCGAAACGTTTAAAATAAGGAAAACCCTTCTAAATTGTTTCCTAAAACGGCGGAATGTACATTTCAAACAAAGGTATATATGTATATAGTTATTTTCTTATGATAGACGTCCGCCACTGTGCAGTGTTATGTGCATTGCACAGCAACTTAAAGATTTGGCATGCATTTCCTCCTGATATTTGCATGTATAGTTCCGATTTATAGCATATCGGTCTTGCTTGAGATTTGGCATTCGTGTCTTCACCTTGACTCCGATGATTGCGGGATGCTTGGCGGAGTTTTGATTTCGAGTTATCTACTCATTACTCATGCGCATGCATTGCGCTATGATGTATTTATGTATTTATGATTTCGGAGCCCCGGCGATTTGATGGTTTTGGCTGAAATATTTTAGTATTTGGGAGGGGATTTTTAATTTAAATTCAGGGACCGAATTTTTTTAAGGGGGGAAGATTGTAACGTTTTGAAAATCGTTTCGGTGAAATTTCGAAAAAACGGTAAAATAAGGGGGTTTTCTGTAAAAAGTCAAAATGCAAATATTTTTATTATAAAATTAAATATACATATTCTAGCTATGTAATTTCTAGTATTTGGTGCTTACTGAGCCACTGGCGAAATTTCAAATTTTCTGAAAAATTTTCCGAAATTAATTATTTTAATATTATTTTAAGCCGTCACTAATACATTTAATTAGGGAAAATTACAAATTGGAATGAGTTGAAACAAATTTTGTGCATCATAATACATTAAACAAAATTTTATCATGTGGTTTTTGAAATGAAATGAAACTGCCAAACGGTGTTAGGAATTATTGAAGAAAAAAGGCTTTTTTGGTGAAATTAGTGTAAATGGATGTTTGGGGGTATAGTATTTATCATTTTCTATAACCCCACACCCATACCCACACTCACACACCCTCATTTATCTTTTCTCTTGGCTGAATTCAGCAGCCCCTTTCTCAATCTTTCCCCCACTTGTGTTGCAAAAGAAAAGAAAAGAAAAGAAAAGAAAAGAAAAAGGAAATGTAGAAATGAGAGTGGACTTTGACTCGGTTGACTAGGCATCATTTTCCCCACCTCCCTCTCTCTCCACTTTCCCTCTACTTGCAGCCGAGCCCCCCCTCCCTCTTGCTGTCCAGATTTTCCCGCCATAACCCCACCTCATTTCCCCTCAAAAAAATCTCCAAATTCCATCAAAAATCAAGCTAAAATCCAAATCCGACTCCTACCCATTTTCCCTCATCTTCTTTAACATGGATCTTGGTGCAAGGATTTCAAATTGGAGGTCTAGATTTCAAGTTTGATTCATGGTTGTGAGGTATAACTTTTGACCCATTGTTCAATTATTGGTTTAATTTCTTAATGAAGCTTATTAGGTGCTAATTTATGGTTTAATTGAAAGATGTGGGTTTGCAAGAGAAGATCTAGATTAGGGTTTGTGAAAATCTAATTAGGATTTTGTGTTGTGAGACTATGGTTGTGTGATGTTTTTAGGCTCTTATGACATGTTAAAACAAGATTATTAGCTAGTTGTTAATGGTTAGTTTAAAAATTATGTTAATTATGCTAATTTGTAAACTAGGTTTTTAAAATAATTATATTCTTGTGAGATAAAATTCAAATTAAGGTTTCATGTCATTATAAATATTATATTGAGTGGTTTAATGTATTTAGTTCATGAAAATCCAAGCTAAATTGTTATTTGTGTATTTTTGCTGTAAAATTGTTAAAATTTGGGTATATTGTAAACTAGAATTTTCGAATTTATGGAAATTGATGAGAATAAATTATAGGAATGGTTTATATGACTTTGTTATGATATTTAATGAATATTGTGGCCGCTAGATTCGTTTAAATATCAAGATGTTGTATTAAAGCGGTTAATTTTGCTTATTAGGTTTTCGGAAAAATAGCTTTAAAGCGAATTTGAAGTTTTGGTGATTTTAACCCTATTATATATATATAATTAAGGTGTTGTGAAACCACGATTGATACGTTTGAGTTTTTTTCTCGATGGTTTGGCGTTTGTACGCCGACGTCGAGGGTTTTTGTGTTGATTTGTGAAAGCAACAATAGGTTTTGACCTATGTGGGATTCCCGTGTCGTTTTTGGGTCATGAGTCAGATTTTAATACAACACGGTGCATTATGATATGTTGGTTCCCCATGTGGACTTCGAGACGACAAGCAAGCGCGTGGCGACGTCGGAACCAGCTAGCGAGGACTAGGTGAGTAGATTTATATCTACGGGGAGAAGTCGGTTGGATGGCGTATAGCACCCCCGCAGTCCGTAGTGTAGCTCATATATATATGTTTATATAGGTGTTTTATGATACGAGAATGTTCATTCATGTTATGTTTATGTGTTCATGGAGTACCTTTGGGTTAGTTGCGAAATCCTAGAGTAGTTGTTATACCCACATACGCACACACAGACTTGCATACTTTACTTTCTTGTGCGCAGATTGGGATGTGTATATATGTATATATGCATGGGTATGGGACTATGGATATGTACATTCATATACACATGCATGGATAATGAGGATAGTACTTGGGATTTAAGACGAGTCGATGAGATTTGATTTGAGGCCGTGAGATCGGTGATATAGCAGGGTTCGTATTTGAGATACGACATGACGTTGTAGCGGGTCCTTGACGTAGGGTTTCACACACGTGCATGCATACTTAGGCTGTATCAGTATTGTACTAGACATAGATCAGCACCCCGATCATGATATTTGATAAAGAGGATACCAGATGAATAGTATGATGAATGTGATATTGACCCGTACCCAAAATAGGGGATGTCGTACGACGGATTTATGTACGAGCTATATCTTGATGATTGATCCGCTCTCTTGACTCGGGATGTCTGATTATAGATATGGTATCGGATATGATATTATTGAGGCGGGATCACCGACTAATATATATACAGGTATGTATATGTATCGACTCAGATGTTAGGCGGTTTCCTTACCTGTAGTCCAGCCTGTTAGCTTAGCCCTTTAGTTTAGTTTAGTTGTTAGATTAGATTTGATTCTTACCTATTTCAAAAACTAACGAATCGTGGGTATTTTAAAAGACAGCCAAAGGGATCCTACGGATATTTCAAAAGACGTATCTTTTCATAAAAACACCGTAGCCCCTACTTTCAAAACCCCATGATTCGTGTTATTTCAAAAGGCACCATTTGTATGACTTATATTAGATTAGAGCAGATTAGTTATAGTTGCGTCTAGTATTCAGCTCCCGCTCATTATTGTGGTTCGCTTCGCATCGCATGCTTATATTATGTTTCATACTCCATTATTGATATCATGCTGTTAGGGCACCAGCACCATTACCGATGATGCGTATGTACCACGTACACTTACTTGCCGGCTCACACACATCTTCATCGGTAATTGCCATGTCACGTACACCTTAGAAAATATTATTGCTTGACATAGCGTACTTGCCTTATATGTTAGTTTAGACATTGTAGTTATTACCTGCTACTTCATGCATACTGTTATTCATTGTTATACCGCATTCATGGATTCTCATGCATATATTCACTATTTTAAATGTTATTGAGGTTTGGATTCGGATTTCCATGAGATTTTCTGGATTTGGAGGAAAACCGCAAAAACATAAATAAACCTTTTCTCTCTTTTAAAATAAAAAGTGCAATTTTCCCATGATGTATGAGTCGTCCACCATGAGTTTGCTGATGGATTTCGAGACCCGATTCGAGGAGTGGAGGAACCGTTTCGGGTACATGGTGGGCCCGGTGCGGTACCCCGGGGCAAGAGGAATGTGTTGTTGACGTTGAGCCCGGCAGGGGAGCACTACCGACCGGTGATGTTACCTGACGCGTCGGATATCCGGAGGATACCGTCGTGGTCTAGAGATGGATGGTAGGGGCCGGTCTAGATTGACGGCGCCCTAGATATTGTGATTTGAGATATTGAGGTATAGCGATTGTGATACAGAGATATCGAGATAATTGGACACTTGTTTTGTGTCGATGCTGGGCACTGTTTTATGCTGATTTCATTTATGGTACCTCACATTTAAAATACAGAAATCTCACTGATTTATGAAAGCAGTTTTCGTCAGTACATGCATTCTGTTCCATGCATTCATACCTCATTCATATGATATATTGCTACCTGAGGCACTAACACGGGCACATGAGATCACACTCGGGTTAGATTTTACCCTAGCCATTGTTATAGGCTGCATGTTATTCATATATTTGAGGATATATTCTGATCATTGACATAGGTTGCATTATTTATACTATTTCTGTATGTAGATGTTTTTCTATTCACGAGTTGACAACTCACCCCCGTTGTGCCCCAGTTTCTTGCAGGTTTGCCGCAGAGGTTTCATTACGGCTTGCGGGCATAGTTTCCTTCGGGTGATTTTCTAGTAGGTGGGTTTACTTGTATCGTACCCCACATTATATAACTTGTATATTATTACTCTGTTGTATCTAGAAGTTCCATCAACCAAACATGTATTTACTTTGAGATAGAGACCAGTGATGTTATTCTTTCGACCTTAGAGTCGCACGTTATATTCTGTGGTTTCTTGTTGTTTTGAGTTTCCTTTTGAGTTTTGATCCTCGCCCTTGGCGTTGTATATTTTTTTTGCTTGCGTGGTTGTGCCGTCGATTGACGAAGAGCTAGCTCCCACTTGGGGATGCCTTTTTATTGATTTCGTATACTATTCATGTTGTATCCCGTTTGGGGGCCAGTATTTACAAAGGAGACTCTGCCGAAATTTTCGGGAAATATTTGATGTTTTTTTTAACCGCATAATTCGGCTTATACTATTAAAACTACTTGTTTTAAATTGGTTTTCCTTCACTCTACTACCTTTCTTGGTTTGGATTTCTGGGTTTTCGGCTTACTTAGATTATGTACGCCTCGAGACGTTCGTGGTTTAAGTGCCGGTCATAATCCCTACTTTCGGGACGTGACAAGTCCCGATTCACATGGAGGCAGTGAGTGATAGGAGGGGTTTCGTCTCTCCAGGTATAGGGAGTTGATGTCGCGCTATGCTTGATCGGCCATAACAGCAAATCCCTGGCCAAGGTTGTCAAGATTTACTGATAAGAGTTATCTGTAGTTTCTCGAACCGTTATGGGCTATAAATCGGCATGACTTATAAAGTTACCGGGGTCTCACATTTACCACCCCTAGACTTCATATGCGACGTATAAGATGAAGAGACCGGACTGTACGGTAAGTGTTGCTTACAGGCTCGTTAGTGTTGTGATGAGTTCGCTCGTTGGCCACCTTATCGTCATGTACCTCGATAGCCGTTACGCACAGCTAGTGCCGCTGACGTGCTAGTGGTTAAACCTACTACCAGCGTATTGTCGAGTCTTTAGAGTCCCAGACAGAGGGTTCCCTTGTTCAGGTGAAAGATGTAGAGGCTGTAAGTTGTTATGGCACGGTTTTGATCATATTCCTGTACTGGCTACAGGAATGATGATCAGAAAGACAATACTGCCAGGCTTTGGTTTAAACCAGATACTAGTATTATATTATTGGATTATTTATATTCGTATTTTTCGGAATACGGATACGGGTATACTTATACGGTATACGGTGAGGGGTATTCTTGTAATTATACAAGAACACCTTCCAGAAGGAGACACCTCATAATTGGATATTTATTTTATGAAAATAAATATATGAGGTGGAATTAGAAGAATTGTCAAAGCATGGGTCAAAGAATGGCATATTGAATATTTTATTCATTTGGGATTACTTTCCATTAGCCATTTCTTTTAGAGATAAAATAATGCACAACTCAATTATTTTCTATGAGCCATTTCTTTTGATGCATGCTTGATTTTTTCCTCATTCTATTTTTCACATTCTCTCTCCTAATTATCTCCTTCTTCCTCCTTTTATCTTTATCCTTCACATGAGTTGTGAATAAAAAGCTTAGGGTTAAATGTAATCCATTAGTTCATCTTTATATCATCTAAGTAGTCATTTCTAGAAAACTTGACTTCTTAGTTAACTCTTGAGAAGAGTTTGAAGTATGTTCTATAACTCTCGGGTGGAACATCTACGTCTTGAGATAACCGGAGATCGAGGGAATTGCAAGCATCCAAGGAGCCTAGGAGTCGCATCCAAACGAAGACCTTAAGGACGGATTCTCAAGGTATAACCGCCTATCATAGTTGATAAGATCTCTAGATAGGGTTTCTAGTTTATGGTTTAGCACAAGATCTAGTTTAAAGTAGGTGTTGCATGCAAGAAAATTATTGTTTGCCACATCCGCCTCCTCACAAGTGTTGTGAGGGTGTGCAACATCTATTAACATGGTATCAGAGCCTAACTGAACCACAACTGGTTGTTTAGACGATGTTTAAAGCTTCGAACACGAAACAACTCCAAAACCGTAAAACAAAACCCTGCTCTCTGGAAATTTTTCAAAAGTGTTTTGAAAATATTTTAAACATGTGCAGAGTACTTGTTATGTGATAACTAGACAACCCTAGAAAAACGATCCCAAACCACCACGATCTCACCGACGAGATCATGAAAATTCCCGGCGTCGCCGGTTTTTCTCTGTGGTTTTGGCTTGGGTTTTTTGGGGCTATCCGTACACTGGGTTTTTGGATTTATGGTATTGTTTAATTATTTCCAGATTACATGTGATGTAACCTAAGTGTTAGGGGAAATTGGAGTGTTTCGAAATCGAACTTTTAATGTCGTTTATCCGCTTTTCAGTTTGATATGTGTTTGAAACGTCCACTAATTGCTATATGACGATTAGTGGGGGTTGCGCATATGTATATCATGTCATGGTATGTGTATATGAATATGTTGGATCGTCTTGGATGAATAGCTGGGGGAATGCGAGAAGAGTGTTTTTCTTTTCTTTCATTCATGTAATTTGTAAAATTGATGTAATATTATTTTGCAGGGCACATCCGGGTTGAGCTTGTAGCCACCGTTGTATAATTTCTTTTTACTGTTTTTGCTCCTAGGATAGACCCAAGGTGGGGTGAAGAAACTACGGGGTTCTCAAAGTGCTGAGTGGCCTACTCATTTTATTGAGGGAGGTTGCTTCACTTCGGCAATTTGGCGGGTAGTTTGCCGCACCCGTAAGGGTCTAGGGTGCGGCTTCGCTGTTCATCATGACCGTAGAATCTGTCTTTTGTTAAGGTCTTAAACGAAATACAAAATTCCTAGTATATTCAATGTATTAATCTGTGATCTGGAAAGTTTATAAATGTGTGCGACGAATGGCTATTTATATATGAGATATATAATAAACGTTGCTTATGTTTTGCACCCGTGCTAGTCCAGCCCCCACTCCACCTTTAGTTAAGTAACCTAACGGTGCATGACGGGGCCCCGTGGAGAATGCGGATGGCATAAGCGTACATTCTATTTTCGTTTCTTTTCTATGTTGTTTAGGAAACGTAAATGATGGGACAATATTAATGTGATTAATGTTACGAAAAAGAAACCTAAAGATGTTGTAGAATCAAACTTTTTAAAATGGGTAACTCTAGTTTTTTTTTGCATAGTAGTATTCCTTGATGAATATCCGGCACCTCATTCGATGAGGAAAGGGCCGAGATCCCTTCACCGGGAGTGACCCATTTAGCGAAATTAGCAAATGTTACAAAGCACTCATTTTGTTTTTTGTAGTTGATCTAACTTTTTCTTTGCATCGAAGGTATTCCTTGATGAATATCCAGCACCTCATTCGATGAGGAAAGGGCCGAGATCCCTTCACCGTGAATGACCTTTGTAGCCAAATTGGAAATATGCTACAAAACCATTCGATTTTTAATACTGGAGCTTAAACCACTCCTTTCACTTGATTCTACAATGATATCAAGTTCAAAACGCTAAAGGTTTCATCAAAACCATCCGTTGCCTTCCGCCATTTTATGAAGCAGAGTACTTAGTATTCGTACCACGTTTGTTGACTATAGTTAAGGAGTGGTGTACGGTTGCTAAGTGATGTCTTTCTGCAAAGCATATGATGCGATCGATTAGAACATTCGTATGAATTTGTTGACCATAGTTAAGGGTCATACGGGTGGGTCTAAATCAATCACAAAATGGCAGGTAGAACTTGACTAGTGCTTATGATTTGTTGACCATAGTTAAGATCGTAAGACACTAGGGGTAAAAACTATATTGGGAATTTCAAGAGTGGAAATTTGTAATGAGATTGCATACCGTCTATTTGATAGTTGGATCCCGATCACACTGTGAGTAAAAGTTACTCCCGGGAGAGTTTTGCACTTTATAATTAGCTAATCCAGTAGGTGCCTAGAAAGGTGTCAGCGGGGTTATACTTCTAGGAAAACATCTTTTATTTTAATTAGGTCCGTGCGAAAGTACGGGGAACCTCCCTTGGAGTACCGACACGAGCCTGGCCGACTGGTTAGCGAACTTGTACATTGCAATTAATCCTGGCTAATTTTATTTTTTAGGTTTGAAGGAAAATGTGATAAAAGCTGTGGAAGACATCGATTAATAACCAATCTAATCATGCAAGAGCAATTGCTGATTGTCTTCTTTTCTCTCTCCTTATGGCAGATACCTATGACGGGACTTAAGCTTTTATTAGACAGGAATAATCTCACGAGACCGAATTACAAAGAATGGATGAGGAATGTTAATATTGCCCTGGCCTATGATAAAGTCGGATACGTCTTGACAACTCCAGCCCCTCCTAGCCCAGGCCCTGATTCTACAGTTGCGGATAAGGAAATCCACAAGATATGGGATATAGACTATGCAACAGCCAAATGCCTCATGCTTGCTTCTATGGACAATGAACATCAGAAGCAGCATCAGAAGATGGATGTACAATCCATCATTCTCCATACAAAGAAGTTGTATGGAGAGCAATCTTGCAATCTCCGATACGAGACATCTCGAAAGTTATTTCAGATGCAGATGGTTGCAGGCACGTCTGTAGGTGACAATGTATTGAAAATGATAGGACCTATCGAAGAACTAGAGGACCTGGGATGGACAATAGAGAATGAACAGTGTAATATTTCAAAAATATAAAATATTATTTTTGGAAATTTAATATTAAAATAATATATTTCGCGAAAAATATTCGATTTGCGAATATGGGTTTTTCGTAAAATGGTATAAGTATATACAAATATTTGGAAAATAATCAGAGATTAAAATAATTTATTTATTATAATGATATTTATCGGATTTTGGCATTTTTATAATTAATGATATGCAAATTAAAAATTAAACTTGGTTAGTGCACTACTAAATATTGATTTGGCCAAATCCGTATTTTTTCATTTTTCCATGGCTAGTGCACCATGTCATGTGCATATTATGCTGTTAGTGTATATGCCCTAGAGGCCATTACTGTATCATACTAGTTTGTATATTACTTAATGGAAGCTTGGGATATTCACAGTTGTATTGACAGTCTTGCTAAAAATGGCAGTATGCTACTTGGTTTAAGTCTACTTTAATATGTGCATATGTTTCTTTTAGCGTATCGCTTATACATATTAGTAGAGCCCTTAGGATCTTTGCTTGATTACCAGCGTTGTGATGGCAGTCACACTAGTGGGGGCTGGTTAGTCTATAAGCAACATTCTATACAGATCCCTGGTCATAAGATTATCGAGATAGGGCATCGATACTCGGGAGTAGACTGGTGTATACGCTTCTCATCCCAGCATAGGGAGATGGTCTGTCCCACAGCCATCAGTACGTTGTACTGGAGATAGTATACAGGTGCTCGTTAAGTTACGGGTACACCGGACAGGACTCGCCGGGAACTGCAGGTTGGATTTATACCCATCGTCAGATAGCAGTTCCCAGGTGACATGAGTACAGCTTAGTCCGTCGACTTGATACTGCTACTTCGCCTCGGGTGTGTTCCTACTGTACTTAGATTACTACTCTACCATGGCTCAAAGGAGTCGTCCAAACAGGTAGTAGTTGGGTGCAGTCCCGAAGCACATGGAGGTAGTGGCGGTTAGACAGGATTCGTCTCTCCCGGTATTGGGGGTTGATATCGCGCTGTGTATGGAGAGCCATTACGCAATGTCCCTGGCCAGGGAAAGCGAGATTTACTGGTGGCTTCCAGTAGTTTCTCAAGGTGTAATAGGCTTCACTCCGACACGACTTATACCGCTATTAGGGGTCTGACGTTTACCGCCCCCTAGGCCCGATATGCGATAGTCCTAGACAAACAGACCGGACTGTACGGAGATTGTCACATCAGGCTCAGTAGGAGTTCGGATGGGTTCCTCATCGTCCTTCTTATCGACATCTACCTGGGGACCGTTACGTACGGCTAGTACCGCTTGCGGTCTGTGGTTAAAGCTACTGCCAGCATAGTGTCGAGTCTTTAGAGTCCCACACAGAGAGTTTCCCTGCTTCGGGCGAAACGATATAGAGGTCGTATGGTTTTACGACAGGGTTCGGACACGCTCACGCATTTATGCACGTACGATGTTCGGACAGTTTTTACTAGCGGGCTTTGGTTTAAGCCAGATTCTAGTATCGGATTATTGAATTTATACAGTCTAAAGTATTTCCGCGTTTTCACGGATAGGAGGGGCGTTCTCGTAAATTGTCGAGAAGCTTCTAGAAGGATGATGACTTGGAGGCTAAGGTGGCATTTGCATTTATTGGATTAATAAGTCATGGTGTGATTCATCCATGGAGTTAATGATGCATTTATGATTTAAATGACTCATGAGATGAATCATTATGTGAATTAATGAAGCATGATGACACATTATTATTTGTTATTCATTTAATAATATGATATGCTTCATATATTCACAAATGAATCATTATTCCAAAAGGATACCCATTCTCACCTTCTCTCTCCTCAAGCTCTCTCTCTTCAAACCCTAACCCTAACCTCTCATGTGTTGAGATCAAGGGTTAGCAAGACTAATTGATCCCTAATCCCACTCTATATCCTCTAGGTTGCTTTGATTAGCACTTTTAGTAACCTAGTTACCTCAAGTTAGAGGTCAAGCTTGGAGTAGGAGCTCTCGGGTGGATCGTCTTTGACTCGAGGAGGCTGTTGAGGTGCAGACGTTCCATAGAGCCTACGAGGCATGGAGGATAGCGATGAAGACCCGAAAGACAAGTAACATGAGGTATAAGTTCGAATCAGAGTAGTTAAACCTTTCGTAGTTTGCTAGCAATGGTTTAGACACGATCCATGTGCTCAAGTCCGTGTTACGAAGCTTTGATAATTGTTTTTCATATATTCCGCCTCCCCGCAAGCTCGTGGGGTGCGTAACATAGACTTACAGTGGTATCAGAGCCTACTAAACCTTTAATAGCTTGTTAGCAACTAATTAAAACTTCAATCATCGGATAAACGTGAAAACATAACCCCGGACCCCTAAAGTTTCTGTCAATTTTAGATGTGTCGAAAAAATTATTTGATAGGTATGAAAATTCACAGCAGGGGATTCTAAGAAATCTAGGAAAATACGAGATTCTAACTCGATGATAAGGCCGCGGATCCGTGACAGATTAGTGCTTTCCGCCGCAGATCCGCCGCCGAGTCAACTCCGAGTTGACTCGGATTTGCGCAGTTACTCTGGAATTTAGGTGTTTTGTTTTCCTGTATATTTTTTTTCTGCCCAGGTTACTTCAGTGCTGGCTTGCATTTGGGGTAGAGACGGAAAAAGGTTGTCGATCGATATTCTAAGTTATTTGCTAATCGGGTTTTATCTGAAATGTTTAATGTGTTCGTAAACTTCCCCTAATTGCTAGTATGTCGGTTAACAAGGGGTTGCACATTTCTGTAATTGTTTTTATTGGCTTGTGTATATGAACTTGATTGGATCGTTGTGATGATTAGCCGGGGTTTGATATGAGATTTTATATTCATTCATTCGATGTAAATTGTAATATGATATAATTTTCTTTTGCGGGGCACATCCGGGCTGAGGTTGTAGCCACCGTTGTATTATTTCATTTACTGATTTTGCTCCTAGGATAGACCTAAGGTGGGGTGCACAAACTACCGGGTACTTTGAAGTGTTTAATGTCCTACTCACGTTGTTGAGGGAGACCGCTTCACTTCGGGTACTTAGCGGGTAGTTTGCCGTACCCGTAGGGGTCTAGGGTGGGGTAATGGCTATTCATCATAACTGTGTAATCCATATTTCATTGCAGGCTCAAAAGAAACGCGGATTGCTTGTATATCCAATAATGTTCATCTGTAATCTGGAATGCCTATTATTGCATCTGACGAATGTACAATATCTATATATGATAGTTATTTAGACGTCACTTATGTTTTACACCCGCGCTAGCCCAGCCCCCGCTCTGTCGTTAGTTAAGTAACCTAACGGGTGATGACGGGACCCAGTGGCGAATGCGGATGGCATAAGAGGACGTTGTATTTTCATTGTTTTTTGCAATGATAGGTTAATTGATGGGACGCATTATATTAATGCAAAGAAAATAAACCAAAGTTGAATCGTTGGAACAAATTTAAAAGAAACCACTCGGTTATTTTAAAAGAGTAGAATTTTTAAATTGCGGAGCATTGACCACTCCTTTTAAAAAAGCTATCAGGTTCCTTCGATTATATCAAGTTTACTACGTTCACGGTTTCGCTAAAACCAGTCGTAGCCTACCGTCATTTCTTATGGATGGTCAATAGTATTCAAGTTATGTTTTTTGGCCTTCGTCAAGGCATAGTGTTTGGTAGCTGCTGGGGTATTCATTTGTTGCATAGATAGATGAGTTGGTTTGGGACAGTCGTATTACCTTGTTGGCCTTTGTCAAGGGTATGTACGGGTGGGTTCAAATTAACAAGATAATGATGGTCAGAATTTGACATGTGACTTATGATTTGTTGGCCTTCGTCAAGGTCATAAGAACATAGGGCAAAAATCCACATCGGGAGTTTCTAAAGAAACTGAAACTTGCTAGTGTTGCATACCATTTGGAGTTTGATGAATGTTGGTAGGATTCCTTCAGCATTATCACACGATGATATTTGGATCCCGATCCTACTATGAGTATTCGCTACTCATCAGGATATTCGTCACTTAATGATCAATGCTATAAACCAAGTAGATGTCGAGAAAGGTGTCAGCGGGGCTACGCACCCAGAGAAAAGAGGTTATTTTATTAAGGAACTTCACGAAAGCGTTGGAAAACCTCCCTCGAAGTACCGACACCGGCCTGGCTGAACGGTTAAGCAAGTATTGTACGGTGAGATCAGTCCTGGATAATTCTTCTTTTATGGTTAGAGGAAGGATTCGAGAAACAGTGGGAGCCATCCAGTTTAGATAAACTAAAAACCAATCTAAACTTGCAAGAGCATCATGCTAAAGTGTTCCCTCTCTCTCTCTCTTTGCAGCGACCTTGTGACCATGACTAGGTTACATCTAGATAACAAAATGACTGAATCTGACTTATATGATTGGCAAAGGTCTGTCCAGATGTCCATTGCCTATGACAAGCTGGACCACCATATTACTACTCAAGCCCCCATCGTCCCAGGTCCAGTTTCCACCGTCGCAGATATGGATATCCGTCAGACAAGGGAAAAGGATAATGCGAATACCCAGTGCCTCGTGTTGGCTTCAGTTGATAGTGTTTACCAAAAGCAGCACGAGAAGATGGACTTAACTTTCTCCATAACAAAGATTTATATGGAGAGCAATCTTGTATCGCAAGATATGAGACCTCGAACGAATTATTTCAAGCGAGGTTGGCTGTCGGGTCATTTGTAGGGGACGACGTCCTTACGATGACTAGCTATATTGATAAGCTCAAGGACCTGGAGATCACGTTGGGAAACAGGTCATACGCTGACTTATTTCCACAGTCCTTACTCTCTACTTACACCCTGAAAGAAACTAGGGAGACACAAGCTCTGCTTAATAGGGGACCTTCTTCTTCTGCATCCAGGGCGAAAGCAAAGGGTGAAAAGAAGAAAACCTCCACAAAGCCGATATACGGTGTCAGTAAAGTAGAAGGAAAGGGAAGAGTAAAAGTTTCGGGACTTGGTGTAGGGAAGGAGGGATGTTCCTATTGTTATGGGAACGGGCATTGGCAGAAGGATTGTAAGGCTTTGGAAGCCAGTAGCCAGGATACGAAACATGTTGTGGCTTCGGCCTCAAGTGTGTTTGTAATTGAGAACTGTTTGTCAATTAACTCTACTTCCTGGGTACTAGATACCGGAGCAGGATCTCATATCTGTAATTCATTACATGCTTTGAGAAACCGTAGATTTATCAGGGTAGGCGATTTGTCTCTCAGAGTTGCGAACGGAATGAGCGTGGACGCTGAATCCGTGGGAGAATATCGCCTAGGTTTGACAAGTGGGAAGATATTGATTCTACGTAATTGTTTGTATGTACCCAGTTTGACTTGTAATATCATATCAGTGTCCTCACTTTCGAGAGAGGGATATGACTTTACATTCGTAAGCGATGTAGTTCACATCCACCTAAATCAAGTTCTGATTGGGTCCGGTACATTAGATGACGGTATATACGTATTGAATCAAGCTCAGGTTTTCAATGTCCAGAACACACTTAAAAGAAAGTCTCCAGAAATAAATCGGGCTTTCTTATGGCATTGTAGACTAGGTCACATCAATGAAACACGGTTGACGAAGTTACAAAGAGAAGGATATTTCAATCCGTTCGAATATCAATCTTATGCTACTTGTGAATCTTGTCTAATGGAAAAGATGACAAAGACTCCGTTTACTGGACACGGAGTAAGAGCAAACGATCTCTTGGGACTCGTACACAGTGACGTATGCGGTCCAACGTCTACACATGCGCGAGGTGGTTATTCCTACTTTATTACTTTTACGGATGATTTCTCTAGGTATGGACATAGCTTCTTAATGAAACATAAATCCGAGGCCTTTGAGAAATTCCAAGAATACAAGAATGAAGTGGAAAAACAGACAGGCAAAAGTATTAAGACACTGAGATCTGATCGAGGTGGTGAATAATTAAGTGCCGACTTCCTGGGTTACTTAAAAGAGAATGGAATTCTCTCTCAGCTTACTCCTCCATACGCACCACAACACAACGGTGTATCGGAAAGGAGGAATCGAACCCTATTGGATATGGTTCGTTCCATGATGAGTAAGGCTGAGTTACCGCAATCTTTCTGGGGTTATGCGCTAGAATCAGCTGCATATCTTTTGAACAAGGTTCCAACCAAGACTGTGCCTACCACACCATATCAGATATGGAGTGGGAAGAAACCCTATCTTCAGTACCTAAAGACATGGGGATGTCCAGCTTTTGTAAAAAAGCAGCATCCGGACAAGCTCGAGGCACGCTCAGTATAGTATAAGTTTGTAGGATATCCAAAGAACTCCAAGGGGTATTATTTTTATTACGCAGAGGAGCAAAAGATTTTTGTTTCTCGTCATGCCCACTTCTTGGAAGCAGAATTTTTAGAAAATCAGAAGAGTGGGAGCGCAATAGAACTTGATGAAATTACAGAACCACAAGCTGTTACTGAAAGTATGGTAGAACCAGAGGTTTCAGAAGAAAGGGACATACCAGCGCCTATCCGCAGATGTAGTAGACAGTCTCATCCGCCCGAGAGATACTACGGTTTTCTCGTAGACCGGGATCTAAAAGATTGCATCATTGATAATGATGACTCTACTAGCTTCCAGCAAGCCATTCAGAGCGGAGACTCGGTAAAATGGTTGGATGCAATGCGGACCGAAATAGAGTCCGTGTACACTAACAAAGTATGGACTTTGGACATTGCTCCAGATGGGGTAAAACCCGCAGGATGCAAGTGGATCTTCAGAAAGAAGATTGGTGTAGATGGATAGGTTGAAACCTATAAGGCTAGACTTGTTGCAAAGGGTTTTCGTCAAAGTCCCGGTTTGGACTATGACAAAACCTTTTCTCTAGTGGCTATGCTCAAATCCATTCGGGTCCTTCTTGCCATTGCTGCCTTCCACGATTTTGAGATCTGGCAGATGGACGTAAAGATGGCTTTTCTAAATGGTAATTTAGAAGAATGCGTCTATATGGATCAGCCAGAGGGATTCATTCAGAGTGGGAGCAGCGGTAAAGTGTGCAAGTTTCTTATGTCCATTTATGGACTAAAGCAGGCATCACGGAGTTGGAACATCTGTTTTGATGAAACTGTCAAAGAATTCGACTTTATCAAGAATCCAGATGAACCATGCATATACAGTAAGATTGTAGGGAGAGTTGTAGTATTCCTCGTCTTGTATGTAAATGACATTCTCCTAATAGGAAATGATATTACTATGCTACAGTCAGTCAAAAGATTCTTGTCACAGAAGTTCTCCATGAAGGACCTGGGTGATGCCACCTACATTCTACGGATCCAGATTTATCATGATAGATCAAAGAGGATGTTGGGACTTTCGCCGTCCAGGTACATAGACACCATATTGAAAAGATTCAGTATGGAAGATTCTAAGCACGGTGACCTACCAGCTTGTCACGGAATCAACCTCTCCAAAGAGATGTCTGCCAAGACTGATTTGGAAAGGGATCGCATGTCGATTATACCCTACGCTTCTGCGGTAGGCTCTATAATGTATGCGATGTTATGTACAAGACCAGATGTAGCATACGCATTGAGCGTTGTAAGCCGGTATCAGGCAAACCCAGGGGAGAAGCACTTGATAGCAGTAAAGAACATTCTAAAGTACCTGAGGAGGACTAAGGAGATGTTCTTGGTGTACGGCGGAAAAGACCTCCAGATCGAGGCCTTTGCTGACTCCAGCTTCCAGAGTGACAAGGACGACTCCAAGTCCATGTCGGGTTATGTCTCTACCCTCAATGGAGGGGCGGTCTGTTGGAAGAGTTCCAAGCAGGACACCGTTGCTGACTCAACGATGGAAGCGGAGTACATAGCTGCTTGCGATGCCACAAAAGAAGCTGTTTGGATGAAGAAGTTTCTCACAAAACATCAGGTGGTTCCTACCAGTGTTAATACAATATCTCTGTATTGCGACAACAACGGCGCTATAGCTTTAGCGAAGGAACCCAGGTCCCATCAGAACTCCAGACACATCTTAAGGCGGTATCACCTGATCAGGGAGATCGTAGATCGCCAGGAGATCGAGGTAAAGAGAGTAGATAAAGAGAATAACACTGCTGATCCCTTCACAAAGGCCATTCCTCAGACGCAGTTCGAGAGGCTATTCGAGATGATAGGTCAGCGATATGCCAGTACATGGCCCCAGTGCAAGTGGGAGATTATTAGTGTTTATGCCCTAGAGGCCATTACTGTATCATACTAGTTTGTATATTAATTAATGGAAGCTTGGGATATTCACAGTTGTATTGACGGTCTTGCTAAAAATGGTAGTATGCTACTTGGTTTAAGTCTACTTTAATATGTGCATATGTTTCTTCTAGCGTATCGCTTATACATATTAGTAGAGCCCTTAGGATCTTTGCTTGATTACCAGCGTTGTGATGGCAGTCACACTAGTGAGGGCTGGGTAGTCTATAAGAAACATCCTATCCAGGTCCCTGGTCGTAGAATTATCGAGATAGGGCATCGATACTCCCGAGTAGTCTGGTGTATACGCTACTCATCCCAGCATAGGGAGATGGTCTGTCCCACAGCCATCAGTACGTTGTACTGGAGATAGTATGCAGGTGCTCGTTAGGTTATGGATACACTGGATAGGACTCGCCGGGAACTGCATGTTGGATTTATACCCATCGTCAGATAGAAGTTCCTAGGTGACATGAGTACAGCTTAGTCCGTCGACTTGATACTGCTACATCGCCTCGGGTGTGTTCCCACTGTACTTATATTACTACCCTACCACGGCTCAAAGGAGTCGTGCAAACAGGTAGTAGTTGGGTGCAGTCCCGAAGCACTTGGAGGCTGTGGCGGTTAGACAGGATTCGTCTTTCCCGGTATTGGGGGTTGATATCGCGCTGTGTATGGAGAGCCATTATGCAAAGTCCCTGGCCAGGGCAAGCGAGATTTACTGGTGGCTTCCAGTAGTTTCTCAAGGTGTAATGGGCTTCACTCCGAAACGACTTATACCGCTATTAGGGGTCTGACGTTTACCGCCCCCTAGGCCCGATATGCGATAGTCCTAGACGAACAGACCGGACTGTACGGAGATTGTCATATCAAGCTCAGTAAGAGTTCGGATGGGTTCCTCATCGTCCTTCTTATCGACCTCTACCTGGGGACCGTTACGTACAGCTAGTGCCGCTTGCGGTCTGTGGTTAAACCCACTGCCAGCATAGTGTCGAGTCTTTAGAGTCCCACACAGAGAGTTTCCCTGCTTCGGGAGAAACGATATAGAGGTCGTAAGGTTTTACGACAGGGTTCGGACACGCACGTGCATTTACGTACGATGTTCGGACAGTTTTTACTAGCGGGCTTTGGTTTAAGCCAGATTCTAGTATCGGATTATTGGATTTATACAGTCTAAAGTATTTCCGTGTTTTCACGGATAGGAGGGGCGTTCTCGTAAATTGTCGAAAAGCTTCTAGAAGGATGATGACTTGGAGGCTAAGGCGGCATTTGCATTTATTGGATTAATCAGTCATGGTGTGATTCATCCATGGAGTTAATGATGTGTTTATGATTTAAATGACCCATGAGATGAATCACTATGTGAATTAATGAAGCTTGATGATACATTATTATTTGTTATTCATTTAATAATATGATATGCTTTATATATTCCCAAATGAATCATTATTCCAAAAGGATACTCATTCTCACCTGCTCTCTCCTCAAGCTCTCTCTCTCTTCAAATCCTAACCCTAACCTCTCATGTGTTGAGATCAAGGGTTAGCAAGACTAATTGATCCCTAATCCCACTCTATATCCCCTAGGTTGCTTTGATTAGCACTTTTAGTAACCTAGTTACCTCAAGTTAGAGGTCAATCTTGGAGTAGGAGCTCTCGGGTGGATCGTCTTTGACTCGAGGAGGCCGTTGAGGTGCAGACGTTCCATAGAGCCTACGAGGCATGGAGGATAGCGATGAAGACCCGAAGGACAAGTAACATGATGTATAACTTCGAATCAGAGTAGTTAAACCTTTCGTAGTTTGCTAGCAATGGTTTAGACACGATCCGTGTTCTTAAGTCCGTGTTACGAAGCTTTGATAATTGTTTTTCATATATTCCGCCTCCCCGCAAGCTCGTGGGGTGCATAACATGGACTTACATATGCATTGTGTTTGTGACTTGTGAGTTTGTGAGATTTATAAAAGAAAAGCAAAGAGAAAAGAGAAGTTATGAGGGTAAAACAAAAAGAGAAAGAAAACAAAGAAGATATTTGTGAGAGAGTGAGGGTAAGGGAGAGTGAGCTTAAGAGAGAGAGAGAGAGAGAGACCTTTGACTACTTCTCCATTTATCTTCCTTCTTCATTTCTTCATCGTTTTCATCATTTCCTTCTTGCCTCCTTCATCCCTCACTACCTCCATGTATCATCTCTAATCCTTGTTCAAAACTACATGCCACCTTCACAATAAACTTGCACAAGCCTATCCTAAACCCTTTGAACCATTCAAGTTTGGATTTTGAAGACTTTGTGCAACTCAAGAATTTTCCTAAGTTGCCAAATGAGGCATATTTCCTTTGCTTTAGTTAAGTATTTGTGTTTAGTATATCCTAGTTAGTTTAGATTTTGTATCAGTTAGTTTTGTGATCTTCGAAATTTCCAAGATGATGTTTAGTGATTTTGTGGACTTGTAAAGATGTAGTAGAGGTGTAGTGAGTGTTTTCAAGACTTGAGTGATGATTTCTGGACCAAGAACAGAGAATAGAACCCGATACACGAACTTAGAATTTACCCCGTGCCGGTTTTGTGGGGTTGGTTAGCCTACAGGGTATCTGGAGCTATCTTGGGTATTTTTAAGAAAATCTAACAATATCACTGACTTAACTAGAACAATAGAAGACTACCAAAATACAAACCCAGTCTACCCTATAAAAACCGGCGGCGTCGGAAATTTTGGAGATCTCGCCGGACTTCCTATTGTCTTTGGTATTGTGGTTTTGCCTGTAGCTCACTTACCCTATAACCTATTCCCTGTATTGTTTGTTTAGTCCCAATTGACCTGAGCCAAAATTTGGGATCTACTTAAGAGTGTTTTGGGTATGTTTTAAACATATTTGAATTCGTTTGGTGTTTGGATTTGATTTGGTTGTTGGACGTCTATACATCAACAACGAGGGTTATTTGGTTGATCTTGCATGCGTAAACTATAGGTTCTAACCTATAAGCAATTCGTGTGCCGTATCGGTTTTCGGATATTGGTTTTAATGGTATTACGATTGTGTATTGATTGTAGGTACCTTCGCGTGGACTTCCGAGACGACGAAGCACATCGACTTCGGCTAAGCGAGGAGTTTAGCAGGTGAGTAGATTTATATCTACGGGGGAAGTCGGGTGGATGGCATATAGCACCTCCGCAATCATTGATATGGAAAGATTGTTATATAAATTATAATTTGATAAAGGTTATGCTACGAACTTAAGATAACATAATTATAGGATTTAGAAGAGATGATAAGATAAAAGTTGACACTAATGAATACATATTGGCTTGAGAGTATGATATAGGTATATAAGATAACATGATGTGGGATATTGAGATGATAAATATAGATGACTCGGATTGATATATGAGAATATGAAATGAGAAAGTGAATCATGATAAGTATGAATTGAAAGAGGACAAGTATGAGTTGATAATGATAGGATATGAGATCGAGATCGATATGAATTGAGATTAACATTATATGACGTATATGCAAGATCACATGATATAATATTGTTATAGATGTGTTATGTTATTGATAAGGTATGACGTACGAGATTATAGTTCCGTACCCTTTTCTATTGAATAGGATGATGGATTCCCTACTCTGTTTGTGACACCGTACGATGGATTACCATACGTGATGCGTTTACCAATTGTTTGATCCGTGCTCATGAATTGAGAATGATGATCGAGGATATTGCGACAACTGATACTATGGAGCGGGATAGTTGACATAAAGAGGCTACCTTATTATAGTTCATATTTTTGTTGGAGTATTAATCAAGTGATACCTATCTTCTTTCCAGTATTTAATGTTATATGATATCATTGCTAGCACACCTGCATAATTACCGTTGATGTGTATGTTACACTTATACAGATTTGCCGGCTCACACACATTAATCATCGGTAATTTCTATGCTACTTACAAAGTAGAACTGCCCTATCATGATATTATTCTTAACTGTAAAAGTACATTCATTGTTCAGTACTATCACTTGACATGCTTGCATGATATGCTCGATATGCTCATATTACTACTCTATGTTGCATACATCGTACTTTATGGTTATATGCACAGAGATGCTGTTTTTATGAGATCTCTGGATTTGAGAACCGCAGTTATATTTCAAAGGGAATTATGTATTGCTTTAAAATGTGATTTCTCTTGATAGGATATTTCGAGGTGTCCACCATGAGTTTTCTCGGTTCTGAGCGGTGAGTATACCCGATTCGCGGAGCGGTAGGCACCGTCTGTGGGTACATGGTGGACCCGGTGAGGTACACCGGGGTAAGAAGACTCGTATTGTTAGGCGGTAGCCTAGCAGGAGAGCACTTCCTACCGGTGATTGTATAGAACTCTGCGGATATCCGGAGGATACCGTTTTAGTGTTATGATATGAGATGGTGTCACGACCCGAAATAGCACGTGACTGGCACTTGAATCATATGAAGTCTATAGGACCCCTCCTAATTCAAGTAAGCCAAAAATCCAGAAATCTAAACCATTTTAAAGAAGAAGGGATGAAAACTTGTTTTAAAGCAAGCGGTTTTAATAAATAAGTGGCATTAAACATTTAAAAGCAACGTCATATTTTTCCCGAAAATTTCGGCAGTCTCCTTTGTAAATACCGGCCCCAAACGGGTACAACACTTGAAATATATATAAATGATGAATAAAGGCATCCCCTAGCGGGTGCTAGCTCTTCGCCAATTGGCGGACACAACCACGCAAACAATATAATATAAAACGCCGAAGGGCGAGGATCAAAACTCAGAAGAAAACCAATAACCACCAGAATACCATAATAATACAAGCGCGACTCTAAGGTCGAAAGAATATACACTGGTCTTCTAAGTCTATCAATAATACAATTCTGGTTGATGGAGTTTATTAGATACAACTGAATGTAAATACAAATGCTACGGTGGCCACGATACATGTGAACCAACCTACCAAACCAATCACCCGGAAGGAAGCCGTGTGCCAGCAAAGTCGCCAAGGAAACCTGTATGGCAAAACCTGCAAGAAACTGTGGCACAACGGGGGTGAGTTGCCAACTCGTGAGTAGAAAACATCACCGAGAAGAAATCACATGCATGACTCTATCCTAGGTCATACCATAATAATATCCTCAAAATAATATAGCCTGAAGCATAAAATAATGGAAAGGGTAAACATCTATACATAAGTGTAATACTAAATGCTCGTGTCAGTGCCTCAGGTAACAACATATCACATATATGATGTATGAATGCATGAAAATGAAATGCAACTGAATAAGAAAACTGTTTTCATATCTCAGTGAGATTTCTGTATAAAAATTGAAGTATCATCAATGAAATCAATAGAGAATCCGTGTCAAGCATCGACACAAAATGTGTATATCCCAATATCTCCAAATCTCGGGCTCTGGCAATCCGGACTGGCCCATATCATAAAATATCAATATCTCTGTGTCTCAATATCTCGGGCTCTGGCAATCCGGACTGGCCCCTGGGCTCCGGCAATCTGTACTGGCCCAAATCATCAAATCTCATGACTACGTCGGTATCCTCCGGATATCCGCCGTGTCACAAATAACCGTTCGGTAGTGCTCCCCTGCCTGGCTCAACTCCATCATCTGCGACTATCTTGCCCCGGGGTACTGTACCGGGTCCACCATGCACCCACAGACGGTTCCTCCTCCTCCTCCTCGAATCGGGTGTATGATATCGCTTAAGAGCCGAGAAAACTCATGGTGGACATATCTCACATCATATCATAAGAAAACCGCATTTTCTATTTTTAGAAATGATAATCAGTTTATAAAATCCTTGCGGTTTCTCCAAATCCAGAAATCTCATGGAAAATCTAAATCCCCAACTCCAAGTAAATAGCATTGAAATACAGGCGTAAAGCTCCATTATATTTCATAACAATGAATATACATATGCATGCACGAAGTGTCGAAGTAAGAAATGCGATGTCAAACTAGCATATGAAAGCAATGTACTAGTACTATATTACAACTACCAGCTAGCAATTTATACTTACGAAATAATGTTTTCTAAGGTGTACGTGACATGAAAATTACCGATGATGATGTGTGTGAGCCGACAAGCAAGTGTACGTGGAGCATACGCATCATTGGTAATGGTGCTGGTGTCCTGACAGCAGGGTTTCATAATCACTAAACTATACATTAAACAAGCAATGCGATGGTAACAACATGAATGAACGAAGTATGAATTGTAAACGCGTCAATAAAGAATATACATTTCTATATACGAGTCATACAGTTTTTGGGCTATTGAAATAACACGAATCATGGTTTTTAGAAAATAGGGCATGTCTTTAAAATACCCACGATTCGTCTGTTTTGAAAATAAGTATGACTCGATCCCAGTCTAACATCTACCAGATAAACTACATGACTAATCGAAAGGGTAAGGATATCCACCTAAGTCTGAGTCGATATATCCAGTAGTCGGTGATCTCGCCTCAACAGCATCACGAACGATACAATATATAATACGACATCCTCGAATCATGAGTACGGATCCATTATCATAATTATATCTCGTACGGTAAATCTATCGTACGTCATCCCAAAATCGGGGTATGGGTCGCCTATCATATATACCTCAATATCCATATGGTATCATTATCATAATATCATGAACAGGGTACTGATCTAAGTCTAGTACATACCGATACCATCAACATATATCCGCGTGTGTATGAAAACACCTCGCCCATCAATCCACTAATATAATATGTCGTATCTCATAACATGACCCAAATCACATCACCGATCTTACGGCATCATGCCCAATCACATCGACTCATCTCCAAGTATCATATACTATCCTCATCATCCATGTATATGTATATATATATGTATACAAACTCACATAGATATATGTATATATATATATATCCCCATATACGCACAATAAAAACAAATGTATGCGTGTGTGTGTGTGTGTGCAAATCTTTACTTTAGGTTTTCGCGACAAAGAAACTAAACTAATGTTACTGTCTACCGAATACGCTAACACTAACCCAAAGTCACCTAAAGCATTTCTTGCTAAGTATACGCATCTCATAAAACACATAAGTATATAAATATCATGACGCATGCGCGTGCTATACTACGAAACTGCGGGGGTGCTATACGCCATCCACACGACTTCTCCCGTAGATATATATCTACTCACCTTGATTCTCGCTTGCCGGAGCCGATGACGACACGCTCTCCTCGTCGTCTCGAAGTCCACGTGAGGGTGCCTACACATATAACACATAATATTGTAAACAGAAATCATGCACAAAAATCAAAACGGCTCATGAATAACACGTAGGTTAAAACGTATGGTCTACTCACGTGAAAGAGCCAAATAACCCTCGACATCGACGTACAAACGTCAAGTGACCGAGACAAACACAAACACCCAAATTTCAAGTTACAGAATTCGCAAAACCGAAATCAGAAATGATGTAAAACAGTTCCATATTTTACCCCAGGTGAAATTAGCCAATTTTGCATATATGGAGGGTCTGATTTACAGATAAGGGAGCCACAAAACAAGAATGAGGTCCAAGGGCCAACTACTGGCCGCAATTTGCGGCCAGAAAGGAAATATTTGCGGCCAGAGTTTGGGGTTAGGGTCTAGGGTCTTCAGGGTAGCCTCTAGGTTGCCTGCATGACTCTCTGTAATCGCTAAATATTTTTCAGGTCCCCCGGCTCATAGCAGATCTCTAAAACACACCAAAATTTCTACACAATTCCGATATCGGCAAATCTAAAGTTAGCAAATTGGGGTTTGGTCTCAGGTTTTGTCCTGAATTCTAACACTAGAGGGGTTGCGAGGCCTCTACTAAACTCAATTACACAATCACAACTCAAGAAATCCACAAGACCTCATCTTGGAATTTTCCAAGATCACTAACCCTCATTAAAACACTTCTAAACATGCATATATAGTAAAGGAAATGGATTTCTACACTAATGGTGAAGGAAATATCTCATTTGGCAACTCAAGAATTTTCTTGAGTTGCCCCAAGTCTTCAAAATCCAATTTTTCTTGATCTCCAATGCTTATAGTGAGCTTGTGCACATTATTAATAAAGGGAATGAAGTGTTTTGGATGCATTTTAGGGTTGTGGTGAGGAGGTAGAGGAGGGGGAAGAAGAGGGCAGCCATGGTGAGGGGAGAGGAAGGAAAAAGATGAAGATGGAATGAATAAAAATGAGCCATGCCCAAGGTTGACCCCTCACCCTCTCTCTCTCTCTCGCCCATACCTCTATTCTTTATTCCTTTTTCTTTTCTTTTTCTTTTATTTCCTTTCCCTTTTCCTTTTCATTTCATTTCAAAACAAATCCAAGCTTCAAAAAGGAAAAACCATTGTAGAAAAATGTAACAAATGTGTAATATGACATGGTGCATGTCATGTGCATAATCGCGCTTAATGAAAAATTAATAACACTAATCGAGTTTAGTAATAACCCATATACAATTAACTTTATAAATTTCTTATAAAGTGTCTAAATCATATAATATTCTTTCAAAAATCAACATTCAAATGTATGTTCCAATATTTCCCAATTTATCGGTATTTAATTATACCAAACCATTAAAATATTCCTAATATTTATTATTTTAATTATATAATTTCCCAAAAATAATATTTTATTTTTCTGAAATGTTACAGTCTTCCCCCCTTAAATAAATTCGGTCCCCGAATTTAAATTTAAACCCCTCAAATATTAAAACATTTCAGTAAAATGGTCAAGTCATCGAGGCTCCGAAATCATAAATACATAAAACATGTCGTAGCGCAATGCATGCGCATGAAAAATGAGTATATAACACAAAATCAAAACACCGTCAAGCATCACGCAACCATCGGATTTATGGGGAAGATACCAATGTCAAAGTCTAATACGAAAACCAACATGATATACATCAAAACCATAACATGTACATAGTATGTATCGTTATAAAATCGTCAAAACATCTGAAAAGAAATGCATGCCAAACCTTTTTCAAGTCGTTGTGTGATGCGCGTATCACAGCACAAGTAGCGGACGTTTACTGTATGAAAATAACTATATATATATATATCCTTTGTTTAACATACACGTCCCGCCGTTTAAAATAATTTAGATGGGTTTTCTTGTAAAATGTTTCGTGTCATCTCGGACACGTAGATAAATACTGAGACTATAGCTCATTTTTGGAAATCCTTTCAGTAACTATCGATGCATGCAAAATCATATTCAGGTACCGTCCTCGGACTAGTCATGCTCAGTTACTATGCCACATAGTAAATATCATAAAACATACTGCTCTAAAAGAAATCAATCCTAAAATGTGTATAAGGATGCCACGTGCGTCTGGTGCGCATAGAAATCGAAATCAATAATTGTGCCACACATGTGCACAGAAACAAAATCTAAGTGCAATGGGTGTGCACGAAAACATCTGTCAAAGGCAACGGTGTGCCTGACAACAATATCAGGTGCATCTGATATGCACGAAGAATCCAGATTTAGTGCATCTGGCGTGCACCAAAATCGCATCAAGCGCGTCAAGTATGTGCAAGAATCCAAATCAAGTACATAAGGTGTATGAAAACAAATATCGAGTTTCATAATCGAAATCGTTGGTATACAACACATCCAAATCAGGTATACCGTGGTATATAATCTCACAACCACGTGTATCAGCGTGCACAAAATCGAATCAAAGTACTAAAATTACATGAATACTACACCGAAGGTGTAGGGTTAGCTTAGTACCTTGTGAAGGTTTTGGCAAGCATCAAACATGCTACTTTAAAAATTTTGGGGTGCTAAACAAGCCTAACCAAGATCTTAACTAAAGTATTAGGATAAACAAGCATGTAAACAACTTCACATCTAAGAGTTAGGGATTACAACCTTTGTAGTCCGTTCCTTCATTTCTATAGCTCCGTGTTGAGGTCCCTTCGCTGCGATCATCAACTACCCGGACTCAAGAGAGGTCCATGAAGAGAAAGATGCAAGCTTGCTTCCAATCTTCAACAACAAAGATGATCTACATTGAAAAAACTCAAGCCCAAGCTCTTGCTTCACTAATCAAGTATTAGCAAAGCAAACACCCTAATCTAAGTGGCTAGAATAGATGAGGATGTTGAAGTAGGAATTTAGCTCTCATTTTTATTCAATTTCTCACTCAAAATCATCACATACCAAAAAGCTAGTAAGCTTTTTCATGCAAGAAGAAGGAAGAAGAAGAAGCAAATCCTTTTGTGATGAATAATGAATTAATTGTTGTGGTTACAATTGCAACCATGAGTTAAGAATAAAGACTTAACCCATGTAGAGAGTTAACTAGAGTAAAGGGTTTGGGTTGGGTTAGAAAATATCAACACAAAATATCTTAGCTTTAAACGAAACAAAGCTTCTAGAAGTTTCATGAAAAAGCTAACCCAAATGCTAACCCAAATCAAACCCTAAATTGTTTAATCTCCACAAAACATGATGAATTTGTAACCCTAACTTGTTACAATATTATATATCACATATATAATACATTTTTGTAAGAAAATAAAATAATACAATTAACATATATCACATATATATCAATGTATTATTCAAGTGAGAAAAAGAATCTTTAAGTGAGCTTATATTAGTTAATGTAACTGAATATATCGCATATATAATTATACATTAAATTATCGAATCAACACTTGATCCGATAATTCGGCTATATCGCATATAACCGACTAATATAATCTGTATCACTTCATCGAATCAACACTTGATCCGATGACCCGGCTATATCACATATACCCGGCCGATATCTCATATCGCTAGAATCTAATACGGTATCGCCTACACATATTATTCTCGGTCCCGCCCATATCACATATGTGCTCCTATTCTGACGCCAAACGCGGAACAAAAACTTTTATAACTGGCGCTATCGCATACTATCACCCGGATCTTACCATTAACGCTAAACTAACAAACTGTAAAAAGGTAGAAAGGCTATACCGAACGATCCGAGTCCTTCGGTCATTAGCCATCATCCCACGCTCCTCGCGGAAACTCCAATCTCCTATCTCCTCCTCGACGTGGCACCATGTCAATGGATCTTTAAACAGGCTCCTGCCCCTATACCGAGGCAACTCGGTCATCAAGTCTGCTAAAAGAGATGACCAAGATGAAGTAGAGAATGAGTAGAATACTTTGTCTCAAACACCTAAGGGTTCTCATCACATGAGAGGGATAGGGTGGAGGTCAAAGAAGATGCTTAGGAGTTGGAAATGGTGAACTCAAGAAAAACTCAAGAGAGAGAGAGAGATCAAGCATAATGACTTGTTCTTCTCATGTGAATAGATAAATGAGGTTATATATTCTAAACCCAAACGAAAAATATCTTATAAAAATATCTCCTCAAATATCTATCCACAAAACAAAACTCATTAATTCTTAATGACTCACTAGATGACTCATTACATGAGTCATTAGTGAACATTCTAGAATTGATGAGTCACAAAGAATGAGTCACCCTTTTCAAAACCTATTTAATCATTTAAACCAAAACGATTAACCAAAAGAAATGCATCTTCTAAAGTATTCTCGTAACGGATTACGAAAATACCCCTCACATGTATATACATACCTGTATCCGTATTCCGACCGAATACGAATACGAGAGACTAAAATATTCCGACTCAATATAATACATGGATCCGGCTTAAACCGAAGCCCACCCGTATTATCTGTCCGAAATATGACACGTGCACAAGTGCACGTGCATTTTCGAACCCTGCCATAAAACCATACGGTCTCTACAACGTTTTGCCCGAACTTGGGAAACTATCTGTGGGGGACTCTAAAGACTCGTCAGTACCATGGCAGTGGGTTTAACCACAAGCACATCAGCGGCACTAGCTGTGCGTAACGGCTGCCCATGTACTGACCTCAAGGGAAGCTGATGAGCGAACTCATCCTGGAACCCTACTGAGCCTATCAGTGACAATATACATACAGTCCGGTCCGTTCGTCTATGAGCATCGCATATCGGGCCTACGGGGCTGGTAACATCAGACCCCCAATAGCGGTATAAGTCATGTCGGAGGGTAGCCCTAAACACCCTGAGATACTATTGGAGTACCTACCTGTAAATCTCCTGCCTCGGCCGAGGGCTATGTGTAATGTTCCTAGACACAGCGTGATCTCACCCCCAATGCCACCATGTGGCTCGGGACTGTACCCAACTAAAACCTGTTTGCACGACTCCTTTGAGCCGTGGTATGGTAATAATCAAAGCACAGTGGGAACTCACAGGAGACAAATGACGACCTCAGGTCGATGAACTAACCTGTACACATGTCACCAGGGAACTGCTATCTGACGCTAGGTATAATACCAACTAGCAGGTTCCCGACGAGTCCTGTCCGGTGTACTCATAACCCAATGAGCACCTGTATACATCTTAGGTGATCCAACTGACACCAATGGCTTGTGAGACCGGCAACCGCCCCTCGTCGGTGTCTCGACTGTATACACTAGTCTACTCCGGAGTATCGATGCCCTGTCTCGAAACTCCCACGACTAGGGACCACTTTTAAGGATGTGCTTATAGACTACCCAACTCTCACGTATATGATCGCCGTCATACTGTTGGTAGTCAAGAAGGATCCTAAGGGCTCTATCAACGTGTAATAGTGAGCAGTCACCTAAAGCTGTACACGATGATAAAGGCAAACCAGATAGCATACTATCATCTCGAGTAAGACTGCACTACCTGTATAGGTCCTCCCTCAATCATTGCAATCACGTACCTGCGATCCAATAATTGACTTTGAGGGAACTACATCCAACAATCTCCCACTTGCACTTAAGGCTAATTATTGCGATGTCGCATACTCACAACCCGTGTGATACCGAACACCAACTCCTCTACTAATCAGTTTCATAAAGCTCGTTTGTAAAACTCTTGTGTTCAAGAAATAATCTCAATGAGTGGAGCCGCCCGGATGTTTCTTTCTATGTCTCTCTTAATCTCAAGTTAGCGGAGAAAACCATCTCCCGAATTGAGTAATACCTGTCTTAGAATATGTCTGGATATCTGATGGACCTAGTTCATAAATGAACTGCAAATCCAAACTTCTTAGGCTGTATCGTCAACTGAACCCAATCAGTGTCCAGCACCATGCCACCCACAGTATCCTCTTGGACCACTGACGCAACACGACTTCGGTTCACACGTGAAAGTGCTTCGAAAGGCGCCGGCTCCCAATGGTGAAACTTTTCATAATACTGCCCCCTTTCTCAGAGGGAAAACTATAACTCTGACAGTCACTCTGTCATCCATGTCACCTTTGGAAGCCTGGAATGATAACCGTCTCCCGAAGGAGGCTGCCGTTATCAAATCCGTAGAACATCCACTTATGTTCTAAAACTGCCTCCGTATGTTTCTCCACGATTGGATTAATATAAACTTATTGCATCTAGTGCAAAAACAACATCTGGTGTGGTACTTGACATCTTTCGATTGACTCAATTGCCTAAGTAAGTGTTATGCCAATCATGCACTTCCCTCTCCCGTTTAGTCTGTAAGACATCTTTAGAGAGGGTGACTCCATCACCTGCAGGTACACCACCATGCCAGGAGTCATCTATTCCAAATACTTTTAGAATATTGTCTAAGTACCCAAATTGGGAAACTACCCAAATCTAGATCTAAAACCATAGATCTAGTAACCAGAATGTCTGATATTATATCCATATCCTGTGTGGAGAAACAACTGTGTGACAACCATACTATAACCGATCGTAGTATAGGAATTTTACTTCCTATTTTGTGTATGTCATCGAAATACCAGGACATCACACCCTACTACATTCTTAACGGATCCATCCCTTATTCTGATGAAGTTAAACCTATGATTGTCACATCAAAAATAGATGATCTATCTCCGCTATATCTGCTCAAGTCTATAAATAGACATAAGCTACTTACCTACTATGCTTCCGCTGCTCCCACTGACTACAACAACCCTCTGGCAGAATAATATATACGTGCACTTCTAAAGCTAGTTTAGAACGACGCTATACTTAACCTCCTGCCGGGTCTCATAGCCTGGAACAACAGTAGTGTCAAGTCTGGGTAAACAAGAACCTCCCTGTCACCGTCCTTGAGGCTACCGGAGTACCTCTCGGGTGCCTGAGGAGTCACGACCCGAAAGTACGGAACATGACCGGCACTTAAACTACGAACGTCTCGAGGCGTACGTAATCTAAGTAAACCGAAAACCCAGAAATCCAAACCAAGAAAGATGTAGAGTGCAGGAAAAACCAACTTAAAGCAAGTAGTTTCAATAGCATAAGCCGAATTAGGCGGTTTTAAAAACATTAAAAATTTTCCGAAAATTTCGGCAGAGTCTCCTTTGTAAATACTGGCCCCCAAATGGGATACAACATGAATAGTATACAAAATCATTAAAAAGGCATCCCCAAGCGGGAGCTAGCTCTTCGTCAATCGACGGTCACAACCACACAAGCAATATAATATACAACGCCAAGGGCGAGGATCAAAATTCAAAAGGAAACTCAAAAACCACAAGAAAACCACAGAAATACAACGCGCGACTCTAAGGTCGAAAGAATAAACATCACTGGTCTCTATCTTAAATAAATACATGTTTGGTTGATGGAACTTCTAGATACAACAGAATAATAATATACAAGATATAAAATGGGGGTACGATACAAGTAAACCCACCTATTAGCAAATCACCCGAAGGAAACTATGCCCGCAAGCCGTAAAGAAACCTGTACGGCAAACCTGCAAGAAACTGGGGCACAACGGGGGTGAGTTGCCAACTCGTGAATAGAAAAATATCTACGCACAGAAATCGCAAAAATAACGCAACCTAGGTCAATGATCATAATATATCCTCAAATATATGAATAACACGTAGCCTATAACAAGGCTAGGGTAAATATCTAACCCGAGTGTAATCTCATGTGCCCGTGTCAGTGCCTCAAGTAGCAATATATCATATGAATGAGGTATGAATGCATGAAAACAGAATACATGTAAATGAAGAACCGTTTTCATAATTTAGTGAGATTTCCTTTGTATTTTTAAAATGAGGTATCATAATGAAATCATCATAAAACTGTGCCTAGCATCGGCACAAAACGTAATCCCAATATCTCGATATCTCTGTATCACGGTCTCTGTACCTCAATATCTCGAAATCTCAATGTCTCAATCACAATATCTAGGGCGCCGTCAGTCCAGACCGGCCCCTACCATCCATCTTAAGACCACGACGGTATCCTCCGGATATCCGACGCGTCGGGTAAAATCACCGGTAGGTAGTGCTCCCCTGCCAGGCTCACATCGTCATCATCACGCGCTTCTTTCCCCGGGGTACCTTACCGGGTCCACCATGTACCCGAAACGGTTCATCCGTCTCCTCGAATCGGGTCTCGAAATCCATCAGCAAACTCATGGTGGACGACTCATACAACATGGGAAAAACCGCACTTTTTATTTAAAAAGAGAGAAATCAGTTTATATAAGTTTTGCGGTTTTCTCCCCAAATCCAGAAAATTTCATGGAAATCCGAATCCAAATCATCAATAGCATATAAAAACCATGAATATAGGCATAACAATGAATAACAGTATGCATGAAGTGACAAGTAATAACTACAATGTTAAGCTGGCATATAAGGCAGGCACACTAATATCATGTCAAATTACTAACTAACAAGCTAAGTCAAGCAATAATATTTTCTAAGGTGTACGTGACATGGCAATTACCGATGAAGATGTGTGTGAGCCGGCAAGTAAGTGTACATGGTACATACGCATCATCGGTAATGGTGCTGGTGTCCTAACAATATGATATCAACATTGCAATAAGAAATTATAACATAAGTATGCGATGCGAAGCAAACCACAATAATAAGCGGGAGCTGAATACTAGACGCAACTGTAACTAACCTGCATTAATCTAATATAAGTCCTACAAATGGTGCCTTTTGATATAACACGAATCATGGGGTTTTGAAAATAGGGGCTACGGTGTTTTTATGAAAAGATACGTCTTTTGAAATATCCGTAGGATCCCTTGGGCTGTCTTTTAAAATACCCACGATTCGTTAGTTTTTGAAATAGGTAAGAATCAAATCTAATCTAACAACTAAACTAAACTAAAGGGCTAAGCTAACAAGCTGGACTACTGGTAAGGAAACCGTCTAACATCTGAGTCGATCCATATACATACCTGTATATATATTAGTCGGTGATCCCGCCTCAATAATATCATATCCGATACCATATCTACAATCAGCCATCCCAAGTCAAGAGTGTGGATTAATCATCAAGATATAGCTCGTACGTAAATCCGTCGCACGGCATCCCCAAATCTGGGTACGGGTCAATATCATATTCCTCACACCATTCCTCTGGTATCCTCTTTATTCAAGATCATAGTCTAGGGTACTGACCTATGTCTAGTACAATACTAATATCCTCAATATACTCATGATCTGACTACAGATCGACAATCTCGTACAAACCGATACCGTCAGCACATAGCATCATCAAGGGTATACATCGCCCGATACGGCCTAATATCAATATCCTAGCATATCATGCCTCATATCACGATCACATGTCGACCATTTTATTTATAACACTATTCACCCGTATCGCCGCCCCAAGATCCGCTATAACACCAGGGCGTACCTTAAGTACGAATCCTGCCATATCACCGATATCACAACCACAAAACAAATCTCATCGACTCAGCTCAATCCCAAGTATCATCCTCAAATCCGTATGTTAACACATAGTCCCATACCCATGTGATCACATAACTATAAAGAATCCCATGAGCACATATAAATAGGAATGTATGCAAGTATGTAGGTCTGTATGTGTAGTGCAACACTACCCTAGGGTTCGCAACACTAAAATAATCCAACACACCAATATCCATCCTAAACATCGATATTAATCCCAAATAACATATAATAAATTGTTGGTGTGTATACGCATCCGTATACACCACCACGGACTGCGGGGGTGCTATACGCCATCCACCCGACTTCTCCCCGTAGATATAAATCTACTCACCTGGTCCTCGTTCGCCGGTGCCGACGTCGCCATGCGCATGCTTGTCGTCTCGAAGTCCACATGGGGTACCTACATATCATAACGCACCATACCGCATTAAAATCCGACTCATGACCAAAACGATGCACGAATCCCACATAGGTCAAAACCTATGGTTGCTTTCACAAATCGACCTAAAAACCCTCGACGTCGGCGTACAAACGCCAAACCATCGAGAAAACTCCCAACACACACATTTGTACAATTACAAGCACAAATTATAATATAAAATAGCTTAAAATTCACAAAAACCCCAATTTCACTTAAAAAGTCATTTTTTCGAAAATCTAGCAAGCACAAATCACCGTTTTAGTACAAAACTCGATGTATAAACGAACCTAGCATCCACAATATTCACTAAATATCATAACAAAGTCATATAAACCATTCCTATAATTTATTCTCATCAATTTGCATAAATTCCAAAATCCTAGTTTGCAAAAATATCAATTTTTAACACCTTTTAAAGAAAAATTCACAATTCAACAATTAAGCTTGGTTTTGCATAACCTAAGTATTAAACCACTCATAATAATGTTAATGATGTCATAAAAACATAATTACAATTTTAACCCAATTATTTAACCAATTTTAAATAGCTAGTTAGCAAATTAGCGTAATTATCATAATTTTTAAACTAACAATTAACAACTAGCAACTAACTTTGTTTTAACAAGCCATAAGAGCCTAATACATTACACAACCATACACCAATTTCACAAAACCCTAACTTGCATTCAAACCCTTTCTTGAATTTTATAACTAACAAAATCCAACCCAAACTATACATGAAACACTAAATTAGCATTAATTTGAAGCCCAAAAAGCAAGTTAAACTCTTATATTTGGTTAGTATAAAACACTAGATAGCAAAATAGAATAATTAACTTAATAATGGTGTTCTAAAAACCCTAGTTTAACTCAAACCATTCTCTTGAAGATCCTAGATGAAAATAGCACCAATATTAACACTAAAACAACTCATTTAAAGAAATCTAACCATAAGAATTTAAATGGGTAAGAATTATACCTCTAGATCTAGAGATCTAGCAAGAAATTTTGACTCCAAAGATGGCCTCCTAGCATCCAAAATCCATGCAAGAAAGGTTAAGAAGAATGCATGAAGGATGGGCTTGAAATTGTGAAGTTTAAATGGAATTTTGATGGAATTATGATGAGTTTAGAAGAAAAATGAAAGGGGAAATTTTGGGGCTGTTTATTGCAGGAATTTCGGCTGAGGAGGGAGTGGGGAGAGGTGTGGGGGAGTTGTGGAAAAGAATCCAAGTCAAAGCCCCTCCCAAATTACCATAATACCCCCACCTACTTTACTATATATAAAAACCTTATTTTAATCCATTTCTCACATGATTTAAGGTCAACAAGAGGGAAATAAAATTTTTGGGCTGCTACAATAGTGTGGGGCCGGCCAAGGGGAGTGAGGGTGAGTGTGAGAGACTTCACAACAAAAATTCTATGCAAAAAGACCCCCCACAATATCATATTTGCAAGTTTTAGTTCAAAGTAACTATATTTTTGTTTTCCATAAAATAAATCAATTAAAACTTGAACTAAAATACTTAAAAAATTATATTACAACTATATTTTAATTAACATGATTTTAAAGATTAAAATTAGCCCATTTAAATTTGTATTTATCGCTAATTTAATGTATTTTCTTACCGGCTTAAAATAATATTAAAATAATTAAATTCGGAAAAAATTTCAGAATATTTGAAATTTCAGCAGTGGCTCAATAAACACCAAATACTAGCAATTACATAGCTAGAATATGTATATTTAATTTTATAACAAAGATATTTGCATTTTGACTTTTTACAGAAAACCCCCTTATTTTACCGTTTTTTCGAAATTTCACCGAAAAAATTTTCAAAACGTTACAATCTTCCCCACTTAAAGAAATTCGGTCCCCGAATTTAAATTAAAACTTCCCCCAAATACTAAAATATTTCAGCCAAAACCATCAAATCGCCGGGGCTCCGAAAGCATAAATACATAAAACAAATCATAGCGCAACGCATGCGCATGAAAAATGAGCATATAACTCAAATCAGAACTCCGTCAAGCATCCCGCAATCATCGGAGTCATGGGGAAGACATCAATACCAAATCCAAAGCAAAACCAATATGATATAACTCGAAACTATACATGTAAAATATATTCAGGTACTGTCCTCTGACTAGTCCTGCTCAGTACGAAAACACATAGTAATATCATAAAAACGTACTGCTCTATAAGAAAAATCAATCCCCAAAATACGCGTATGAATACTACGTGCGTCTTGTGCGCACGGAAATCAAAATCCAAATATGTGCCATACATATGCACAGAAACAACATCTAAGTGCATAAGGTGTGCACGAAACATCTGTCATAGGCAACATGTGTGCCTGACAACAAAATCTGGTGCATCTGACATGCACGAAAAATCTCGATTTAGTGCATCTGGTGTGCACCAAAATCACACTTCAAAACATGCGCCCAACATGCGCGAAAATCCAAATCAGGTGCATCCATCGTGCACGAAATCATGAAATCCAATATCAAGTGCCGAACATGCGCAAAATCAAATCGTGTGCGTATATACGCACAAAATCAACTCAAATGTCTAAAACCGTAAAATCGCAAACATGTGAAACCAAGCACGAAAACGATATCAAGTGCAACACTGTGCAAAGATCGTAAATCCTCAATCATCAAAATCAAATCATGCGAATCAATCACCCAAAACATCGAAATCAATAATGGCGGAATAGTACCGCTCAAGTGCATCCTCTAAGAATCTCGGACCAACTGTCGCGGTCACTAGTGGGACGTCTCGTCGATGATCATGAACTCTGGCCTGCTGGTGTGCGTAACACGACCACTCCTTGGTCCAAGTCTTCTCGTAATTTGTCCCAGAAAGGTCCTGTCGAGGTCTCTCCCAAATCTCGCCTCTGCCGAACTGTCCGAAAGTCATCGTTCCTTACTAGATCTGTTCTTGTTCCAGAACGGCTGCATACTCATCACGACTCCTTCTGGAAGGTAAATCCAAGTACCATGCCTCGGCATGCGCATCGCATCTCTGATGTCGGCGGAGTGGAACGTCATCTCATCTAGATCTGGTACGAACCTCTTACTTCACTTTCCTCTAATGTCGTCTTCTTTGGATTCGTCTCGTCGCGGCTGCATGGACTGAGCTCCAACGGCTATCCTCATATCTGGAGTCTCCCAAGAAATGCATCTCACCACCTAGCATCCGAATTAAGTCGAGCCATCTGATCGAGTCGTCAAAACCTCATAATCCCCCAAGAGCTCAACATCTTGGGCACTGTTTAATAGTATCGAGTACATACCACAGCATCGGTGGTCCAGCCGTAGAAGGGCAAACCCAAGCCTCACTAATGGCGCCGTAGAACTGCCGCAAACCCGAAGGTTCAAAGGCTTTCACACGGTCATTAAGTCGAGTTAGGGTTTCATTCTTCTAGAGGGACCATAGAATTGCCTGCATTTCTTTCCGACTACTTTAAACTTGGAATAATAGGTTTCTGACATTCGATCGTCTTTGTCGACTCCCAACGTCTCCGCGTGAAGTCGTCTCTAGCTGGAATCAATCTATTTGATGACCTCGCATCGGGGTAGGCGAACGATCCACATGTCCTAGTCATTCATCCTCGATGACTAGCGACCTTCTATCATCTCTTAGTACAACTCGTTCTGCACTAACGCCAGCATCTGGGGTAATATCTCGTCGTTCGCGGCAATAACTGGCTCACTCATCTGCACGCTGAACAGTGCCTCGACCATCATGAATAAGCAACACACCAAGGGTCATCAAAATCTGGCTGGCCTCTGTCAGTGGCCCAATCCTCTGATACTGATCGGCACGTCCGAGAAATCTCATAAAGGCGATCCGCCAAACGCTCGTGGCGCGGAAACACAGTAAAATGACACATCTCCGCAATCGAGTGTCGCCGGAATTTCGCCCTGGTCAGTCCTCGTTCGTGACGAGCTCGTGCGGACCGCAACTCTAACCGTAGCTCTCCCTGCCCATAATCGTGGCAGCAAAACCATAACTGGTACTGATGAGGCTAGATCGGAATGAATATAATACTGAGCAAAGAAATGTACATCCTAAGGCTTCTTAAGTAGAGTAGCGTATCGTAAATATGCCGCGGAACATACCCACGGTACGTCACTCTACTTTAGTCACCTATTCCATCAACAAAGGTCATCCTACGCTCCGAAGGTAAAACCTAACGCTTTGATACCAACTTTTTCACGACCCGAAAGTACGGAACATGACCGGCACTTAAACTACGAACGTCTCGAGGCGTACGTAATCTAACTAAACCGAAAACCCAGAAATCCAAACCAAGAAAGATGTAGAGTGCAGGAAAAACCAACTTAAAGCAAGTAGTTTCAATAGCATAAGCCGAATTAGGCGGTTTTAAAAACATTAAAAATTTCCCGAAAATTTCGGCAGAGTCTCCTTTGTAAATACTGGCCCCCAAATAGGATACAACATGAATAGTATACGAAATCAATAAAAAGGCATCCCTAAGCGTGAGCTAGCTCTTCGTCAATCGACGGTCACAACCACACAAGCAATATAATATACAACGCCAAGGGCGAGGATCAAAATTCAAAAGGAAACTCAAAAACCACAAGAAAACCACAGAAATGCAACACGCGACTCTAAGATCGAAAGAATAAACATCACTGGTCTCTATCTTAAATAAATACATGTTTGGTTGATGGAACTTCTAGATACAACAGAATAATAATATACAAGATATAAAATGGGGGTACGATACAAGTAAACCCACCTATTAGCAAATCACCCGAAGGAAACTATGCCCGCAAGCCGTAAAGAAACCTGTACGGAAAACCTGCAAGAAACTGGGGCACAACGGGGGTGAGTTGCCAACTCGTGAATAGAAAAATATCTACGCACAGAAATCGCATAAATAACGCAACCTTGGTCAATGATCATAATATATCCTCAAATATATGAATAACACGTAGCCTATAACAAGGCTAGGGTAAATATCTAACCCGAGTGTAATCTCATGTGCCCGTGTCAGTGCCTCAAGTAGCAATATATCATATGAATGAGGTATGAATGCATGAAAACAGAATACATGTAAATGAAGAACCGTTTTTATAATTTAGTGAGATTTCCTTTATATTTTTAAAATGAGGTATCATAATGAAATCAGCATAAAACAGTGCCTAGCATCGGCACAAAACGTAATCCCAATATCTCGATATCTCTGTATCACAGTCTCTGTACCTCAATATCTCGAAATCTCAATGTCTCAATCACAATATCTAGGGCGCCGCCAGTCCAGACCGGCCCCTACCATCCATCTCAAGACCACGATGGTATCCTCCGGATATCCGACGCGTCGGGTAAAATCACCGGTAGGTAGTGCTCCCCTGCCAGGCTCACATCGTCATCATCACGCGCTTCTTTCCCCGGGGTACCTTACCGGGTCCACCATGTACCCGAAACGGTTCATCCGTCTCCTCGAATCGGGTCTCGAAATCCATCAGCAAACTCATGGTGGACGACTCATACAACATGGAAAAAACCGCACTTTTTATTTAAAAAGAGAGAAATCAGTTTATATAAGTTTTGCGGTTTTCCCCCCAAATCCAGAAAATTTCATGGAATTCCGAATCCAAATCATCAATAGCATGTAAAAACCATGAATATAGGCATAACAATGAATAACAGTATGCATGAAGTGACAAGTAATAACTACAATGTTAAGCTGGCATATAAGGCAGGCACACTAATATCATGTCAAATTACTAACTAACAAGCTAAGTCAAGCAATAATATTTTGTAAGGTGTACGTGACATGGCAATTACCGATGAAGATGTGTGTGAGCCGGCAAGTAAGTGTACGTGGTACATACGCATCATCGGTAATGGTGCTGGTGTCCTAACAATATGATATCAACATTGCAATAAGAAATTATAACATAAGTATGCGATGCGAAGCGAACCACAATAATAAGCGGGAGCTGAATACTAGATGCAACTGTAACTAACCTGCATTAATCTAATATAAGTCCTACAAATGGTGCCTTTTGAAATAACACGAATCATGGGGTTTTGAAAATAGGGGCTACGGTGTTTTTATGAAAATATACGTCTTTTGAAATATCCGTAGGATCCCTTGGGCTGTCTTTTAAATTACTCACGATTCGTTAGTTTTTGAAATAGGTAAGAATCAAATCTAATCTAACAACTAAACTAAACTATAGGGCTATGCTAACAAGCTGGACTACAGGTAAGGAAACCGCCTAACATCTGAGTCGATCCATATACATACGTGTATATATATTAGTCGGTGATCCTGCCTCAATAATATCATATCCGATACCATATCTACAATCAGCCATCCCAAGTCAAGAGTGCGGATCAATCATCAAGATATAGCTCGTACGTAAATCCATCGCACGGCATCCCCAAATCTGGGTACGGGTCAATATCATATTCCTCACACCATTTCTCTGGTATCCTCTTTATTCAAGATCATAGTCTAGGTTACTGACCTATGTCTAGTACAATACTAATATCCTCAATATACTCATGATCTGACTACAGATCGACAATCTCGTACAAACCGATACCGTCAGCACATAGCATCATCAAGGGTATACATCGCCCGATACGGCCTAATATCAATATCCTAGCATATCATGCCTCATATCACGATCACATGTCGACCATTTTATTTATAACACTATTCACCCGTATCGCCGTCCCAAGATCCGCTATAACACCAGGGCCTACCTTAAGTACGAATCCTGCCATATCACCAATATCACAACCACAAAACAAATCTCATCGACTCAGCTCAATCCCAAGTATCATCCTCAAATCCGTATGTGAACACATAGCCCCATACCCATGTGATCACATAACTATAAAGAATCCCATGAGCACATATAAATAGGAATGTATGCAAGTATGTAGGTGTGTATGTGTAGTGCAACACTAACCTAGGGTTCGCAACACTAAAATAATCCAACACACCAATATCCATCCTAAATATCGATATTAATCCCAAATAACATATAATAAATTGTTGGTGTGTATACGCATCCGTATACACCACCACGGACTGCGGGGGTGCTATACGCCATCCACCCGACTTCTCCCCGTAGATATAAATCTACTCAGCTGGTCCTCGTTTGCCGGTGCCGACGTTGCCATACGCATGCTTGTCGTCTCGAAGTCCACATGGGATACCTACATATCATAACGCACCATACCGCATTAAAATCCGACTCATGACCAAAACGATGCACGAATCCCACATAGGTCAAAACCTATGGTTGCTTTCACAAATCGACCCAAAAACCCTCGACGTCGGTGTACAAACGCCAAACCATCGAGAAAACTCCCAACACACTCATTTGTACAATTACAAGCACTAATTATAATATAAAATAGCTTAAAATTCACAAAATCCCCAATTTCACTTAAAAAGTCATTTTTCCGAAAATCTAGCAAGCACAAATCACCGTTTTAGTACAAAACTCGATGTATAAACGAACCTAGCATCCACAATATTCACTAAATATCATAACAAAGTCATATAAACCATTCCTATAATTTATTCTCATCAATTTGCATAAATTCCAAAATCCTAGTTTGCAAAAATATCAATTTTTAACACCTTTTAAAGAAAAATTCACAATTCAACAATTAAGCTTGGTTTTGCATAACCTAAGATATTAAACCACTCATAATAATGTTAATGATGTGATAAAAATATAATTACATTTTTAATCCAATTATTTAACCAATTTTAAATAGCTAGTTAGCAAATTAGCGTAATTATCATAATTTTTAAACTAACAATTAACAACTAGCTACTAACTTTGTTTTAACAAGCCATAAGAGCCTAATACATTACACAACCATACATCAATTTCACAAAACCCTAACTTGCATTCAAACCCTTTCTTGAATTTTATAACTAACAAAATCCAATCCAAACTATACATGAAACACTAAATTAGCATTAATTTGAAGCCCAAAAAGCAAGTTAAACTCTTAGATTTGGTTTGTATAAAACACTAGATAGCAAAATAGAATAATTAACTTAATAATGGTGTGCTAAAAATCCTAGTTTAACTCAAACCATTCTCTTGAAGATCCTAGATGAAAATAGCACCAATATTAACACTAAAACAACTCATTTAAAGAAATCTAACCATAAGAATTTAAATGGGTAAGAATTATACCTCTAGATCTAGAGATCTAGCAAAAAATTTTGACTCCAAAGATGGCCTCCTAGCATCCAAAATCCATGCAAGAAAGGTTAAGAAGAATGCATGAAGGATGGGCTTGAAATTGTGAAGTTTAAATGGAATTTTGATGAGTTTAGAAGAAAAATGAGAGGGAAAATTTTGGGGCTGTTTATTGCAGGAATTTCGGCTGAGGAGGGAGTGGGGAGAGGTGTGGGGGAGTTGTGGAAAAGAATCCAAGTCAAAACCCCTCCTAAATTACCATAATACCCCCACCTACTTTACTATATATAAAAACCTTATTTTAACCCATTTCTCACATGATTTAAGGTCAATAAGAGGGAAATAAAATTCTTGGGCTGCTACAATAGTGTGGGGCCGGCCAAGGAGAGTGAGGGTGAGTGTGATAGACTTTACAAAAAAAATTCTATGCAAAAAGATCCCCCACAATACCATATTTGCAAGTTTTAGTTCAAAGTAACTATATTTTTGTTTTCCTTAAAATAAATCAATTAAAACTTGAAATAAAATACTAAAAAAATTATATTACAACTAGATTTTAATTAACATGATTTTAAAGATTAAAATTTGCCCATTTAAATTTGTATTTATCGCTAATTTAATGTATTTTCTTACCGGCTTAAAATAATATTAAAATAATTAAATTCGGAAAAATTTTCAGAAAATTTGAAATTTCAGCAGTGGCTCAATAAAAACCAAATACTAGCAATTACATAGCTAGAATATGTATATTTAATTTTATAATAAAGATATTTGCATTTTGACTTTTTACAGAAAACCCTCTTATTTTACCGTTTTTTTGAAATTTTACCGAAACGATTTTCAAAACGTTACATGAGGTTACCCACTATATCTGCGGAGTAGCTAATGGAATGTCAAACCTGATCGAATCTTTAGGTCTTATTAAATTTTCCGTAATCGTTTGCGGTTCTGGAATCACTTCCAGTTCTACCATACTCCCACTACTGTTTTCTGAAAAAATCCATTTTACTGAAACTGTGGTGAGTCAAGAATAATATCACCATTGATCTTCCAGATGGTAGAAAGTCAACCCTCGTCATAGCCTGGGCCAACCCGCAAACTGCCATTACAGAAACGTGCCATGAGTTATCGAGAGTCTGGTTTTAAGCATAGGCCGGACAACTCCCCATAACTTAACATCGTTAAGATATGAACCATTCTATATCCAATATGGAAACTTTGGCACTTATTTAATTGGAACCAGATTCTAATCATGCAGCTGTCTCCAGTGCATATCAACTTTAATGGAGAGAGGCCGATCAACATTACTCAACTTAGGAACGCATCCAGTTATGAGTAACCTGAAAGAGAAACAAGTATCTCAAAACTATTACTATCAACTGATAACCAATCATAAGTATCTACATCTTCGATCTCTTTGAAGAATCCTGATAATTGCGACATCTGGTTTTCTACTTTATTTCTATACCCGCAATTTCTCAAAACTTAGACCTTATATTTCTACGAAACACTTGTCTAAAAACTAGAGAAGTCACAAGTAAACAGAACATAGTACGAGGACCAACCCCTTTGTCCTGATGGACCCTGGACCACATACAATACTCTGTATGAGTCCCCTGAGTCGAATAACTCAAAATCTGTGCATCGTAGGTTGAAAACTGTACTTATGGTTAAGAACTACTCCAATGTTCAATGCTCCTTACCCAATCGTCAACTGATATAGGTAAATGTCACGGACATAATTTCAAAAAGTTATATCTCACTTTATAAAAATAAATGTACAAATATATCATTTTGAAATTGGTGCATAACAATGGATATTCAAAACAAAATACTTGTCGTCCGGCAAAAACCCACGCGATTTCCTCAAATATCACCAATTTCAACGAATTCCGATATAATGAGGATAATCACATAATTCCCAATCACTTTCTCCCACTCATCATCTGTAAAACCATACAGATGTGAGAATCATACCTGGTAAATACATACCCTGGAGTAAGTATCTAATCGGAAAATCAGTTTTCCTTTAACAACGCACAGTGAAACTGAAAAATGAAAATGTTTCGTAGGGGTATCCTGGTATTCCTAGTAATGCCTCTTCCATAAACCAATTCATGATTGTAACCATATATTTCTTTTCCATCTCTCCAAATCCCTTTATTTGTCTTTATTCATTACCTTCTGTACACCCTTTTAGGCTAAGTGGTTTTCTTCTTTCCCTACCGTTCGACACCAGCGTATGGTTTGGAAGAAGACTATCTAGTAAGCATAATAGGTGTACTCTCCTAATCCTAGGAGTACTCGCAACCTGAGAGAAGGTGATGATAAAAGACAACTGAATAATACCTTATTCTATTTCTCCCGAACTGGGGAAAAAAGCAAAGGTGAAGTAGGAGTGGCGATGAAGTATGCGGTTTGGTCGTGAATGATAGCAGTCGCAATTTACTTTGCCCTCTTTCTAATCCCATTATTTAGTCTTTACTTATTACCTTCTGTACACCCTACTTAGGCTAATTGGTTTTCTTCATTCCCTACCTTTCGGCACCTACCTATGGTTTGGAAGAAGACTATCCAATAAGCGTAATAGGTGTACTCTCCTAAACTAAGGAGCCCTCGCAACCTGAGAGAACGTGATGATAAAAGACAACTGAATAAACCAATTCAATTTTTCCTGAACCTGGATCCATCCTCGAAGAAGTCCCTTCGAGTTTGTATATAACCATATGATGGATATATCCAATAGAAGTGGATGTTCGTAGTAATACGAGGTATTCTGAGAAATACAAAGGGTAAAAGATGGAGCGGCAATGACTTATGCGACTCAGACAATTCAAAAGCCAGTATTTTAAGAAGGTTCGTTCAACTTGGTGACTGAGTCATATTCTAGGGACGGTCAAAGGTCGCTGCCAAAGAGAGAGAGAGAAAAGAAACCCTCTGCGTGCACTCTAACCTAGATCAGAATGGTTATCAGTTTATCTAATCAGGAAACCTCCCACTGTACTATCAAATTCTCCTCCAAACCTAGAAGAAGAATCAATCGGGATCACCCGAAGAGTAAACCGACTCATCAGTGGGAATCGGGATCCAACTCTCATCGCATGATAACGTGAAGGAATCCACTCATGTTATCACACTCCAGAAGGTATGCGCATGCCTGTCAAGTTTCAGTTTCTTTAGAAACTCCCGATATGATTTTTACCCCATGCTCTTATGACCTTGACTAAGAGCCAACAAATCATAAGTCACATGTCAAGTTCTTCTCGTCATTATCTTGTTAATTTGAACCCACCCGTACTCGCCCTTGACTAAGGGCCAACAAGGCTGTACGGCTGTCCCAAACCAACGCATCTATCTATGCAACATGTGAATACCCCAGCAGCTACCAATCATTATGTCTTGACTAAGGGCTAAACAAACATAGCTTGAATACTACTGACCATTCATATGAAATGACAATGGTCTACGGCTGGTTTAAGGCGAAAAACCTTTAAGGTAATGAACTTGATCTCGCTGAAGGAACCTGATAGCTTTTTACAAAATATAGTGGCGAAAAACTTTGCTAAAGAGGTCACTCCCGGTGAAGGGATCTCGGCTCTTTCCTCGTGGAATGAGGTGCAGGATATTTCAACTGAATACCGCGATGCAAAGGAACATGTAATCGACTATAGTGAAGTTATTACCCTGATGCAAACTTCTGCCCAAGGGGTCACTCCTGGTGAAGGGGTCTCGGCCCTTGCCTCGTCGAATGAGGTGCAGGATATTCCAACTGAATACCACTATGCAAAACAAAAGTAAACGTCTTTGTAAAAACACTTTTTAAAAACTGTTCTAAAAATGTCCAAACAGGTTTGTTTTCCTTTACATTGATCAGAATCAACACAGTCCTATCAATTAATCACACCAGAAAAGAACGAAAATAAAATGTACATATATGCCATCCGCATTCGCCGCTGGGTCCCGTCATTATCCGTCAGGTTACTTAACTAACGACAGAGCGGGGACTGGACTAGCGCGGGTGCAAAACATATACAATATCTACTAGTATATATACCAATATACGATAATCGCTCCAGGCGTGATAATATGCAACATTACAGAAAAGTAATAAGCATCACAGAACAATACACATAATCTGGGATCCACGGGTTCCACAGAGCCGCTGATGAAACCCGACGTTCCCTAGTCGTGTAGATAGCCTGTGCAATGAAACCTAGACCCCTACGGGTGCGGAAAGTTACCCGCCAGAACCTGAAGCGAGGCAGCCCCCTACAGCATAGTGAATGGACCACCCTGCACTTCACGGAATCCGGTAACTTGAGCACCTCTCCTTGGGTCAACCTGTACCCCCTACGAGTGCGGAGAATAGTCTGCCAATTCTAGAGTGAGGCCCTCTGCCACTCAAAAGCATGAGTTGCGGACCCGTTGCCCTCCAGAACCAGGCTATCCGTGCACTCCGTCGCGGGGTAAACCTAGTACAGAAATGAAAAATATGTACAACGGGTACATCGACCTCAGCCCGGTCGTACCCCAAAAGAATATTATATAAACAGACAGTGACGGCAGTCCACATGTTGGACGATCTCCCCGCAATATCAAATGTACAAATAAATCCAAACTGCACTACCATTGCACTAGCTATGCACCACGACGAATCTGCAACATCACAGCACAACACAGAACATCAACGCGAATGTCACGTTCGCAAACCCGTCTAAAAGAGCTATAGCAATTAGACGTAATTTACCGCTCGAATGACATTTACGGTCGGAGATATAATGTAAGTACTGTAAACTAACATGTTTAAAATTCCGATCGACAAAACTTCCCGAAGTGGGCCCCAAGTACTGTAACGTTTTAGAAATCGTTATGCGAATTTTTCCGTTTTAGGGTTAAATTGTCGGTATTTTCCGTTTTGACCCGACTGTGTTCAAACGACCATATAGACTTACCAGCACCAAGTTTAGCTAAAATAAAGCTAGTGCGCAAGCTTTGGGGGTAAATGGGACGTTTTTGTTCAATTTGAATTTTTCCAAATTTTATTGTTATTTTAATGCGGTATTCACATTTTGGGAAATTTCTATTTAAGTGATCTTTTCTTCAATTAAGTTTGAGTTAAACCTAAACCTTCTCACTTTACCTAGATTCATTATGTGGACGAGGAATTAAGTTTAAACTTATAGAAAAGAAAAGAATTTAGATGCATGTATGTGTGCATATGTGTATGTGAATGCATTAACTCTGCATTTAATGTTGGAAATGTAAGTCTACAGTAGCGCCCCGGCCGTCTGTCCGAGGCCAAAATGCTGAAACAAAAACTTTTATTTAACTAGAAAACGGCGCTATCGTATACTTTTTCCCCGGATCGGACCATTAACTTACTACTAGCTAACTAAAGAAAGGGTAGAGAGGCTATACCGAGCGATTCGTGTCCTTCGGTCTTCGGCCACCATCCCAAGCTCCTCACGGCATCACTGATCTCCGGTCTCCTCGTCGGAAGGGAACCACATCGAGAAGTCTTTTTACGGGCTCTCACCTCTGAATCGAGGCAACTCGGACACGAAGTTGGCAAGCCGACATGTCCAAGATTACTGTAGAATATACGTAGAAACCGTTGTCTCAAGGGGTTATTAGAAGTTGCCATCTTGGAGTGGAGAAGGAGATGTGAACTTTTGAGATGGACTAAGGAATTTTGTGGCAAAAAAATGAGAACAAAATTCCCCTCCCAAACTTTTTTTTTTGGACAGTCCCCCCAAACTAGTGGCCGGCCATGATAATAGAGGAAAGAGAAAAGGTGATTATGAGCAAAAGGAAATGGATGATAACCATGAAAATGAGTTACAACAAAGTCTAATAAAAAACCCATCACCAATCCCATCTAAAAAAGCAAGTAATGATGTAACATCATGAAGCAACCATGTGCTACAAAAACCACCCTCCATTTTGTAAAAGCCACTTTTACAAATAACCCCCTCCATGGAAAATTCAGCCAAGGAAAGAAATAAAGGAAAACTGGTCGAAACGGAATGCAAACTGACAACTTCATAAAAGCGATCCCGTAATAAATTACAGGAAAACCCCGCGACTGTATGTACATACCCGCATTTGTATTGCGACCGAATACAAATGCAATGAGACAAAATCTACACTATATAATACTAGGATCCGGCATAAACCAAAGCCCGCTAGTATTATCCGTCCGATCATGATCCATGCAATACCGCACGTATATGATCGAATGCTGCCATATATCATACGACCTCTACAGCGTTTCGCCCGAAACTTGAGAAACTGTCTGTGGGGAACTCTAAAGACTCGTCAATACTTTGGCTGTGGATTTAACCACTAATACGTCATAGGTATTAGCCGTACATAACGAGCTACCAGGTATTGACCAAAAGGGAGGTCGATGAGCGAACTCATCCTGACACTTTACTGATCCTGTCAGTGACAATATCCGTACAGTCCGGTCCGCTCGTCTATGAGCATCGCATGTCGGGCCTAGGGTGTTGGTAAAATTCAGACCCCCAAAAGCGGTACAAGTCGTGTCGGAGTGTAGCCCAGAACACCCTGAGATACTACTAGAATACCTATTAGTAAATCTCCTGCCTTGGCCAAGGACTTCGTGTAATGGCTCTCCTAGACACAGCGCGATCTCACCCCCAATACCGGGAGAGAAGAACCCCTGCCGATCCGTTCACTGCCTCCATGTGGCTCGGGACTGTACCCAACTAAAGCCTGTTTGCACGACTCCTTTGAGCCATGGTAGGGTAGTAATCAAAGTACAGTGGGAACTCACACGAAACAAATAACGATCTCAGGTCGATGAACTAACCTCTACACATGTCACCAGGGAACGGCTATTTGACGCTAGGTATAATACCAACCAGCATGTTCCCTGCGAGTCCTGTCCGGTATATTCATAACCTAATGAGCACCTGTATACATCTTAGGTGAACCAACTGACACCAGTGTCTTGTAAGACCGGACACCGCCCCTCGTCGGGGTCTCGACTGTATACACTAGTCTACTAATGGAGTATCGATGCCCAGTCTCGAAACTCCTATGACTAGGGACCACTTTAAGGATGTGCTTATAGACCCCAGCTCCCACGTATATGATCGCCATCATACTGCTGGCAGTCAAGAAAGAATCCTAAGGGCTCTATCAGCATGTAATATCGACCTGTAAGGTCACCTAAAGCAATACACGATGATAAGGACAAACCATGGTAGCATACTATCCTCCATCTACGTGTAATAGTGAACCACAATGTCACCTAAAACATGTACACGATGATAAAGACAAACCAGATAGTATACAATTATCCTGAGTAAGATTGTCCTACCGGCATAGGTCCACCCTCAATCATTGCAATCACGTGCCTGTGATCCAATAATTGACTTTGAGGGCACTATATCCAACAATCTCCCACTTGCACTCAAGGCTAATTATTGCGATGTCGCATAATCACAGCCCGTGTGATACCGAACACCCAACTCCTCTACTAATCAGTTTCACAAAGCCCGTTTGCGAAACTTTTGCTTCGAGGAATAGTCTCAGTGAGTGGATCCGCCCTGATGTTTCTTTCTATGTCTCTCTTTATCTCAAGTTCGCGGAGAAAGCCATCTCCCGAAATGAGCAATACCTGTCTTAGAATATGTCTGGATATCTGATGGGACCTAGTTCATAAATGAACTCCAAATCCAAACTTCTTAGACTGTATCGTCAACTGAACTTAATCAGTATTCCGCGACACACCTCCCTCAGTATCCGCTTGGACCACCTGTCTAAAATACCGGCCCTCGTCAGAGGGAAAACTATAACTCTGTCAGTCACTCTGTCATCCGGATCACCTTGGAAGCCTGGAATCATAACTGTTTCCTAAAAGAGGTTGTTTTTATCATATCCCTAAAACATCCACTTATGTTCTAAAACTGCTTCCGAACGTTTCTCCAGGATAAGATTAATATCAACTTATTGCATTTAGTGCAAAAACAACATCTGGTGTGGTACTTGACATCTCATGATTGACTCAATTGCCTAAGCAAATGATCTGCCAATCATGCACGTCCCTCTCCCCTTTAGTCTGTAAGACACCTTTAGAGAGGGTGACTCCATCACCTGCAGGTACACTACCGTGCCAGGAGTCGCCCATTCTAAAATACCTTTAGAATGCTGTCTAAGTACCCAGATTGGGAAACTACCCAAATCTAGATCTAAAACCATAGATCAAGTAACCAGAATATCTGATATAATATCCATATCCTATGTGGAGAAACTACTGTGCGACAACCAAAGTATAACCGATCGAAGTATAGGAATTTCACTTCCTACTTTCTGTATGTCATCCAAATACCAGGACATCACACCCTGCTACCTTCTAAACAGATCCATCCCCTATTCTGATGAAGTCAAACCTATGATTGTCACATCAGAAATAGACGATCTATCTCCCCTATATCTGCTTTAGTCCATAAATAGACATAAGCCACTTGTCCACTATGCTTCCGCTGCTCCCACTGACTACGACAACCCTCTGGTAGAGTCATATAGACGTACACTTCTAAAGCTAGTTTAGAACAACGCTATACTCATCTTCCTGCCGGGTCTCATAGTCTGGAACAACAGCAATGACAAGTCTGGGTAAACAAGAACCTCCCTGTCACCTCTTTGAGCATACCCAAGTACCTCTCGAGTGCCTGAGGTTACCCACCATATCTGCGGAGTGGCTAACAGAATGTCAAAGCAGATTGAATTTTAAGGTTCTTATCAAATTTTCAGTAATCGTTTGCGGTTCTGGAATCACTTCCAGTTCTACCATACTCCCACTACTGTTTTCTGAAAAAATCCATTTTACTCAAAACTGTGGCGAGTCAAGAACAAGATCACTATTGATCTTCCAGATGGTAGAAAGTCAACCCTCGTCATAGCCCGGGTCAACCCACAAACAGCCATTACAGAAACGTGCCTTGAGTTATCCAGAGTCTGGTTTTAAGCAAAAGCCGGACAACTCCCCGTACCTTAACATTGTTAAGTTATGAACTATTTTATATCCAATATAGAAACAAAGGCACTGATTTAATTGGAACCAGATTCAAATCATGCAACTGTCTCCAGTGCATGTCAACTAAATGGAGAGAGGCCGATCAGCATTACTCAACTTAGGAGTGCTTCCAATTATGTGTAACCTGAAAAAGAAGCAAGTTCTCAAAATCATTACTATCAACTGAATACCACACACAAGTATCTACATCTTCGATCACCTTGAAGAATCCTGATATTTGCAACACCTGGTTCTCTACTTTATTCATATACCTATAACTTCTCAAAACTTAGACCTTGCATTTCTACGAAACACATGTCTAAGAACTAGAGAAATCACAAGTAAACAGAATACAGTACGAGTACTAACCCCTCTGTCCTCATGGACACTGGACAACATACAATATTCTGTATAAGTCCCCTGAGTTGAATAACTCAAACCCTGTGCGTCATAGGTTGAAAACTATACTTACGGTTAAGAAGAATTACACCGATGTTTAATGCTCCTTACCTAACCATCCACTGATATAGGTAAATGTCATGGACATAATTTCAAAAAGTTATATCTCATTTTATAAAAATAAACGTACAGATATATCAATTTGAAATTGGTGTATTACAATGGATATTCAAAACCAAATATTTGCCGTCCGGCAAACAACCCAGGCGATTTCCTCAAATATCACCAATTACAACGAATCCCGATATAATGAGGATGTTCACCCAATTCCTAATAATTTACTCCCACTCATCATATGTAAAACCATACAGATGTGAGAATCAAATCTGGTAAATATATACCGTGGAGCAAGGGCTAATTGGGAAATCAGTTTTCTTTTAACAATACACAGTGAAACTGAAACATGTAAATGTTTCGAAGGGGTATCCGGGTATTCTTAGAAATGCCTCTTCCATTATCAGATTCAAAAATATAACCGTATATTTCTTCGCCATCTCTCCAAATCCCTTTATATGTCTTTAGTCATTAGCTTCTGTACACCCTTTTAGGCCAAATAGTTTTCTTCCTTCCCTAAAGTTCGGCACCAGCCTATGGTTTGGAAGAAGACTATCCAATAAGCATAATGGGTGTACTCTCCTAATCCTAGGAGTACTCGTAACCTGAGAGAAGGTGAAGATAAAAGACAACTGAATAATCCTTATTCCTATTTCTCCTGAACCAGAATCCATCCCCGAACTGGAACAAGTTCCTTCAAGCTCGTATATAACCATATGATGGAGTATCCAAATAACTGTGGATCTTCGTAGTGATACGGAGTGTCCTAGAGAAATACAAAGGTGAAGTAGGAGTGGCGATGAAATACTTGGTTTGGTCGTGAATAGCAGTCGCAATTTACTTTGCCCTCTTACTAATCCTTTTATTTGTCTTAACTTATTACCTTCTGTACATCATCGTTAGGATAATTGGTTTTCTTCATTCCCTACCGTTCAGCACCTGCCTATGGTTTGGAAGAAGACTATCTAATTAGCGTAATAGGTGTACTGTCCTAATCCAAGGAGCACTCGCAACCTGAGAGAAGGTAAAAGGAATAGACAACTGAATAATCCTATTCGTTTTCTCTAGAACCGGAAACCATCCTCGAATCTAGAAAAAGTTCCTTCGAGTTCGTATATAACCATAAGATGGTTTTATCCAATGTAAGTGGGCGTTCGTAGTAATACGGGGTGTTCTGAAGAAAAAGGGTAAAAGAAGGAGTGGCAATGAGGTATGCAACTCTGACAATCCAAAAGCAAGTGTTATAAGAAAGTTCGGTCAACTTGGTCACTGAGTCATAGTCAAGGGTCGGGTCATGGTTGCTGCCGAAGAGAGAGAAAAGAAACACTCAGCATGCACTCTAACCTAGATCAGAATGATTGTCAATTTATCTAATCAGGATACCCCCCACTGTATCGTCAAATTCTCTTCCAAACCTCAAAGAAGAATTAGTCGGGATCACCCGAGGAGTAAACCAACTCATCAGTAGGAATCCGGATCCAACTATCATCGCATGATAACGTGATGGAATCCACTCACGTTATCACACTCCAGAAGGTATGCGCATATCTGGCAAGTTTCAATTTCTTTATAAACTCTCGATGTGATTTTTACCCCATGCTCATATGACCTTGACGAAGGCCAACATATCATAAGTCACATGTCAAGTTCTACCCGTCATTATCCAGGTTAATTTGAGCCCACCCGTACATACCCTTGACGAAGGCCAAAATAGTAGTACGACTGTCCCAAACCAACGCATCTATCTATGCTTCAGAAAAGTAACAAATAGCTACCATACACTATGCCTTGACGAAGGCCAACATACATAGCATGAATACTAAGTGCTACCTTTCTGAAATGACGGAGGGCTACGAATGGTTTTTGGCGAAAAACCTTTAACGTAATGAACTTGATATCGTTGAAGGAACCGGATAGCTTTATATAAAAATATAGTGGCGAAAACCTTTGCTAAAGAGGTCACTCCCAGTGAAGGGATCTCGGCTCTTTCCCCGTAGAATGAGGTGCAGGATATTCCAACTGAATACCACGATGCAAAGCAAAAAGTAATCATCTATAGTGAAGTTATTACCCTGACGCAAACTTCTGTCCAAGGGGTCACTCCCGGTGAAGGGATCTCGGCCCTTGCCTCGTCGACTAAGGTGTTGGATATTCATAACCGAATAGCACTGTGCAAAAAAAAAGAGAACGTCCTTGCAATAACAGCTTTTTTGAAAAATGTTCCAATAACATTAGAATAGGTTTGTTTAGCTTGCATTGATCCGAATCAATGCAGTCCCATCAATTGATCACACCACAAAAGAACGAAAATACGATGTACTTATATGCCATCCGCATTCGCCAGTGGGTCCCGTCATCACCCGTTAGGTTACTTAACTAACGACAGAGCGGGGACTGGACTAGCGCGGGTGTAAAACATATACAACATCTACTAGTATATATATCAATATATAATATTCGCTCAAGGCGTGATAAAATGCAACATCACAGAAATGTAATATGCATCACAGAACAATACAGATAATCTAGGATCCCCGGGTTTCATAGAGCCGCTACTGAAACCCGACGTTCCCCTGGTCGTGTAGATAGCCTGTGCAATGAAATCCTAGACCCCTACGGGCACGATAAGTTACCCTCCAAAACCTGAAGCGAGGTAGCCCCCTTCAACTACGTGAATGGACCATCCAGCACTTCACGGAATCCGGTAACTTGAGCACCCCTTCTTTGGTCAACCTGTTGTAAGGTTCCTAGGCACGCTAATGAGGTCTCGTATGGTATCAACCATGCCAATTTCAAATTTTACAAGTGCCAAGAAACCCTAATACGGATCGTTAACTAGATTTTAGGCGAAACAAGCAACTAGTTAACAATTTAACTCAGTGAACGGAAATACAACCTTTGTAGATCCGGTCCTCCACCTCCATAGCTCCATGATGAGGTCTCGTTGCTGTCCAAATCGAATCCCGGGCTCTAGTGTCGGCTTCATCGGAGAAATGGGCGGGCTAAGTCATCGACTACGATGCCGAAGATGATATACGTCGAGGCAACACTAGATCAAGCTCCCACTTCACCAAGTCATGAAACTTGTGAAGAAAACACCCTATACTACTTGGCAAGAGGTAGAGGATGAAGAAATAGGAAGTGGGTTCACTTTAGAATTGGATTTCTCACTTGATTCCATCACTTGCCATTGATGAGGCAAGCTTTTCTTTCTTATGAAGAAGAAGAAGAAGAAGAAAGAATATGATAAAGTGTTAAAGAATAATTGAAAAATAATTGATTCTTATCATATTCTAACCTTAGTTAAGTGTAGAGAATAGACCATGGTTAGTTATGATGGTTAGGGTTAAGCAAGAGACAAGAATGGTGGACTAGGTCAAAGCTTCATGAAGCTTCAACAAAACTACAAATAAAGCCACCATTCTTATCTAATCTTTTCAAAATGAATAAACAAATAAATAAAGGAATAAGCAAAACCCTAATCATCAACTTAACCATGGTTTAATTCTTTATACTTAACTAAATAAGCTTGTATCCTCAAACATGATACAATCATGTGCACAAAAGTATATCACATATACAACTTGCACAAAGCAAGTGAGAAAATACATTTAAAGTGAACCAATACTAGTTAATGCAAAGTAATATATCAAATATATAATTATACAATAAATCATTAAATCAACACTTGATTTAACGATCCGGTCATATCGCATATAACCGACTAATATTCAATGTATCGTCTTATCGAATCAATCCTTGATTCGATAACTAGGTTATATCGCATACAACCATTCGACACATTCATCGCGAGAATAGAATACGGTATCACATACACGCATTATTCTCGGTCCCGCACATATCCCATATGCGCTCCTATTTCGTTTTGCTTGAGCCAGGAAACCTCTGTGTAGGACTCTAAAGACTCGTCAATACGCCGGCAGCAGGTGATGATCATATCAAACACCCACAAGCCGAAAGCGGTCTGCTAAACGTAACGGCCACCCGGGTATTGAGCGATCAGAAGATCGACGAGCAAGCCCGCTCACACTCCTGTGAATCCAACCAGTAACACTTACCGTACAGTCCGGTCTCGTCGTCTGATATGTCGCATATCTCGCCTAGGGGTGGTAAACGTCAGACCCCAATAGCTCGATAAGTCGTGTCGATATGAGGTCTATAACAGTTTGAGAAACTACTGGCAACACTTACCAGTAAATCTCAGCAACCCTAGCCAGGGATTTCCGGTTATAGCCAATCGAACACAGCGCTACATCAACTCCCTATACCGGGAGAGACGAATCCCCTCCTATCGCTCATTGCCTCCATGTGATTCGGGACTGTACCCAAAAACCACCGTTTTGCACGCCCTCTTAGACATGGTAAGGTGGAAATCAAAGCACAGTAGGAACCACACAAGACTCTATGACGATCTCGGGTCAACAGACTACTCTGTACCAGTGTCACCAGAGAACTGCCATCTGACGTAAGGTATAATACCATCTGGGAGTTCTCGGCGAGTCCGTCCAGTGTACCCAGTCTCCACTGAGCACCCGTATATCATCTCTGATGTCAAACACCAATGGATATGGGATCATCCATCGCCCATCTGTATCGGTCGAGAAGGTATACGCTAGTCTACTCTGGTATATAGATGCCCCGTCTCGATACACCCACGACTAGGGACCTTGAAGGATGTACTTATGGACTACCATGTCCCCACTAGTATGATCTGCATCATAGTCCAGATAGTCAAGTACACATCCTAAGGGCTTTACCAACATGTAACAGAGAGATAATCAGTATACATGTTAAGGTAAAGAGCAACCAGATAGCATACTATCATGTCGAGCAAGAAAGTCGTCCCTATATATGTCCAAGCATCTACTAAATATACATCCTATGTATAGTAATGGCCTCTAGGGCATACATATAACTAACAATCTCCCACTTGCACTAGGGCCATCTGATAGCAGTGGTTGCAGTATCTCATACTCAACCATCCCATAAAAGTCTCTCTCTGGGAAAAGGCCTTTGTGAGTGGATCCGTGGTGTTGTCCTCTGAGTCTACTCTCCTGACCTCGATCACCCTGGAGATCAACTATCTCCATGATCAGGTGATACTGCCTTAGAATATATCTGGATAACTGATGGGACCGGCGTTCCTTGGAATAAGCCACAACTCCATTGTCTCACAATGGTAGGAACGAAGTTCATCTCATGAACTAATATACACCCAGACTGTCTCTTTGGTAGCATCTTAAGTAGCGATGTATCCAGCCTTTATCGTCTAGTATGCCACGGTATCTAGCTTGGAACTCTTCCAACATACCGTCCCTTTACTGAGGGTAAAGACAATGCCTGTGACTGACTTTCAGTCGTCCTTATCACCCTGGAACCCTTCCAGTGATTCTCCCCAGGATCTGTTGATACCATCTCACTACAACTAGTGAGAATCCTAACATCCAATTAGATCTATCTCATAGATCCAAAACCCAGGATTTAGGAGGTATCACTTTGATCCTATATGGAGAATCATTGTGATAAGTGGAGATTGACCGAGCGTAGCATAGGAAATTCCTTCCCTGTCAAGAGCATGTCATCCACGTACTCTACGAGGATCGTCACTATACTCCCTACTACCTTTTTGTTTATACAAGATTCATCTACCATTTTGATGAAGTCAAACTTTTTGACAACTACATCAAAACAGACGTTCCAACTCCGCGATGTCTGCTTTATCCTATAAAGCATCTTGTACACGTTTCCGCTGCTCCCACTGTCTACGAAGCCCTCTGGCTGTGTACTTATAGACGCACTCTTCTAAAACACCATCTAGAAAAGCAGTCATGGCACCCAACCGCCAGATATCGAAGTCATGGTATGTAGCCATGGCAAGTAGGATCTGGATGGACTTAAGCATAGCCACTGGAAAAGGTTTCATCATTATCCACGCCTGGTTGATGACGAAAGCCTTTAACAAGTCTTGCTTTGAAAGTCTCAACTTTTCCACCTACACCAAGTAATCTTCTCAAGATATACTTGCTCCTGATGGGGATTTAACCCTTCAGATATAGCAACCAAAGTCCATACTTTGTTGGTGTATAAAGATTCCATCTCAGATCACTAAGCATCTAGCCATTCTTACAGAGTCCCACTCCTGATGGCCAGCTCGAAACTAGTTGGGTCATCATCTCATGATGCAATCCTCACTCCCACTGTCATAGAGTAACCGAAATATCTCTCAGGTGGGTGAGGAACCCTACTAGATCGGCGGAGAGCTTGAGGTTCGTTGGAATCTATTGAATCCTTTGGTTTTACCAAATCATCTGCTGTTGTTTGTATAGCTGGAACCTTTCCAGTTGTACATAACAGACCTTGCCTCGAGCCTGTCCGGATTATGCTTTTAGACATAGCCCGGACAACCCCAAATCTTAACCAACTTAAGATATGGGCTCTTCCCTTATCATATCACATATGAAATGGTAGGCAACTGATTTGATTGGAACCCAATTCAATTGGTATGCAGCTTCTCAAGTGCATAACTCCTAAAAGGAAATAGGTAACTCAGTAGTACTCATCATAGAGCACACCTTATCACATAGGGTGTTATTGCTCCGCCCCGATTTACCATCGTGCTATGGTGTATACGGAGGAGTAATGCTGAGAGAGAATCTCATTCTTCTTTAGAAAAGTCCAAGAATTCCGTGCTCAAGTATTCTCCTCCTTGATCACATCAAAGGACATAATACTTATACCCGTTTTGGTTCTCTACTTCTAACTTATATTCTGTGAATATCTCAAAAGGTTCGGACTTGTGTTTCAACAAGAACATATGTCTGAATCTAAAGAGATTATCAGAGAATGTAATGAAGTACAAAGGACCGGTCTTGGCATGTGTAGACAGGGGACCTTACATACATCAACATGTATCATCCCAAGAGTTCACTAACTCTTTCTCTGTTTCCAATAAACAGAGCTGGTGTCATTATATCTTTGTGACATGACTGGCAAGTTTCACAAGATGTAGATTCAAACTGATTTAAATATACATCTACATGTAACTTCAGCTAGTCGGGTCACATTGATATGACCTAGTCTACAATGCCTCAAGATGGATTCGTTCATTTATGAACTCTTCCTCTTGTGTGTGTTCTGTATACTAAGAACTGTAGTTTGATTTAGAACATCAACGCTTTTAGATAACGTGCCTGAACCGATCAACTTTTGATATAGGAAATGTTCAAAATATTATCCAACAATACAAAATTTTATCATTTCTTTACTAATAAAGAGAGTGATATGATTTTGTATATCAGGTTCGGTATCTAATAACATTCGTTCAGAATCAATGTACTGGTAATACAGGGTGACAGTGACCAACAGACTTGGGTGCAACACTTGCCCCGTTTTCTGTCTCATGAAACTTATCACCCGTTCTCAGTCCTCTACCTTTCTGTAGCCCTATGTAACAGATTACATATCTGGGATCCTGATCTGGTATCTCATACCCAGGACGTAAAGGATACTGAGAAACAGTTCTCTGTAATGAACACACCCGAAGATGATGCATCAGCATGCACTCTCTTCGTTTGGGCGGCACGGGAATTCTGGTAATCCCCAATTTCCTGCCCTGTCTTATAACAATTATAAATTGGAGCGGGACCAACGTTCCCCAGCTCAGTATAACAAGCGGGTTCGGTCAATAATCCATATTATTATCTTGATTAAGGCGTGACATGGTCGCTACCTGGAGAGAGAGAGAAGAAAACACTCTGCGTATGCTCTAGCAAGAATAGATTGGTTATTATTTTATCTAATCAGGATGGCTCCCACTGTTTTTATCAAAATTTCCTTCAAACCCTAAAAGGAAAGACTAGCCGGGATTAATTACACACTACAAGTTCGCCAATCTTTCAGCCAGGCCAGTGTCGGTACTTTGAGGGAGGTCCCCCGTGCTTTCGCACGAACCTAATTAATGTAAACCTCGTTTTCCCAGAGGCGTAACCCCGTTAACACCTTTCTAGACACCTACTTGATCGGCTAATTGTAATGTGTAAAACTCTCCCAGGAGTAACTCTTACTCGCAGTGGGTATCGGGATCCAACTATCTCATAGAAGGTATGCAATCTCATTGCAAATTTCAACACTTGAAATTCCCGATAATATTTTGCCCCTGGCCTCCTATGACCTTGACAAAGGCCAACAAATCATAGGCTGCTAGTCAAGTTCAACCCGTCATTTCTTGATTGAATTAAACCCACCCGCACGACCCTTAACGAAAGCCAACAAAGCCGCACGACTACCTTAATCCAATCGCATCGTATGCAGCAGATAAGCAGCATATAGCTACCGCACACTGCACCTTGACGAAAGCCAACAAATGCAGCACGAATACTATATACAACTTATCTGAAATGACGGAGGGCTACGACAGGTTTTTCTGAAAACCTATTGCGTAATGAACTTGATATCGTTGTAGAATCAAATGATTTTAAAATGGAGTGTTTTTGAGGCTTTTCTAGTTTTGCTAAAGGAGTCATTCCCGGTGAAGGGATCGTCGGTCCTTTCCACGTCGAATGAGGTGCGGGATATATCACATATATCACTGTGCATTGCAGAAACTATAGAAGCAATCAAAAGACAAACCAAGGGTTGTAGCATCTGCCAGTTATTGCTAAAGGAGTCACTCCCGGTGAAGGGATCTAGGTCCTTTCCTTATCGAATAAGGTGCAGGATATATCACATATACCTCAGTGCAAAGCAAGAACTGTAGCTACCTTTTTTATTTTGAAATTCGATTCTACAACATCTTTAGGTTTCTTTTTCTTTCATTAATTACATTAATGAAGTCCCATCATTTAAGTACCTAAACATCACAGATAAATACGACGTACACTTATGCCATCCGCATTCGCCTCGATGTCCCCTCGTGCACCGTTAGGTTAGGTAACTAACGGCAGAGCGGGGCAGGGCTAGCGCGGGTGTAAAACATAAATAACGCCTATATAATATATCAAATATACTATATAAAGTATCCATCACAGAACATATCACATGATCACATCACAGATATTGCAGCAGAAAAATCATATGAAATATTGGATATACTAGGACGTCCGTGTTTTCAATACGAGCCAGTATAAAACACGGATTCCACGGTCGCGATGAATAGCCAAACCCACACCCCTAGACCCCTACGAGAGCGGCAAGAAACCCTACCAATTCTAGAGTTAGGAGACCCGGACTCGACTCCTCGAGTTGGTCTCCCACTGGACTCCAGAACCCGGTTACTTGTGCTCCCCTTCTTGGGTCTATCCTAGTGCGGAAAAGTAAATAATATACAAAAGGTGACATCTTCCGCAACCTGGATGTGCCCCAATAAAAGAATATTACATACAAGTTTTTACATGAATGAAAATGAAAAACACTCATCTCACATAAAACCCCCCCGGCTATTCAAACACGACGATCCAATATAACATATCCAGCAACACATAACATCACATGTCATCAACGTAAGTAAACATGCGTATCCCAATTGTCGTTGACATATAGCAACGAAACCGGCGATATCACATATTACACTTACGGTCACAGAAAAGAAAGTGTAAAACTACAACAGTTGGAATCCGCAACCTCCATAGACATCGCATGCCTAATCAAATGAATTACTTAGACATCGCATGCCTAACAATTATAAACCCCGCATTTTAGTCTCATTATTGAAAACTCTTTTCAATATCAAGTCGGGCAATTCAACAAGATTCCCGACATTTTTGATCGAATGCTCGTCGCAAACTTTAGTAGGCGGCCGCACCCCCGATACCGTCGACGAAATGCACTAAGGCGGAACACCGCTACCGCGAGCACCCGAACGGATGTTTTCGGCGACGGGGTTCTCCTACAGTCACTTGGTCGGGGCTATGGAGTGAGGCTGTCTATTAAGTTTACCCGGCGAGTATCCGCGTACACTACGTGATTGCGACGGATTTTTGATCACATCAAAATTCCGTGGCAACCGATCAAGTGAGACTAAACCCCTAGATTTATAACATTCATTCAGTTATCTCATAATTTATTATGAATTCCAATTATTGTATCACATTCCGAATAAGATAGAAAATGTTAAACTTTCCGATCGAACAATCGAACACCCAAGTTTTCCCGAAACAGCTCAACTCATGAAATAAATTCAAAGACATTCACTTCGTGCCTCAGTACCAACGGTCCAGCCGTAGAAGGGTCAAGCCAACGCCTCACATGTGGCACGCCGTACTGCCCCAAACCCGAAGGTTCAAAGGGCAGTTCAAGACGGTCACATAATCGAGTTAAGGTTTGTTGTCTTCTAGAGGGACCATCGCGTTACTTGCACTACTTAGAACGTATTTAAACCTCGGAAAAATCCAACACTTGGAAATTTTCCGGCAGGGGAAAAATTGGGTATTTATATCCGGTCGAACTTTTTAACATATTCAAAAATATCCGGAAAGCCACATAGACAAAGCTTGATAATCCGATCGAATCTGCGAACTCCCAAAACACCCCAGAAAACTCAACTCTTGAGTGATATTTAAAAATACCCAGAGAACTCAGCACTTGATAAAGGAAGTTACTGTGCAAAATAGGGAGGGTGACGTCACACTATTGCCGCGGAACCGCCGCATAAGCTAGGCTTATGCTGCGGTTCCGCCGAAATCTTGAAGTATCTTTGGTCAAATTTTGCACCGTAATTCTTATAATTCCCTGCTGAATTTTTTAAGCATTTTTAATCTGGAAAAAACCCAGTTTTTGAAAAAAGTCCAGAGAGCGTGAAATTTTAGGGTTTCGGGTTCGTTCGGGTTTCAAACTTCGTCTACGCAATGCCTAAGGCTCTAGCTAGGCTCTGATACCACTGTAGGGTTCCTAGGCACGCTAATGAGGTCTCGTATGGCATCAACCATGCCAATTTCAAATTTTACAAGTGCTGAGAAACCCTAATACGGATCGTTAACTAGATTTTAGGCGAAACAAGCAACTAGTTAACAATTTAACTCAGTGAACGGAAATACAAGCTTTGTAGATCCGGTCCTCCACCTCCATAGCTCCATGATGAAGTCTCCTTGCTGTCCAAATCGAATCCCGATCTCTAGCGTCGGCTTCATCGGAGAAATGGGCGGGCTAGGTCATCGACTACGATGCCGAAGATGATCTACGTCGAGGCAACACTAGATCAAGCTCCCACTTCACCAAGTCATGAAACTTGTGAAGAAAACACCCTATACTACTTGGCAAGAGGTAGAGGATGAAGAAATAGGAAGTGGGTTCACTTTAGAATTGGATTTCTCACTTGATTCCATCACTTGCCATTGATGAGGCAAGCTTTTCTTTCTTGTGAAGAAGAAGAAGAAGAAGAAAGAATATGATAAAGTGTTAAAGAATAATTGAAAAAGAATTGATTCTTATCATATTCTAACCTTAGTTAAGTGTAGAGAATAGACCATGGTTAGTTATGATGGTTAGGGTTAAGCAAGAGACAAGAATAGTGGACTAGGTCAAAGCTTCATGAAGCTTCAACAAAACTACAAATAAAGCCACCATTCTTATCTAATCTTTTCAAAATGAATAAAAAAATAAATAAAGGAATAAGCAAAACCCTAATCGTCAACTTAACCATGGTTTAATTCTTTATACTTAACTAAATAAGCATGTATCATCAAACATGATACAATCATGTGCACAAAAGTATATCACATATACAACTTGCACAAAGCAAGTGAGAAAATCCATTTAAAGTGAACCAATACTAGTTAATGCAAAGTAATATATCAAATATATAATTATACATTAAATCATTAAATCAACACTTGATTTAACGATCCGGTCATATCGCATATAACCGACTAATATTCAATGTATCGTCTTATCGAATCAATCCTTGATTCGATAACTAGGTTATATCGCATACAACCATTCGACACATTCATCGCGAGAATAGAATACGGTATCACATACACGCATTATTCTCGGTCCCGTACATAGCTCATATGCGCTCCTATTTCGTTTTGCTTGAGCCAGGAAACCTCTGTGTAGGACTCTAAAGACTCGTCAATACGCCGGCAGCAGGTGATGATCATATCAAACACCCACAAGCCGCAAGCGGTCTGCTAAACGTAACGGCCACCCGGGTATTGAGCGATCAGAAGATCGACGAGCAAGCCCGCTCACACTCCTGTGAATCCAACCAGTAACACTTACCGTACAGTCCGGTCTCGTCGTCTGATATGTCGCATATCTCGCCTAGGGGTGGTAAACGTCAGACCCCAATAGCTCGATAAGTCGTGTCGATATGAGGTCTATAAAAGTTTGAGAAACTACTGGCAACACTTACCAGTAAATCTCAGCAACCCTGGCCAGGGATTTCCGGTTATAGCCAATCGAACACAGCGCAACATCAACTCCCTATACCGGGAGAGACGAATCCCCTCCTATCACTCATTGCCTCCATGTGATTCGGGACTGTACCCAAAAACCACCGTTTTGCACGCCCTCTTGGACGTGGTAAGGTGGAAATCAAAGCACAGTGGGAACCACACAAGACTCTATGACGATCTCGGGTCAACAGACTACTCTGTACCAGTGTCACCAGAGAACTGCCATCTGACGTAAGGTATAATACCATCTGGGAGTTTTCGGCGAGTCCGTCCAGTGTACCCAGTCTCCACTGAGCACCCGTATATCATCTCTGATGTCAAACACCAATGGATATGGGATCATCCATCGCCCATCTGTATGGGTCGAGAAGGTATACGCTAGTCTACTCTGGTATATCGATGCCCCGTCTCGATACACCCACGACTAGGGACCTTGAAGGATGTACTTATGGACTACCATGTCCCCACTAGTATGATCTGCATCATAGTCCAGGTAGTCAAGTACACATCCTAAGGGCTTTACCAACATGTAACAGAGAGACAATCAGTATACATGTTAAGGTAAAGAGCAACCAGATAGCATACTATCATGTCGAGCAAGAAAGTCCTCCCTATATATGTCCAAGCATCCACTACAATTTACATCCTATGTATAGTAATGGCCTCTAGGGCATACATATAACTAACACCTGTACCCCCTACGAGTGCGCGAATAGCCCACCAATTCTAAAGTGAAGCCCCCTCCGTCTCAAAGCCATGAGATGCGGGCCCGTTGCCCTCTAGAAACCGGCTATCCGTGCACCCCACCGTGGGGTAATCCTAGTTCAGAAAATAAAATATATACAACGGGTACATCGACCTCAGCCCGGTCGTGCCCCAAAAGAATAATATACAAACAGGCAGTGACGGCAGTCCACATGTCGGACGCTCGCCCTACAATATCAAATGTACATATACAACAAAACTGTACTACCATTGCTTCCAGGCTATCCACCACGACAAATCCGCAACATCACAGCACAACACAGAACATCAACGTGAATGTCACGTTCGCAAATCTGTCTAAAAGGGCTAGAGCAATTAGACAGGATTTACCGATCAAATGACATTCACGGTCGCAGATATAATGTAAATACTGTGAACTAACATGTTTAAAATTTTCGATCGACTAAATTTCCCGAAGTGGGCCCCAAGCACAACTGTAGCACTCAAAATAAATCTGGGCCCAAACAGAATATACCAAAAAACCTATTTCCAACTCAGAAAACACGGTGCTAAATTTGGTGCATTGAAGAGTCACTACTGCGGTGGAACCGCGGCCGAAACAGGGGTATGGCCATGGTTCTGCGGCGTTACTGTAGCCATGTGCTACCAAATTTTGTCAGAATTCCTAAAAAACCCTGCATGGTTTTCTGCAATACACCAAATAATTTTTTGAGCACAAAACAGAATCGACAGAAACTGATGCTTGGAAACACAGTTTTTGAAATTTTCGTTCGATCGAAGTTCTAAACACGTTAGAGCAAACTAGTAAAGGTTAATGGCGTGGCTCTGATACCATGTAAGTCTACGGTAGCGCCCCGGCCATCAGTCCGATTCCAAAATGCGGAAACAAAAACTTTTCTTCAACTAGAAAACGGCGCTATCGTATACTTTTTCCCCGGATCGGACCATTAACCTACTACTAGCTAACTAGAGAAAGGGCAGAGAGGTTATACTGAGCGATCCGTGTCCTTCGGTCTTCGGCCACCATCCCAAGCTCCTCGCGGCATCACTGATCTCCGGTCTCCTCGTCGGAAGGGCACCACATCGAGAAGTCTTTTTACGGACACCCACCTCTGAACCGAGGCAACTCGGACACGAAGTTGGCAAGCCGACGTGTCCAAGATTGCTGTAGAATATACGTAGAAACCTTTGTCTCAAGGGGTTATTAGAAGTTGCCATCTTGGAGTGGAGAAGGAGATGTGAACTTTTGAGATAGGCTAAGGAATTTTGTGGCAAGAAAATGAGAACAAAATTCCCTTCCCAAACTTTTTTTTTGGACAGCCCCCCAAACTAGTGGCCGACCATGATAATAGAGGAGAGAGAAAAGGTGATCATGAGCAAAAGGAAATGGATGATAACCTTGAAAATGAGTCACAACAAAGTCTAATAAAAAACCAATCACCAATCCCATCTCAAAAAGCAAGTAATGATGAACCGTCATGAAGCAACCATGTGCCACAAAAACCACCCTCCATTTTTTAAAAGCCACTTTTACAAATAACCCCTCCATGGAAAATTCAGCCAAGGAAAGAAATAAAGGAAAACTGGCCGAAACAGAATGCAAACTGGCAACTTCAAAAAAAGCGATCCCGTAATAAATTACAGGAAAACCCCGTGACTGTATATACATAGCCGAATTTGTATTGCGACCGAATACAAATGCAATGAGACAAAATCTACACTGTATAATACTAGGATCCGGCTTAAACCAAAGCCCGCTAGTATTATCCGTCCGATCATGATCCGTGCAATACTGCACGTATATGATCGAACGCTGCCATATATCATACGGCCTCTACAGCGTTTCGCCAGAAACTTGAGAAACTGTCTGTGGAGGATTCTAAACACTCGTCAATACTTTGGCTATGGATTTAACCACTAGTACGTCAGAGGTATTAGCCGTACGTAACGAGCTACCAAGTATTGACCAAAAAGGAGGTCGATGAGCCAACTCATCCTGACACCCTACCGAGCCTGTCAGTGACAATATCCGTACAATCCGGTCCGTTTGTCTATGAGCATCACATGTCGGGCCTAATGGGTTGGTAAAAGTCAGACCCCCAAAAGCGGTACATGTCGTGTCGGAGTGTAGCCCAGAACACCCTGAGATACTACTGGAATACCTACCAGTAAATCTCCTGCCTTGGCCAAGGACTTCGTGTAATGGCTCTCCTAGACACAGCGCGATCTCACCCCCAATACCGGGAGAGACGAACCCCTGCCGATCCGCTCACTGCCTCCATGTGGCTCGGGACTGTACCCAACTAAAACTTGTTTGCACGAATCCTTTGGGCCGTGGTAGGGTAGTAATCAAGTTACAGTAGGAACTCACTCGAGACAAATGACGATCTCAGGTCGATGAACTAACCTGTATACATGTCACCAGGAAACTGCTATCTGTCGCTTGGTATAATACCAACTAGCATGTTCCTTGCGAGTCCTATCCGGTGTACTCATAACCCAATGAGCACCTGTATACATCTTAGGTGAACCAACTGACACCAGTGGCTTATGAGACCGGCCACCGCCCCTCGTCGGGGTCTCGACTGTATACACTAGTCTACTAATGGAGTATCGATGCCCAGTCTCAAAACTCCTACGACTAGGGACCACTATAAGGATGTGCTTATAGACCCCAGCTCCCACGTATATGATCGCCATCATACTGCTGGCAGTCAAGCAAAAATCCTAAGGGCTCTATCAACGTGTAATAGCAACCTGTAAGGTCACCTAAAGCAGTACACGATGATAAAGACAAACCATGGTAGCATACTATCCTCCATCAACGTGTAATAGTGAACCACAATGTCACCAAAAACATGTACACGATGGTAAAGACAAACCAGATAGTATACAATCATCCTGAGTAAGATTGTCCTACCGGCATAGGTCCTCCCTCAATCATTGAAATCGCGTGCCTGTGATCCAATAATTGACTTTGAGGGCACTATATCCAACAGGAAATTGCTAGGAAATCCCTCACAAAACCCCCACCTGCTCTTTTGGCCGAGATCCCTTCTTTTCCTACTGCCTTTTCTCATTTCCTTTTCATTTTTCATCAATCCAAACTCAAAATTTCTCCAAAATTTATCACAAAATATACACCAAGTCTTGTTTTTGCCTTCTTGGATCACTTGGCGCTAGGGAAAGCTTGGATCTTGTGAGCAAGATTGTTAGGTATAATCCCTACACTGATAATTAGAAGTTTTTATGTGGTTTAGCTCGTTGGTTGTAGCGTAGAACACTTTGTATATCGATTAGTGCAATATCGGGTTTTTATTGTCTTTTTAGAGCCTTTGTATCTGCTGTGACTTGGAAAATTTAGTGTGTAACCAAACAAAATTATAGTGATGTACTAGTGAACCTGAGACACCACCTGAGAGATGAGGACCACCCCACCGGCCGGGGCCGGCGACCTCTTCGACGAATTCCGGCGACGCCGCCGATGTAGGGACTTGTTGGGGTTAGGTTTTTGTGGGTAGATGTCGTTAGTGTATATGCCCTAGAGGCCATTACTGTATCATACTAGCTTGTATATTACTTAATGGAAGCTTGTGATATTCACAGTTGTATAGACAATCTTGCTCAAAATGGTAGTATGCTACTTGGTTTGTCTCTACTTCAATATGTGCATGTGTTTTTTTTAGCATATCGCTTATATACATATTAGTGGAGCCCTTAGGATCTTTGCTTGATTACCAGCGTTATGATGGCAGTCACACTTGTGGGGGCTGGGTAATCTATAAGCACATCCTTATACAGGTCCCTAGTCGTTGGACTATCGAGACAGGGCATCGATACTCTGGAGTAGACTAGCGTATGCGCTTCTCATCACAGCAGGGGAGGTGGTCTGTCCCATAGCCATCAGTACATCGTACTGAAGATAGTATGCGGGTGCTCGTTAGGTTACGAGTATACTGGACAGGACTCGTCGGGAACTGTAGGTTGGTATTATACCTATCGTCAGTTATCAGCTCCCAGGTGACATGAGTACAGCTTAGTCCGCTGACTTGACACTGTCACTTCGCCTCGAGTGTGTTCCCACTGTACTTAGATTACTACCCTACCACGGCTCAAAGGAGTCGTGCAAACAGGTAGTAGTTGGGTGAAGTCCCGAAGCACTTGGAGGCAGTGACGGTTAGACAGGATTCGTCTCTCCCGGTTTTGGGGGTTGACATCGCGCTGTGTCTAGGAGAGCCATTACACGAGTAGTCCCTGGCTAGGGCAAGCGAGATATACTGGTAGGTTTCCAGGGTTATCTCAGGGTGTTCTGGGCTACACTCCGACACGACTTGTACCGCTATTAGGGGACTGACGTTCACCACCCCCTAGGCCCTCTATGCGATGTATCAGACGAACAGACCGGACTGTACGGAGATTGTCATATACAGGCTCAGCAGGAGTTCGGATGGGTTTACCTCATCGGCCTTCTTATCGACATCTACCTGGGGACCGTTACGTACAGCTAGTGCCGCTTGCGGTCTATGGTTAAACCCACTGCCAGCGTAGTGTCGAGTCTTTAGAGTCCCACACAGAGAGTTTCCCTGCACTGAGCGAAAGGTGTAGAGGCCGTATGGTTTTACGGCAGTTCTGCTATCACTTACGTGCACTTGTGTGCGTATGTTGTTCGGGAAGGCAATATTAGTGGGCTTTGGTTTAAGCCGGATCCTAGTATTGCACAGATGGATTTGTTTTGTCTTTTGTGCATTCGCATTCTACGAAATGCGGATGCGGGTGTGTATGCACAGTTTTGAGGAGCGATGAAGGAGGAGGTACCCCATTGGGGTTTTGGCAGTTGGTTCGGCCAAAACCGTAATGTGGCAGGCTCATTAGGGTTTTGACAATTCGTTTGGTCAAAACCATTATGAGCCGGAGACATTTTTTACTAATCCTTTTAGTGATAGTTTAGTGATGGCTAATTGCATTGACCACCTTGACCTCTCTTGACTTTGTTGACCCGTTGACCGTGTTGACCTTTGACCTTCAAGAGAGGTCTACACTCTTCTTTGATTTTATTTTTAATTTTTGATTATGATAATGGTCAATTCAATGTAGCTTCAACTTTATCATAATAGGATTAGTAATGATGGTTTTGGTGTATTATTGCAACCATGGTTCATTTTCTTGAGTTAATCTTTTCATTATTCTCTTCTCATTCTCTCTCTTGAAGTGAGAAGAAAAGAAAAGCTCCATGGTTGCTAGAGTTTCTCCTTCATCTTCCTCCTCTTGAAAATTCTTTTGATCTCATGTGTTGAGAGAAAAAGAATCCACATAGACAAACATTTCCATCATTCTCCTCTACACAACCTAGGGTATCTAGACTAGCGATCTCGTTGCCCTAGTTGCCTCGGCTTGAGGTGGAGCTCGGTGTACAACTCTTGGGTGGATCGTCTTCGACTCAAGAAGGCCGCGGAGGTGACCTAGATCCAGATCGACCCTCGAAGCGTGGATGGACGAGCCGGACAGCGGAGAGAAGACCCGAAAGACCGGTTTCATGAGGTATATTTTCTACAGCATAGTAGCTAAAGCCTCTACTTGTTTGCTAGTTTCTAGTTTAGCCAAGATCCGGCTTTTAAGTCCATGTTGCCCTTGCGCCAATTTATTGTTTTTCGCCGTTTTCGCCTCCCCGTAAGAACCGGGGTGAGCAACGTGGACTTACATTGGTATCAGAGCCTAGCTAAATATAAACTAGCAAGTTAGCAAAGTGTTAAGAATATCGATCGGAAAAAATCACAAAACAAGTCCGGGAAAAACCATGTTTCTGTCGAATTTTTATACTGCTGTAAAAATAATTTAACATACATGAAAATTCGTCTCAGGGTTTTCTAAAACCACAGCAGAAAACCAGTCCACTAATCCGATCAAACCGCCGTGGTTCCGCGGCATGAACATGCTTCTTGCCGCTGTTCCGCGGCCGATTTGACTCGGTCGTCGACCGGGTTTTTTGCAGTGTTTTTATTTGACTGTTTTGGGATTTTTAGTACATGTTTTTTCTACCCAGATTTTCCAGAGAGCAAATTGACTTTTGGGGTGGTTAAAAATCCGTATTTTGATCGATATTCCGTAGACTTTGGCTAATGGATATTATCTGTGATGTGATATATGTATTGAACGTCCGCTAATCGCTTTATGTCGATTAGTGGGGGTTATACATATCTGTGATCTGTAATGTTGATGGTTTGTGTATATGAACTCGTTGGATTGTCGCGGATGAATAGCCGGGAATGGATGTGAGATGAGAGTTTCTTTTTCTTTCATTCATTGTAAAATTTGTAAATTGATGTAATATTATTTGTATGACCACACAACCGGATCGGGGTTGTAGCCGTCATTGTACAATTTCTTTTTACTGTTTTTGCTCCTAGGATAGACCCAAGGAGGGGTGCACAAACTACCGGGTATCTCAAAGTGCCGAGCGGCCTACTCACGGATTGAGGGAGGTTGCTTTGCTTCGAGTACTTGGCGGGTAGTTTGCCGCACCCGTAGGGGTCTAGGGTGAGGTTTGGCTATTCATCGCGACCGTGTAATCCGCTTTTCGTTGCAGGCTCGAACGGATCGCGGATTCCTAGTATATCCAAAGTGTTCATCTGTGATCTGGAATGGCTATCATTGCTATATATCTATATATGATATCTATTTAGGTGTTGCTTATGTTTTTCATCCGCGCTAGTCCAGCCCCCGCTCTGTCGTTAGTTAAGTAACCTAACGGGTGATGACGGGACCTCGTGGCGAATGCGGATGGCATAAGCGTACGCCATATTTTGGTTGTTTTCTGCAATGGTAGGATTAAATGATGGGACGCATTGGAATTAATGCAAGAAAAAATAAACCAAGTAACAGTCGTTGGAACACTTTCAAAACCACTCGGTTCTTTTCAAAAACCAACATTTAAATGCGGAGCTTGAACCACTCCTTTTAAAAGCTATCTCGTTCCATCGATTATATCAAGTTCACTACGTTCACGGTTTTGCCAAAACTATTCGTAGCCCTCCGTCATTTCGTATGGATAGTCAATAGTATTCAAGCTGTGTTTGTTGGCCAAAGTCAAGGCACAGTGTTTGGTAGCTGTTGGGTATTCATATGTAGCATAGATAGATGCATTGGTTTGGGACAGTCGTACTGCCTTGTTGGCCAAAGTCAAGGGTATGTGCGGGTGGGTTCAAATTAACCTCGACAAGGACGGGTAGAACTTGACATGTGACTTATGATTTGTTGGCCAAAGTCAAGGTCATAAGAGCATGGGGCAAAAATCCACATCGGGAGTTTCAAAAGTACCGAAACTTGCTAGTGCTGCATACCATTTGGAGTGTGATGATTCTGGTAGGATTCCTTCAGTTTTGTCACGCGATGATATTTGGATCCCGATCCTACTGTGAGTATATGCTACTCTTCAGGAACTTTCTCACTTAACGATCAATGCTATAAACCAAGTAGGTGTCTAGAAAGGTGTTAGCGGGTCTACGCCCACAGGGAAAAAGGGTTACTTAATTAAGGAACTTCGCGAAAGCGTTGGAAAACCTCCCTCGAACTACCGACACTGGCCTGGCTGAACGGTTAAGCAAGTATTGTACGGTGAGATTAATCCCGACTAATTCTTCCTTTATGGTTTGAGGAGGGATTCGAGAGACAGTGGGAGCCATCCTGTTTAGATAAATTAAAAACCAATCTAAACTTGCAAGAGCATCATGCTAAGTGTTTTCTTCTTTCTCTCTTAATTGCAGCGACCCAGTGACCGCACCTAGGTTACATCTAGATAATAAAATGACTGAATCTGACTGTTATGACTGGCAAAGGTCTGTCCAGATGTCCATTGCCTATGACAAGCTGGGACAGCCCTTAACTAATCCAACCCCTGCCGTCTCAGGTTCAGCTTCCCCTGTCATGGATATTCATATCCATAGGACATCGGAAAAAGACTGTGCGAAAGCCAAGTGCCTCGTGTTAGCCTCAGTTGATGATGCATACCAGAGGAAGCACGAGAAGATAGACTCAGTTTCTATCTTCCTCCATAACAAAGATTTATATGTAGAGCAATCTCGTATCGCAAGATATGAGACCTCGAACGAATTGCTTCCAGCAAGGTTGGCTATCGGGTCATCTGTAGGGGGCAACGTCCTTACAGAGACCAGCTCTTTTGAGCTCACGGACCTGAAGACCACGTTGAAGAACGTGTCAGATACTGACTTAGTTTAACAGTCTCTACCTACTACCCTAAAGGAAACCAGGGAAGTAGAAAGAAAGGGAAGGGAAGAAGTTTCGGGAATGGATATAGTGAAAGATGGACGTTCCTATTGTTACAGGAATGAACATTGGCAGAAGGATTGCAGGGCTAGTATACCCAGTAGCCAGAATTCGAAGCATGTTGTGGCTTCGGCTTCGGGTGTTTTTGTAATAGAAAACTGTATGTCAGTTAACCCTACATCCTGGGTATTGGATACCGGATCAAGATCTCATATCTGTAATTCGTTACAGGCTCTGAGAAACCGTAGGGTTATCAAGAAAGGTGATATGACTCTCAGGGTTGCTAACGGAATGAGCATGTATGCAAATCCGTATGGGAATATCATCTTGGACTGACAACTGGGCAGATATTGATTCTGCGTGACTGTTTTTATGTACCAGGTGCGACTTGTAATATCATATCCGTATCCTTACTTTCTAAGGAAGGATATGATTTTACTTTTGTAAGCGATGTAGTAAACATCCACCTAAATCAAGTTCTGATTGGGTCAGGTACATTGAAAAACGGTATATACGTACTGAATCAAGCTCAGGTTTTCACTGTCCAGAGCACACCTAAAAAAAGTCTCCAAAATTAAATCAGGCTTTCTTATGGCATTGTAGACTGGGTCACATTAATGAGACACGGTTGACTAAGTTACATGAAGAAGGATACTTCGATCCGTTCGAGTACCAGTCTTATGCCACTTGTGAATCTTGTCTCATCGGAAAGATGACAAAGAATCCGTTCTCTGGACACGAAGAAAGAGCGAGTGAGCTCTTGGGACTCATATACAGTGATGTATGTGGTCCATTGTCTACACATGCACGAAGTGGTTATTCATACTTTATTGCTTTCATAGATGATTTCTCTAGGTATGGGCATGTCTTCTTGATGAAGCACAAATCTGAGGCCTTTGAGAAATTTCAGGAATACAAGAATGAAGTTGAAAAACAAACAGGCAAAAGTATCAAGACACTGAGATCTGATCAAGGTGGTGAATACTTGAGTGCCGAGTTTCTGGTCTTCTTAAAAGAGAATGGAATTCTCTCTCAGCTTACTCCTCCATACACACCACAACACAACGGTGTATCGGAAAGGAGGAATAGAACCCTATTGGATATGGTTCAATCCATGATGAGTAAGGCTGAGTTACCGCGATCCTTCTGGGGTTATGCACTAGAATCAGCTGCATACCTTTTGAACCGAGTTCCAACTAAGACTGTGCCTACTACACCATATCAGATGTGGTGTGGGAAGAAACCCTATCTTAATCACATTAAGACATGGGGATGTCCAGCTTTTGTCAAAAAGCAGTATGCAGACAAGCTCGAGGCACGTTCAGTACAGTGTAAGTTTGTGGGATACCCAAAGAACTCCAAGGGGTATCTTTTCTATTATGCAGAGGAACAAAAGGTTTTTGTTTCTCGTCATGCCCGCTTCTTGGAAACTGAGTTTTTGGAAAACCAGATAAGTGGGAGCGCAATAGAACTGGAAGAAATTCCAGAACTACGAGCTATTACAGAAAGCTTAGTAGAACCAGAGGGTTCGAAAGAATAGGACATTCCTACGCCACTCCGCAGGAGTAGTAGGCAGTCTCATCCGCCCGAGAGATACTACTGTTTTCTCATAGACGGGGATAGAGAGGATTGCACTATGGATTATGGTGAGCCTACTAGCTTCCAGCAAGCCATTCAGAGCGGTGACTCAGTAAAATGGCTGGATGCAATGCGGACCGAGATGGAGTCCATGTACACCAACAAAGTTTGGACTTTGGACTTTGCACCTGAAGGGGTAAAACGCGTAGGCTGCAAATGGATCATCAGAAAGAAGATTGGTGTAGATGGGCAAGTTGAGACCTATAAAGCTAGACTTGTTGCAAAGGGTTTTCGTCAAAGACCTGGTTTCGACTATGACGAGACCTTTTCTCCAGTGGCTATGCTGAAATCCATTCGGATCCTTCTTTCCATTGCTGCTTTCCACGATTATGAAATCTGGCAGATGGACGTAAAGACGGCTTTCCTAAATGGAAATTTAGAAGAGTGCGTCTATATGGATCAGCCGGAGGGATTCATTCAGAGTGGGAGTAGTGGTAAAGTGTGAAAGTTGCTAAAGTCCATCTATGGACTGAAGCAGGCATCGCGGAGTTGGAACATCTGCTTCGATGATACTGTCAAAGAATTCGACTTTATCAAAAACCCAGATGAACCATGCATTTACAGTAAGATTGTAGGGAGAACTGTAGTATTCCTCGTCTTATACATGGATGACATTCTCCTAATAGGAAATGATATTCCTATGCTACAGTCAGTCAAAAGATTCTTGTCGCAGAGGTTCTCCATGAAGGACCTGGGCGATGCCAACTACATTCTGGGGATCCAGATCTATCGTGATAGATCTAAAAGGATGTTGGGACTTTCAAAGTCCAGGTACATTCATACCATACTGAAAAGATTCAGTATGGAAGATTCAAAGCGCGGTAATTTACCGGCTTGTCACGGGATCACCCTCTCCAAAGAGATGTCTCCCAAGATTGATTTGGAAAGGGATCGCATGTCTATTATACCCTACGCTTCTGCGGTAGGCTCTATAATGTATGCGATGTTATGTACCAGACCAGATGTAGCATACATATTGAGCGTTGTAAGCCGTATCAGTCGGACCGAGGGGAGAAACACTGGATAGCGGTAAAGAACATTCTCAAGTACCTGAGAAGGACTAAGGAGATGTTCTTGGTGTATGCCGGAAAAGACCTCCAGATCGAGGCCTTTGCTGACTCCAGCTTCCAGAGTGACAAGGATGACTCCAAGTCCATGTCGGGTTATGTCTTTACCCTCAATGGAGGGGCGGTTTGCTGAAAGAGTTCCAAGCAGGAGACCGTTGCTGACTCAACTATGGAAGCGGAGTACATAGCTGCTTGCGATGCCGCAAAGGAAGCTGTCTGGATGAAGAAGTTCCTCACGGAGCTTCAGGTGGTTCCTACCATTGTTGATCCAATACCGCTGTATTGCGACAACAACGGAGCTACAGCTTTAGCGAAGGAACCCAGGTCCCATCAGAAATCCAGGCATATTTTGAGGCGGTACCACCTGATCAGGGAGATCGCAGATCGCCGGGAGATCGAGGTGAAGAGAGTAAATTCGGAGAATAACACTGCAGATCCACTCACGAAGGCCCTACCCCAGACTCAGTTCTAGCGGCTGATCGAGATGATAGGTCTTCGATACGCCAGTACATGGCCTTAGGGCAAGTGGGAGATTGTTAGTGTATATGCCCTAGAGGCCATTACTGTATCATACTAGCTTGTATATTACTTAATGGAAGCTTGGGATATTCACCGTTGTATAGACAATCTTGCTCAAAATGGTAGTATGCTACTTGGTTTGTCTCTACTTCAATATGTGCATGTGTTTCTTTCAGCATATCGCTTATATACATATTAGTGGAGCCCTTAGGATTTTTGCTTGATTACCAGCGTTGTGATGGCAGTCATACTTGTGGGGGCTGGGTAATCTATAAGCACATCCTTATACAGGTCCCTAGTCGTTGGACTATCGAGACAGGGCATCGATACTCCGAAGTAGACTAGCGTATGCGCTTCTCATCCCAGCAGGGGAGTTGGTTTGTCCCACAGCCATCAGTACGTCGTACTGGAGATAGTATACGGGGGCTCGTTAGGTTACGAGTACACTGGACAGGACTCGTCGAGAACTGTTGGTTGGTATTATACCTATCGTCAGTTATCAGTTCCCAGGTGACATGAGTACAGCTTTGTCCGCTGACTTGACACTGTCACTTCGCCTCGAGTGTGTTCCCACTGTACTTAGATTACTACCCTACCACGGCTCAAAGGAGTCGTGCAAACAGGTATTAGTTGGGTGCAGTCCCGAAGCACTTAGAGGCAGTGACGGTTAGACAGGATTCGTCTCTGCCGGTTTTGGGGGTTGACATCGCGCTGTGTCTAAGAGAGCCATTACACGAGTATTCCCTGGCCAGGGCAAGCGAGATATACTGGTAGGTTTCCAGTTTTATCTCAGGGTGTTCTGGGCTACACTCCGACACGACTTGTACCGCTATCAGGGGACTGACGTTCACCACCCCCTAGGCCCGCCATGCGATGTATCAGACGAACAGAACAGACTGTACGGAGATTGTCATATGCAGGCTCAGTAGGAATTCGGATGGGTTTACCTCATCGGCCTTCTTATCGACATCTACCTGGGGACCGTTACGTACAGCTAGTGCAGCTTTCGGTCTGTGGTTAAACCCACTGTCAGCGTAGTGTCGAGTCTTTAGAGTACCACACAGAGAGTTTCCCTGCACTGAGAGAAACGTGTAGAGGCCGTATGGTTTTACGGCAGGGCTGCGATCACTTACGTGCACTTGTGTCCGTATGCTGTTCGGGCAGGCAATACTAGCGGGCTTTGGTTTAAGCCGGATCCTAGTATTGCACAGATGGATTTGTTTTGTCTTCTGTGCATTCGCTTTCTACGGAATGCGGATGCGGGTGTGTTGAAGAAATAGGAAGTGGGTTCACTTTATAATTTGATTTCTCACTCTTTTTACCATGGCACCATTGGAGCTCTCAAGCTTTTGTGAGCTTGATGAAGATGAAGAAGAAGAAAGAATCATTTCCATTAAAAGAATAATATGAACACTTATCCTTTTAATCATGGCACCATGGTTGAGTTAAGCCCTCATGCTTAACTCATGTAGAGAATTAACCATAGCATAAGGTTAAGGGTTGGGTTAGCTAATATCTTGAACAAATGACAAAGAGAGTTGACTTTGTCAATGTTTATCAAGCTTCATGAAGCTTGATAACTTTGACCAAAGTCACACTCTTTTGTTATTTGTTTAGGAAAATAGTAAACCCTAATCTAAGCTTTGATATGGTTCAAGTCTCATACACACAACTTGTTTGTATCATCAAGCATGATACAAACATGTACACTTGCATATATCACATATAAACAATGTGCACATTCAAGTGAGAAAATCAATCTTAAGTGAACCAATACTAGTTAATGTAAAGTAATATATCAAATATATAATTATACATTAAATCATTAAATCAACACTTGATTTAACGATCCGGTCATATAGCATATAACCGACTAATATCAAGTGTATCAATGTATCGAATCAACACTTGATTCGGTAACCCGCCTATATCTAATATAACCGATCGATGATACAAATCGCCAGAATAGAATACAGTATCACATACTGGTATTATTCTCGGTCCCGCACATGTCTCATATGCGCTCCTATTTCGTTTCGCTTGAGCCAGGAAACCCCTGTGTAGGACTCTAAAGACTCGTCAATACGCCGGCAGCAGGTGATGATCATATCAAACACCCACAAGCCGCAAGCGGTCTGCTAAACGTAACGGCCACCCGGGTATTGAGCGATCAGAAGATCAACGAGCAAGCCCGCTCACACTCCTGTGAATCCAATGAGTAACACTACCGTACAGTCCGGTCTGTTCGTCAACCGGATCTACAAAGGTTGTAATCCCTTTCACTTAGTAGCAAAGTCGTTTGCTAGCTTTACTTTTCGCCTAATCTCTAGTTAACGATCTAGTTTAGGGTTTCTCGGCACCGGAAAATTTTTGTTTGGCATGGTTGATGCCTTGTGGAACCTCTTGAGTGTGCCTAGGAACCCTACAGTGGTATCAGAGCCTAACTAGAGTATTAGGCGATGTGTTGACGAAGTTAAAACCCCGATCGAACCTGAATACTGCAAAATACACCCTTCTCTGTACATTTTTTAAAATCTGGGAGTTTTCCCAATTAAAAATATCTAAAAAATTCAGCAGGATTTTATTAGAATTACTGTGAAATTTGATGACCTAATCCCACTATCTCGCCGCGGAACCGCGGCCATAGCCTGCTTGGGTCGCGGATCCGCGGCCGTACAGTGTGATTATGACATTTTGTTTGCATAGTATTTTTAACCTGCTTGGGTTTAGAATTTTATGAGTATTTTTAACCGTACATAGTTTTCTGGGGGTTTATTTTATGCTAAAAGAGATGACCAAGATGAAATAAAGAATGAGTAGAATATTTTGTCTCAAACACCCTAGGGTTCTAATCAAATGAGAGGGATATGGTGGAGATTAAAGAAGATGCTTAGGAGTTGGAAATGGTGAACTCAAGAAAAACTAAAGAGAGAGAGAGAGAGAGCTCAAGCATAATGACTTGTTCTTCTCTTGTGAATAGATAAATGAGGTTATATATTCTAAACCCAAAAGAAAAATATCTTATAAAAATATCTCCTCCAATATCTATCTACAAAACAAAACTTATTAATTCTTAATGACTCACTAGATGACTCATTACATGAGTCATTAGTGAACATTTTAGAATTGATGAGTCACAAAGAATGAGTCACCCTTTTCAAAACCTATTTAATCATTTAAACCAAAACGATTAACAAAAAGAAATGCATCTTCTAAAGTATTCTCGTGACGGATTACGAAAATACCCCTCACCTGTATATACATACCTGTATCCGTATTCCGACCGAATACGAATAAGAGAGACTAAAATATTCCGACTCAATATAATACATGGATCCGGCTTAAACCAAAGCCGACCAGTATTATCTGTCCGAAATATGACGCGTGCACAAGTGCACGTGCATTTTCGAACCCTACCATACGGCCACTACAACGTTTCGCCCGAACTTGGGAAACTATCTGTGAGGGACTTTAAAGACTCGTCAGTACACTGGCAGTGGGTTTAACCATAAGCACGTCAGCTGCACTAGCTGTGCGTAACGGCTGCCCATGTACTGACCTCAAGGAAAGCCGATGAGCGAACTCATCCTCGAACCCTACTGAGCCTATCAGTGACAATATACATACAGTCCGGTCTGTTCGTCTATGAGTATCGCATATCGGGCCTAGGGGGCTGGTAACGTCAGACCTCTAATAGCGGTATAAGTCGTGTCGGAGGGTGTCACGTCCCGAAAGTACGGAATATGACCGGCACTTAAACTACGAAACGTCTCGAGGCATACGTAATCTAAGTAAGCCGAAAACCCAGCAATCCAAACCAAGAAAAGATAGTAGAGTGAAGGAAAACCATTTTAAATCAACCAGTTTGCAACATATGCCGAGATGTGCATTTTAAAATCATAAATCTTTTCTAAAAATTTCGGCAGAGTTTCCTTTGTAAAAACTGACCAAAAACGGGTGCAAAACCTGATAAAGCAAATCTATAATGAAAATGCATCCCTAAGTGGGAGCTAGCTCTTCGTCAATCGACGGTCACAACCACACAAGCAATATAATATACAACGCCAAAAGGCAAGGATCACAACAGAAAAGGAAACTCAAAATAGCAGAAATCCATAGAAATACAACGCGCGACTCTAAGGTCGAATGAATAAACAACACTGGTCTCTATCTGAAAAATAAATACATGTTTGGTTGATGGAACTTCTAGATACAGCAGAATAATAATATACAAGGTATAATGATGGGTACGATACAAATAACCCACTTACTAGCAAGTCACCCGAAAAGAAGCAGTGCCAGCAAAGCTGTAATGAAACCTGTACGGCAAAATCTGCAAGAAACTGTGGCACAACGGAGGTGAGTTGCCAACTCGTGAGTAGAAAAACATCTACGAACAGAAACCGCATGAACAACGCAATCCTAGGTCATATGATCATAATATATCCACAAATATAACCAGCAGCCTATAACAATGGCTAGGGTAAATATCTAAACCAAGTGTAATCCCATATGCCCGTGTCAGTGCCTCAGGTAGCAATATATCATATGGATAATGTATGAATGCATGAAAAGAGAATACAAGTACTAAAGAAACTGCTTTCATAATTTGGTGAGATTTCCTTTGTATTTTTTAAATGAGGTATCATAAATGAAATTAGCATAAAAAATGTCTAGCATCGACACAAAACATAAATCTCAATTTCTCAAAATCTCATGCTCCGGCTATCCGAACTGGCCTGTATCACCAAATCTCAGTACCTTAATATCTCGAAATATCTATGTCTCAATCTCAATATCTAGGGCGCCGTCAGTCCAGACCGGCCCCTACCATCCATCTCAAGACTACGACGGTATCCTCCGGATATCGGACGCATCGGGTAAAATCACCGGTCGGTAGTGCACCCCTGCCAGGCTCAACCCCATCATCTGCGATCCTCTTGCCCCGGGGTACCGCACCGGGCCCATCATGTACCCGAAACGGTTCATCCATCTCCTCGAATTGGGTCTCGAAATCCATCAGCAAACTCATGGTGGGCGACTCATACATCATGGGAAAACCTCACTTTTCATTTAAAAAGAGAGATAAAAGAAGTTTATAAAGGTTTTGCGGTTTTCCCCCAAATCCAGGAAATCTCATGAAAATCCGAATCCAAAACCTCAATAGCACCTAAAATAGTGAATATATGCATGAGAATCCATGAATGCAGCATAACAATGAATAACAGTATGCATGAAGTGACAAGTAATAACCACAATGTCTAAACTGGCATATAAGGAAAGTACATTAATATCATGTCAAAACTACTATCTAATAAGCTAAGTCAAGCAATAATATTCTCTAAGTGTACGTGACTTGGCAATTACTGATGAAGATGTGTGTGAGCCGGCAAGTAAGTGTACGTGGTACATACGCATCATCGGTAATGGTGCTGGTGTCCTAACAGCATGATATCAATAATAGAGTATGAATCACAATAAGTATGCGATGCGGAGCAACAACAATAATGAGCGGGAGCTAAATACTAGGCACAAAGATAACAAATCTATATTTAATATAAATCTAGTCTAACAACTACACTAAACTAAAAGGCTAAGCTAACTGGCTACTGAAGGTTAGGAAACCGCCTAACCTCTGAGTCGATACATATACCTACATGTATATGTTAGTCGGTGATCCTGCCTCAATAATATCACATTCGACACCATATCTATAATCAGACAGTCCCAAGTCAAGAGTGCGGATCAAACCTCAATACATAGCTTGTACGTAAATCCGTCGTACGGCATCCCCAAATCTGGGTACAGGTCAGTATCACATTCATCAAATTAATCATTTGGTATCCTCTTTATCAAGATCATAATCCGGGTACTGATCTACGTCTAATACAATACTAATATCATCAATATAATCATGATCTGACAACTGATCGACAGTCTCGTATAAATCGATATCATCATAAAGGAGTATACATCGCCCAAAGCGGCCTATCATAAACCTCCTAACATATGATATCTCATAACACAATCACATGTTGATCATTTTATTTATATCACTATTCACATGGTATCGTCGTCCAAAAATCCGCTATAACATCATGACGTATCTCGAATACGAATTCTGCCAAATCACCGATCTTATGATCTCAAATCACAACTCATCGACTCACCTCAAATCCAGTATGTGAACACATAGTCCCATACCCATGTGAACACATAAATATATATTCCCATATAAGCATATATGAAAGAAGAATGTATGCAAGTATGGGTGTGTGTGTATGTATGGTGCAACCGCTACTCTAGGGTTTCGCAACACTAATCCTGTCCAAACACACCAAATATCCATATTTATTATCAACAATCTCCAAACAACATATAATCAATATATGTGTGTATACGCATTCATGTACATCACCACGAACTGCGGGGGTGCTATACGCCATCCACCCGACTTCTCCCCGTAGATATAAATCTACTCACCTGTATCATGTGTATCGGTGTCGATGTCGCCATCATCTTTTGCATCGTCTCAGATCGCCGTGGGGGTACCTACATATCACACGTATCGCATCGCATTAAAACCAAATCGAAACTTAAAACGACACGCGAAAACCAGCAGGATACGCTAAAAGGCCTATAGGTTAGAACCTATGGTTAGCTTTCGCAAAACAACCCGAAATCACTCGATATAGACGTACAAACATCACACGATCGAGATAACGCACAAATATCAAAATCTGGAAATCGAAATACAAAAAACTAAAACTCATTTCAAACCAGCAACCCAAGAAAATGATCCCAGATTTCGTCTCAGGCCAAATAAAGGCAAGCAAACAAGTCTAGAGTAATGTATAGGGTGTATGTGACATACAGTAGAAACCTGGACCCGTACCATCACTAAGTGGCCGAGCCCCTCTACTGGAAAAACCGGCCTGGCCGGCCCCATGTACCCCAATGGTGCTCGTTTTGCTACAGGGTGTTCCTAGGGTCTCAATTTGGTCTCTGGACTTGTTTATTTCTCCCGTAAAAGTCCCAGTACAATCCAGATTTCTCTGCACACTCTAAGTCGTCACAAACCGACATGGAAGTCACGTAATTCCGTATTTTTGGGTTTCAGGTTTTGCTAGGCCAGGGTCTTAGTCAATATAGGGTCTAAGGTCACCATTAGAGTCCAATTGCATAGCCACATCTCAACTTTACCCTAACCCTCTCTAAGTTATTCCAAAGTCCACAAAACGACACAATATCGATATGAAACTATCATAGGTGCACAAGGAAATTGAAATACTACTCTAGGATGCAGAAATTATCTCCTTTGGCAACTCAAGAAAATTCTTGAGTTGCTCAAAGTCCTCAAAATGATATCTTGCTTGGTCCAATGTGTAGCTAGCGAACTCGGGATCAAGTTTTGTGAAGTGGAATTGGGGTTTTGGGTTTGTTTTAATGGTGTTTTAGGGGAATTGAAGGAGGAGGAAGAAGAAGAGGAAGCAGGAGCAGCAGCAGCTCTAGGAGAGGGGAGAGAGAAAAGGGGTTGAAGAAATGATGGGGGAGGCTTGGTTCAAATGAAAGTTGACCTATTCTGCGCTCTCTCTCTCTCATAATCATGATACCTTTATCTTTTCTTTTATTTTCCTTCTCACTTAATAGCAAACCCTAAGTAACCATACACCCAAAACTTGCAGCAAGTGTAACAAGTGTGGAAAATGATATGTGCACATTTTTGCACGAAAAAGCTAAAAATCCAATTAGCGATTTTTAATCGCGATTAGCACTAAAATAGCATATACTTAACTATAAAAACTTTAAAATGGCAAATTTCCACAAAATACCCTATTTTAGAATTTTCTATAATTTTTCCAAAATTTTCCCCATTTATCGGTATTTAATTATACCGAAATATTAAAATATTCATTAAAAATTAATATTAAATTATAAAAATTCCCAAAAATAATATTTTATTTTTTTGAAATGTTACAATCTTCCCCCCTTAAAGAAATTCGGTTCCCAAATTTAAATTTAAACCCCCAAATTCTAAAACATTTCAATAGAATGTCCAAGTCAACGGGGCTCTGAAATCATCAATACATAAAACGCATCATAGCGCAATACATGCGCATGAGTAATGAGCAGATAACTCGAAATCGATGCTCTGTCAAGCATCCCTCAATCATTGGAGTCAAGGTGAAAACACGAATGCCAAATCCAAAGCAAAACTGCTATGCTATAAATCGGAACTATACATGTAAGTACCAAATCTATACATGTAAATATCTGGAGGAAATGCATGCCAAATCTTTTAAAATCGATGTGCAATACACATAACATTGCACAGTGGCGGACGTCTCTTATAAGAAATAGCCATATACGTATATATCTTTTGTTTAATATGTACGTTCCGCCGCTTTAGAAACAATTTAGAAGGGTTCCCTGTTTTAAACGTTTCGTGTCATATCGGACATGTATATAAATAATGAGACTATAGCTCGCTTTTGGAAATCCCTTCAATAACTATTAATGCATTCAAAATATATTCAGGTACTGTCCTCTGACTAGTCCTGCTCAGTACGAAAACAATGATAAAACCAAACAAAAACGTACTGCTCCATAAGAAATCAATCCCAAAACGTGCATATGAATACTACGTGCGTCTGGTGCGCATTGGAATCAAAATCCATAAATGTGCCATACATGCATACAGAAACAACATCTAAGTGCATCGGGTGTGCACACAACATCTGTCATAGGCAACGTGTGTGCCTTACAGCAGAAACAGGTGCATCTGACATGCACGAAGAATCTCGATTTAGTGCATCTGGTGTGCACTAAAATCGTATCTCACAACATGCGCCCAACATGCGCGAAAACCCAAATCAGGTGCATCCATCATGCATGAAATCATGAAATCCAATATCAAGCGCCGAACATGTGCAAATCCAATCAGGTGCACAAAGTGCACAAAACAAATATCGAACATCACAATCGAAATCGAAGTCCAGTGCATCTAAGTGCACAAAATGCGTAACACTGCACTGCAAGCATATATGAACTATACCGAGTGCAGAAACCAAATCGTATGCGTACACATGCACAAAATCAACTCAACTGTATGAAACCCATAAAATCATAAACATGTGAAACCAAGGCACGAAAACGATATCAAGTGCAACAACTGTGCAAAATCGTAAATACTCAGTAGGTGCAACCATGGTGCATGAAAACAAATATCATGAAACTCAATCATCAAAATCAGTCATGCGAATAGACCGCCCAAAATACCGAAATCAAATATGGAGGAATAGTCCCGCTCAAGCACATCCTCCAAGAATCTCGGCCAACTGTCGTGGTCACTCATAGCATGTCTCGTCGACGATCCTGAAATCTGACCTGCTGTGTACGTAACATGACCACTCCTGGGTCCAAGTCTTCTCGTAAATTTATTCCAGAAAGGTCCTGTCGAGGTCTCTCCCAAATCTCGTCTCTGCCTAACTGTCCGGAAGTCATTGTCCTTTACTATATCTGTTTCTTGTTCCGGAACGGCTGCATACTCATCGCGACTCCTTCTGGAAGGTACATCCCAATACAATACCTCGGCATGCGTATCGCATCTCTGATGTCGGCGGAGTGGAACATCGTCTCATCAAGATCTCGTACGAACCTCTTACTCCACTTTTCTCCAATGTCGATTGCTTCGGACTCGTCTCGTCGTGGTTGTATGGACTGAGTTCCAACGGCTATCCTCGTATCTGGAGTCTCCCAAGAAATGCATCTCACCACCTAGCATCCGAAGGAAGTCGAACCGTTCGATCGATTCGTCAAAACCTTATAATCCCCCAAGAGCTCAACATCTTGGGTACAGTTAAATAGTATCGAGTACATACCACAGCATCGGGGGTCCAGCCGTAGAAGGGCAAACCGAAGCCTCACTAATGGCGCCGCGGAACTGCCGCAAACTCTAAGGTTCAAAGGCTTTCACACGGTCATTAAGTCGAGTTAGGGTTTCATTCTTCTAGAGGGTCATTAGAATTGCCTCCATGTCTTTCCGAATACTTTAAACTTGGAACAATAGGTTTCTGACATTCGATCATCTCTGTCGACTCTCAACGTCTCCGCGTGAAGTCGTCTTTAGCTGGAATCAATCTTTCTGATGATCTCGCATCGGGGTAGCGAACGAATCACATGTCCTAGTCATTCATCCTCGGTGACTAGCGACCTTCTATCATCTCTTAGTACAACCCGTACTGCAATAGCTCCAACAACTGGGGTGATATCTCATCGTTCGCAGCAATAACTGGCTCACTCGTCTGCACGCTGAACAGTGCCTCAATCATCATGAATAAGCCATACTTCAACGGTCATCAAAATCTGTTTGGCCTGTATCAGTGGCTCAATTCTCTGGTGCTGATCTGCACGTCCGAGTAATCTCATACAGTGATCCATTAAATGCTCGTGGCGCGAAAGCACAGTAAAAAGACACATCTCCGCAATCGTGTGACGCCGAAATTACGCCCTGGTCAGTCCTCGTTCGTGACAAGCTCGTGCTGACCGCAACTCTAGCTGTAGCTCTCCCTGCCCGTAATCGTGGCAGCAAAACCATATCTGGTACCGATGAGGCTAGATCAGGAATGAATATAATACTGAACAAAGAAATGTACATCCTAAGGCTTCTTAAGTGGAGTAGCGTATCGTAAGTATGCCGTGGAACATACCCACGGTACGCCACTCTACTTTAGTCACCTATTCCATCAACCAAGGGTCATCCTACGCTCTGAAGATAAAACCTAACGCTCTGATACCAACTTTGTCAGGTCCCGAAAGTACGGAATATGACCGGCACTTAAACTACGAAACGTCTCGAGGCGTACGTAATCTAAGTAAGCCGAAAACCCAGCAATCCAAACCAAGAAAAGATAGTAGAGTGAAGGAAAACCATTTTAAATCAAATAGTTTGTAACATATGCTGAGATGTGCATTTTAAAACCACAAATATTTTCTAAAAATTTCAGCAGAGTTTCCTTTGTAAAAACTGACCCCAAACGGGTGCAAAACCTGATAAAGCATATCTATAATGAAAATGCATCCCCAAGCGGGAGCTAGCTCTTCGTCAATCGACGGTCACAACCACACAAGCAATATAATATACAACGCCAAAAGGCGAGGATCACAACAGAAAGGAAACTCAAAACAACAGAAATCCATAGAAATACAACGCGCGACTCTAAGGTCGAATGAATAAACAACACCGGTCTCTAGCTGAAAAATAAATACATGTTTGGTTGATGGAACTTCTTGATACAACAGAATAATAATATACAAGGTATAATGATGGGTACGATATAAATAACCCACCTACTAGCAAGTCACCCGAAAAGAAGCAGTGCCAACAAAGCCGTAATGAAACCTGTATGGTAAAACCAGCAAGAAACTATGGCACAACGAGGGTGAGTTGCCCACTCGTGAGTAGAAAAACAACTACGAACAGAAACCGCATGAACAACGCAATCCTAGGTCATATGATCATAATATATCCACAAATATAACCAGCAGCCTATAACAATGGCTAGGGTAAATATCTAAACCAAGTGTAATCCCATATGCCCGTGTCAGTGCCTCAGGTAGCAATATATCATATGGATGATGTATGAATGCATGAAAACAGAATACATGTACTAAAGAAACTGCTTTCATAATTTGGTGAGATTTCCTTTGTATTTTGAAAATGAGGTATCATAAATGAAATCAGCATAAACAGTGTCTAGCATCGACACAAAACATAAATCTCAATGTCTCAAAATCTCAGGCTCAGGCTATCCGGATTGGCCTGTATCATCAAATCTCAGTACCTCAATATCTCGAAATCTCAATGTGTCAATCTTAATATCTAGGGCGCCGTCAGTCCAGACCGGCCCCTACCATCCATCTTAAGACTACGACGGTATCCTCTGGATATCCGATACGTCGGGTAAAATCACCGGTTGGTAGTGCTCCCCTGCCAGGCTCAACGCCATCACCTGCGATCCTCTTGCCCCGGGGTACCGCACCGGCCCCACCATGTACCCGAAACGGTTCATCCATCTCCTCGAATCTGGACTCGAAATCCATCAGCAAACTCATGGTGGACAACTCATACATCATGGGAAAACCGCACTTTTCATTTAAAAAAAAAGAGAAAAGAAGTTTATAAAGGTTTTTGCGGGTTTCCCCAAATCTAGGAAATCTCATGAAAATCTGAATCCAAAACCTCAATAGCACGTAAAATAGTGAATATATGCATAAGAATCCATGAATGCGGCATAACAATGAATAACAGTATGCATGAAGTGACAAGTAATAACTATAATGTCTAAACTGTCATATAAGGCAAGTACACTAATATCATGTCAAAACTACTATCTAATAAGCTAAGTCAAGCAATAATATTCTCTAAGTGTACGTGACTTGGCAATTACCGATGAAGATGTGTGTGAGCCGGCAAGTAAGTGTACGTGGTACATACGCATCATCGGTAATGGTGCTGGTGTCCTAACAGCATGATATCAATAATGGAGTATGAATCACAATATGTATGCGATGCGGAGCAACAGCAATAATGAGCGGGAGCTAAATACTAGGCACAAAGATAACAAATCTATATTTAATATAAATCTAGTCTAACAACTACACTAAACTAAAGGCCTAAGCTAACTGGCTTTTGAAAATAAGGAAACCGCCTAACCTCTGAGTCGATACATATACCTACATGTATATGTTAGTCGGTGATCCTGCTTCAATAATATCACATCCGATACCATATCTATAATCAGACATTCCCAAGTCATGAGTGCGGATCAAACCTCAATATATAGCTCGTACGTAAATTCGTCGTACGACATCCCCAAATATGGGTACAGGTCAGTATCACATTCATCAAATTAATCATTTGGTATCCTTTTTATCAAGATCATAATCCGGGTACTGATCTACGTCTAGTATAATACCAATATCATCAATATAATCATGATCTGACTACTGATCGACAGTCTCGTATAAATCGATATCATCAGCACATATCATCATAAAGGAGTATACATCGCCCAAAGCGGCCTATCATAAACTTCCTAACATATGATATCTCATAACACAAACACATGTCGATCATTTTATTTATATTACTATTCACATGGTATCGTCGTCCAGAAATCCTCTATAACATCATGACGTATCTCGAATACGAATTCTGCCAAATCACCGATCTTATGATCTCAAATCACAACTCATCGACTCACCTCAAATCCAGTATGTGAACACATAGTCCCATACCCATGTGAACACATAAATATATATTTCCATATAAGCACATATGAAAGAAGAATGTATGCAAGTATGGGTGTGTGTGTATGTGTGGTGCAACCGCTACTCTAGGGTTTCGCAACACTAATCCTGTCCAAACACACCAAATATCCATATTTGTTATCAACAATCTCCAAACAATAAATAATATATGTGTGTATACGCATTCGTATACATCACCATGAACTGCGGGGGTGCTATACGCCATCCACCCGACTTCTCTCCGTAGATATAAATCTACTCACCTGTATCCTGTGTATCGGTGTCGATGTCGCCTTCATCTTCTGCATCGTCTCGGATCGCTGTGTGGGTACCTACATATCACACGTATCGCATCGCATTAAAAATAAATCGAAACTTAAAACGGCACGCGAAAACCAACAGGATACGCTAAAAGGCCTATAGGTTAGAACCTATGGTTAGCCTTCGCAAAACAACCCGAAATCACTCGATATAGACATACAAACGTCACACGATCGAGATAACGCACAAATATCAAAATCTGGAAATCGAAATACGCAAAACCAAAATTCATTTCAATGCAGCAACCCAAGAAAATGATCCCAGATTTCATCTCAGGCGAAATAAAGGCAAGCAAATAAGTCTAGAGTGATGTATAGGGTGTATGTGACCTACAGTAGAAACTTGGACCCATACCATCACTAAGTGGCCGAGCCCCTCTACAGGCAAAACCGGCCTGGCTGTCCCCATGTACCCCAATGGTGCTCGTTTTGCTATAGGGTATTCCTAGGGTCTCAATTTGGTCTCTGGACTTGTTTATTTCTCCCGTAAAAGTCCCAGTACAATCCAGATTTCTCTGCACACTCTAAGTCATCACAAACCGGCATGGAAGTCCTGTAATTCCGTAATTTTGGGTTTCAGGTTTTGCTAGGTCGGGGTCTTAGTCAATATAGGGTCTAAGGTCACCATTAGAGTCCAATTGCATAGCCACATCTCAACTTTACCCTAACCCTCTCGAAGTTTGTCCAAAGTCCACAAAACGACACAATATCGATATGAAACTAGCATAGGTGCACAAGGAAATTGAAATGCTACTCTAGGGTGTAGAAATTACCTCCTTTGGCAACTCATGAAAATTCTTGAGTTGCTCAAAGTCCTCAAAATCCTATCTTGCTTGGTCCAATGTGTAGCTAGCGAGCTCGAGAACAAGTTTTGTGAAGTGGAATTAGGGTTTTGGATTTGTTTTAATGGTGTTTTGGGGGAATTGAAGGAGGAGGAGGAAGAAAAGGAAGCAGGAGCAGCAGCAGCTCTAGGAGAGTGGAGAGAGAAAAATGGTTGAAGAAATGATGGTGGAGGCATGGTTCAAATGAAAGTTGACCTATTCTGCGCTCTCTCTCTCTCGTAATCATGATACCTTTATCTTTTCTTTTCTTTTCTTTTTCTTTTCCTTCTCACTCAATGGCAAACCCTAAGCAACCATACACCCAAAACATGTAGCAAGTGTAACAAGTGTGGAAAATGATATGTGCACATTTTTGCACGAAAAAGCTAAAAATCCAATTAGCGATTTTTAATCGCGATTAGCACTAAAATAACATATACTTAACCATAAAAACTTTAAAATGGCATATTTCCACAAAATACCCTATTTTAGAATTTTCCATAATTTTTCCAAAATTTTCCCCATTTATCGGTATTTAATTATACCGAAATATTAAAATATACATTAAAAATTAATATTAAATTATAAAAATTCCCGAAAATAATATTTTATTTATTTGAAATGTTACAGAGGGTAGCCCTGAACACCCTGAGATACTACTGGATTACCTACCAGTAAATCTCCTGCCTCGGCCAAGGGCAATGTGTAATGGCTCTCCTAGATACAGCGCGATCTCACCCCCAATACCAGGAGAGACGAATCCCCTGCCGATCTGCTCACTTGCCTCCATGTGGCTCGGGACTGTACCCAACTAAAACCTGTTTGCACGACTCCTTTGAGCCGTGGTAGGATAATAATCAAAGCACAGTGGGAACTCACATAAGACAAATGACGACCTCAGGTCGATGAACGAACCTGTACACGTGTCACCAGGGAACTGCTATCTGACGCTAGGTATAATACCAACTAGCAGGTTCCCGGCGAGTCCTGTCCGGTGTACTCATAACCCAATGAGCACCTGTATACATCATAGGTGATCCAACTGACACCAATGGCTTGTGAGACCGGCCACCGTCCTTCGTCGGGGTCTCGACTATATATACTAGTCTACTCCGGAGTATCGATGCCCTGTCTCGAAACTCCCACGACTAGGGACCACTTTTAAGGATGTGCTTATAGACTACCCAACTCTCACGTATATGATCGCCATCATACTGTTGGTAGTCAAGAAGGATCCTAAGGGCTCTATCAACGTGTAATAGTGAACAGTCACCTAAACCTGTACACGATGATAAAGGCAAACCAGATAGCTGACTGTTCACTATTACACGTTGATAACTGATCGACAGTTGTCAGATCATGATTATACCGTTACTAGTAAGACCGCCCTACCGGTATAGGTCCTCCCTCAATCATTGCAATAACGTACCTGCGATCCAATAATTGACTTTGAGGGCACTACATCCAACAACAATCAGCTGTGGTTGAAGTATCTCATACTCAACCATCCCATAAAAGTCTCTACTGGGAAATAGGCCTTTGTGAGTGGATCCGCGCTGTTGTCCTCTGTGTCTACTCTCCTAATCTCGATCTTTCTGGAGATCAACCATATCCATGATCAGGTGATACTGCCTAAGAATATGTCTGGATCTCTGATGGGACGAGGGTTTCTTGGCCTAAACCACAACTCCATTGTCACACAATGGCAGGAACGAAGTTCATCTCATGAACTATATATATATCAAGACTGCCTCTTTGGTAGCATCCTTGCTAATGATGTATCTTTCATTTAATCGTCTAGTATGTCACGGTATCTAGCTTGCAACTCTTCCAACATACTGTCCCTCCACAGAGGGTAAAGATAATGCTTGCGACTGATATTCAGTTGTCCTTATCACCCTGAAACCTTTCCAGTGATTCTTCCCAGGATCGACTGATACCATCTCACTACAGCTAGTGAGAATCCTAACATCTAATTAGATCTATCTCATAGATCCATAACCCAGGATTTAGGAGGTTTCACCTTGATCCTAAATGGAGAATCTTTGTGATAAGAGGAGATTGACCGAGCGTAGCATAGGAAACTTCTTTCCTATCAAGAGTATGTCATCCACGTACTATATGAGGATCACCACCATACTCCCAACTACCTTTTTGTACATACTTGGTTCATTTACCATTTTGATGAAGTCAAACTGTTTGACTACTAAACAGACGTTCCGACTCCGCGATACCTGATTTATCATATAAAACATCTTGCACACGTTTCAGCTGCTCCCACTGTCTACGAAGCCCTCTGGCTGTGTACTTATAGACGCTCTCTTCCAAATCATCATTTTAGAAAAGCAGTCATGACACCCAACCGCCAAATACCGTAGTCATGGTATGTAGCATTGGCAAGTAGGATCTAGATGGATTTAAGCATAGCTTTGAAAGTCTCAACTTTTCCTTGTACACTAAGTAATCTTCTCAAGATATACTTGCTCCTGATGGGGATTTAACCCTTCAGATAAAGCAACCAAAGTCCATATTTTGTTAGTGTATATGGATTCCATCTCAGATCGCTAAGCATCCAGCCATACTCATAGAGTCCTCACTCCTGATGGCCTGCTCGAAACTAGTTGGGTCATCATCTCATGATGCAATCCTTGCTCCCACTGTCATAGAGAAACCGAAGTATCACTCAGGTGGATGAGAAACCCTACCAGATCGGCGGAGAGGCTGAGATTCATTGAAAACTATTGAATCCTCCGGGTTTACCAAATCATCAGCTGCAGTTTGTATAGCTGGAACTTCTTCCAGTTCTACCTCATAAACACTGATTTCTTCACAAGAAATTCCCTTTTTCTCAAAAAGTGGTATGCCAAGAAATAAAACATCTTTTGTTCCTCAGTGTGGTAGAAGATATTCCTGTTGGATATATATGCCGTAGAGGCCTTCATTGTATAGAATGCTAGGGATATGTATGTACATGACAGTATTGCTTGATATGATAGTACGCTATTTGGTTTGTCTTTATCTTAACATATGATATATTTTGCGTAGTATTAATATATATATACATGTTGATAAAGCCCATAGGGTGTTTGCCTGACTACCGGTGTTGTGAGGGCAGTCATACTTGTGGGAGCTGGATAGTCAATAGGCACATCCTTAGATGTCCCTGGTCGCAGGAGTATCGAGACTGGGCATCGATACTCCGGAGTAGACTAGTGTATGCATATCTAGACCCTGAGGAGGGGCGATGGATTGGTCCCGCAGCCATTGGTGGAGTGCACCTAAGATTGTATACAGATGCTCACTAGGTGTGAATACATCGGACAGGACTCGTCGAGAACTGACTGGATGGTATTTATACCTAACGTCAGATAGCAGTTCTCATGTGACATGTGTGCAGATAGTCCGTTGACTTAAGGTCGTCATTTGTCTCGTGTGAGTTCCCACTGTGGTTTGATTACTACCCTACCACGGTTCAAAGGAGTCATGCAAACAGGTCTTAGTTGGGCACAGTCCCTAGCCACGTGGAGGCAGTGAGCGACTGTTAGGGATTCGTCTCTCCTGTTATAGGGAGTTGATATCGCACGGTGATCGGTTGGTCATTACCATAAGACCCTGGCCAGGGCTGATTGAGAATTACTAATGGACTGATCAGTAGATTCTCGGATGGTCTTGAGCCATGCCGATACGACTTGTACGGTTATTAGGGGTCTGACGTTTACCACCTCCGTAGACCATACATGCGATACTCTAAGATGAACAGACCGGACTGCGCGGATATTGTCACGGACAGGCTCAGTAGGAGTTCGGATGGGTTTCCTCATCGGCCTTCTTATCGACATCTACCTGGAGACTGTTACGTACAGCTAGTGCCGCTTGTGGTCTGTGGTTAAACCCACTGCCAGCATAGTAGTCGAGTCTTTAGAGTCCCACCCAGAGTTTTCCCAACTCCAGGCGAAATGATATAGAGGTCATACGGTTTTATGACAAGGGTTCGGACGCATACGTGTTTAAACGCACGTACGACGTTCGGACAGTTTTTACTAGCCGGCTTTGGTTTAAGCCAGATTCTAGTATCAGGTTATTGGATTTATACAGTCTAAAGTTTTTCCGTGTTTTCACGGATAGGAAGGGCGTTCTCGTAATTATACGGGAAGCTTCTAGAAGCATGGTGACTTGAGGGTTTAGGTGGCATTATCATTAAATGATATTATGATTCATCATGTCATTAATGCATTATTAAATGCTTAATGACTCACATAGTGAATCACTCATAATGCATTAATGAAGCATGATGAATAATCTCATTTTATTAATTTATTCATTTATTCATTATGCTTCATATATCAAGTGAGAAACAATATCATGATCATTATTCTTGTTCACCTTCACTCCCCTCAAGCTCACTCTCTCTTCAAACTCTAATCCTATCACTCATGAGTTGAGATCAAGGATTAGAATAGACTAAACACTCCATAACCTAACTCTATATGATCTAAGTTCCTTTGATTAGCAAGTAGAGAAACTTAGTTACCTCAAGTTTGGAGGCGAAGCTTGGATTAGGGTTCTCGGGTGGATCATCTATCACATAGAGGAGGCCGAGGAGGACGTAGAGAACGAAAAGACGAAAGACACGATTCACTAGGTATAATCTCTTTTCATAGTAGCTAAGAACTTCTATGGTTGTTGTTAATTATCGTTTAGCAAAGATCTTCGGTTAGTCGATGTATGCTTAAAGAACAAGATCGTTTTTCATATTTCCGCCTCCCCGCAACTCATGGGGTGTTGCACATCGACTTACAGTGGTATCAGAGCCTCACTAAACAATAATTAACTCATTTGCAAAGTCATATGAATTTCGAACGTAAAACAAACTGGAAAATATATCGTATTCATATAGTTTCTGTCGATTTTAAATTTAAGTCCAAAAATTTTTAAGAGACCTCCAGGATAACCTATAGGGAACCCTAAGAACATTAGATAAATTTGGGTGCATGAATCGGCCAACACACCGCGGGACCGCGGCAGATCCCAACGATCCGCCGCGGATCCGCGGCCGAGTTGAGCCCGATTCACCCCAAATCTCCCACTAACTCTTCTGTGAATATTTTGTCTTTTTTGGAATGTTTATTTTTTGCTCAGGTCTCAGGTTTACAGATAAGTTTTGGAGTAGAATCTAATGTGTTTTATCGATCGAAATTATACGATGTTTGCTTATTTGATTATATCGGTTAACTGTATTATGTGTTCGCAAACCTCCCCTAACTGCTAGTATGTCTGTTGGCAGGGGGTTGCACTTATCTGTAATGTTTTAACTGTTTGTGATTATGAACTGTATTGGATTGTTGTGATGATTAGCCGGGGTTTTGTGATGGGTTATTGTATAAAATCATTCGATGTAAATGTAATAAGTTGTAATATTATTTTGCGGGGCACATCCAGGTTGCGGTTGTAGCCACCGTTGTATTATTTCTTTTTACTGTTTTTGCTCCTAGGATAGACCCAAAGTCGGGTGCACAAACTACCGGGTATTTCGAAGTGTTGAGTGGCCTACTCACGTCGTTGAGGGAGACCGCTTCACTTCGGGTACTTGGCGGGTAGTTTGTCGTACCCGCAGGGGTCTGGGGAGGGGTAATGGCTATTCATCACAACTGTGTAATCCGTCTTTCGTTGCAGGTTCAAATGAAACGCGGATTGCTTGCATAATCCAATAATGTTCATCTGTGATCTGGAATGCCTATTATTGCGTCTGACGAATTTACAATATCTATATATGATAGCTATTTAGACGTCACTTATGTTTTACACCCGCGCTAGCCGAGCTCCCGCTCTGCCGTTAGTTAAGTAACCTAATGGGTGATGACGGGACCCCGTGGCGAATGCGGATGGCATAAGAGGACGTCGTATTTTCGTTGTTATCTGTAATGATAGGTTAATGATGGGACGCATTATTATTAATGCAAAGAAAATAAAAGATAAACTGAATCGTTGGAACAATTTCAAAACCACTCGGTTTTCTTCAAAAAGCAAATTTTAAATGCGGTGCTTAAACCACTCCTTTTAATCAAGGCTATCATGGTTCCTTCGATCATATCAAGTTCACTATGTTAACGGGTTTTTGCCAAAAACCAGCCGTAACCCTCCGTCGTTTCAAATAGGCAGCACATCGTATTCATGCTATGCTTGTTGGCCTACGTCAATGCATAGTGGATGGTAGCAGTGTGGTTTGCTTATTTGTTGCATAGATAGATGCATTAGTATAGGACAGACATACAACCTTGTTGGCCTACGTCAAGGGCATGTACGATGTACCTAAATTAATCAGGACAACGATGGGTAGAACTTGACTTGCGTCTTATGATTTGTTGGCTTACGTCAAGGTCATAAGAGCTTTGGGTAAAAATCATATCAGGAGTTTCAAACATAAAGGAAACTTGCAGATTTAGCATACCTTCTGGAGTGTGGTGACTAGAGTGGCTTCCATCGAGTACATCATGCAATGATAGTTGGATCCCGATCCCACGGATGAGTAGGATTACTGTCGGGAAATTTTCTCACTTAACAATCAATGCTATAAACCAAGTAGGTATCCAGAAAGGTGTTAGAGAGGCTACGCCTCCAGGGAAAAGAGGTTATTTAATTAAGGAACTTCGCGAAGCGTTGCAAAACCTCCCTCGAAGTACCAACACTGGCCTGGCTGAAAGGTTAAGCAAGTATTGTGACGTGTGATTAAATCCTGACTAGTTCTTCTTTTAGGTTTTGAAGAAGGATTTGAGGAAACAGTGGGAGCCATCCTGTTTAGATAAACTAATAACCAATCTAAACTTGCAAGAAGCATATGCTGAGTGTTTTCTTTTCTCTCTCTCTGGCAGCTACCATGACAGGACTAAAACTATTACTTGAAAAAAATATACTGACCGGGCAGAACTATAAAGATTGGCTAAGGAACGTCAAAATTGCACTGACTTATGACAAAGTAGCATATGTTACCACCGCTGTTCCTCCCCTTATCCCAGGACCAGATTCCTCAGTTGCAGACAAGTAAGTTCACAAAACCTGGGATCTAGACTGTGAGAGAGCTAAGTGTATCGTGTTGGCGTCCATGAACAATGAACTCCAGAAACAGCACGAGAGTATGGATATTATATCCATCTTTCTCCATTGCAAGAAATTGTATGGGGAGCACTCCCGTATCGCGAGGTACGAGACCTCAAAGAAACTCTTCCAGATGAGGTTAGCTCCAGGATCGCCTGTAGGAGAGCACGTCCTCAAACTGATCAGCTTCATCGAGGAACTCGCAAACCTGGGATGCGTGCTAGAGAATGATTTGTATATCGACTCTATTTTACAGTCCCTTCCCCACACCTTCTCTCAGTTCGTGCTAAGCTTCAACATGCACGAAATGGAAGCTGATCTTCCAAAGCTCCTCAACATGTTGAGGGTAGCAGAGACCTCCTTGAAAAAGGAGAAGACCCTCGTTCTGTATGTTGGCCAATCATCCTCTTCTAAATCTAAAGCGAAAGCTAAAGGGAAGAAGAAAATGAAAGCCACCAAACCGAAGGGTGGGGTCAAGAAGGTGCAGAGAACGAACATGGTTGGAAGGGTGAAGGCGGATATAAAGGAATGCTTTTATTGTCACAAGCAAGGGCACTGGAAGAAGGATTGTATAGCCTTAATGTAACTCCACGGTAGCGCCCCGGCTGTCTAACAGACGCCAAATGCGGAACAAAATTTTTTACAACTGGCGCTATCGCGTACTATAACCCGGATCTGCCATTAAAGCTAAACTAACAAACAACAAAGTGGGTAGAAGAGTTATACCGAACGATCCGAGTCCTTCGGTCTTCAACCATCATCCCACTTTTTGTTGCGGCTGCTCCGATCTCCTGGATCTCCAATCTTCTCGTCCAGGTGGCACCACGTCGACGGATCTTTAAACGGGCTCCCGCCTCTGAACCGAGGCAACTCGGTCGTCAAGTTTGCTAAAAGAGACGACCAAGATGATGTAGTGAATAAGTAGAACACTTTGTCTCGTTACGTCCAAAGCTATGGAAGAACGGTTAATGAAGTTGCCTTTTGAATCGGGTGAAAAGAGAAACTGATCACATCTAATTTCTATGCACCAAAACTTATATCTTTTTTTTCAATCAACAACCATAATCCTCACCAAAGGAAGTGGCCGACCATATATAGAAGATGAGGGAGGTGAGTGTAGGAGAGTGGGAGTGACCATTACCATGAATGAAACAACGAGTCATGATACACCTAGTATGAAACCATTTAATTAACTAATGAATCACTTAACCTTGTCATCAAAAACATTAAATGAACATTTAAAGCACAAATGAGTCATATGCCACCTGATCATCCTAGTCACCATCTAGATGCTTCTAAAACCTTCCACACTCATCTTAAGAAATGATAAATCCGTCTTTAACCGAATATTAAAAAACGGGCGATACAAAACTGGAAACTGCCAACTTCCAAAAGTAATCCTGAAACGAATTTCAGGATAACCCCGTAATGGTATAAACATACCCGCATTTGTATTACGACCGAATACAAATGCAACTGAGATAAAGATATTATATCTACACAGCATAATACTCGGATCCGGCTTAAACCAAAGCCGACCAGTATTATCTGCCCGAAAAACGACACGTGCGAAAACGCACGTGCATTTTTCGAACCCTGCCATAAAACCATACGGCCTCTACAACGTTTCGCCAGAACTTGGGAAAGTGTCTGTGGGGGACTCTAATGACTCATCAACATACTGGCACTGGGTATAACCGCTAGCACGTCGGAGGTACGAGCTGTACGTAACGGTTGCCTAGATATTGATTGGAAGGGAAGCAGACGAGCGAACTCATCCATAGACCCTACTGAGCCTGACAGTGACAATATCCGTACAGTCCGGTCCGTTCGTCTAAAGAGTATCGCATATCGAGTCTAGGAGGGTGGATAAAGTCAGACCCCTAATAAAGCGATAAATCGTGTCGGCATGAAGCCTATCCCCATCTGAGAAACAACTGATCCAAATCAGTAATTTTCCACTACCTCGGCCGAGGATTTCTAGTGATGGTCACTCGTGCACTGCGCGACATCAACCCCCAATACCGGGAGAGACGAATCCCCGACGATCCGCTCACTGCCTCCATGTGGCTCGGGACTGTACCCAAAAAAGGCCTGTTTGCACGACTCCTTTGAGCCGTGGTAGGGTAGAAATCAAAGCACAGTGGGAACTCACACGAGACAAATGACGATCTCAGGTCGATAAACTAACCTGTACACATGTCACCAGGGAACTGCTATCTGACGATATGTATAATACCAACTAGCATGTTCCCAGCGAGTCCTGTCCGGTGTACTCATAAACTAATGAGCACCTGTATACATCTTAGGTGATCTAACTGACACCAGTGGCTTGTGAGACCGGCCACCGCCTCTTGTCGGGGTCTCGACTGTATACACTAGAGTATCGATGCCCTGTCTCGAAACTCCCACGACTAGGGACACTTTAAGGATGTGCTTACAGACCCCAGCTCCCACGTATATGATTGCCATCATACTGCTGGCAGTCAAGCAAGAATCCTATGGGCTCTATCAACTTGCAATAGAGAACTAAAGCATGTATACGATGATAAAGACAAACCAGATAGCATACTATCATCTCGAGCAAGACTGTCATATCGGTATAGGTCCTGCCTCAATCATTGCAATCACGTACCTGTGATCCAATAATTGACTTTGAGGGCACTATCTCCAACAATCTCCCACTTGCACTTAAGGCTAATTATTGCGATGTCGCATACTCACAGCCCGTGTGATACCGAACACCCAACTCCTCTACTAATCAGTTTCACAAAGCTAGTTTGTAAAACTCTTGTGTTTGGGAAATAGCCTCAGTGAGTGGATCTGCCCTGATGTTTCTTTCTATGTCTCTCTAAATCTAAAGTTCGCGGAAAAAGCCATCTCCCGAATCGAGTAATACCTGTCTTAGAATATATCTGGATATCTGATGGGACCTAGTTCATAAATGAACTCCAAATCAAAACTTCTTAGACAGTATCGATAATTGAACCTAATCAGTATCCAGCACCATGCCTCCCACAGTATCCTCTTGGACCACCTGTCCAAAATATTGTCCCTCGTTAGAGGGAAAACTATAACTCTGACAATCACTCTGTCATCCATGTCACCTTGGAAGCCTTGAATGATAACCGTCTCCCGAAGGAGGCTGCCGTCATCAAATCCGTAGAACATGTACTTATGTTCTAAAACTGCTTCCTTATGTTTCTTCAGGATTGGAATAATACAAACTTATCACATATAGTGCAAAAACAACATCTGGTGTGGTACTTGACTTTTCACGATTGACTCAATTGCCTAAGTAAGTGATCTGCCAATTATGCACATCCCTCTCTCCTTTAGTCTGTAAAACACCTTAGAGAGGGTGACTCCATCACCTGCAGGTACACTACCATGCCAGGAGTCATCTATTCTAAAATACTATTAGAATACTGTCAAAGTACCCACATTGGGAAACTCCCCATATCTAGATCTAAAACCATAGATCTAGTAACCAGAATGTCTTATATTATATCCATGTCCTGTTAGGAGAAACAACTGTGTGACGACCATAGTACAACCGATCGTAGTATATGAATTTTACTTCCTACTCTGTGTATGTCATCCAAATACCATGACATCACACCCTACTACCTTCTTAACAGATCCATCCCCTATTCTGATGAAGTCAAACCCATGACTGTCACATCAAAAATAGATGATCTATCTCCGCTATATCTGCTCAAGTCTATAAATAGGCATAAGCAACTTGCCCCCTATGATTCCCCTGCTCCCACTGACTACGATAACCCTCTGGCAGAATAATATACACGTGCACTTCTAAAGCCAGTTCAGAACGACGCTATACTTATCCTCCTGCCGGGTCTCATAGTCTGGAACAACAGTAGTGTCAAGTCTGGGTAACAAGAACCTCCCTGTCACCGTCCTTGAGGCCACCTGAGTACCTCTCGGGTGTCTGAGGTTACCCACCATATCTACGGAGTGGCTATCGGAATGTCAATCCTGATTGAATATATAGGTCCTATTAAATTTTCCGTAATCATTTGCGGTTCTGGAATCACTTCCAGTTCTACCATACTCCCACTACTGTTTTCTGAAAAAATCCATTTTACTAGAACTGTGGCGAGTCAAGAACAATATCACTATTGATCTTCAAGATGGTAGAAAAGTCAACCCACGTCAAAGCCAGGGTCAACCCACAAACTGCCATTACAGAAACGTGCCTTGATTTATCCAGTGTCTGGTTTTAAGCATAAGCTGGACAAGTCCCCGTATCTTAACCTCGTTAAGATATGATCCATTATATATCCAATATAGAAACTTTGGCACTTATTTAATTGGAAGCAGATTCAAATCATGCAGCTGTCTCCAGTGCATATCAACTTAATGGAAAGAGGCTAATCAGCATTACCCAACTTAGGAATCCATCCAATTATGAGTAACCTGAAAGAGAAACAAGTTTCTCAAAACCATTACTATCATCTGAATACCAATCACAAGAATCTACATCTTCGATTTCTTTGAAGAATCCCGATACATGTAACACCTGGTTCTCTACTTTATTCTTATATCCACAACTTCTCAAAACTTAGACATTGTATTTCTACGAAACACTTGTCTAAAAACTACAGAAGTCACAAATAAACAGAACATAGTACGAGGACCTGCCCCTTTGTCCTGACGGACACTGGACAACATACAATACTCTGTATAAGTCCGCTGAGTTGAATAACTCTTAACCTGTGCATCGTAGGTTGAAAACTGTACCCAGGCGATTTCCTCAAATAACACCAATTACAACGAATTCCGATATAATGAGGGATGATCACCTTATTCCCAATAAGCTACTCCCACTCATCATCTGTAAAACCATACAGATATGAGAATGAAACCTGTTAAATACATACCCTGCAGTAAGTATCTAATCGGGAAAACAGTTTTCTTTTAACAATGCGCAGTGAAACTGAAACATTAAAATGTCTCGTAGGGGTATCCTGGTATTCATAGTAATGCCTCTTCCATAATCCTATTCATGACTGTAACCGTATATTTCTTTGCCATCTCTCCAAATCCCTATATTTGTCTTTAGTCGTTACCTTCTGTACACCATCGTTAGGCTAAATGGTTTTCTTCCTTCCCTACCGTTTGGCACCAGCCTATGGTTTGGAAGAAGACTATCCAGTAAGCATAATAGGTGTACCCTCCTAAACCAAGGAGTACTCGCAACTTGAGAGAAGGTGATAATAAAAGACAACTGAATAAACTAATTCTTTTTCTCCTGAACCTGGATCCATCCTCGAAGAAGTCCCTTCGAGTTCGTATATAACCATACGATGGATCTATCCAATGGAAGTGGATATCCGTAGTAATACGGGGTGTTCTGAGAAATGCAAAGGGTAAAATGTCACGACCCGAAAGTACGGAACGTGACTGGCACTTAGATTACGAGACGTCTAAAGGCGTACCGTAACCTAAGTCAGCCAAAGCCCAGAAATCTAACCCAAAATCAAAGAGAGTGAAGGAAAACCTAAAATGAAAACGGTTTTTAAATCAATTGAGTTGCAACGAATCCCTTTTTAAAACATCAAAAATTTCTGAAAATTTCGGCAGAGTCTCCCCTGTATTTTCTATCCCCAAAAATGGGTACAACAAGATAATACATATGAAATCAGAAAAATGGCATCCCCAAGCGGGAGCTAGCTCTTCGCCCAAGGCGGATCACAACTACATGCAATATAATAGTAATATCAAGAGAAGAACATAAAGAAACGCAAAATACCAGAAAACACACGTCGGCTCAAGTGAGCTCGACCCAAAAGAACCACAAATATACAAGTCTCTCAATCTCATCACTAGGTCGCATATACAAAACAAGTGGTAGATGGAGAGTACTAGATACAATGATAAAGCAAAAGGAATAAAGTATACTCGCAACCCACCTACGGGCGATGTCGCGAGTCTGAGCAAAATGAGCTGATGATAAGATAGCCCGCCGCTACAAAGATGACGGGTCCGACCTGCAAGACACTGTGGCACAACGGGGGTGAGTTGCCAGCTCGTGAGTAAATATAACATCTAATAAGGCAATCGTAAGAATGCACGCAATGCGGAACAACATGTATGTCCATATGTGATATAATAACTCTAGTATGCATGCACATGTATGCAATATCTTTTCTAACTCTTTAAGTGTTTTAAATGTTAAAGTCACTGGATTCTTAACTTTTAGAAAACGAATGTCTGCATAATAACTAAATATCATCAAGAAATCCTCAGAAAACCCGTGTCAAGCATCGACACCAAATAGGAATCATATCTGTCTCAATGTCGGGCTCCGTCAGTCCGGATCGGCCCATATCATAAATCTCACGACAACGGTCGGTATCCTCCGGATATCCGCCGCGCCAGACATCACCGGTAGGTAGTCTTCCCCTGCCAGGCTCATCGTCTACAACTCGATCTTCTTGCCCCGGGGTACCATACCGGGCCCACCATGTACCCGAGACGATTCCCCCGTAGATGAATATATCTACTCACCAGAAATCCCCGCTAATCTGATCCGGCCACCGCTTTGCCTTTTCGCGCCGTATCCGAAGTTTCCCCGACCGATCCTAGAATTGCATAACACAAAATATAAGGTTACAGATTTCTGAAATGATGCAACTCACACTATGAAAAGATCCACGCTCCCGAATTTATCACAACACGCACTCGGTACGCGGAAAATGCACGAAAATCGCTAAAACCTTAACTAAAATCGCCGTATCGGGGAAATCGATTAAACTACAACCCGACTAGACGAAACCCCACGTTCGCGCACTCTAATAATCCTATACAAAGCTAGTAATATTGCTTTCCTAGCGAAATTTGAACGCATACTATTTTCCGAAAAAATCTAGTAAGCGATTTTCAAACCAAATTGATATAAACGTTGAAATTTGTCGTTTTAGCGAGCATACCAATACACAATTTACCACTCCAATCACCTAGATAACCATCCCTAACATAATCCAAGCATTATGCTACAAACCCTAATTTCTAAAATTAAAACCTTCTCTTGATTTTTTTCCAAATCAACATTTACTACTAAATTAGTATTTAGAATTGAGATTCTAGCACAATTAAACCACTCTAATTAATTGGATAACCAAACCCCAACTTTAATACATCAACCATGCATCAAACCCTAATCCACAATCAAATCCCTTTCTTGAATTTCATGAACAAGCAATTTCTATTAAATTGATACTTCAAAATTCTATTTTAGCACCTTTAAACTACAATTTGACAAAGAGATTAGAATTTTCACCTCACAAGCTTGAACCCTAACTTGATCAAGTCTCCAAGAAGCCTCCTTTCATCATGTTTTGAACTAATATGGGTTGAAGAGAGAATGGATTAGGTTTTTGGTTTGAATGGAGATGGAAATTTGTTGATTTTTATGAATTTTTGCTATGAATTTGAAGCAAGAATGAAGTGAAGAAATGGGGAGAGCTGCTGTTGAGGCTCGGCCAGCAGTAGGAGGAGGGGGTTTGTGGATTTTTGGAGAAGTTTCTAGGTCTAAAACACCCCCATGTTATCATTTAATGCATTTCTTTTCAACATTTTACCAAAAAACCCTTATTTTACCTCATTTTTCATTAAATTTCCTTCCTTAAAACTAAAAGTTTGCAAGCCATGATATAATTTTATTAACACCATATTTTAGCTTATAAAGACTCCTAATTAAGAAATTTACCTAATTAAATTTGTATTTATCCCTAATTAAATGTATTTAAAAAGGCTTAAAATAATAAAAAAATAATTAATTACGAAAAAAATTTTATTTAACTAGAAACTTATAAATGACATTTTAGTGACAAAATTATAGTAATATCTTATCTAAATTTTGTATAATTAGGTCTACAAAGAAAAATACCTATTTTGACTTTTTACGGAAAAAGCCGAAAAATTTGCCGATTACCGAAAAACTGCCTAAACGATTTTCGAAGGGTTACAATCTTCCCCCCTTAAAGAAATTCGGTCCCCGAATTTAGAATTTAACTACGCGTACCTTCAAAAAGATGGGGATATCTCTTCCTCATCTCGACCTCGGTCTCCCAGGTGACCTCCTCGCTGTTCGGGCCACGCCAAAGGACTTTGACAGACGGTATGACCTTCGACCTCAATTTCTTCACCTGCCGATCCAAGATGACAACCGGCTGCTCGGTGAAAGAAAGATCACGCTCTAACTGGATCGTCTGGTGCTGAATCGCCTGGGAAGGATCATGAAGGTACTTGCGGAGCATCGAGACATGGAATACGGGGTGAACATCGGGGAAGCTGGGCGGAAGAGCTAACCGATAAGCGACTGGACCAACACGCTCTAGGATCTCGAAAGGACCAACATATCTAGGACTCAGCTTCCCTTTCCGCCCAAATCTCATCACACCCTTCATCGGAGAGACCTTCAGGAAAACATGATCGCCAACAACGAACTCGAGTCGGCGACGACGCCTGTCCGCATAAGATTTCTGCCTGCTCTGTGCCGCTCTCATCCTGTCCCGAATCAGCTGTATTTTCTCGGTCGTCTCCTGTACGATCTGAGGCCCCAAAATACTGCTCTCCCTGAGCTCTGTCCAACATACCGGCGATCGGCATCTCCTCCCATATAAAGCCTCGAAAGGTGCCATCTGAATCGTCTCCTGGAAGCTATTATTGTAGGAAAACTCGATCAGAGGCAAATGACGATCCCAGCTACCACCGAAATCTAAAACACAAGCTCTGAGCATGTCCTCAAGAGTCTGAATCGTACGCTCCGACTGACCGTCAGTCTGAGGATGAAAGGCTGTGCTAAAACTCAATCGGGTGCCCAAAGCTTCCTGTAGCTTCTGCCACAATCGGCTGGTAAACTGGGTGCCACGGTCAGACACGATGCAAGTCGGAACACCATGCAGTCGCACTATCTCATCAATATAAACCTGGGCGTACTGAGAAAATCCAAAAGTGGTCTTCACTGGCAGAAAGTGAGCCGCTTTCGTCAGTCGATCCACAATCACCCAAATAGAGTCATACCCTCGACTGGTCCTGGGTAGACCCACAACGAAGTCCATAGAGACCTGCTCCCACTTCCACTCAGGGATGAGCAAAGGCTGTAACTCGCCGGCTGGCCTCTGGTGCTCGGCCTTGACTTGCTGACAAGTCAGGCACCTCGACACAAAATCTGTAATATCCTTCTTCATCCCGTCCCACCAGTAAATTTCTCTCAAATCACGGTACATCTTGGTGGAACCTGGGTGAACACTGTATACTGATCTATGTGCCTCCTCGAGAATATCACGCCTCAGTCCCTCTGAATCTGGCACACACAGTCGAGTCCCAAATCGAAGTATCCCCTGCTCATCAATCACGAACTCAGAAACTCTGCCCTGCCGAATCTGCTCAATAATCTCCAAGATACGGGCATCGCCGGACTGTGCCTCATGGATACGGTCAAGTAACTGTGGGCGTGCTCTGAAATGGGCCAGCTGTCCCCCTGTAGGAGTAAACTCGAACTGCACTCTGCTATCATATAAAACCTGCCAATCCGCCGTCGACTGCATCTGTACTGCGCTCAAACAAGATAAGCTACCTCCGGGCCTCCTACTCAAAGCATCTGCCACCACATTCGCCTTGCCCGGATGGTATAGAATCTCGCAGTCATAATCTTTCACCAACTCCATCCAACGTCGCTGTCTCAGGTTCAGGTCTCGCTGCTGGAAAATATACTTCAAACTCTTGTGGTCAGTGTATATCTGGCACGACTCACCGTATAGGTAATGTCTCCAGATCTTGAGTGCAAACACCACTGCAGCCATCTCTAAATCATGGGTGGGGTAGTTCTGCTCGTGTTTCCTCAGCTGTCGAGAAGCATACGCGATAACTCTGTCGTGCTGCATCAATACACAGCCTAGCCCCACTCTAGAAGCATCACAATATACCACGAACCCGCCTGATCCTGAAGGCAATGCTAACACTGGAGCAGTAGTCAGACGAGTCTTCAACTGCTGGAAGCTATCCTCACATGCCTGGGTCCAATCAAAAGGAATCCCCTTCCGGGTCAACCCGGTCAAAGGTGCAGCAATGCGGGAGAAATCCTTGACGAAACGTCGATAATAGCCGGCCAGACCTAGAAAGCTGCGAACCTCTGTGACTGATACCGGTCTAGGCCAACGCTGAACTGCCTCGATCTTCTTCGGGTCCACGCAAATACCATCTCTCGTCACCACATGACCCAAGAAGTCGACACTGTCTAACCAGAATGCGCACTTGGAGAATTTGGCGAACAGCTGATGCTCCCTCAAAGTCTGTAATGTGATACGTAAGTGCTGCTCATGCTCCTCCCGGCTCCGAGAATAAACCAAGATGTCGTCAATGAACACAATGATGAACTGATCGAGATACGGCCTGAATACGCGGTTCATCAAATCCATAAACGCTGCCGGGGCATTGGTGAGCCCGAACGACATCACCAAGAACTCGTAATGACCATAACGAGTACGGAAGGCAGTCTTCGGAATATCCTCCTTCCGAACCCGCAACTGGTGATAACCTGATCGTAAATCAACCTTCGAGAAAAACCCTGCACCCTGGAGCTGATCAAATAAGTCATCAATGCGGGGTAGGGGATACCTGTTCCGCACAGTAACTCGGTTCAGCTGACGATAATCAATGCATAAACGCATACTTCCGTCCTTCTTCTTAACAAACAAGACGGGAGCGCCCCAAGGTGACACACTCGGTCGGATAAGCCCCTTGTCCAGCAAGTCCTGTAACTGATCCTTTAGCTCTCTCAGCTCCGCCGGGGCCATCCGATAAGGCGGTATAGAGATAGGCCCCGTGCCAGGGATCAAGTCAATACAGAACTCAATCTCGCGCTCTGGTGGCAGACCAGGCAGCTCGTCAGGGAATACATCAGGAAACTCTCTCACAACAGGGACCTGGTCCAACGGAACCTCTGTGGAGCTAGTATCACAAACATAGGCTAAGAATCCCTGACACCCTTTCCTTAAGAGCTGACCAGCGCGAAGAGAAGAAATCAAGCTGGGAAGGGTAGCGCTACGATCTCCCTGAATAATAAGAACCGGCTCACCAGGAAAACTGAATCTGACTGCCTTTTCACGGCAGTCCACAGATGCATAACAGGTGGCTAGCCAGTCCATACCAAGAAGAACGTCAAAGTCTAGCATATCGAGGAGAATTAAATCTACTGAAGAATCTCTCTCCCCGATACGAACGGAACACGATCGGTATACAAAACGGGCAACAAAAGACTCGCCTACCGGGGTAATAACGATAAGCGGCTGATCTAACGGACAAGACTCTCGGCCCAACCTCGGTGCAAAATACGTGGATACGTAGGAATGTGTGGAGCCTGGATCAAATAATACCCGTGCATCAAAGGAACATACTGGCAGAGTACCTGTCACGACGGCATTGGATGCCTGTGCATCCTGAGGAGTCAATGTAAACACTCGGGCCTGTCCACCACTAATAGCTGGCTGTGCTCTGCCTCTACCTCGGCCTCTGCCTCTGCCTCTGTCGCCTCATCCTCTCTGAACCGGACCGCCACGCCCACGGCCTCTAGAAGCATCTGGCTGGCGTGAAGCATCATCAGAAGGAGGAAGTAAAGCTCTCTGCGAGGGTGGTGAAGGTGGTAAGGTCACATGCGGGACTGTCGCCGCACCCGGACGTCCCATGGTACAGTCTCTGACACGGTGATACTGGCTCCCGCACCAAAAACATCCTGGAGATGACTGCTGGGTCTGTGGATATGAACCAAATAACTGACCTCGTCTCAATCCTCTGCCTCCGCCATCTCCCGGAAATAATCTATCACGACGCCTGCCCATCTGCCGCTGAGCTGGCGTATCAGTACGGATCCTCTTCGGCCCAGAAGCGACCGGAGTCTCAGAAATACGCTCCTCCAAAAGTAAGGCTGCGTCCATCGCGGCTGCGTATGTACCAAAGTGCTGGGTGCCGATGGCAAGGAATAGCTGTGTATCAAGCCCTCGTACAAACCTCTTTATCCTCTTCTCTTCTGTGTCGACTAGGTACGGTGCATATCGAGACAACTGGGTAAACTGTATATCATACTCCGACACTGTCATCCCTGGAGTCTTGCGCAAAGACTCAAAACTACGAGCTCGAGCATCTCGGACACTCTCCGGAAGAAAACGGGCAAGAAATGCAGATGTAAACTCATCCCAGGTCATAGAAGGCAGGCCTGCAGCTCGGCCTCTCTCTACTGAGTCGTACCATGTCTGGGCAAGACCCTCCAGACGAAAACTCGCAAACTCCACCAATCTATCCTCAGAACACCTCAACGAACGGCCAATCCGTGCCATCCTATCGAGAAATGCCTGTGGGTCCTCTGTCGCATCTGTACCGGTAAAAGCTGGAGGTCTCAATCTCATGAACTCCTGTAGTGAAACGGGGATAGTCTCCGTAGCAGCAGCAGGAGTGACCATCTGTGCAGCAGGTACGATCGTGGTCTGTGCGGTGGAAGGAACGTCCTCGGATCTCTGTGCCCGGCTGGACTCAACTAAAGATCCCATCATCTGCCGCAACTCTTGCATGCCGGCCTCTAATCTGGCAATACGGTCTGGATGAGGCGGATCAGTGGGACCCTGAGGGGTAGGAGTATCCTCCCGCTCGATCCTCGCCTCAGACGAGCCCGCTCGAATCTCATCCCTAGCGGCAGCCCGCTGAGCTCTCGTAGTCTTTGGCGGCATCGAAGCTGGAATAAGAAACAGGACCGATAAGGACATTGCAATTGAATCAAGGAATGCAAGGAATCAAGAAAGGAAATACAAGCAATTATGTCCTAAGGTTACTTAGGCGGAGTACCGTATCGTAAGTATGCCGCGGATCATACCCACGCTACGCCACTCTGCTTAAGTCACCTACTCCATCTACCAGGGTCGTCCTACACTCAGAAAGGTAAAACCTATGCTCTGATACCAACTTTGTCACGACCCGAAAGTACGGAACGTGACTGGCACTTAGATTACGAGACGTCTAAAGGCGTACCGTAACCTAAGTCAGCCAAAGCCCAGAAATCTAACCCAAAATCAAAGAGAGTGAAGGAAAACCTAAAATGAAAACGGTTTTTAAATCAATTGAGTTGCAACGAATCCCTTTTTAAAACATCAAAAATTTCTGAAAATTTCGGCAGAGTCTCCCCTGTATTTTCTATCCCCAAAAATGGGTACAACAAGATAATACATATGAAATCAGAAAAATGGCATCCCCAAGCGGGAGCTAGCTCTTCGCCCAAGGCGGATCACAACTACATGCAATATAATAGTAATATCAAGAGAAGAACATAAAGAAACGCAAAATACCAGAAAACACACGTCGGCTCAAGTGAGCTCGACCCAAAAGAACCACAAATATACAAGTCTCTCAATCTCATCACTAGGTCGCATATACAAAACAAGTGGTAGATGGAGAGTACTAGATACAATGATAAAGCAAAAGGAATAAAGTATACTCGCAACCCACCTACGGGCGATGTCGCGAGTCTGAGCAAAATGAGCTGATGATAAGATAGCCCGCCGCTACAAAGATGACGGGTCCGACCTGCAAGACACTGTGGCACAACGGGGGTGAGTTGCCAGCTCGTGAGTAAATATAACATCTAATAAGGCAATCGTAAGAATGCACGCAATGCGGAACAACATGTATGTCCATATGTGATATAATAACTCTAGTATGCATGCACATGTATGCAATATCTTTTCTAACTCTTTAAGTGTTTTAAATGTTAAAGTCACTGGATTCTTAACTTTTAGAAAACGAATGTCTGCATAATAACTAAATATCATCAAGAAATCCTCAGAAAACCCGTGTCAAGCATCGACACCAAATAGGAATCATATCTGTCTCAATGTCGGGCTCCGTCAGTCCGGATCGGCCCATATCATAAATCTCACGACAACGGTCGGTATCCTCCGGATATCCGCCGCGCCAGACATCACCGGTAGGTAGTCTTCCCCTGCCAGGCTCATCGTCTACAACTCGATCTTCTTGCCCCGGGGTACCATACCGGGCCCACCATGTACCCGAGACGGTTCATCCACTCCTCGAATCGGGTCTCGAAATCCAACAGAAAACATGAAAACTCATGGTGGACGACGCATACATCACGAGAAAACCGCAATTTTGTTTTGAAAAAGATAAATATAAGGTTTTGTTAAATTCTTGCGGTTTTCCCCCAAAATCCAGAAATCGCAGCAAACTGAAATCCTCCAGAAATCATAATGTCTATATGTTATGTATGATAAGTGTCTATGATATCAATGTATATGATGTGAGAGTTTGGCTAGAAATCTATGTAAATATGATAGTAATGCGAGGTATATGCGTACGACACAATCTCAAATATCATGCATGAATGCAATGGCGTTACTAGCTAAACAGGTTTTTATAGTGCACGTGGCATGGCAAATACCAAAGGCGTGTGTGTCACATGAATAGTGCGCGTGCAATAGATGCCAATGGTAAGGTGTTCGTGTCCTACGAAATGATATCGCATATGTATATATGAATGTCATATGAATGTCCATGCAATCTAGTATAGGGTTAACTATAAGGGTATGCAATGTGCGTAAATGGATAAGCTAGCTAACAATATAATTATTGCATAAAGTAGAGTAATCCTAACTAGGGAGGGGGCGCCTCGCGCCATCCAGACGATTCCCCCGTAGATGAATATATCTACTCACCAGAAATCCCCGCTAATCTGATCCGGCCACCGCTTTGCCTTTTCGCGCCGTATCCGAAGTTTCCCCGACCGATCCTAGAATTGCATAACACAAAATATAAGGTTACAGATTTCTGAAATGATGCAACTCACACTATGAAAAGATCCACGCTCCCGAATTTATCACAACACGCACTCGGTACGCGGAAAATGCACGAAAATCGCTAAAACCTTAACTAAAATCGCCGTATCGGGGAAATCGATTAAACTACAACCCGACTAGACGAAACCCCACGTTCGCGCACTCTAATAATCCTATACAAAGCTAGTAATATTGCTTTCCTAGCGAAATTTGAACGCATACTATTTTCCGAAAAAATCTAGTAAGCGATTTTCAAACCAAATTGATATAAACGTTGAAATTTGTCGTTTTAGCGAGCATACCAATACACAATTTACCACTCCAATCACCTAGATAACCATCCCTAACATAATCCAAGCATTATGCTACAAACCCTAATTTCTAAAATTAAAACCTTCTCTTGATTTTTTTCCAAATCAACATTTACTACTAAATTAGTATTTAGAATTGAGATTCTAGCACAATTAAACCACTCTAATTAATTGGATAACCAAACCCCAACTTTAATACATCAACCATGCATCAAACCCTAATCCACAATCAAATCCCTTTCTTGAATTTCATGAACAAGCAATTTCTATTAAATTGATACTTCAAAATTCTATTTTAGCACCTTTAAACTACAATTTGACAAAGAGATTAGAATTTTCACCTCACAAGCTTGAACCCTAACTTGATCAAGTCTCCAAGAAGCCTCCTTTCATCATGTTTTGAACTAATATGGGTTGAAGAGAGAATGGATTAGGTTTTTGGTTTGAATGGAGATGGAAATTTGTTGATTTTTATGAATTTTTGCTATGAATTTGAAGCAAGAATGAAGTGAAGAAATGGGGAGAGCTGCTGTTGAGGCTCGGCCAGCAGTAGGAGGAGGGGGTTTGTGGATTTTTGGAGAAGTTTCTAGGTCTAAAACACCCCCATGTTATCATTTAATGCATTTCTTTTCAACATTTTACCAAAAAACCCTTATTTTACCTCATTTTTCATTAAATTTCCTTCCTTAAAACTAAAAGTTTGCAAGCCATGATATAATTTTATTAACACCATATTTTAGCTTATAAAGACTCCTAATTAAGAAATTTACCTAATTAAATTTGTATTTATCCCTAATTAAATGTATTTAAAAAGGCTTAAAATAATAAAAAAATAATTAATTACGAAAAAAATTTTATTTAACTAGAAACTTATAAATGACATTTTAGTGACAAAATTATAGTAATATCTTATCTAAATTTTGTATAATTAGGTCTACAAAGAAAAATACCTATTTTGACTTTTTACGGAAAAAGCCGAAAAATTTGCCGATTACCGAAAAACTGCCTAAACGATTTTCGAAGGGTTACATAAAAGAAGGAGCGGCAATGACTTATGCAACTCAAACAATCCAAAAGACAGTATTTTAAGAAGGTTCGGTCAACTTGGTCACTGAGTCATAGTGTAGGGTCGGTCAAAGGTCGCTGCCAAAGAGAGAGAGAGAAAAGAAACACTCTACGTGCACTCTAACCTAGATCAGAATGGTTATCACTTTATCTAATCAGGAAACCTCCCACTGTAATCTCAAATTCTCCTCCAAACCTAAAAGAAGAATTAGTCAGGATCACCCGAAGAGTAAACCAACTCATCAGTGAGAATCGGGATCCAACTATCATCGTATGATAACTTGATGGAAGCCACTCAAGTTATCACACTCCAGAAGGTATGCGCATGCCTGGCAAGTTTGCTGTTTGTTTTGAAACTCCCGATGTAATTTTTGCCCCATGCTCTTATGACCTTGGCGTTGGTCAAAATATCATAAGTCACATGCCAAGTTCTACCCGTCACTATCCAGATCAATTTGAACCCACCCGCACATGCCCTTGACGTTGGCCAAGTATGACAGAACGACTGTCCCAAACCAACTCATCTATATATGCAATAGATGAATACCTAACAGCTACCAAACACTAAGCCTTGGCGTTGGTCAAAATACATAGCTTGAATACTACTGAATACCCAAAAGAAATGACAGAGGGCTACTGCTGGTTTTTGGCAAAAAACCTTTAACGTAATGAACTTGATCTCGTTGAAGGAACCTGATAGCTTTTTATAAAAATATAGTGGCGAAAACGTTTTGCTAAAGAGGTCACTCCCGGTGATGGGATCTCGGCTCTTTCCTTGTGGAATGAGGTGCAGGATATTCCAATTGAATACCGCGATGCAAAGCAACTTGTAATCGACTATATTAAAGTTATTACCCTGACGTAAACTTCTGCCCAAGGGGTCACTCCCGGTGATGGGATATCTGCCCTTGCCTCGTCGAATGAGGTGCAGGATATTCTAACTGAATATCGCTATGCAAAACAAAAAGAAACGTCTTTGTAATAACACTTTTTAAAATTTGTTCCAACAACATCGAATAAAGTTTTGTTTTATCCTTGCATTGATAAGAATCAACGTAGTCCCATCAATCAATCACACCCGAAAAGAACGAAAACAAAATGTACGTATATGCCATCCGCATTCGTCACTGGGTCCCGTCATCACTCGTTAGGTTACTTAACTAACGACAAAGCGGAAGCTGGACTAGCGCGGGTGTAAAATATATACAACATCTAATAGTATATATACCAATATACAATAATCGCTCCAGGCGTGATAATATGCAACATTACAGAAAAGTAATAAGTATCACAGAACAATACAGATAATCTGGGATCCCCGGGTTTCATAGAGCCGCTGCTGAAACCCGACGTTCCCGTGGTCGTGTGGATAGCCTGTGCAATGAAACCTAGACTCCTACGGGTGCGGCAAGTTACCCGCCAAAACCTAAAGCGAGGTAGTTCCTACAACATAGTGAATGGAACGCCCGGCACTTCACTGAATCCGGTAAATTGAACACCCCTCCTTGGGTCAACCTGTACCCCTACGAGTGCGGCGAATAGTCTGCCAATTCTAGAGTGAGGTCCCTCTGCCTTTCAAAACCATGTGATACGGACCCGTTGCCCTCCAGAACCCGGCTATCCGTGCACTCCTTCGCGGGATAAACCTAGTAAAGAAATAAAAATATGTTCAACGGGTACATCGACCTCTGCCCGGTCGTGCCCTAAAAGAATATTATACAACAGGCAGTGACGGCAGTCCACATATTGGACGCTCGCCCCGCAATATCAAATGTACAAATAAATCCAAACTGCACTATCATTGCACCCTGCTATCCACCACGACATATCCGCAACATCACAACACAACACAGAACATCAACGCGAATGTCACGTTCGCAAACCCGTCTAAAAGAACTATAGCAATTAGACGCGGTTTACCGCTAGAATGACATTCCCGGTCGGAGATATAAAGTAAGTACTGTAAACTAACAAATTTAAAATTTCGATAGACAAAATTTCTCGAAGTGGGCCCCACGTACATCTGCTGTACAGTAACAAAAACTGGGCCCAAAAGAACAGTACCAAACACCACAATTTCCAATTTAGAAACAACAGGAGAAAAATTGCCAACTGAGTCGCCAAATGCGCAGCGGTTCCGCGGTCAAAGCCAGGCTTTGACCGCGTTTCCGCGGGCGTACGGTCGAAGCAGTTTGTCATTTTTCTCCAGTATTCTATAAAAGCCCTGCTTGATTTTCCGGCATGTGTAAAATTATTTTTAGACATCATTTAAAATTAACAGAAACTCAGAACTTGGAATTTGCGGTTTTCGAAAATCCGTTCGATCGATGTTTTAAACGCGTTAGCACAAGTTAGTATAGCTTAATGTTGAAGCTCTGATACCACTGTAAGTCCACGGTAGCGCCCCGGCCGTCTAACAGACGCCAAATGCGGAACAAAACTTTTTACAACTGGCGCTATCACGTACTATAACCCGGATCTGCCATTAAAGCTAAACTAACAAACTGCAAAGTGGGTGGAAGAGTTATACCGAACGATCCGAGTCCTTCGGTCTTCAACCATCATCCCACGCTTTGTTGCGGCTGCTCCGATCTCCTGGATCTCCAATCTTCTCGTCCAGGGGGCACCACGTCGACGGATCTTTAAACGGGCTCCCGCCTCTGAACCGAGGCAACTCGGTCGTCAAGTTTGCTAAAAGAGACGACCAAGATGATGTAGTGAATAAGTAGAACACTTTGTCTCGTTACGTCCAAAGATATGGACGAACGGTTAATGAAGTTGCCTTTTGAATAGGGTGAAAAGAGAAACTGATCACATCTAATTTCTATGCACCAAAACTTATATCTTTTTTTCAATCAACAACCATAATCCTCACCAAAGGAAGTGGCTGGCCATATATAGAAGATGAGGGAGGTGAGTGTAGGAGAGGGGGGGGTGACCATTATCATGAATGAAACAATGAGTCATGATACACCTAGTATGAAACCATTTAATGAACTAATGAATCACTTAACCTTGTCATCAAAAACATTAAATGAACATTTAAAGCACAAATGAGTCACATGCCACCTCATCATCCTAGTCACCATCTAGATGCTTCTAGAACCTTCCACACTCGTCTCAAGAAAAGATAAATCCGTCTTTAACCGAATTTTAAAAGAGGGGCGATAGAAAACTGGAAACTGGCAACTTCCAATAGTGATCTTGAAACGAATTTCAGGATAACCCCGTAATGGTATAAATATACCCGCATTTTAATTACGACCGAATACAAATGCAACTGAGACAAAGATATTATATCTACACAGCATAATACTCGGATCCGGCTTAAACCAAAGCCGACCAGTATTATCTGCCCGAAAAACGACACGTGCGAAAACGCACGTGCATTTTCCGAACCCTGCCATAAAACCATACGGCCTCTACAACGTTTCGCCCGAACTTGGGAAAGTGTCTGTGGGGGACTCTAATGAGTCATCAACACACTGGCACTGGGTATAACCGCTAGCACGTCAGAGGTACGGGCTGTACGTAACGGTTGCCTATGTATTGATTGGAAGGGAAGCTGACGAGCGAACTCATCCATAAACCCTACTGAGCCTGACAGTGACAATATCCGTACAGTCCGGTCCGTTCGTCTAAAGAGTATCGCATATTGAGTCTACGGGGTGGATAAAGTCAGACCTCTAATAACGCGATAAATCGTGTCGGCATGAAGCCTATCACCATCTGAGAAACTACTGATCCAAATCAGTAATTCTCCACTACCTCGGCCGAGGATTTCTAGTGATGGCCACCCGTGCACTTCGTGACAGCAACCCCCAATACCGGGAGAGACGAATCCCCGACGATCCGTTCAATGCCTCCATGTAGCTCGGGACTGTACCCAAAAAAGACCTGTTTGCACGACTCCTTTGAGCCGTGGTAGGGTAGAAATCAAAGCACAGTGGGAACTCACACGAGACAAATGACGATCTCAGGTCGACAAACTAACATGTACACATGTCACCAGAGAACTGCTATCTGACGATATGTATAATACCTACTAGCATGTTCCCGGCGCGTCCTGTCCGGCTCATAACCTAATGAGCACCTGTATACATATTAGGTGATCTAACTCACACCCGTGGCTTGTGAGACCGGCCACCGCCCCTCGTCGGGGTCTCGACTGTATACACTAGTCTACTCTGGAGTGTCGATGCCCTATCTCGAAACTCCCACGACTAGGGACACTTTAAGGATGTGCTTACAGACCCCAGCTCCCACGTATATGATCGCCATCATACTGCTGGCAGTCAAGCAAGAATCCTATGGGCTCTATCAACATGCAATAGCGAACTAAAGCATGTATATGATGATAAAGACAAACCAGTAAGCATACTATCATCTCGAGCAAGACTGTCATATCGGTATAGGTCCTGCCTCAATCATTGCAATCACGTACCTGTGATCCAATAATTGACTTTTAGGGCACTATCTCTAACACTTCAAAGCCAAGGACAAGAAGCAAGCTGTTGCTTCTGCTTCAGGTGTGTTCATAATCGAAAATTGTCTTTCAGTAAACTCTACATCATGGGTACTTGGTACCTGTTCTGGTTCTCACATCTGTAATTCATTGCAGGATCTGGAAATAGTAGAGTATTGGGGACAGGTGATATGACTCTCCGGATGGGCAATGTGTTAGTGTATATGCCCTAGAGGCCATTACTGTATCATACTAGTTTGTATATTACTTAATGGATGCTTGGGATATTCACCTTGTATATACAATCTTGCTCAAAATAGTAGTATGCTACTTGGTTTGTATCTACTTCAATGTGTACTTGTGTTTATTTCAGTATATCACTTATACGCATTAGTGGAGCCCTTAGGATCTTTGCTTGATTACCAGCGTTGTGATGGCAGTCACACTAGTGGGGGCTGGGTAATCTATAAGCACATCCTTATACAGGTCCCTAGTCGCAGGACTATCGAGACAGGGCATCGATACTCCGGAGTAGACTAGCGTATGCGCTTCTCATCCCAGTGTGGGAGATGGTCTGTCCCACAGCCATCAGTACGTCGTACTGGAGATAGTATACGGGTGCTCGTTGGGTTACGAGTACACTGGACAGGACTCGTCGGGAACTGACAGGTTGGTATTATACCTATCGTCAGTTATCAGTTCCCAGGTGACATGAGTACAGCTTAGTCCGCTGACTTGACACTGGCACTTCGCCTCAAGTGTGTTCCCACTGCACTTTGATCACTACCCTACCACGGCTCAAAGGAGTCGTGCAAACGGGTGGTGGTTGGGTGCAGTCCCGAAGCACTTGGAGGCAGTGACGGTTAGACAGGATTCGTCTCTCCCGGTATTGGGGGTTGACATCGCGCTGTGTCTAGGAGAGCCATTACACGAGTAGTCCCTGGCCAGGGCAAACGAGATATACTGGTAGGTTTCCAGTGTTATTTCAGGGTGTTTTGGGCTTCGCTCCGGCACGACTTGTACCGCTATTGGGGGACTGACGTTTACCACCCCCTAGGCCCGCCATGCGATGTATCAGACGAACAGACCGGACTGTACGGAGACTGTCACATTCAGACTCAGTAGGAGTTCAGATGGGGTTTCACCTCGTCAGCCTTCTTGTCGGCATCTACCTGGGGACCGTTACGCACAGCTAGTGCCGCTTGCGGTCTGTGGTTAAACCCACTGCCAGCGTAGTGTCGAGTCTTTAGAGTCCCACACAGAGGGTATTCGCCTCTGGGCAAAACAGAGTAGAGGTCGCATGGTTTTGCGACAGGGTTCGTTCTCATCCGCGCACTTGTGCACGTTTGGAGTCCGGACGGATTATACTGGCAGGCTCTGGTTTGAGCCAGATACTGGTATGTGTTTTGGGGTTGCTTTTATATCTTGGTATTCTTGTTTTTCGGAACGAGAATGCAGGTGTGTATGCACAGTTGCTTGAGGAGGAGAATGAGGTTTTTCATTAGGGTTTCGGAACGGGTGCGTATGCACAGTTGACAGTCTTTATTTTCCAAACCCTAATGGATTTATTTATTATCTATTAATAATAATAATTAAATGAGAATTATGTTATGGTTGTTCTTTGTTGACTTGTTGACCTTGGTTGACTTGTTGACCATTGACCACTTTCATGCCTTCAAAAGTCTTCCTTGATTTATGCTTACATTTTTAAATGAAGCATGGTTGTGGTCATTCCAAACACTACCATCAACTATTCTCATTTTCAATTATTATCATTTAGATAATATTATTCTTTTGCATTATGGTTGCAAGAAGAGAAAATGATAGCTCATTCTATCATTCTCATTCTCTCTCCTCTCTTCATCTTCTTCTTCCTCTAGTAAAGAGAAACCCTCTCATGAGTTGAGAATCCTTCTCTTTTAAAAGGAAAGCAAACCCTAGTCACTCTCTACTCACCCTAGGATCAAAGGATTAGCAAACCGGAGATTCTAGTTCACTCCAAGTCCGAGAAAGAGCCCAAGGTCGAACCCTCGAGGTGGATCCATCTTCGACGGAAGAAGGCGACAAAAGAGAACCATCAACCTCTACAAGATTTCAAGAAGAAGGAGTTCAAGTTTAGGTATAACCCTCATCCGAGTAGCTAACTCCTTTTAGCGTATTTGCTAGTTTAGTTTAGACACGATCCCGACCTTGTTTAGTCCATGTTGCTTCTTGCACTAAAAATTTGATTTTTATACCGTTTCCGCCTCCCCGTAAGAACCGGGGGTCGCAATATGGACTTACAGTGGTATCAGAGCCTAACTAAACTTAAACTAGCTTGGTAGTAAGGTGTAACGAAGTTCGGAACCGAAAAAATCACAAAACCGAAAAAAAACCAAAACCTGAGTTTCTGTTGAATTTTTTTTTGGCTCAAAATGAAAAACTTTATACTTGTAAAATCGTCTCAGGGTTTTGTAAGAGCACCCATGAAAAACGATGACGTAATTCCCTTAAGCCGCCGCGCTTCCGCCGCACGAGGTAGGCATGTGCGGCGGAAGCGCCGCGCTTTGTATTCTTCTGTCCATCGATTTTCGTGCAGAGTGTTCATGTGTTGGTTTTGGGATTTTTAAAATATATTATATGTGCCCAGATTTTCCAGAACTGAAATTCACTTTTGGGGTCCTATAATTCCGTATTTTTTTCCGAACTTCACTACACTTTGACTATGATGGTTATATCTGTGATGTTTGCTTGTATTGAACGTCGGCTAATCGCTATAAGACGATTAGTCGGGGTTATACAAGATCTGTAATGTGCTGGAATGTGTATATAAATATGTTGGATTGTCGCGGGTGAATAGCCGGGGGTTGTGAGACGAGAGTTTTCTTTTCTTGCAATTCATTGTAAATGTAAATTGATGTAATTATATTATTTGTTTGGCCGCACAACCGGGTCGGGGTTGTAGCCGTCATTGTATAATTCTTTTTACTGTTTTTGCTCCTAGGATAGACCCATGGAGGGGTGCACAAACTACCGAGGACTTGGCGGGTAGTTTGCCGCACCCGTAGGGGTCTTGGGTGGGGATTTGGCTATTCACCGCGACCGTGTTATCTGTTTTTTGTTACAGGCTCGTACGAATTACAGATTGCTAGTATATCCAATGTATTTATCTGTGATCTGAAATGTCTATCATTTCTTTCTATTTAGGCGTTGCTTATGTTTTACAGACGCGCTAGCCCAGCCCCCGCTCTGTCGTTAGTTAAGTAACCTAACGGGTAATGACGGGGCCCCGTGGCGAATGCGAATGGCATAAGCGTACGTCATATTTTGGTTGTTTTCTGCAATGGTAGGATTAAATGATGGGACGCATTAAAAGTACTAATGCAAGAATATCACGCATTAAAAGAACTAATGCAAGATAATAAACCAAGTTTAAGTCGATGGAACACTTTCGAAAAACCACTCGGTTCTTTTCAAAACTAACTTTTAAATGCGGAGATTGAGCCACTCCTTCTAAAAGCTATCTCGTTCCATCGATTAAATCAAGTTCACTACGTTCACGGTTTCGCCAAAACCATCCGTAGCCCTCCATCATTTCAGTTAAATATTCGGTAGTATTCAAGCTATGTATTTTGACCTCACGCCAAGGCATAGTGATTGGTAGCTGCCGGATATTTATCTGTTGCATAGATAGAATGCGTTGGTTTGAGACAGTCGTACTGCCATTTTGGCCTACGTCAAGGGTATGTACGGGTGGATTCAAATTAACCTGGATAATGATGGGACGAACTTGACATGTGACTTATGACATTTTGACCTCACGCCAAGGTCATAAGAGCATGGGGCAAAAATCCACATCGGGAGTTTCATAAGTACTGAAACTTGCTAGATTTGCATACCATTTGGAGTGTGGTGATTCTGGTAGGATTCCTTCAGTTTCGTCACGCGATGATATTTGGATCCCGATCCTACTGTGAGTATATGCTACTCCTCGGGAAATTTCTCACTTAACGATCAATGCTATAAACCTAGTAGGTGCCTAGAAAGGTGTTAGCGGGGTTACGCCCCCAGGGAAAAGAGGTTCTTTAATTAAGGAACTTCGCGAAAGCGTTGGAAAACCTCCCTCGAAGTACCGACACCGGCCTGGCTGAACGGTTAAGCAAGTATTGTACGGTGGGATTGATCCTGACTAATTCTTCCTTTATGGTTTGAGGAGGGATTCGAGAAACAGTGGGAGCCATCCTGTTTAGACAAACTAAAAACCACTCTAAACTTGCAAGAGCATCATGCTGAGTGTTTCTTCTTCTCTCTCCTAATTGCAGCGACCAATCAACATGACTGGACTTAAGTTACTCCTAGATAAAAACAAGCTGACAGGGCCAAACTACAAAGATTGGCTCAGGAATGTCAAGATAGCAATCACTTATGACAAGCTGGGGTATCTTCTTACCACCAAAGCTCCCCCTGTCCCTGGTCCAACTTCCAGTATCGCGGATAAGGAAATCCGCAAGACTTGGGAGATTGATAGCGCGAAGGCCAAATGCCTCCTGCTTGCCTCGATGGACAACGAACATCAGAGGAGGCATGAGAATATGGACATGGAGTCCATATTGCTCCATACAAAAGAACTGTATGGAGAGCAATCACGTATCGCAAGATACGAAGCGTCGAAAAAGTTGTTTTCGACAAAGATGGCCGTCGGATCATCAGTAGCCGAGCACGTGCTAAAGATGATCGGCTACATTGAGGAGCTCGCTGACCTAGGGATCACATTGGAGAGTGAGCTATATACGGATATAGTTCTCCAGTCCCTTCCTTCCACTTACGCCCAGTTTATACTGAACTTCAACCTACAAGAAAAGGAGGTTGAACTATCAGAGCTCCTCAACATGCTGAGGAGCGCAGAGGGCACCCTACAGAAAAGTAGGGATACATCCACTTTGTTTGTAGGAGGATCATCTTCTTCTAGGTCCAAGGCGAAAGCCAAGGGAAAGAAGAAGAAGGCCCCCGCCAAACCAAGGGGCGGTGTTAGTAAAGTGGATACGAAGGGAAAAGGTAAAGCAACAAAGATAGCGGGGAAGCTTGTGGATAAGGAAGAATGCTTCTTTTGTCATAAGAAAGGACACTGGAAGAATGATTGCAGGGCCTGGAAGGCCAGAACACAGGAATTGAAGCAGGTTGCAGCTTCAGCTTCAGGTGTGTATGTTATTGAAAACTGTCTTTCAATAAACTCTACTTCCTGGGTATTGGATACCGGATCAGGATCTCATATCTGTAATTCTTTGCAGGCGTTGAGAAACCGTAGGGATTTGAAGGCAGGTGACATGACCCTCAGAGTTGCGAACGGAGCTAGCATGGATGCTAAAGCCGTGGGGGACTATCACCTGGGAATGTCAGATGGACATGTTTTGGTTTTGCGTAATTGCTTTTTTGTACCCAACGCAACTTGTAATATCATTTCTGTATCTTTAGTTTCTAAAGAAGGTTATGAATTTGCGTTTGTAAGTAATGTTGTAAACATTCACCTTAATCAAGTATTGATTGGGTCAGGTACTCTGAGTAATGGTATATACGTGTTAAACCAACCACAGATTTTCAATGTCCAGAATACACACAAAAGAAAGTCTCCAGAAATAAATCAGACTTTCTTATGGCATTGTAGATTGGGTCACATCAATGAGAGAAGGTTGACTAAGTTGCATACAGAAGGATATTTGAATGCGTTCGAATATCAATCATATGCCACTTGTCAATCTTGTCTCAAAGGAAAGATGACAAAGACTCCGTTTACTGGACATGGAGTAAGAGCGAGCGAGCTCTTGGGACTCGTACACAGTGACGTGTGCGGTCCAATGTCTACACATGCCCGAAGCGGACATTCTTACTTCATTACTTTTACGGATGACTTCTCAAGGTACGGTTATGTCTTCTTAATGAAACATAAGTCCGAAGCCTTTGGAAAATTCCAGGAGTATAAGAATGAAGTAGAGAAACAGACCGGCAAAAGTATTAAGATTCTAAGATCGGATCGAGGTGGAGAATACTTAAGTGCCGAATTCCTGGACTATTTAAAAGAGAACGGAATTCTCTCTCAGCTTACTCCTCCATACACCCCGCAACATAACGGTGTATCGGAGAGACGGAACCGCACCCTATTGGATATGGTGCGGTCCATGATGAGTAACGCTGAATTACCGCGATCATTCTGGGGGTATGCGCTAGAATCAGCTGCGTACCTTTTGAACCGAGTTCCGACTAAGACTGTGCCTTCCACACCATATGAAATGTGGAGTGGGAAGAAACCCTATCTTCAATATCTGAAGATCTGGGGATGTCCGGCTTTTGTCAAAAAGCAGCATGCGGACAAGCTCGAGGCACGCTCAGTACTATGCAAGTTTGTGGGATACCCAAAGAACACCAGGGGGTATCTTTTCTACTACGCAGAGGAACAAAAAGTCCTTGTTTCTCGTAATGCCCACTTTCTAGAACACCAGTTCTTGGAAAAGGAGATTAGTGGGAGCGCAGTAGAACTGGAAGAAATTCCAGAACCACAGACTATTACTGAAAGGTTAGTGGAACCAGAGGGTTCAACAGAACAGGACATTCCTACGCCGCTCCGCAGGAGTAGTAGGCAGTCTCATCCGCCCGAGAGATACTGCGGTTTTCTCATAGACGGGGATAGAGAGGATTGCATCATAGATTATGATGAGCCTACTAGCTTCCAGCAGGCCGTTCAGAGCGTTGACTCAGTGAAATGGCTGGATGCAATGCGGACCGAAATGGAGTCCATGTACACCAACAAAGTATGGACGTTGGACATTGCTCCAGACGGGGTAAAACCCGTAGGATGCAAGTGGATCTTCAAAAGGAAGATTGGTGTAGATGGACAGGTTGAGACCTATAAAGCTAGGCTGGTAGCAAAGGGTTTTCGTCAAAGACCTGGCTTGGACTACGACGAAACCTTTTCTCCAGTAGCCATGCTGAAATCCATTCGGATCCTTCTTGCCATTGCTGCCTTCCACGATTATGAGATCTGGCAAATGGACGTAAAGACAGCTTTTCTAAATGGAAATTTAGAGGAGTGTGTCTATATGGACCAGCCAGAGGGTTTCATTCAGAGTGGGAGCAGCGGAAAGGTGTGCAAGTTGCTTAAGTCCATCTATGGACTAAAGCAGGCATCGCGGAGTTGGAACATCTGCTTTGATGAGACAGTCAAAGAATTTGGCTTTATCAAAAATCCAGATGAACCATGCATCTATAGTAGATTTGTAGCGAGAACTGTAGTATTCCTCGTTTTATACGTGGACGACATTCTCTTGATAGGAAATGACATTCCTATGCTACAATCTGTCAAGGGGTTCTTGTCACAAAGGTTCTCCATGAAAGACCTGGGTGATGCCTCATACATCCTGGGGATCCGGATCCATCGTGATAGATCCAAGAGGATATTGGGACTTTCTCAGTCCAGGTACATCGACACCATAGTGAAAAGATTCAGTATGGAAGATTCCAAGCGCGGTAACCTACCGGCTTGTCACGGGATCACCCTCTCTAAAGAGATGTCTCCCAAGACTGATTTGGAGAGGGATCGCATGTCTATTATACCCTACGCTTCTGCGGTAGGCTCTATAATGTATGCGATGTTGTGTACCAGACCGGATGTAGCTTATGCACTGAGTGTGGTAAGCCGGTATCAGTCTAACCCTGGGGAGAAACACTGGATAGCAGTAAAGAACATTCTCAAGTACCTGAGGAGGACTAAGGAGATGTTCTTGGTGTATGGCGGAAAAGACCTCCAGATCGAGGCCTTTGCTGACTCCAGCTTCCAGAGTGACAAGGATGATTCCAAGTCCATGTCGGGTTTTGTCTTCACCCTCAATGGAGGGGCGGTGTGTTGGAAGAGTTCCAAACAGGAAACCGTTGCAGACTCGACGATGGAAGCGGAATACATCGCTGCATCTGATGCCGCAAAAGAAGCTGTCTGGATGAGGAAGTTCTTGAAAGAACTTCAGGTGGTTCCGTCCATTGTTGACCCAATACCTCTGTATTGCGACAACAACGGGGCTATAGCTTTAGCGAAGGAACCCAGGTCCCATCAGAGATCCAGGCACATCTTGAGGCGGTATCACCTGATCAGGGAGATCGTGGATCGCAAGGAGATCGAGGTTCGGAGGGTTGCTTCAGAAGAGAACACTGCAGATCCATTCACCAAGGCCTTGCCCCAGACTCAGTTCGAGCGGCTGATCGAGATGATAGGTCTTCGATACGCCAGTACATGGCCTTAGTGCAAGTGGGAGATTGTTAGTGTATATGCCCTAGAGGCCATTACTGTATCATACTAGTTTGTATATTACTTAATGGATGCTTGGGATATTCACCTTGTATATACAATCTTGCTCAAAATAGTAGTATGCTACTTGGTTTGTATCTACTTCAATGTGTACTTGTGTTTATTTCAGTATATCACTTATACGCATTAGTGGAGCCCTTAGGATCTTTGCTTGATTACCAGCGTTGTGATGGCAGTCACACTAGTGGGGGCTGGGTAATCTATAAGCACATCCTTATACAGGTCCCTAGTCGCAGGACTATCGAGACAGGGCATCGATACTCCGGAGTAGACTAGCGTATGCGCTTCTCATCCCAGTGTGGGAGATGGTCTGTCCCACAGCCATCAGTACGTCGTACTGGAGATAGTATACGGGTGCTCGTTGGGTTACGAGTACACTGGACAGGACTCGTCGGGAACTGACAGGTTGGTATTATACCTATCGTCAGTTATCAGTTCCCAGGTGACATGAGTACAGCTTAGTCCGCTGACTTGACACTGGCACTTCGCCTCAAGTGTGTTCCCACTGCACTTTGATCACTACCCTACCACGGCTCAAAGGAGTCGTGCAAACGGGTGGTGGTTGGGTGCAGTCCCGAAGCACTTGGAGGCAGTGACGGTTAGACAGGATTCGTCTCTCCCGGTATTGGGGGTTGACATCGCGCTGTGTCTAGGAGAGCCATTACACGAGTAGTCCCTGGCCAGGGCAAACGAGATATACTGGTAGGTTTCCAGTGTTATCTCAGGGTGTTTTGGGCTTCGCTCCGGCACGACTTGTACCGCTATTGGGGGACTGACGTTTACCACGCCCTAGGCCCGCCATGCGATGTATCAGACGAACAGACCGGACTGTACGGAGACTGTCACATTCAGACTCAGTAGGAGTTCAGATGGGGTTTCACCTCGTCAGCCTTCTTGTCGGCATCTACCTGGGGACCGTTACGCACAGCTAGTGCCGCTTGCGGTCTGTGGTTAAACCCACTGCCAGCGTAGTGTCGAGTCTTTAGAGTCCCACACAGAGGGTATTCGCCTCTGGGCAAAACAGAGTAGAGGTCGCATGGTTTTGCGACAGGGTTCGTTCTCATCCGCGCACTTGTGCACGTTTGGAGTCCGGACGGATTATACTGGCAGGCTCTGGTTTGAGCCAGATACTGGTATGTGTTTTGGGGTTGCTTTTATATCTTGGTATTCTTGTTTTTCGGAACGAGAATGCAGGTGTGTATGCACAGTTGCTTGAGGAGGAGAATGAGGTTTTTCATTAGGGTTTCGGAACGGGTGCGTATGCACAGTTGACAGTCTTTATTTTCCAAACCCTAATGGATTTATTTATTATCTATTAATAATAATAATTAAATGAGAATTATGTTATGGTTGTTCTTTGTTGACTTGTTGACCTTGGTTGACTTGTTGACCATTGACCACTTTCATGCCTTCAAAAGTCTTCCTTGATTTATGCTTACATTTTTAAATGAAGCATGGTTGTGGTCATTCCAAACACTACCATCAACTATTCTCATTTTCAATTATTATCATTTAGATAATATTATTCTTTTGCATTATGGTTGCAAGAAGAGAAAATGATAGCTCATTCTATCATTCTCATTCTCTCTCCTCTCTTCATCTTCTTCTTCCTCTAGTAAAGAGAAACCCTCTCATGAGTTGAGAATCCTTCTCTTTTAAAAGGAAAGCAAACCCTAGTCACTCTCTACTCACCCTAGGATCAAAGGATTAGCAAACCGGAGATTCTAGTTCACTCCAAGTCCGAGAAAGAGCCCAAGGTCGAACCCTCGAGGTGGATCCATCTTCGACGGAAGAAGGCGACAAAAGAGAACCATCAACCTCTACAAGATTTCAAGAAGAAGGAGTTCAAGTTTAGGTATAACCCTCATCCGAGTAGCTAACTCCTTTTAGCGTATTTGCTAGTTTAGTTTAGACACGATCCCGACCTTGTTTAGTCCATGTTGCTTCTTGCACTAAAAATTTGATTTTTATACCGTTTCCGCCTCCCCGTAAGAACCGGGGGTCGCAATATGGACTTACACAATGGAATGTATGTAGATGCTATTGCAATAGGGGAATATCACCTAGGGTTGACTAGTGGGCACATTTTGGTGTTGTACAGCTGTTTTTGTATTCCCAGTATGTTGTGTAATATTATATCAGTATCTTTGTTACCTAATGAAGGATATAATTTTGCGCTTGAAAGAAATGTCATGAACATTCTCCTAAATCAAGAATTGATTGGGTATGGCACACCGGAAAACGGCATATACATACTTAATCACTCGAATTTTCAATATTCAAAACACACTTACAAGAAAGACTCCATATTCAAATCAAGCCTTCCTATGGCATTGTAGACTTGGTCATATAAACGAAACAAGGTTGACTAAGTTACATAAAGATGGATATCTAGATCCATTTGAATATTCATCATATGCAACTTGTCAATCATGTATCAAAGGAAAAATGACCAAATCTCCGTTCGCCAGACACGGAGAAAGAGCCACAAAACTCTTGGGACTTGTACACAGTGATGTATGTGGTCCAATGTCTACGCATGCGAGAAGCGGTTACTCCTACTTCATCACTTTTACTGATGACTTCTCTAGGTATGGACATGTGTTCTTAATGAAACATAAATCCAAGGCCTTTGAAAAGTTTAAGGAGTATAAAAATGAAGTAGAGAAACAAACTGGTAAAAACATCAAGACACTTCGATCTGATCGAGATGGAAAATACTTAAGTACCAGTTTCCTTGAATGCTTAAAAGAGAATGGAATTCTCTCTCAGCTTACTCCGCCTTATACACCTCAGCATAATGGTGTATCAGAAAGGAGGAATCACACGCTATTAGATATGGTGCGTTCAATGATGAGTAGTGCCGAGTTGCCACTTTCCTTCTGGGGTTTTGCTCTAGAATCAGCAGCATACTTATTGAATAGAGTTCCGACTAAGTCTGTGCCTACCACTCCATATGAAATGTGGAGCGGGAAGAGACCATATCTTAAGTATATCAAGATATGGGGGTGTCCGGCATATGTTAAAAAGCATAGACCAGACAAGCTCGAGGCACGATCGGTTTTGTGCAAGTTTGTAGGATACCGCAAACATTCAAGGGGGTACATGGTCTACCACACTGAAGAACAAAAGGTGTTTGTCGCTCGCCACATTGTTTTCTTAGAAAGCGAATTTCTTGCAAAAGAAATTAGTGGGAGCGCGGTAGAGCTGGAAGAAATTCCAGAACCTCAAACTGCTGCCGAGGGCATAGTGGAATCTCAGGTTTCAATAGAACCCGACGAACCAATGCCACTACGCAAATCTAGTAGGCTTTTTCATCCTCCTGAAAGATACTATGGTTTTCTTCTAGATGGGGATCGAGAGGATTGCATCATCGATGATGATGAGCCTACTAGTTTTCAGCAGGCTATCACGAGTATTGACTCGATGAAGTGGCTGGATGCTATGAGATCCGAAATGGAATCCATGTACACCAATAAAGTTTGGACTTTAGAAGTTGCTCCTCCTGTGGTAAAACCAGTTGGATGCAAATGGATCTTCAAAAAGAAGATTGGTGCACTTGGACAAGTGGAAACCTACAAAGCTAGACTCGTTGCAAAAGGTTTTCGTCAAAGATCAGGATTAGACTATGATGAAACCTTTTCACCTGTAGCTATGCTTAAATCCATTCGGATCCTGCTTGCCATTGCTGCCTTCCATGACTATGAAATCTGGCAGATGGACGTAAAAACAGCTTTTCTAAATGGACATTTAGAAGAGAGTGTTTACATGGATCAACCAGAAGGTTTCTTAGACGGTGGGAGCAGCGGAAGAGTGTGCAGGTTGCTTAAATCCATTTATGGATTAAAGCAAGTATCGAGAAGTTGGAACATCTGTTTTGATGAGACAGTCAAAGAATTTGACTTTATCAAAAATGTAGATGAGCCATGTATTTATAGAAAGATTGTAGAAGGAGCAGTAGTCTTCCTCGTTTTGTACGTCGACGACATACTACTGATAGGGAATGATGTCCCTATGCTACAATCAGTAAAGCTCTTCTTGTCACAAAAATTCTCCGTGAAAGACTTGGGAGATGCAACCTACATTCTGAGCATTAAGATCTATCGTGATAGATCTAATAGAATATTGGGACTTTACATTCCGGGTATATTGACACTATACTAAAGAGATATAGTATGGAAGATTCCAAGCGCGGTAATATGCCCGCTTGTCACGAGATCACCCCCTCAAAAGAGATGTCTCCAAAGACTGATGAAGAGAGGGCTCGCATGAGCATTATACCCTACGCTTCGGCAGTAGGATCTATAATGTATGCGATGTTATGTACAAGACCAGATATAGCTTACGCACTTGGTGTGGTAAGCAGGTATCGGTCTGACCCAGGTGAGAAGCATTGGATAGCGGTAAAGAACATTCTCAAGTACCTGAGAAAGACTAAGGAGATGTTCTTGATTTACGGTAATGGGGACCTCCAGGTTGAGGCTTTTACCGACTCTGGATTCCAAAGTGACAAAGATGATTCTAAATCCATTTCGGGTTTTGTGTTTACCCTCAATGGAGGGGCGGTATGTTGGAGGAGTCCCAAATAGGATACCGTCGCAGACTCAACTATGGAGGTTGAGTATATAGCTGCTAGTGAAGCCGCAAAAGAGGTTGTCTGGATGAGGAAGTTCATCTCTGAACTTCAGGTTGTTCCGTCCATTGCCAATCCAATACCTTTGTATTGTGATAACAATGGGGCTGTAGCATTAGCGAAGGAACCAAGGTCCCATCAAAAATCCAGGCATAACTTAAGGAGGTTTCACATGATCAGGGAGATCGTGCATCGTCAGGAGATTGAGGTACGGAGAGTGGACACAAAAGACAACACGGAAGATCCATTCACCAAGGCCATCCCTCAAGTCCAGTTCGAGAGGCTGTTTGAAATGTTGGGCATGTGGTACGCCAGTAACTGGATCTAGTGCAGATAGTGGGTACTCATTGCGCCAATTATAAGCCTTAGTGCAAGTGGGAGATTGTTAGATATATATGCCCTAGAGGCCTTCATTGTATAGGATGCTAGGGATATGTATGTACATGACAGTCTTGCTTGATATGATAGTAAGCTATTTGGTTTGTCTTTATCTTAACATATGATATATTTTGCGTAGTATTCATTTATATATACATGTTGATAAAGCCCATAGGGTGTTTGCCTGACTACCGACGTTGTGATGGCAGTCATACTTGTGGGAGCTGGATAGTCAATAGGCACATCCTTAGATGTCCCTGGTCGCAGGAGTATCGAGACTGGGCTTTGATACTCCGGAGTAGACTAGTGTATACATATCTAGACCCTGAGGTGGGGCGATGATTGGTCCCGCAGCCATTGGTGGAGTGCACCTAAGATTGTATACAGATGCTCACTGGGTGTGAGTACACCGGACAGGACTCACCGAGAACTGACTGGATGGTATTTATACCTAACATCAGATAGCAGTTCTCAGGTGACATGTGTGCAGATAGTCCGTTGACTTAAGGTCGTCATTTGTCTCGTGTGAGTTCCCACTGTGCTTTGATTACTACCCTACCACGGTTCAAAGGAGTCGTGCAAACAGGTTTTAGTTGGGCACAGTCCCGAGCCACGTGGAGGCAGTGAGCGACTGTTAGGGATTCATCTCTCCTGGTATAGGGAGTTGATATCGCACGGTGATCGGTTGGTCATTACCATAAGTCCCTGGCCAGGGCTGATTGAGAATTACTGATGGACTGATCAGTAGATTCTCGGATGGTCTTGAGCTATGCCGACACGACTTGTACGGTTATTAGGGGTCTGACGTTTACCACCTCCCTAGACCAAACATGCGATACTCTTAGACGAACAGACCGGAATGGGCGGATATTGTCACGGACAGGCTCAGTAGGAGTTCGGATGGGTTTCCTCATCGGCCTTCTTAACGACATCTACCTGGGGACCGTTACGTACAGCTAGTGCCGCTTGCGATCTGTGGTTAAAACCACTGCCAGCGTAGTAGTCGAGTCTTTAGAGTCCCACACAGAGTTTTCCCAACTCCAGGTGAAATGATATAGAGGTCGTACGGTTTTACGGCAAGCGTTCGAACGCATACATGTTTAAACGCACGTACGACGTTCGGACAGTTTTTACTAGCCGGCTTTGGTTTAAGCCAGATTCCAGTATCAGGTTTAAGCCAGATTCTAGTATCGTGTTTAAATGATATTGTGGCTCATTATGTGTGATTCATCATGTCATTAATGTATTATTAAATGCTTAATGATTCACATAGTGAATCACTCATAATGCATTAATGTAGCATGATGAATAATCTCATTTTATTCATTTATTCATTATGCTTCATATATTAAGTGAGAAACAATATCATGATCATTATTCTTGTTCACCTTCTCTCTCCTCAAGCGCATTCTCTCTTCAAACTCTAATCCTATCACTCATGAGTTGAGATCAAGGATTAGAATAGACTAAACACTCCATAACCTAACTCTGTATGATCTAAGTTCTTTTGATTAGCAATTAGAGAAACTTAGTTACCTCAAGTTTGGAGGTGAAGCTTGGATTAGGGTTCTCGGGTGGATCTTCTATCACTTAGAGGAGGCCGAGGAGGACGTAGGGAACGAAAAGACGAAGGACATGATTCACTAGGTATAATCTCTTTTCATAGTAGCTAAGAACTTCTATGGTTGTTGTTAATTATCGTTTAGCAAAGATCTTCGGTTAGTCGATGTATGCTTAAAGAACAAGATCGTTTTTCATATTTCTGCATCCCCGCAACTCGTGGGGTGTTGCACATCGACTTACAATTCCCTTGCGAATGTTTGGGATATCCAACAAACTTCCAGAGAACTGACCTTGCCTCCAGCTTGTCCGGATTTTTCTTTTGACATTGGCTGGACAACCCCAAATCTTAACATCTTTAAGAGATGGGCTCTTCCCATACCATATCACATATGGAGTGGTAGGCATCTAATTTGGTTGGAACCCTATTCAATAGATATGCAACTTCTTAAGTGCATAACCCCAAAAGAAAATAGGCAACTGAGTAGTACTAATCATAGAGCACACCATATCACATAGGGTGCAATTGCTCCGCCCCGATACACTGACGTCCAGGAATTCCATGCTCAAGTATTCTCCTCCTTGATCACATCAAAGGACATAATTCTTATACCCATTTTTGGTTCTCAACTTCTAACTTATATTCTGTGATTATCTCAAAAGTTTCGGACTTGTGGTTCAACAGGAACATATGTCTGAATCTTGAGAGATCATCAGTGAATGTAATGAAGTACAAAGAACCTGTCCTGCCATATGTAGACCTGGGACTATCATACATCATCATGGATCAATCACAAGAGTTCACTAACTCTTTCTCTGTTTCCAATAAACGGAGCTGTAGTAATCTTATCTTTGTGACATGACTGGAAAGTTTTACAAGATGTAAATCCAAACTAATTTAAATATGCATCTTTATGTAACTTCAGCTAGTCGGGTCGCATTGATATGACCTAGTCTATAATGCCTCAAGAAGGATTCGTTCATTTCTGAACACTTCTTCTTGTGTGTGTTCTGTACATAAGAACTGTAGTTTGATTTAGAACGTCTATGCTTTTAAATAACGTGCCTGAACCGATCAACTCTTGGTATAGGAAATGTTCAAAACATTATCCAACAATGCAAAATTATATCCTTCTTTACTAATAAAGAGACTGATATGATGTTGTATATCAGGTTCGGTATCTAATAACATTCGTTCAGAATCAATGTATTCTGGTAATACAGGGTGATAATTGCCAACAGACTTGGCTGCAATACTTGCATCATTTCCAACTCTTGAAACTTATCACCCATTCCCAGTTCACAACCTTTCTGTAGCCGATTTCACAGATTACATTTGCGGTATCCTGATCCGGTATCTCATACCCAGGACGTAAAGGATACTGAGAAATAGTTCTCGGTAATGAACACACCCGAAGATGATGCATCAGCATGGACTTTCTTCTTTTGGGCGGCACGGGAATTCTGGTAATCCCCTATTTCCTGCTCTGTCTTATAACAATTATAAGTTGGAGCGGGACCAACGTTCCCCAGCGCAGTATAACAAGCGGGTTCGGTCAATACATCCATATTATTATCTTGATTAAGGCGTGACATGGTCGCTACCTGGAGAGAGATAGAAGAAAACACTCAGTGTATACTCTTGCAAGATTAGATTGGTTATTAATATATCTAATCAGGATGTCTCCCACTGTTTTAGTCAAATCTTCCTTCAGACCCTCAAAGGAAAGACTAGCCGGGATTAATTACACCCTACAAGTTCGCCAATCTTTCAGCCAGGCCAGTGCCGGTACTTTGAGGGAGGTTCCCCGTGTAAGTCCATATTGCGACCCCCGGTGCTTACGGGGAGGCGGAAACGGTATAAAAAACAAATTTTTATCGCAAGAGGCAACATGGACTAAACAAGGTCGGGATCGTGTCTAAACTAAACTAGCAAATACACTAAAAGGAGTTAGCTACTATGGAAGATGGTTATACCTAAACTTGAACTCCTTCTTCTTCAAAACTTGTAGAGGTTGATGGTTCTCTTTTTGTCGCCTTCTTCCGTCGAAGATGGATCCACCTCGAGGGTTCGACCTTGGGCTCTTTCTCGGACTTGGAGTGAACTAGAATCTCCGGCTTGCTAATCCTTTGATCCTAGAGTCAGTAGAGAGTGACTAGGGTTTGCTTTTCTTTTTAAAGAGAAGGATTCTCAACACATGAGAAGGTTTCTCTTTGCTAGAGGAAGAAGAAGATGAAGAGAGGAGAGAGAATGAATATGATAGAATGAGCTATTCTATTCTTTCTTGCAACCATAATGCAAAAGAAAAGAATTATCTAATAATAATAATTGAAAATGAGAATAGTTGATGGTAATTTGGAATGACCACTACCATGCTTCATTTAAAAATGTAAGCATAAATCAAGGAAGACTTTTTAAAGCATGATGGTGGTCAACATTCAACCATGACAAAATTCGCATTTAATTACTATTATAAATAGATAATCCATAAATCTATTAGGGTTTGGAAAATGATAACTGTCGACTGTGCATACGCACCCGTTCCGAAACCCTAATGGAAAAACTCATCCTCCGCCTCAAGCAACTGTGCATACACACCTGCATTCTCGTTCCGAGGAACAAGAATACCGAGATATAAAAGCAACCCCAAAACATATATACCAGTATCAGGCTCAAACCAGAGCCAGCCAGTATAATCCGTCCGGACTCCAAACGTGCACAAGTGCGCGGATGAGAACGAACCCTGTCGCAAAACCATGCGACCTCTACTCTGTTTTGCCCAGAGGCGAATACCCTCTGTGTGGGACTCTAAAGACTCGACACTACGCTGGCAGTGGGTTTAACCACAGACCGCAAGCGGCACTAGCTGTGCGTAACGGTCCCCAGGTAGATGTCGACAAGAAGGCTGACGAGGTGAAACCTCATCTGTACTCCTACTGAGTCTGAATGTGACAGTCTCCGTACAGTCCGGTCTGTTCGTCTGATACATCGCATGGCGGGCCTAGGGGGTGGTAAACGTCAGTCCCCCAATAGCGGTACAAGTCGTGCCGGAGCGAAGCCCAAAACACCCTGAGATAACACTGGAAACCTACCAGTATATCTCGTTTGCCCTGGCCAGGGACTACTCGTGTAATGGCTCTCCTAGACACAGCGCGATGTCAACCCCCAATACCGGGAGAGACGAATCCTGTCTAACCGTCACTGCCTCCAAGTGCTTCGGGACTGCACCCAACCACCACCTGTTTGCACGACTCCTTTGAGCCGTGGTAGGGTAGTGATCAAAGTGCAGTGGGAATACACTTGAGGCGAAGTGCCAGTGTCAAGTCAGCGGACTAAGCTGTACTCATGTCACCTGGGAACTGATAACTGACGATAGGTATAATACCAACCTGTCAGTTCCCGACGAGTCCTGTCCAGTGTACTCGTAACCCAACAAGCACCCGTATACTATCTCCAGTACGACGTACTGATGGCTGTGGGACAGACCATCTCCCATACTGGGATGAGAAGCGCATACGCTAGTCTACTCCGGAGTATCGATGCCCTGTCTCGATAGTCCTGCGACTAGGGACCTGTATAAGGATGTGCTTATAGATTACCCAGCCCCCACTAGTGTGACTGCCATCACAACGCTGGTAATCAAGCAAAGATCCTAAGGGCTCCACTAATGCGTATAAGTGATATACTGAAATAAACACAAGTACACATTGAAGTAGAAACAAACCAAGTAGCATACTACTATTTTGAGCAAGATTGTATATACAAGGTGAATATCCCAAGCATCCATTAAGTAATATACAAACTAGTATGATACAGTAATGGCCTCTAGGGCATATACACTAACAATCTCCCACTTGCACTAAGGCCATGTACTGGCGTATCGAAGACCTATCATCTCGATCAGCCGCTCGAACTGAGTCTGGGGCAAGGCCTTGGTGAATGGATCTGCAGTGTTGTCTTCTGAAGCGACTCTCCGAACCTCGATCTCCTGGCGATCCACGATCTCCCTGATCAGGTGATACCGCCTCAAGATGTGCCTGGATCTCTGATGGGACCTGGGTTCCTTCGCTAAAGCTATAGCCCCGTTGTTGTCGCAATACAGAGGTATTGGGTCAACAATGGACGGAACCACCTGAAGTTCTTTCAAGAACTTCCTCATCCAGACAGCTTCTTTTGCGGCATCAGATGCAGCGATGTATTCCGCTTCCATCGTCGAGTCTGCAACGGTTTCCTGTTTGGAACTCTTCCAACACACCGCCCCTCCATTGAGGGTGAAGTCAAAACCCGACATGGACTTGGAATCATCCTTGTCACTCTGGAAGCTGGAGTCAGCAAAGGCCTCGATCTGGAGGTCTTTTCCGCCATACACCAAGAACATCTCCTTAGTCCTTCTCAGGTACTTGAGAATGTTCTTTACTGCTATCCAGTGTTTCTCCCCAGGGTTAGACTGATACCGGCTTACCACACTCAGTGCATAAGCTACATCCGGTCTGGTACACAACATCGCATACATTATAGAGCCTACCGCAGAAGCGTAGGGTATAATAGACATGCGATCCCTCTCCAAATCAGTCTTGGGAGACATCTCTTTAGAGAGGGTGATCCCGTGACAAGCCGGTAGGTTACCGCGCTTGGAATCTTCCATACTGAATCTTTTCACTATGGTGTCGATGTACCTGGACTGAGAAAGTCCCAATATCCTCTTGGATCTATCACGATGGATCCGGATCCCCAGGATGTATGAGGCATCACCCAGGTCTTTCATGGATAACCTTTGTGACAAGAACCCCTTGACAGATTGTAGCATAGGAATGTCATTTCCTATCAAGAGAATGTCATCCACGTATAAAACGAGGAATACTACAGTTCTCGCTACAAATCTACTATAGATGCATGGTTCATCTGGATTTTTGATAAAGCCAAATTCTTTGACTGTCTCATCAAAGCAGATGTTCCAACTCCGCGATGCCTGCTTTAGTCTATAGATGGACTTAAGCAACTTGCACACCTTTCCGCTGCTCCCACTCTGAATGAAACCCTCTGGCTGGTCCATATAGACACACTCCTCTAAATTTCCATTTAGAAAAGCTGTCTTTACGTCCATTTGCCAGATCTCATAATCGTGGAAGGCAGCAATGGCAAGAAGGATCCGAATGGATTTCAGCATGGCTACTGGAGAAAAGGTTTCGTCGTAGTCCAAGCCAGGTCTTTGACAAAAACCCTTTGCTACCAGCCTAGCTTTATAGGTCTCAACCTGTCCATCTACACCAATCTTCCTTTTGAAGATCCACTTGCATCCTACGGGTTTTACCCCGTCTGGAGCAATGTCCAACGTCCATACCTTGTTGGTGTACATGGACTCCATTTCGGTCCGCATTGCATCCAGCCATTTCACTGAGTCAACGCTCTGAACGGCCTGCTGGAAGCTAGTAGGCTCATCATAATCTATGATGCAATCCTCTCTATCCCCGTCTATGAGAAAACCGCAGTATCTCTCGGGCGGATGAGACTGCCTACTACTCCTGCGGAGCGGCGTAGGAATGTCCTGTTCTGTTGAACCCTCTGGTTCCACTAAGCTTTCAGTAACAGTCTGTGGTTCTGGAATTTCTTCCAGTTCTATTGTGTTCCCACTTATCTGGGTTTCCAAAAACTCAGTTTCCAAGAAGCGGGCATGCTGAGAAACAAAAACCTTTTGTTCCTCAGCGGAATAGAAAAGATACCCCCTGGAGTTCCTTGGGTATCCCACAAACTTACACTGTACTGAACGTGCCTCAAGCTTGTCCGCATGCTGCTTTTTTACAAAAGCTGGACATCCCCATACCTTGAGATAATTAAGACAGGGTTTCTTCCCAGTCCACATCTCATATGGGGTGGTGGGCACAGTCTTGGTAGGAGCCTTGTTCAAGAGATACGCAGCTGCTTCTAGTGCATATCCCCAGAATGATCGCGGTAACTCAGCGTTACTCATCATGGACCGCACCATATCCAATAGGGTGCGGTTCCGTCTCTCCGATACACCGTTATGTTGCGGGGTGTATGGAGGAGTAAGCTGAGAGAGAATTCCGTTCTCTTTTAAATAGTCCAGGAACTCGGCACTTAAGTATTCTCCACCTCGATCCGATCTTAGAATCTTAATACTTTTGCCGGTCTGTTTCTCTACTTCATTCTTATACTCCTGGAATTTTCCAAAGGCCTCGGACTTATGTTTCATTAAGAAGACATAACCGTACCTTGAGAAGTCATCCGTAAAAGTAATGAAGTAAGAATGTCCGCTTCGGGCATGTGTAGACATTGGACCGCACACGTCACTGTGTACGAGTCCTAAGAGCTCGCTCGCTCTTACTCCATGTCCAGTAAACGGAGTCTTTGTCATCTTTCCTTTGAGACAAGATTGACAAGTGGCATATGATTGATATTCGAACGCATTCAAATATCCTTCTGTATGCAACTTAGTCAACCTTCTCTCATTGATGTGACCCAATCTACAATGCCATAAGAAAGTCTGATTTATTTCTGGAGACTTTCTTTTGTGTGTATTCTGGACATTAAAAATCTGTGGTTGGTTTAACACGTATATACCATTACTCAATGTACCTGACCCAATCAGAACTTGATTAAGGTGAATGTTTACAACATTACTTACAAACGCAAATTCATAACCTTCTTTAGAAACTAAAGATACAGAAATGATATTACAAGTTGCGTTGGGTACAAAAAAGCAATTACGCAAAACCAAAACATGTCCATCTGACATTCCCAGGTGATAGTCCCCCACGGCTTTAGCATCCATGCTAGCTCCGTTCGCAACTCTGAGGGTCATGTCACCTGCCTTCAAATCCCTACGGTTTCTCAACGCCTGCAAAGAATTACAGATATGAGATCCTGATCCGGTATCCAATACCCAGGAAGTAGAGTTTATTGAAAGACGGTTTTCAATAACATACACACCTGAAGCTGAAGCTGCAACCTGCTTCAATTCCTGTGTTCTGGCCTTCCAGGCCCTGCAATCATTCTTCCAGTGTCCTTTCTTATGACAAAAGAAGCATTCTTCCTTATCCACAAGCTTCCCCGCTATCTTTGTTGCTTTCCCTTTTCCCTTCGTATCCACTTTACTAACACCGCCCCTTGGTTTGGCGGGGGCCTTCTTCTTCTTTCCCTTGGCTTTCGCCTTGGACCTAGAAGAAGATGATCCTCCTACAAACAAAGTGGATGTATCCCTACTTTTCTGTAGGGTGCCCTCTGCGCTCCTCAGCATGTTGAGGAGCTCTGATAGTTCAACCTCTTTTTCTTGTAGGTTGAAGTTCAGTATAAACTGGGCGTAAGTGGAAGGAAGGGACTGGAGAACTATATCCGTATATAGCTCACTCTCCAATGTGATCCCTAGGTCAGCGAGCTCCTCAATGTAGCCGATCATCTTTAGCACGTGCTCGGCTACTGATGATCCGACGGCCATTCTTGTCGAAAACAACTTTTTCGACGCTTCGTATCTTGCGATACGTGATTGCTCTCCATACAGTTCTTTTGTATGGAGCAATATGGACTCCATGTCCATATTCTCATGCCTCCTCTGATGTTCGTTGTCCATCGAGGCAAGCAGGAGGCACTTGGCCTTCGCGCTATCAATCTCCCAAGTCTTGCGGATTTCCTTATCCGCGACACTGGAAGTTGGACCAGGGACAGGGGGAGCTTTGGTGGTAAGAAGATACCCCAGCTTGTCATAAGTGATTGCTATCTTGACATTCCTGAGCCAATCTTTGTAGTTTGGCCCTGTCAGTTTGTTTTTATCTAGGAGTAACTTAAGTCCAGTCATGTTGATTGGTCGCTGCAATTAGGAGAGAGAAGAAGAAACACTCAGCATGATGCTCTTGCAAGTTTAGAGTGGTTTTTAGTTTGTCTAAACAGGATGGCTCCCACTGTTTCTCGAATCCCTCCTCAAACCATAAAGGAAGAATTAGTCAGGATCAATCCCACCGTACAATACTTGCTTAACCGTTCAGCCAGGCCAGTGTTGGTACTTCGAGGGAGGTTTTCCAACGCTTTCGCGAAGTTCCTTAATTAAATAACCTCTTTTCCCTGGGGGCGTAACCCCGCTAACACCTTTCTAGGCACCTACTAGGTTTATAGCATTGATCGTTTAGTGAGAAATTTCCCGAGGAGTAGCATATACTCACAGTAGGATCGGGATCCAAATATCATCGCGTGACGAAACTGAAGGAATCCTACCAGAATCATCACACTCCAAATGGTATGCAAATCTAGCAAGTTTCAGTACTTATGAAACTCCCGATGTGGATTTTTGCCCCATGCTCTTATGACCTTGACGAAGGTCAACAAATCATAAGTCACATGTCAAGTTCTGCCCATCATTATCCAGGTTAATTTGAATCCACCCGTATATACCCTTGACGAAGGTCAACAAGGTAATGCGAGTGTCCCAAACCAACGCATCTATCTATGCTACATATGAACACCCAATAGCTACCAATCACTATGCCTTGACGAAGGTCAACAAACACAGCTTGAATACAATTGAATATTCATACGAAACGACGGAGGGCTACGAATGGTTTTGGCAAAACCGTGAACGTAGTGAACTTGATTTGGTCGATGGAACGAGATAGCTTTTAAAAGGAGTGGCACAAGCTCCGCATTTAAAAGTTGTTTTTGAAAAGAACCGAGTGGTTTTTCGAAAGTGTTCCAACGACTTTAACTTGGTTTATTATCTTGCATTAGTTCTTTTAATGCGTGATATTCTTGCATTAGTACTTTTAATGCGTCCCATCATTTAATCCTACCATTGCAGAAAACAACCAAAATATGACGTACGCTTATGCCATTCGCATTCGCCACGGGGCCCCGTCATTACCCGTTAGGTTACTTAACTAACGACAGAGCGGGGGCTGGGCTAGCGCGGCTGTAAAACATAAGCAACGCCTAAATAGAAAGCAATGATAGACATTACAGATCACAGATGAATACATTGGATATACTAGCAATCCGCAATCCTTTCGAGCCTTGAACGAAAAGCGGATAACACGGTCGCGGTGAATAGCCAAATACCCCACCCAAGACCCCTACGGGTGTGGCAAACTACCCGCCAAGTCCTCGGTAGTTTGTGCACCCCTCCATGGGTCTATCCTAGGAGCAAAAACAGTAAAAAGAATTATACAATGACGGCTACAACCCCGACCCGGTTGTGCGGCCAAACAAATAATATTATTACATCAATTTACATTTACAATGAATGAAAGAAAAACAAAAGCTCATCTCACATCCACCCCGGCTATTCACCCGCGACAGTCCAACACATTCATATACACATTCCAGCACATTACAGATCATGTACAACCCCGACTAATCGTCTTATAGCGATTAGCCGACGTTCAATACATGCAAACAACACAGATATAACCAACATAGCCAAAGTGCAGTGAAGTTCGGAAAAATACGGAATTATAGGACCCCAAAAGTGAATTTCAGTTCTGGAAAATCTGGGTACATATAATATATCTTAAAAATCCCAAAACCAACACAGAAGAACACTGCACAAAAAACGATGCAGAGATGACACCAAACAGCGGCGGTTCCGCGGCCAGATGAAGAGGTGAGGCCGCGGAAGGGCGGCGCTTTGGAGGAATCATGCTATCGTTTTTGGTGGGTGTTCTTAGAAAACCCTGAGACGAATTTACAAGTATAAATTTTTTCATTTTGAGCAGAAAAAATTTCAACAGAAACTTAGGGTTTTGTTTTTCCGGTTTTGCGATTTTTCGGTTCCGAACTTCGTTACACTTCACTACCAAGCTAGTTTAAGTTTAGTTAGGCTCTGATACCACTGTAAGTCCATATTGCGACCCCCGGTGCTTACGGGGAGGCGGAAACGGTATAAAAAACAAATTTTTATCGCAAGAGGCAACATGGACTAAACAAGGTCGGGATCGTGTCTAAACTAAACTAGCAAATACACTAAAAGGAGTTAGCTACTATGGAAGATGGTTATACCTAAACTTGAACTCCTTCTTCTTCAAAACTTGTAGAGGTTGATGGTTCTCTTTTTGTCGCCTTCTTCCGTCGAAGATGGATCCACCTCGAGGGTTCGACCTTGGGCTCTTTCTCGGACTTGGAGTGAACTAGAATCTCCGGCTTGCTAATCCTTTGATCCTAGAGTGAGTAGAGAGTGACTAGGGTTTGCTTTTCTTTTTAAAGAGAAGGATTCTCAACACATGAGAAGGTTTCTCTTTGCTAGAGGAAGAAGAAGATGAAGAGAGGAGAGGAGAGAGAATGAATATGATAGAATGAGCTATTCTATTCTTTCTTGCAACCATAATGCAAAAGAAAAGAATTATCTAATAATAATAATTGAAAATGAGAATAGTTGATGGTAATTTGGAATGACCACTACCATGCTTCATTTAAAAATGTAAGCATAAATCAAGGAAGACTTTTTAAAGCATGATGGTGGTCAACATTCAACCATGACAAAATTCTCATTTAATTACTATTATAAATAGATAATCCATAAATCTATTAGGGTTTGGAAAATGATAACTGTCAACTGTGCATACGCACCCGTTCCGAAACCCTAATGGAAAAACTCATCCTCCGCCTCAAGCAACTGTGCATACACACCTGCATTCTCGTTCCGAGGAACAAGAATACCGAGATATAAAAGCAACCCCAAAACATATATACCAGTATCAGGCTCAAACCAGAGCCTGCCAGTATAATCCGTCCGGACTCCAAACGTGCACAAGTGCGCGGATGAGAACGAACCCTGTCGCAAAACCATGCGACCTCTACTCTGTTTTGCCCAGAGGCGAATACCCTCTGTGTGGGACTCTAAAGACTCGACACTACGCTGGCAGTGGGTTTAACCACAGACCGCAAGCGGCACTAGCTGTGCGTAACGGTCCCCAGGTAGATGTCGACAAGAAGGCTGACGAGGTGAAACCCCATCTGTACTCCTACTGAGTCTGAATGTGACAGTCTCCGTACAGTCCGGTCTGTTCGTCTGATACATCGCATGGCGGGCCTAGGGGGTGGTAAACGTCAGTCCCCCAATAGCGGTACAAGTCGTGCCGGAGCGAAGCCCAAAACACCCTGAGATAACACTGGAAACCTACCAGTATATCTCGTTTGCCCTGGCCAGGGACTACTCGTGTAATGGCTCTCCTAGACACAGCGCGATGTCAACCCCCAATACCGGGAGAGACGAATCCTGTCTAACCGTCACTGCCTCCAAGTGCTTCGGGACTGCACCCAACCACCACCTGTTTGCACGACTCCTTTGAGCCGTGGTAGGGTAGTGATCAAAGTGCAGTGGGAACACACTTGAGGCGAAGTGCCAGTGTCAAGTCAGCGGACTAAGCTGTACTCATGTCACTTGGGAACTGATAACTGACGATAGGTATAATACCAACCTGTCAGTTCCCGACGAGTCCTGTCCAGTGTACTCGTAACCCAACGAGCACCCGTATACTATCTCCAGTACGACGTACTGATGGCTATGGGACAGACCGTCTCCCACACTGGGATGAGAAGCGCATACGCTAGTCTACTCCGGAGTATCGATGCCCTGTCTCGATAGTCCTGCGACTAGGGACCTGTATAAGGATGTGCTTATAGATTACCCAGCCCCCACTAGTGTGACTGCCATCACAACGCTGGTAATCAAGCAAAGATCCTAAGGGCTCCACTAATGCGTATAAGTGATATACTGAAATAAACACAAGTACACATTGAAGTAGAAACAAACCAAGTAGCATACTACTATTTTAAGCAAGATTGTATATACAAGGTGAATATCCCAAGCATCCATTAAGTAATATACAAACTAGTATGATACAGTAATGGCCTCTAGGGCATATACACTAACACCCCGTGCTTTCGCATGGACCTAATTAAAATAAACCTCGTTTTCCCCGAAGCATAACCCCGTTGACACCTTTCTAGACACCTACTTGATCGGCTAATTGTAATGTGTAAAACTCTCGAAGGAGTAACTCTTACTCGTAGCGGGTATCGGGATCCAACTATCTCATAGAAGGTATGCAATCTCATTGCAAATTTCAACACTTGAAATTCCCGATAAAATTTTACCCCTAGCGTCCTATGACCTTGACGCAGGCCAACAAACCATAGTCCGCTAGTCAAGTTCAACCCGTTATTTTCCGATTGAATTAAACCCACCCGCACAACCCTTGACGCAGCCCAACAAAGTCGCACGATTACCCTAACTCAATCATATCATATGCTTTAACAGATAAGCATAAATAGCTACCGAACACTACGCCTTGACACAGGCCAACAAACGCAGCACGAATACTATGAAGTACTTATCTGAAATGACGGAGGGCTACGTCAGGTTTTTAAGAAAACCCTTTGCGTAATGAACTTTATATCGTTGTAGAATCGAGTGATTTTAAATGGAATGTTTTTGAGGCCTTTTCTAGTTTTGGTAAAGAGGTCACTCCCGGTGAAGGGATCTCGGCTCTTTCCTCATCGAATGAGGTGCAGGATATTTCACAAATACCACTATGCAAAGCAAATACTATAAAAACAATCAAAAGATAAACTGAGTTTGTAGCATCTGCTAGTTTCGCTAAAGAGGTCACTCCCGGTGAGGGGATCTTGGCTCTTTCCATATCGAATAAGGTGCTGGATATTCTACAAGGAACACCGCTATGCAAAGCAAGAACTAGAGCTACCTGTTTTTGAGACAAGTTTCTACAGTATCTTTAGGTTTCTTCTAGTTTCTTTAATCTCATTAATGAACTCCCATTTTATTACGCTTCACAAGCATCACATTTGAAACGAAATCAACAATATATAATATATATCTCATATATATAATATAAACATTCGTCTCAGGCAGTAAAATGATCTCATCATAGAACATTGCAGCAGAAGATAACATATGAAATATTGGATATACTAGGATTTCCGTGTTTTATGCGAGCCTGTATAAAACCCGGATTCTACGGTCGCGATGAATAGCCAAACCCACACCCCAAGACCCCTACGAGAGCGGCAAGATGATCGAGATAGTTCTAGAGTTACGACACCCAGTCTCGACTCCTCGAGATGGTCTCCCATTGGACCCTGGAACCCGGTTACTTGTGCTCCCCGCATTGGGTCTATTCTAATGCGGAAAAGTAAATAATATATAATAGTGACATCATCCTTAACCCGGAAGTGCCCCAATAAAAGAATATTACATACAATGAATTTTACATGAATGACAATAAAAACCCTCATCTCATATAAAACCCCCGGCTATTCAGAACACGACGATCCAATATAACATATCACAGCAACACATAATATCACATATCATCAATGTAAGTAAATATGCGTATCCCAATTGTCATTTATGTATAGCAACGAAACCGGCGATACTCTACATATTACACTTACGGTCGCATAAAAGAAAGTGTAAAACTACAACAGTCGGAATCCGCAACCTCCTTAGACAACTCATGCCTAACCAAATGAATTCCTTAGATATCGCATGCCTAACAATTATAAACCCCGCATTTTAGTCTCAATATCGAAAACCCTTTTCAATATCAAGTCGAGCAATTCAACAAGATTCCCGACATCCTGATCGAATGCTCGTCGGAATCTTTAATAGACGGCCGCACCCCCGACGCCGTCGACGAAGTGCACTAAGGCGGAACACCGCTGCCGCGAGCACCCGAACGGATGCTTTTGGCGGCGGGGTTCTCCTACAGTCACTTGGTTAGGGCTATGGGGCGTGGATATCTATTAAGTTTACCCAGCGAGTATCCGAGTACGCTACGTGATTGCGACGGACCTTTGATCACATCAAAATCCCGTGGCTACCGATCAAATAAGACAAAACTGTTAGATTTATAACATTCAAATTAGTTATCTCATAACTACTTGTGGATTCCAAATATTGTATCACATTCCAGACAAATAGACAATGTTAAACTTTCCAATCGAATAAACAAACACCCAAAATTTCCCTTTTTGCTCAACACTTGAAATTAGTTTAAAAGCATCCATCTCATGCCACAGTACCAATGGTCCAGCCGTAGAAGGGTCAAACCAACGCCTCACATGTGGCAACGCCGTATTGCCCCAAACCCTAAGGTTTAGAGGCGGTTCAGATGGTCACATAATCGAGTTACGGTTTGTGTTCTTCTAGGTGGTCCAACGCGTTTCTTGCACGACTTTGAACGTTCATTTACTAAGGAAAAAATCCAACACTTGGAAATTTTCCGGCAGGGGAAAAAGTGAGTTATTAATATTCGTTTGAACTTTTTAACACGTTCTAAATTACCCGAAAAAAGTTAAAAGAACTTTAATTATCCGATCGAATCAACGAGTTCCCAATATATCCCAAAAAGCTCAACACTTGAGTAGAACTAAAAATTCCGAGAAGCATGAAAAATACCCAAGAATATACCCATGAAGTATTAGCCCCCAACTCCACAAGTTGGCCGCGAAACCGCCGCCAAACTCATAGTTTGGCCGCGATTCCGCGGTTCCTTGAGGGATTTAGGGCTTCCTACTTCCCAGTAATTCTTAGAATTCCCTGCATGATTTTCTGAATATTTTTATTATGAAAAATCTCAAATTTTGAAAAAAATTCCAGAGAATGGGGATATATCGAGTTTTCGGAGTTCGATCGGACTTCAAACTTCGCATACACGACTCCTAAAGCTCTAGCTTGGCTCTGATACCACTGTAGGGTTAGCTTAGCACCTTGTGAAGGTTTTGGCAAGCATCAAACATGCTACTTTAAAATTTTTGGGGTGCTAAACAAACCCTAACCAAGATCTTAACTAGAATATTAGGATAAACAAGCATGTAAACAACTTTACATCTAAGAGTTAGGGATTACAACCTTTGTAGTCCGTTCCTTCACTTCTAAAGCTCCGTGTTGAGGTCCTTTCGCTGCGATCATCGAGTACCTGGACTCAAGAGAGGCTCCATGAAGAGAAAGATGCAAGCTTGCTTCCAATCTTCAACAACAAAGATGATCAAACTTGAAGAAACTCAAGCCCAAGCTCTTGCTTCGCTAATCAAGTATTAGCAAAGCAAACACCCTAATATAAGTAGCTAGAATAGATGAGGATGTTGAAGTAGGAATTTAGCTCTCATTTGTTTTCAATTTCTCACTCAAAATTATCACATACCAAAAAGCTAGTAAGCTTTTTCATGCAAGAAGAAGGAAGAAGAAGAAGCGAATCCTTTTGTGATGAATAATGAATTAATTGATGTGGTTACAATTGCAAGCATGAGTTAAGAATAAATACTTAACCCATGTAGAGAGTTAACGAGAGTAAAGGGTTTGGGTTGGGTTAGAAAATATCAACACAAAATATCTTAGCTTAAAACAAAACAAAGCTTATAGAAGCTTCATGAAAAAGCTAACCCAAATGCTAACCCAAATCAAACCCTAACTTGTTTAATCTCCAAAAAACATGTTGCATTTGTAACCCCAACTTGTTACAATATTATATATCACATATATAATATATTTTTTGTAAAAAAATAAAATAATACAATTAACATATATCACATATATATCAATGTATTATTCAAGTGAGAAAAAGAATCTTTAAGTGAGTTTATATTAGTTAATGTAACTTAATATGTCACATATACAATTATACATTAAATTATCGAATCAACACTTGATCCGATAATCCGGCTATATCGCATATAACCGACTAATATAATCTGTATCAGTTTCATCGAATCAACACTTAATCCGATGACCCGGCTATATCACATATACCCGGCCGATATCTCATATCGCGAGAATCTAATACGGTATCGCATACACATATTATTCCCGGTCCCGCAGATATCACATATGTGCTCCTACTCCGTTTTTCCTGAGCCAGGAAACCTCGGTGTAGAACTCTAAAGAATCGTCAATCGGCAGTAGGTGATGATCATATCAAACACCCACAAGTTGCAAGCGGTCAGCTAAACGTAACAGCCACCCTGGTATTGAGCAATCAGAAGATCAACAAGCAAGCCTGCGCATTCTTCTGTGAATCCAACCAGTAACACTGCCGTACAGTCCGATCTCTTCGTCTGATATGTCGCATATCTCGCCTAGGCGTGGTAAACGTCAGACCCCAGTAGCTTGATAAGTCGTGTCGATATGAGATCCATAACAGTTCGAGAAACTACTGATAACACTTACCAGTAAATCTCAGCAACTCTGGCCAGGGATTTCCAGTTATAGCCAATCGAACACAGCGCATCATCAACTCCCTATACCGGGAGAGACGAAACCCCTCCTATCGCTCATTGCCTCCATGTGATTCGGGACTGTACCCAAAATCCACCTTTTTGCATGCCCTCTTGGACGTGGTATGATAGAAATCAAAGCACAGTGGGAATCACACAAGAATCTATGACGATCTCGGGTCTACAGACTAACTTGTACTAGTGTCACCAGAGAAATGCCATCTGACGTGAGGTATAATACCATCTGGGAGTTCTCGGCGAGTCCGTCCAGTGTACCCAGTCTCCACTGAGCACCCGTATACCTTCTCTGATGTCAAACACCAATGGATATGGGATCATCCATCGCCCATCATATGGGTCAAGAAGCGTATACGCTAGTCTACTCTGGAGTATCGATGCCCTGTCTCGGTACTCCCACGGCTAGGAACATTTGAAGGATGTACTTGGCGACTACACTGTCCCCACTAGTATGATCTGCATCATAGTCCTGGTAGTCAAGTATGTTAGTGTATGTGCCCTAGAGGCCATTACTGTATCATAATAGTTTGTATATTACATGATGGAAGCTAGGGATATTCACATTTGTATAGACAATCTTGTTCGAAATGGTAGTATGCTACTTCGTTTGTCTCTGCTTTAATATGTGCATGTGTTTCTTTTAGCATATAGCCTATACACATTAGTGGAGCCCTTAGGATCTTTGCTTGATTACAAGCGTTGTGATGGCAATCATACTAGTGGGGGCTGGGTAATCTACAAGCACATCCTTATACAGGTCCCTAGTCGTAGGATTATCGAGACGGGGCATCGATACTCCGGAGTAGACTTGCGTATGCGCTTCTCATCCCAGCAGGGGAGACGGTCTGTCCCACAGCCGTCAGTACGTCGTACTTGAGATAGTATGCTAGTGCTCGTTAGGTTACGAGTACACTGGACAGGACTCGTCGGGAACTGTTTGTTGGTACTATACCTATCGTCAGTTATCAGTTCCCAGGTGACATGAGTACAGCTTAGTCCGCTGACTTGACACTGTCACTTCGCCTCGAGTGTGTTTCCACTGTACTTTGATTTTTACCCTACCACGGCTCAAAAGAGTCGTGCAAACAGGTAGTATTTCGCTGCAGTCCCGAAGCACTTGGTGGCAGTGACGGTTAGATAGGATTCGTCTCTCCCGGTATTGGGAGTTGATATCGCGCTGTGTCTAGGAGAGCCATTACACATAGTCGTCCCTGGCCAGGGCAAGCGAGATACACTGGTCGGTTTCCAGTGTTATCTCAGGGTGTTCTGGGCTACACTCCGACACGACTTGTACCGCTATTAAGGGACTAACGTTTACCAACCCCCCAGGCCCGCCATGCGATATTCTCAGACGAACAGACCGGACTGTATGCAGATTGTCACATACAGGCTCAGTACGAGTTCGGATGGGTTCGCCTCATCAGTCTTCTTATCGGCATCTACCTGGGGACCGTTACGTACAGCTAGTGCCGCTTGCGGTCTGTAGTTAAACCCACTGCCAGCGTAGTGTCAAGTCTTTAGAGTCCCACACAGAGGGTTATTCGCCTTTGGGCAAAACAGAGTAGAGGTCGCAGGGTTTTGCGACGGGGTACGTTCACATCCGCACACTTGTGCACGTTTGGTATCCGGACAGTCATTACTAGCGGGCTTTGGTTTAAGCCAGATCCTAGTATATGTTTTGGGGTTAGTTTTATCTCATTGTATTCGTGATCCTCGGAACACGAATGCGGCTGTGTTTGCACAGTTGACTGAGGCAGAGGCAGAGGATTCTCATTAGGGTTTTGGTACGGGTGTGTATGCACAGTTGACAGTTGTCTTTTACCAAACCCTAATGAATATGTGAAATATCAATTAATAATATTAATTAAAGGAAATTGAGTTATGGTTAGGGTTGTTGACTTGTTGACCAAGGTTGACTTGTTGACCAAGGTTGAAAATTTGACCATCATCATTTCAGGCAAAGATGCTCTTTGATCTTTGGAAAACTCATTTAATGTGAAATGATAATGGTCTTTTCAACCTACCATCACCTTTTTCTTTTTGGATTAATATTGTTAATTGATTAATTCACATATATTTGCATATGGTTGCAAAATTCTTATCATTCTCTCATTCTCATTCTCTCTCATCCTTTGCTCTCCCTCTTCCTCTATCTCAAGGCAAAACCCCTCATGTGTTGAGAACCATTTGCCTTGGAGATAAAACACCAAAACTCATCTCTACTCATCCTATGGTTGAAGGTCGAGCAAGCCTAATACTTTAGTTGCCTCATGTTCGAGGAAGGAGCACAAGGTAGAGGCCCTCGGGTGGATCCATCTTCGGCAAGAGAAGGCGACGAGGAGAACCATCCAACCCACTCCAAGGAGAAGAAGAGAGGGAGTTCAAGACTAGGTATAACCCCTAACCGAGTAGATAAAGCTCATAGTAGTTGCTAGTGTGTAGTTTAGCAAAGATCCGGGTTTTATAGTCCATGTTACCCTACACCCTAAATTGTTTTTCACCATTTCCGCAACCCCGAAAGAACCGGGACAGGTAACGTGGACTTACAGTGGTATCAGAGCCTAGCTAAACACACCCTAGCATGTTAGCAAAGTATCTAGAATTTCGATCGGACAAAAAACCGCAAAACACGTCAAAAATATCAACTTTCTGCCGATTTTTATTTCTGCTCAAAAAATAATAAATCATGTACAAAAATTGGCTCAGGGTTTCTACAGAACAGACAAGTAAAACGATCCAGTGAGTCGACCAACTCACCGTGGATCCACGGCAAGAGCTTGCTCATGACGCGGATCCGCGGCCGAGTTGACTCGGCCGTGGGTCGTTTCTCTTGCAGTGTTCTTATGTTGGTGTTTTGTGATGTTTAGGATGGTTTGTTTCTGCCCAGAATTTCCAGAAAACAAAATTTGTTTTTTGGGTGGTTACAAATCCGTGTTTTGATCGATTTTCTGTAGACTTTGGCTAATGGGTTGTATCTGTGATGTTTTATATGTATTGAACGTCTGCTAATCGCTATACGTCGATTAGTGGGGTTTATACATATCTGTGTTCTGTAATGTTGATGGTTTGTGTATATGAATTCGTTGGATTGTCGCGGATGAATTGCCGGGGGGTTGTGAGATGAGGGTTTTTCTTTATCTTTCAATTCATGTAATATGTAATTTGATGTAATATTGTTTGTATGGCCGCACATCCGGGATGAGATTGTAGCCGCCATTGTATAATTTCTTTTTACTGTTTTTGCTCCTAGGATAGACCCAAGGAGGGGGTGCACAAATTACCGGGTATCTCGAAGTGCCGAGTGGCCTACTCACATTGTTGAGGTAGGTTGGTTCGCTTCGGGTACTTGGCGGGTAGTTTGCCGCACCCGTAGGGGTCTAGGGTGGGGTATTGGCTATTCATCGCGACCGTGTAATCCGCTTTTCGTTACAGGCTCGTACGAAACGCGGATTCCTAGTATATCCAATGTGTTCATCTGTGATCTGGAATGGCTATCATTGCATCTGACGAATGAATATATTTATATATGATATCTATTTAGGTGTTGCTTATGTTTTGCATCCGCGCTAGTCCAGCCCCTGCTCTATCGTTAGTTAAGTAACCTAACGAGTGATGACGGGACCCCGTGGTGAATGCGGATGGTATAAGCGTACTTCATATTTTCGTTGTTTTCTTCAATGGTAGGATTAAATGATGGGACGCATTAAAATTAATGCAAGAAAATAAACCAAGCAAAGTCGTTGGAACACTTTTAAAACCACTCGGTTCTTTTCAAAAACAAACATTTAAATGCGGAGCTTGAACCACTCCTTTTAAAAGCTATCTCGTTCCATCGATTATATCAAGTTCACTACGTTCACGGTTTCACCAAAACCATTCGTAGCCCTCCGTCATTTCATATGGATAGTCAATAGTATTCAAGCTGTGTTTGTTGGCCAAAGTCAAGGCACAGTGTTTGGTAGCTATTGGGTATTCATATGCAGCATAGATGGATGCGTTGGTTTGGGACAGTCGTACTGTCTTGTTGGCCAAAGTCAAGGGTAGGTATGGGTGGGTTCAAATTAACCTGGAGAATGACGGTTAGAACTTGACATGTGACTTATGATTTGTTGGCCAAAGTCAAGGTCATAAGAGCATGGGGCAAAAATCCACATCGGGAGTTTCTAAAGAAACTGAAACTTGCTAGCGCTGCAGACCAATTGGAGTGTGATGATTCTGGTAGGATTCCTTCAGTTTTGTCACGCGATGATATTTGGATCCCGGTCCTACTGTGAGTATATGCTACCCCTCGGGAAATTTCTCACTTAACGATCAATGCTATAAACCTAGTAGGTGTCTAGAAAGGTGTTAGCGGGGCTACGCCCCCAGGGAAAAGAGGTTCTTAAATTAAGGAACTTCGCGAAAGCGTTGGAAAACCTCCCTCGAAGTACCGATACTGGCCTGGCCGAACGGTTAAGCAAGTATTGTACGGTGAGATTGATCCCGACTAATTCTTCCTTTATGGTTTGAGGAGGGATTCGAGAGACAGTGGGAGCCATCCTGTTTAAACGAACTAAAAACCACTCTAAACTTGCAAGAGCATCATGCTAAAGTGTTTCTTCTCTCTCTCTCCTAATTGCAGCGACCAATCGACATAACCGGACTTAAGTTACTATTAGATAAAAACATACTGACAGGGCCAAACTACAAAGATTGGCTCAGGAATGTCAAAATGGAAATCACTTATGACAAGTTGGGGTATCTCCTTACCACCAAAGCTCCCCCTGTCCCAGGTCCCTCCTCCAGCGTCGCGGATATAGAAATCCGTAAGACATGGGAGATCGACTGCGAGAAGGCCAAGTGCCTCTTGCTTGCCTCTATGGACAATGAACATCAGTGGAGGCACGAGAATATGTACCTCGAATCCATATTTCTCCATACTAAGGATCTGTATGTGGAGCAATCCCGTATCGCTAGATACGAAGTCTCGAAAAAGTTATTTTCGGGGTGATTGGCCGTCGGATCATCGGTAGCGGAACACGTGCTTAAGATGATTGGCTTCATTGAAGAGCTCGCGGACCTTAGGACCACGTTAGAGAACGATCTCTATACGGACTTGATTCTCCAGTACCTTCCTTCGACTTACGCCCAGTTTATCCTGAACTTCAACTTGCAAGGAAAAGAAGTTGAACTTCCGGAGCTCCTCAACTTGTTAAGGAGTGCAGAGGGCACCCTACAGAAAGGTAAGGAAACATCCACTTTGTTTGTAGGAGGATCTTCCTCTTCTAAGTCCAAGACGAAAGCCAAGGGAAAGAAGAAGAAAGCCTCCACCAAACCAAGCGGCGTTGTTAGTAAAGTGGATACGAAGGGAAAGACAAAGGCAACAAAGGTAGTGGGAAAGCTTGTGGGAAAGGAAGAATGCTTTTACTGTCACAAGAGTGGACACTGGAAAAAGGATTGCAGGGCTTGGAAGGCCAGAAACCAGGATCCGAAGCAAGTTGCGGCTTCGGCTTTAGGTTTGTATGTTATTGAAAACTGTCTATCAATAAACTCTACATCCTGGGTATTGGATACCGGATCAGGATCTCATATCTGTAATTCTTTGCAGGAACTGAGAAGGCGTAGTGTTTTGAAGGCAGGTGATATGACCCTCAGAGTTGCAAACGGAGCTGGCATGGATGCTGAGTCCGTGGGGGACTATCACATGGGATTGTCAGATGGGCATGTTTTGGTTTAGCGTGATTGTTATTTTGTACCCAATGCAACTTGTAATATCATATTTGTATCTTTATTATCTAAAGAAGGTTATGAATTTGCATTTATAAGCAATGTTGTAAACATTCACCTTAATCAAGTTTTGATTGGGTCAGGTACATTAAGCAATGGTATATACGTATTAAACAAACCACAGATTTTCAATGTCCAGAATACACACAAAAGAAAGTCTCCAGAAATCAATCATGCTTTCTTATTGCATTGTAGACTGGGTCACATCAATGAGAGAAGGTTGACGAAGTTATACACAGAAGGATATTTGGATCCGTTCGAATATCAATCATATGCAACTTGTCAATCCTATCTCAAAGGAAAGATGACAAAGACTCCGTTCACTGGACACGGAGTAAGAGCGAGCGATCTCTTGGGGCTCGTACACAGTGACGTGTGCGGTCCAATGTCTACACATGCGTGAAGCGGTTATTCTTACTTCATTACTTTTACGGATGACTTTTCAAGGTACGGATATATCTTCTTAATGAAAGTTAAATTTGAAGCCTTTGAAAAGTTCCAGGAATACAAGATTGAAGTAGAAAAACAAACAGGCAAAAGTATCAAGACACTAAGATCTGATCGAGGTGGTGAATACTTAAGTGCCGAGTTCCTGGATTACTTAAAAGAGAAAGGAATTCTCTTTCAGCTTACTCCTCCATACACCCCGCAACATAATGGTGTATCTGAGAGACGGAACCGAACCCTATTGGATATGGTACGTTCCATGATGAGTATCGCTGAGTTGTCGCGATCATTCTAGGGATATGCACTAGAATCAGCTGCATACCTTTTGAACCGAATTCCAACTAAGACTGTGCCTACTACACCATATTAGATGTGGTGTGGGAAGAAACCCTATCTTAAGCACATTAAGACACGGGGATGTCCAGCTTTTGTCAAAAAGCAGCCTGCGGACAAGCTCGAGGCACGCTCAGTATAGTGCAAGTTTGTGGGACATCCAAAGAACTCTAAGGGATATTTCTTCTATTGCGAAGAAGAACAAAAGGTTTTTGTTTCTCGTCATGCCCACTTCTTGGAAACTGAATTTTTGGAAAATCAGATAAATGGGAGCGCAATAGAGCTGGAAGAAATTCCAGAACCACGAGCTATTACAGAAAACTTAGTAGAACCAGAGGGTTCGAAAGAACAGGACATTCCTACGCCGCTCCGCAGGAGTAGTAGGCAGTCTCATCCGACCGAGAGATACTACGATTTTCTCATAGATGGGGATAGAGAGGATTGCATTATTGATAGTGATGAGCCGACTAGCTTCCAGCAGGCCATTCAGAGCGTTGACTAGGTAAAATGGCTGGATGCAATGCGGACCGAAATGGAGTCCATATACACCAACAAAGTATGGACTTTGGACGTTGCTCCAGATGGGGTAAAACCCGTAGGATGCAAGTGGATCTTCAAGAGGACGATTGGTGTAGATGGACAGGTTGAGACCTATAAAGCTAGACTTGTTGCAAACGGTTTTCGTCAAAGACCTGGTTTGGACTATGACGAAACCTTTTCTCCAGTGGCTATGCTGAAATCCATTCGGATCCTTCTTTCCATTGTTGCCTTCCACGATTATGAGATTTGGCAGATGGACGTAAAGACCGCTTTTCTAAATGGAAATTTAGAGGAGTGTGTCTATATGCACCAGCCAGAGGGTTTCATTCAGAGTGGGAGCAGCGGAAAGGTGTGCAAGTTGCTTAAGTCCATTTATGGACTAAAGCAGGCATCGCGGAGTTGGAACATCTGTTTTGATGAGACGGTCAAAGATTTTGGCTTTATCAAAAATCCAGATGAACCATGCATCTATAGTAGATTTGTAGCACGAACTGTCGTATTCCTCGTTTTATACGTAGATGACATTCTCTTGATCGGAAATGACATTCCTATGCTACAATCTGTCAAAGGGTTCTTGTCACACAGGTTCTCCATGAAAGACCTGGGTGATGCCTCTTACATTCTGGGGATCCGGATCCATCGTGATAGATCCAAGAGGATATTAGGACTTTCACAGTCCAGGTACATCGACACCATACTGAAAAGTTTTAGTATGGATGATTCTAAGCGCGGTAATCTACTGGCTTGTCATGGGATCACCCTCTCCAAAGTGATGTCTCCCAAGACTGATTTGGAAAGGGATCGCGTGTCTATTATACCTTACGCTTCTGCGGTAGGCTCTATAATGTATGCGATGTTGTGTACCAGACCAGATGTAGCTTATGCACTGAGTGTGGTAAGCCGGTATCAGTCAAACCCTGGGGAGAAGCACTGGATAGCGGTAAAGAACATTCTTAAGTACCTGAGAAGGACTAAGGAGATGTTCTTGGTGTATGGCGGAAAAGACCTCCAGATCGAGGCCTTTGCTGACTCCAGCTTCCAGAGTGACAAGGATGATTCTAAGTCCATGTCAGGTTTTGTCTTTACCCTCAATGGAGGGGTGGTGTGTTGGAAAAGTTCTAAACAGGAAACCGTTGCTGACTCGACGATGGAAGCGGAATATATCGCTGCATCTGATGCCGCAAAAGAAGCCGTCTGGATGAGAATGTTCTTGAAAGAACTTCAGGTGGTTCCGTCATTGTTGATCCAATACCTGTGTATTGCGACAATAACGGGGCTATAGCTTTAGCGAAGGAACCCAGGTCCCATCAGAAATTCAGACACATCTTAAGGCGGTATCACCTGATCAGGGAGATCGTGGATCGCCAGGAGATCGAGGTTCGGTGGGTTGCTTCAGAAGATAACACTGCAGATCCATTCACGAAGGCCTTACCCCAGACTCAGTTCGAGCGGCTGATCGAGATGATAGGTCTTCGATACGCCAGCACATGGCCTTAGTGCAAGTAGGAGTGTAACGTTTTAAAAATAATTAAATAAATAATTAAATGAATAAAAGTGTTTAAGTGAATTTTAGGATTTTCGGTAAAGTAAAACGTATTTTTCGTAAAACCAAACCGTGATTGTTTTTCATTATAAATTCAAAAATACCTATTTAATTATGTAATTACTAGTAAATAGTGTTTATTTAGCCACTTATAAATTTTTAGTTTAATTAAAAAAATTTCCTAAATTAATTCTTTTAAATATTAACATAAGCTTTATTTTTACACTAAATTAGTGTAAATTACAAATTTAAATGGTTTTAATTTGTAAAAATGAACCATGGCATATTAGAATTTAGTGTGTATCATGCAAAAATGATTTGCAAATTTTTCCTAATTTCTAGAGCTTTCTTGAGTTGCTATAGTAAATAAATAATTAATTAATTAATTAAACCATGAAAAGACTTTAAATGATGATTCTTTCTTGAAACTTCCACACTTTTCTTCACTCTTTTCTCTTTCTCCCTCCCCATGGCCGGCCACAACTCATCCATGGCAGCCCCCCCCATTTTCCACCTCATTTTTATTCAAAAATCATCAAAAATACATCAAAAATTCAATTAAAATTCCACAAAATCATATATATTTTCATACCCTTTATTCTCTACTCTTCTTTACATGGAATTTGGAGTGGGAAAGCATGTATTTTTGAGGCTCATTTTCAAGTTTGGACATGAGGTTGTGGAGGTATAAATCCTTCTCTTTTATTTTATTTCTATTAGATATTTCTTTTAAAGTTTAATTAGATTTAATCTATTAATTCTATTTACTACTTTTAAAATTCAAGTTAGGGTTTGAAAAATCAAGTTGTGATTTTTATTAATTAATGAGGGTTATAATCACTAGTTTAACATATTTAGAAGTGGAAATTCTTATAGGGATGATATGTTGTAAATTGTTAACCTAAAATTGATTTAATTATACTTTTTAGCTAACTAGTTTTTTATAAAATATGTTTATGGGTAATATAAAATTCCAATTAAGATTTCTATCATTAGATTGTAGTTTTAGTGAGCATATTAACATGTTAATTGAAAGAAAAACTTAGTTTGATCACTAGATTCAATTGATAATTGGAAAATAGTAATAAAATGCTATTATTTTGTTAACTAGATTTTGGAAAATTCTAAATAAAAGGGATTTAAAATATAATATTGGTTTCATTATATCATTATCATCATAAATTGTGGTTTAAGTCATTAATTTATGCAAAATCATGTTTTGAGGTGGAATTGTGGTATTTTGCTTGGAAAATGTTGAAAATTGTTAAATGTTGTAAACTAGAAATTTCAAATTTATATAAATTTGTGTAATAAAAATATAGTAATGGTTTGTATAGTCTAGTAATGCTATTTAATGAGTTTTATGACCATTAGTTTCATTTAAATGTCAAGTTTTGATGAAAAACGGTATATTGGCATTTTCGGGTTTTTGCGAAATTGGACAGTTTGATAGATTTTAGGGTTTCGATGGATTTAATCGTGTTTTATGGTATAAGTAATGTGTTTTTAAACTACAAGTTGTTTGATGATGTTATCTCGATCCATCGGAGTTTGTACGCCGATATCGAGCGGTATTTGGTTCTTTTGCGTGGACGGGACATAGGTTTTAACCTATGCTTGTTCTTTGTATCGTTTGACTTTTGTATGTGATTCAGTTTACGATACTATTTAAATGTTTGCGTCTAGGTACCCCTCACGTGGACTGCGGGCGATGAAGAGGAGGATGACGACACTGTCTTCGGCAGACATGGACCAGGTGAGTAGATGTATATCTACGGGGGGAAGTCGGGTGGATGGCGTTTAGCACCCCCGCAACGTAGAATAGGAATAGTTCTTAGTGACATTAGGAAACCTGATGTGACCCTAGATTCTTACCGAGCAGGACCCTAGTAATGACCCTAGGCGGGACTAGACTGATTTAGGAAAACCATACCTGAGGATGAATACTTTGGGAAAGGTTCGTAGGTTTCTGATATAAACATACACGCACACACTAAAACTTGACTTGGCGTATACGTATATGTGTGTATATATATAAAACTAGGTATAGGTGTATATATATACACCACACGTATATGGGATTCATTGATGTGATATGATATCCGAGGTATGATGAAACAGTATAACTGGGCTTGATGCCGTGATTCTTGACTATACAGTCGTAATAAAGTGTTAGCGGATCATTAGAGAATGAGATAATGAACATGCATATATAAATTATAAAGAGTGGTGGTGATATTGATGTACATGGGACGCTAGAATAGTACCCGGACTGTAACTGGTGACTGATCACGATATGATATATGTATAACTTGATTACGACATGATATTTCTGAGGATAAACTAATGATGCTTATCATGATGGCAATGATATATGATTGATGTATGCGATCACAGTTTAACACCTTGATCATGAGATGTGCTGATGATGACATTATACGAATGAGGAGACACCTAGGAGATACTTGACCGTACCCCGATATTGGGATGCCGTACGATGGATTTTACCGTACGAGGCTTAGATTTGATGATTGATCCGCACTCTTGATTCGAGGAAGTCGTACTACGTACGTGACGCTATTGAGGCGGGATCGCCGACTATTAGAGATATTGATTAAGACCTTAGGTAGACTCTAGTTTCTTACTGACTAGTCTATTAGGTTTAATTCCTTAGGATGTTAGATGAACACTGGTTTAGGTTCGACTCACATAGTGTTAGTTGTACTCGTATCTCGCAGAGGAGTGGATAATGCACATCTGTATTTACATTCATACTGTAATCATCATGGTGCATGTTCTTTTATATGTTGCTATAATCAGTAAAAACATTACCTGTTAGGACACCAGCACTATTACCGATGATGCGCATGTTCCACGCACACTTATTTGCCGGCTCACACACATCATCATCGGTAATTGCTATGTCACGTACACTTTAGATCATATTGTCTTTTATGGATAGAATCAGTTAGCAACTAGACAGATATAATATTGTGATTATTTTCTGACATTAGTATAAGACATGATATTTATTACTTAGACATTGATGCATTCATATTTCATGTTATCGCACAGTAGTATGGGTATATGCTGACACTTATCATATACTTACTCATGATTTTGAGATTTGGATTTCTATGAGATTTCTGGATTTTTGGGGAAAACCGCAAAAATATATAAAAACTTCTCTCTCTCTCCTCTTCTCTTTTTAAATAAGATGCGGTTTTCTCGTGATGTATGAGTCGTCCACCATGAGTATTTCATGTTTTCTGTTGGATTTCGAGACCCGATTCGAGGAGTGGATGAACCGTCTCGGGTACATGGTGGGCCCGGTATGGTACCCCGGGGCAAGAAGATCGAGTTATAGACGATGAGCCTGTCAGGGGAAGGCTACCTACCGGTGATGTCTGGCGCGGCGGATATCCGGAGGATACCGACCGTTGTCGTGAGATTTGATGATATGGGCCGATCCGGACTGACGGAGCCCGAGATATTGAGACTTGAGATTACATGTGTTGTGTCGATGTTTGACACGGATTTCCATGGGTTTCATTATTCAGATTTCAGATTCTTATACACATTCTACTATGATAATAGCTAAAGATTTCTTATACATATATATCTGGATTTCAGGATTTGTTACTTTACCTTCATGGTGCATGCATTTCATTCATATGACATAGTATTATATGAGGCACTGACACGACACGGAGTATTTGCACTTACACGTAGTATTACCCTGCTATTACTAGATGATTGGGATATTATAGTGTATTATTATTATGACCTAGGATAGCGTCGTGCATTCGATTTCTTTTCGTAGATATCTTCTACTCACGAGTTGGCAACTCACCCCCGTTGTGCCAAATTCTTTACAGGTTCGATGTACAGGTTTCCGTGGCAGCTTGTTGGCACATCTTTTCTTCAGGGTGATTTGCACGGTAGGTTGGTTCACTTGTATCCGAACCACCATTGTACTTTTATTCATTCATTTGTATCTAGTAAGCTCCATCAACCATATTTGTATTACTTGATAAGTTTATTGGACCAGTTGTTTATTTCGACCTTAGAGTCGCGCATGTGTTATTCAGATCTGGTGGTTTTGTTTTCTTTTGAGTTTGAGCCTCGCCTATTGGCGTTGTATATTATTGTGCTTGCTGTGGTTGTTTCCGCCTGTTGGCGTTGATGCTAGCTCCCGTTTGGGGATGCTTTTTATTGTTTATGTATATTATACTTGTTGTACCCATTTTGGGGCCAGTTTTTACAGAGGAGACTCTGCCGAAATTTTTGGGAAAATTGCTGATGCTTTTAAACTTGTTTTCTTTTTCTTCTTCTTCTTCTTCTTCTTCTTCTTCTTCTATGGTTTAGATTTCTGGGCTTCGGCTTACTTAGGTTACGTGGCGCCTCTAGACGCTTCGTAATCTAAGTGCCGGTCACGTTCCGTACTTTCGGGTCGTGACAAAATTGGTATCAGAGCGCTAGGTTTAACCCTGTATAAGTCTAGGTGACCCTTGGTTGATGGAGTAGGCGATTTAGGTAGAGTAACGTACCGTGGGTATGGTCCGCGGCATACTTACGTTACGCTACTCTGCTTAAGGAGCCTTAGGATGTACATTGTTTGCACCGTATTTCATTCGTTCCTTTGATCTATCTTCATCGATGTCGGATGGTGGTTTCTGTTACCACGGGCAGAGGGAGCTGCGGCTCGAATGCGATAACCATTAGAGTATTGGTTATTCTTGAGGATTGAAGCATTGCTTAGCGTGCGGATGAAGGGTATTCACATGCTGTCCGGATGAAGTTAAAGGGTTCGAACGATAATCAGAAAACCATTTTCCTAAGTTTAAAGTATTCGGAAGAACATGCAGGTATTTCGATGGACCCTCTAGAAGAATGAAACCCTAACTCGACATAATGACCACGAGAACGCGCTTGAACCTTAGGGTTTACGGCAGTTCCGCTGTGCCATTAGTGAGGCTTGGGTTTACCCTTCTACAGCTGGATCATCGATGCTGGGGTATGTACCGGATATTTTTAAACTGTACTTGAGTGTTGAGCTCTCGGGGAATTATGGGATTTTGATGGATCAATCGAAAAGTTTAATGTAGTCCGGATATCAGGTGAAGGGATCGATTACATGGGAGACTCTAGATATGAGTGTTGCCGTTGGTAGCGCAGTCTGCATAGCTACGAAGAGGCGAGTTTAAAGCAGCCGACATCAGAGGAAAGAGGCGCACATTGACGATAGTGTTTACGATTATGATTTAGTGATTTGAATTTCATATTTTCATTGATTGGATTTTGGTATTTTGAGGACTTTGTTCTACGATTGGTATTTCATGTGTGTACCTTCATTCTATTTGTGTTTCATATATCAGTTGTATTGATGTTGTTTAGTACACAACCAGTACACTTGATTTGGTTTTATATATTTGGGATTTTTGATTTGATTTCGTGCATAGGGGTTACACGTGATTTTGACATATGTTTCGATCTAGTTTTCATGCATTTTTGTGCTGTGATTTCGATTTTGATATTCGATGTATGTTTTCGTGCACCATGTGCACCTGATTAGGATTCTTGCGCATACTTGGCGCACTTGATGAGATTTTGTGCACACCAGTTGCACTAAATCGGGGTTTTGTGCAGATTAGATGCACCTGATATTGTGTCGTGCACGCCCGTTGCACTTGACAGATATTTTTGGTGCACACCTGTTGCACTTAGTTTTGTTTTGTAGGTATTCATGGTATCTGTAATTGGTTTCGATTTCAGTGCGCACCGGACGCATATGACATTTTATTGATGTGATTGGGATTGATTTTAGTTTGAGCAGTATGTTTTCCTAATTATTATTATTGATTTAGTAACCAGGCGGGACGTGTATGTTAAATAAACGATATATATATATATATATATATAGTTATTTTTTTTAAAAATAAACGTCCGCTACTTATGCCGTGACACGTGCATCACACGGTAATTTTCAAAAGGGGTTTTTGTATATTTCCTTATCCAGATATTTGTACAGTTTCACTATGATGCACACTATATATAAGTTGTAGATTGATGTATATTATGTTGGTTTTCATATTGGGTTTTGATAATTTATTCTCGCCATAACTCCGATGATTTCGTTATGCTTGACGGAGTTGATTTTTGTTATGTATTGATGATTTCGGAGCCCCGATGATTTGAGTGTTTTGCTAAATGTTTTAGTATTTGGAGGGGGAGTTTTAATTTAAATTCGGGGACCGAATTTCTTAAAGGGGGGAAGATTGTAACGTTTTAAAAATAATTAAATAAATAATTAAATGAATAAAAGTGTTTAAGTGAATTTTAGGATTTTCGGTAAAGTAAAACGTATTTTTCGTAAAACCAAACCGTGATTGTTTTTCATTATAAATTCAAAAATACCTATTTAATTATGTAATTACTAGTAAATAGTGTTTATTTAGCCACTTATAAATTTTTAGTTTAATTAAAAAAATTTCCTAAATTAATTCTTTTAAATATTAACATAAGCTTTATTTTTACACTAAATTAGTGTAAATTACAAATTTAAATGGTTTTAATTTGTAAAAATGAACCATGGCATATTAGAATTTAGTGTGTATCATGCAAAAATGATTTGCAAATTTTTCCTAATTTCTAGAGCTTTCTTGAGTTGCTATAGTAAATAAATAATTAATTAATTAATTAAACCATGAAAAGACTTTAAATGATGATTCTTTCTTGAAACTTCCACACTTTTCTTCACTCTTTTCTCTTTCTCCCTCCCCATGGCCGGCCACAACTCATCCATGGCAGCCCCCCCCATTTTCCACCTCATTTTTATTCAAAAATCATCAAAAATACATCAAAAATTCAATTAAAATTCCACAAAATCATATATATTTTCATACCCTTTATTCTCTACTCTTCTTTACATGGAATTTGGAGTGGGAAAGCATGTATTTTTGAGGCTCATTTTCAAGTTTGGACATGAGGTTGTGGAGGTATAAATCCTTCTCTTTTATTTTATTTCTATTAGATATTTCTTTTAAAGTTTAATTAGATTTAATCTATTAATTCTATTTACTACTTTTAAAATTCAAGTTAGGGTTTGAAAAATCAAGTTGTGATTTTTATTAATTAATGAGGGTTATAATCACTAGTTTAACATATTTAGAAGTGGAAATTCTTATAGGGATGATATGTTGTAAATTGTTAACCTAAAATTGATTTAATTATACTTTTTAGCTAACTAGTTTTTTATAAAATATGTTTATGGGTAATATAAAATTCCAATTAAGATTTCTATCATTAGATTGTAGTTTTAGTGAGCATATTAACATGTTAATTGAAAGAAAAACTTAGTTTGATCACTAGATTCAATTGATAATTGGAAAATAGTAATAAAATGCTATTATTTTGTTAACTAGATTTTGGAAAATTCTAAATAAAAGGGATTTAAAATATAATATTGGTTTCATTATATCATTATCATCATAAATTGTGGTTTAAGTCATTAATTTATGCAAAATCATGTTTTGAGGTGGAATTGTGGTATTTTGCTTGGAAAATGTTGAAAATTGTTAAATGTTGTAAACTAGAAATTTCAAATTTATATAAATTTGTGTAATAAAAATATAGTAATGGTTTGTATAGTCTAGTAATGCTATTTAATGAGTTTTATGACCATTAGTTTCATTTAAATGTCAAGTTTTGATGAAAAACGGTATATTGGCATTTTCGGGTTTTTGCGAAATTGGACAGTTTGATAGATTTTAGGGTTTCGATGGATTTAATCGTGTTTTATGGTATAAGTAATGTGTTTTTAAACTACAAGTTGTTTGATGATGTTATCTCGATCCATCGGAGTTTGTACGCCGATATCGAGCGGTATTTGGTTCTTTTGCGTGGACGGGACATAGGTTTTAACCTATGCTTGTTCTTTGTATCGTTTGACTTTTGTATGTGATTCAGTTTACGATACTATTTAAATGTTTGCGTCTAGGTACCCCTCACGTGGACTGCGGGCGATGAAGAGGAGGATGACGACACTGTCTTCGGCAGACATGGACCAGGTGAGTAGATGTATATCTACGGGGGGAAGTCGGGTGGATGGCGTTTAGCACCCCCGCAACGTAGAATAGGAATAGTTCTTAGTGACATTAGGAAACCTGATGTGACCCTAGATTCTTACCGAGCAGGACCCTAGTAATGACCCTAGGCGGGACTAGACTGATTTAGGAAAACCATACCTGAGGATGAATACTTTGGGAAAGGTTCGTAGGTTTCTGATATAAACATACACGCACACACTAAAACTTGACTTGGCGTATACGTATATGTGTGTATATATATAAAACTAGGTATAGGTGTATATATATACACCACACGTATATGGGATTCATTGATGTGATATGATATCCGAGGTATGATGAAACAGTATAACTGGGCTTGATGCCGTGATTCTTGACTATACAGTCGTAATAAAGTGTTAGCGGATCATTAGAGAATGAGATAATGAACATGCATATATAAATTATAAAGAGTGGTGGTGATATTGATGTACATGGGACGCTAGAATAGTACCCGGACTGTAACTGGTGACTGATCACGATATGATATATGTATAACTTGATTACGACATGATATTTCTGAGGATAAACTAATGATGCTTATCATGATGGCAATGATATATGATTGATGTATGCGATCACAGTTTAACACCTTGATCATGAGATGTGCTGATGATGACATTATACGAATGAGGAGACACCTAGGAGATACTTGACCGTACCCCGATATTGGGATGCCGTACGATGGATTTTACCGTACGAGGCTTAGATTTGATGATTGATCCGCACTCTTGATTCGAGGAAGTCGTACTACGTACGTGACGCTATTGAGGCGGGATCGCCGACTATTAGAGATATTGATTAAGACCTTAGGTAGACTCTAGTTTCTTACTGACTAGTCTATTAGGTTTAATTCCTTAGGATGTTAGATGAACACTGGTTTAGGTTCGACTCACATAGTGTTAGTTGTACTCGTATCTCGCAGAGGAGTGGATAATGCACATCTGTATTTACATTCATACTGTAATCATCATGGTGCATGTTCTTTTATATGTTGCTATAATCAGTAAAAACATTACCTGTTAGGACACCAGCACTATTACCGATGATGCGCATGTTCCACGCACACTTATTTGCCGGCTCACACACATCATCATCGGTAATTGCTATGTCACGTACACTTTAGATCATATTGTCTTTTATGGATAGAATCAGTTAGCAACTAGACAGATATAATATTGTGATTATTTTCTGACATTAGTATAAGACATGATATTTATTACTTAGACATTGATGCATTCATATTTCATGTTATCGCACAGTAGTATGGGTATATGCTGACACTTATCATATACTTACTCATGATTTTGAGATTTGGATTTCTATGAGATTTCTGGATTTTTGGGGAAAACCGCAAAAATATATAAAAACTTCTCTCTCTCTCCTCTTCTCTTTTTAAATAAGATGCGGTTTTCTCGTGATGTATGAGTCGTCCACCATGAGTATTTCATGTTTTCTGTTGGATTTCGAGACCCGATTCGAGGAGTGGATGAACCGTCTCGGGTACATGGTGGGCCCGGTATGGTACCCCGGGGCAAGAAGATCGAGTTATAGACGATGAGCCTGTCAGGGGAAGGCTACCTACCGGTGATGTCTGGCGCGGCGGATATCCGGAGGATACCGACCGTTGTCGTGAGATTTGATGATATGGGCCGATCCGGACTGACGGAGCCCGAGATATTGAGACTTGAGATTATATGTGTTGTGTCGATGTTTGACACGGATTTCCATGGGTTTCATTATTCAGATTTCAGATTCTTATACACATTCTACTATGATAATAGCTAAAGATTTCTTATACATATATATCTGGATTTCAGGATTTGTTACTTTACCTTCATGGTGCATGCATTTCATTCATATGACATAGTATTATATGAGGCACTGACACGACACGGAGTATTTGCACTTACACGTAGTATTACCCTGCTATTACTAGATGATTGGGATATTATAGTGTATTATTATTATGACCTAGGATAGCGTCGTGCATTCGATTTCTTTTCGTAGATATCTTCTACTCACGAGTTGGCAACTCACCCCCGTTGTGCCAAATTCTTTACAGGTTCGATGTACAGGTTTCCGTGGCAGCTTGTTGGCACATCTTTTCTTCAGGGTGATTTGCACGGTAGGTTGGTTCACTTGTATCCGAACCACCATTGTACTTTTATTCATTCATTTGTATCTAGTAAGCTCCATCAACCATATTTGTATTACTTGATAAGTTTATTGGACCAGTTGTTTATTTCGACCTTAGAGTCGCGCATGTGTTATTCAGATCTGGTGGTTTTGTTTTCTTTTGAGTTTTGAGCCTCGCCTATTGGCGTTGTATATTATTGTGCTTGCTGTGGTTGTTTCCGCCTGTTGGCGTTGATGCTAGCTCCCGTTTGGGGATGCTTTTTATTGTTTATGTATATTATACTTGTTGTACCCATTTTGGGGCCAGTTTTTACAGAGGAGACTCTGCCGAAATTTTTGGGAAAATTGCTGATGCTTTTAAACTTGTTTTCTTTTTCTTCTTCTTCTTCTTCTTCTTCTTCTTCTTCTATGGTTTAGATTTCTGGGCTTCGGCTTACTTAGGTTACGTGGCGCCTCTAGACGCTTCGTAATCTAAGTGCCGGTCACGTTCCGTACTTTCGGGTCGTGACAAGGAGATTGTTAGTGTATATGCCCTAGAGGCCATTACTGTATCATACTAGTTTGTATATTACTTGATGGAAGCTTGGGATATTCACATTTGTATAGACAATCTTGCTCGAAATGGTAGTATGCTACTTGGTTTGTCTCTGCTTTAATGTATGCATCTGTTTCTTTTAGCATATCGCCTATACACATTAGTGGAGCCCTTAGATCTTTGCTTGATTACCAGCGTTGTGATGGCAGTCATACTAGTCCGCTGACTTGACACTGTCACTTCGCCTCGAATGTGTTCCCACTGTATTTTGATTACTACCCTACCACGGCTCAAAGGAGTCGTGCAAACAAGTAGTAGTTGGGTGCAGTCCTGAAGCACTTGGAAGCAGAGACGGTTAGATAGGAATCGTCTCTCCCGGTATTAGGAGTTGATATCGCGCTGTGTCTAGGAGAGCCATTACACATAGTCGTCCCTGGCCAGGGCAAGCGAGATACACTGGTAGGTTTCCAGTGTTATCTCAAGGTGTTCTGGGCTACACTCCGACACGATTTGTACCTATATTAGGGGACTAACGTTTACCAACCCCCTAGGCCCGCCATGCGATATTCTCAGATGAACAGACCAGACTGTACGCAGATTGTCACATACAGGCTTAGTAGGAGTTCGGATGGGTTCGCCTCATCAATCTTCTTATCAGCATCTACCTGGGGACCGTTACGTACAGCTAGTGCCACTTGCGGTATGTGGTTAAACCCTCTGCCAGCGTAGTGTCGAGTGTTTAGAGTCCCACACAGAGGGTTATTCACCTTTGGGCAAAACAGAGTAGAGGTCGCCTTGTTTTGCGACGGGATTCGTTCACATCCGCGCACTTATGCACGTTTGGTGTCCGGACAGTCATTACTAGCGGGCTTTGGTTTAAGCCAGATCCTAGTATATGTTTTGGGGTTAGTTTTATCTCATTGTATTCGTGATCCTCGGAACACGAATGCAGGTGTATATGCACAGTTGACTGAGGCAGAGGCAAAGGATTCTCATTAGGGTTTTGGTACGGGTGTGTATGCACAGTTGACGGTTGCCTTTTACCAAACCCTAATGAATATGTGAAATATCAATTAATAATATTAATTAAAGGAAATTGAGTTATGGTTAGGGTTGTTGACTTGTTGACCAAGGTTGACTTGTTGACCAAGGTTGAAACTTTGACCATCATCATTTCAAGAAAAGTTGCTTTTTGATCTTTGCAAAACTCATTTAATGTGAAATGATAATGGTCTTTTCAACCTACCATCACCTTTTTATTTTTCGATTAATATTGTTAATTGATTAATTCACATATATTTGCATATGGTAGCAAAATTCTCATCATTCTCTCATTCTCATTCTTTCTTATCCTTTGCTCTCCCTCTTCCTCTAGCTCAAGGCAAAACCCCTCATGTGTTGAGAACCATTTGTCTTGGAGATAAAACACCAAAACTCATCTCTACTCATCCTAAGGTTGAAGGTCTAGCAAGCCTAATACTTTAGTTGCCTCAAGTTCGAGGAAGGAGCTCAAGGTTGAGGCCCTCGGGTGGATCCATCTTCGGCAAGAGAAGGCGACGAGGAGAACCATCCAACCCACTCCAAGGAGAAGAAGAGAAGGAGTTCAAGACTAGGTATAACCCCTAACAGAGTAGATAAAACTCATAGTAGTTGCTAGTGTGTAGTTTAGCAAAGATCCGGGTTTTATAGTCCATGTTACCCTACACCCTAAAATTGTTTTTCACCATTTCTGCAACCCCGAAAGAACTGGGACAGGTAACGTGGACTTACAAAGTTCTCATTCTAAAGGCTTTATCAACATGTAACATAGAGACAATCAGAGTACATGTTAAGATAAAGGGCAACCAGATAGCATTTTTTCATGTAGAGCAAGAAAGTCCACCCTATATATGTCCAAGTATCCACTACAATATACATCGTATGTATAGTAATAGCCTCTAGGGCATACATATCACTAACAGAAGGCACAAGTCAAATCACATACATACCATAGGCATGAAATCAAAATCAAACATCTCGAATCATATGGAATCGAAATCGAGTGCAACTGTGGTACACGAAATCTCAATCATGCGAATAAATCGCCCAAAACATCGAAATCAAAAATCACGGACACATGATATTCGAATCACCAAGTCGCAAATCATAAACACTGTCGTCGATGTCTCCCTCCTTCAAAGTCGAGAAGGTGTCGGTTCATCCAAAGCTAGCAGAGCAAGATATCCACTTGCCTCATATTCATGGCCTGGCGCCTGGTGCCTTTTGGCTCTCGTCTCTTACTGCGAATTTCTAGTTATATAGCTCCTCGGCTCAACGGCACAATATGGAACGATGACGGAGACAGTTTCGCTCTGGCACATCCTCTAAAGATCTCTGGCCAACTATCATGGTCACTCATAACATGTCTCGTCGACGATGCCGAACTACGGCCTACTGGGTGTGCGTAATACGACCGATCCTGGGTTAAAGTCTTCTCGTTTAGTATTTCCAGAAAGATCTTGTCGGGGTCTCTCCTAATCTCATTTCTGCTGAACTACCTGGAAGTTATCACCCTTTACTAAATCTGTTTCTTGTTCCGGAATGGCTGCATACTCATCACGAGTCCTTTTGGAAGATATATCCATATTCAACGCCTCTACATGCATATCACATCTCTGATGTCAACGGAGTGGAACGTCATCTCATCAAAATCTCGTACGACCCTCTTACTCCACTTTTCTCTAATGTCGACTGATTCGAACTCGTCTCTTTGTAGCTGTATGGACTGCGCTACAACGGCTATACTCATATCTAGAGTCTCCCAAGTAATGTGTCCCATCACATGATATCCAGACAACGTCAAACTTTTCGATCGATTCATCAAAGTCCCATAATTCCTCGAGAGCTCAACTCTTGAGTACAGTTTAATAATATCCAGTACATGCCATAGTACCTATGGACCAGCCGTAGAAGGGCAAACCCAAGCCTCATTAATGGCACCGCGGAACTGCTACAAACCCTAAGGTTCAAAAGCGTTACCATGGTCATTATATCGAGTTAAGGTTTCATACTTCTAGAGGGTCCACAGAATTACTTGCATATTTTTCCGAATACCTTAAACTTGAAAAATGGGTTTCTGACATTCGATCGTTTCCTCTCGACTCTCAACGTATCTGCGTGAAGTCTTCTTAAGATGGAATCAATCAATCTGATGACCTCGCATCGGGGTATGCAAACGAACCACATGTCCTATTCATTCATCCTTAGGTTACTAGCGATCTTCTATCATATCTCTAAGTACAATGCGTGATTGCGACGTATTTTTGATCACATCAAAATTCCGTAGCAACCGATCATCGGAGACTAAACTGCTATGTTTATAAAATTTAAATTAGTTATCTCATAACTATATGTTGATTCCAAATATTGTATTACATTCCAGATAAATAGACAATTTTAAACTTTCCGATCGAATAATCAAACACCCAAATTTTCCCAAATAGTTCTCAACACTTGAAATTAGTTTAAAAACAACCATCACATGCATCAGTACCACTGGTCCAGCCGTAGAAGGGTCAAGCCAACGCCTCACATGTGGCACGCCGTACTGCCACAAACCCTAAGGTTCAGAGGCAGTTCAAGACGGTCACATAATCGAGTTAAGGTTTGTTGTCTTCTAGAGGGTCCACCGCGTTACTTGCACAACTTAGAACGTTCTCAAACTACGGAAAAATCCAACACTTGGAAATTTTCCGGGTCGGGAAAAAGTGAGTTATTGATATCCGGTCGAACTTTTTAACACTTTCTAAAAATTATATGGACAAACTAAACGAAATTAAATTATCCGATCGAATCAACGAGTCCCCAATACAACCCAGAAAACTCAACACTTGAGTGGAATTAAAAAATTCCTTGAAAAAAATGACAAGAAAGGACCAAGAAATAAATATATAAAGTTCCATGGACTAATTCAAAATTTTGGCCGCGGAACCTCGGCCAAACCAAGAGTTTAGCGGCGGTTCCGCGGCCATATGAGCAAATTAGTGTGTCGTACTTCACAGTAATTCTTAGTTTTTCCTGCTTGTTTTTCTGAGCATTTTTAATTCATAAAAAATCATATTTTTGAAAATTGTCTAGAGAAGGGTTCGTATCGGGGTATCCGGGTTCGATCGGACTTTAAACTTCGCTCAGACTTCGCCTAAAGCTCTAGCTTGGCTTTGATACCATTGTAGGGTTGCTAGGCATGCAAACAAGGGTCTACGAGGCATCAACCATGCCCGATTGAAATTTTAGCCGTGCCGAACAACCCAAAGCCGGATCTTTAAACTAGAGTTTATGCGAAAGTAATCATGTTAAACACTTTAACACTAAGTGAGAGGGATTACAACCTTTGTAGATCCGGTCCTTCACTTCTTAAGCTCCGTGTTGAGGTCCCTTCGCTGCGATCATCGTGTTCCGGACTCTCGAGAGGATCCACGAAAAGAAAGATGCAGTCTTGCTTCCGATCTTCGATAACAAAGATGATCTACCTTGAAGTTTCATTAACACAAGCTAACACTCACTAAATGAAGTGAACACTCTCATCTAAAGGGCAAGGGTAGATGAGGATGATGAAGTAGGATTTTTGCACTCATTTATAATCTTTTTCTCACTTATTTTTCATCACAAAATCAAAGCAAGAAAGCTTTTCATGAAGAACTCAAGCAAGAAGAAGATGAATAATGATTAGAAACCTTTTGTGATGAATAATGAAAAATAAATATGATAAATAATGCAACCATGGTCAACTAAACCCATGTAGAGAATTAATTACGGCTAGGGTTTGGGTTGGGTTAAAGCATGAGTCATTTGAAAATATCATTGCAAAAACAAAAGAAAACCTTCTAGAAGGTTCATGAATGCACTAACCCAAATCAAACCCTAATCTTATTTAATCTCCACTAAATATGTTGCATTAGTAATCATATCATGTTACAATATTATATATCACATATATAGTATTTATCATAACAAAATAAAATAAAACATTTAACATATATCGCATATATATCAATGTATTACCCGTGTGCGAAAAAGAATCTTTTAGTGAGCTAATATTAGTTAATGTAATTTAATATATCATATATATTATTATACATTAAATTATCGAATCAACACTTGATCCGACAATCCGGCTATATCGCATATAACAGACTAATACGTTGACCCGGCTATATCACATATACTCGGCCGATATCTCATATCACGAGAATCCAATACGGTATCTCATATCGCATTATCCTCGGTCCCGCACATATCACATATGTGCTCCTACTCCGTTTTTCCTGAGTCAAGAAGGCTCTGTGTAGGACTCTAAAGAATCGTTAATACGCCGGCAGTAGGTGATGATCATATCAAACACCCACAAGCTACAAGCGGTCAGCTAAACGTAACAGCCACACAGGTATTGAGCGCTCAGAAGATCAACAAGCAAACCTGTACATTCTCCTGTGAATCCAATCAGTAACACCCCCGTACAGTCCGGTCTCGTCGTCTGATATGTCGCATATCTCGCCTATGGGTGGTAAACGTTAGACCCAGTAGCTCGATAAGTCGTGTCGATATGAGGTCTATAACAGTTCGAGAAACTACTGATAACTCTTTCCAGTAAATTTCGGCAACCCTGGCCAGGGATTTCCAGTTATAGCCAATCGAGCACAGCACAACATCAACTCCCTATACCGGGAGATACGAATCCCCTCCTATCGCTCGTTGCCTCCATGTGATTCGGGACTGTACCCAAAAGCAACCTTTTTGCACGCCCTCTTGGACGTGGTATGATGAAAATCAAAGAACAGTCGGAATCACACAAGACTCTATGACGATCTCGGGTCAACAGACTACTCTGTACCAGTGTCACCGGAGAACTGCCATCTGACGTGAGGTATAATACCATCTGGGAGTTCTCGGCGAGTCCGTCTAGTGTACCCAGTCTCTACTGAGCACCCGTACACCATCCTTGATGTCAAACACCGATGGATATGGGATCATCCATCGCCCATCATATGGGTCAAGATGCGTATACGCTAGTCTACTCTAGTGTATCGATGCCCTGTCTCGATACACCCTCGACTAGGAACAGTTATAGGATGTACTTGTCGACTACCGTGTCCCCACTAGTATGATCTCATCATAGTCCCAGCAGTCGAGTACATGTCCTAAGGGCTTCATCAACATGTAACATAGAGACAATCAGAGTACATGTTAAGATAAAGTACAAAGATAGCGTACTATCATGTCGGGCAAGAAAGTCCTCCCTATATATGTCCAAGCATCCATTACAATATACATCGTATGTACAGTAATGGCCTCTAGGGCATACATATAACTTACAATCTCTCACTTGCATTAGGGCCATCTGTTGTGGTATCACATACCCAACAATTAGCTGTGGTTGAAGTATCTCATACTCAACCATCCCATAAAAGTCTCTACTGGGAAAATGACCTTTGTGAGTGGATCCGCGCTGTTGTCCTCTGTGTCTACTCTCCTAACCTTGATCTATCTGGAGATCAACCATCTCCATGATCAGGTGATACTGCCTAAGAATTATATCTGGATTTCTGATGGGACGGTAGTTCCTTGGCTAAAGCCACAACTCCATTGTCACACAATGGTATGAACGAAATTCATCTCATGAATTTATATATATCCAGACTGCCATTTTGGTAGCATTCTCGGTAACGATGTATCTTGCCTTTAATCGTCTAGTAAGTCACGGTATCTAGTTTGGAACTCTTCCAACATACCGTCCCTCCACTGAGGGTAAAGACAATGCCCGCGACTGACATTCAGTCGTCCTTATCACCCTGGAACCTTTCCAGTGAATCTCCCCAGGATCGATTGATACTATCTCACCACAACTGGTGAGAATCCTAACATCCAATTAGGTCTATCTCATAGATCCAAAACCAAGGATTTAGAAGGTATCATTTTGATCATATATGGAGAATCCTTGTGATAAGCGGAGATTGACCGAGCGTAGCATAGGAAACTTCTTTCCTATCAAGAGTATGTCATCCACGTACTCTACGAGGATCACCACTATACTCCCAACTACCTTTTTGTATATACAAAGTTCATCTACCATTTCGATGAAGTCAAACTCTTTGACTACCACATCAGAACAGATGTTCCAACTCCGCGATGCCTGCTTTATCCTACAAAGCATCTTGCACACGTTTCCGCTGCTCCCACTGTCTACGAAGCCCTCTGGCTGTGTACTTATAGACGCTCTTTTCTAAAACATCATTTAGAAAAGCTGTCAAGACACCCAACCACCAGATATCGTAGTCATGGTATGTAGTCGTGGCAAGTAGGATCTGGATGGACTTAAGCATAGCTTTGAAAGTCTCAACTTTTCCATGTACACCAAGTAATCATCTCAAGATATACTTGCTCCTGATGGGGATTTAACCCTTCAGATGAAGCAACCAAAGTCCATACTTTGTTGGTGTATAAGGATTCCATCTCAGATCGCTAAGCATCCAGCCATTCTTACAGAGTCTCACTCCTGATGGCCAGCTCGAAAACTTGTTGGGTCATCATCTCATGATGCAATTCTCGCTCCCACTGTCACAGGGAAACCGAAGTATCTCTCTGGTGGATGAGGAACCCTACTAGATCGGCGGAGAGGCTGAGGTTCGTTGGAAACTATTGAATCCTTTGATTCTATCAAATCATCTGCTGTAGTTTGTATAGCTGGAACTCCTTCCAGTTCTACCTCATGACCACTAATTTCTTCACAAGAAATTCCCTTTCACAAAGGTGGCATGTTGAGAAACAAAACATTTTTGTTCCTCGGTTAGGTAGAAGATATTCCCTTGCATATGCTTGGGATATCCAACAAACTTCCACAGATCTGACTTTGCCTTGAGCTTGTCCCGATTTTGCTTTGTAGACATAGGCCGGACAACCCCAAATCTTAACAAACTTAAGATATGGGCCCTTCCCTTTCCATATCACATATGAAATGGTAGGCAACTGATTTGATTTGAACCCAATTCAATAGGTATGCAGCTTCTCAAGTGCATAACTCCCAAAAGGAAATAGTAACTCAGTAGTACTCATCACAGAGCACACCATATCACATAGGGTGTAATTGCTCCGCCCCGATACACCGATGTGCTGTGGTGTATACGGAGGAGTAATGCTGAGAGAGAATCTCATTCTCCTTTAGAATAGTCAAGGATTTCCGTGCTCAAGTATTCTCCTCCTTGATCTCATCAAAGGACATAATACTTATACCCATATTTGGTTCTCTACTTCTAACTTATATTCTGTGAATATCTCAAAAGGTTCAGACTTGTGTTTCAACAGGAACAAATGTCCGAATCTTGAGAGATTATCAGAGAATGTAATGAAGTAGAAAGAACCGATCTTGGCATGTGTAGACAGGGGACCTTTATACATCAGCATGTATCAACCACAAGAGTTCACTAACTCTTTCTCTGTTTCCAATAAACGGAGCTGTGGTCATCTTATCTCTGTGACATGACCGGCAAGTTTCACAAGATGTAAATTCAAACTAATTTAAATATGCATCTATATGTAACTTGAGCTAGTCGGGTCGCATTGATATGACCTAGTCTACAATGCCTCAAGAAGGATTCGCTCATTTCTGAACTCTTCCTCTTGTGTATGTTCTGTATACTAAGAACTGTAGTTTGATTTAGAACGTCTATGCTTTTAGATAACGTACCTGAACTGATCAACTCTTGATATAGGAAATGTTCAAAGCATTATCCAACAATACAAAATTATATCCTTTCTTTACTAATAAAGAGACTGATATGATGTTGTACAACAGGTTCGGTATCTAATAACATTCGTTCAGAATCAATGTATTCTGGTAATACAGGGTGATAGTGACCAACAGACTTGGTTGCAACTGTTGCACCATTTCTATCTCATGAAACTTATCACCCGTTCTCAGTCCTCTACCTATCTGTAGCCCATGTAATAAATTACATATGTGGGATCCTGATCCGGTATCAAATACCCAGGACGTAAAGGATACTGAGAAACAGTTCTCTTTAATGAACACACCCGAAGATGATACATCAGTATGCACTTACTTCGTTTGGGCGGCACGGGAATTCTGGTAAACCCCAATTTCTTTTTCTGTCTTATAACATTTATAAGTTGGAGCGGGACCAACGTTCCCCAGCTCAGTATAACAAGCGGGTTCGGTCGATACATCCGTATTATTATCTTAATTAAGGTGTGATATGGTCGCTAACTGGAGAGAGAGAGAAGAAAACACTCAGCGTATGCTCTTGCATGATTAGATTGGTTATCTAATATATCTAATCAGGATGTCTCCCACTGTTTTAATTAAATTTTCCTTCAAACCCTAAAAGGAAAGACTAGCCGGGATTAATTACACGCTACAAGTTCGCCAATCTTTCGGCCAGGCCAGTGTCGGTACTTTGAGGGAGGTTCCCCGTGCTTTCGCACGGACCTAATTAAAGTAAACCTCGTTTTCCCAGGGGCATAACCCCGTTAACACCTTTCTAGACACCTACTTGATCGGCTAATTGTAATGTGTAAAACTCTCCCAGGAGTAACTCTTACTCGTTGCCGGTATCAGGATCCAACTATCTCATAGAAGGTATGCAATCTCATTGCAAATTTCAACACTTGAAATTCCCAATAATATTTTTCCCCTAGCGTCCTATGACCTTGACGGAGGTCAACAAACCATAGGCTGCTAGTCAAGTTCTATCCGTCATTTCCTGATTGAATTAAACCCACCCGCACGACCCTTGACGGAGGTCAACAAGGCCGCACGACTACCCTAATCCAATCTGCATCATATGCCTAAGCAGATAAATAGTAGTCAGCTACCGCACACTACGCCTTGACGGAGGTCAACAAACGTAGCACGAATACTAAGAAGGACTTATCTGAAATGATGGATGACTACGATATGTTTTTAAGAAAACGTTTTGCGTAATGAACTTGATATCGTTGTCGAATCGAGTGATTTTAAATGGAGTGTTTTTTAGGCTTTTATAGTTTTGCTAAAGGGGTCACTCCCGTTGAAGGGGTCGTCGACCCTTTCCTCATCGAATAAGGTGCAGGGTAAATCATATATACCACTATGCAAAGCAAGAACTATAGAAGCAATCAAAAGACAAACCGAGTTTGTAGCATCTGCTAGTTTCACTAAATAGGTCACTTCGGTGAAGGGATCTCGGCTCTTTCCATATCGAATAAGGTGCTGGATGTTCTATAAGGAACACCACTATGCAAAGCAAGAATTAGAGCTACCAGTTTTTAAAAAAGTTTCTACAACATCTTTAGCTTTCTTTTAGTTTCATTAATCTCATTAATGAAGTCCCATTTTATTATGCTTCACAAGCATCACATTTGAAACGAAATCTGCAATATAACATATATCTCATATATATAATATAAACATTCGTCTCAGACAGTAATATGATCTCATCATAAAACATTGCAGCCGAAGAACATATATGAAATATTGGATATACTAGGACATCCGTGTTTTAATATGAGCCTGTATAAAACACGGATTGCATTATCATGATGAATAGCCAAACCTACATCCCTAGACCCCTACGAGAGCGGCAAGCAACACTGCCAATTTTAAGGTTAGGAGACCCGGTCTCGACTCCTCGAGATGGTCTCCCACTGGACCCTAAAACCCGGTTACCTGTGCTCCCCGCCTTGGGTCTACCTAATGCGGAAAAGTAAATAAAATACAATGGTGACAACATTCTCAGCCCGGAAGTGCCCCAACAAAAGAATATTACATACAATGAATTTTACATGAATGAAAAAGAAAAAAACTCTCATCTCACAAAAAAACCCCGGCTATTCAAAACGCGACGATCCAATATAACATATCACAGCAACACATAATATCTCATATCATCAACGTAAGCAAGTATGCGTATCCCGATTGTCGTTGATGTATAGCAACGAAGCCGGCGATACACCATATACTATGCTTACGGTCACAAAAAAGAAAGTGTAAAACTACAACAGTTGGAATCCGCAACCTCCTTAGACATCGCATGCCTAACCAAATGAATTTCTTAGACATCGCATGCCTAACAATTATAAACTCTGCATTTTAGTCCCCTTATCGAAAACACATTTCAATATCTAGTTGGGCAATTCAACAAGATTCCCGACATTCCGATCGAATGCTCGTCGCAAACTTTAGTAGACGGCCGCACCCCCGGATGCTGTCGACGAAGTGTACCAAGGCGGGACACCGCTGCCGCGAGCACCCGAACGGATACTTTTGGCGACGGGATTCTTCTACAGTCACTTGGTCGGGGTTATGGGGCGTGGCTATCTATTAAGTTTACCCGGCGAGTATCCGCGTACGATGCGTGATTGCGACGGACTTTTGATAACATCAAAATTCCGTGGCAACCGATAATCTGAGACTAAACTGCTATGTTTATAATATTCAAATTAGCTATCTCATAACTATATGTGGATTCCAAATATTGTATCGAATTCCAGATAAATAGACAATGTTAAACTTTCCGATCGAATAATCAAACACCCAAATTTTCCGAAATAGTTCTCAACACTTGAAATTAGTTTAAAAACATCCATCACATGCATCAGTACCAATGGTCCAGCCGTAGAAGGGTCAAGCCAACGCCTCACATGTGGCACGCCGTACTGCCACAAACCCTAAGGTTCAGAGGCAGTTCAAGACGGTCATATAATCGAGTTAAGGTTTGTTGTCTTCTAGAGGGTCCACCGCGTTACTAGCACAACTTAGAACGTTCTCAAACTACAGAAAAATCCAACACTTGGAAATTTTCCGGGTCGGGAAAATATGAGTTATTGATATCCGGTCGAACTTTCTGGCAGTTTCTAAAAATTATCCGGACAAACTAAACGAAGTTAAATTATCCGATCGAATCAACGAGTCCACAATACAACCCAGAAAACTCAACACTTGAGTGGAATTAAAAAATTCCCAGAAAAAAATGACAAGAAAGGACCTAGGAATAAATATATGAAGTTCCAGGGACTAATTCATAATTTTGGCCGCGGAACCTCGGCAAAACCAAGGGTTTGAGGGCGGTTCCGCGGCCATATGAGCGAATTAGTGGACCGTACTTCACAGTAATTCTTAGTTTTTCCTTCTTGTTTTTCTGAGCATTTTTAATTCATAAAAAATCACATTTTTAAAAATTGTCCAGAGAAGGGTTCGTATCGGGGTATCCGGGTTCGATCGGACTTTAAACTTCGCTCAGACTTCGCCTAAAACTCTAGCTTGGCTCTGATACCACTGTAGGGTTGCTAGGCACGCTCATAAGGGTCTACGAGGCATTAACCATGCCCGATTGAAAATTTAGCCGTGCCGAACAACCCAAAGCCGGATCTTTAAACTAGAGTTTATGCGAAAGTAAGCATGTTAAACACTTTAACACTAAGTGAGAGGGATTACAACCTTTGTAGATCCGATCCTTCACTTCTTAAGCTCCGTGTTGAGGTCCCTTCGCTGCGATCATCGTGTTCCGGACTCTCGAGAGGCTCCACGAAGAGAAACATGCAGTCTTGCTTCCGATCTTCGATAACAAAGATGATCTACCTTGAAGTTTCATTAACACAAGCTAACACTCACTAAATGAAGTGAACACTCTCATCTAAAGGGCAAGGGTAGATGAGGATGATGAAGTAGGATTTTTGCTCTCATTTATAATCATTTTCTTACTCATTTTTCATCACAAAATCAAAGCAAGAAAGCTTTTCATGAAGAACTCAAGCAAGAAGAAGATGAATAATGATTACAAACCTTTTGTGATGAATAATGAAAAGATAAATATGATGAATAATGCAACCATGGTCAGCTAAACCCATGTAGAGAATTAACTAGGGCTAGGGTTTGGGTTGGGTTAAAGCATGAGTCATTTGAAAATATCTTTGCAAAAACAAAAGAAAACCTTCTAGAAGGTTCATGAATGCACTAACCCAAATCAAATCCTAATCTTGTTTAATCTCCACTAAATATGTTGCATTAGTAATCATATCATGTTACAATATTATATATCACATATATAATATTTATCGTAACAAAATAAAATAATACGTTTAACATATATCCATATATATCAATGTATTACCCGAGTGAGAAAAAGAATCTTTTAGTGAGCTAATATTAGTTAATGTAATTTAATATATCATATATATTATTATACATTAAATTATCGAATCAATACTTGATCCGACAATCCGGCTATATTGCATATAACCGACTAATACATTGACCCGGCTATATCACATATACCCGGCCAATATCTCATATCGCGAGAATCCAATACGGTATCTCATATCGCATTATCCTCGGTCCCGCACATATCACATATGTGCTCCTACTCCGTTTTGCCTGAGTCAAGAAACCTCTGTGTAGGACTCTAAAGAATCGTCAATACGCCGGCAGTAGGTGACGATCATATCAAACAACCACAAGCTGCAAGCGGTCAGCTAAACGTAACAGCCACCGAGGTATTGAGCGCTCAGAAGATCAACAAGCAAGCCTGTACATTCTCCTGTGAATCCAATCAATAACACTCCCGTACAGTCCGGTCTCGTACTCTGATATGTCGCATATCTCGCCTAGGGGTGGTAAACGTCAGACTCCGGTAGCTCGATAAGTCGTGTCGATATGAGGTCTATAGCAGTTCGAGAAACTACTGATAACTCTTACCGGTAAATCTCGGCAACCCTGGCCAGGGATTTCCAGTTATAGCTAATCGAGCACAGCACAACATCAACTCCCTATACCGGGAGAGACGAATCCCCTCCTATCGCTCATTGCCTCCATGTGATTCGGGACTGTACCCAAAACCCACCTTTTTGCACGCCCTCTTGAACGTGGTATGATGGAAATCAAAGCACAGTGGGAATGACACAAGACTCTATGACGACCTCGGGTCAACAGACAACTCTGTACCAGTGTCACCGGAGAACTGCCATCTGACGTGAGGTATAATACCATCTGGGAGTTCTCGGCGGGTCCGTCCAATGTACCCAGTCTTTACTGAGGACCCATACACCATCCTTGATGTCAAACACCGATGGATATGGGATCATCCATCGCCCATCATATGGGTCAAGATGCGTATACGCTAGTCTACTCAGATGTATCGATGCCCTGTCTCGATACACCCTCGATTAGGAACAGTTATAGGATGTAATCGTCGACTACCGTGTCCCCACTAGTATGGTCTCATCATAGTCCCAGTAGTCGAGTACATATCCTAAGGGCTTCATCAACATGTAACATAGAGACAATCAGAGTACATGTTAAGATAAAGTACAACCAGATAGCGTACTATCATGTCGAGCAAGAAAGTCCTCCCTATATATGTCCAAGCATCCATTACAATATACATCGTATGTACAGTAATGGCCTCTAGGGCATACATATAACTAACAGAGCTCGTGCTGACCGCAACTCTAGCCGCATCTCTCTTTACCTATGCAATCGTAGTAACAAAACCACCAACCGATATCGATGAGGATAGATCATAGGAATAAATATAATACGGTGCAAGGAAATGTACATCCTAAGGCTTCTTAAGCGGAGCAGCGTATCTATAACATTTCAAAAAAAATAAAATATTATTTTTGGGAATTTTCATAATTTAAAATTAATTTTTAATGAATATTTTAATAGTCGGTATAATTAAATACCGATAAATGGTGAAAATTCTGGAGAAAATTATGGAAATTCTAAAATAGGTTATTTTGTGGAAATATATCATTTTTAAGCTTTTATGGTTACGTAAATGCTATTTTGGTGTTAACCGTGATTAAAAATCGCTAATGGGATTTTTGGCTTTTTGTGCAAAAATGTGCACATAACATTTCCTACACTTGTCATACTTGTTTCATGTTTTGGACTCATGTTAAGCCTAGGGTTGAACCATGTTAGATGACCATGGTGGGTTGAACCAATTGGTTAGGTTAGTGGGGTTATTTGAGGGTTGTTAGCTTTGTCTAAAGGTGATTAGGTTGGGGTTGACTTGTGTAGGGAGAGAGAGGGTAAGCCATAGTGGTTGTGTATTAACTTGAGGGAGAGAGAGAGGTGGCTAGGGTGTGCCATGCTCCATCCCATTTCATTATCCCTTGTGTTCTTCCCTCCCTCTCAAATGATAATGCCTCCAAGTGAAGACATCAGCACACTCCAGCAGCAGCTGCATCAGGTCCCTTCACCCACAAATCAGCCCCCTAGCTGCTGCTACAAGCTGCAACATCATAGCCCTATATCTACACCCTCACATCTACTCAACATCAGCCCCAATTTCATTACATCAGCTACCCCAACACTTCAGCTGCAGCAGCAGTAGCATCATCAGCACACTTCAGCCCCATATCAACCCATCAGCAGTTACTTCAGCCATAAAACAGCCCCCCCTACACCTGCAGCTACATCAACTGCTGAAACCATGCATCAACTCAACACATTTCAGCCCATTGTAACAACAACAGCCTCATTCAAAAATATATAGCAACCACAGCAGCAACAAAAGCTTCTGCTGCAACAAAACAGCATCAGCCCAGCAGTTCAACCCTAATTACATCAGCTGCAACAGCAGCAAGAACAGCCTCTACACTATCCAAAGAAAACTCCAATTTCATCAAACACACCAACACAATACCCAAACAACAAAACCACCACAACAAATTGCAGCAAGCAACTTCAGCCCAGATAACAGCTTCAGCATCAGTAAAAACAGCAACATCGGCAACAGCTGCTACTGGAGCAACTGCAGCAACTCTCCAGCAGCAACCATCCCTTTTCATCCTCTCTTCTCTTATATCTTAGGATATCCAGAGGTATAACCCCTTAACCCGACTTCTAGCTTGCAAATATATGGTTATTTAGCTAAAAATTTTGTGTTTGCTATGTAGTTTAGTGCTAGTTTAATGATTTTGAGTGAGATGTGGCCAAGTGATGGTTTTGATTGCTAGGGTAACCTTTTTAGGTGTATTTGAGACCATTGTAACCAAGATTACCCCAGATTCCAGTGTCACACCTGAAAGTTTAGAATCGGTGTAATTTAGCATTTTTGTCGATTTTGTGACCTTTCTAAGATCTGCTTTCACCCCGGGAACCCTAAAATAAAATTGACTTTTCAGTGAGACGTGCAAGTAGATAGGAACCATCACCCAAAACCCTAGCCCCCACCTCAATTTCTTGGTCGCAGATATATTCCCTCTGGCCGCAATTTACTGCCAGAGCAATAGGGAACCCCCTCGTTTTGCGTGCATGGCTCTTTTACCTGTAAACTTGACCCCTGGTATGTCTAGTTTTGACTGATTCCAGTTAGGGTAAAATCTGGGTTGATTTTCATGAGTTGGCGTATGATTTACTACTTGTTTTCTTATGGGTTTTTGGTATTCGATGATGCGTTTCTGTCGGGTGGCATTTGAACGTCAACGGCAGTGGATATTGGCTGTGTTTGCACGCAAGGCCACAGGTTTTTACCTATGGGCGTAGCGTGCACCATTTTGGTTTCCGACATGGTATTCATGTGTTTTAGCATGTGATATCCTTGTAGGTACCCCACGTGGCGTCGAGGCGTTTGAGATGCAATGGCGACATCAGCACCGACACGCACAAAGAAAGGTGAGTAGATTTATATTTACGGGGAGAAGTCGGGTGGATGGCTTATAGCACCCCCGCAGTCCGTGGTGATGTATACGGATGCGTATACACACCTATAATCATTATATGTTGTTTGGGAAATTATTGATGTTTAGGATGGATAATTGGTGGACTTGGATGATTTAGTATCGCGATAACCTAGAATAGTTGGTGCACTACACATACACATTCCCACACATACATACTTGCACACATCCTTATTTCATATGTGGTCATGGTATTCTATATAGATATGTGTTCACATAGGTATGGGACTACGTGTTCACATACAAACTTGAGGATGAGACATGGGATTGAGATGAGTCGATGATATTTGATCCAAGATTATGATATCAGTGATATGGTAAAATTCGTATTTGGGATACGTCTTGATGCTTTAGCGGATTTTGGGATGATGATGCCATAGGAATAGTGACATATATATGTAAATGATCGACATGTGATTATGATACAAGATAGGATATAATATGATATGATATGACAAGATATTCATGATAGGCCGCCTTGGGCGTTGTTTACTCCTTGAGATGATATATGTTGATGATATCGTTTTTGCTAGAGGCTGTCAATCGGAAGCCGGATTATGATTATATTGACGATATGTGATGATAATATCGATTTATACTAGACTGTCGATCAGTAGTCAGATCTTGATTATAGTTAGCATTGTACTAGACATTGGTCAGTACCCAGATTATGATATTTGACAAAGAGAATACCATATGAATGATATGACAAATGTGATATTGACCCGTACCCAGATTTGGGATGCCGTACGACGGATTTACGTACGAGCTATTAATTGATGTTTGATCCGCACACTTGATTTGGGAATAACTGATTATAGAGATATGTGATCGGATGTGATCTTATCGAGGCGGGATCACCGACTATATATATGTGTGTGTGTGTGTGTGTGTGTATGTATGTATCGACTAAGAGGTTAGGCGGTTTCCCTTACCTACTGTTAGCTTTAGCTCAGCCTTATAGTGGTGTAGCTATATGACTCTTATGACATTAGGTGCAGTTCAGCTATCATGGTGTTTAGTATTCAGCTCCCGCATATTATTATTGCTGCCCCGCATTGTAACTGTTGTGAATCATATTCCATTATTGATATCCTGCTGTTAGGACACCAGCACAATTAACGATGATGCGTATGTATCACGTAGACTTATTTGCCAGCTCACACACATCTTCATCGGTAATTGACATGTCACGAACAGCTAGAAAATATTATTGCTTGATTTAGCTTGTTAACTAGTAGTGACATGATATTAGTATGCTTGCCTTATATGTCAGCTTGACATTGTAGCTATTACTTGTCACTTCATGCATACTGTTAATCATTATATGCTGCATTCATGGATTCTTATGCTTATATTCATGATTTCACATGCTATTGATGATTTGGATACGGGTTTCCATGAGATTTTCTGGATTTGGAGGAAAACCGTAAAACATATATAAACTTCTTTCTCTTTTTAATAAAAAGGCGGTTTTCCCATGATGTATGAGTCGTCCACCATGAGTTTTGCTGATGGATTTCGAGACCCGATTCGAGGAGGCGGATGAACCGTTTCGGGTACATGGTTGGCCCGGTGCGGTACCCCGGGGCAAGAAGATCGCAGGAGATGGCGTTGAGCCTGGCAGGGGTGCACGACCGACCGGTGATATTACCCGACGCGTCGGATATTCGGAGGATACCGTCGTGGTCATGAGATGGATGGTAAGGGCCGGTCTAGACTGACGGCGCCCTAGATATTGTGATTGAGATATTAAGATTCTGAGATATTGAGGTACAGAGATTGTGATACAGAGATATCGAGATATTGAGATTTATGTTTTGTACCGATGCTAGGCACTGTTTTATGCTGATTTCATTATGATACCTCATTTAAAAATACAGAAATCTCACAAATTTATGAAAGCAGTTTACTTTAGTACATGCATTCTGTTTCATGCATTCATACATCATTCATATGATATATTGCCACCTGATGCACTGACACAGGTACATGGGTTTACACTTGGGTTAGGTATTTACACTAGTCTTCTTATAGATTGCTGGTTATATATATTTGAGGATTATATATTTTGATCGTATGACCTAGGATTGTGTCATACATGCGATTTTCTGTTCGTAGATATTTTTCTACTCACGAGTTGGCAATTCACCCCCGCTGTGCCCCAGTTTCTTGCAGGTGTTGCCGTACGGGTTGCATTACGGCTTTGCGGGCACAGTTTCTTTCAGGTGACTTGCTAGTAGGTGGGTTGTTTGTATCGTACCCATCATTATACATTGTATATTATATTCAGTTGTCTCTAGAAGTTCCATTAACCAAACATGTACTTATTTGAGACAAAGACCAGTGATGTTTATTCTTTCGACCTTAGAGTCGCACGTTATATTTCTATGGATTTCTTGTGTTGGAGTTTCCTTTCTGTTGTGATCCTCGCCTTTAGGCGTTGTATATTATGTTGCTAGCTGGTTGACTCATAATGGTTTTCCTACACTCTACTTCTTTTCTTGGTTTGGATTTCTGGGCTCGGCTTACTTAGAGCACGTACGCTTTGGGATGTTCGTAGCCTAAGTGCCGGTCATGTTCCGTACTTTCGGGACGTGACAAAGTTGGTATCAGAGCGTTAGGTTTCACCTTCGGAGCATAGGATGACACTTGGTTTATGGAACATGTGACTAAAGTAGAGTGACGTACTGTGGGTATGTTCCGCGGCATATTTACGACACGCCACTCCACTTAAGATGCCTTAGGATGTACATTTCTTTGCTCAGTATCATATTCATTCCCGATCTAGCCTCATCGGTACCAGTTATGGTTTTGCTGCCACGATTACGGGCAGGGAGAGCTACAGCTAGAGTTCCGGTCAGCATGAGCTCGTTGCGAACGAGGACTGACCGGGCGTAATTCCGGCGACACGCGATTGCAGAGATGTGCCTTTTGATTGGGTTTTGCACCACGTGCATTGGATGGATCGTTGTATGAGATTACTCGGACGTGCAGATCAGCACCAGAGGATTGAGCCCTTGACAGCGGCCATCCAGATTTTGATGACCGTTGATGTATGGCTTATTCTTTACGATTGATGCACTATTCGGCGTACAGACGAGTGAGCCGGTGATTGCTACGAACGACGAGATATCGACCCAGATGATTGGAGCTATTGCAGTACAAGATTGTACTAAGAGATTATAGAAGGTCGCTAGTCACTGAGGATGAATGACTAGGACAAGTGGTTTGTTCGCTACCCCGATGCAAGGTCATCAGATATATTGATTCCAGCTAGAGACGACTTCACGCGGAGACGTTGAGAGTCGACAGAGACGATCGAAAGTCAGAAACCTATTATTCCGAGTATAAAGTATTCGGAAAGACATGCAGGCAATTCTATGGTCCCTCTAGAAGAATGAAACCCTAACTCGACATAATGACCGTGTGAAAGCCTTTGAACCTTAGGGTTTGCGGCAGTTCTTCGGCGCCATTAGTGAGGCCTGGGTTTGCCCTTCTATGGCTGGACCACCGATGCTGTGGCACGTACTCGATACTATTATACTGTACCCAAGATAGCGAGCTCTTGGGGGATTATAAGGTTTTGATGAATCGATCGGACGGCTCGACTTAATTCGGATGCTAGGTGGTGAGATACATTTCTTGGGAGACTCCAGATACGAGGATAGCCATTGGAGCTCAGTCCATGCAGCCACGACGAGACGAGTCCGAAGAAGTCGACATTAAAGAAAAGTGGAGTAAGAGGTTCGTACAAGATATGGATGAGATGACGTTCCACTCCGCCGACATCAGAGATGCGATGTGCATGCCGAGACATAGTACTTGGATATACCTTCTAGAAGAAGTCGCGATGAGTATGCAGCCGCTCCGGAACAAGAAACAAATATAGTAAAGGACGATGACTTCTGGACAGTTACGCAGAGACGAGACTTGGAAGAGACCTTGAGCAGGATTCCTTCCAGGACACTACTGCAGTGATATTTGCACCCAGGATCAGTTGTGTCACGTGCATTCAGAGAGCCATAGGCCGACGCCAGTGACATGCTACCTTTACAAGTTGTCGTGATGATTGACCGAAAGATGACCAGAGAGTGCCAAAACGGAATTGTCCCCGTTAGCACACCAGACAGGGCCGATAAGCCGATGGATCGTGAGATTGGTAATCCACAGAGATGACTTGGACCCGGGAGTGGTCATTGATACGCACACCAGTAGGCCAGAGTTCAGGATCGTCGACGAGACATGCTAAGAGTGATCACGACAGTTGGCCAGATATTCTTAGAGGATGTGCTTGAGCGGAACTATTCCTCCATACTTGATTTCGATGTTTTGGGTAATTTATTCGCATGACTGATTTGATGATTGGGCTTCATGATATTTGTTTTCATGCACCATAGTTGCATTTACTGAGTATTTACGATTTTCGCCCAGTTGTTGCACTTGATATCATTTTCGTGCCTTGGTTTCACATGTTTGTGATTTTATGGGGTTTAGACATTGAGTTGATTTTGTGTGTATGCACGCACACGATTGGTTTTTGCACTCGGTATAGTTCACATATGCTTGTAGTGCAGTGACATGTATTTTGTGCAATTGGACGCACTGGACTTCGATTTCGATAGTGATGCTCGATATTTGTTTTGTGCACTTTATGCACCTAACTGGATTTTTGCGTGTGTTCGGCGCTTGATATTGGATTTTATGATTTCGTGCATGATGGATGCACCGGTTGTGGATTTTCGCGCCTGTTGGGCGCAGGATATGAGATGCGATTTGGTGCACACCAGATGCACTAAATCGAGATTTTTCATGCATGACAGATGCACCTGATTTTGCTGTCAGGCACACACGTTGCCTATGACTGATGTTGTGTGCACACCCGTTGCACCTTGATGTCGTTTTTATGCACCTGCTTGGCACATTTATGAATTTTGATTTCCGTGCGCACCAGACGCACGTAGTTTTCATATGTACTTTTTGGAACTGGTTTCTTATGGAGCAGTACATTTTTACGATATTGCGATTTGTTTTCGTACTGGGCAGGACTGGTCAGATGACAGTATCTGAGTGTGTTTTGCATGCATAGATAGTTATTGAAGGGATTTCAAAAAGGTGAGCTACAGTCTCAGTATTTTACATACGTGTCCGATATGACACGAAACATTTTAAACAGAGAACCCTTCTAAATTGTTTTCAAAAATGGCGGATCGTGCATATTAAACAAAAGATATATACGTATAAGGCTATTTTCTTATAGAGACGTCCGCCACTGTGCTGTGTTATGTGTAATGCACATCGATTTTAAAGAATTTGGCATGCATTTCCTTTATATATTTACATGTATAGTTCCGAATTCTAGTATATCGGTTTTTGCCTTGGATTTGGCATTCGTGTTTTCACCTTGACTACGATGATCGTGAGATGGTTGACGGAGTTTTGTTCTCGAGTTATCTGCTCGTCACTCATGCGCATGTATTGCGCAATTATGCGTTTTATGTATTGATGATTTTGGAGCCCCGTGGACTTGGACATTTTATTGAAATGTTTTAGAATTTGGGGGTTTAAATTTAAATTCGGGGACCGAATTTCTTTAAGGAGGGAAGACTGTAAGTTTTTAAAAAAATAAAATATTATTTTTGGGAATTTTCATAATTTAATATTAATTTTTAATGAATATTTTAATAGCCGGTATAATTAAATACCGATAAATGGTGAAAATTCTGGAGAAAATTATGGAAATTCTAAAATAGGTTATTTTGTGGAAATATATTATTTTTAAGCTTTTATGGTTACGTAAATGTTATTTTGGTGTTAACCGCGATTAAAAATCGCTGATGGGATTTTTGGCTTTTTGTGCAAAAATATGCACATAGCATTTCCTACACTTGTCATACTTGTTTCATGTTTTGGACTCATGTTAAGCCTAGGGTTGAACCATGTTAGATGACCATGGTGGGTTGAACCAATTGGTTAGGTTAGTGGGGTTATTTGAGGGTTGTTAGCTTTGTCTAAAGGTGATTAGGTTGGGGTTGACTTTTGTAGGGGGAGAGAGAGTAAGCCATAGTGGTTGTGTATTAACTTGAGGGAGAGAGAGAGGTGGCTAGGGTGTGCCATGCTCCATCCCATTTCATTATCCCTTGTGTTCTTCCCTCCCTCTCAAATGATAATGCCTCCAAGTGAAGACATCAGCACACTCCAGCAGCAGCTGCATCAGGTCCCTTTACCCACACATCAGGCCCCTAGCTGCTGCTACAAGTTGCAACATCATAGCCCCATATCTATACCCTCACATCTACTCAACATCAGCCCTAATTTCCACACATCAGCCACCCCAACACTTCAGCTGTAGCAGCAGTAGCATCATCAGCACACTTCAGCCCCATATCAACCCATCAGCAGTTAGTTCAGCCACAAAACAGCCCCCCTACACCTGCAGCTACATCAACAGCTGAAACCATGCATCAACTCAACACATTTCAGCCCATTGTAACAACAACAGCCTCTATCAAAAATATATAGCAACCACAGCAGCAATAAAAGCTTCTGCTGCAACAAAACAGCATCAGCCCAGCACTTCAACCCCAATTACGTCAGCTGCAACAGCAGCAAGAACAGCCACTACACTATCCAAAGAAAACGGGTATAAGTATTATGTCCTTTGTGTTAGTGTATATGCCCTAGAGGCCATTACTGTATCATACTAGTTTGTATATTACTTGATGGAAGCTTGGGATATTCACCTTGTATAAACAATCTTGCTCAATATAGTAGTATGCTACTTGGTTTGTTTCTACTTCAATGTGTACTTGTGTTTATTTCAGTATATCACTTATACGCATTAGTGGAGCCCTTAGGATCTTTTGCTTGATTACCAGTGTTGTGATGGCAGTCACACTAGTGGGGGCTGGGTAATCTATAAGCACATCCTTATTCAGGTCCCTAGTCGTAGGACTATCGAGACAGGGCATCGATACTTCGGAGTAGACTAGCGTATGCGCTTCTCATCCCAGTGTGGGAGATGGTCTGTCCCACAGCCATCAGTACGTCGTACTGGAGATAGTATACGGGTGCACGTTGGGTTACAAGTACACTGGACAGGACTCGTCGGGAACTGACAGGTTGGTATTATACCTATCGTCAGTTATCAGTTCCCAGGTGACATGAGTACAGCTTAGTCCGCTGACTTGACACTGGCACTTCGCCTCGAGTGTGTTCCCACTGCACTTTGATCACTACCCTACCATGGCTCAAAGGAGTCGTGCAAACAGGTGGTGGTTGGGTGCAGTCCCGAAGCACTTGGAGGCAGTGACGGTTAGACAGGATTCGTCTCTCCCGGTATTGGGAGTTGACATCGCGCTGTGTCTAGGAGAGCCATTACACGAGTAGTCCCTAGCCAGGGCAAGCGAGATATACTGGTAGGTTCCAGTGTTATCTCAGGGTGTTTTGGGCTTCACTCCGACACGACTTGTACCGCTATTGGGGGACTGACGTTTTACCGCCCCCTAGGCCCGACATGCGATGTATCAGACGAACAGACCGGACTGTACGGAGACTGTCACATTCAGACTCAGTAGAAGTACAGATGGGGTTTCACCTCGTCAGCCTTCTTGTCGACTTATACCTGGGGACCGTTACGCACGGCTAGTGCCGCTTGCTATCTGTGGTTAAACCCACTGCCAGCGTAGTGTCGAGTCTTTAGAGTCCCACACAGAGGGTATTCGCCTCTGGGCAAAACAGAGTAGAGGTCGCATGGTTTTGTGACAGGGTTCGTTCTCATCCGCGCACTTGTGCACGTTTGGAGTCCGGACGGATATTACTGGCTGGCTCTGGTTTGAGTCAGATGCTGGTATATGATTTGGGGTTGCTTTTATCTCTCAGTATTCATGTTCCTCGGAACAAGGATGCAGGTGTGTATGCACGGTTATTTGAGGAAGAGGAAGAGTGCTTTCATTAGGGTTTCGAAACGGGTGCGTATGCACAGTTGACAGTCGTCTTTTTCCAAACCCTAATGGATTTATGTTATATCAATTAATAATATATAATAAAATGAAATTGTGTCATGGTTGGTTTTTATGTTGACTTGTTGACCATGGTTGACTTGTTGACCATGGTTGAAGTTTTGACCATCATCATTACAAAAGAAAGATGCTCTTTGATTCTAGCAAATTCATTTAATGTTTGTAATGATAATGGTCATTCTTAAACTTTCCATCAACCTTTTCATTTTCATTATTATTATTATTTGATAATTCTTTTGCTTTATGTTATGGTTGCAAAAGAAAAAGAGCTCACTTGATCATAACAACTCTCTCTCCTCACTTCATCTTCTTCTTCCTCTAGCAAAAGAGAACCCTTCTCATGTGTTGAGAATCCTTCTCTTTAAAAAGAAAAGCAACCGCTAGTCACTCTCTACTCATTCTAGGTTCAAGGTTTAGCAAGCCGGAAACCCTAGTTCACTCAAAGATCGAGGAAGAGCCCAAAGGTCGAACCTTCGAGGTGGATCCATCTTCGACGGAAGAAGGCGACAAGAAGAGAACCATCAACCTCTACAAAAAGTTTGAAGAAGAAGGAGTTCAAGTTTAGGTATAACCATCTTCATCCGAGTAGCTAAATCTCTTTAGCAAGTATGCTAGTTTTAGTTTAGACACGATCCCGACATTGTTTTAGTCCATGTTGCCTCTTGCGATAAAAATTTGTTTTTTATACCGTTTCCGCCTCCCCGTAAGCACCGGGGGTCGCAATATGGACTTACAGTGGTATCAGAGCCTAACTAAACTTAAACTAGCTTGGTAGCGAAGTGTATGGAAGTTCGAAACCGAAAAATCGCAAAACCGGAAAAACCAAAACCCTAAGTTTCTGTTGAAATTTTTTCTGCTCTAAATGAAAAACTTTATACTCCAAAAATCGTCTCAGGGTTTTCTATGAACACCCACCAAAAACGATAGCATGATTCCTTCAAAGCGCCGCCCATCCGCGGCCTCACCTGTTCATCAGGCCGCGGATCCGCCGCTGTTTGGTGTCCTCTCTGCATCGTTTTTCGTGCAGTGTTCTTCTGTGTTGGTTTTGGGATTTTTCAGATGTATTATATGTGCCCAGATTTTCCAGAACTGAAATTCACTTTTGGGGTCCTATAATTCCGTATTTTTTTCCGAACTTCACTGCACTTTGGCTATATTGGTTATATCTGTGTTGCTTGCATGTATTGAACGTCGGCTAATCGCTATAAGTCGATTAGTCGGGGTTATACATGATCTGTGTTTGATATTGGAATGTGTATATGAATGTGTTGGACTGTCGCGGGTGAATAGCCGGGGTGGATGTGAGATGAGCTTTTGTTTTTCTTTCATTCATTGTAAATGTAAATTGATGTAATAATATTATTTGTTTGGCCGCACAACCGGGTCGGGGTTGTAGCCGTCATTGTATAATTCTTTTTACTGTTTTTGCTCCTAGGATAGACCCATGGAGGGGTGCACAAACTGCCGAGTACTTGGCGGGTAGTTTGCCGCACCCGTAGGGGTCTTGGGTGGGGTATTTGGCTATTCACCGCGACCGTGTAATCCGCTTTTCATTGCAGGCTCGAAAAGATTGCGGATTGCTAGTATATCCAATATATTCATCTGTGATCTGTAATGTCTATCATTGCTTTCTATTTAGGCGTTGCTTATGTTTTACAGCCGCGCTAGCCCAGCCCCCGCTCTGTCGTTAGTTAAGTAACCTAACGAGTGATGACGGGACCCCGTGGCGAATGCGAATGGCATAAGCGTACGTCATATTTTGGTTGTTTTCTGCAATGGTAGGATTAAATGATGGGACGCATTAAAAGAACTAATGCAAGAATATCACGCATTAAAAGAACTAATGCAAGATAATAAACCAAGTTAAAGTCGTTGGAACACTTTCGAAAAACCACTCGGTTTATTTCAAAACTAACTTTTAATGCGGAGCTTGAGCCACTCCTTCTAAAAGCTATCTCGTTCCATCGATTATATCAAGTTCACTACGTTCACGGTTTTACCAAAACCATTCGTAGCCCTCCGTCGTTTCACATAAATAGTCAATAGTATTCAAGCTGTGTTTGTTGGCCAAAGTCAAGGCATAGTGATTGGTAGCTATTGGATATTCATGTGCAGCATAGATAGATGCGTTGATTTGGAACAGTCGTACTGCCTTGTTGGCCAAAGTCAAGGGTATGTACGGGTGGATTCAAATTAACCTGGAGAACGACGGGAAGAACTTGACATGTGACTTATGATTTGTTGGCCAAAGTCAAGATCATAAGAGCATGGGGGAAAAATCCACATCGGGAGTTTCATAAGTACTGAAACTTGCTAGATTTGCATACCATTTGGAGTGTGATGATTATGGTAGGATTCCTTCATTTTCGTCACGCGATGATATTTGGATCCCGATCCTACTATGAGTATATGCTACTCCTCGGGAAATTTCTCACTAAACGATCAATGCTATAAACCTAGTAGGTGCCTAGAAAGGTGTTAGCGGGGCTACGCCCCCAGGGAAAAGAGGTTCTTAAATTAAGGAACTTCGCGAAAGCGTTGGAAAACCTCCCTCGAAGTACCGACACTGGCCTGGCTGAACGGTTAAGCAAGTATTGTACGGTGGGATTGATCCCGGCTAATTCTTCCTTTGTGGTTTGAGGAGGGATTCGAGAGACAGTGGGAGCCATCCTGTTTAGACAAATTAAAAACCATTCTAAACTTGTAAGAGCATCGTGCTAAGTGTTTCTTCTCTCCCCCTGCAGCGACCAAAATCGAAATGACTGGACTTAAGTTACTTCTAGATAAAAACATACTGACAGGGCCAAACTACAAAGATTGGCTCAGGAATGTCAAATTGGCAATCGCTTACGACAAGCTGGGGTATCTTCTTACCACCAAAGCTCCCCCCGTCCCAGGTCCCACCTCCAGCGTCGCGGATAAGGAAATCCGTAAGACTTGGGAGATTGACAGCGCGAAGGCCAGGTGCCTCGTACTTGCCTCGATGGACAACGAACATCAGAGGAGGCACGAGAATATGGATTTGGAATCCATATTTCTTCATACAAAAGAACTGTATGGAGAGCAGTCTCGTATCGCAAGATACGAAGTGTCGAAGAAGTTATTTTCGACTAAGTTGGCCGTCGGATCATCGGTAGTGGACCACGTGCTTAAGATGATTGGCTACACTGAGGAGCTCGCGGAACTTGGGACCACGTTGGACAGTGAACTCTATACGGATTTAATTCTCCAGTCCCTTCCATCCACTTACGCCCAGTTTATACCGAACTTCAACTTACAAGAAAAGGAAGTTGAACTTTCAGAACTCCTCAACCTGCTGAGGAGCGCAGAGGGCACCCTACAGAAGGGTAGGGAAACACCCGCTTTGTTTGTAGGAGGATCTTCTTCCTCTAGGTCCAAGGCGAAAGCCAAGGGAAAGAGGAAGAAAGCCCCCGCCAAACCAAGAGGCGGTGTTAGTAAAGTGGGTACGAAGGGAAAGGAAAAGGCAACAAAGATTGCGGGGAAGCTTGTTGGAAAGGAAGAATGCTTCTATTGTCATAAGAGTGGACACTGGAAGAAAGATTGCAGGGCTTGGAAAGCCAGGACACAGGAACTGAAGCAGGTTGCGGCTTCAGCTTCAGGTGTGTATGTTATTGAAAACTGTCTTTCTATAAACTCTACTTCCTGGGTATTGGATACCGGATCAGGATCTCATATCTGTAATTCTTTGCAGGCGTTGAGAAACCGTAGGTTTTTGAAGGAAGGTGACATGACCCTCAGAGTTGCGAACGGAGCTAGCATGGATGCTAAAGCCGTGGGGGACTATCACCTGAGAATGTCAGATGGGCATGTTTTGGTTTTGCGTAATTGTTTTTTTGTACCCAACGCAACTTGTAATATCATTTCTGTATCTTTGGTTTCTAAAGAAGGTTATGAATTTGCGTTTGTAAGTAATGTTGTAAACATTCACCTTAATCAAGTTTTGATTGGGTCAGGTACACTGAGCAATGGTATATACGTATTAAACCAACCACAGATTTTCAATGTCCAGAATACACAGAAAAGAAAGTCTCCAGATATCAATCAGACTTTCTTATGGCATTGTAGACTAGGTCACATCAATGAGAGAAGGTTGACTAAGTTACATACAGAAGGATATTTGGATCCGTTCGAATATCAATCGTATGCCACTTGTCAATCCTGTCTCAAAGGAAAGATGACAAAGACTCCGTTCACTGGACACGGAGTAAGAGCGAGCGAGCTCTTGGGACTCGTACACAGCGACGTGTGCGGTCCAATGTCTATACATGCGCGAAGCTGTTATTCTTACTTCATTACTTTTACGGATGATTTTTCAAGATACGGTTATGTCTTCTTAATGAAACATAAGTCAGAATCTTTTGAAAAATTCCAGGAATTTAAGAATGAAGTAGAAAAACAAACCGGCAAAAGTATCAAGATTCTAAGATCGGATCGAGGTGGAGAATACTTAAGTGCCGAGTTCCTGAATTACTTAAAAGAGAATGGGATTCTCTCTCAGCTTACTCCTCCATACACTCCGCAACATAACGGTATATCGGAGAGACGGAACCGGACCCTATTGGATATGGTACGGTCCATGATGAGTAACACTGAGTTACCGCGATCATTCTGGGGGTATGCACTAGAATCAGCTGCGTACCTATTGAACCGAGTTCCTACTAAGACTGTGCCTACTACACCATATGAGATGTGGTGTGGGAAGAGGCCCCATCTCAGTCACATCAAGACTTGGGGATGTCCAGCTTTTGTTAAAAAGCAGCATGCGGACAAGCTCGAGGCACGCTCAGTACAGTGTAAGTTCGTGGGATATCCAAAGAACTCTAAGGGATATTTCTTCTACTGTGAAGAGGAACAAAAAGTTCTTGTTTCTCGTCATGCTTACTTCTTGGAAACTGAGTTTTTGGAAAACCAGATAAGTGGGAGCACAGTAGAACTGGAAGAAATTCCAGAACCACGAGCTATTACTGAAAGCTTAGTAGAACCAGAGGGTTCAAATGAACAGGACATTCCTACGCCGCTCCGCAGAAGTAGTAGGCAGTCTCATCCGCCCGAGAGATACTACGGTTTTCTCATAGACGGGGATAGAGAGGATTGCGTCATAGATTATGACGAGCCTACTAGCTTCCAACAGGCCGTTCAGAGCGTTGACTCGGTAAAATGGCTGGATGCAATGCGGACCGAAATGGAGTCCATGTACACCAACAATGTATGGACGTTGGACATTGCTCCAGACGGGGTAAAACCCGTAGGATGCAAGTGGATCTTCAAAAGGAAGATTGGTGTAGATGGACAGGTTGAGACCTATAAAGCAAGACTTGTAGCAAAGGGTTTCCGTCAAAGACCTGGTTTGGACTATGAAGAAACCTTTTCTCCAGTGGCTATGCTGAAATCCATTCGGATCCTTCTTGCCATTGCTGCCTTCCACGATTATGAGATTTGGCAGATGGACGTAAAAACCGCTTTTCTAAATGGAAATTTAGAGGAGTGTGTCTATATGGATCAGCCAGAGGGTTTCATTCAGAGTGGGAGCAGCGGAAAGGTGTGCAAGTTGCTTAAGTCCATCAATGGACTAAAGCAGGCATCGCGGAGTTGGAACATCTGTTTTGATGAGACGGTCAAGGAATTTGACTTTATCAAAAATCCAGATGAACCATGCATCTATAGTAGATTTGTAGCGAGAACTGTAGTATTCCTTGTTTTATACGTGGATGACATTCTCTTAATAGGAAATGACATTCCTATGCTACAATCTGTCAAAGGTTTCTTGTCACACAGGTTCTCCATGAAAGACCTGGGTGATGCCTCTTACATCCTGGGGATCCGGATCCATCGTGATAGATCCAAGAGGATATTAGGACTTTCACAGTCCAGGTACATCGACACCGTACTGAAAAGATTCAGTATGGAAGATTCCAAGTGCGGTAACCTACCGGCTTGTCACGGGATCACCCTCTCTAAAGAGATGTCTCCCAAGACTGATTTGGAGAGGGATCGCATGTCTATTATACCCTACGCTTCTGCGGTAGGCTCTATAATGTATGCGATGTTGTGTACCAGACCGGATGTAGCTTATGCACTGAGTGTAGTAAGCCGGTATCAGTCAAACCCTGGGGAGAAACATTGGATAGCAGTAAAGAACATTCTCAAGTACCTGAGAAGGACTAAGGAGATGTTCTTGGTGTATGGCGGAAAAGACCTCCAGATTGAGGCCTTTGCTGACTCCAGCTTCCAGAGTGACAAGGATGATTCCAAGTCCATGTCGGGTTTTGTCTTTACCCTCAATGGAGGGGCGGTGTGTTGGAAGAGTTCCAAACAGGAAACCGTTGCAGACTCGACTATGGAAGCGGAATACATCGCTGCATCTGATGCCGCAAAAGAAGCTGTCTGGATAAGGAAGTTCTTAAAAGAACTTCAGGTGGTTCCGTCCATTGTTGACCCAGTACCTCTGTATTGCGACAACAACGGGGCTATAGCTTTAGCAAAGGAACCCAGGTCCCATCAGAGATCCAGGCACATCTTGAGGCGGTATCACCTGATCAGGGAGATCGTGGATCGCAAGGAGATCGAGGTTCGGAGGGTTGCTTCAGAAGAAAACACTGCAGATCCATTCACCAAGGCCTTACCCCAGACTCAGTTCGAGCGGCTGATCGAGATGATAGGTCTTCGGTACGCCAGTTCATGGCCTTAGTGCAAGTGGGAGATTGTTAGTGTATATGCCCTAGAGGCCATTACTGTATCATACTAGTTTGTATATTACTTGATGGAAGCTTGGGATATTCACCTTGTATAAACAATCTTGCTCAATATAGTAGTATGCTACTTGGTTTGTTTCTACTTCAATGTGTACTTGTGTTTATTTCAGTATATCACTTATACACATTAGTGGAGCCCTTAGGATCTTTTGCTTGATTACCAGCGTTGTGATGGCAGTCACACTAGTGGGGGCTGGGTAATCTATAAGCACATCCTTATTCAGGTCCCTAGTCGTAGGACTATCGAGATAGGGCATCGATACTCCGGAGTAGACTAGCGTATGCGCTTCTCATCCCAGTGTGGGAGATGGTCTGTCCCACAGCCATCAGTACGTCGTACTGGAGATAGTATACGGGTGCTCATTGGGTTACGAGTACACTGGATAGGACTCGTCGGGAATTGACAGGTTGGTATTATACCTATCGTCAGTTATCAGTTCCCAGGTGACATGAGTACAGCTTAGTCCGCTGACTTGACACTGGCACTTCGCCTCGAGTGTGTTCCCACTGCACTTTGATCACTACCCTACCACGGCTCAAAGGAGTCGTGCAAACAGGTGGTGGTTGGGTGCAGTCCCGAAGCACTTGGAGGCAGTGACGGTTAGACAGGATTCGTCTCTCCCGGTATTGGGAGTTGACATCGCGCTGTGTCTAGGAGAGCCATTACACGAGTAGTCCCTGGCCAGGGCAAGCGAGATATACTGGTAGGTTCCAGTGTTATCTCAGGGTGTTTTGGGCTTCACTCCGACACGACTTGTACCGCTATTGGGGGACTGACGTTTTACCGCCCCCTAGGCCCGACATGCGATGTATCAGACGAACAGACCGGACTGTACGGAGACTGTCACATTCAGACTCAGTAGGAGTACAGATGGGGTTTCACCTCGTCAGCCTTCTTGTCGACATCTACCTGGGGACCGTTACGCACAGCTAGTGCCGCTTGCGATCTGTGGTTAAACCCACTGCCAGCGTAGTGTCGAGTCTTTAGAGTCCCACACAGAGGGTATTCGCCTCTGGGCAAAACAGAGTAGAGGTCGCATGGTTTTGCGACAGGGTTCGTTCTCATCCGTGCACTTGTGCACGTTTGGAGTCCGGACGGATATTACTGGCTGGCTCTGGTTTGAGTCAGATGCCGGTATATGATTTGGGGTTGCTTTTATCTCTCAGTATTCATGTTCCTCGGAACAAGGATGCAGGTGTGTATGCACGGTTATTTGAGGAAGAGGAAGAGTGCTTTCATTAGGGTTTCGAAACGGGTGCGTATGCACAGTTGACAGTCGTCTTTTTCCAAACCCTAATGGATTTATGTTATATCAATTAATAATATATAATAAAATGAAATTGTGTCATGGTTGGTTTTTATGTTGACTTGTTGACCATGGTTGACTTGTTGACCATGGTTGAAGTTTTGACCATCATCATTACAAAAGAAAGATGCTCTTTGATTCTAGCAAATTCATTTAATGTTTGTAATGATAATGGTCATTCTTAAACTTTCCATCAACCTTTTCATTTTCATTATTATTATTATTTGATAATTCTTTTGCTTTATGTTATGGTTGCAAAAGAAAAAGAGCTCACTTGATCATAACAACTCTCGATCCTCACTTCATCTTCTTCTTCCTCTAGCAAAAGAGAACCCTTCTCATGTGTTGAGAATCCTTCTCTTTAAAAAGAAAAGCAACCCCTAGTCACTCTCTACTCATTCTAGGTTCAAGGTTTAGCAAGCCGGAAACCCTAGTTCACTCAAAGATCGAGGAAGAGCCCAAAGGTCGAACCTTCGAGGTGGATCCATCTTCGACGGAAGAAGGCGACAAGAAGAGAACCATCAACCTCTACAAAAAGTTTGAAGAAGAAGGAGTTCAAGTTTAGGTATAACCATCTTCATCCGAGTAGCTAAATCTCTTTAGCAAGTATGCTAGTTTTAGTTTAGACACGATCCCGACATTGTTTTAGTCCATGTTGCCTCTTGCGATAAAAATTTGTTTTTTATACCGTTTCCGACTCCCCGTAAGCACCGGGGGTCGCAATATGGACTTACAGTTTAGTGCTAGTTTAGTGATTTTGAATGAGATGTGGCCAAGTGATGGTTTTGATTGCTAGGGTAACCTTATTAGGTTTATTTGAGACCATTGTAATCAAGATTACCCCAGATTCCAGTGTCACACCTGAAAGTTTAGAATCGGTGTAATTTAGCGTTTTTGTCGATTTTGTGACCTTTCTGAGATCTTATTTCACCCCGGGAACCCTAAAATAAAATTGACTTGGCAGTGAGACGTGCAGGTAGATAGGAACCAACACCCAAAACCCTAGCCCCCACCTCAATTTCTTGGCCGCAGATATATTCCCTATGGCCGCAATTTGCGGCCAGAGCTGTAGGGAACCCCCTCGTTTTGCGTGCACGGCTCTTTTACCTGTAAACTTGACCCCTGGTATGTCTAGTTTTGACTGATTCCAGTTAGGGTAGAATCAGGGTTGATTTTCATGAGTTGCAGTATGATTTATGACTTGTTTTTGTATGGGTTTTTGGTATTCGATGATTCGTTTCTGTCGGGTGGCGTTTGGACGTCAACGGCAGTGGATATTGGCTGTGTTTGCACGCGAGGCCATAGGTTTTTACCTATGGGCGTAGCGTGCACCATTTTGGTTTCCGACATGGTTTTCATGTGTTTTAGCATGTGATATCCTTGTAGGTACCCCATGTGGCGTCGAGGCGTTAGAGATGCAATGGCGACACCGGCACCGGCACGCACAAAGAAAGGTGAGTAGATTTATATCTACGGTGAGAAGTCGGGTGGATGGCGTATAGCACCCCCGCAGTCCGTGGTGATGTATACGGATGCGTATACACACCTATAATCATTATATGTTGTTTGGGAAATTATTGATGTTTAGGATGGATAATTGGTGGACTTGGATGATTTAGTATCGCGAGAACCTAGAATAGTGGGTGCACTACACATACACATTCCCACACATACATACTTGCACACATCCTTATTTCATATGTGGTTATGAGATTCTATATAGATATGTGTTCACATAGGTATGGGACTATGTGTTCACATACAAACTTGAGGATGAGACATGTGATTGAGATGAGTCGATGATATTTGATCCAAGATTATGATATCGGTGATATTGTAAAATTCGTATTTGGGATACGTCTTGATGCTTTAGCGGATTTTGGGATGATGATGCCATAGGAATAGTGACATATATATATAAATGATCGACATGTGATTATGATACGAGATAGGATATAATATGATATGATATAACAAGATATTCATTATAGGCCGCCTTGGGCGTTGTTTACTCCTTGAGATGATAAGTGCTGATGATATCGTTTTTGCTAGAGGCTGTCAATCGGAAGCCGGATTATGATTATATTGACGATATGTGATGATAATATCGATTTATACTAGACTGACGATCAGTAGTCAGATCTTGATTATAGTTAGTATTGTACTAGACATAGGTCAGTACCCAGATTATGATATTTGACAAAGAGAATACCATATGAATGATATGACAATTGTGATATTGACCCGTACCCAGATTTGGGATGCCGTACGACGGATTTACGTACGAGCTATAAATTGATGTTTGATCCGCACTCTTCAGTTGGGAATAACTGATTATAGAGATATGTGATCGGATGTGATATTAACGAGGCGGGATCACCGACTATATATATATATATATATATATATATATATGTATGTATCGACTCAGAGGTTAGACGGTTTCCCTTACCTACTGTTAGCTTTAGCTCAGCCTTATAGTGGTGTAGCTATATGACTCTTATGACATTAGGTGTGTTCAGCTATCATGGTGTTTAGTATTCAGCTCCCGCATATTATTATTGCTGCCCCGCATTGTATACTGTTGTGATTTATATTCCATTATTGATATGCTGCTGTTAGGACACCAGCACCATTACCGATGATGCGTATGTATCACGTACACTTATTTGCCGGCTCACACACATCTTCATCGGTAATTGACATGTCACGAACACTTAGAAAATATTATTGCTTGATTTAGCTTGTTAGCTAGTAGTGACATGATATTAGTATGCTTGCCTTATATGTTAGCTTGACATTGTAGCTATTACTTATCATTTCATGCATACTGTTACTCATTATATGCTGCATTCATGGATTCTCATGCTTATATTCATGATTTCACATGCTATTGATGATTTGGATTCGGGTTTCCTTAAGATTTTATGGATTTGGAGGAAAACCGCAAAACATATATAAACTGCTTTCTCTTTTTAATAAAAAGGCGGTTTTCCCATGATGTATGAGTCGTCCACCATGAGTTTTGCTGATGGATTTCGAGACCCGATTCGAGGAGGCGGATGAACCGTTTCCGGTACATCGTGGGCCCGGTGCGGTACCCCGGGGCAAGAAGATCGCAGGAGATGGTGTTGAGCCTGGCAGGGGAGCACGACCGACCGGTGATATTAACCGACGCGTCGGATATCCGGAGGATACCGTCGTGGTCATGAGATGGATGGTAGGGGCCGTTCTGGACTGACGGGGCCCTAGATATTGTGATTGAGACATTGAGATTCTGAGATATTGAGGTACAGAGATTGTGATACAGAGATATCGAGATATTGAGATTTATGTTTTGTGCCGATGCTAGGCACTGTTTTATGCTAATTTCATTATAATACCTCATTTTAAAAATACTGAAATCTCACAAATTTATGAAAGCAGTTTACTTCAGTACATGCATTCTGTTTCATGCATTCATACATCATTCATATGATATATTGCTACCTGATGCACTGACACAGGCACATGGGTTTACACTTGGGTTAGGTATTTACCCTAGTCTTGTTATAGATTGCAGGTTATATATATTTGAGAATTATATATTTTGATCGTATGACCTAGGATTGCGTCATACATGCGATTTTCTGTACGTATATCTTTTTCTACACACGAGTTGGCAACTCACCCCCGTTGTGCCCCAGTTTCTTCCAGGTGTTGTCGTACGGGTTCCATTACGGCTTTGCGGGCACAGTTTCTTTCGGGTGACTTGCTAGTAGGTGGGTTGTTTGTATCATACCCATCATTATAAATTGTATATTATATTAAGTTGTATCTAGAAGTTCCATTAACCAAACATGTACTTACTTGAGACAGAGACCAGTGATGTTTATTCTTTCGACCTTAGAGACGCACGTTATATTTCTGTGGATTTCTTGTGTTGGAGTTTCCTTTCTGTTGTGATCCTCTCCTTTAGGCGTTATATATTATGTTGCTAGCTGGTTGACTCATAATGGTTTTCCTACACTCTACTTCTTTTCTTGGTTTGGATTTCTGGGCTCGGCTTACTTAGAGCACGTACGTCTTGGGACGTTCGTAGCCTAAGTGCCGGTCATGTTCCGTACTTTCGGGACGTGACAGTATCGTAAGTATGCCGCGGAGCATACACACGGTACGTCAATCTACTTAAGTCACATACTCTATCAACCAAGGTCAACTTATGTGACGAAAGTCCGGGTCTAATACCCCCTCGACCAAGTCTAAGTTCCGTAAGGTCAAGCCTAGGTTCCCAATATAAATATACGCCCTAGACTCCGCATAGTCAAATATAGACTCGAACCAAGGTTAAACCTAGCGCTCTGATACCTGTTGGGGTAAAAATTTACACCCCCGTTGACCAAGTCAAAATCAAAGTCAACCCCAAGCCAAGTGGGCCCATTCCCGGGTCGAGTCCGAACATGAAGCGGTCGGCCTCCCACCATGCCAAAATAGTTTTTTTTGTAATAAAAAATTTTGTTGTATTTCTTGTATTTTTATTTTATGAATAAATGTAAGAAAATGGGCATAAAACCAAATTTTTGTAAAGCCCATCGCTTATGCACAAAAAGAAATGGCACATGAGCCATGGGCTAGGAAAAATGCCATTTTGTGAAGCCTAAGGGTCTATGTGTAAAGTGTATAGCCTATAAAGACAAGGATAATGAAAATATCTCAACAACTTTTTCTCTCACCAAAAAATCCAGATCTGTGATCGTCTTCTTCCTCATGGTTCTAAAACCTTCTCTTTTTCTTTTGAGGTAAATCAAGAGTTTTACTCTTCCTTTTATAAAACAAAATAGTTTTTCACCACAAAACCCACAAAGGGGAACTCAGATCTGCCATCAGATCGCATAAAGGAAAGATTTTTAAAATCTCATACTTCTTGATCATCAAGATCCGGCCAACAAAGAAAGAAGAAGGAGACCCATCTTCAGAAACCCCACGTTGGGGAAGAACTAGGGCTCAATGGGAGAAGCCCTTCATCAGCTTCAAAACAGCTTAGGAGTTTAACTCCATTCTAATTTCCCTTTCGGGAGTTTTTGGGGCTAAAAGCCCATTTTTCTTGCTTGCGTGGCGCGCTAGCGCTCGAGCGCCCAGCAACCACCGCTCGAGCGCCCAGCGCCTGTTAGTGAATATACCCTAGAGGCCATTACTGTATCATACTAGTTTGTATATTACTTGATGGAAGCTTGGGATATTCACAGTTGTATAGACAATCTTGCTCAAAATGGTAGTATGCAACTTGGTTTGTTTCTACTTTAATGTGTGCATGTGTTTCTTTTAGCATATCGCCTATACACATTAGTGGAGCCCTTAGGATCTTTGCTTGATTACCAGCATTGTGATGGCAGTCACACTAGTGGGGGCTGGGTAATCTACAAGCACATCCTTATACAGGTCCCTAGTCATAGGATTATCGAGACGGGGCATCGATACTCCGGAGTAGACTAGCCTAGGCGCTTCTCATCCCAGCAGGGGAGACGGTCTGTCCCACAGCCATCAGTACGTCGTACTTGAGATAGTATGCGGGTGCTCGTTAGGTTACGAGTACACTGGACATGACTCGTCGGGAACTGTTGGTTGGTACTATACCTATCGTCAGTTATCAGTTCCCAGGTGACATGAGTACAGCTTAGTCCGCTGACTTGACACTGTCACTTCGCCTTGAGTGTGTTCCCACTGTACTTTGATTACTACCCTTCCACGGCTCAAAGGAGTCGTGCAAACAGGTAGTAGTTGGGTGCAGTCCCGAAGAACTTGGAGGCAGTGACGGTTAGATAGGATTCGTCTCTCCCGGTATTGGGGGTTGATATCGCGCTGTGTCTAGGAGAGCCATTACACAAAGTCCCTGGTCAGGGCAAGCGAGATATACTCGTAGGTTTCCAGTGTTATCTCAGGGTGTTCTGGGATACACTCCGACACGACTTGTACCGCTATTAGGGGACTGACATTTACCACCCCCTAGGCCCGCCATGCGATATTCTCAGACGAACAGACCAGACTGTACGGAGATTGTGACATACAGGCACAGTAGGAGTTCGGATGGGTTCACCTCATCAGTCTTCTTATCGGCATCTACCTGGGGACCGTTACGTACATCTTGTGCCGCTTGCGGTCTGTGGTAAAACCCGCTACCAGCGTTGTGTCGAGTCTTTAGAGTCCCATACAGAGGGTTTTTCGACTTTAGGCAAAACAGAGTAGAGGTCGTATGGTTTTGCGACGGGGTTCGTTCACATCCGCGCACTTGTGCACGTTTGGTATCCGGACAGTTATTACTAGCGGGCTTTGGTTTAAGCCAGATCCTAGTATATGTTTTGGGATTGGTTTTATCTCATTGTATTCGTGTTCCCCGGAACATGGATGCGGGTGTGTATGCACAGTTGACTGAGACAGAGGCAGAGGATTCTCATTAGGGTTGATGACGGTTGTCTTTTTCCAAACCCTAATGAATATGTGAAATATAATTAATAATGTTAATTAAAAGGAAATTGAGTTATGGTTAGGGTTGTTGACTTGTTGACCAAGGTTGACTTATTGACCAAAGTTGAAATGTTGACCATAATCATTTCACACAAAAGATGCTTTTTGATCTTTGCAAACATCATTAAATGTGAAAAGATAATGGTCTCATCAAATCAACCATCACCTTTTTCTTTTTGATTAATATTGTTAATTAATAATTCACATATATGTGATATGGTTGCAAAATTCTCTCATTCTCACTTGCATCTTCTCTCTCATCCATAACTCTCATCCTCTTCCTCTCTCAAGGCAAAATCCCTCTCATGAGTTGAGAAACATTTGCCATTGAGATAACACACCAAAACTCATCTCTACTCATCCTAAGGTTGAAGGTTTAGCAAACCTAACACTTTAGTTACCTCAAGTTTGAGGAAGAAGCTCAAGGTAGAGGCCCTCAGGTGGATCTGTCTTCGGCAAGAGAAGGCGACGAGGAGAACCATTCAACCCACTCCAAGGAGAAGAAGAGAAGGAGTTCAAGACTAGGTATAACCCTCTAACCGAGTAGGTAAAGCTTGTAGTTAGTTACTAGTGTGTTGTTTAGCAAAGATCCGGTTTCTAGTCCATGTTACCCTAATCCTAAAAATCGTTTTTCACCGTTTCCGCAACCCCGAAAGAACCGGGACAGGTAACGTAGACTTACAGTGGTATCAGAGCCTAGCTAAACACACATTAGCATGTTAGCAAAGTATCTAAAATTTCGATCGGAAAAAAAACCGCAAAACACGCCGAAAATGCTAACTTTCTGCCGATTTTTATTTCTGTTCAAAAAATAATTAATCATACACCAAAAATCGGCTCAGGGATTTTAAAGAACACACAAGAAAAATGAGTCAACGAGTCGACCAACTCGCCGCGGAACCGCAGCAAGAACATGCTTCTTGCCGCGGATCCGCGGCCGAGTTGACTCGTACGTGGATCGTTTTTCCTGCAGTGTTCTTAGAATGGTGTTTTGGGATTTTTAGGATGGTTTGTTTCTGCCTAGAATTTCCAGAGAACAAATTTGTGTTTGGGGTGGTTAAAAATCCGTATTTTGATCGAACTTCTGTAGACTTTGGCTAATGGGTTCTATCTGTGATGTGATATATGTATTGAACGTCTGCTAATCGCTATACGTCGATTAGTGGGGGTTATACATATCTGTGATCTGTAATGTTGATGGTTTGTGTATATGAATTCGTTGGATTGTCGCGGATGAATAGCTGGGTGGTTGTGAGATGAGAGTTTTCTTTATCTTTCAATTCATGTAATATGTAATTTGATGTAATATTATTTGTATGGCCGCACATCCGGGATGAGGTTGTAGCCGCCATTGTATAATTTCTTTTTACTGTTTTTACTCCAAGGATAGACCCAAGGTGGGGTGCACAAACTACCGGGTATCTCGAATTGTCGAGTGGCCTACTCACGTTATTGAGGGAGGTTGCTTCGCTTCGGGTACTTGGCGGGTAGTTTGCCGCACCCGTATGGGTCTAGGGTGGGGTATTGGCTATTCATCGCGACCGTGTAATCCGCTTTTCGTTACAGGCTCGAATGAAACGCGGATTCCTAGTATATCCAATGTGTTCATCTGTAATCTGGAATGGCTATCATTGCATCTGATGAATCTATATATCTATATATGATATCTATTTAGGTGTTTCTTATGTTTTGCATCCCCGCTAGTCCAGCCCCCGCTCTGTCGTTAGTTAAGTAACCTAACGGGTGATGACGGGGCCCCGTGGCGAATGCGGATGGCATAAGCGTACGTCATATTTTCGTTGTTTTCTGCAATGGTAGGATTAAATGATAGGACGCATTAAAATTAATGCATGAAAATAAACCAAGTAAAGTCGTTGGACCACTTTCAAAACCACTCGATTCTTTCCAAAAACCAACTTTTAAACGCGGAGCTTGAACCACTCCTTTTAAAAGCTATCTCATTCCATCGATTATATCAAGTTCACTATGTTCACGGCTTCGCTAAAACCATTCGTAGTCCTCCGTCATTTCATATGGATAGTCAATAGTATTCAAGCTGTGTTTGTTGGCCAAAGTCAAGGCACGGTGTTTGGTATCTATTGAATATTCATATGCAGCATAGATAGATGCGTTGGTTTGGGACAGTCGTACTGCCTTGTTGGCCAAAGTCAAGGGTAGGTGCGGGTGGGTTCAAATTAACCTGGAGAATGACGGGTAGAACTTGACATGTGACTTATGATTTATTGGCCAAAGTCAAGGTCATAAGAGCATGGGGCAAAAATCCACATCGGGAGTTTCTAAAGGAACTAAAACTTGCTGGTGCTGCATACCATTTGGAGTGTGATGATTCTGGTAGGATTTCTTCAGTTTTGTCACACGATGATATTTGGATCCCGATCCTACTGTGAGTATATGGTACTCCTCGGGAAATTTCTCACTTAACGATCAATGCTATAAACCAAGTAGGTGTCTAGAAAGGTGTTAGCGGGGCTACGCCCCCAGGGAAAAAAGGTTCTTAGATTAAGGAATTTCGCGAAAGCGTTGGAAAACCTCCCTCAAAGTACCGACACTGGCCTGGCTGAACGGTTAAGCAAGTATTGTACGGTGAGATTGGTCCCGACTAATTCTTCCTTTATGGTTTGAGGAGGGATTCGAGAGACGGTGGCAGCCATCCTGTTTAGACAAACTAAAAACCACTCTAAACTTGCAAGAGCATCGTGCTAAAGTTTTTCTTCTCTCTCTCCTAATTGCAGCGACCAATCGACATGACCGGACATAAGTTACTATTACATAAAAATATACTGACAGGGCCAAACTACAAAGATTGGCTCAGGAATGTCTAAATGGCAATCACTTATGACAAGTTGCGGTATCTCCTTACCACCAAAGCTCCCCCTATCCCAGGTCCCTCCTCCAGCGTCGCGGATATAGAAATCCGTAAGACATGGGAGATCGACTGCGCGAAGGCCAAGTGCCTCGTGCTTGCCTCTAGGGACAATGAACATCAGAGGAGGCACGAGAATATGGACCTAGAATCCATATTTCTTCATACAAAAGAACTGTATGGAGAGCAATCCCGTATCGCCAGATACGAAGTCACGAAAAAGATGTTTTTGACGAGATTGGTCATCGGATCATCCGTAGCGGAACACGTGCTTAAGATGATTAGCTACATTGAAGAGCTCGCGGACCTAGGGACCACGTTGGAGAATGAGCTCTACGTTGACTTGATTCTCCAGTCCCTTCTTTCCACTTACGCCCAGTTTATCCTGAACTTCAACATGCAAGGAAAGAAGGTTGAACTTTCCGAACTTCTGAACATGTTGAGGAGTGCAGAGGGCACCCTACAGAAAGGTAGGGAAATATCCACTTTGTTTGTTGGAGGACCTTCCTCTTCTAGGTCCAAAGCGAAAGCCAACGGAAAGAAGAGGAAAACCCCCACCAAACCAAGGGGCGGTATTAGTAAAGTGGAAACGAAGGGAAAGGCAAAAGCAACAAAGGTAGCGGGAAAGCTTGTGGGAAAGGAAGAGTGCTTTTACTGTCACAAGAGTGGACACTGGAAAAGGATTGCAGGGCTTGGAAGGCCAGAAACCAGGACCCGAAGCAAGTTGTGGCTTCGGCTTCAGGTGTGTATGTTATTGAAAACTGTCTATCAATAAACTCTACATCCTGGTTCTTGGATACCGGATCAGGATCTCATATCTGTAATTCTTTACAGGCACTGAGAAAGCGTAGGGTTTTGAAGGCAGGTGATATGACCCTCAGAGTTGCAAACGGAGCTAGCATGGATGCTGAGTCCGTGGGGGACTATCACTTGGGGTTGTCAGATGGACATGTTTTGGTTTTGCGTGATTGTTATTTTGTACCCAATGCAACTTGTAATATCATATATGTATCTTTAATGTCTAAAGAAGGTTCTGAATTTGCATTTGTAAGCAATGTTGTGAACATTCACCTTAATCAAGTTTTGATTGGGTCGGGTACATTAAGCAATGGTATATACGTATTAAACCAACCACAGATTTTCAATGTCCAGAATACACACAAAATGAAGTCTCCAGAAATAAATCATGCTTTCTTATGGCATTGTAGACTGGGTCACATCAATGAGAGAAGGTTGACTAAGTTACATACAGAAGGATATTTGGATCCGTTCGAATATCATTCTTATGAAACTTGTCAATCTTGTCTCAAAGGAAAGATGACAAAGACTCCGTTCACTGGACACAGAGTAAGAGCGAGCGAGCTCTTAGGGCTCGTACACAGTGATGTGTGCGGTCCAATGTCTACACATGCGCGAAGCGGTTATTCTTACTTCATTACTTTTACGGATGACTTTTCAAGGTACGGATATGTCTTCTTAATGAAACATAAATCTGAAGCCTTTGGAAAGTTCCAAGAATATAAGAATGAAGTAGAAAAACAAACAGGCAAAAGTATCAAGACACTGAGATCTGATAGAGTTGGTGAATACATGAGTGCCAAGTTCCTGGATTACCTAAAAGAGAATAGAATTCTCTCTCAGCTTACTCCTCCATACACTCCACAACATAACGGTGAATCGGAGAGACGGAACCGAACCCTATTGGATATGTTACGTTCCATGATGAGTAACGCTGAGTTGCCGCGATCATTCTGGGGATATGCACTAGAATCAGCTGCATACCTTTTGAACCGAGTTCCAATTAAGACTTTTCCTATCACACCATATCAATGTGGTGTGGGAAGAAACCCTATCTTAAGCACATTAAGACATGGGGATGTCTAGCTTTTGTCAAAAAGCAGCATGCGGACAAGCTCGAGGCACGCTCAGTACAGTGGAAGTTTGTGGGATATCCAAAGGACTCCAAGGGATATTTCTTCTATTGCGAAGAGGAACAAAAGGTTTTTGTTTCTCGTCGTGCCTACTTCATGGAAACTGAATTTTTGGAAAATCAGATAAGTGGGAGCGCAATAGAACTGGAAGAAATTCCAGAACCACGAGCTATTACTGAAAGCTTAGTAGAACCAGAGGGTTCGAAAGAACAGGACATTCCTATGCCGCTCCGCAGGAGTAGTAGGCAGTCTCATCCGCCCGAGAGATACTACGGTTTTCTCATAGACGGGGATAGAGAGGATTGCATCATTGATAATGATGAGCCGACTAGCTTCCAGCAGGCCATTCAGAGCGTTGACTCGGTAAAATGGCTGGATGCAATGCGGACCGAAATGGATTTCATGTACACTAACAAAGTATGGACTTTGGACGTTGGTACAGAAGGGGTAAAACCCGTGGGATGCAAATGGATCTTGAAGAGGAAGATTGGTATAGATGGACAGGTTGAGACCTATAAGGCTAGACTTGTTGCAAAGGGTTTTCGTCAAAGACCTGGTTTGGACTATGACGAAACCTTTTCTCCAGTGGCTATGCTCAAATCCATTCGGATCCTTCTTGCCATTTCTGCCATCCACGATTATGAGATTTGGCAAATGGACATAAAGACCACTTTTCTAAATGGAAATTTAGAGGAGTGTGTCTATATGGACCAGCCGGAGGGTTTCATTCAAAGTGAGAGCAGCGGAAAGGTGTGCAAGTTGCTTAAGTCCGTTTATGGACTAAAGCAGGCATCGCGGAGTTGGAACATCTGTTTTGATGAGACGGTCAAAGATTTTGGCTTTATCAAAAATCCAGATGAACCATGCATCTATAGTAAAACTGCAGCACGAATTGTCGTATTCATCATTTTATACGTGGATGACATTCTCTTGATAGGAAATGACATTCCTATGCTACTATCTGTCAAAGGGTTCTTGTCATACAGGTTCTCCATTAAAGACCTGGGTGATGCCTCCTACATTCTGGGGATCCGGATCCACCGTGATAGATCCAAAAGGATATTAGGACTTTCACAGTCCAGGTACATCGACACCATACTGAAAAGATTCAGTATGGAAGATTCCAAGCGCGGTAATCTACCGGCTTGTCACGGGATTACCCTTTCCAAAGAGATGTCTCCCAAGACTGATTTGGAAAGGGATCGCATGTCTATTATACCCTACGCTTCTGCGGTAGGCTCTATAATGTATGCGATGTTGTGTACCAGACCAGATGTTGCTTATGCACTGAGTGTGGTGAGCCGGTATCAGTCAAACGCTGGGGAGAAGCACTGGATAGCAGTAAAGAGCATTCTCAAGTACCTGAGAAGGACTGAGGAGATGTTCTTGGTGTATGGCGGAAAAGACCTCCAGATCGAGGCCTTTGCCGACTCCAGCTTCCAGAGTGACAAGGATGATTCCAAGTCCATATCGGGTTATTTCTTTACCCTCAATGGAGTGGCGGTGTGTTGGAAGAGTTCCAAACAGGAAACTGTTGCTGACTCGACAATGGAAGCGGAATATATCGCCGCTGCTGATGCCGCAAAAGAAGCCGTCTGGATGAGGATGTTCTTGAAAGAACTTCAGGTGGTTGTCGTCCATTGTTGATCCAATACCTCTATATTGTGACAACAACGGGGCTATAGCTTTAGCGAAGGAACCCAGGTCCCATCAGAAGTCCAGACACATCTTAAGGCGGTATCACCTGATCAGGTAGATTATGGATCGCCAGGAGATCGAGGTTCGGAGGGTTGCTTCAGAAGATAACACTGCATATCCACTCACGAAGGCCTTACCCCAGACTCAGTTCCAGCGGCTGATCGAGATGATAGGTCTTCGATACGCCAGTACATGGCCTTAGTGCAAGTGGGAGATTGTTAGTGAATATGCCCTAGAGCCCATTACTGTATCATACCAGTTTGTATATTACTTGATGGAAGCTTGGGATATTCACAGTTGTATAGACAATCTTGCTCGAAATGGTAGTATGCTACTTGGTTTGTTTCTACTTTAATGTGTGCATGCGTTTCTTTTAGCATATAACCTATACACATTAGTGGAGCCCTTAGGATCTTTGCTTGATTACCAGCGTTGTGATGGCAGTCACGCTAGTGGGGGCTGGGTAATTTACAAGCACATCCTTATACAGGTCCCTAGTCGTAGGATTATCGAGACGGGGCATCGATACTCCGGAGTAGACTAGCGTATGAGCTTCTCATCCCAGCAGGGGAGACGGTCTATCCCACAGCCGTCAGTACGTCATACTTGAGATAGTATGCGGGTGCTCGTTAGCTTACGAGTACACTGGACAGGACTCGTTGGGAACTGTTGGTTGGTACAATACCTATCGTCAGTTATCAGTTCCCAGGTGACATGAGTACAGCTTAGTCCGCTGACTTGACACTGTCACTTCGCCTTGAGTGTGTTCCCACTGTACTTTGATTACTACCCTACCACGGCTCAAAGGAGTCGTGCAAACAGGTAGTAGTTGGGTGCAGTCCCAAAGCACTTGGAGGCAGTGACGGTTAGATCGGATTTGTCTCTCCCGGTATTGGGGGTTGATATCGCGCTGTGTCTAGGAGAGCCATTACACAAAGTCCCTGGCCAGGGCAAGCGAGATATACTGGTAGGTTTCCAGTGTTATCTCAGGGTGTTCTGGGCTACACTCCGACACGACTTGTACCGCTATTAGGGGACTGACATTTACCACCCCCTAGGACCGCCATGCGATATTCTCAGACGAACAGACCGGACTGTACGGAGATTGTGACATATAGGCTCAGTAGGAGTTCGGATGGGTTCACCTCATCAGTCTTCTTATCGGCATTTATCTGGGGACCGTTACGTACAGCTAGTGCCGCTTGCGGTCTATGGTTAAACCCACTGCCAGCGTAGTGTCCAGTCTTTAGAGTCCCACACAGAGGGTTATTCGCCTTTGGGCAAAACAGAGTAAAGGTCGCATGGTTTTGCGACGGGGTTCGTTCACATCCACGCACTTATGCACGTTTGGTGTCCGGACAATTATTACTAGCGGGCTTTGGTTTAAGCCGGATCCTAGTATATGTTTTGGGATTGGTTTTATCTCATTGTATTCGTGTTCCCCAGAACATGGATGTGGGTGTGTATGCACAGTTGACTGAGGCAGAGGCAGAGGATTCTCATTAGGGTTGATGACGGTTGTCTTTTTCCAAACCCTAATGAATATGTGAAATATAATTAATAATGTTAATTAAAAGGAAATTGAGTTATGGTTGCGGTTGTTGACTTGTTGACTAAGGTTGACTTGTTGACCAAAGTTGAATGTTGACCATAATCATTTCACACAAAAGATGCTCTTTGATCTTTGCAAAAATCATTAAATATGAAATGATAATGGTCTCATCAAAGCTAACACTATAACTCTTTCCCTTAGCAAAGGAAGCATTCTTTGGACGAAGTTTGGTACGAATATTATGCTTGCCCAACCATCACCTTTTTCTTTTTGATTAATATTGTTAATTAATAATTCACATATATATGATATGTTTGCAAAATTCTGTTATTCTCACTTGCATCTTCTCTCTCATCCATGGCTCTTATCCTCTTCCACTCTCTCAAGGCAAAATCCCTCTCATGAGTTGAGAACCATTTGCCATTGAGATAAAACACCAAAACTTATCTCTACTCATCCTAAGGTTGAAGGTTTAGCAAACCTAACATTTTAGTTACCTCAAGTTTGAGGAAGAAACTCAAGGTAGAGGCCCTCGGGTAGATCTTTCTTCGGCAAGAGAAGGCGACGAGGAGAACCATTCAACCCACTCCAAGGCGAAGAAGAGAAGGAGTTCAAGACTAGGTATAACCCTCTAACCGAGTAGGTAAAGCTTGTAGTTAGTTACTAGTGTGTTGTTTAGCAAAGATCCGGTTTCTAGTCCATGTTACCCTAAACTTAAAAATTGTTTTTCACCGTTTCCGCAACCCCGAAAGAACCGAGATAGGTAACGTGGACTTACAGCGCCCACGTGCCGACACATGGCGCGCAAGCGCTCGAGCGAATAGCGCTCAAGCGCCCCGCGCCTACGTGCCGACACGTGGCGCTCTAGCGCTCGAGCGCCTGGCGCTCAAGCGCCAAGCGCCTACGTGCCGACACGTGGTGCGCCCGGCGCTCAAGCGCCAGGCTCCCACATCTCGACACGTGGTTCGCTAGCGATCGAGCGCATAGCGCTTAAGTGCCCAGCGCCCACGTGTCAAACACGTGGCGCGCTAGCCTCTAAGCGTACAACACCTAAGCGCACAGAGCTCAAGGCGCTGGCCCCATGCGTCCTTTGGGCGCTTTTTCTTCCTTTCTTTTTATATGTATACATGTATATATATAGATGCACACATACTCTACAACATTGTCCCTCCTAAAAAAATTTTAGGCCGGGACGCTGCCCCGCACCCAGCAAGGGGCTGCTAGCCCCCTCGACCTCCAGCCCGCTATCCGGGTAGCGGGACCCCCGTAAAAACTCTGCGTGGCTCCCGATGTATCCAAAAACCCCTTTCAAAACACAACACACACACACTGCACATTGAGTTCGCATGACCTGTTTAACCCGTTAATCAGAGGTTCCCTCGCTCCAAAGGCGAGGGGTAATTAATGACAGCTTAGTCCGCGGCTGCCGGAGATTCGGATCCCCACAATCAATGAACCCCAGCCTACCCTAGGCAGGGGGAATCTGTAGTACGCCTGACAAGCGTGCGCATATTCCCATCTCAATGGGGTGACGAAAAACACCCTACAGATTCTGGCACGCCTGGTGGGACCTTTCTCTCCCCCCATATTTCGGGTTAAACGTTCATGCGAACTCAATCAATGTACATATCAATTGCCTATAGTGAAATGTTTTTTTTTCCGTGCAGCAATCAACTTTCGACGACAATGTCTCCCAAGACGAATTCAGCTTCCAACGTGACCCAGATCCTGTACGTGGCCTAGGTCAATGCTAGTATGGTTCTCCCCGCAAGCCTCAGTCGTCAGCGGGAGGAACTGCCCCGCCAGTTTGGCTCCGTCATCATCTACCCTACCGGAATCGCTCATCTGGCAGAAATCCTGGCAGAACAGGTGGCCAAGCCGGTCTCAAGGGACAAGAGGCCGAATGTTGTGATCGCTAAGGCACCACAACCGAAGCATATGACGGTGTCTGAACGACTCTCAGGCGCCCCAGCTGGGGGCTAGACTTCCGGTACAAAGGGCAATATCAAATGTTGCGGACGAGCTCAGGCGATGACTCTAACAAATGCACAATTGAGCGTATCTCCAAAATCCTCCATCGCCCGGTCTACGGCTGTTAGTGTATATGCCCTAGAGGCCATTATTGTATCATACTAGTTTGTATATTGCTTAATGGAAGCTTGGGATATTCACCTTGTATATACAATCTGTAAGTCGATGTTCTACACCCCAATACTTGTGGGGAGGCGGAATTTTCAAAAACGAACTTGTTTAGTGAACAAACATCGACTAACCGCTTGAATCGAAGCTAAACGATAACTAACCAAACATATAGTTGTTCTAAACTACAATGCTTAGGGATTATACCTATCGAACCAAGTCCTTCGTCTTTACGATCTCCTCGTCCTCCTCGGCCTTCTCTTTGTAGTAGACGATCCACCCGAGAGCAAAACTCCAAGCTTAGCCTCTAAACTTGAGGCAACTAACCTTCTTGGATTGCTAATCAAAGAAGATAGATTGAGATAGAGTGATGGTTATGGATTGTTTAGTCTAACTAATCCTAGATCTCAACACATGAGGGGTGAGGATTGGTCTTTGAAGAGAGTGAGCTTGAGGAGAGAGAATGTGAATAATATTATGAGTGAGAATAGTAAGTTATCATAATATATATGAAGCATTATCTTTTAACAAGAAAAAGAAAATAAATGATGAATAAGCTTGCTTCATAAATATCTAATGGTGATTCATTATCATGAGTCATTAAGCATTTATGATGCATTAATGACTATGATGAATCACTCTCATGACTCACTAATCTCATTCAATGCATATGACACATAACCCTCCTTAGTCACCATCTTCTAGAAGCTTCTCGAGTAATTACGAGAACGCCCCTCCGATCCGTAAAAATACGGAAAAACTTTAGACTGTATAAATCCAATAACCGGATACCAGTAACTGGCTTAAACCAAAGCCGACTGGTAAAAACTGTCCAAACGACGTAAGTGTGTAAACACACATACGCGTTCGAACCCTTTGTCGTAAAACCATACGACCTCTATATCGTTTCGCCTGGAGTAGGAAACTCTCTGTGTGGGACTCTAGAGACTCGACTACTACGCTGGCAGTGGGTTTAACCACAGACCGCAAGCGGCACTAGCTGTACGTAACGGTCCCCAGGTAGTTGTCGATAAGAAGGCCGATGAGGAAACTCATCCGAACTCCTACTGAGTCTGATGTGACAATCTCCATACAGTCCGGTCCGTTCGTCCAAGACTATCGCATATCAGGCCTAGGGGGGCGGCAAGCGTCAGTCCCCTAATAGTGGTATCAGTCGTGTCGGAGTGAAGCCCATTACACCCTGAGAAACTACTGGAACCTACCAGCAAATCTCGCTTGCCCTGGCCAGGGACTTTGCGTAATGGCTCTCTGACACAGCGCGATATCTACTCCCAATACCGGGAGGGACGAATCCTGTCTAACCGCCACTGCCTCCAAGTGCTCGGGACTGCACCCAACTGCTACCTGTTTGCACGACTCCTTTGAGCCGTGGTAGGGTAGCAATCTAAGAACAGTGGGACACACTCGATGCGAAGTAGCAGTGTCAAGTCTGCGGACTATGCTGTACTCATGTCACCTGGGAACTGCTCACTGACGACTGGTATCAAACCAACCAACAGTTCCCTGTGAGTCCTGTCCGGTGTACCCGTAACCTAACGAGCACCTGCATACTATCTCCAGTACGACGTACTGATGGCTGTGGGACAGACCATCTCCCCAACTGGGATGAGAAGCGTACACACTAGTCTACTCCGGAGTATCGATGCTCTGTCTCGATAATCCAACGACCAGGGACCTGAATAAGGATGTGCTTGTAGACTACCCAGCCCCCACTAGTGTGACTGCCATCACAACGCTGGTAGACAAGCAAGATCCTAAGAGCTCTATCAATACGTACACTCACATATTAAGATAGAAAAACCAAGTAGCATACTACCATGTTTAGCAAGACTGTTATATACATGTGAATATCCCAAGCTTCCATTAAGCAATATACAAACTAGTATGATACAGTAATGGCCTTCTAGGGCATAAACACTAACAATCTCCCACCTGCACTAGGGCCATGTACTGGCATATCGTAGACCGATGATCTCGAGTAGCCTCTCGAACAGAATCTGAGGTAGGGCCTTCGTGAATGGATCAGCAATGTTCTCTTCAGAAGCAACTCTCCGAACCTCGATCTCCTGACGATCAATGATCTCCCTGATCAGGTGATACCGCCTTAAGATGTGTCTGGACTTCTGATGGGACCTTGGTTCCTTCGCTAAAGCTATAGCTCCGTTGTTGTCGCAATACAGAGGTATTGGATCAACTATGGTAGGAACCACCTGAAGTTCTGTTAGGAACTTCTTCATCCAGACTGCTTCTTTTGCGGCATCGCAAGCAGCTATATACTCCGCTTCCATCGTCGAGTCAGCAACGGTGTCCTGCTTGGAGCTCTTCCAGCACACCGCCCCTCCATTGAGGGTAAAGACATAACCCGACATGGACTTGGAATCGTCCTTATCACTCTGGAAGCCGGAATCAGCAAAGGCCTCCAACCTGAGGTCTTTTCCGCCGTAAACCAAGAACATCTCCTTAGTCCTCCTCAGGTACTTGAGAATGTTCTTTACTGCTATCCAGTGCTTCTCCCCTGGTTCTGACTGATACCGGCTTACCACGCTCAGTGCGTAAGCTACATCTGGTCTGGTACACAACATCGCATACATTATAGAGCCTACCGCAGAAGCGTAGGGTATAATAGACATGCGTTCCCTTTCCAAATCAGTCTTGGGAGACATCTCTTTGGAGAGGGTGATTCCGTGACAAGCCGGTAGATTACCGCGCTTAGAATCTTCCATACTGAATCTTTTCAGTACAGTGTCGATATACCTGGACTGCGAAAGTCCCAACATCCTTTTGGATCTATCACGATAGATCCGGATCCCCAGAATGTAAGAGGCATCACCTAAGTCTTTCATGGAGAACCTGTGTGACAAGAATCCTTTGACAGATTGTAGCATAGGAATGTCATTTCCTATCAATAGAATGTCATCCACGTACAAGATGAGGAATACGACACTTCTGGCTACAACTTTACTATATATGCACGGTTCATCTGGATTTTTGATAAAGTCATATTCTTTGACTGTCTCATCAAAACAGATGTTCCAACTCCGCGATGCCTGCTTTAGTCCATAAATGGACTTTAGCAGCTTGCATACTTTCCCGCTGCTCCCACTCTGATTGAAACCTTCTGGCTGATCCATATAGACGCTCTCTTCTAAATTTCCATTCAGAAAAGCCGTCTTTACGTCCATCTGCCAGATTTCATAATCATGGAAGGCAGCAATAGCAAGAAGGACCCGAATGGATTTGAGCATAGCCACTGGAGAAAAAGTTTCGTCATAGTCCAAACCAGGTCTTTGATGAAAACCCTTTGCAACAAGTCTAGCCTTATAGGTTTCCACCTGTCCATCTACACCAATCTTTTTCTTGAAGATCCATTTGCATCGTATGGGTTTTACCCCATCTGGAGCAAAGTCCAAAGTCCATACTTTGTTGGTGTACATGGACTCCATCTCGGTCCGCATTGCATCTAGCCATCGTACCGAGTCGCCGCTCTGGATGGCCTGCTGGAAGTCAGTAGGTTCATCATCATCTATGATGCAATCCTCTCTATCCCCGTCTATGAGAAAACCGTAGTATCTCTCAGGCGGATGAGACGGCCTACTACTCCTGCGGAGCGGTGCGGGAATATTCTGTTCTTCTTGAACCTCTGGTTCTACCAAACTTTCAGTAGCAGTTTGTGGTTCTGGAATTTCTTCCAGTTCTACTACGCTCCCACTCTTCTGATTTTCTAAAAATTCAGTTTCTAAGAAGCGGGCATGACGAGAAACAAAAACCTTTTGTTCCTCTGCGTAATAGAAATAATATCCCATAGAGTTCTTTGGATATCCCACAAACTTACACTCTACTGAGCGTGCCTCGAGCTTGTCCGAATGCTGCTTTTTTACAAAAGCTTGACATCCCCACGTCTTCAGGTACTGAAGACAGGGTTTCTTCCCACTCCATATCTGATATGGTGTGGTAGGCACAATTTTGGTTGGAACTTTGTTCAAAAGATATGCCGCTGATTCAAGCGCATAACCCCAGAAAGATCGCGGTAACTCAGCATTACTCATCATGGATCGTACCATATCCAATAGGGTTTGATTCCGTCTCTCCGATACACCGTTATGCTGTGGAGTCTATGGAGGAGTAAGCTGAGAGAGAATTCCTTTCTCTTTTAGGTAACCTAGGAACTCGGCACTTAAGTATTCTCCACCTCGATCAGATCTCAGTGTCTTAATACTTTTGCCTGTTTGGTTTTCCGCTTCACTCTTGTATTCCTTGAATTTCTCAAAGGCCTCGGATTTATGCTTCATTAAGAAAACATGTCCATACCTAGAGAAATCATCTGTAAAAGTAATGAAGTAGGAATAACCACCTCTCGCATGTGTAGACATTGGACCACATACATCGCTGTGTATGAGTCCTAAGAGCTCGCTCGCTCTTTCTCCTTGTCCAGTAAATGGAGTCTTTGTCATCTTTCCTTTGAGACAAGATTGACAAGTGTCATAGGTTTGATATTCGAACGTGTCCAAATATCCTTCTCTATGCAACTTAGTCAACCTTCTCTCATTGATGTGACCCAGTCTACAATGCCACAAGAAAGCTTTATTTAAATCTGGAGACTTTCTTTTTAGTGTGTTCTAGACATTGAAAATTTGGAGTTGGTTTAAAACATATATGCCGTTATTTAGTGTACCTGACCCAATCAAACCATGATTAAGGTGGATGTTGACAACATCTCTTACAAACGTGAAATCATAACCTTTATTTGATAACAAGGAAACTGATATGATATTACACGTTAAGCTTGGTACAAAATAACAGTTATGTAAAACCAAAATGTGTCCACTCGTCAATCCTAGGTGATAATCCCCAACGGACGCAGCTCCCACGCTAGCTCCGTTAGCAACCCTGAGGATCATATCACCTTCCTTCAGCACTCTACGGTTTCTCAGTGCCTGCAATGAATTGCAAATATGAGATCCTGATCCGGTATCCAATACCCAGGAAGTAGAGTTGATCGACAGACAATTCTCAATTACAAACACACCTGAAGTCGAAGCCACAGCTTGCTTCGGTTCCTGGTTCTTGGCGTTCCACGCCTTGCAATCCTTCTTCCAGTGCCCTTTCCTGTGACAATGGAAGCACTCATCCTGGCCAACTACCGGTGCTGCAAGCTTTTTCTTTCCCTTCTTTCCCACCTTACTAACACCTCCTCTAGGTTTGGGTGCGGCCTTCTTCTTCCTTCCTTTGGCCCTAGCCTTGGACCCGGAAGAAGATGCACCGCCAACAAACATAGCGGGTGTTTCCCTTGCCTTCTGCAAGGTGCCCTCTGCACTCCTTAACATGTTCAGGAGTTCCGCAAGTTCAACTTCTTTTCCTTGAAGGTTGAAGTTGAGGATAAACTGGGCGTAGGTGGGAGGAAGGGACTGGAGAATAAGGTCTGTATAGAGTGTAAGTGCACGGCGGCGCCCCGGCCGTCAATCCGACGCCGGAATGCGGAAGCGGTGAAAAACTTTAATTTTTGCGGACTTAGCAAACCGGCACCACCGCGCACTAAACACCCGGATCGAACCATTAACTAGTCCTAGCTATCTACAAGAAAGGGAATAGAGATATACCAACGATCCAAGTCCTCCGGTCTTCTCGTCATGGTCCCGATCTCCTGCGGAAAAGTCCCGTCTCCTCCTCGTCGCCGGAAGTGCACCACATCGCCTACTTTGTTTACGGGCTCCCACCTCAATGCCGAGGCAACTCGGGCACGAAGCCGGCTACTCGACGTGCCCAAGATTTGCTGTAGAATGTTTGGTAGAGCTTGTGTCTCACTTTTGGGGTATTGGAGATGCCATTGTGGTGGAGGGATGATGCAAGGAGTTTTGTGGAGGAACTTGGAGAATTTTGGTGTATGAAAATGAACAACATTTTCCCCACCTCAATTTTGGACAGCCTATTCAAGGGGGAGGCCGGCCATGCTCTAGTGAGGGAGGGAGAGAATGAGAGGTCTTGCAAAAGGAATGAGAAGCCACCATGACAATAATGCAAAGAGGGCATCATGAAAGAATATGATGACAATACCAAAACCACACTCAACACCACCATCATCACCTCACAAAGTCCAACCATGATGAGAAAGGAAAAGTCAAGCCATCATGATAGCTAGAAGTCAAGGTCAATGAGAGACTATCATGATACAAATATATGCAAAGACCCCCTCCACAAATGCCTATTTGCAACAATGCAAATAAACCCTCCTCCACCAATCTTCGGCCAATGAACGGAACAATGGAAATTGGCCGAAACGGAAAGCAAACTGGCAACTCCAGAAAACTGGTCCCGTAATAAATTACAGGAAAACCCCGATACTGTGCATACACACCTGCATCTGTATTTCGACCGAAACACAAATGCAATGAGACAAAATCTACACTGTACTATACTAGGATCCGGCTTATACCAAAACCGGCTAGTAATATCTGTTCGATCCTGATCCGTGCAATACCGCACGTATCTGATCGAACCCTGCCATATAACCATACGGCCTATAGTACAAACTGTCCGATCCTGATCCGTGCAATACCGCACGTATCTGATCGGACCTAGCCATATCTCCATACGGCCTCTACAACCTTTCGCCCGAAAGCTGAGTAACTGAATGTGGGGGACTCTGAAGACTCATCAACACCTTGGTTGTGGATTTAACCACTAGCACGTTAGAGGTATAAGCCAATACATAACGGGCTACCAGGTATTGACCAAAAGGGACGTCTGTGAGCGAACTCAGCCTGACTCCCTACTGAGCCTGTCAGTGACAATATCCGTACAGTCCGGTCCGTTCGTCTAGGAGTATCGCATGGCGGGCCTAGGGGGTTGGTAAAAGTCAGACCCCCAAAAGCGGTACAAGTCGTGTCGGAGTGTAGCCCAGAACACCCTGAGATACTACTGGAATACCTACCAGTAAATCTCCTTGCCTTGGCCAAGGACTTTGTGTAATGGCTCTCCTAGACACAGCACGACCTCACCCCCAATACCGGGAGAGACGAACCCCTGAAGATACGCTCACTGCCTCCATGTGGCTCGGGACTGTACCCAACTAAAACCTGTTTGCACGACTCCTTTGAGCCGTGGTAGGGTAGTAATCAAAGTACAGTGGGAACTCACACGAGACAAATGACGATCCCCAGGTCGATGAACTAACCTGCACACATGTCACCAGGGAACTGCCATCTGACGTCTGGTATATGACCAACTAGCATGTTCCCGGCGAGTCCTGTCCGGTGTACTCATAACCAAATGAGCACCTGTATACATCTTAGGTGATCCAACTGACACCAGTGGCTTGTGAGACCGGCCACCGCCCCTCGTCGGGGTCTCGACTGCATACACTAGTCTACTAATGGAGTATCGATGCCCAGTCTCGAAACTCCCATGACTAGGGACCTTTTAAGGATAAGCTTATAGACCCCCAGCTCCCACTTATATGATCGCCCTCATACTGCTGGTGGTCAAGCAAGAATCCTAGGGGCTCTATCAACGTGTAATAGCGACGTGTCAGGTCACCTAAAATAGTACACGATGATAAAGGTAAACCAGATAGCATACTATCATCTCGAGTAAGATTGTCCTACCGGGATAGGTCCTCCCTCAATCATTACAATCACGTACCTGTGACCTAATAATTGACTCTGAGGGCACTATCTCCAACAATCTCCCACTTGCACTCAAGGCTAATTATTGCGATGTCGCATACTCACAGCCCGTGTGATACCGAACACCCAACTCCTCTACTAGTCAGTCTCACAAAGCTCGTTTGCGAAACTATTGCGTTCGAGGAATAGCCTCAGTGAGTGGATCCGCTTAGTTGTTTCTTTCTATGTCTCTCTATATCTCAAGTTCGCGGAGAAAGCCATCTCCCGAAAAGAGCAATACCTGTCTCAGAATATGTCTGGATGTCTGATGGGACCTAGCTCATAAATGAACTCCAAATCCAAACTTCTTAGACTGTATCGTCAACTGAACTTAATCAGTATCCTGCGCGCCATGCCTCCCTCAGTATTTCCTTGGACCACCTGTCCAAAATACTGCCCCTCATCAGAAGGAAAACTATAACTCTGACAACCTCCTTGTCGTCCATGTCACCTTGGAAGCCTGGAATGATAACTGTCTCCTGAATGAGGCTGTCATTATCATATCCCTAGAACATTCACTTATGTTCTAAAACTGCTTCCGACTGTTCCTCCAGGATTGGATCAACATCAACTTATTGCATCTAGTGCAAGAACAACATCTGGTGTGGTACTTGACATCTCACGATTGACTCAATTGCCTAAGCAAGTGATCTGCCAATCATGCACATCCCTCTCTACTTTAGTCTATAAGACACCTTTAGAGAGGGTGACTCCATTACCTGCAGGTACACTACCATGCATGGAGTCGTCCATCCTAAATACTCTTAGAATGCTGTCAAGTACCCTGATTGGGAAACCACCCAAATCTAGATCTAAGACCATAGATCTAGTAACCAGTATGTCTGATATAAAATCCATTTCCTTTGTGGAGAAACAACTGTGTGACGACCAAAGTATAACCGATCGTAGTGTAGGAGTTTCTTTTCCTACTCTGTGTATATCATCCAAATACCAGGATATCACACCCTACTACCTTCTCAACAGATCCATCCCCTATTCTGATAAAGTCAAACCCATGACTGTCACGTCAGAAATAGATGATCTATCTCCGCTACATCTGCTCTAGTCTATAAATAGACATAAGCAACCTGTCCACCAATGCTTCCGCTGCTCCCACTGACTACGACAACCCTCTGGCAGAGTCATATAGACGTACACTTCTAAAACTGGTTTAGAACGACGCTATACTCATCCTCCCGCCGGGTCTCGTAACCTGGAACAACAGCAATGGCAATTGTGGGTAAACAAGAACTTCCCTGTTACCGTCCTTGAGGCTACCGTAGTGCCTCTCGGGTGCCTGAAGTTACCCACCTTATCTGCGGAGTGGCCAATGGAATGTCAATCCAGATTGAATCTTTAGGTTCCTTATCAAATCTTCAGTAATCGTTTGTGGTTCTGGAATCACTTCCAGTTCTACCATACTCCCACTACTGTTTTCTGAAAAAATCCATTTTTAATAAAACTGTGGCGAGTCTAGAACAATATCGCTATTGTTCATCCAGATGGTAGAAAGTCAACCCTCGTCATAGCCTGGGTCAACCCACAAACAGCCATTACAGAAACGTGCCTTGAGTTGTCCAGTGTCTGGTTTTAATCATAAACCGGACAACTCCCCGTACCTTAACATCGTTAAGATATGAACTGTTCTATATCCAATATAAAAACAGAGGCACTGATTTAATTGAACCAGATTCAAATCATGCAGCTGTCCCCAGCGCATGTCAACTAAATGGAAGGAGGCCGATCAGCGTTACTCAACTTAGGAGTGCTTCCAATTATGAGTAACCTGAAAGAGAAGCAAGATCTCTTAGTCATTACCATCAACTGAATACCATATACAAGTATCTACATCTTCGATCACTTTGAAGAATCCCGATACTTGCTATACCTGGTTCTCTACTCTATTCAAATACCTATAACTCCTCAAAACTTAGACCCTGTGTTTCAACGAAACACATGTCTAAGAACTAGAGAAGTTAAAAGTAAACAGAATATAGTATGAGGACCAACCCCTCTGTCCTAATGGACACTGGACAACATACAATACTCTGTATAAGTCCCTTGAGTCTGATAACTCTTTCACCGTGTGTCGTAGGTTGAAAACTGTACTTATGGTTAAGAAGAATTACACCGCTGTTTAATGCTCCTTACCTAACCATCCACTGATATAGGTAAATGTCATAGACATAATTTCAAAAGGGTATATCTCACTCTATGAAAATAGACGTACAGATACATCGATTTGAAATTGGTGCATAACGGCGGATATTCAAAACCAAATACTTGCCGTCCGGCAAATAACCCAGGTGACTTCCTCAAATATCACCGATTACAACGAATCCCGATATAATGAGGACAATCACCTAATTCCCAATAGCTTACTCCCACTCATCATCTGTAAAACCATACAGATGTGAGAATCATACTTGGTAAATACATACCCTGGAGCAAGTGTCTAATCGGGAAATCAGTTTTCCTTTAACTGTACACAGTGAAACTGAAACATTGAAATGTTTCGTGGGGTATTCTGGTATTCCTAGTAATGCATCTTCCATTATCCAGATTCACAACTGTAACCGTGTAATTCTTTGCCACCTCTCCAAATCCCTTTATATGTCTTTAGTCATTACCTTCTGTACACCCCTTTAGGCCAAATGGTTTTCTTCCTTCCCTACCGTTCGGCACCAGCCTATGGTTTGGAAGAAGACTATCCAATAAGCATAATGGGTGTACTGTCCCGATCCTAGGAACACTCGCAATGCGAGAGAAGGTGAAGATAAAAGACACCTGAATAAATCTTATTCCTATTTCTCCTGAACCAGAATCCATCCCCGAACTGGAACCAGTTCCATTCGAGTTCGTATATAACCATACGATGGAGTATCCAAATAAACTGTGGATCTTCGTAGTGATACGGAGTGTCCTGGAGAAATACAAAGGTGATGTGGGAGTGGTAACGAAATACTTGGTTTGGTCGTGAATATCTGTTGCAATTTACTTTGCCCTCTTACTAATCCCTTGCTTTGTCTGAACTTAATACCTTCTGCACACCATCGTTATGCTAATTGGTTTTCTTCATTCCCTACCGGTCGGCACCAGCCTAAGGTTTGGAAGAAGACAATCCAATTTGCGTAATAGGTGTACTACCCCTAAACCAAGGAGTACTCGTAACCTGAGAGAGGGTAAAAGGAAAAGACAACTGAATAATCCTATCCGTTTTCTCCAGAACCTGAAACCATCCTCGAATAAATTCCTTCGAGTTCGTATCTAACCATACGATGGTTTTGTCCAATGGAAGTGGACGTTCGTAGTAATACGGGGTGTCCTGGAGAAAAGGGTAAAAGTAGGAGTGGCAATGAGGTTTGCAACTCTGACAATCCAAAAGGCGGTGTTTAAGAAGGTTCGGTCAACTTGGTCACTGAGTCAAAGTCTTAGGGTCGGGTCAATGGTCGCTGCCAAAGAGAGAGAGAAAAGAAACACTCAGCGTGCACTCTAACCTAGATCAGAATGGTCACCAATTTATCTAATCTGGAAACCTCCCACTGTACCTCAAATTCTCCTCCAAACCTGAAAGAAGAATTAGTCGGGATCACCCGAGGAGTAAACTAACTCATCAGTGGGAATCGGGATCCAACTATCATCGCATGATAACGTGACGGAATCCGCTCACATCATCATACTCCAGATGGTCTGCGCATATCTGGCAAGTTTCAGTTCTTTTGAAACTCCCGATGTGATTTCTGTCCCATGCTCTTATGACCTTGACTTTGGCCAACATATCATAAGTCACATGTCAAGTTCTGCCCGTCATTCTCCAGGTTAATTTGAATCCACCCGTACATACCCTTGACTTTGGCCAAAATGGCAGCACGACTGTCCCAAACCAACGCATCTATCTATGCTGCATATGAATAACCAACAGCTACCAAACACTGTGCCTTGACTTTGGCCAACATACACAGCTTGAATACTATTGACTACCCATATGAAACGACGGAGGGCTACGAATGGTTTCTGGAGAAAACCTTTAACGTAATGAACTTGATATCGTCGAAGGAACGGATAGCTTTTAAAAATATAGTGACGAAAACCTTCGCTAAAGAGGTCACTCCCGGTGAAGGGATCTCGGCTCTTTCCCCGTAGAATGGGGTGCAGGATATTCCAAATGAATACCGCGATGCAAAGCAAAAGTAATCGGCTATAGTGAAGTCAATGCCCTGACGCAAACTTTTTGTCCAAGGGGTCACTTCCGGTGAAGGGATCTCGGCCCTTGCCTCGTCGACTGAGGAGCAGGATATTCTAATGAATACCACGATGCAAAACAAAAGTAAACGTCCTTGCAATAACAGCTTTTTGAAAAGTGTTCCAACAACATCAGATTAGGTTTGTTTTAACTTGCATTGATCCGAATCAATGCAGTCCCATCAATTGATCACACCAAAAAGAACGAAAATATACTGATGTACGTATATGCCATCCGCATTCGCCACTGGGTCCCGTCATTACCCGTTAGGTTAGCTAACTAACGACAGAGCGGGGACTGGACTAGCGCGGATGCAAAACATATACAACATCTACTAATATATATACCAATATATTATATTCGCTCAAGGCGTGATAGAAATGCAACATCACAGAAAATGTACAGCATCACAGAAACAATACAGATATCTGGGATCCCCGGGTTTCACAGAGCCGCTGAAACCCGACGTTCCCCTGGTCGTGTGGATAGCCTGTGCAATGAAATCCTAGTCCCCTACGGGCGCGGCAAGTTACCCGCCAAAACCTGAAGCGAGGCAGCCCCCTTCAGCTCCGTGAATGGACCACCCAGCACTTCACGGAATCCGGTAACTTGGGCACCCCTCCTGGGTCAACTTGTACCCACTACGAGTGCGGCGAATAGCCCGCCAATCCTAGAGCGAAGCCCCCTCCGTCTCAATGCCATGAGATGCGGGCTTGTTGCCCTCCAGAACCCGGCTATCCGTGCACCCCTCCGCGGGGCAATCCTAGTACAGAAAGTAAAATATACATACACCGGGTACATCGACCGCAACCAGGTCGTGCCCCAAAATAATAATACAAACAGGCAGTGACGGCAGTCCACATGTCGGACGCTCGCCCCGCAATATCAAATGTACATAATACAACAAAACTCTGTACTAGCATTGCATCCAGGCTATCCCTACGACCGATCCGCAACATCACAGCAAAAACAAAACATTAACGTGAAAGTCACGTTCGCAAATCCGTCTAACCGGGCTATAGCAGTTAGACCGGATTTACCGATCAAGTGACATTCACGGTCGCAGATATAATGTAAATACTGTGAAAAATGTGTTTAAAATATCCGACCAATCGAATATTAACAAGTGGGCCCCAAAACAAAACTGTAGCAGTCACAGAAATCCTGGGCCCAATTTTAATATTCCAAAACCCATATTTTAATCCCAGAAAGCATCTGGAAAAAAATGGTGCAGTGATGTCTACAGTGCGCGGCGGAAGGGCGGCGGAATGGGGGTTTGTGCGGTGCTTCCGCGCTCTGACTGTGGAATCACTTCATCGAAATTTTACAGAGTTCTTAGATTTTCTAGTACATCAATATTTTACAACCTGAAAAAATTTTCGAGACCAAAAATTTTCAACAGAAACTGATGCGAAGGTAAAATGCAGTTTTGGAACTTTTTGATCGATCGGAAATGCAAACACATTAAACCAAGCTAGACTAAGTTAATGGCGAGGCTCTGATACCAATGTAAGGGCACGGCGGCGCCCCGGCCGTCAATCCGACGCCGGAATGCGGAAGCGGTGAAAAACTTTAATTTTTGCGGACTTAGCAAACCGGCACCACCGCGCACTAAACACCCGGATCGAACCATTAACTAGTCCTAGCTATCTACAAGAAAGGGAATAGAGATATACCGACGATCCAAGTCCTCCGGTCTTCTCGTCATGGTCCCGATCTCCTGCGGAAAAGTCCCGTCTCCTCCTCGTCGCCGGAAGTGCACCACATCGCCTACTTTGTTTACGGGCTCCCACCTCAATGCCGAGGCAACTCGGGCACGAAGCCGGCTACTCGACGTGCCCAAGATTTGCTGTAGAATGTTTGGTAGAGCTTGTGTCTCACTTTTGGGGTATTGGAGATGCCATTGTGGTGGAGGGATGATGCAAGGAGTTTTGTGGAGGAACTTGGAGAATTTTGGTGTATGAAAATGAACAACATTTTCCCCACCTCAATTTTGGACAGCCCATTCAAGGGGGAGGCCGGCCATGCTCTAGTGAGGGAGGGAGAGAATGAGAGGTCTTGCAAAAGGAATGAGAAGCCACCATGACAATAATGCAAAGAGGGCATCATGAAAGAATATGATGACAATACCAAAACCACATTCAACACCACCATCATCACCTCACAAAGTCCAACCATGATGAGAAAGGAAAAGTCAAGCCATCATGATAGCTAGAAGTCAAGGTCAATGAGAGACTATCATGATACAAATATATGCAAAGACCCCCTCCACAAATGCCTATTTGCAACAATGCAAATAAACCCTCCTCCACCAATCTTCGGCCAATGAACGGAACAATGGAAATTGGCCGAAACGGAAAGCAAACTGGCAACTCCAGAAAACTGGTCCCGTAATAAATTACAGGAAAACCCCGATACTGTGCATACACACCTGCATCTGTATTTCGACCGAAATACAAATGCAATGAGACAAAATCTACACTGTACTATACTAGGATCCGGCTTATACCAAAACCGGCTAGTAATATCTGTTCAATCCTGATCCGTGCAATACCACACGTATCTGATCGAACCCTGCCATATAACCATACGGCCTATAGTACAAACTGTCCGATCCTGATCCGTGCAATACAGCACGTATCTGATCGGACCTAGCCATATCTCCATACGGCCTCTACAACCTTTCGCCCGAAAGCTGAGTAACTGAATGTGGGGGACTCTAAAGACTCATCAACACCTTGGTTGTGGATTTAACCACTAGCACGTTAGAGGTATAAGCCAATACATAACGGGCTACCAGGTATTGACCAAAAGGGACGTCTGTGAGCGAACTCAGCCTGACTCCCTACTGAGCCTGTCAGTGACAATATCCGTACAGTCCTGTCCGTTCGTCTAGGAGTATCGCATGGCGGGCCTAGGGGGTTGGTAAAAGTCAGACCCCCAAAAGCGGTACAAGTCGTGTCGGAGTGTAGCCCAGAACACCCTGAGATACTACTGGAATACCTACCAGTAAATCTCCTTGCCTTGGCCAAGGACTTTGTGTAATGGCTCTCCTAGACACAGCACGACCTCACCCCCAATACCGGGAGAGACGAACCCCTGAAGATACGCTCACTGCCTCCATGTGGCTCGGGACTGTACCCAATTAAAACCTGTTTGCACGACTCCTTTGAGCCGTGGTAGGGTAGTAATCAAAGTACAGTGGGAACTCACACGAGACAAATGACGATCCCTAGGTCGATGAACTAACCTGCACACATGTCACCAGGGAACTGCCATCTGACGTCTGGTATATGACCAACTAGCATGTTCCCGGCGAGTCCTGTCCGGTGTACTCATAACCCAATGAGCACCTGTATACATCTTAGGTGATCCAACTGACACCAGTGGCTTGTGAGACCGGCCACCTCCCCTCGTCGGGGTCTCGACTGCATACACTAGTCTACTAATGGAGTATCGATGCCCAGTCTCGAAACTCCCACGACTAGGGACCTTTTAAGGATAAGCTTATAGACCCCCAGCTCCCACTTATATGATCGCCCTCATACTGCTGGTGGTCAAGCAAGAATCCTAGGGGCTCTATCAACGTGTAATAGCGACGTGTCAGGTCACCTAAAACAGTACACGATGATAAAGGTAAACCAGATAGCATACTATCATCTCGAGTAAGACTGTCCTACCGGGATAGGTCATCCCTCAATCATTACAATCACGTACCTGTGACCTAATAATTGACTCTGAGGGCACTATCTCCAACATAGAGCTCATTATCCAAAGTCGTCCCAAGGTCTGCGAGCTCTTCAATATAGCCGATCGTGTTTAGGACATGTTCACTTACCGATGACCCGACAGCCAACCTCGCTCGAAACAAGTTCTTAGAGGTCTTGTATCTTGCTATACGAGATTGCTCTCCATAAAGTTCCTTTGTATGGAGAAATATGCCATCTAGGGACATATCCTCGTGCCTCCTCTGATGTTCATTGTTCATTGAGGCAAGCACGATGCACTTGGCTCTCGCGCAATCTAAATCCCAGGTTTTGCGGATTTCCTTATCCGCATTGCTGGATTTGGGACCAGGGACAGCAGGTGCCGTAGCGGTGAGGATGTACCCCAATTTGTCATAGGTCAAAGCCATTTTGACATTCCGCAGCCAATCTTTATAGTTTGGCCCTGTCAGTATATTTTTCTCTAAAAGTAACTTAAGTCCAGTCATTTTCAGGGTCGCTGCAATTAGGAGAGAGAGAAGAAAACTCTTTAGCATGATGCTCTTGCAAGTTTAGAGTGGTTTTTAGTTTATCTAAACTGGATGGCTCCCACTGTTTCTCGAATCCTTCCTCAAACCATAAAAGAAGAATTAGCCAGGACTATTCTCACCGTACAATACTTGCTTAACCGTTCAGCCAGGCCAGTGTCGATACTTCGAGGGAGGTTTTCCAACGCTTTCGCGAAGTTCCTTAATTAAATAACCTCTTTTCTCTGGGGGCGTAACCCCGCTGACACCTTTCTGGACACCTACTAGGTTTATAGCATTGATCGTTAAGTGACGAATATCCTGATAAGTAGCATATACTCACAGTAGGATCGGGATCCAAATATCATCGTATGATAATGTTGAAGGAATCCTACCAACATTCATCAAACTCCAAATGGTATGCATCTCTTTGCAAATTTCAGTTTCTTTAGAAATTCCCGATATAAGTTTTTGCCCCATGCTCTTATGACCTTGACGAAAGCCAACAAATCATAAGTCACATATCAAGTTCTGCCCATCATTATCTTGTCAATTTGAACCCACCCGTATATACCCTTGACGAAAGCCAACAAGGTAATGCGACTGTCCCAAACCAACACATCTATCTATGTAACAAATGAATACCCAGCAGCTACCAAACACTATGTCTTGACGAAAGCCAACAAACACAGCTTGAATACTACTGACTATCCATAAGAAATGACGGAGGGCTACGACTGGTTTTGGCGAAACCGTGAACGTAGTGAACTTGATATAACCGAAGGAACCTGATAGCTTTTTAAAAAAGAGTGGTTAAAGCTCCGCATTTAAAAATATCTGTTTTTAAAATTAACCGAGTGGTTTCTTTTAAATTGTTCCAACGATTTAAAACTTTGGTTTATTTTCTTTGCATTATAGATAATGCGTCCCATCATTAACCTATCATTGAAGAAAACAACGAAAATACAACGTCCTCTTATGCCATCCGCATTCGCCACGGGGTCCCGTCATCACCCGTTAGGTTACTTAACTAACGACAGAGCGGGGGCTGGGCTAGCGCGGGTGTAAAACATAAGTGACGTCTAAATAGCTATCATATATATAGATATTTTACATTCGTCTGACGCAATGATATACATGCCAGAACACAGATAAACAATATTGGATTTGCAAGCAATTTGTATTTCTTTTGAGCCTGCAAGAAAAGACAGATTACACAGTTGTGATGAATAGCCGTTACCCCACCCTCGACCCCTACGGGTACGGTAAACTACCCGCCCGGCAGTTTGTGTACCCCACTTTGGGTCAGTCCTAGGAGCATAAACAGTAAACTGAAATAATACAACGGTGGCTACAACCGCAACCTGGATGTGCCCCGCAAAAAATAATATTACAACAAATTACATTTACAACAAATGAATTAAATAATAACCCATTGCATAACCCCGGCTATACACCACAACAGTCCAATACAGTTCATATGCACAAACAGATAAAACCATTACAGAAATGTGCAACCCCCTGCCAACCGACATACTAGCAGTCAGGGGAGGTTTACGAACACATTAAACAATCACAGATATAATCCAATATGCAAATACTGTACAATTTCGATCGATTAAACATCTTTAATATTTCTCCAAAAACTGCTCTGTAAACTGGAAACCTGAACAAAATTAAAATATTCCAGAAAACACCAAATACCAGAGAGGACCCACACATGAAAAATGAGTCCATGACTCGGCAATTCGGCCGCGGAACAGCGGCGGATCGGGAGGGATCCGCCGCGCTTCCGCGGCTCTTTAGCCGATTCATGGGCTCAAATTTCATGGGTGTTCTCCTGGACCCTTTTCAAGCTTTCTGAGCAACCCTGAAAAATTTTTGGACTTCATTTAAATTTCGACAGAAACTTGACAGTTTTAGGGTTTTCCGGCTTCGTTTTTCCGTTCGAAATTCGTACAAATTTGCAATTAAGTTATTTATTGTTTAGCGAGGCTCTGATACCACTTTAAGTCGATGTTCTACACCCCAATACTTGTGGGGAGGCGGAATTTTCAAAAACGAACTTGTTTAGTGAACAAACATCGACTAACCGCTTGAATCGAAGCTAAACGATAACTAACCAAACATATAGTTGTTCTAAACTACTATGCTTAGGGATTTACCTATCGAACCAAGTCCTTCATCTTTACGATCTCCTCGTCCTCCTCGGCCTTCTCTTTGCAGTAGACGATCCACCCGAGAGCAAAACTCCAAGCTTAGCCTCTAAACTTGAGGCAACTAACCTTCTTGGATTGCTAATCAAAGAAGATAGATTGAGATAGAGTGATGGTTATGGATTGTTTAGTCTAACTAATCCTAGATCTCAACACATGAGGGGTGAGGATTAGTCTTTGAAGAGAGTGAGCTTGAGGGGAGAGAATGTGAATAATATTATGAGTGAGAATAGTAAGTTATCATAATATATATGAAGCATTATCTTTTAACAAGAAAAAGAAAATAAATGATGAATAAGCTTGCTTCATAAATATCTAATGGTGATTCATTATCATGAGTCATTAAGCATTTATGATGCATTAATGACTATGATGAATCACTCTCATGACTCACTAATCTCATTCAATGCATATGACACATAACCCTCCTTAGTCACCATCTTCTAGAAGCTTCTCGAGTAATTACGAGAACGCCCCTCCGATCCGTAAAAATACGGAAAAACTTTAGACTGTATAAATCCAATAACCGGATACCAGTAACTGGCTTAAACCAAAGCCGACTGGTAAAAACTGTCCAAACGACGTAAGTGTGTAAACACACATACGCGTTCGAACCCTTTGTCGTAAAACCATACGACCTCTATATCGTTTCGCCTGGAGTAGGAAACTCTCTGTGTGGGACTCTAGAGACTCGACTACTACGCTGGCAGTGGGTTTAACCACAGACCGCAAGCGGCACTAGCTGTACGTAACGGTCCCCAGGTAGTTGTCGATAAGAAGGCCGATGAGGAAACCCATCCGAACTCCTACTGAGTCTGATGTGACAATCTCCATACAGTCCGGTCCGTTCGTCCAAGACTATCGCATATCGGGCCTAGGGGGCGGCAAGCGTCAGTCCCCTAATAGCGGTATAAGTCGTGTCGGAGTGTAGCCCATTACACCCTGAGAAACTACTGGAACCTACCAGCAAATCTCGCTTGCCCTGGCTAGGGACTTTGCGTAATGGCTCTCTGACACAGCGCGATATCTACTCCCAATACCGGGAGGGACGAATCCTGTCTAACCACCACTGCCTCCAAGTGCTCGGGACTGCACCCAACTGCTACCTGTTTGCACGACTCTTTTGAGCCGTGGTAGGGTAGCAATCTAAGAACAGTGGGACACACTCGAGGCGAAGTAGCAGTGTCAAGTCTGCGGACTATGTTGTACTCATGTCACCTGGGAACTGCTCACTGACGACTGGTATCAAACCAACCAACAGTTCCTTGTGAGTCATGTCCGGTGTACCCGTAACCTAACGAGCACCTGCATACTATCTCCAGTACGACGTACTGACGGCTGTGGGACAGACTATCTCCCCAACTGGGATGAGAAGCGTACACACTAGTCTACTCCGGAGTATCGATGCTCTGTCTCGATAATCCAACGACCAGGGACCTGAATAAAGATGTGCTTGTAGACTACCCAGCCCCCACTAGTGTGACTGCCATCACAACGCTGGTAGACAAGCAAGATCCTAAGAGCTCTATCAATACGTACACTCACATATTAAGATAGAAAAACCAAGTAGCATACTACTATGTTTAGCAAGACTGTTATATACATGTGAATATCCCAAGCTTCCATTAAGTAATATACAAACTAGTATGATACAGTAATGGCCTTCTAGGGCATAAACACTAACAGAATCTTGCTCAAAATAGTAGTATGCTACTTGGTTTGTTTCTACTTCAATGTGTACATGTGTTTATTTTAGTATATCGCCTATACACATTAGTGGAGCCCTTAGGATCTTTGCTTGATTACCAGCGTTGTGATGGCAGTCACACTAGTGGGGCTGGGTAATCTATAAGCACATCCTTATGCAGGTCCCTGGTCGCAGGACTATCGAGATAGGGCATCGATACTCCGGAGTAGACTAGCGCTTGCGCTTCTCATCCCAGTGTGGGAGACGGTCTGTCCCACAGCCGTCGGTACGTCGTACTTGAGATAGTATGCTGGTGCTCGTTGTGTTACGAGTACACTGGACAGGACTCGTCGGGAACTGACTAGTTGGTATTATGCCTATCGTCAGTTATCAGTTCCCAGGTGACATGAGTACAGCTTAGTCCGCAGACTTGACACTATCACTTCGCCTCGAGTGTGTTCCCACTGTACTTTGATTACTACCCTACCACGGCTCAAAGGAGTCGTGCAAACAGGTGGTAGTTGGGTGCAGTCCCGAAGCACTTGGAGGCAGTGACGGTTAGACAGGATTCGTCTCTCCCGGTATTGGGGGTTGACATCGCGCTGTGTCTAGGAGAGCCATTACACGAGTAGTCCCTGGCCAGGGCAAACGAGATATACTGGTAGGCTTCCAGTGTTATCTCTGGGTGTTTTGGGCTTCACTCCGACACGACTTGTACCGCTATTGGGGGACTGACGTTCACCTCCCCCTAGGCCCGCCATGCGATGTATCAGACGAACAGACCGGACTGTACGGAGAATGTCACATTCAGGCTCAGTAGGAGTTCAGATGGGTTTCGCCTCGTTAGTCTTCTTGTCGGCATCTAGCTGGGGACCGTTACGCACAGCTAGTGCCGCTTGCGGTCTGTGGTTAAACCCACTGCCAGCGTAGTGTCGAGTCTTTAGAGTCCCACACAGAAAGCTATTCGCCTTTAGGCAAAAGAGTAGAGGTCGCATGGTTTTGCGACAGGTCGCATGGTTTTGCGACAGGGTTCGGTCAAATCCGTGCACTTGTGCACGTACAGTGTCCGGACAGTTCACACTAGCGGGCTTTGGTTTAAGCCAGATCCTAGTGTACCTTTTGGGATTGGTTTTATCCAGTATGCATTCGTGTTTCTCGGAACGCGGATGCGGGTGTGTATGCACAGTTGACGGAGAGACAGAGGCAGAGGATTCTCATTAGGGTTGTTGACCGTTGACAGTTGACTATTGACTTTTTGCTCAACCCTAATGAGAATATGATATGTGATTAACAATTATATTAATTAAGTATTATGGTGACATGGTTGTTGAGGGATTGACTTTGTTGACTTGTTGACTTTTGTTGACTTGTTGACTTTGTTGACCGGTTGATTAGGCTTGACTAGTTGACCATCATGATAACTATAGCTATCATTTCATGGCAAAGACATTTGCTTGTTTGCCCTTTTGTGCAAAATGAGTGCATGAAATGATATGGCTATGGTTGCTTAAACCATCACATAATACTTGATTGATATGAGGTGTTATGATTGTTTTGGATTATGAGAGCCAAATGAGAAAAGTCTTCTCTCATTCTTTCATGCTCATTCTCTCTCTTGTTCTTGAGCTCTCATCCCCTCCTCTTGCTCTCCCTCTCTTGACTCTATGGTTCACTTGTCTCATGAGTTGAGAACCAAGAACCATAGATAAAATCCCATACAAACTCTTCTCTACTCACTCTAGTTCACAAGGTTTAGCAAACCGAGTGAACTAGTTTCTTCAAAGTTCGAAGAAGGAGCCAAAGGTTGAAGCTTTCAGGTGGATCTATCTTCGGCGCAAGGAGACGACGGGGAGAAGCCGATTCGGACGACCATCGAAGCTTGAAGACGAAGGAGTTCGAGAAAAGGAAAGGTATTACCCCCTAACCGAGTAGTTAGCAACTCGTAGTTAGGTTGTTAGTTAGATGTTTAACAAAGATCCGGGTCTTTAAGTCCATGTTACCAGCTCTAAGAAAATCGTTTTTTATCAAATTCCGCTTGCCCGAAAGTACCGGGAGAGATAGCATGGACTTACAGTGGTATCAGAGCCTAGTTAAACTCTATCTAACATGTTAGCAAAGTAGCTAGAAGATCGATCAAAGAAAAAGTCCCGAAATGAACCCCGTTTTCAAACTTGCTGTCGATTTTTTATGTCCTGTAAAAATGATAAATCATGCATCAAAAATCGACTCAGGGTTTTTGAAATATAATGTAGAAAAATGATCACCTGATCTCTTCATTGCGCCGCGGAAACGCGGCAATAACTTGGTGTTGCCGCGGTTCCGCGGCCGTCCTGGCTCCACTCTGGTTGTTCTTTGCTACAGTGTGCTTATGGGGTTATTTTGGGAATTTTGGTATATGTATTTTCATCCCAGATTTTCCAGAACGAAAATTTTATTTTTGGGGTCCTAAAAATCCGTATTTTTGATCGAACTTCTAAAAGACTTTAGCTGACGGGTTTTTCTGTAATGTGATATTTGTATTGAACGTCTGCTAATCTCTATATGTCGATTAGTGGGGGTTATACAAATCTGTGATCTGTAATGTTATTGGAATGTGTATATGAATTCATTGGATTGTCGCGGGTGAATACCCGGGGGTTGTGAGACGAGAGTTTTCTTTTCTTTCAATTCATGTAAATTTGTAAATTGATGTAATAATTATTTGTATGGCCGCACAACCGGGTCGGGGTTGTAGCCGTCATTGTATAATTTCTTTTTACTATTTTTGCTCCTAGGATAGACCCATGGAGGGGGTGCACAAACTACCGGGTATGCCGAAGTGCCGAGTGGCCTACTCACGGAGTTGAGGGAGGTTGCTTCGCTTCGGGTACTTGGCGGGTAGTTTGCCGCACCCGTAGGGGTTTGGGTGGGGTTTTGGCTATTCACCGCGACCGTGTAATCTGCTTTTCGTTACAGGCTCGTACGAATTGCGGATTCCTAGTATATCCAATGTGTTCATCTGTGATCTGAAATGGCTATCATTGCAATATATCTATATATGATATTATTTAGGCGTTGCTTATGTTTTACAGCCGCGCTAGCCCAGCCCCCGCTCTGTCGTTAGTTAAGTAACCTAACGGGTAATGACGGGGCCCCGTGGCGAATGCGAATGGCATAAGCGTACGTCATATTTTGGTTGTTTTCTGCAATGGTAGGGTTAAATGATGGGACGCATTAAAAGAACTAATGCAAGAATATCACGCATTAAATGAACTAATGCAAGAAAATAAACCAAGTTAAAATCGTTGGAACACTTTCGGAAACCCACTCGGTTCTTTTCAAAACTAACTTTTAAATGCGGAGCTTGAGCCACTCCTTTTAAAAGCTATCTCGTTCCATCGATTATATCAAGTTCACTACGTTCACGGTTTTGCCAAAACCATTCGTAGCCCTCCATCATTTCAGTTAAATATTCGGTAGTATTCAAGCTATGTATTTTGACCTCACGCTAAGGCATAGTGATTGGTAGCTGCCGGATATTTATCTGTTGCATAGATAGAATGCGTTGGTTTGGGACAGCCGTACTACCATTTTGGCCTACGTCAAGGGTGGGTACGGGTGGATTCAAATTAACCTGGATAATGATGGGAAGAACTTGACATGTGACTTATGACATTTTGACCTCACGCCAAGGTCATAAGAGCATGGGGCAAAAATCCACATCGGGAGTTTCAAAAGAACTGAAACTTGATAGTGTTGCATACCATTTGGAGTGTGATGATTCTGGTAGGATTCCTTCAGTTTTGTCACGCGATGATATTTGGATCCCGATCCTACTGTGAGTATATGCTACTCCTCGGGAAATTTCTCACTAAATGATCAATGCTATAAACCTAGTAGGTGTCTAGAAAGGTGTTAGCGGGGCTACGCCCCCAGGGAAAAGAGGTTATTGAATTAAGGAACTTCGCGAAAGCGTTGGAAAACCTCCCTCGAAGTACCGACACTGGCCTGGCTGAACGGTTAAGCAAGTATTGTACGGTGAGATTGATCCCGACTAATTCTTCCTTTATGGTTTGAGGAGGGATTCGAGAGACAGTGGGAGCCATCCTGTTTAGACAAACTAAAAACCACTCTAAACTTGCAAGAGCATCGTGCTAAAGTTTTTCTTCTCTCTCTCCTAATTGCAGCGACCAATCGACATGACCGGACATAAGTTACTATTACATAAAAATATACCGACAGGGCCAAACTACAAAGATTGGCTCAGGAATGTCAAGATGGCAATCACTTACGACAAGCTAGGGTATCTTCTTACCACCAAAGCTCCCCCTGTCCCTGGTCCCACTTCCAGCGTCGCGGATAAGGAAATCCGTAAGACTTGGGAGATTGATAGCGCGAAGGCCAAGTGCCTCGTACTTGCCTCTATGGACAATGAACATCAGAGGAGGCACGAGAATATGGACTTGGAATCCATATTTCTTCATACAAAAGAACTGTATGGAGAGCAATCTCGTATCGCAAGATACGAAGCGTCGAAAAAGTTATTTTCGGCAAGGATGGCCGTCGGATCATCAGTAGCAGAACACGTGCTTAAGATGATCGGCTACATTGAGGATCTCGCGGACCTAGGGACCACATTGGAGAGTGAGCTCTATACGGACTTAGTTCTCCAGTCCCATCCTTCCACTTACGCCCAGTTTATACTGAACTTCAACTTACAAGAAAAAGAAGTTGAACTTTCAGAGCTCCTCAACATGCTGAGGAGCGCAGAGGGCACCCTACAGAAAGGTAGGGAAACATCCACTTTGTTTGTAGGAGGATCATCTTCTTCTAGGTCCAAGGCGAAAGCCAAGAGAAAGAAGAAGAAAGCCCCCGCCAAACCAAGAGGCGGTGTTAGTAAAGTGGATACGAAGGGAAAAGCTAAAGCAACAAAGAAAGCGGGGAAGCTTGTGGATAAGGAAGAATGCTTCTATTGTCATAAGAAAGGACACTGGAAGAATGATTGCAGGGCCTGGAAGGCCAGAACACAAGAATAGAAGCAGGTTGCAGCTTCAGCTTCAGGTGTGTATGTTATTGAAAACTGTCTTTCAATAAACTCTACATCCTGGGTATTGGATACCGGATCAGGATCTCATATCTGTAATTCTTTGCAGGCGTTGAGAAACCGTAGTGTTTTGAAAGTAGGTGACATGACCCTCAGAGTTGCGAACGGAGCTAGCATGGATGCTAAAGCCGTGGGGGACTATCACCTGGGAATGTCAGATGGACATGTTTTGGTTTTGCATAATTGCTTTTTTGTACCCAACGCAACTTGTAATATCATTTCTGTATCTTTGGTTTCTAAAGAAGGTTATGAATTTGCGTTTGTAAGCAATGTTGTAAACATTCACCTTAATCAAGTTCTGATTGGGTCTGGTACATTGAGCAATGGTATATACGTATTAAACCAACCACAGATTTTCAATGTCCAGAATACACACAAAAGAAAGTCTCCGGAAATAAATCAGACTTTCTTATGGCATTGTAGACTGGGTCACATCAATGAGAGAAGGTTGACAAAGTTACATACAGAAGGATATTTGAATCCGTTTTAATATCAATCGTATGCCACTTATCAATCATGTCTCAAAGGAAAGATGACAAAGTCTCCGTTCACTGGACACGGAGTAAGAGCGAGCGAGCTCTTGGGACTCGTACACAGCGACGTGTGCGGTCCAATGTCTACACATGCGCGAAGCGGTTTTTCTTACTTCATTACTTTTACGGATGACTTTTCAGGGTACGGTTATGTCTTCTTAATGAAACATAAGTCTGAAGCCTTTGGAAAATTCCAGGAATATAAGAATGAAGTAGAGAAACAAACCGGCAAAAGTATCAAGATTCTAAGATCGGATCGAGGTGGTGAATACTTGAGTGCCGAGTTCCTGGACTATTTAAAAGAGAACGGAATTCTCTCTCAGCTTACTCCTCCATACACTCTACAACATAATGGTGTATCGGAGAGACGGAACCGAACCCTTTTGGATATGGTACGGTCCATGATGAGTAACGCTGAATTACCGCGATCATTCTGGGGGTATGCGCTAGAATCAGCTGCATACCTTTTAAACCGAGTTCCCACTAAGACTGTGCCTACCACACCTTATGAGGTATGGAGTGGGAAGAAACCCTATCTTCAATATCTGAAGATCTGGGGATCTCCAGCTTTTGTCAAAAAGCAGCATGCGGAAAAACTCGAGGCACGCTCAGTACTGTGCAAGTTTGTGGGATACCCAAAGAACACCAGGGGGTATCTTTTCTACCACGCAGAGGAACAAAAAGTCCTTGTTTCTCGTAATGCCCACTTTCTAGAACACCAGTTCTTAGAAAAGGAAATTAGTGGGAGCGCAGTAGAACTGGAAGAAATTCCAGAACCACGAGCTATTACTGAAAGCTTAGTGGAACCAGAGGGTTCAAAAGAACAGGACATTCCTACGCCGCTCCGCAGGAGTAGTAGGCAGTCTCATCCGCCCGAGAGATACTACGGTTTTCTCATAGACGGGGATAGAGAGGATTGCATCATAGATTATGATGAGCCTACTAGCTTCCAGCAGGCCGTTCAGAGCGTTGACACTGTAAAATGGCTGGATGCAATGCGGACCGAAATGGAGTCCATGTACACCAACAATTATGGACGTTGGACATTGCTCCAGACGGGGTAAAACCCGTAGGATGCAAGTGGATCTTCAAAAGGAAGATTGGTGTAGATGGACAGGTTGAGACCTATAAAGCTAGACTTGTTGCAAAGGGTTTCCGTCAAAGACCTGGCTTGGAATATGACGAAACCTTTTCTCCAGTGGCTATGCTGAAATCCATTCGGATCCTTCTTGCCATTGCTGCCTTCCACGATTATGAGATCTGGCAAATGGACGTAAAGACCGCTTTTCTAAGTGGAAATTTAGAGGAGTGTGTCTATATGGACCAACCAGAGGGTTTCATTCAGAGTGGGAGCAGCGGAAAGGTGTGCAAGTTGCTTAAGTCCATCTATGGACTAAAGCAGGCATCGCGGAGTTGGAACATCTGTTTTGATGAGACGGTCAAGGAATTTGGCTTTATCAAAAATCCAGATGAACCATGCATCTATTGTAGATTTGTAGCGAGAACTGTCGTATTCCTCGTTTTGTACGTGGATGACATTCTCTTAATAGGAAATGACATTCCTATGCTACAATCTGTCAAGGGTTCTTGTCACACAGGTTCTCCATGAAAGACCTGGGTGGTGCCTCATACATCCTGGGGATCCGGATCCATCGTGATAGATCCAAGAGGATATTAGGACTTTCACAGTCCAGGTACATCGACACCATACTGAAAAGATTCAGTATGGAAGATTCCAAGCGCGGTAACCTTCCGTCTTGTCACGGGATCACCCTCTCTAAAGTGATGTCTCCCAAGACTGATTTGGAGAGGGATCGCATGTCTATTATACCCTACACTTCTGCGGTAGGCTCTATAATGTATGCGATGTTGTGTACCAGACCGGATGTAGCTTATGCACTGAGTGTGGTAAGCCGGTATCAGTCAAACCCTGGGGAGAAACACTGGATAGCAGTAAAGAACATTCTCAAGTACCTCAGAAGGACTAAGGAGATGTTCTTGGTGTATGGCGGAAAAGACCTCCAGGTCGAGGCCCTTGCTGACTCCAGCTTCCAGAGTGACAAGGATGATTCTAAGTCCATGTCGGGTTTTGTCTTTACCCTCAATGGAGGGGCGGTGTGTTGGAAGAGTTACAAACAGGAAACCGTTGCAGACTCGACGATGGAAGCGGAATACATCGCTGCATCTGATGCCGCAAAAGAAGCTGTCTGGGTGAGGAAGTTCTTGAACGAGCTTCAGGTGGTTCCGTCCATTGTTGATTCAATACCTCTGTATTGCGACAACAACTGGGCTATAGCTTTAGCGAAGGAACCCAGGTCCCATCAGAGATCCAGACACATCTTGAGGCGGTATCACCTGATCAGGGAGATCGTGGATCACCAGGAGATCGAGATTCGAAGAGTCGCTTCAGAAGATAACACTGCAGATCCATTCACCAAGACCTTGCCCCAGACTCAGTTCGAGCGGCTGATCGAGATGATAGGTCTTCGATACGCCAGTACATGGCCTTAGTGCAAGTGGGAGATTGTTAGTGTATATGCCCTAGAGGCCATTACTGTATCATACTAGTTTGTATATTACTTAATGGAAGCTTGGGATATTCACCTTGTATATACAATCTTGCTCAAAATAGTAGTATGCTACTTGGTTTGTATCTACTTCAATGTGTACATGTGTTTATTTTAGTATATCGCCTATACACATTAGTGGAGCCCTTAGGATCTTTGCTTGATTACCAGCATTGTGATGGCAGTCACACTAGTGGGGCTGGGTAATCTATTAGAACATCCTTATGCAGGTCCCTGGTCGCAGGACTATCGAGACAGGGCATCGATACTCCGGAGTAGACTAGCGCATGCGCTTCTCATCCCAGTGTGGGAGATGGTCTGTCCCATATCCGTCGGTACATCGTACTTGAGATAGTATGCGGGTGCTCGTTGGGTTACGAGTACACTGGACATGACTCGTCGGGAACTGACTAGTTGGTATTATGCCTATCGTCAGTTATCAGTTCCCAGGTGACATGAGTACAGCTTAGTCCGCTGACTTGACACTGTCACTTCGCCTCGAGTGTGTTCCCACTGTACTTTGATTACTACTCTACCACGGCTCAAAGGAGTCGTGTAAACAGGTGGTAGTTGGGTGCAGTCCCGAAGCACTTGGAGAAAGTGACGGTTAGACAGGATTCGTCTCTCCCGGTATTGGGGGTTGACATCGCGCTGTGTCTAGGAGAGCCATTACACGAGTAGTCCCTGGTCAGGGCAAACGAGATATACTGGTAGGCTTCCAGTGTTATCTCAGGGTGTTTTGGGCTTCACTCCGACACGACTTGTACCGCTATTGGGGGACTGACGTTTACCGCCCCCTAGGCCCGCCATACGATGTATCAGACGAACAGACCGGACTGTACGGAGAATGTCACATTCAGGCTCAGTAGGAGTTCAGATGGGTTTCGCCTCGTCAGTCTTCTTATCGGCATCTACCTGGGGACCGTTACGCACAGCTAGTGCCGCTTGCGGTCTGTGGTTAAACCCACTGCCAGCGTAGTGTCGAGTCTTTAGAGTCCCACACAGAAAGCTATTCGCCTTCAGGAAAAAGAGTAGTGGTCGCATGGTTTTGCGACAGGTCGCATGGTTTTGCGACAGGTCGCATGGTTTTGCGACAGGGTTCGGTCACATCCGTGCACTTGTGCACGTACAGTGTCCGGACAGTTCACAATAGCGGGCTTTGGTTTAAGCCAGATCCTAGTGTACCTTTTGGGATTGGTTTTATCCAGTATGCATTCGTGTTCCTCGGAACGCGGATGCAGGTGTGTATGCACAGTTGACGGAGAGACAGAGGCAGAGGATTCTCATTAGGGTTGTTGACCGTTGACAGTTGACTATTGACTTTTTGCTCAACCCTAATGAGAATATGATATGTGATTAACAATTATATTAATTAAGTATTATGGTGACATGGTTGTTGAGTGATTGACTTTGTTGACTTTTGTTAACTTGTTGACTTTGTTGACCGGTTGACTAGGCTTGACTAGTTGACCATCATGATAACTATAGTAATCATTTCATGGCAAAGACTTTTGCTTGCTTGCTCTTTTGTGCAAAATGAGTGCATGAAATGATATGGCTATGGTTGCTTAAACCATCACATAATACTTGATTGATATGAGGTGTTATGATTGTTTTCGATTATAAGAGCCAAATGAGAAAAGTCTTCTCTCATTCTTTCATGCTCATTCTCTCTCTTGTTCTTGAGCTCTCATCCCCTCCTCTTGCTCTCCCTCTCTTGACTCTATGGTTCATTTGTCTCATGAGTTGAGAACCAAGAACCATAGATAAAATCCCATATAAACTCTTCTCTACTCACTCTAGTTCACAAGGTTTAGCAAACCGAGTGAACTAGTTTCTTCAAAGTTCGAAGAAGGAGCCAAAGGTTGAAGCTTTCAGGTGGATCTATCTTCGGCGCAAGGATACGACGGGGAGAAGCCGATTCGGACGACCATCGAAGCTTGAAGACGAAGGAGTTCGAGAAAAGGAAAGGTATAACCCCCTAACCGAGTAGTTAGCAACTCGTAGTTAGGTTGTTAGTTAGATGTTTAACAAAGATCCGGGTCTTTAAGTCCATGTTACCACCTCTAAGAAAATCATTTTTTATCAAATTCCGCTTGCCCGAAAGTACCGGGAGAGATAGCATGGACTTACAACGGCTTATTCCCAAAGAGCCGAAGTCTGCCAGATGCTTAGAACAGAAAAGTTAAGGCATAAGCGGCTCTGGTATCGAGCTAACAAGAGGGCCAGGGCTTCGGCCAAGTGGAATCTTGTGAAGTTCCAAGAGCAGGGTTCCACTGTGACGACGGCTGAGTTGGCCGTAAAAATCAGCAATTCCTTCGAACCTCTGAAGTGGGTTCAGAAAAATGCCATGACCGCCAGAATCACGAAGACAGCGGTCCGAACGTCGCTATAAAGAGACGTGTCCCGGCCCCAACAGAAAAAGTATGACACTGTCTCTTCAAGAGTCTATCAGGCGCTCTGTGCTGCAAGAAAGCTGTGGGGCAAGCCCAAAAAAGAAGCGCCAGCACCATTCAAGAACCTGGTCAGGCCAGCCGCCTTCTATCGACTGCCCGCTACCGAAACAGGGGGGTCAAGGCAGCGATCTGTGAAATTAGCCGCCGATAATAAAAAGACGGCTGGATATATTATCCATACGGTCTATATGGCGGGCGGGCGCCACAGCGACAACCTTCGCAGCAAAAGCAAGTATGGGGCCACCACATCCCAAGCCCAATCATTCCTGAATGTGGTTTCCGCTGCCCAAGAACAGCCGCCTCCGCTGGATGAAAACCCTCTCGATGAGGACGATAGGCAGAAAGAACCCTCGGTCCATGCAGAGTCAAGCTCGGACAACGAGGAATAGCCGACTTTCCGCACAAGGAATGCGGAGCAAGAGCTGCTTCAAGAGTTTCGAAAACAGCTCAGGAGCAAAGATTAAGAGATGTCCAAGCTCTATTCGAAGATCGACAACTTAACGAACGTTGTTATGCAGCTTACGGCTCAAATTGCTCGAGCTCCTCCCAATCAAGCACAAGTCGCTACTAGTCAGCCGGGTGATGACAATCCGAAGCAGCCAATCCCTAATCGTTTGGGTCCAAGACAGGTCGAGCTGCACGAAAGCCGGCCACATTCCGCTTCTGGGGACGCCTTGGCCCCAGATAGCGTTATCCCGCTAACACAAGATCGGATAATGGATTTAGTCACCAGCAAAGTTAAAACATTGGTGGCCGAAGCTGAAGCTCAAAAAGAAATTGGCAATAGTGGGCGGCCATATCCCGCACAGTATGATCTGATCGAGTTCCCGAGCGGCTACGTCATTCCAAAGTTCGGAAGATTTGACGGGACGGGAAATGCAAATCAGCACGTCGCCCACTTCAAAGCCTCGTGCGGAAATACAGGTGGCAATGACGCGCTCCTTCTTCGTCAGTTTGTCAACAGCCTGACCGGTGTCGCTTTTGACTGGTATGCGAGCATACCAGATGGGTCCGTCTTTACCTTTGCCCAAATGGAGTCTCTGTTTCGGCAAAGGTTCATGAGTGTCAGTGATAAAATCTCCATTGCCGACCTTGTGAGGACCAAGCCGGAGAAGAATGAAAGAAACACCGACTTTATCGCTCGATGGCGTAATCTCACGGTCAAGTGCGAACAGCCGCTGGAGCAGGACCAGTCCGTCAGCCTTCTCATTGGGAACCTCAACAATTGGATGGTCCCATTCTTGTGTACAGCAGGTCCCAAGACATTCCAGGAGCTAACCAAGAAAGTCCAAATACTGGAACGCACGGAGCAAGAGTCCACCCCGGACTCTCAGAGAGACAAGACCTGGAAAAGCAAGCGGGATGACAACCGTAGAAGCGGGAGTTCCAGCAGTACTAATGTCTTCAATGCGTCCGACAATGAAGAAAAGCGAAGGGCGGGCGAATCTAAAACCAACCGATCTCGAAAGCCAGTGCTAGGAGGAGAAGGGCCTTTCCTAGAGGAGAAAAAGAACAAGGTTTACTCTTTCAGGAGGGACAAGGTCCAAAAGATATTTAAAGATGCCTTGAACAAAGGTCTACAATTGCTAGAGTCGAAAAGACCTCAAGAAGCAGAAATGACCGGCAATCCCCTGTATTGCCCGTACCACCGAGTAGTAAGCCATGCGATCGAGGATTGCTATATCTTCAAAGACTGGGTTGAGAAGCAGTACAAAGCTGGAGAGATCGAGTTGTCCAAAAGCGTATTGGTGAGCAATCAAGTTGCAACCACCAACTTTATACAGACAGAAGTTGAAGCTTTTTGGGAGCAGACAGCCGAACCCGCTACCCTGAGAAATGAAATGGACTCACCGCGGCCTCCGTGGAGTACGCACATATCTAATAAGACGAAGAAGATGATAAAGCTACTTCGGAAAGAGCCCAGGACGGAATGGAAAGGACAGAAGAAGCCTACCAGCCAAGCTGCTAATGCGGCTCCATCAGGCTCAAAATCCAATAAGCTCAAGAAGAAGAAAAGTGCTGCTCCGCGCGAAAAAGAGTCTGCAGGGAGATCGACCATTCAAAAATATATCGATTTCCTCGAAGACTATGAACAGAAGGAAAGAACTCTAATTCACTTGAATGAGTTCTTCCCCTTAGAAGCAGCGGAGATTTTGGAAGAGTTGGAAGAAGGCTCCAATGAAGAGATCCCTATAGTGACCTGCTACGCCATCCATCTGGACAGCGACTCTGAGGAGGATCTCTGTTTTCCAGAAGAGGACGTGGAGCTCACCACAAAGGCCAACCAAGTCCAGCTTAAAAGCGGCAAGGCTCTACCGCTAAATTAAGGAAATGCCCTAAATGGAATGGAAAGACAGGTGGCTAATGAGGAAGACGACAGAGAGCCGGCTAATGAGAACTCAAGTCCTTCCTCAGTGGACTACAATGTTGTAACACTTTGATTTTCCGTTAGAATGTTTTTGGTTATAATTAGTAATTGTACGTGTTATTATATATGTGTACATAGGATTATTAGTTATTTTAGTCGGGTTAACTAATTATATTTAGTCGTGTTAGCAAATTGGAAAATTTTCCTTTGTAGGGTACACTTGCACACTTAGCCATTTTTGTGACATAGGGTTTTTGGTAGCATGTTAACCATTCTTTTGTTGCATGGTTCATTTTAATTCCCCACCCTTTAATCAAACAAAATCCCTTTTAAAATTCCAAAATTTCAATTAAACAATTAAGAGCATGGTGTTAGGTAAAGAGGATTGACTTTTGACCCCATTTCCCCCTCTTCTCTCTCTCTTCTCCTCACTTCAGAATTCTGCAGAATTCCAGCAAGAAAACTTTGCTTTTCTCCATCTTTTCTTCTCCTTTTTCATTTTCCTTTGATCCCTACACAAAAACATACACAAATCAACACATTTTCATCACAAAACAATGGAAAAGTGAGCTTTTTGAGGTGTTTGAAGGCGAATCTGCACACATGATGTTAGAGCTGGGATTTTTGGTGTTTCATAGGGTCTTTTGAAGGTATTAACTCATGTTAGCACTCCTTTTCCTTAAACTTGTAGTATTGTTTAGCAAAAATCTATTTTTTGTGCATTTTTAGTGATATTAAAGGATATTTGTGATTCACATGTTAGATTAGGGTTTTGTTAGTTGAGTTAGCTCTATTATGTGTTATTAGAGCTATTTTAGGCCAGGTTTTGTTTTAGTTTGCACAGAAATACCATAAAGTTCCATTTTAGTGCAAAAGTGTGGATTTTAACTTGATTTAAGGCTCTGTAGGATCTGCTACTACTCGAGATGTTCCAGAACAAAACTAAATATTACTGTAGCATGTATGGGGGGGTATAGAGTGCACACACCAAACCTGGGAGCCCACCCCCCTACCCAGGCCGCCGGAATATTCATTCTGGCCGCAATTTGCGGCCAGATGGGTTGGGATTTGGGGTTTAGGCCACTGAAGTCTGCTGCTATGTGGGTTATTTTGGTATATATAGTTTTACAATATCATTTCTGTTTCAAAATCTGGAGGTGAATACCTATTTTCCCGTATTTTAGTCTTCGCGACACGCGTGATACGTGTTTGTGGGTTTTGGGTTTCTGCGTATCGCGACGTGTCGGAGTGGCTTCAGGCGCGTAATCACACGTTTTAGCGTATCGCGCATACGCGTGCTTGGTTCACGACACAAGTTACTAGTTCGGCTTTAATGCCGTGTTTATGCGACTTTGAGCTTATGTGTGATATATTGTGTAATTCTAGGTTCGCAGGCGAGTACGGCAGATGCCGCGCAGAAGGGGAAACAAGTTGTTGGCTATACCTAGCGAGGGACTACGTTGAGTAGATTTAACATCTACGGGGATATTGCCCACATGGCGTTCTACGTCAGGGCTGATAGGACCTTATAGCTACATTTACGTACATTGACTGTTCTTGGCTACTATTTAGTGCATACTGCATTCCCTGCTATATGGATATAAACTAGAATTGATAGAACACCGCACCATTACTAACGGTTCATGTTGCACGAGCACTATCCTGCATGTTACACTCAAACCGTTAGTAATTGCCATGACACTCACAGTGTAGAATTTCCTTCGGATCATTATGTTGTAGCTCATCTTTATGTGACTTGACATGATATTCATACTTGATGCATATATCACATCGGATCATTATGTTGTAGCTCATCTTTATGTGACTTGACATGATATTCATACTTGATGCACATATCATATCGGATCATTGACTTGCATATTGGTTTGGATTACATGTGATTTCTGGATTTGGGAACCGTGGCTATTTCAAATATGTAATCATTTAAAAACCCGGTTCGCTTGATATAATATTTTGGTGCGTCCACCATGTGTTTCCTCGGTGCTAGAGTGATATATGTGAACCCGAATCGAGGAGCTGGTTGAGGCCGATTACGGGTACATGGTGGACCTGGTATGGTACCCCAGGGCGAGAACGGTTTCGCTGTGTAGTAGACGGTGAGCCTGGCAGAGGGACTACTACCTACCGGTGATTGGTTGGACCTGACAGTTATCCGGAGGATACTGATCAGGGTTGATAGATGGATGCGGGGTGATCCGTACTGCCGGGGCCAAGGGCCGATACCGCAGACGGTGCCCGGGGGCTGACCCGGACCGACGGGGCCCGATGGATAAGCATTTGCGTGTCGATGCTGGACATGAGTATTTATGATGTTTGGGTGCCGATGTTGGGCACTCGTGATTCTCAAAAATTGACAGGGTTAGAGGGCCGATGAGAGTGTCGGGGCCTGAGCTATTTGGAGGATCTGGGTGCATTGATGGACACCGATTATATATTCCACGTTGACATTCCGTGTAGATGTTATATTGCCCTTGCTCAGCATTTATTACTGTACCTCATCCTGTAATTATATTACCTGATAGAGCACTTGCATGATTATTGCACATACTGCTTATCACATATTGGTATCATCTGTTGGCATATGATAGAGTAGCGCAGTACGTGCATGTTCGCGATTATCTTTATATGTTATCTCTATTCACGAGTTGTCAACTCACCCACGTTGTGCCACAGTGTTTACAGGTTGCCCTTCGGAGTAGTCGCGACAGGCTGCGTTTTGCATCTTTTGACACAGATACCCCCATAGTTGGTGTACTAGCTCTTTTGCTGATAGGTGGGTTTTGTGCGGTATCTGTTTATCTTTCAGTTATGTGCATTGTTGTATCTAGTATTCTCCATCTACCATGTATGTATTTGACTTAGAGACAGTGTGAGGACGATGATGTATATTAATTGTATTCTGGTGTCGAGCTCGTTGTGAGCCGACTGTACTTGCAGTTTATTCTATCTGTGATGTTTCCACTTATGGATCTTGATCTTCGCTACGGCGTTGTATATTGTTATCTTGGTGATTGTTTACTTAGATTTCTTAACATGTTAGTAAGTGCTTTCATTTAAAACTTATAACACTCTATACTTTTACTGGTTTGATTTCTGGGTTTTTGGTTCACTTAGTCGCGTTACGCCTGTAGACGTTACGTGGTTAAGTGCCGGTCACGGGCCAAACTTTGGGTCGTGACAAAGTTGGTATCAGAGCGTAGGTTTTACCTTTCGGAGTGTAGGATGACACTGGTATGATGGAGTAGGTAGCTGCAGCAGGGTAGCGTATCGTGTGTATGTTCCGCGGCATACTCACGACACGGTACTCCGCCTACGCGACCTTAGGACTGGTTGATTTAAATTTCTTCTTGAGTATATACATTCTTGCGATTCGATTTTCATATCATTATCGAATCCTATTGTTCCTTTCAGCCATTATGCCGCCAAAGACTACGAGGGTGTAGAGAGCGGCCGCGAGGGCCGAGATTCGAGTTGACTCGTCCGAGACGAGGACTGATCCGGTTAGTACACCGGTTGTGCCCGAGCAGGCTGTTCCTGCCGTGACAGATCAGATTGCTATGTTAGGGGCTGGTGTGCAGGAGATACGCCAGACGATGGGATCCAGTATGCAGGAGATGCGCCAGATGATGGGATCTCTAGTTGAGACACATTGAGCGCAGCGACCAGAGGTAGTTCCACCCGTTGCAGAGACCGCGGTGGTACCCACAGTGCAGGCAGTCGCACCTGCGACTACAGAGGTTATTACAGTATCGCTGTCAGAGTTTATGAGGCTGAAGCCTCCGGTCTTCACAGGCACCGATGTGGCCTAGGACCCACAGTCTTTCATTGAAAGGATGGCGCGGATATGTCGTTCACTTAGATGCGCAGATGCGAGATGGGTTGAGTTCGCGAGCTTTCGCCTGGAAGGTCTTGCGTAGAAATGGTGCGAATCAGTCAAGAAGAGTAGAGCAGCAGGTCTTCCTCCTATGACCTGGACAGAGTTTGTGGCGCTATTCTTTGCCCGCTTTCTTCCCCTGAGTGTCAGAGATGCTAGAGCACGCAGGTTCGAGTCCTTACGCCAGACTCCGGAGATGTCAGTGGCAGAGTACGATGTGCTGTTCACCGAGCTATCAGTTTATGCTCCGTATTTAGTGGCTACTGAGGAGTTGCGAGTTAAGAGATTTGTTCGAGGCTTGCTCACACCACTGTTCCTTGCGATTAGCACGCAGCACTACGAGACATATGCAGCAGCTGTAGATGCAGCCTTATTGGTTGAGGAGCGCGTTGCTGAGACTTCGGCAGTCCCAGAGCCGAAGAGAGTTCGTGCAGATACGTCAGTGCAGAGACGGCCTTTTCGGCGTCGTGACAGGCACCTTGCAGGTGGCAGAGATTCGAGGCGAGGCCGATTGTTTAGCTCCTATCCCCAGGAGGGTCAGCGACCATCATCGGGATGTTACCATTGCGGGAGCTCTTATCATCGTGTGCGAGATTGTCTGGAGGTACCCCGGAGTGAGGCGGCAGCACCGCATGTTACATTACCACCTTCACCACCCCAGACGGCATTGCCGATAGTACCTACTATTACTCCGCGTCAGACCCATGCACAGAGAGGTCGTGGTCGCGGAGGATTTGTTCATAGAGGACGAGGTGACCGAGGCAGAGGGCAGCCAGCGGCCGGCAGGGGGCAGTTAGTTGCAGGTGGAGGACAGGCGCGAGTTTTTGCTTTGACGCATCAGGACGCGTAGGCGTCCAATGCGGTGGTCTCAGGTATCCTTCCTGTATGTTCGGTTGATGCACACGTGTTATTCGATCCCGGATCTACGCACTCGTATGTATCCACACATTTTGTGCCGAGTTTGGGTAGAGAGTCCGGTTTGCTTGACCAGCCGCTTGTTGTGACTACTCCTGTGGGAGAGTCGTTTGTTGCTAGGCACGTGTTCCGATCCTGTACCGTCAGTATTGGCGAGAGAGAGTTGCCTGTCGATTTGATCCTTCTTGAGATGTTGGACTTCGACGTTCTTTTGGGCATGGATTTGTTAGCCACGTGCTATGCTTCTGTTGACTGCCGCGAGAAGACAGTTCGATTTTGTTTTCCCGGCGAGTCGGTTGTTGTTGTGTTAGGGGACCATGGTGTTACCCCTCACAGTGTGATTTCTTCTTTTCACGCTGGACAGCTTTTGAGGAAGGGATGTCAGGGATTTCTCGCCTATGTTTGCGATACTAGAGCTACAGAGGTTCCGATGGATCAGGTTCCGGTTGTTAGCGAGTTCCCTGATGTGTTCCCTGACGAGCTTCCTGCGCTACCGCCCGAGCGTGATATTTCTTTCTGTATTGATTTGGTTCCTGGTGCGGGGCCTATTTTTGTACCGCCTTATCGGATGGCCCCGGCGGAACTTCAAGAACTGAAGGGCCAGTTGCAAGATTTGCTGGACAAGGGACTTATTTGACCCAGTGTTTCTCCTTAGGGTGCTCCAGTCCTGTTCGTCAAGAAGAAGGACGGCAGTCTGCGTTTGTGTATCGACTACCGCCAGCTGAACAGGGTGACAGAGCGGAACCGGTATCCTTTGCCACCCATCGACGATTTGTTCGACCAGCTTCAGGGGGCAGTATACTTTTCGAGGATCGATTTGCGATCAGGCTACCATCAGCTGCGGGTTTGACAGGAGGACATTTCCAGGACAACTTTCCGCATGTGCTACGGCCATTATAAGTTTTTGGTGATGTCGTTCGGACTCACCAACGCGCCAGCAGCATTTATGGACTTGATGAACCGTATTTTCCGGCCGTATCTTGATCTGTTCATCATAGTGTTCATTGATGATATCTTGGTGTATTCTCGGAGTAGAGAGGTGCACGAGCAGCACCTGCGGATTACACTGCAGACCTTGAGGGAGCATCAGCTTTTCACCAAATTCTCCAAGTGTGCTTTCTGGCTAGACAGCATAGACTTCTTGGGGCACGTGATTACACGAGATGGTATATGTGTAAACCTGAGGAAGATCGAGGCAGTTCGGAGTTGGCCTAGACCCACGTCAGTGACGGAGGTTCGCAGCTTTCTAGGGCTGGCAGCTTACTACAGGCGATTCGTGCAGGACTTCTCTCGCATTGCTACACCCTTGACCGGGTTGACCCGGAAGGGAGTTCGTTTCGATTGGACAGAGGAGTGTGAGCACAGTTTCCAGCAGCTACGGGCTCTACTGACTCGACACCAGTGCTATCGTTGCCTTCAGGATCAGGCGGATTTGTGGTCTACTATGATGCTTCACGAGTGGGGCTAGGGTGCGTTTTGATGCAGCATGACAGGGTGATCGCGTATGCTTCGCGGCAATTAAAGAAACATGAATATAATTACCCCCACTCATTATCTGGAGATGGCTGCAGTGGTCTTTGCACTTAAGATCTGGCGACATTATCTGTATGGAGAGTCGTGCCAGATAGTCACTGATCACAAGAGCTTAAAGTATATATTTCAGAAGCGAGACCTGAACCTTAGACAGCGCCGATGGATAGAGTTAGTAAAGGACTATGATTGTGAGATCTTGTATCATCTGGGCAGGGCGACTGTAGTGGCGGATGCTTTGAGCAGGAGGCCCGGGGGTAGTCTATCTTGTTTGAGCGCAGTGCAGAGGCAGTCGTCGGCAGATTGGCAGATCTTATGCGACAGCCGGGTACAGTTCGAGTTTACGCAGATCGGAGGACAGATTGCGCATGTTCGTGCACGCCCATAGTTGCTTGACCGTATACATGAGGCACATCACAGTGACGACCGATGTTCAGAGATCCGGACACAGATTGGACAGGGCAGATTTTCCGAGTTCGTGATCGATGATCAGGGGATACTACGATTTGGGACTAGACCGTGCGTACCAAATGCTGAGGGACTGCGGCATGAGATTCTTGAGGAGGCACATCGCTCGGTATACAGTGTTCATCCCGGTTCCACCAAGATATACCACGATATGAGAGATGTTTACTGGTGGGACGGTATGAAGAGGGACATTGCAGATTTCATGTCGAGATGCCTGACTTGTCAGCAAGTCAAGGCCTAGCACCAGAGGCCCGCGGGAGAGCTACAGCCGTTACCCATTCCGGAGTGGAAATGGGAACATATATCTATGGACTTCATTATGGGTCTACCCAGGACTATTCGAGTGTATGACTCCATCTAGGTGATCGTGGATCGTTTGACGAAAGCGGCTCACTTCCTGCCGGTGAAGACGACTTTCGGATTTGCTCAGTATGCCCAGATTTACATTGACGAGATTATACGACTGCACGGAGTTCCGACATGTATCGTGTCCGATAGAGGCACCCAGTTTACCAGCCGGCTATGGCTGAGGCTTAAGGAGGCTTTGGGCACTCGCTTGAGTTTCAGCACAGCATTCCATCCACAGACCGACTGACAGTCAGAGCGGACTATTCAGACTCTCGAGGACATGCTCAGAGTATGCGTATTAGACTTCGGAGGTAGCTGGGATCATCATTTGCCCTTAGTAGAGTTCTCCTACAACAACAGCTACCACGAGACCATTCAGATGGCACCGTTTGAGGCTCTTTATGGGAGGAGATGCAGATCGCCCACCTGTTGGACGGAGCTCAGTGAGAGCAGTATCTTAGGGCCGCAGATTATGGAGGAGACGACCGCGAAGATCCAGTTGATTCACGATAGGATGAGAGCAGCCCAGAGTAGGAAGAGGTCTTATGCGGACCGTTGTCGGCGCAGACTTGAGTTTTCTATTGGTGATCATGTTTTCTTGAGGGTCTCCCCAATGAAAGGCGTGATGAGGTTTGGGAAGAAGGGGAAGCTTAGTCCCAGATATGTGGGCCCCTTCGAGATCCTCGAGCGTGTTGGTGCGGTTGCGTATCGATTAGCCCTTTCGCCCAGTTTTCCAGACGTGCACCCCTGTATTTCACGTTTCGATGCCCCGCAGATATCTTCATGATCCTTCGCATGCGATTCAGCACCCGACGATCCAGCTTGAGCATGACCTTTCCTATGCAGAGCAGCCGGTGATGATCTTGGATCCACAAGTGAAGAAATTGAGGTCGAAAGAGATACCGTCCGTCAAGGTACTTTGGCGTGGCCAGAGCGGCGAGGAGGTCACTTGGGAGACCGAGAGCGAGATGAGGAAGAGGTATCCCCATCTTTTTGAAGGTGCGTATAGTTAGATTTTTAATTTCGGGGACCGAATTTCTTTAAGGGGGGTTGATTGTAACACTTTGATTTTCCGTTAGAATATTTTTCGTGATAATTAGTAATTGTACATGTTATTATATATGTGTACATAGGATTATTAGTTATTTTAGTCGGGTTTACTAATTATATTTAGTCGTGTTAGCAAATTGGAAAATTTTCCTTTGTAGTGTACACTTGCACACTTAGCCATTTTTGTGAGTTAGAGTTTTTTGGTAGCATGTTAACCATTCTTTTGTTGCATGGTTCATTTTAATTCCCCACCATTTAATCAAACAAAATCCCTTTTAAAATTCCAAAATTTCAATTAAACAATTGAGAGCATGGCGTTAGGTAAAGAGGATTGACTTTTGACCCCATTTCCCCCACTTCTCTCTCTCTCTTCTCCTCACTTCAGAATTCTGCAGAATTCCACAGAATTCCAGCAAGAAAACTTTGCTTTTCTCCATCTTTTCTTCTCCTTTTTCATTTTCCTTTGATCCCTACACAAAAACATACACAAATCAACACATTTTCATCACAAAACCATGGAAAAGTGAGCTTTTTGAGGTGTTTGAAGGCGAATCTGCACACTTGATGTTAAAGCTGGAATTTTTGGTGTTTCGTAGGGTCTTTTGAAGGTATTAACTCATGTTAGCACTCCTTTTCCTTAAACTTGTAGTATTGTTTAGCAAAAATCTCTTTTTTGTGCATTTTTAGTGATATTAAAGGATATTTGTGATTCACATGTTAGATTATGGTTTTGTTAGTTGAGGTAGCTCTATTATGTGTTATTAGAGCTATTTTAGGCCAGGTTTTGTTTCAGTTTGCACAGAAATACCATAAAGTTCCATTTTAGTGCAAAAGTGTGGATTTTAACTTGATTTAACGCTCTGTAGGATCTGCTACTACTCGAGATGTTCCAGAACAAAACTAGATATTACTGTAGTATGTATGGGGGGTATAGAGTGCACACACCAAACCTGGGAGCCCACCCCCCTACCCAGGCCGCCGGAATATTCATTTTGGCCGCAATTTGCGGCCAGATGGGTGAGTTGGGATTTGGGGTTTGGGCCACTGAAGTCTGCTGCTATGTGGGTTATTTTGGTATATATAGTTTTACAATAACATTTCTGTATCAAAATCTGGAGGTGAATACCTATTTTCCCGTATTTTAGTCTTCGCGACACGCGTGATACTTGTTCGTGGGTTTTAGGTTTCTGCGTATCGCGACGCGTCGGAGTGGCTTCAGGCGCGTAATCACACGTTTCAGCGTATCGCGCACACCCGCGCTTGGTTCACGACACGAGTTACTAGTTCGGCTTCAATGCCGTGTTTATGTGACTTTGAGCTTATGTGTGATATATTGTGTAATTCTAGGTTCGCAGGCGAGTATGGCAGGCGCCGCGCAGAAGGGGAAACAAGTTGTTGGCTATACCTAGCGAGGGACTACGGTGAGTAGATTTAACATCTACGCGGATATCGCCCGCATGGCGTTCTACGTCAGGGCTGATAGGACCTTATAGCTACATTTACATACATTGACTGTTCATGGATACTATTTAGTGCATACTGCATTCCCTGCTATATGGATATAAACTAGAATTGATAGAACACCGCACCATTACTAACTGTTCATGTTGCATGAGCACTATCCTGCATGTTACACACACACCGTTAGTAATTGCCATGACACTCACACTGTAGAATTTCCTTTGGATCATTTTGTTGTAGCTCATCTTTATGTGACTTGACATGATATTCATACTTGATGCATATATCACATCGGATCATTATGTTGTAGCTCATCTTTATGTGACTTGACATGATATTCATACTTGATGCACATATCTTATCGGATCATTGACTTGCATATTGGTTTGGATTACATGTGATTTCTGGATTTGGGAACCGTGGCTATTTCAAATATGTAATCATTTAAAAACCCGGTTCCCTTGATATGATATTTCGGTGCGTCCACCAAGTGTTTCCTCGGTGCTAGAGTGATATATGTGAACCCGAATCGAGGAGCTGGTTGAGGCCGATTACGGGTACATGGTGGACCCGGTATGGTACCCCGGGGCGAGAACGGTTTCGCTGTGTAGTAGACGGTGAGCCTTGTAGGGTTCCTAGGCACACTAGTGAGGTCTCACAAGGCATCGATCATGCCAAATTAAAATTTTAACGGTGCCGAGAAACCCGACTACGGATCGTCGGCTAGAAGTTTAGGCGAAAAAGCTAACTAGTTAACACTTAACTAAGAGATACGGAAATACAACCTTTGTAGATCCGGTCGTCCACCTCCACGGCTCCGAGATGAGGTCCTCTCCGCTGTCTAAATCAAATCCGGGCTCTAGCGTCGGCTTCATCGGAGAATGGACGGGCTAGGTCGTCGACGACGTGCCGAAGATGATCTACGTCGAAGCATCACTAGATCGAGCTCCACCTTCACCAAGTCTTGAAAACTTGTGAAGGAAACACACTCTACTACTTGGCAAGAGGTAGAGGATGGAAAAATAGGAAGTGGGTAGACTTTAGTTTTGGATTTCTCACTCAAATTCATCACTTGCCATTGATGGAGGCAAGCTTTCTTCACTTGAAGAAAATGAAGAAGAAGAAGAATATTATGATAAGATATTATGAAAAGAATAATAAATTTATTCTTATCATAATATTAACCTAAGTTAAGTGTAGAGAATTGACCAAGGTTAAAGAATGGTTAAGGTTAAGGAGATGAGACAAAAATGGTGACATGATGAAAGCTTCATGAAGCTTCAAGTTGAAAACAAAACTAGCCACCATTTTTGACTTCTTTTCCTTTTCTCATTTATCTTTTAAAGGCAAATGAAAAGATAAATGAATGAATAAAAGAAAACCCTAATCATTTACTTAACCTAGGTTTAATTCATTACACTTAACAAAAAGGATATGTATCATCAAACATGATACAATCAAGTGCACAAAAATCATATCGCATATGCAATGCGCATACCCGAGTGAGAAAAACCATTTAAAGTGAACCGATACTAGTTAATGCAAAGTAATATATCAAATATATAATTATGCATTAAATCATTAAATCAACTCTTGATTTAACGATCCGGTCATAACGCACATAACCGACTAGTATCATTAGTAACATCTTATCGAATCAACACTTGATCCGATAACCCGGCTATATCGCATATAACCGATCAATGTCACATCGCGAGAATCGAATACAGTATCACATACTCGTATTATTCTCGGTCCCGCACATATCTCATATGCGCTCCTATTTCGTTTCGCTTGAGCCAGGAAACCTCTGTGTAGGACTCTAAAGACTCGTCAATATGCCGGCAGCAGATGATGATCATATCAAACATCCACAAGCCGCAAGCGGTCTGCTAAACGTAACGGCCACTCGGGTATTGAGCGATCTGAAGATCGACGAGCAAGCCCGCTCACACTCCAGTGAATCCAACCAGTAACACTACCGTACAGTCCGGTCTGATCGTCTGATATGTCGCATATCTCGCCTAGGGATGGTAAACGTCAGACCCCAATAGCTCGATAAGTCGTGTCGGTATCAGGTCTATAACCGTTCGAGAAACTACTGGTAACACTTACCAGTAAATCTCAGCAACCCTGGCCAGGGATTTCCTGTTATAGCCAATCGAACACAGCGCAACATCAACTCCCTATACCGGGAGAGACGAATCCCCTCCTATCGCTCATTGCCTCCATGTGACTCGGGACTGTACCCAAAAACCACCGTTTTGCACGCCCTCTTGGACGTGGTAAGATGGAAATCAAAGCACAGTGGGAACCACACAAGACTCTATGACGATCTCGGGTCAACAGACTACTCTGTACCAGTGTCACCAGAGAACTGCCATCTGACGTGAGGTATAATACCATCTGGGAGTTCTCGGCGAGTCCGTCCAGTGTACCCAATCTCTACTGAGCACCCGTATATCATCTCTGATGTCAAACACCGATGGATATGGGATCATCCATCGCCCATCTGTATGGGTCGAGAAGGTACACGCTAGTCTACTCTGGTATATCGATGCCCCGTCTCGATACAACCACGACTAGGGACTTTGAAGGATGTACTTATGGACTACCATGTCCCCACTAGTATGATCCGCATCTTAGTCCAGGTAGTCAAGTACATATCCTAAGGGCTTTACCAACATGTAACAGAGAGACAATTAGTATATACGTTAAGGTAAAGTTCAACCAGATAGCATACTATCATGTCGAGCAAGAAAGTCCTCCCTATATATGTCCCAGCATCCACTACAATATACATCCTATGTACAGTAATGGCCTCTAGGGCATACATATAACTAACAATCTCCCACTTACACTAGGGCCATCTGTAGCAGTGGTTGTAGTATCTCATACTCAACCATCCCATAAAAATCTCTCTCTGGGAACAGGCCTTTGTGAGTGGATCCGTTGTATTGTCCTCTGAGTCTACTCTCCTAACCTCGATCCCCTGGAGATCAACCATCTCCATGATCAGGTGATACTGCCTTAGAATATGTCTGGATCACTGATGGGACCGGCGTTCCTCGGCATGAGCCACAACTCCATTGTCTTACAATGGTAGGAACGTAGTTCATCTCATGAACCAATAAACACCCAAACAGCCTATTTGGTAGCATCTTAAGTAGCGATGTATCGTGCCTTTATCGTCTAGTATGCCACGGTATCTAGCTTGGAACTTTTCCAACATACCGTCCTTCTACTGAGGGTAAAGACAATGCCTGTGACTGACATTCAGTCGTCTTTATCACCCTGGAACACTTCCAGTGATTCTCCTCAGGATCGATTGATACCATCTTACTACTACTAGTGAGATTCCTAACATCCAATTAAATCTATCTCATAGATCTAAAACTCAGGATTTAGGAGGTATCATTTTGATCCTACACGGAGAATCTTTGTGATAAACAGAGATTGATCGAGCGTAGCATAAGAAACTCCTTTCTTATCAAGAGTATGTCATCCACGTACTCTACGAGGATCGTCACCATACTCCCTACTACCTTTTTGTTTATACAAGGTTCATCTACCATTTTGATGATGTCAACTTCTTTGACTAATCCATCAAAACAGATGTTCCAACTCCGCGATGCCTGCTTTATCTTATAAAGCATCTTGCACATGTTTCCGCTGCTCCCACTGTCTACGAAGCCCTCTGGCTGTGTACTTATAGACACTCTCTTCTAAACATCATTTAGAAAAGCTGTCATGACACCTAACCACCAGATATCGTAGTCATGGTATGTAGCCGTGGCAAGTAGGATCTGGATGGACTTAAGCATAGCTACTTAGAAAAGGTTTCATCATCATCCATACCTGGTCAATGATGTAGACCTTTAACAAGTCTAGCTTTGAAAGTCTTAACTCTTCCATGTACACCAAGTAATCTTCTCAATATATACTTGCTCCTGATGGGGATTTAACCCTTCAGATATAGCAACCAAAGTCCATACTTTGTTGGTGTATATGGATTCCATCTCAGATCACTAAGCATCCAGCCATTCTTACAGAGTCATCACTCTCGATGGCCTGCTCGAAACTAGTTGGGTCATCATCTCATGATGCAATCCTCGCTCCCACTGTCATAGAGAAACCGAAGTATCTCTCAGGTGGGTGAGGAACCCTACTAGATCGGCGGAGAGGCTGAGGTTCGTTGGTAACTATCGAATCCTTTGGTTCTGTCAAATGTTCAGCTGCAGTTTTGTATATCTGGAACATTTCCAGTTCTACATGACTGACCTTGCCTCGAGCTTGTCCGGATTTTGCTTTTCAGACATAGGCCGGACAACCCCAAATCTTAACTAACTTAAGAAATGGGCTCTTCCCATTCCATATCACATATGAAGCGGTAGGCATCTGATTTGATTAGAACCTATTCAATAGGTATGCAGCTTCTCAAGTGCATAACTCCCAAAAGGAAAAAGGTAACTCAGTATTACTCATCATAGAGCACACCTTATCACATAGGGTGTAATTGCTCCACCCCGATATACCATCGTGCTATGGTGTATACAGAGGAGTAATGCTGAGAGAGAATCTCATTCTCCTTTAGAATAGTCCAGTATTTCCGTGCTCAAGTATTCTCCTCCTTGATCTCATCATAGGACATAATACTTATACCCGTATTTTGGTTCTCTACTTCTAACTTATATTCCGTGAATATCTCAAAAGGTTCGGACTTATGTTTCAACAGGAACATATGTCTGAATCTTGAGAGATCATCAGAGAACGTAATGAAGTATAAAGAACCAGTCCTGGCATGTGTAGACAGGGGACCTTACATACATCAACATGTATCAATCCCAAGAGTTCACTAACTCTTTCTCTGTTTCCAGTAAACGGAGCTATGGTCATCTTATCTTTGTGACATGACTGGCGAGTTTCACAAGATGTAAATTCAAACTGATTTAAATATGCATCTACATGTAACTTCAGCTAGTCGGGTCGCATTGATATGACCTAGTCTACAATGCCTCAAGAAGGATTCGTTCATTTCTGAACTCTTCCTCTTGTGTGTGTTCCGTATACTAAGAACTGTGGTTTGATTTAGAACATTAATGCTTTTAGATAACGTGCCTGAACCGATCAACTTTTGATATAGGAAATGTTCAAAACATTATCCATCAATACAAAATTATATCCTTTCTTTACTAATAAAGAGACTGATATGATTTTGTATATCAGGTTCGGTATCTAATAACATTCATTCAGAATCAATGTATTGTAATACAGGGTGACAGTGACCAACAGACTTGGCTGCAACACTTGCCCCGTTTTCTGCCTCATGAAACTTATCACCCGTTCTCAGTTCTCTACCTAGCTGTAGCCCTATGTAACAGATTACATATCTGGGATCCTGATCTGGTATCACATACCCAGGACGTAGAGGATACAGAGAAACAGTTCTTTGTAACGAACACACCCGAAGATGATGCATCAGCATGCACTCTCTTCGTTTGGGCGGCACGGGAAATCTGGTATTCCCCAATTTCCTGCTCTGTCTTATAACAATTATAAGTTGGAGCGGGACCAACGTTCCCCAGCTCAGTATAACAAGCGGGTTCGGTCAATATTCCGTATTATTATCTTGATTAAGGCGTGATATGGTCGCTACCTGGAGAAAGAGAGAAGAAAACACTCAGCGTGCGCTCTGTCAAGAATAGATTGGTTTTTATTTTATCTAATCAGGATGGCTCCCACTGCTTTTTATCAAATCTTCCTTCAAACCTTAAAAGGAAAGACTAGCCGGGATTAATTACACACTACAAGTTCGCCAATCTTTCAGCCAGGCCAGTGTCGGTACTTTGAGGGAGGTCCCCCGTGCTTTCGCACGAACCTAATTACTATAAACCTCGTTTTCCCAGAGGCGTAACCCCGTTGACACCTTTCTAGACACCTACTTGATCGGCTAATTGTAATGTATAAAACTCTCCCAGGAGTAACACTTACTCGCAGCGGGTATCGGGATTCAACTATCTCATAGAAGGTATGCAATCTCATTGCAAATCTCAACACTTGAAATTCCCGATAATATTTTGCCCCTAGCACCCTATGACCTTGACGGAGGTCAACAAACCATAGGCTACTAGTCAAGTTCAACCCGTCATTTCTTGATCGAATTAAACCCACCCGCACGACCCTTGACGGAGGTGAACAAGGCCGCACGACTACCCTAACTCAATCTGCATCATATGCATAAGCAGATAAATACTGGTTAGCTACCGCACACTGCGCCTTGACGGAGGTCAACAAACGCAGCACGAATACTAAACAGCACTTATCTGAAATGACGGAGGGCTACGACAGGTTTTTCTGAAAACCTATTGCGTAATGAACTTGATATCGTTGTAGGATCGAATGAATTTTGAAATGGAGTGTTTTTGAGGCTTTTCTAGTTTTGCTAAAGGAGTCACTCCCGGTGAAGGGATCGTCGGTCCTTTCCTCGTCGAATGAGGTGCGGGATATATCATATATATCACTGTGCAAAGCAAAAACACTTAAAAGCAATCAAAATACAAAACGAGTGTGTAGCATCTGCCAGTTATTGCTAAAGGAGTCACTCCTGGTGAAGGGATCTCGGTCCTTTCCTCATCGAATAAGGTGCTAGGATATATCATATATACCGCTGTGCAAAGCAAGAACTGTAGCTACCTGTTTTATTTTGAAATTCGATTCTACAACATCTTAGGTTTCTTTTATTTTCATTAATCACATTAATGAAGTCCCATCATTTAAATACCTAAACATCACAGATAAATACGACGTACACTTATGCCATCCGCATTCGCCTCGATGTCCCCTCGTGTACCGTTAGGTTAGGTAACTAACGGCAGAGCGGGACAGGGCTAGCGCGGGTGTAAAACATAAGTAACGTCTATATAATATATCATATATACTATATACTGTATCTATCACAGAACATCACATGATCACATCACAGATATCGCAGCAGAAGAAACATATGAAATATTGGATATACTAGGATGTCCTTGTTTTCAATACGAGCCAGTATAAAACACGGATTCCACGGTCGTGATGAATAGCCAAACCCACACCCCTAGACCCCTACGAGAGTGGCAAGCAACCCTACCAATTCTAGAGTTAGGAGACCCGGACTCGACTCCTCGAGTTGGTCTCCCACTGGACTCCAGAACCCGGTTACTTGTGCTCCCCTCCTTGGGTCTATCCTAGTGCAGAAAAGTAAATAATATACAAAGGGTGACAACTTCCGCAACCTGGAAGTGCCCCAATAAAAGAATATTACATACAAGTTTTTACATGAATGAAAATGAAAAACACTCATCTCACATAAAAACCCCCGGCTATTCGAACACGACGATCCAATATAACATATCCAGCAATACATAACATCACATGTCATCAACGTAAGTAAATATGCGCATCCCAATTGTCGTTGACATATAGCAACGAAACCGGCGATATCACATATTACACTTACGGTCACAGAAAAGAAAGTGTAAAACTACAACAGTTGGAATCCGCAATCTGCATAGACATCGCATGCCTAATCAAATGAATACCTTAGACATCACATGCCTAACAATTATAAACCCCGCATTTTAGTCTCAAAATCGAAAACACTTTTCAATATCAAGTCGGGTAATTCAACAAGATTCCCGACATCCTGATCGAATGCTCGTCGCAAACTTCAGTAGGCGGCCGCACCCCCGACGCCGTCGACCAAGTGCACCAAGGCGGAACACCGCTACCGCGAGCACCCGAACGGATGCTTTCGGCGACGGGGTTCTCCTACAGTCAATTGGTCGGGGCTATGGAGCGAGGCTGTCTATTAAGTTTACCCGGCGAGTATCCGCGTACGCTACGTGATTGCGACGGACTTTTGATCACATCAAAATTCCGTGGCAACCGATCAAGTGAGACTAAACTGCTACGTTTATAACATTCATTCAGTTATCACATAACTTATTGTGAATTCCAATTATTGTATCCCATTCCGGATAAATAGAAAATGTTAAACTTTCCGATCGAACAATCGAACACCCAAGTTTTCCCGATACAGATCAACACATGAAACAAGTCTAACAACATTCCGTTCGTGCCTCAGTACCAACGGTCCAGCCGTAGAAGGGTCAAGCCAACGCCTCACATGTGGCACGGCGTACTGCCCCAAACCCGAAGATTCAAAGGGCAGTTCAAGACGGTCACATGATCGAGTTAAGGTTTGTTGTCTTCTAGAGGGACCATCGCGTTACTTGCACTACTTAGAACATCGTTAAACTACGGAAAAATCCAACACTTGGAAATTTCCCAACAGGGGAAAAATTGGGTATTTATATCCGGTCGAACTTTTTAACATATTCTAAAAATTTATCCGGAAAGCCAAATAGACAAAATTTGATACCCCGATCGAAACACCGAATCCCCAAAACAACTGCAGAAAATTCAACTCTTGAATAAATATTAAAAATTCCCAGGAAAACCACCACAGAAAAATGAGAATTACTGTGAAAATTAAAATGCACAAAACGACAAAGCCGCCGCGCATCCGCCGCACGAGCCATGCTCGTGCCGCGGATCCGCGACCCTTTGATGGAATTACGAGCACGAATTTCACAGTATCTCTTAAATTCACCTGCTGATTTTACTGCATATTTTTAATGTTGAAAAACTCACTGTTTTCAAAAATGGACAGAGAGCATGTTTGAAATGGTTTTTCGGGTTCGTTCGGACTTCAAACTCCGTCTGGACTTCGCCTAAGGCTCTAGCTAGGCTCTGATACCACTGTAGGGTTCCTAGGCACACTAGTGAGGTCTCACAAGGCATCGATCATGCCAAATTAAAATTTTAACGGTGCCGAGAAACCCGACTACGGATCGTCGGCTAGAAGTTTAGGCGAAAAAGCTAACTAGTTAACACTTAACTAAGAGATATGGAAATACAACCTTTGTAGATCCGGTCGTCCACCTCCACGGCTCCGAGATGAGGTCCTCTCCGCTGTCCAAATCAAATCCGGGCTCTAGCGTCGGCTTCATCGGAGAATGGACGGGCTAGGTCGTCGACGACGTGCCGAAGATGATCTACGTCGAAGCATCACTAGATCGAGCTCCACCTTCACCAAGTCTTGAAAACTTGTGAAGGAAACACACTCTACTACTTGGCAAGAGGTAGAGGATGGAGAAATAGGAAGTAGGTAGACTTTAGTTTTGGATTTCTCACTCAAATTCATCACTTGCCATTGATGGAGGCAAGCTTTCTTCACTTGAAGAAAATGAAGAAGAAGAAGAATATTATGATAAGATATTATGAAAAGAATAATAAATTTATTCTTATCATAATATTAACCTAAGTTAAGTGTAGAGAATTGACCAAGGTTAAAGAATGGTTAGGGTTAAGGAGATGAGACAAAAATGGTGACATGATGAAAGCTTCATGATGCTTCATGTTGAAAACAAAACTAGCCACCATTTTTGACTTCTTTTCCTTTTCTCATTTATCTTTTAAATGCAAATGAAAAGATAAATGAATGAATAAAAGAAAACCCTAATCATTTACTTAACCTAGGTTTAATTCATTACACTTAACAAAAAGGATATGTATCATCAAACATGATACAATCAAGTGCACAAAAATCATATCGCATATGCAATGCGCACACCCGAGTGAGAAAAGCCATTTAAAGTGAACCGATACTAGTTAATGCAAATTAATATATCAAATATATAATTATGCATTAAATCATTAAATCAACTCTTGATTTAACGATCCGGTCATAACGCACATAACCGACTGGTATCATTAGTAACATCTTATCGAATCAACACTTGATCCGATAACCCGGCTATATCGCATATAACCGATCAATGTCACATCGCGAGAATCGAATACAGTATCACATACTCGTATTATTCTCGGTCCCGCACATATCTCATATGCGCTCCTATTTCGTTTCGCTTGAGCCAGGAAACCTCTGTGTAGGACTCTAAAGACTCGTCAATATGCCGGCAGCAGATGATGATCATATCAAACATCCACAAGCCGCAAGCGGTCTGCTAAACGTAACGGCCACCCGGGTATTGAGCGATCTGAAGATCGACGAGCAAGCCCGCTCACACTCCAGTGAATCCAACCAGTAACACTACCGTACAGTCCAGTCTGATCGTCTGATATGTCGCATATCTCGCCTAGGGGTGGTAAACGTCAGACCCCAATAGCTCGATAAGTCGTGTCGATATCAGGTCTATAACCGTTCGAGAAACTACTGGTAACACTTACCAGTAAATCTCAGCAACCCTGGCCAGGGATTTCCTGTTATAGCCAATCGAACACAGCGCAACATCAACTCCCTATACCGGGAGAGACGAATCCCCTCCTATCGCTCATTGCCTCCATGTGACTCGGGACTGTACCCAAAAACCACCGTTTTGCACGCCCTCTTGGACGTGGTAAGATGGAAATCAAAGCACAGTGGGAACCACACAAGACTCTATGACGATCTCGGGTCAACAGACTACTCTGTACCAGTGTCACCAGAGAACTGCCATCTGACGTGAGGTATAATACCATCTGGGAGTTCTCGGCGAGTCCGTCCAGTGTACCCAATCTCTACTGAGCACCCGTATATCATCTCTGATATCAAACACCGATGGATATGGGATCAACCATCGCCCATCTGTATGGGTCGAGAAGTTACACGCTAGTCTACTCTGGTATATCGATGCCCCGTCTCGATACAACCACGACTAGGGACTTTGAAGGATGTACTTATGGACTACCATGTCCCCACTAGTATGATCCGCATCATAGTCCAGGTAGTCAAGTACATATCCTAAGGGCTTTACCAACATGTAACAGAGAGACAATCAGTATACACGTTAAGGTAAAGTTCAACCAGATAGCATACTATCATGTCGAGCAAGAAAGTCCTCCGTATATATGTCCCAGCATCCACTACAATATACATCCTATGTACAGTAATGGCCTCTAGGGCATACATATAACTAACAAGCCTGGCAGAGGGACTACTACCTACCGGTGATTGGTTGGACCTGACAGTTATCTGGAGGATACTGATCAGAGTCGATAGATGGATGCGGGGTGATCTGTACTTGCGGGGCCGAGGGCCGATACCGCAGACAGAGCCCGGGGGCTAACCCGGACTGACGGGGCCCGATGGATGAGAATTTGCGTGTCGATACTGGACACGAGTATTTATGATATTTGGGCGCCGATGTTGGGCACTCGTGATTCTCAGAGATTTACAGGGTTAGAGGGCCAATGAGAGTGCCGGCGCTTGAGCTATTTTGGGGATCTGGGTGAATTGATGGACACCGATTATATATTCCACGTTGATATTCCGTGTAGATGTTATATTGCCCATGCTCAGCATTTATTACTGTACCTCATCCTGTAGTTACATTACCTGATAGAGCACTTGCATGATTATTGCACATGCTGCTTATCACATATTGATATCATCTGTTGGCATATGATAGAGTAGCGCAGTACGTGCATGCTCGCGATTACCTTTATATGTTATCTCTATTCACGAGTTGGTAACTCACCCCCGTTGTGCCACAGTGTTTGCAGGTTGCCCTTCGGAGTAGTCGCGGCAGGCTGCGTTTTGCATCTTTTGACACAGATACCCCCATAGTTGGTGTACTAGCTCTTTTGCTAATAGGTGGGTTTTGTACGGTATCTGTTTATCTTTCAGTTATGTACATTGTTGTATCTAGTATTCTCCATCTACCATGTATGTATATGATTTAGAGACAGTGTGAGGACGATGATGTATATTAATTTTATTCTGGTGTCGAGCTTGTTGTGTGCCGATTGTACTTGCAGTTTATTCTATCTGTGATGTTTCCACTTATGGATCTTGATCTTCGCTACGGCGTCGTATATTGTTATCTTGGTGTTTGTTTACTTAGATTTCTTAACATGTTAGTAAGTGCTTTCATTTAAAACTTATAACACTCTATACTTTTACTGGTTTGATTTCTGGGTTTTCGGTTCACTTAGTCGCGTTACGCCTGTAGACGTTACGTGGTTTAGTGCCGGTCACGGGCCAAACTTTGGGTCGTGACAAATGTCTTGCCTCACCTCCGAAAGCTTCCGTCTCTCCTTAGCATCTACGATGCCTTGGTCCTATCTAAGGAGCTTAGAGATGTTCTCATTCACGCTCTACAAAACCCCGAGCGGTATCAGGCTTGCTTTGCGGAAATTAATATGAAAGAAGCTCAGTAGATTTTGCAAGCCGCCGCAATCACGTTTAATGATGAAGACTTGCTACTGGGAACGACTGAGCAAAATCGGCCACTTTACGTGACCGGGTACAGCGACAGAGATCGGATTAATTGCATATTGATTGATCTGGGGTCCTTAGTGAACATCATGAACTTGCGGACACTGAAGAGTTTGTCAATGGACGTCCGACACCTGTCAAGGGAAAGGATTGTCATTCAGGGCTTCAATCAAAACTGCCAGCAAGTTCTGGGGTCTATAGCTTTGCCAATCAAATTCGAGGATCTACAGACCGAAGCTAAGATATACGTGATCGATGCGGACACGTCTTATAAGATTCTCTAGGGACGGTTATGGCTCCACGATTATGGCATCATTCCGTCATCTCTCCATCAATGCATGAAGTATACTATAAATGGAGAAGAAAGACGCATTGACGGAGATATCCAGCCGTTCGGTGTGCATGAAGTCCGATATGAAGATTCTTGGTATTTTATGAACCACCAAAATGCTAAGCAACAACTGACAGAGGATAGAGCAGCACCAAGACACAAAAGCAAATCTGAGCCGGCTGTCACTTTTAAAACCAAAAATGCCCAAGTGCGCCCGCATTTCGGTAGCGACACTGATGAGTCCAACGCTGGAAGTCCGTCCTTCCTTAAAACTCTCCCTCATTTTGGTAGCGATACGGACGAATCCGATACTGAAGGCCTATCTAGCAGCAAAGTCCGCCCTCATCTTGGCAGCGACACTGAAGAGTTGGAAGAAGATGACCTGCTGTGCAACATCGGTGCAGATTGGACCCCCATGCAATAAGCAAAACTATGAGAGTCCTTCGAAATTGCGGAAGGGTCCCTAGTCGTCACAAGGGTACCGGGGCAAATGTGCAAAGAGCTCGATATGTTGTCAGTCTCCACCGTGGACCAGCTGAAAACTTTCTACGTCCCCGAAAGGAAAAGTGGACAGAAAGGCATCCTGTTTTATGGGTCAAACCCCGTTGTGCACCCGGACAATTTGTCTGTCGCGTGCCTTCTATATGAGAGAGGCATAAGAGCCGTCCTCAATCCCAGATACTATGCGCTCGAGATGCGGGAATATTTCAAAAAGTGCGGATGCCGGTTATATCAAACGGAGTCCGAAGCAAAGTTTTATGAAGGACTATGACATACGCCCCAAGTCCGAGCACTCATCGATGGACGAATTCCAGATAGACGGGGCATAGGCTACGTTCAATCTGATTCCAAAGCGTGCTACATGATCCATATTGGTGAGGCCAGCGAAAGATCAAATGATGATGACGAAATAGCCGAGCCAGAAGAAGCTCCTCAAGAGCTCGAAGATGGCGGACAAGCAACCTTTGATGAGCTAACCGAGATTGACTTAGGAACGCCCGATAATCCAAGGCCGACCTATATCAGCTCACTCTTGTCGGAGGAAATGAAAGAGCAGATAAACGCCCTGCTGCGTGAGTTCGTCGACTGCTTCGCATGGACTTATAAAGAAATTCCTGGACTTTCCCTTGAAGTGGTCATGCATAAACTGGCTATATCTCCTGATGCTAAGCCAGTCAAACAAGCTCCTCGAAGATTGAGAAGGGAACCAGAAGAAAAGGTCATCGAGGAAACCAAGAAGCTCATCGATGCCGGCTTCATCAGGGAAGAGAAATATGCGGACTGGATCGCATGCATAGTCACAGTGAAGAAGAAAAATGGGCAGATCCGAGTTTGTGTCGATTTCAGGGACCTCAATAAGGCATGTCCTACAGACGACTTCCCGCTACCAGTCATGGAAATGATAGTCGATGATACCTCAAATTACGAGCTGTTCACTTTTATGGATGGGTCGTCTGGGTATATTCTTTTCTTTGGATTTAAACATTTAGCTTAATGTTTAATATTGTTGAGGTGAAGTGCGAGTGCATGTTTTGGTTTGATGCATTGATTGTGGCATGGTGACTCATGGTGTTGGGTCTTGTGTGAGCTTTGTGAAATATTATTGTGGCATGAGGCAGATATTTTTAGTGCTAGGATTTTCTTTAATTGCTCATATATAATTCTCACAACACTCACAAGAGAAAAACACCAGACACTTTTCTTGGGTTGTTATTGTTAGTTATATGTATGCCCTAGAGGCCATTACTGTACATTGGATGTATATTGTAGTGGATGCTGGGACATATATAGGTAGGACTTTCTTGCTCGACATGATAGTACGCTATCTGGTTGCTCTTTATCTTAACATGTATACTTTCTGTCTCTCTGTTACATGTTGATAAAGCCCTTAGGATGTGTACTCGACTTCCAGGACTATGATGTAGATCATACTAGTGGGGCCTGGGTAGTCCATGAGTACGTCCTTCAATGTTCCTAGTCGTGGGAATATCGAGACAGGGCATCGATATTCCATAGTAGACTAGCGTATATCTTCTCGACCCATGTGATGGGCGATGGATGATCCCATATCCATTGGTGTTTGACATCAGAGATGGTATGCGGGTGCTCAGTGGTGACTGGGTACACTGAACGGACTCGCCGAGAACTCCCAGATGGTATTATACCTCACGTTAGATGGCAGTTCTCTGGTGACACTGGTACAGCTTAGTCTTATGTGTCTCCCACTGTGCTTTGATTTCCACCCTACCACGGCTCTACTGAGTCGTGCAAACAGGTGGTTTTTGGGTACAGTCCCGATTCACATGGAGGCAATGACCGATAGGAGGGGATTCGTCTCTCCCGGTATTGGGGGTTGATGTTGCGCTATGCTCGAGTGGCCATAACTAGAAATCCATGGCCAGGGTTGCAGTGATATACTGGTAAGAGTTATCAGTAGTTTTACGCTATGTTATGGACCTTATATCGGCATAACTTATCGATCTACTAGGGTCTGACGTTTACCACCCCTAGGCGAGATATGCGACATGTCAGACGAACAGACCGGACTGTACGGAAAGTGTTACTGGTTGGATTCACAGGAGTATGAGCGGGCTTGCTCGTTGATCTTCTGATCGCTCAATACCCGGGTGGCCGTTACGTTTAGCAGAGCGCTTGCGGCTTGTGGGTGTTTGATATGATCATCACCTGCTGCCGGCGTATTGACGAGTCTTTAGAGTCCTACACAGAAGTATTCTGGCTCAAGCAAAACGAAATAGGAGCGCATATGAGATATGTGCGGGACCGAGAATAATACCAGTATGTGATTCTGAATTCTATTCTCGCGAATTGTATCATCGAACGGTTATATAAGATATAGCTGGGTTACCGAATCAAGTGTTGATTCGATACATTGATACACTTAATATTAGTCGGTTATATGCAGTATGACCGGATCATTAAATCAAGTGTTGATTTAATGATTTAATGTATAATTATATATTTGATATATTACTTTACATTAACTAGTATTTGTTTGTAAGTCCATATTGCGACCCCCGGTGCTTACGGGGAGGCGGAAACGGTATAAAAGACGAATTTTTATCGCAAGAGGCAACATGGACTAAACAAGGTCGGGATCGTTGTCTAAACTAAACTAGCAAATACGCTAAAGAGAGTTAGCTACTCGGATGAAGGTTATACCTAAACTTGAACTCCTTCTTCTTGAAATCTTGTAGGGGTTGATGGTTCTCTTTTCGTCGCCTTCTTCCGTCGAAGATGGATCCACCTCGAAGGTTCGACCTTTGGGCTCTTCCTCGATCTTTGAGTGAACTAGGGTTTCCGGCTTGCTAAACCTTCTACCTAGAATGAGTAGAGAGTGACTAGGGTTTGCTTTTCCTTTTAAAGAGAAGGATTCTCAACACATGAGAAGGTTTCTCTTTTCTAGAGGAAGAAGAAGATGAAGTGAAGAGAGAGAAGAAGAATGAGATAATGAGATATCTTTTCTCTTTCTTGCAACCATAATGCAAAAGAAAAGTATTATCTAAATAATAATAATTGAAATAAGAATAGTTGATGGTTATTATTGGAATGACCACTATCATACTTCTTTAAATGAAGTGTAAGCATGAATCAAGGAGGATCTTTCAAAGCATGATGGTGGTCAATGGTCAACAAGTCAACCAAGGTCAATAAGTCAACAAAAATCAACCATAATATAATTCTCATTTAATTACTATTATTAATAGATAATTCATAAATCCATTAGGGTTTGGAAAATGATAACTGTCAACTGTGCATACGCACCCGTTCCGAAACCCTAATGAAAAACCTCATTCTCCGCCTCAAGCAACTGTGCATACACACCTGCATTCTCGTTCCGAGGAACAAGAATACCAAGAGATAAAAGCAACCCTAAAACATATACCAGTATCTGGCTCAAACCATAGCCTGCCAGTATAATCCGTCCGGACTCCAAACGTGCACAAGTGCGCGGATGAGAACGAACCCTGTCGCAAAACCATGCGACCTCTACTCTGTTTTGCCCAGAGGTGAATACCCTCTGTGTGGGACTCTAAAGACTCGACACTACGCTGGCAGTGGGTTTAACCACAGACCGCAAGCGGCACTAGCTGTGCGTAACGGTCCCCAGGTAGATGCCGACAAGAAGGCTGACGAGGTGAAACCCCATCTGAACTCCTACTGAGTCAGAATGTGACATTCTCCGTACAGTCCTGTCTGTTCGTCTGATACATCGCATGTCGGGCCTAGGGGGCGGTAAAACGTCAGTCCCCCAATAGCGGTACAAGTCGTGTCGGAGTGAAGCCCAAAACACCCTGAGATAACACTGGAAACCTACCAGTATATCTCACTTGCCCTGGTCAGGGACTACTCGTGTAATGGATCTCCTAGACACAGCGCGATGTCAACCCCCAATACCGGGAGAGACGAATCCTGTCTAACCGTCACTGCCTCCAAGTGCTTCGGGACTGCACCCAACCATCACCTGTTTGCACGACTCGTTTGAGCCGTGGTAGGGTAGTGATCAAAGTGCAGTGGGAACACACTCGAGGGGAAGTGGCAGTGTCAAGTCAGCGGACTAAGCTGTACTCATGTCACCTGGGAACTGATAACTGACGATAGGTATAATACCAACCTTTCAGTTCCCGACGAGTCCTGTCCAGTGTACTCGTAACCCAACGAGCACCCGTATACTATCTCCAGTACGACATACTGATGGCTGTGGGACAGACCATCTCCCACACTGGGATGAGAAGCGCATACGCTAGTCTACTCTGGAGTATCGATGCCCTGTCTCGATAGTCCTACGACTAGGGACCTGTATAAGGATGTGCCTATAGATTACCCAGCCCCCACTAGTGTGACTGCCATCACAACGCTGGTAATCAAGCAAGGATCCTAAGGGCTCCACTAATGCGTATAAGTGATATACTGAAATAAACACAAGTACACATTGAAGTAGAAACAAACCAAGTAGCATACTACTATATTGAGCAAGATTGTTTATACAAGGTGCATATCCCAAGCTTCCATCAAGTAATATACAAACTAGTATGATACAGTAATGGCCTCTAGGGCATATACACTAACAATCTCCCACTTGCACTAAGGCCATGTACTGGCGTATCGAAGACCTATCATCTCGATCAGCCGCTCGAACTGAGTCTGGGGTAAGGCCTTGGTGAATGGATCTGCAGTGTTCTCTTCTGAAGCAACCCTCCGAACCTTGATCTCCTTGCGATCCACGATCTCCCTGATCAGGTGATACCGCCTCAAGATGTGCCTGGATCTCTGATGGGACCTGGGTTCCTTTGCTAAAGCTATAGCCCCGTTGTTGTCGCAATACAGAGGTACTGGGTCAACAATGGACGGAACCACCTGAAGTTCTTTTAAGAACTTCCTTATCCAGACAGCTTCTTTTGCGGCATCAGATGCAGCGATGTATTCCGCTTCCATAGTCGAGTCTGCAACGGTTTCCTGTTTGGAACTCTTCCAACACACCGCCCCTCCATTGAGGGTAAAGACAAAACCCGACATGGACTTGGAATCATCCTTGTCACTCTGGAAGCTGGAGTCAGCAAAGGCCTCAATCTGGAGGTCTTTTCCGCCATACACCAAGAACATCTCCTTAGTCCTCCTCAGGTACTTGAGAATGTTCTTTACCGCTATCCAATGTTTCTCCCCAGGGTTTGACTGATACCGGCTTACTACACTCAGTGCATAAGCTACATCCGGTCTGGTACACAACATCGCATACATTATAGAGCCTACCGCAGAAGCGTAGGGTATAATAGACATGCGATCCCTCTCCAAATCAGTCTTGGGAGACATCTCTTTAGAGAGGGTGATCCCGTGACAAGCCGGTAGGTTACCGCGCTTGGAATCTTCCATACTGAATCTTTTCAGTACGGTGTCGATGTACCTGGACTGTGAAAGTCCTAGTATCCTCTTGGATCTATCACGATGGATCCGGATCCCCAGGATGTAAGAGGCATCACCCAGGTCTTTCATGGAGAACCTGTGTGACAAGAAACCCTTGACAGATTGTAGCATAGGAATGTCGTTTCCTATTAAGAGAATGTCATCCACGTATAAAACAAGGAATACTACAGTTCTCGCTACAAATCTACTATAGATGCATGGTTCATCTGGATTTTTGATAAAGTCAAATTCCTTGACCGTCTCATCAAAACAGATGTTCCAACTCCGCGATGCCTGCTTTAGTCCATAAATGGACTTAAGCAACTTGCACACCTTTCCGCTGCTCCCACTCTGAATGAAACCCTCTGGCTGATCCATATAGACACACTCCTCTAAATTTCCATTTAGAAAAGCGGTTTTTACGTCCATCTGCCAAATCTCATAATCGTGGAAGGCAGCAATGGCAAGAAGGATCCGAATGGATTTCAGCATAGCCACTGGAGAAAAGGTTTCGTCATAGTCCAAGCCAGGTCTTTGACGGAAACCCTTTGCTACAAGTCTAGCTTTATAGGTCTCAACCTGTCCATCTACACCAATCTTCCTTTTGAAGATCCACTTGCATCCTACGGGTTTTACCCCGTCTGGAGCAATGTCCAACGTCCATACTTTGTTGGTGTACATGGACTCCATTTCGGTCCGCATTGCATCCAGCCATTTTACCGAGTCAATGCTCTGAACGGCCTGCTGGAAGCTAGTAGGCTCATCATAATCTATGATGCAATCCTCTCTATCCCCGTCTATGAGAAAACCGTAGTATCTCTCGGGCGGATGAGACTGCCTACTACTCCTGCGGAGCGGCGTAGGAATGTCCTGTTCTTTTGAACCCTATGGTTCCTCTAAGCTTTCAGTAATAGTTTGTGGTTCTGGAATTTCTTCCAGTTCTATTGCGCTCCCACTTACTTCTTTTTCTAAGAACTGGTGTTCCAGAAAATGGGCATTACGAGAAACAAGGACTTTTTATTCCTCTGCGTAATAGAAAAGATACCCCCTGGAGTTCTTTGGGTATCCCACAAACTTGCACAGTACTGAGCGCGCCTCGAGCTTGTCCGTATGCTGCTTTTTGACATAAGCTGGACATCCCCAAATCTTCAGGTACTGAAGATAGGGTTTCTTCCCACTCCATAACTCATATGGTGTGGTAGGCACAGTCTTAGTAGGAACTCGGTTCAATAGGTATGCAGCTGATTCTAGCGCATACCCCCAGAATGATCGCGGTAACTCAGCGTTACTCATCATGGACCGTACTATATCCAATAGGGTTCGGTTCCGTCTCTCCGATACACCGTTGTGCTGCGGAGTGTATGGAGGAGTAAGCTGAGAGAGAATCCCATTCTCTTTTAAGTAATTTAGGAACTCGGCACTTAAGTATTCTCCACCTCGATCCGATCTTAGAATCTTGTTACTTTTGCCGGTCTGTTTCTCTACTTCATTCTTAAATTCCTGGAATTTTTCAAAAGCTTCGGACTTATGTTTCATTAAGAAGACATAACCGTATCTTGAAAAATCATCCGTAAAAGTAATGAAGTAAGAGTAACCGCTTCGCGCATGTGTAGACATTGGACTGCACACGTCACTGTGTACGAGTCCCAAGAGCTCGCTCGCTCTTACTCCGTGTCCAGTGAACGGAGTCTTTGTCATCTTTCCTTTGAGACAGGATTGACAAGTGGCATACGATTGATATTCGAACGGATCCAAATATCCTTCTGTATGTAACTTAGTCAACCTTCTCTCATTGATGTGACCCAGTCTACAATGCCATAAGAAAGTCTGATTGATATCTGGAGACTTTCTTTTGTGTGTATTCTGGACATTGAAAATCTGTGGTTGGTTTAATACGTATATACCATTGCTCAATGTACCTGACCCAATCAGAACTTGATTAAGGTGAATGTTAACAACATTACTTACAAACGCAAATTCATAACCTTCTTTAGAAACCAAAGATACAGAAATGATATTACAAGTTGCGTTGGGTACAAAAAAGCAATTACGCAAAACCAAAACATGCCCATCTGACATTCCCAGGTGATAGTCCCCCACGGCTTTAGCATCCATGCTAGCTCCGTTTGCAACTCTGAGGGTCATGTCACCTGCCTTCAAAACCCTACGGTTTCTCAACGCCTGCAAAGAATTACAGATATGAGATCCTGATCCGGTATCCAATACCCAGGAAGTAGAGTTTATAGAAAGACAGTTTTCAATAACATACACACCTGAAGCTGAAGCCGCAACCTGCTTCAGTTCCTGTGTCCTGGCTTTCCAAGCCCTGCAATCTTTCTTCCAGTGTCCACTCTTGTGACAATAGAAGCATTCCTCTTTACCAACAAGCTTCCCCGCAATCTTTGTTGCCTTTTCCTTTCCCTTCGCACCCACTTTACTAACACCGCCTCTTGGTTTGGCGGGGGCTTTCTTCCTTTTTCCCTTGGCTTTCGCCTTGGACCTAGAGGAAGAAGATCCTCCTACAAACAAAGCGGGTGTTTCCCTACCTTTCTGTAGGGTGCCCTCTGCGCTCCTCAGCAGGTTGAGGAGTTCTGAAAGTTCAACTTCCTTTTCTTGCAAGTTGAAATTCAGTATGAACTGGGCGTAAGTGGATGGAAGGGACTGGAGAATTATATCCGTATAGAGTTCACTGTCCAACGTGGTCCCAAGTTCCGCGAGCTCCTCAGTGTAGCCAATCATCTTAAGCACGTGGTCCGCTACCGATGATCCGACGGCCAACTTAGTCGAAAATAACTTCTTCGACACTTCGTATCTTGCGATACGAGACTGCTCTCCATACAGTTCTTTTGTATGAAGAAATATGGATTCCAAATCCATATTCTCGTGCCTCCTCTGATGGTCGTTGTCCATCGAGGCAAGTACGAGGCACCTGGCCTTCGCGCTGTCAATCTCCCAAGTCTTACGGATTTCCTTATCCGCGACGCTGGAGGTGGGACCTGGGACGGGGGGAGCTTTGGTGGTAAGAAGATACCCCAGCTTGTCGTAAGAGATTGCCAATTTGACATTCCTGAGCCAATCTTTGTAGTTTGGCCCTGTCAGTATGTTTTTATCTAGAAGTAACTTAAGTCCAGTCATTTCGATTTGGTCGCTGCAGGGGGAGAGAAGAAACACTTAGCACGATGCTCTTGCAAGTTTAGAATGGTTTTTAATTTGTCTAAACAGGATGGCTCCCACTGTCTCTCGAATCCCTCCTCAAACCACAAAGGAAGAATTAGCCGGGATCAATCCCACCGTACAATACTTGCTTAACCGTTCAGCCAGGCCAGTGTCGGTACTTCGAGGGAGGTTTTCCAACGCTTTCGCGAAGTTCCTTAATTAAATAACCTCTTTTCCCTGGGGGCGTAGCCCCGCTAACACCTTTCTAGGCACCTACTAGGTTTATAGCATTGATCGTTTAGTGAGAAATTTCCCGAGGAGTAGCATATACTCACAGTAGGATCGGGATCCAAATATCATCGCGTGACGAGAATGAAGGAATCCTACCATAATCATCACACTCCAAATGGTATGCAAATCTAGCAAGTTTCAGTACTTATGAAACTCCCGATGTGGATTTTTGCCCCATGCTCTTATGACCTTGGCGTGAGGTCAAAATGTCATAAGTCACATGTCAAGTTCTTCCCATCATTATCCCGGTTGATTTGAACCCACCCGTACCTACCCTTGACGTAGGCCAAAATGGCGGTACGACTGTCTCAAACCAACGCATTCTATCTATGCAACAGATAAATATCCGGCAGCTACCAATCACTATGCCTTGGCGTGAGGTCAAAATACATAGCTTGAATACTACCGTATATTTAACTGAAATGATGGAGGGCTACGAATGGTTTTGGCGAAACCGTGAACGTAGTGAACTTGATATAATCGATGGAACGAAATAGCTTTTAGAAGGAGTGGCTCAAGCTCCGCATTTAAAAGTTAGTTTTGAAAAGAACCGAGTGGTTTTTCGAAAGTGTTCCATCGACTTAAACTTGGTTTATTATCTTGCATTAGTTCTTTTAATGCGTGATATTCTTGCATTAGTTCTTTTAATGCGTCCCATCATTTAATTCCTACCATTGCAGAAAACAACCAAAATATGACGTACGCTTATGCCATTCGCATTCGCCACGGGGTCCCGTCATCACTCGTTAGGTTACTTAACTAACGACAGAGCGGGGGCTGGGCTAGCGCGGCTGTAAAACATAAGCAACGCCTAAATAGAAAGCAATGATAGACATTACAGATCACAGATGAATACATTGGATATACTAGCAATCCGCAATCCTTTCGAGCCTGCAACGAAAAGCGGATTACACGGTCGCGGTGAATAGCCAATACCACACCCAAGACCCCTACGGGTGCGGCAAACTACCCGCCAAGTACTCGGTAGTTTGTGCACCCCCTCCATTGGTCTATCCTAGGAGCAAAAACAGTAAAAAGAATTATACAATGACGGCTACAACCCCGACCCGGTTGTGCGGCCAAACAAATAATATTATTACATCAATTTACATTTACAATGAATGAAAGAAAAACAAAAGCTCATCTCACATCCACCCCGGCTATTCACCCGCGACAGCCCAACAGATTCATATACACATTCCAGCACATTACAGATCATGTATAACCCCGACTAATCGACTTATAGCGATTAGCCGACGTTCAATACATGCAAACATCACAGATATAACCATCATAGTCAAAGTGCAGTGAAGTTCGGAAAAAAAATACGGAATTATAGGACCCCAAAAGTGAATTTCAGTTCTGGAAAATCTGGGCACATATAATATATTTTAAAAATCCCAAAACCAACACAGAAGAACACTGCACGAAAAACGATGCAGAGAAGAAACCAAACTGCGGCGCTTCAAGTGAATTGGTGCATCGTTTTTCTTGGCTGTTCAAACAAAACCCTGAGCCGAATTTACAAGTATAAAGTTTTTCATTTTGAGCAGAAAAAATTTCAACAGAAACTTAGGGTTTTGGTTTTTCCGGTTTTGTGATTTTTTCGGTTCCGAACTTCATTACACTTCACTACCAAGCTAGTTTAAGTTTAGTTAGGCTCTGATACCACTGTAAGTCCATATTGCGACCCCCGGTGCTTACGGGGAGGCGGAAACGGTATAAAAGACGAATTTTTATCGCAAGAGGCAACATGGACTAAACAAGGTCGGGATCGTTGTCTAAACTAAACTAGCAAATACGCTAAAGAGAGTTAGCTACTCGGATGAAGGTTATACCTAAACTTGAACTCCTTCTTCTTGAAATCTTGTAGGGGTTGATGGTTCTCTTTTCGTCGCCTTCTTCCGTCGAAGATTGGATCCACCTCGAAGGTTCGACCTTTGGGCTCTTCCTCGATCTTTGAGTGAACTAGGGTTTCCGGCTTGCTAAACCTTCTACCTAGAATGAGTAGAGAGTGACTAGGGTTTGCTTTTCCTTTTAAAGAGAAGGATTCTCAACACATGAGAAGGTTTCTCTTTTCTAGAGAAAGAAGAAGATGAAGTGAAGAGAGAGAAGAAGAATGAGATAATGAGATATCTTTTCTCTTTCTTGCAACCATAATGCAAAAGAAAAGTATTATCCAAATAATAATAATTGAAATAAGAATAGTTGATGGTTATTATTGGAATGACCACTATCATACTTCTTTAAATGAAGTGTATGCATGAATCAAGGAGGATCTTTCAAAGCATGATGGTGGTCAATGGTCAACAAGTCAACCAAGGTCAATAAGTCAACAAAAATCAACCATAACATAATTCTCATTTAATTACTATTATTAATAGATAATTCATAAATCCATTAGGGTTTGGAAAATGATAACTGTCAACTGTGCATACGCACCCGTTCCGAAACCCTAATGAAAAACCTCATCCTCCGCCTCAAGCAACTGTGCATACACACCTGCATTCTCGTTCCGAGGAACAAGAATACCAAGAGATAAAAGCAACCCTAAAACATATACCAGTATCTGGCTCAAACCAAAGCCTGCCAGTATAATCCGTCCGGACTCCAAACGTGCACAAGTGTGCGGATGAGAACGAACCCTGTCGCAAAACCATGCGACCTCTACTCTGTTTTGCCCAGAGGCGAATACCTTCTGTGTGGGACTCTAAAGACTCGACACTACGCTGGCAGTGGGTTTAACCACAGACCGCAAGCGGCACTAGCTGTGCGTAACGGTCCCCAGGTAGATGCCGACAAGAAGGCTGACGAGGTGAAACCCCATCTGAACTCCTACTGAGTCAGAATGTGACATTCTCCGTACAGTCCGGTCTGTTCGTCTGATACATCGCATGTCGGGCCTAGGGGGCGGTAAAACGTCAGTCCCCCAATAGCGGTACAAGTCGTGTCGGAGTGAAGCCCAAAACACCCTGAGATAACACTGGAAACCTACCAGTATATCTCGCTTGCCCTGGCCAGGGACTACTCGTGTAATGGCTCTCCTAGACACAGCGCGATGTCAACCCCCAATACCGGGAGAGACGAATCCTGTCTAACCGTCACTGCCTCCAAGTGCTTCGGGACTGCACCCAACCATCACCTGTTTGCACGACTCGTTTGAGCCGTGGTAGGGTAGTGATCAAAGTGCAGTGGGAACACACTCGAGGCGAAGTGGCAGTGTCAAGTCAGCGGACTAAGCTGTACTCATGTCACCTGGGAACTGATAACTGACGATAGGTATAATACCAACCTTTCAGTTCCCGACGAGTCCTGTCCAGTGTACTCGTAACCCAACGAGCACCCGTATACTATCTCCAGTACGACGTACTGATGGCTGTGGGACAGACCATCTCCCACACTGGGATGAGAAGCGCATACGCTAGTCTACTCCGGAGTATCGATGCCCTGTCTCGATAGTCCTACGACTAGGGACCTGTATAAGGATGTGCCTATAGATTACCCAGCCCCCACTAGTGTGACTGCCATCACAACGCTGGTAATCAAGCAAGGATCCTAAGGGCTCCACTAATGCGTATAAGTGATATACTGAAATAAACACAAGTACACATTGAAGTAGAAACAAACCAAGTAGCATACTACTATATTGAGCAAGATTGTTTATACAAGGTGAATATCCCAAGCTTCCATCAAGTAATATACAAACTAGTATGATACAGTAATGGCCTCTAGGGCATATACACTAACATTGTTCACTTAAGATGGATTTTCTCACTTGATGTGCACAAGTAGTATATGTGATATATTTTTGTGCACTAGATTGTATCATGTTTGATGATACATGCAAACTTGGGTGAGTGTATGCTATACACCATGTTTAGTTAATGGTTAGGGTTATTTATTTATTCATTCATTTTGGTAAAATAGAATGGTTGCTTTCTTTGTCTTTATGCAAGAAGCTTCTTGATGCTTCATGCACCTTTGACAAAGTAACCATTTTGTTTTATTCCTTAACCCTAACCATTTACCTAAACCCTAGTTTATTCTCTACATGTGTTAGCCTCACCCATGGTTGCATTATGATAAGATCACTTGATTTATTATTATTCATCAATTGATTTTATTATTCTTATCATATTCTTTTTCTTCTTCTTCTTCTTCTTCTTCAAGAAGAAGAAAGCTTGCTACCTCTAATGGTGCCATGAGAAAAAGAGTGAGAAATCCAAATCCAAAGTGAACGCACATCCTATTTCTTCATCCTCTACCACTTGCCATGTAGTATAAGGTGTTTTCTTCACATGTTTCATGACTTAGTGAAGGTGGAGCTTGAATTTGAGTTGCCTCGACGTAGATCATCTTCGGCATCGAAGTCAACGACCTAGCCCGACCATTTCTCCGATGAAACCAACGCTAGAGTCCGGGATCCGCTGATCGCAGTGAAGGGACATCGTCACGGAGCTAAGGAAGTGGAGGACTGGATCCACAAAGGTTGTAGTCCCTTTCACTTTTTAGTTAAGTTGTTAACTTGCTTGTTGTTTCGCCTTTACCTCTAATAACGATCTAGTTTAGGGTTCTTTGGCACATAGAAAAATTTGATTTTGGCATGGTTGATCACTTGTAGAACCTCATTAGTGTGCCTAGGAACCCTACAGTGGTATCAGAGCCTAGCTAGAGCTTTAGGCGAAGTGTAGACGATGTTAGAAGTCCGATCGAACCCGAAACCCTAACCCTAAACCATTCTCAGTACATTTTTTGAAATCGGTGATTTTTGTGAATTAAAAATATCCAGAAAATTCAGCAGGCTTTTTTAAGAATTACTGTGAAGCACGTGAGCGTAACTCGACCACGTGGCCGCGGAACCGCGGCACGAGCATGGCATGTGCGGCGGTTCCGCGGCCATATAGGAGCATCTTGGCACTTTCTTTGCACAGTAATTCATATCTGTTAGTGCTGTGTTTTCTGGAAATTTTTAACTTCTACTCAAGAGTTGAGTTTTCTGGGTTGTATTGGAAGTTCGTAGATTCGATCGGATTGTCAAACTTTGTCTATGTGTTTTTCCGGGTATTTTAGAATATGTTAAAAAGTTCGACCGGATATAAATACCCACTTTTTCCCCTGCCGGGAAATTTCCAATTGTTGGATTTTTCCGTAGTTTAATAACGTTCTAAGTAGTGCAAGTAACGCGATGGACTCTCTAGAAGACAACACCTTAACTCGATTATGTGACCGTCCTGAACTGCCCTTTGAACCTTAGGGTTTGGGGCAGTACGGCGTGCCACATGTGAGGCGTTGGCTTGACCCTTCTACGGCTGGACCGTTGCTACTGTGGCATGAAGTGGATGTTTTTAAACTTATTTCATGTGTTGAGCTGTTTCGGGAAAACTTGGGTGTTTGATTGTTCGATCGGAAAGTTTAACATTTTCTAGTTATCCGGAATGTGATACAATATTTTGAATTCAAAAGTACTTATGAGATAACTAATATGAATGTTATAAACATAGCACTTTAGTCTCACTTGATCGGTTGCCACGGAATTTTGATGCGATCAAAAGTCCGTCGCAATCACGTAGCGTACGCGGATATTCGCCTGGTAAACATAATAGACAGCCACGCCCCATAGCCCCGACCAAGTGACTGTAGGAGAACCCCGTCGCCGAAAGCATCCGTTCGGGTGCTCGCGGCAGCGGTGTTCCGCTTTGGTGCACTTCGTCGACGGCATCGGGGTTGCGGCCGCCTAATAAAGTTTGCGACGAGCATTCGATCAAAATGTCGGGAATCTTGTTGAATTACCCGACTTGATATTGAAAAGAGTTTTCGATAATGAGACTAAAATGCGGGGTTTATAATTGTTAGGCATGCGATGTCTAAGGAATTCATTTGATTAGGCATGCGATGTCTAAAGAGGTTGCGGATTCCAACTGTTGTAGTTTTACACTTTCTTTTTTCTGACCGTAAGTGTAATATGTGATATCGCCGGTTTCGTTGCTATATGTCAACGACAATTGGGATAGGCATATTTGTTAGTTATATGTATACCCTAGAGGCCATACTATACATAGGATGTATATTGTAGTGGATGCTTGAACATATATAGGGAGGACTTTCTTGCTCGACATGATAGTATGCTATCTGGTTGCTCTTTACCTTAACGTGTACACTGATTGTCTCTCTGTTACAATGTGGTAAAGCCCTTAGGATGTGTACTTGACTACCTGGACTGTGATGCGGATCATAGTAGTGGGGACATGGTAGTCCATAAGTACATCCTTCAAGGTCCCTAGTCGTGGGTATATCGAGACGGGGCATCGACATACCAGAGTAGACTAGAGTATACCTTCTCGACCCATACAGATGGGCGATGGATGATCCCAGATCCATTGGTGTTTGACATCAGAGATGATATACGGGTGCTCAGTGGAGACTTGGTACACTGGACGGACTCGCCGAGAACTCCCAGATGGTATTATACCTCACGTCAGATGGCAGTTCTCTGGTGACACTGGTACCGGTTAGTCTGTAGACCCGAGATCGTCATAGAGTCTTGTGTGATTCCTACTGTGCTTTGATTTCCACCTTACCACGTCCAAGAGGGCGTGCAAAACGGTGGTTTTTGGGTACAGTCCCGAATCGCATGGAGGAAATGAGCGATAGGAGGAGATTCGTCTCTCCTAGTATAGGGAGTTGATGTTGCGCTGTGTTCGATTGGCTATTACCGGAAATCCCTGGCCTGGGTTGCTGAGATTTACTGGTAAGTGTTACCAGTAGTTTCTCGAACTGTTATAGACCTCATATCGACACGACTTATCGAGCTACTGGGGTCTGACGTTTACCACCCCTAGGCGAGATATGCGACATATCAGACGACGAGACCGGACTGTACGGTAAGTGTTACTGGTTGGATTCACAGGAGTGTGAGCGGGCTTGCTCGTTGATCTTCTGATCGCTCAATACCCGGGTGGGCGTTACGTTTAGCAGACCGCTTGCGGCTTGTGGGTGTTTGATATGATCATCACCTGCTGCCGGCGTATTGACGAGTCTTTAGATTCCTACACAGAGGTTTCCTGGCTCAAGCGAAACGAAATAGGAGCGCATATGAGATATGTGCGGGACCGAGAATAATGAGTGTATGTGATACCGTATTCTATTCTCACGATGAATGTATCGATTGGTTGTATGCGATATAACTTAGTCATCGAATTGAGGATTGATTCGATAAGTCGATACATTGTATATTAGTCGGTCATATGCGATATGACCGGATCGTTAAATCAAGTGTTGATTTAATGATTTAATGTATAATTATATATTTGATATATTACTTTACATTAACTAGTATTGGTTCATTTAAGATTGATTATCTCACTTGAATGTGCACATTGTAAATATGATATATGTTTGTGCACTAGTTTGTATCGTGTTTGATGATACATGCAAACTTGGGTGTGTGTTTACTTTAAACTATGATTAGGTTAATGGTTAGGGTTTGATTTATTTATTTATTTACTTTTTTCATTTTGGCAACGAATAAAATGGAGGCATGCTTTGTTTTATCCATGAAGCTTCATGAAGCTTTGAAAGTCTTTGCCATTTTGTCTTTTGCCTTAACCTAACCATTAAACCTAAACCCTAGTTTATTCTCTACACAAGTTAAACTCACCCATGGTTTCATTATGATAACCATCACTTGATTTTCTTTTTGGTTATATTGATAATTCTTTTTCTTTCTTCTTCTTCATCTTCTTCAAGAGGTGAAGAAAGCTTACTTCAAAATTTCAAGTGATGAATCCAAGTGAGAAATCAAAATCCAAAGTGAACCCAGTTCCTATTTCTTCATTCTTTACCACTTACAATGTAGTATAGGGTGTTTTCTTCACAAGTTTCGTGACTTGGTGAAGTTGGAGCTCGAGTTAGAGTCGCCTCAACGTAGATCATCTTCGGCATCGAAGTCATCGACCTAGCCCGATCATTTCTTTGATGAAACCACCGCGAGAGTCCAGGATTCGGATGGTTGCAGCGGAGGTACATCATCACGGAGCTAAAGGAGTGGTGGACCGGATCTACAAAGGTTGTATTTCCATTCACTTAGTACTAAAGCAGTTTAGTAGCTTGTAGTTTCGCCTAATATCTAGTTAACGATCTCGATTAGGGTTTTTCGGCATCGGAAAATTTTAATTTTCCATGGTTGATGCCTTGTGGAACCTCTTGAGTGTGCCTAGAAACCCTACAGTGGTATCAGAGCCTAGCTAGAGCCTTAGGCGTAGTGTAGACGATGTTAGAAATCCGATTGAGTCACGAAACCCTAACCAAGACCGCTCTCTGTACATTTTCTGAAAATGTAGATTTTTCCAAATTAAAAATAGCCAAAAAATTCAGCAGGGTTTTGTAGGAATTACTGTGAAATTCGTGGGACCAAATCCATTAAATCGCCGCGGAACCGCGGCCGTACCCTAGCTTGGGCGGCGGTTCCGCGGCAATACAGTGGCTTTTTCCTACTCTGTTTGCACAGTAATCTCTATTTGAAGTTGCTGTATTTTATGGGATTTTTAATCTATACTCAACAGTTGAGTTTTCTGGGGTGTATTGGGGACTCGATAATTCGATCGGATCATTTAACTTTGTCTATGTGTTTTTCCGGGTATTTTGGAATATGTTAAAAAGTTCGACCGGATAGAAATACCCACTTTTTCCCCTGCCGGGAAATTTCCAAGTGTTGGATTTTTCCGTACTTTGAAAACGTTCTAAGTAGTGCAAGCAACGCGATGGACCGTCTAGAAGACAACAAACCTTAACTCGATTATGTGACCGTCTTGAACTGCCCTTTGAACCTTAGGGTTTGGGGCAGTATGGCGTGCCACATGTGAGGCGTTGGCTTGACCCTTCTACGGCTGGGCCGTTGGTACTGAGGCATGAAGTGAATGTTTTTAAACTTATTTCATGTGTTGAGCTGTTTCGGGAAAACATGGGTGTTTGAATATTCGATCGGAAAGTTTAACATTTTCTATTTATCTGGAATGTGATACAATATTTGGAATCCACAAGTAGTTATGAGATAACTGATTTGAATGTTATAAACATAGCACTTTAGTCTCGCTTGATCGGTTGCCACGGAATTTTGATGTGATCAAAAATCCGCCGCAATCACGTAGCGTACGCGGATACTCGTCGGGTAAACTTAATAGACAGCTACACCCCATAGCCCCGACCAAGTGACTGTAGGAGAACCCCGTCGCCGAAAGCATCCGTTCGGGTGCTCGCGGCAGCGATGTTCCGCCTTAGTGCACTTCGTCGACGGTATCGGGGATGCGGCCGTCTACTAAAGTTTGCGACGAGCATTCGATCAGAATGTCGGGAATCCTGTTGAATTGCTCGACTTGATATTGAAAAGTGTTTTCGATAATGAGACTAAAATGCGGGGTTAATAATTGTTAGGCATACGATGTCTAAGGAATTCATTTGATTAAGCATGCGATGTCTAAGGAGGTTGCGGATTCCAACTGTTGTAGTTTTACACTTTCTTTTCTGCGACCGTAAGTGTAATATGTGATATCGTCGGTTTCGTTGCTATATGTTAACGACAATTGGGATGGGCATATTTGCTTACGTTGAAGACATGTGATGTTATGTGTTGCTGGATATGTTATATTGGATCATCGTGTTTGAATAGCCGGGGGGTTTTATGTGAGATGAGTGTTTTTCATTTTCATTCATGTAAAAACTTGTATGTAATATTCTTTTATTAGGGCACTTCCAGGTTGCGGAAGATGTCACCATTGTATATTATTTACTTTTCCGCACTAGGATAGACCCGAGGAGGAGAGCACAAGTAACCGGGTTCTAGGTTCCAGTGGGAGACCATCTCGAGGAGTCGAGTCCGGGTCTCCTAATCCTAGAATTGGTAGGGTTGCTTGCCGCTCTCGTAGGGGTCTAGGGGTGTGGGTTTGGCTATTCATCGCGACCGTGGAATCCGTGTTTTATACTCGCTCGTATTAAAAACACGGACGTCCTAGTATATCCAATGTTTCATATGTTTCTTCTGCTGCGATATCTGTGATGTGATCATTTGATATGCTGTGATATATTCTGTATATAGTATATATATGATATATTATATAGACGTTGCTTATGTTTTACACCCGCGCTAGCCCTGCCTCGCTCTGGCGTTAGTTACCTAACCTAACGGTGCAGACGGGACATCGAGGCGAATGCGGCTGGCATAAGCGTACGTTAAATTTATCTGTGATGTTTTGGTACTTTAATGATGGGACTTCATTAATATGATTAATGAAAGTAAAAGAAACCTAAAGATGTTGTGGAATCGAATTTCAAAAATAAAACAGGTAGCTACAGTTCTTGCTTTGCACAGCGGTATATATGATATATCCTGCACCTTATTCGATGAGGAAAGGGCTGACGATCCCTTTACCGGGAGTGACCCCTTTAGCAATAACTAGCAGATGCTAGATTTGGGGTTCTCCAGCCTACGTCTAAAAAGCAAAATCCGGACAAGCTCGAGGCAAGATCTGTTATGTAGAACTGGAAATGTTCCAGCTATACAAACTGCAGCTGATGATTTGAAAGAACCAAAGGATTCAATAGTTACCAACGAACCATAGCCTCTCCGCCGATCTAGTTGGGTTCCGCACCTACCTAAGAGATACTTCTGTTTCTATATGACAGTGGGAGCAAGGATTGCATCATGAGATGATGACCCAACTAGTTTCGAGCTGGCCATCAGGAGTGGGACTCTATAAGAATGGCTGGATGCTTATCGACATGAGATGGAATCCTTATACACCAACAAAGTATGGACTTTGGTTGCTTTATCTGAAGGGTTAAATCCCCATCAGGAGCAAGTATATCTTGAGAAGATTACTTGGTGTACATGGAAAAGTTAAGACTTTCAAAGCTAGACTTGTTAAAGGTTTGCATCATTGACCAGGAATGGATTATGATGAAACCTTTTTCAGTGGCTATGCTTAAGTCCATCCAGATCCTACTTGCACCGGCTACATACCATGATTACGATATCTTACGGTTGGGTGCCATGACTGCTTTTCTAAGTGATGTTTTAGAAGAGTGCGTCTATAAGTACACAGCCAGAGGGCCTCGAAGACAGTGGGAGCAGCGGAAAAGCGTTCAAGATGTTTTATGTGATAAAGCATGCATCGCGGAGTTGGAACGTCTGTTTTGATGTGTTAGTCAAAGAGTTTGACATCATCTAAATGGTAGATGAACCTTGTATAAACAAAAGGGTAGTAGGGAGTATGGTGGTGATCCTCGTAGAGTACGTGGATGACATACTCTTGATAAGAAAGAAGTTTCCTATGCTACGCTCGGTCAATCTCCGCTTATCACAATGATTCTCCATATAGAATCAAAATGATACCTCCTAAATCCTGGCTCTTGGATCTATGAGATAGATCTAATTGGGTGTTAGGATACTCACTAGTTGTAGTGAGATGGTATCAGTTGATCCTGGGGAGAATCACTGGAAAGGTTCAAGAGTGATAAGGACGACTGAAAGTCAGTCACAGGCATTGTCTTTACCCTCAGTAAAGGGACGGTATGTTGGAAGAGTTCCAGGCTAGATACCGTGGCAAACTAGACGATAAAGGCTGGATACATCGCTACTTAAGATGCTACCAAAGAGGAAGTCTGGATGTATATTTGTTCATGAGATGAACTTAGTTCCTCCCATTATGTGACAATGGAGTTGTGGCTTATGCCAAGGAACGTCTGTCCCATCAGTGATCTAGACATATTCTAAGGCAGTATCACCTGATCATGGAGATGGTTGATCTCCAAGGAGATCGAGGTTAGGAGATTAGACTCAGAGGACAACACGGCGAATCCACTCACAAAGGCCTTTTCCCAGAGAGAGAATTTTATGGGATGGTTGAGTATGAGATACTACAACCACTGCTATCAGATGGCCCTAGTGCAAGTGGGAGATTGTTAGTTATATGTATGCCCTAGAGGCCATTACTGTACATTGGATGTATATTGTAGTGGATGTTTGGACATATATAGGGAGGACTTTCTTGCTCGACATGATAGTATGCAATCTGGTTACTCTTTACCTTAACGTGTACGCTGATTGTCTCTCTGTTACATGTTGGTAAAGCCCTTGGGATGTGTACTTGACTGCCTAGACTGTGATGCGGATCATACTAGTGGGGACATGGTAGTCAATAAGTACATCCTTCAAGGTCCCTAGTCGTGGGTGTGTCGAGACGGGGCATCGATATACCAGAGTAGACTAGCGTATACCTTCTCGACCCATACATATGGGCGATGGATGATCCCATATCCATTGGTGTTTGACATCAGAGATGATATACGGGTGCTCAGTAGAGACTGGGTACACTGGACGGGCACGCCAAGAACTCCCAGATGGTATTATACTTTACGTCAAATGGCAGTTCTCTGGTGACACTGGTACAGGTTAGTCTGTGGACCAGAGATCGTCATAGAGACTTATGTGATTCCCACTATGCTTTGATTTCCACCTTACCACGTCCAAGAGGGCGTGCAAAACGGTGGTTTTTGGGTACAGTCCCGAATCACATGGAGGCAATGAGCAATAGGAGGGGATTCGTCTCTCCCGGTATAGGGAGTTGATGTTGCGCTGTGTTCGATTGGCTATAACCGGAAATCCCTGCCCAGGGTTGCTGAGATTTACTGGTAAGTGTTACCAGTAGTTTCTCGAACCGTTATAGACCTCATATCGACACGACTTATCGAGCTATTGGGGTCTGACGTTTACCACCCCTAGGCAAGATATGCGACATATCAGACGACGAGACCGGACTATACGGTAAGTGTTACTGGTTGGATTCACAGGAGTGTGAGCGGGCTTGCTTGTTGATCTTCTGATCGCTCAATACCCGGGTGGCCGTTATGTTTAGCAGTCCGCTTGCGGCTTGTGGGTGTTTGATATGATCATCACCTGCTGCCGGCGTATTGACGAGTCTTTAGAGTCCTACACAGAGGTTTCCTGGCTCAAGCGAAACGAAATAGGAGCGCATATGAGATATGTGCGGGACCGAGAATAATACCAGTATGTGATACTGAATTCTATTCTCGCAATTTGTATCATCGGACGGTTATATGAGATATAGTCGGGTTACCGAATCAAGTGTTGATTTGATACATTGATACACTTGAAATTAGTCGGTTATATGCAGTATGACCGGATAATTAAATCAAGTGTTGATTTAATTATTTAATGTATAATTATATATTTGATATATTACTTTACATTAACTAGTATTGGTTCACTTAAGATGGATTTTCTCACTTGATGTGCACATTGTATATATGATATAGTTTTGTGCACTAGTTTGTATCATGTTTGATGATACATGCAAACTTGGGTGTGTATATGCTTTAAACTATGATTAGGTTAATGGTTAGGGTTTGATTTATTTATTTATTCATTTATTTATTTATTCATTTTGGCAAGAAATGAAATGGTGGCTTTCTTTGGATTTATTTTGAAGCTTCATGAAGCTTTGACCATTTTGTTTCTTTCCTAAACCTAACCATTCACCTAAACCCTAGTTTAGTCTCTACACTAGTTAAACTCACCCATGGTTGCATTATGATAACCATCACTTGATTTTCTTTTTGAAAAATTCTTTTAATTCTTTTTCTTTCATCTTCTTCTTCTTCTTCATGAAGAAAAGAAAACTCCTCTTGAAAATTCTAAGTGATGATTCCAAGTGAGAAATCCAAATCCAAAGTGAACCCACTTCCTATTTCTTCATCCTCTACCACCTGCCATGTAGTAGAGTGTATTATCTTCACAAGTTTATGACCAAGTGAAGATGGAGCTTAATCTTGAGTTGACTCGACGTAGATCATCTTCGGCATCGAAGTCGACGACCTAGCCCGATCATTTCTTCGACGAAACCATCGCTTGAGTCCGGGATCCCGGTGATCGCAGCGAAAGGACGTCCTCACGGAGCTAAAGAAGTGGTGGACCGGATCTACAAAGGTTGTATTTCCATTCACTTAGTAGCAAAGTTGTTTGCTTGTTTGCTTTTCGCCTAATCTCTAGTTAACGATCTAGCATTAGGGTTTCTCGGCACATGTAAAATTTGATTTTGCCATGGTTGATGAGTTGTGGAACCTCTTGAGTGTGCCTAGGAACCCTACAATATGATGTGCAGGATTGTCGCAATTGAATAGCCGGGGGGTTTTATGTGAGATGAGAGTTTTGTATTTTCATTCATTTAAATTTTAATGTAATGTAATATTCTTTTATTTGGGGCACTTCCGGGTTGAGGTTGATACCACCGGTGTTGTATATTATTTACTTTTCTGCATTAGGATGGACTCAAGGAGGAGAGCACAGATGACCGGGTTCTGGGGTTCTGTGGGAGGCCATCTCGAGGAGTCGAGACCGGGTCACCTAAACTCCAGAATTGGTTGGGTCTCCTGCCGCACTCGTAGGGGTCCAGGGTGTGGGCTTGGCTATTCATCGCGACTGTGGAATCCGTATTTTCTATTGTTGGCTAAATACTAAATACGGACGTCCTAGTATATCCCACATTATATCTATGTTTCTGCTGCGATATCTGTGATGTGATCATTTGATATGTGGTGATGGATACAGTATATAGTATATATGATATATTATATAAACGTTACTTATGTTTTACAGCCGCACTAGCCCTGCCCTGCTCTGTCGTTAGTTACCTAACCTAACGGTGCACGAGGGGACATCGAGGCGAATGCGTATGGCATAAGTGTACTTCATATTTATCTGTAATGTTTAGGTGACTTAAATGATGGGACTTCATTAATGTGATTAATGAAAGAAAAGAAACCTAAAAGATGTTGTAGAATCAAATTTTTCCAAAATGGGTAGCTACAGTCTTGCTTTGCATAGCGGTATATATGATATACCCTGCACCTTATTCGATGGGGAAAGAGCCGAGATCCCCTCACCGGGAGTGACCTCTTTAGCGAAACTGGCAAATGCTACAAAACTCGGTTTGTCTTTTGATTGGTTTTAGAGTTTTTCTTTGCACAGTGATATATATGATATGTCCTGCACCTTATTCGATGAGGAAAGAGCCGAGATCCCTTTACCGGGAGTGACCTCTTTAGCAAAACTAATGAAAGCCTAAAAAACACTCCATTTCAAAATTTCACATAATTCTACGACGATATCAAGTTCATTACGCTCATGGTTTTATGAAAATCCTGCATAGCCCTCCGTCAATTCAGATAAGTAATATTTAGTATTCGTGCTGCGGTTGTTTGGCATGCGTCAAGGTGTAGTGTACGGTAGCTGATTATTACTTATCTGTAGCATGAGATGCGATTGGATTAGGGTATTTGTACGGCGTTGTTTGGCATGCGTCAAGGGTCGTACGGGTGGGTTTAATTCAATCACGAATTGTACGGGTTGAACTTGACTAGCGGACTATGGGTTGTTTGGCATGCGTCAAGGTCATAGGACGCTAGGGGCAAATGCATTATCGGGAATTTCAATTGTTGAAATTTGCAATGAGATTGCATACCTTCTATGAGATAGTTGGATCCCGATACCCACTGTGAGTAATTGTTACTCCTGGGAGAGTTTTACACAGGACAATTAGCCGATCAAGTAGGTGTCTAGAAAGGTGTCAACAGGGTTACGCCTCTGGAAAAACGAGGTTTACTCTAATTAGGTCCATGCGAAAGCACGGGGAACCTCCCTCGAAGTACCGACACTGGCCTGGCTGAAAGATTGGCGAAATTGTAAGGTGTAATTAATCCCGGTTAGTCTTTCCTTTTAGGGTTTGAAGGAAGATTTGATAAAAAACAGTGGGAGCCATCCTGATTAGATAAAATAATAACCAATCTGATCTTGCAAGAGCATACGCTAAAGTGTTTTCTTCTCTCTCTCTCCAGGTAGCGACCATGTCATGCCTTAATCAAGATAATAATATGGATGTATTAACCGAACCCGCATGTTATACTGTGCAGGGGAACGTTGGACCCGTTCTATCTTATAAGTGTTATAAGACTGAACAGGAAACCTGACAATATCTGGATTCTCACGCCGCCCAAACGGAGAACATGCATGTTGATGCACCTTCTTCGGGTGTGTTAGTCATTGAGAACTGTTTTTCAGTTCACCCTACGTCCTGGGTATTAGATACCGGATCAGGATCCCACATATGCAAACAGTTACATAAGCTACGGAAAGGTAGAGAACTGGGAAAAGGTGATCATTCCGTTCAAGTAGGGAATGGTACAAGTATTGCAGCCAAAGCAGTTGGCGAATATCACCTTGTATTACCAAGTCATAATACACCGATTCTGAATGAGTGCTATTATATACCGAACATGATGTGCAATATTATATCAGTTTCTTTACTGAGTAAAGAATGATATAATTTTGTAGTACAGGATAATATTATCAACATCTTCCTAGATCAAAAGTTGATTGCATCAGGCTCGTTACATAATGGCATATTCATTGTCAATCAAAATACAATCCTCAATTTACAAAACACACACAAGAGGAAGAGTTCAGAACTGAACGAATCCTTCTTGTGGCATTGTAAACTTGGTCACATCAATGCGACATGACTAGCTAAGTTGCATAAGGATGGATATTTGAATCCGTTTGAATTTTCATCTTATGACACTTGCCAGTCATGTCTCGAAGGCAAAATGACCAAAACTCCGTTTACGGGACACGGAGAAAGAGTTACGGAACACTTATGGCTGATACATAGTGATGTATGCGGTCCCATGTCTATACATACCAGGAACGGTTCTTCCTACTTCATTACATTCATCGACGATCCCTCTAGATACGGACATGTGTTCCTGATGAAACACAAGTCTGAAGCTTTTGAGAAATTCAGAGAATATAAGCACGAAGTAGAGAACCAAACGGGCAAAAGTATTAAGATCCTTCGATCTGATCGAGGAGGAGAATACTTGAGCAATGATTTTCTGGATTATCTAAAAGAGAATGGGATTCTCTCTCAGCTTACTCCTCTTTATATAACATAGCACAACGGTGTGTCGGAACGGAGGAATCGTACCCTATTAGATATGATACGCTCAATGATGAGTACAGCTGAGTTACCTATTTCCTTCTGGGGGTATGCGCTTGAGACAGCCATAGACCTATTGAATAGAGTTCCTACCAAATCTGTGCCTACCACTCCATATGAGCTATGGAAAGGGAAGAGACCACATCTTAATTACATTAAGATATGGGGTTGTCCGGCCTATGTCAAAAGACAAAATCCAGACAAACTCGAGGCAAGATCTATCTTATGTAAGTTTATAGGATATCCCAAAAATTCACAAGGGTATATCTTCTACCACCCCGAGGAACAAAAGGTGATTGTTTCTCGACATGCCACTTTCTTAGAAAAAAGTTTTCTTATGAAGCAGATTAGTGGCATTGAGGTAGAACTGGAAGAGGTTCCAGCGACACAAACTATAACAGAAGACTTGGTAGAACCAGAAGATTCAGTAGTACCCGACGAACCCCAGCCTCTCCGCCGATCTAGTAGGGTTTCTCATCCACCTGAGAGATACTACGGTTTTCTCATTGATGGTGGAAGCAAGGATTCCATCATGGTTGATGATGACCCAACTAGCTTCGAGCAGGCCATCACGAGTGGGGACTCAGTGAAATGGCTGGATGCAATGCGGTCCGAGATGGAATCCATGTACACCAACAAAGTATGGACTTTGGAAGTTGCTCCTGAAGGTGTAAAACCCATTGGGAGCAAGTGGATCTTCAAGAAAAAACTTGGTGTAGATGGAAAAGTGGATACTTTCAAAGCTAGACTTGTTGCAAAGGGTTTTCGTCAAAGACCAGGTGTGGACTATGACGAAACCTTTTCTCCAGTGTCTATGCTTAAATCCATCCGAATCATGCTTGCCATCGCTGCATATCATGATTACGAAATCTGGCAAATGGATGTTAAGACCGCCTTTCTAAACGGTGATTTAGAAGAGTGCGTGTACATGACTCAGCCAGAGGGCTTCGTAGATAGTGGGAGCGGCGGGAAGGTGTGCAAGCTGCTTAAATCCATTTATGGATTAAAGCAAGCTTCGTGGAGTTGGAACATCTGCTTTGACGTCGTTATCAAAGAGTTTGATTTCGTCAAAAACGTAGATGAACCTTGTATATACAAGAAGGTAGCAGAGAGTAAGGTTGTCTTCCTCGTATTGTACGTGGACGACATACTCTTGATAGGAAATGACATTCCTATGCTGCAATCGGTCAAGCTCTTCTTATCACAAAGATTCTCAATGAAAGATCTTGGTGATGCCTCCTGCATATTAGGAATTATAAAAATAGATCCAAACGGATATTGGGATTGTCCCAATCCAGGTACATTGACACTATACTAAAGCGGTTTAGTATGGAAGAATCCAAGCGTGGGAACTTACCCATGATCTTTGGAGTCACTCTCTCCAAAGTGATGTCTCCCAAGACTGATTTGGAGAGAGCTCGCATGCAAGGGATACCCTATGCTTCGGCTGTAGGCTCTATCATGTACGCGATGCTATGTACCAAACCCGATGTAGCATACTCACTAAGTGTAGTGAGTAGGTATCAAGCTGATCCTGGAGAGAGTCACTGGACAGCTGTGAAGAGCATTCTCAAGTACTTACGAAGGACTAAAGAGATGCTCTTGGTGTATGGTAACGGAGAACTCCAAGTGGAGTCCTTTATGGATTCGAGCTTCCAGAGTGATAAGGACGACTCTAAGTCGCAGTCGGGATTTGTCTTTACCCTTTACGGAAGGGCGGTTAGTGTTGGAGATAGTGCCCTCAGAGTCAATTATTGGATCACAGGCACGTGATTACAATGATTGAGGGGAGGACCTGTCCCAGTAGGACAGTCTTACTCGAGATGATAGTATGCTATCTGGTTTATCTTTATCATCGTGTACTGCTTTAGGTGACCTTTCGAGTCGCTATTACACGTTGATAAAGCTCCTAGGATTCTTGCTTGACTTCCAGCAGTATGAGGGCGATCATATAAGTGGGAGCTGGGGTCTATAAGCACATCCTTAAATGGTCCCTAGTTGAGGGAGTTTCGAGACAGGGCATCGATTCTCCAGAGTAGACTAATGTATACAGTCGAGACCCCGACGAGGGGCGTTGGCCGGTCTCACAAGCCGCTGGTGTCAGTTGGTTCACCTAAGATGTATACAGGTGCTCATTGGGTTATGAGTACACCGGACAGGACTCGCCGGGAACCTGCTAGTTGGGATTATACCAGACGTCAGATAGCAGTTTCCTGGTGACATGTGTACAGGTTAGTTCATCGACCTGAGATCGTCATTTGTCTGGTGTGAGTTCCCACTGTGCTTTGATTACTACCCTACCACGGCTCAAAGGAGTCGTGCAAACAGGTTTTAGTTGGGTACAGTCCCGAGCCACATGGAGGCAGTGAGCGGATCTTCAGGGGTTCGTCTCTCCCGGTTTTGGGGGTGAGGTCGTGCTGTGTCTAGGAGAGCCAGAACATGAAAAGTCCTTGGCCAAGGCAGGAGATTTGCTGGTAGGTATTCCAGTAGTATCTCAGGGTGTTCTGGGCTACACTCCGACATGACTTGTACCTCTTTTGGGGGTCTGACTTTTACCAACCCCCTAGGCCCGCCATGCGATGCTCATAGACGAACGGACCGGACTGTACGGATATTGTCACTGACAGGCTCAGTAGGGTGTCAGGATGAGTTCGCTCATCGACGTCCCTTTTGGTCGATAGCTGGTGGCCCGTCACGTATGGCTAATACCTCTGACGTGCTAGTGGTTAAATCCACAGCCATAGTATTGACGAGTCTTTAGAGTCCACCACAGAGACAGTTACTCAAGTTTCGGGCGAAACGCTGTAGAGGCCGTATGGAGATATGGCAGGGTTCGATCAGATACGTGCGGTATTGCACGGATCGTGATCGGACAGTTTTTTACTAGCTGGCTTTGGCTTAAGCCGGATTTTAGTATTTGATAGTGTAGTTTTGTCTCTTTGCATTTGTGCTCAGTGGGAATACAAATGCGGGCATGTATTTGCAGTAGTGGGGTTTTCCTGTAATTTATTACGGGATCGGTTTTCTGGGGTTGCCAGTTTGCATTCCCTTCCGGCCGGTTTTTCTTTGTTCCTCCACGATCGGACTTTTCGTTGGAGGGTGTTAATTGCAAGTTTGCAATTAACATTTTGTGAGGGGTTTCTTTGCTTGAGTGTGGCTTCGTAATCATGAGATTCTTTTCTAATCTTTATCCTTGCATTTATGGTGATGGTTTGTGAATGGATTGAATTGGTAACTGGTGTGACTAATTTCTCATTCATTCATTCATATTCTTCTCTTTGTTTTGTTTAAATTCTTTTTCCCACCCATGAATTGAGTGGGGCCGGCCACACCCTTGTGAGGATGAGTGGAGAGGTTTAATAATTGGTGTGGAATAATTTTCTTCATGTGTTTTTGGTGGACCCCCCCCATTGTGTTTTGCAGTGAAGGAATTTTTCCTTTTCTCCTTGGGATTAATTTATGCACACTTCTTACTTGATTTCCAGTGAGCAAAAATGAGAGCTTGCTTCATTGTTTTTCCAGTGAGCACAATTCCTTTTTGGCCGAGCACTTTTCATGAGATGCTCAATTGTTTTCTCTTAGCAAGCATCCATGAATATTCATTGTGCAAAATTCCTCCAACATGGCAACCTCATAAACCCCAAAGAGACCTGCTTACTACACTATTCTACAGCATCCCTTGGAAGCGTCGGCTAGCCAACTTCGCGCCCGAGTTGCCTCGGTCAAGAGGTGGGAGCCCGTTAAAGATTCCGGCTACGTGGTGCCCTTTCCTACGAGGAGGTGATGGACGGACTTTCCGCAGGAGATTGGAGCGGAGATGAAGACCAAAGGACACGGATCGCTCGGTATAACTTCTCTACTCTTTTCTTATTTGCTAGTTAGCTAGGTTAATGGCCCGATCCGGGTGAAAAGTGCGCGGTGGTGCCGGTTGCAAGTTTTGCCAAGTTTTTTGTTTCCGCGTTTCCGGCGTCGGATCGACAGCCGGGGCGCCCCCGCGGGCTTACATTGGTATCAGAGACACGCTATTAACTTAGCCTAGCATGGTCTAGTGTGTTTAAAACCCGATCGAACAAAATCCCCAAAATCTGTATTTTCCATGCATGTGTTCTCTGTTGAAATTTTTTCAGCTCCTAAAATTTTTCAGGTCATTGCAGAAAGACATGCAAGAAATTCTAAGAATTCTGGGAAAATACGGCTCAATGATTCCTTACTACGACCGCAGAAACGCGGCCAAACTCCTGGTTTGGCCGCGGTTCCGCGGTGGGTAAGAGGAATCGTTGCACCATATTTTCACAGTAAGCTTTTGAATAGGAAATAGGGGTTTTGGGATATTATTTTGGGCCCAGATTTTCTGTAAGTGCTACAGTACTTTTTGGGGCCCACTTGATAAATTTTGTTCGATCGGATATTTTAAACATGCTAGTTCACAGTATTTACATTATATCTGCGACCGTGAATGTCACTTGATTGGTAAATCCTGTCTAGCTGTTATAGCCCGGTTAGACGGATTTGCGAACGTGACATTCACGTTGATGTTCTGTGATTGTACTGTGTTGTTGCGGATCGGTCGTGGGGGATAGCCTGGTTACAGTGGTAGTACAGTTTTGTTTTATATGTACATTTGATATTGCGGGGCGAGCGTCCGACATGTGGACTGCCGTCACTGCCTGTTTGTATTATTATTTTGGGGCACGACCAGGTTGCGGTCGATGTACCCGTTGTATGTATATTTTACTTTCTGTACTAGGATTACCCCGCGGAGGGGTGCACGGGTAGCCGGGTTCTGGAGGGCAACAAGCCCGCATCTCATGGCATTGAGACGGAGGGGGCTTCACTCTAGAATTGGCGGGCTATTCGCCGCACTCGTAGGGGGTATAGGGTTGACCCAGGAGGGGTGCCCAAGTTACCGGATTCCGTGAAGTGCTGGGTGGTCCATTCACGGTGCTGAAGGGGGCTGCCTCGCTTCAGGTTTTGGCGGGTAACTTGCCGCGCCCGTAGGGGTCTAGGTTTTCATTGCACAGGCTATCCACACGACCAGGGGAACGTCGGGTTTCAGTAGCGGCTCTGTGAAACCCGGGGATCCCAGATATCTGTATTGATCTGTGTTGCTATACATTTCTGTGTTGCATTTTATCACGCCTTGAGTGAAATACTATATATTGGTATATATATATATTAGTAGATGTTGTATATGTTTTTCATCCGCGCTAGTCCAGTCCCCGCTCTGTCGTTAGTTAGCTAACCTAACGGGTGATGACGGGACCCAGTGGCGAATGCGGATGGCATATACGTACGTCAGTATATTTTCGTTCTTTGTGGTGTGATCAATTGATGGGACTGCATTGATTCGGATCAATGCAAGATAAACAAACCTATTCTGATGTTGTTGGAACATTTTTCAAAAAGCTGTTATTGCAAGGGCGTTCTCTTTTGTTTTGCATCGTGGTATTCAGTTGGAATATCCTGCTCCTCAGTCGACGAGGCAAGGGCCGAGATCCCTTCACCGGGAGTGACCCCTTGGACAGAAGTTTGCGTCAGGGCATTAACTTCACTATGGCCGATTACTTTTGGTTTGCACCGTGGTATTCAGTTGGAATATCCTGCAGCTCATTCTACGGGGAAAGAGCCGAGATCCCTTCACCGGGAGTGACCTCTTTAGCAAAGGTTTTCGTCACTATATTTTTATAAAGCTATCAGTTCCTTCAACGATATCAAGTTCATTACGTTAAAGGTTTTCGCCAGAAACCATTCGTAGCCCTCCATCATTTCAGTTAAATATTCGGTAGTATTCAAGCTATGTATTTTGACCTCACGCCAAGGCATAGTGTTTGGTAGCTGCCGGGTATTTCTCTGTTGCATAGATAGATGCGTTGGTTTGGGACAGTCGTACTACTATTTTGGCCTACGTCAAGGGTATGTACGGGTAGGTTCAGATTAACCTGGATAATGATGGGTAGAACTTGACATGTGACTTATGATATTTTGACCTCACGCCAAGGTCATAAGAGCATGGGGCAAAAATCCACATCGGGAGTTTCAAAAGAACTGAAACTTGCCAGATATGCGCATACCTTCTGGAGTGTGACAGCGTTAGCGGATTCCGTCACGTTATCATGCGATGATAGTTGGATCCCGATTCCCACTGATGAGTTGGTTTACTCCTCGAGTATTCCCAGCTAATTCTTCTTTCAGGTTTGGGGAAGAATTTGACGTTACAGTGGGAGGTTTCCAGATTAGATAAAGTGACAACCATTCTGATCTAGGTTAGAGTGCACGCTGAGTGTTTCTTTTCTCTCTCTCTTTGGCAGCGACCTTTGACCCGACCCTAGACTATGACTCAGTGACCAAGTTGACCGAACCTTCTTAACACTGGCTTTTGGATTGTCAGAGTTGCAGACCTCATTGCCACTCCTACTTTTACCCTTTTCTCCAGGACACCCCGTATTACTACGAACGTCCACTTCCATTGGACAAAACCATCGTATGGTTATATACGAACTCAAAGGACTTCGAGGATGGTTTCAGGTTCTGGAGAAAACGAATAGGACTATTCAGTTGTCTTTTCCTTTTACCTTCTCTCAGGTTGCGAGTACTCCTTGGTTTAGGAGTAGTACACCTATTACGCAAATTGGATAGTCTTCTTCCAGACCTTAGGTTGGTGCCGACCGGTAAGGAATGAAGAAAACCAATTAGCCTAAACGGTGTACAGAAGGTATTAAGTTCAGACAAAGCAAGGGATTAGTAAGAGGGCAAAGTAAATTGTGACTGCTATTCACGACCAAACCATGTACTTCTTTGTCAATCCTAAATCACCTATGAATTAAGTTCATTCGGTTGTCTTTTATCTTCACCTTCTCTCGCATTGCGAGTGTAAGTCCGTGTTGCCCACCCCGGTGCTTACGGGGAGGCGGAAAACATAATAAAAAACGGATTTTTAATGACTTAGGCAACATGGACTTTGCTTGTGAGGATCTTTGCTAAACGAAAACTAGCTAAAGTAAACTAACAACTAACTAAGTTGTAGAAAGGTTATACCTTGAGCTCGAACTCCTTCTCTCCTTGCTCGTCGGAATGGTAGAAAGGCCTCACCTTGCTTGTCTTCTTCCGTCAAAGAAAGATCCACTTGAAAGCCACCACCTTTAGCTTCAACTCCAAGCTAGGAGTAACTAGAGTGCAAGAAATGCTAAGACTTGAACCCTAGAAGAGAGTAGAGAGGATCAAGTGAAGGTTTTTCTCAAGCTTTTTGTTTCTCAACACATGAGAGGGAGAGAGCTTGAGGGAGAGGATGAGCAAGAGAGAGAAATGATATGAGAGAATGAATTATTTTTGTGAGCCTTTCTCACTAATATGTGTGTATAATTTTAATTGTATAATTAGCTTGAAAATTGTCCTGGTAAATCATGAAATGACCATTATCATTTCAATTTTGCAAAGATCAAAGAGCATCTTCCAAAACAAATGATGATGGTCAAAGTGTCAACCATGGTCAACAAGTCAATGAAGTCAATAGGTCAACAACAACAACCATGGACAATAATTAAGCTAATTATCAATTAACAATAATACACACAAAAGCAATAGGGTTAATAAAATGACAATAGTCATTAACCCTAAACAAGGTCCTCTCCCTCAATCTCAAGCAACTGTGCATACGCACCCGCATTCGTGATCCGAGGAACACGAACACAATGAGAAAAACCAATCTCAAATCATATACTAGGATCCGGCTTAAACCAAAGCCCGCTAGTATAAACTGTCCGGACAGCAAACGTGCACAAGTGCGCGAATGTGAACGAACCCTGTCGCAAAACCATGCGACCTCTACTCATTTTGCCTAAAGGCGAATAGCTCTCTGTGTGGGACTCTAAAGACTCGACACTACGCTGGCAGTGGGTTTAACCACAGACCGCAAGCGGCACTAGCTGTACGTAACGGTCCCCAGGTAGATGTCGATAAGAAGACTGACGAGGTGAACCCCATCTGCACTCCTACTGAGCCTGTATGTGACAATCTCCGTACAGTCCGGTCTGTTCGTCTGATACATCGCATGGCGGGCCTAGGGGGGCGGTAAACGTCAGTCCCCTAATAGCGGTACAAGTCGTGCCGGAGTGAAGCCCAGAACACCCTGAGATAACACTGGAAACCTACCAGTATATCTCGCTTGCCCTGGCCAGGGACTACTCGTGTAATGGCTCTCCTAGACACAGCGCGATGTCAACCACCAATACCGGGAGAGACGAATCCTGTCTAACCGTCACTGCCTCCAAGTGCTTCGGGACTGCACCCAAAAACTACCTGTTTGCACGACTCCTTTGAGCCGTGGTAGGGTAGTAATCAAAGTGCAGTGGGAACACACTCAAGGCGAAGTGACAGTGTCAAGTCAGCGAACTAAGCTGTACTCATGTCACCTGGGAACTGATAACTGACGATAGGTATATTACCAACCAACAGTTCCCGACGAGTCCTGTCCAGTGTACTCGTAACCTAACGAGCACCCGCATACTATCCCAAGTACGACGTACTAACGGCTGTGGGACAGACCGTCTCCCACACTGGGATGAGAAGCGCATACGCTAGTCTACTCCGGAGTATCGATGCCCTGTCTCGATAGTCCAACGACCAGGGACCTGTATAAGGATGTGCTTATAGATTACCCAGCTCCCACGAGTGCGAGCGCCATCACAACGCTGGTAATCAAGCAAAGATCCTAAGGGCTCTACTAATATGTATACCCGCAATATGCTAAAAGAAACACATGCACATATTAAAGCAGAGACAAACCAAGTAGCATACTACCATTTCGAGCAAGATTGTATATACAACTGTGAATATCCCAAGCTTCCATTAAGTAATATACAAACTAGTATGATACAGTAATGGCCTCTAGGGCATATACACTAACAATCTCCCACTTGCACTAAGGCCATGTACTGGCGTATCGAAGACCTATCATCTCGATCAGCCGCTCGAACTGAGTCTGGGGTAGGGCCTTCGTGAGTGGATCTGCAGTGTTGTTCTCCGTATTAACTCTCTTTACCTCGATCTCCTGGCGATCTATGATCTCCCTGATCAGGTGGTACCGCCTCAAAATGTGTCTGGACTTCTGATGGGACCTGGGTTCCTTCGCTAAAGCTATAGCTCCGTTGTTGTCGCAATACAGCGGTATTGGATCAACAATGGTAGGAACCACCTGAAGCTCCGTGAGGAACTTCATCCAGACAGCTTCCTTTGCGGCATCGCAAGCAGCTATGTACTCCGCTTCCATTGTTGAGTCTGCAACGGTCTCCTGCTTGGAACTCTTCCAGCAAACCGCCCCTCCATTGAGGGTAAAGACATAACCCGACATGGACTTTGAGTCATCCTTGTCACTCTGGAAGCTGGAGTCAGCAAAGGCCTCGAGCTGGAGGTCTTTTCCGCCATACACCAAGAACATCTCCTTAGTCCTTCTCAGGTACTTGAGAATGTTCTTTACCGCTATCCAGTGTTTCTCCCCTGGGTTTGACTGATACCGGCTTACAACGCTCAATGCGTATGCTACATCTGGTCTGGTACACAACATCGCATACATTATAGAGCCTACCGCAGAAGCGTAGGGTATAATAGACATGCGATCCCTTTCCAAATCAGTCTTGGGAGACATCTCTTTGGAGAGGGTGATCCCGTGACAAGCCGGTAGATTACCGCGCTTGGAATCTTCCATACTGAACCTTTTCAGTATGGTGTCAATGTACCTTGACTGTGAAAGTCCCAACATCCTCTTAGATCTATCACGATAGATCTGGATCCCCAGAATGTAGTTGGCATCACCCAGGTCCTTCATGGAGAACCTCTGCGACAAGAATCCTTTGACTGACTGTAGCATAGGAATATCATTTCCTATTAGGAGAATGTCATCCACGTACAAGACGAGGAATACCACAGTTCTCCCTACAATCTTACTGTAAATGCATGGCTCATCTGGGTTCTTGATAAAGTCGAATTCTTTGACAGTATCATCAAAGCAGATGTTCCAACTCCGCGATGCCTGCTTAAGTCCATAAATGGACTTGAGCAACTTGCACACTCTACCGCTGCTCCCACTCTGATTGAATCCCTCCGGCTGATCCATATAGACGCACTCTTCCAAATTTCCATTTAGGAAAGCCGTCTTTACGTCCATCTGCCAGATTTCATAATCGTGGAAGGCAGCAATGGCAAGAAGGATCCGAATGGATTTCAGCATAGCCACTGGAGAAAAGGTCTCGTCATAGTCCAAACCAGGTCTTTGACGAAAACCCTTTGCTACAAGTCTAGCTTTATAGGTCTCAACCTGCCCATCTACACCAATCTTCTTTCTGAAGATCCATTTGCAGCCTACGGGTTTTACCCCTTCTGGTGCAAAGTCCAAAGTCCAAACTTTGTTGGTGTACATAGACTCCATCTCGGCCCGCATTGCATCCAGCCATTTTACCGAGTCGCCGCTCTGGATGGCTTGCTGGAAGCTAGTAGGCTCACCATAATCCATGGTGCAATCCTCTCTATCCCCGTCTATGAGAAAACCGTAGTATCTCTCGGGCGGATGAGATTGCCTACTACTCCTGCGGAGTGGCGCTGGGATGTCCGGTTCTCTTGAAACTTCTGGTTCTTCCAAGCTTTCAGTAATAGCTTGTGGTTCTGGAATTTCTTCCAGTTCTATTGCGCTCCCACTTATCTGATTTTCTAAAAATTCAGTTTCCAAGAAGTGGGCATGCTGAGAAACAAAAACCTTTTGTTCCTCTGCGGAATAGAAAAGATACCCCCTGGAGTTCTTCGGGTATCCCACAAACTTACACAGTACTGAACGTGCCTCGAGCTTGTCCGCATGCTGCTTTTTTTACAAAAGCTGGACATCCCCATGTCTTAAGGTACTTGAGACAGGGTTTCTTCCCACTCCACATTTGATATGGGGTGGTAGGCACAGTCTTGGTGGGAGCCTTGTTCAAGAGATATGCAGCTGTTTCTAGTGCATAACTCCAGAAGGATCGCGGCAACTCAGCCTTACTCATCATGGAACGGACCATATCCAATAGGGTTCGATTCCTCCTTTCCGATACACCGTTGTGTTGTGGTGTGTATGGGGGAGTAAGTTGAGAGAGAATTCCATTCTCTTTTAAGAAGCCCAGAAACTCGGCACTTAAGTATTCTCCTCCTCGATCCGATCTTAGGATCTTGATACTTTTGCCTGTTTGTTTTTCAACTTCATTCTTATATTCTTGAAATTTCTCAAAGGCCTCGGATTTGTGCTTCATCAAGAAGACATGCCCATACCTAGAGAAATCATCGGTGAAAGTAATGAAGTATGAATAACCACTTCGCGCATGTGTAGACATTGGACCACACACATCACTGTGTATGAGTCCCAAGAGCTTGCTCGCTCTTTCTCCGTGTCCAGTGAACGGAGTCTTTGTCATCTTTCCCATGAGACAAGATTCACAAGTGGCATAAGACTGATACTCAAACGGATTCAAGTATCCCTCTTTATGTAACTTTGTTAACCGTGTCTCATTAATGTGACCCAGTCTACAATGCCATAAGAAAGCCTGATTTGTTTCCGGAGACTTTCTTTTAAGTGTGTTCTGGACACTGAAGATCTGAGCTTGATTCAGTACGTATATCCCGTTCTGCAATGTACCTGACCCAATCAGAACTTGATTTAGGTGGATGTTAACTACATCGCTTACAAAAGTAAAATCATATCCTTCCTTAGAAATTAAGGATACAGATATGATATTACAAGTCGCACCTGGTACATAAAAACAGTTACGCAGAATCAATATCTGCCCAGTTGTCAGTCCTAGATGATATTCCCCTACGGATTCAGCATACATGCTCATTCCGTTAGCAACCCTGAGAGTCATATCACCTTTCCTGATAACCCTACGGTTTCTCAAAGCCTGTAATGAATTACAGATGTGAGATCCTGATCCGGTATCCAATACCCAGGAAGTAGGGTTAACTGACATACAGTTCTCAATCACAAACACACCCGAAGCCGAAGCCACAACATGCTTCGAATTCTGGCTACTGGCTTTACAAGCCCTGCAATCCTTCTGTCCATGTTCATTCCCGTAACAATAGGAACATCCTTCTTTTACTACATCTGCTCCTGAAACTTCTGCCCTTCCCTTTCTTTCTACTTCCCTAGTTTCCTTTAGGGTAGTAGGCAGAGACTGTTGAACTGAGTCAGCATCTGACCTGTTCTTCAACGTGGTCTTCAGGTCCGAGAGCTCAAAAGAGCTGGTCTCTGTAAGGACGTTGCCCCCTACAGATGACCCGATAGCCAACCTCGCTGGAAGCAATTCGTTCGAGGTCTCATATCTTGCGATACGAGATTGCTCTCCATCTAAAACTTTGTTATGGAGGAAGATAGAAGCTAAGTCCATCTTCTCGTGCTGCCTCTGGTATATACCATCAACTGAGGCTAACACGAGGCACTTGGCTTTCGCACAGACTTCTTCCGATGTCCTACGAATATCAATATCCGTGACAGGGGAAACTGGACCTGAGACGGCAGGGGTTGGATCAGTTAAGAGGTGTCCCAGCTTGTCCTGGGTAATGGACATCTGGACAGACCTTTGCCAGTCAAAACAGTTAGATTCATTCATCTTATTATCTAGATGTAACCTAGGTGTGGTCACAGGGTCGCTGCAATTAAGAGAGAGAGAAGAAAACACTTAGCATGTTGCTCTTGCAAGTTTAGATTGGTTTTTAATTTATCTAAACAGGATGGCTCCCACTGTCTCTCGAATCCCTTCTCAAACCGTAAAGAAAAGATTAGTCAGGATCAATCTCACCGTACAATACTTGCTTAACTGTTCAGCCAGGCCAGTGTCGGTACTTCGAGGGAGGTTTTCCAACGCTTTCGCGAAGTTCCTTAATTAAGTAACCTCTTTTCCCTGTGGGCGTAGCCCCGCTAACACCTTTCTAGGCACCTACTAGGTTTATAGCATTGATCGTTAAGTGAGAGTTTTCCCGAGGAGTAGCATATACTCACAGTAGGATCGGGATCCAAATATCATCGCGTGATAAAACCGAAGGAATCCTACCAGAATCATCACACTCCAAATGGTATGCAACGCTAGCAAGTTTCAGTACTTATGAAACTCCCGATGTGGATTTTTGCCCCATGCTCTTATGACCTTGACGAAGGTCAACAAATCATAAGTCACATGTCAAGTTCTACCCGTCATTATCCAGGTTAATTTGAACCCACCCGTACATACCCTTGACGAAGGTCAACAAGGTAGTACGACTGTCCCAAACCAACGCATCTATCTATGCTACATATGAACACCCAACAGCTACCAATCACTATGCCTTGACGAAGGTCAACAAACATAGCTTGAATACTATTGAATATTCATACGAAACGACGGAGGGCTACGGATGGTTTTGGCGAAACCGTGAACGTAGTGAACTTGATCTAATCGATGGAACGAGATAGCTTTTAAAAGGAGTGGTTCAAGCTCCGCGTTTAAAAGTTTAGTTTTGAAAAGAACCGAGTGGTTTTCAAAGTGTTCCAATCGACTTTTACTTGGTTTATTTTCTTGCATTAGTTCTTTTAATGCGTCCCATCATTTAATCCTACCATTGCAGAAAACAACCAAAATATGACGTACGCTTATGCCATTCGCATTCGCCATGGGGCCCCGTCATCACCCGTTAGGTTACTTAACTAACGACAGAGCGGGGGCTGGGCTAGCGCGGCTGCAAAACATAAGCAACGCCTAAATAGTTATTATATATATAAATATATAGCAATGATAGACATTACAGATCACAGATGAATACATTGGATATACTAGGAATCCGCAATGCGTTCGAGCCTGCAACGCAAAGCGGATTACACGGTCGCGGTGAATAGCCAAAACCCCACCCAAGACCCCTACGGGTGCGGCAAACTACCCGCCAAGCACCCGAAGCGAAGCAACCTCCCTCACCACCGTGAGTAGGCCACTCGGCACTTCGAGATACCCGGTAGTTTGTGCACCCCCTCCATGGGTCTATCCTAGGAGCAAAAACAGTAAAAAGAATTATACAATGACGGCTACAACCCCGACCCGGTTGTGCGGCCATACAAAGAATATTATTACATCAATTTACATGTTACAAATGAATGAAAGAAAAAAAAAACGCTCATCTCACATCCAACCCGGCTATTCACCCGCGACGATCCAATCCATTCATATCCACAAACCAACAACAATCACAGATCATGTATAACCCCGACTAATCGTCTTATAGCGATTAGTCGACGTTCAATACATGCAAGCATTACAGATATAACCGATGTAGTTAAAGTGTAGTGAAGTTCCGAAAAATACGGATTTATAGGCCCCCAAAAGTAAATTTTAGTTCTGGAAAATCTGGGCACATATAATATATCCTAAAAATCCCAAAACCAACAACAACACACACTGCACGAAAAACGATGCGCCGATAACGATAAACCGCGGCGCTTCCGCCGCACATGCCTACCTCGTGCGGCGGAAGGGCGGCGGTTTGAGGGAATTAGGGTATCGTTTTTCTTGGGTGTATTCAGAAAACCCTGAGACGATTTTACAAGTATAAATATTTTCATTTTGAGCAGAAAAAATTTTAACAGAAACTAGGGTTTTGCAAAAGTTTGGTTTTTGGATTTTCCGGTTTCGAAACTTCGTTACACTTCACTACTTAGCTAGTTTGAGTTTAGTTAGGCTCTGATACCACTGTAAGTCCGTGTTGCCCACCCCGGTGCTTACGGGGAGGCGGAAAACATAATAAAAAACGGATTTTTAATGACTTAGGCAACATGGACTTTGCTTGTGAGGATCTTTGCTAAACGAAAACTAGCTAAAGTAAACTAACAACTAACTAAGTTGTAGAAAGGTTATACCTTGAGCTCGAACTCCTTCTCTCCTTGCTCGTCGGAATGGTAGAAAGGCCTCACCTTGCTTGTCTTCTTCCGTCAAAGAAAGATCCACTTGAAAGCCACCACCTTTAGCTTCAACTCCAAGCTAGGAGTAACTAGAGTGCAAGAAATGCTAAGACTTGAACCCTAGAAGAGAGTAGAGAGGATCAAGTGAAGGTTTTTCTCAAGCTTTTTGTTTCTCAACACATGAGAGGGAGAGAGCTTGAGGGAGAGGATGAGCAAGAGAGAGAAATGATATGAGAGAATGAATTATTTTTGTGAGCCTTTCTCACTAATATGTGTGTATAATTTTAATTGTATAATTAGCTTGAAAATTGTCATGGTAAATCATGAAATGACCATTATCATTTCAATTTTGCAAAGATCAAAGAGCATCTTCCAAAACAAATGATGATGATCAAAGTGTCAACCATGGTCAACAAGTCAATGAAGTCAATAGGTCAACAACAACAACCATGGACAATAATTAAGCTAATTATCAATTAACAATAATACACACAAAAGCAATAGGGTTAATAAAATGACAATAGTCATTAACCCTAAACAAGGTCCTCTCCCTCAATCTCAAGCAACTGTGCATACGCACCCGCATTCGTGATCCGAGGAACACGAACACAATGAGAAAAACCAATCTCAAATCATATACTAGGATCCGGCTTAAACCAAAGCCCGCTAGTATAAACTGTCCGGACAGCAAACGTGCACAAGTGCGCGAATGTGAACGAACCCTGTCGCAAAACCATGCGACCTCTACTCATTTTGCCTAAAGGCGAATAGCTCTCTGTGTGGGACTCTAAAGACTCGACACTACGCTGGCAGTGGGTTTAACCACAGACCGCAAGCGGCACTAGCTGTACGTAACGGTCCCCAGGTAGATGTCGATAAGAAGACTGACGAGGTGAACCCCATCTGCACTCCTACTGAGCCTGTATGTGACAATCTCCGTACAGTCCGGTCTGTTCGTCTGATACATCGCATGGCGGGCCTAGGGGGGCGGTAAACGTCAGTCCCCTAATAGCGGTACAAGTCATGCCGGAGTGAAGCCCAGAACATCCTGAGATAACACTGGAAACCTACCAGTATATCTCGCTTGCCCTGGCCAGGGACTACTCATGTAATGGCTCTCCTAGACACAGCGCGATGTCAACCCCCAATACCGGGAGAGACGAATCCTGTCTAACCGTCACTGCCTCCAAGTGCTTCGGGACTGCACCCAAAAACTACCTGTTTGCACGACTCCTTTGAGCCGTGGTAGGGTAGTAATCAAAGTGCAGTGGGAACACACTCGAGGCGAAGTGACAGTGTCAAGTCAGCGGACTAAGCTGTACTCATGTCACCTGGGAACTGATAACTGACGATAGGTATATTACCAACCAACAGTTCCCGACGAGTCCTGTCCAGTGTACTCGTAACCTAACGAGCACCCGCATACTATCCCAAGTACGACGTACTAACGGCTGTGGGACAGACCGTCTCCCACACTGGGATGAGAAGCGCATACGCTAGTCTACTCCGGAGTATCGATGCCCTGTCTCGATACTCCAACGACCAGGGACCTGTATAAGGATGTGCTTATAGATTACCCAGCTCCCACGAGTGCGAGCACCATCACAACGCTGGTAATCAAGCAAAGATCCTAAGGGCTCTACTAATATGTATACCCGCAATATGCTAAAAGAAACACATGCACATATTAAAGCAGAGACAAACCAAGTAGCATACTACCATTTCGAGCAAGATTGTATATACAACTGTGAATATCCCAAGCTTCCATTAAGTAATATACAAACTAGTATGATACAGTAATGGCCTCTAGGGCATATACACTAACAGCGAGTGCTCCTACGATTAGGACAGTACACCCATTATGCTTATTGGATAGTCTTCTTCCAAACCATAGGCTGGTGCCGAACGGTAGGGAAGGAAGAAAACCATTTGGCCTAATGGGGTGTACAGAAGGTAATGACTAAAGACATGTAAAGGGATTTGGAAAGATGGCAAAGAATTATACGGTTACAGTTGTGAATCTGGATAATGGAAGAGACATTACTAAGAATACCAGGATACCCCATCGAAACATTTCAATGTTTCAGTTTCACTGTGTACTGTTAAAAGAAAACTGATTTCCCATTTAGACACTTACTCCAGGGTATGTATTTACCAGGTATGATTCTCACATCCGTATGGTTTTACAGATGATGAGTGGGAGTAAGTTATTGGGAATTAGGTGACCATCCTCATTATATCGGGTTTCGTTGTAATCGGTGATATTTGAGGAAGTCACCTGGGTTGTTTGCCGGTCGGCAAATATTTGGTTTTGAATATCCGTTGTTATGCACCAATTTCAAATTGATATATCTGTACGTCTATTTTTATAGAGTGAGATATACCTTTTGAAATTATGTTTATGGCATTTACCTATATCAGTGGATGGTTAGGTAAGGAGCATTGAACAGCGGTGTAATTCTTCTTAACCAAAAGTACAGTTTTCAACCTACGACACACAGTGAATGAGTCACTAGACTCAGGGGACTTATACAGAGTATTGTATATTGTCCAGTGTCCATTACGACAGAGGGGTTGGTCCTCGTACTATATTCTGTTTACTTTTAACTTCTCTAGTTCTTAGACATGTGTTTCGTAGAAACACAGGGTCTAAGTTTTGAGGAGTTATAGGTATAAGAGTAAAGTAGAGAACCGGGTGTTGCAAGTATCGGGATTCTTCAAGATGATCGAAGATGTAGATACCTGTGAATGGTATTCAGTTGATAGTAATGTTTAAGAGAACTAGCTTCTCTTTCAGGTTACTCATAATTGGAAGTACTCCTAAGTTGAGTAACGCTGATCGGCCTCTCTTCCATTTAGTTGACATGCACTGGAGACAGCTGCATGATTTGAATATGGTTCAAGTAAATCAGTGCCTCTGTTTTTTGGATATAGAACAGTTCATATCTTGACATTGTTAAGATACGGGGAGTTGTCCGGCTTATGCTTAAAACCAGACTCTGGACAACTCAAGGCACGTTTCAGTAATGGCTGTTTGTGGGTTGACCCGGGCTATGACGAGGGTTGACTTTCTACCATCTGGAAGATCAATAGAGATATTGTTCTTGACTCGCCACAGTTTTATCAAAAATGGATTTTTTCAGAAAAACAGTAGTGGGAGTATGGTAGAACTGGAAGTGATTCCAGAACCACAAACGATTACTGAAGATTTCATAAGAACCTAAAGATTCAATCTGGTTTGACATTCCATTGGCCACTCCGCAGATATGGTGGGTAACCTCAGGCACTCGAGAGGTACTTCGGTATGCTCAAGGACGGTGGCAGGGAGGTTCTTGTTTACCCACACTTGCCATTGCTGTTGTTCCAGGCTGTGAGACCCGGCGGGAGGATGAGTATAGCGTCGTTCTAAACTTACTTTAGAAGTGTACGTGTATATGACTCTGCCAGAGGGTTATCATAGTCAGTGGGAGCAGCGGAAGCATTGGTGGACATGTGGCTTATGTCTGTTTATAGACTAAAGCAGATATAGCGGAGATAGATCATCTATTTCTGATGTGATAGTCATAGGTTTGACTTCATCAGAATAGGGGATGGATCTGTTAAGAAGGTAGTAGGGTGTGATGTCCTGGTATTTGATGACATACACAGAGTAGGAAGTGATATTCCTAGACTACGATCGGTTATACTTTGGTCGTCACACAGTGGTTTCTCCACATAGGACTTGGATATAATATCAGACATTCTGGTTACTAGATCTATGGTTTTAGATCTAGATTTAGGTGGTTTCCCAATCTGGGTACTTAGACAGCATTCTAAGAGTATTTAGAATGAACGACTCCTCGCACGGTAGTGTACCAGCAGGTAATGGAGTCACCCTCTCTAAAGGTGTCTTACAGACTAAAGGGGAGAGGGATATGCATGATTGGCAGATCACTTGCTTAGGCAATTGAGTCAATCATGAGATGTCAAGTACCACACCAGATGTTGTTCTTGCAGTAAATGCAATAAGTTGATATTGATCCAATCCTGGAGAAACAGTCGGAAGCAGTTTTAGAACATAAGTGGATATTCTAGGGATATGATAACGGCAGTCTTCTTCGGGAGACAGTTATCATTCCAGGCTTCCAAGGTGACCTGGATGGCAGAGTGGCTGTCAGAGTTATAGTTTTCCCTCTGACGAGGGGCAGTATTTTGGACAGATAGTCCAAGTGGATACAGAGGGAAGGTATGGCGCAGGATACTGATTAAGTTCAGTTGACGATACAGTCTAAGAAGTTTGGATTTGGAGTTCATTTCTGAACTAGGTCCCATCAGACATCCAGACATTCTAAGACAGGTATTGCTCATTTCGGGAGATGGCTTTCTCCGCGAACTTGAGATTTAGAGAGACATAGATAGAAACATCAAAGCGGATCCACTCACTGAGGCTATTCCTCGAACGCAATAGTTTCGCAAACGAGCTTTGTGAGACTGACTAGTAGAGGAGTTGGGTGTTCGGTATCACACGGGCTGTGAGTATGCGACATCGCAATAATTAGCCTCGAGTGCAAGTGGGAGATTGTTGGAGATAGTGCCCTCAGAGTCAATTATTGGATCACAGGCACGTGATTACAATGATTGAGGGGAGGACCTGTCCCAGTAGGACAGTCTTACTCGAGATGATAGTATGCTATCTGGTTTATCTTTATCATCGTGTACTGCTTTAGGTGACCTTTCGAGTCGCTATTACACGTTGATAAAGCCCTTAGGATTTTTGCTTGACTTCCAGCAGTATGAGGGCGATCATATAAGTGGGAGCTGGGGTCTATAAGCACATCCTTAAATGGTCCCTAGTTGAGGGAGATTCGAGACAGGGCATCGATTCTCCAGAGTAGACTAGTGTATACAGTCGAGACCCCAACGAGGGGCGGTGGCCGGTCTCACAAACCGCTGGTGTCAGTTGGTTCACCTAAGATGTATACAGGTGCTCATTGGGTTATGAGTACACCGGACAGGACTCGCCGGGAACCTGCTAGTTGGGATTATACCAGACGTCAGATAGCAGTTTCCTGGTGACATGTGTACAGGTTAGTTCATCGACCTGAGATCGTCATTTGTCTCGTGTGAGTTCCCACTGTTCTTTGATTACTACCCTACCACGGCTCAAAGGAGTCGTACAAACAGGTTTTAGTTGGGTACAGTCCCGAGCCACATGGAGGCAGTGAGCAGATCTTCAGGGGTTCGTCTCTCCCGTTTTTGGGGGTGAGGTCGTGCTGTGTCTAGGAGAGCCAGAACATGAAAAGTCCTTGGCCAAGGCAGGAGATTTGCTGGTAGGTATTCCAGTAGTATCTCAGGGTGTTCTGCGCTACACTCCGACATGACTTGTACCGCTTTTGGGGGTCTGACATTTACCAACCCCCTAGGCCCGCCATGCGATGCCCATAGACGAACGGACCGGACTGTACGGATATTGTCACTGACAGGCTCAGTAGGGTGTCAGGATGAGTTCGCTCATCGACGTCCCTTTTGGTCGATAGCTGGTGGCCCGTCACGTATGGCTAATACCTCTGACGTGCTAGTGGTTAAATCCACAGCCATAGTATTGACGAGTCTTTAGAGTCCACCACACAGACAGTTACTCAAGTTTCGGGCGAAACGCTGTAGAGGCCGTATGGAGATATGGCAGGGTTCGATCAGATACGTGCGGTATTGCATGGATCGTGATCGGACAGTTTTTTACTAGCTGGCTTTGGCTTAAGCCGGATTTTAGTATTTGATAGTGTAGTTTTGTCTCTTTGCATTTGTGTTCAGTGGGAATACAAATGCGGGCATGTATTTGCAGTAGTGGGGTTTTCCTGTAATTTATTACTGGATCGGTTTTCTGGGGTTGCCAGTTTGCATTCCGTTCTGGCCGGTTTTTCTTTGTTCCTCCACGATCGGACTTTTCGTTGGAGGGTGTTAATTGCAAGTTTGCAATTAACATTTTGTGAGGGGTTTCTTTGCTTGAGTGTGGCTTCATAATCATGAGATTCTTTTCTAATCTTTATCCTTGCATTTATGGTGATGGTTTGTGAATGGATTGAATTGGTAACTGGTGTGACTAATTTCTCATTCATTCATTCATATTCTTCTCTTTGTTTTGTTTAAATTCTATTTCCCACCCATGAATTGAGTGGGGCCGGCCACACCCTTGTGAGGATGAGTGGAGAGGTTTAATAATTGGTGTGGAATAATTTTCTTCATGTGTTTTTGGTGGACCCCCCCCATTGTGTTTTGCTGTGAAGGAATTTTTCCTTTTCTCCTTGGGATTAATTTATGCACACTTCTTACTTGATTTCCAGTGAGCAAAAATGAGAGCTTGCTTCATTGTTTTTCCAGTGAGCACAATTCCTTTTTGGCCGAGCACTTTTCATGAGATGCTCAATTGTTTTCTCTTAGCAAGCATCCATGAATATTCATTGTGCAAAATTCCTCCAACATGGCAACCTCATAAACCCCAAAGAGACCTGCTTACTACACTATTCTACAGCATCCCTTGTACGCGTCGGCTAGCCAACTTCGCGCCCGAGTTGCCTCGGTCAAGAGGTGGGAGCCCGTTAAAGATTCCGGCTACGTGGTGCCCTTTCCTACGAGGAGGTGATGGACGGACTTTCCGCAGGAGATCGGAGCGGAGATGAAGACCAAAGGACACGGATCGCTCGGTATAACTTCTCTACTCTTTTCTTATTTGCTAGTTAGCTAGGTTAATGGCCCGATCCGGGTGAAAAGTGCGCGGTGGTGCCGGTTGCAAGTTTTGCCAAGTTTTTTGTTTCCGCGTTTCCGGCGTCGGATCGACGGCCGGGGCGCCCCCACGGGCTTACAGTTAGCTGGAAGAGTTCCAAGCAGGAAACCATGGCAGACTCGACGATGGAGGCTGAATACATCGCTGCCAACGATGCTGCCAAAGAGGCTGTCTGGATCAAGAAGTTCATTACTGAACTTGGAGTGGTTCCATCCATTGAGCATCCAATACCTTTGTATTGCGATAACAATGGAGCGGTGGCTTTGGCCACGGAACCCAGGTCCCATCAGCGATCTAGGCATATTTTGAGGCGATATCACCTGATCTGGGAGATAGTTGATCGCCGGGAGATCGAGGTCAGGAGGGTTGACACGAAGAATAACACAGCGGATCCACTCACGAAGGCCATTCCCCAGATACAGTTTGAGAGACTCTTCGGGATGCTCGGTATGCGATACTACAGCAGCTGGCCCTAGTGCAAGTGGGAGATTGTTAGTTGTATGTATGCCCTAGAGGCCAGTATTATACAGATGATGTATATTATATTGGATGCTTGGACATATATAGAGATGACTTTCTTGCTCGATATAATAGTATGCTATCTGGTTGCTCTTTCTCTTAACATGTATACTTGTCTCTTTATACTGTCTTATAGTTACATGTTGGTAAAGCCCTTAGGATGTGTACTTGACTACCTGGACTAAGATGCAGATCATACTAGTGGGGACATGGTAGTCCATAAGTTCATCCTTCAAGGTCCCTAGTCGTGGGTGTATTGAGACGGGGCATCGATATACCAGTGTAGACTAGCGTATACGCTTCTCGACCTATGAGATGGGCGATGGATGATCCCATATCCATTGGTGTTTGACATCAGAGATGGTATACGGGTGCTCAGTGGAGACTGGGTACACTGGACAGACTTGCCGAGAACTCCCAGATGGTATTATATCTCACGTCAGATGGCAGTTCTCAGGTGACACTTGTACAGGTTAGTCTGTAGACCCGAGATCGTCATAGAGTCTTGTGTGATTCCCACTGTGCTTTGATTTCCACCTTACCACGTCCATGAGGGCGTGCAAAACGGTGGTTTTTGGGTACAGTCCCGAGTCACATGGAGGCAATGAGCGATAGGAGGGGTTTCGTCTCTCCCGGTATTAGGGGTTGATGTTGCGCTGTGGTCGATTGGCCGTAACATGGAAGTCCCTGGCCAGGGCTGTTTAGAGATTTACTGGTAAGTGTTACCAGTAGTTTCTCGACCCGTTATGAGCCTCACATCGGCATGACTTATCGGTTATTGGGGTCTGACGTTTACCACACCTAGACTTGATATGCGACATATCTGACGAAGAGACCAGACTGTACGGTAGTGTTACCGGTTGGCTCGACGGGAGTTGTAGCAGGTTCGCTTGTTTTCTTCTGATCGCTCAATACCCGGGTGGCCGTTACGTTTAGCTGACCGCTTGCGGCTTGGGGGTGCTTGATATGATCATCACCCACTGCCGGCGTATTGACGAGTCTTAGAGTCCCACAAAGGAGTTACCTAGTCCAGGCGAAACGTTGTGGTGCGCGTATGCGATATGCGCATGGACACGGTTAAAATGCGCGTATGAGATACCGTATATTTTAATCGGGCGGCTTGCTTTTGATAGGGTCGTATGTGATATGACCGGATTGATAAATCAAGTGTTGATTTATCATTTAACCATTAGTTTCTCACTAGAAATCCTTTCTTGTGTTTGATGGATGTATGCATGCATGTATGCTTTCTTTATAGATTCATACACATATGGATGTGCATACACACATACATACATACATCATCCTTCATGGTTGCTTATACATTGAAAATGGTGGCAATATAAGACTCACACCATGATTTTATATATATATATGTGTTATTATTTCATTTGTTTTAAAACAAAGGAAAAAGAAAAGGATAATTCATGGATGAGTTCTACACTCTTCTTGACCTAACCATGCTCACCTACCTTCTAACCATGAGTTAATCTTTTCTTTTATGTTTTAACTCAAGTGAAATAATATCCATATGATTTAACCATGGTTTGAGATCAGAAGTGATAAATATATATACATATATTTTCATTTTCTTTTCAAGAGATTATCTTTTCTCTTGTTCTAAAAGCCATCATCTTCTTCCTCCTTATTTTCCTTTGCTCTCTAGATTTCTCTAGTAGGCAAAATACTTAACAAGATAGGATTTTGATGTGAGAAAAGCCACCACAACATCATTCTTCACAAGTCTTGCCCACTTGTTTAGAGTGTTAACTTCCATTTTCATTCTTGATCTTGTGAAGTTGCTAGCTTGGATCAAGCGCACTCCGGGTGGATCATCGTGGACCTAGAGGAGTTCAAGCGGACCTTTTCCAAACCCCAAGTAGCCGAGGAGTCTAGCGTAGGGAGCTACAAAGCATATACTCTCAAAAACCCTAGCTTTCCTTACTTGAGATGATGTGTGATATTTGAAACCCTAATTTTTCTAGGAACGATTCTTTGTATGTTTACTTAGCACCCAAAAATTTAATCTTTGGTACATATGATGCTTCCAAACCCTTCATGAGGTGCTAGGTAAACACAACAAATGCAACTGAAACAAAGTTATTATATCTACACAGCATAATACTCGGATCCGGCTTAAACCAAAACCGACCAGTATTATCTGCCCGAAAAACGACACGTGCGAAAACGCACGTGCATTTTTTGAACCCTGCCATAAACCCATACGGCCTCTAAAACGTTTCGCCCAAACTTGGGGAAGTGTCTGTGGGGGACTCTAATGACTCATCAACACACTGGCACTGGGTATAACCTCTAGCACGTCAGAGGTACAAGCTGTACGTAACGGTTGCCTATGTATTGATTGGAAGGGAAGCTGATGAGCGAACTCATCCATAAACCCTACTGAGCTTAACAGTGACAATATACATACAGTCCGGTCCGTTCGTCTATAAGTATCGCATATCTGCCTAGGGGCTGGTAACGTCAGACCCCCATTAGCGGTATAAGTCGTGTCAGAGAGTGGCCCAGAACATCCTGAGATACTACTGGAGTACCTACCAGTAAATCTCCTGCCTCGGCCGAGAGCTTTGTGTAATGGCTCTCCTACACATAGCGCGATCTCACCCCCAATACCGGGAGAGACGAATCCCCGACGATCCGCTCACTTCCTCCATATGGCTCGGGACTGTACCCAACTAAAACCTGTTTGCACAACTCCTTTGAGCATGGTAGGGTAGTAATCTAAGCATAATAGGAACACACACGAGACAAATGACGATCTTAGGTGGACAAACTAACCTGTACACATGTCACCAGGGAATTGCTATCTGACGATATGTATAATACCAACTAGCATGTTCCCGGCGAGTCCTGTCTGGTGTACTCATAACCCAATGAGCACCTGTATACATCTTAGGTGATCCAACTGACACCAGTGGCTTGTGAGACCGGCCACCGCCGCTCGTCGGAGTCTCAACTGTATACACTAGTCTACTCTGGAGTATCGATGCCCTGTCTCGAAACTCCCATGACTAGGGACACTTTAAGGATGTGGTTACAAACCCCAGCTCCCACGTATATGATTGCTATCATACTGCTGGCAGCCAAGCAAGAATCCTATGGGCTCTATCATCATGCAATAGTGAACTAAAGCATGTATACGATGATAAAGACAAAAGCCAGATAGCATACTATCATTTCGAGCAAGACTATCATATCGGTATAGGTCCAGCCTCAATCATTGCAATCACATACCTGCGATCCAATAATTGACTTTGAGGGCACTATCTCCAACAGCAGTCACATTAGTGGGGGCTGGGTGGTCTACAAGCACATCCTTATTCAGGTCCCTAGTCGTAGGATTATCGAGACAGGGCATCGATACTCCGGAGTAGACTAGTGTGTACGCTTCTCATCCCAGTTGGGGAGATGGTCTGTCCCACAGCCGTCAGTACGTCGTACTGGAGATAGTATGCAGGTGCTCGTTAGGCTACGGGCACACCGGACAAGACTCACAGGGAACTGTTGGTTGGTTTTATACCAGTCGTCAGTTAACAGTTCCCAGGTGACATGAGTACAGCACAGTCCACAGACTTGACACTGCTACTTCGCCTCGAGTGTGTCCTACTGTTCTTTGATTGCTACACTACCACGGCTCAAAGGAGTCGTGCAAACAGGTAGCAGTTGGGTGCAGTCCCGAGCACTTGGAGGCAGTGGTTGTTAGACAGGATTCGTCTCTCCCGGTATTGGGAGTTGATATCGCGCTGTGTCAGAGAGCCATTACGCAAAGTCCCTGGCCAGGGCAAGCGAGATTTGCTGGTAGGTTCCAGTAGTTTCTCAGGGTGTAATGGGCTTCACTCCGACACGACTTAAACCGCTATTAGGGGACTGACGCTTGCCGCCCCCCTAGGCCCGATATGCGATAGTCTTAGACGAACAGACCGGACTGTACGGAGATTGTCACATCAGACTCAGTAGGAGTTCGGATGGGTTTCCTCTTCGGCCTTCTTATCGATATCTACCTGGGGACCGTTACGTACAGCTAGTGCCGCTTGCGGTCTATGGTTAATCCCACTGCCAGCGTAGTAGTCGAGTCTCTAGAGTCCCACACAGAGAGTTTCCCTACTCCAGGCGAAACGATATAGAGGCCGTATGGTTTTACGACAAGGGTTCGGACGCATACGTGTGTTTACGCACGTACGACATCCGGACAGTTTTTTCTAGCCGGCTTTGGTTTAAGCCAGTTTCTAGTATCCGGTTATTGGATTTATACAGTCTAAAGTTTTTCCGTGTTTTCACGGATAGGAGGGGCGTTCTCGTAATTACGCGAGAAGTTTCTAGAAGATGGTGACTTGGGGGTTAAGGTGGCATATGCATTAAATGAGATTAGTGAGTCATATGAGTGATTCATCCATATCATTAATGCATCATAAATGCTTAATGACTCATGGAGATGAATCACCCTCTTGTATTTATGAAGCATGATTATTCATCCGTTATTTTCTTTTATTGGATAAATGATAATGCTTGATATATATTATGATAGATCATTATCTCATCTCCTTCTGTTGCTCACTTTATCTCTCCTCAAGCTCTCTCTCTTCAAACCCGAATCCTCCCCTCTCATGTATTGAGGCCAAGGATTAGAACAGACTACTTAATTCTTAACCATTCTCTATATCACCTAGGTTACTTAGATTAGCGATTTAAGAAACCTAGTTACCTCTAGTTAGAGGTGAAGCTTGTAGTAAAGCTCTCGGATGGATCTTCTACTACATAGAGAAGGCCGGAGAGGACGTGGAGAACGACAAGACGAAGGACTCGGTTCTTTAGGTATAATCACTTCACATAGTAGTTTAGAACTCCTATATTTCTTGTTAGTTATTGTTTTAGCAAAGATTCTCGATTAGTCGATGTTTACGCCTAAAACAAGATAGTTTTTCATTATTCCGCCTCCCAGCAAGTTGTGGGGTGTTGTACATCGACTTACAGTGGTATCAGAGCCTCGCTAAACAATAATTAACTCATTAGCAAACTCATATGAATTTCGAACGCAAAACGAACCAGAAAACGACATCGATATCACAAGTTTCTGTCGAATTTAAAACAGGCTCTATAAATTTTTCAGGTTGCTGCAGTATAACCAACAGAGAATTGTAAGAACACTGGTGAAAAATGGGTTCCTGAATCGTCTATACAGCCGCGGAACCGTGGCCGATCCCACCAATCCGCCGCGGATCCGCGGCCGAGTTGTGGCCGATTCAACCCAGTTTCCACCAGTAACTCTTCTGTGATATTTTTGTATTTTCTGGAATGTTTATTTTCTGCTCAAGTCTCAGGTGCACAGAGAAGTTTTTGGAGTAGAATCTGATATGTTTGCTCGATCAAAATCATATGATGTTTGCTAATTTGATTATATCTGTGTTTGTATAATGTGTTCGTAAACCTCCCCTAGCTGCTAGTATGTCGGTTGGCAGGGGGTTGCACATTTCTGTAATGGATTTAACTGTTTGTGACTATGAACTGTATTGGACTGTTGTGATGATTAGCCAAGGTTTTGTAATAGGTTATTATTTTAATTCATTCAATGTAATTGTAATATGTTGTAATATTATTTTCCGGGGTGCATCCAGGTTGCGGTTGTAGCCACCGTTGTATTATTTCATTTTACTGTTTTTGCTCCTAGGACAGACCTAAGGTGGGGTGCACAAACCACCGGGTACTTTGAAGTGTTTAGTGGCCTACTCACTTTGTTGAAGGAGACCGCTTCACTTCGGGTACTTGGCGGGTAGTTTGCCGTACCCGTAGGGGTCTAGGGTGGGGTAATGGCTATTCATCACAACTGTGTAATCCGTCTTTTGTTGCAGGCTCAAAGCAAACACGGATTGCTCGCAAATCCAATAATGTTCATCTGTGATCTGGAATGCCTATTATTACGTCTGACGAATGTACAATATCTATATATGATAGCTATTTAGACGTCACTTATGTTTTACACCCGCGCTAGCCCAGCCCCCGCTCTGCCGTTAGTTAAGTAACCTAACGGGTGATGACGGGACCCAGTGGCGAATGCGGATGGCATAAGAGGACGTTGTATTTTCTTTGTTTTCTGCAATGATAGGTTAATGATGGGACGCATTATTATTATTGCAAAGAAAAATAAACCAAAAGTTTAATCGTTGGAAAAATTTAAAAGAAACCACTCGGTTATTTTAAAACAGAGAATATTTTTTTTTAATTGCAGAGCTTTAACCACTCCTTTTAAAAAGCTATCAGGTTCCTTCGGATATATTAAGTTCACTTCGTTCACGGTTTTGCCAAAACCATTCGTAGCCCTCCATCATTTCATTTGGGTATTCAGTAGTATTCAAGCTATGCATTTTGGCCAAAGTCAAGGCATAGTGTTTGGTAGCTACTGGGTATTCATTTGTTGCGTAGATAGATGAGTTAGTTTGGGACAGTCATATTATCATTTGACCAAAGTCAGGGGTATGTACGGATGGGTTCAAATTGACAAGATAATGACGGTTAGAACTTGACATGTGACTTATGACATTTTGACCAAAGCCAAGGTCATAAGAGCATGGGGCAAAAATTTATATCGGGAATTTCTAAAGAAACTGAAATTTGCAAAGAGATGCATACCATTTGGAGTTTGATGAATGTTGGTAGGATTCCTTCAGCATTATCAGACGATGATATTTGGATCCCGATCCTACTGTGAGTATATACTACTTATGTTAGTGTATATGCCCTAGACGCCATTACTGTATCATACTGGTTTGTATATTATTTAATGGAAGCTTGGGATATTCACCTTGTATATACAATCTTGCTCAAAATGGTAGTATGCTACTTGGTTTGTTTCTACTTCAATGTGTACATGTGTTTATTTTGCGATATCACCTATACGCATTAGTGGAGCCCTTAGGATCTTTGCTTGATTACCAGCGTTGTGATGGCAATCACACTAGTGGGAGCTGGGTAATCTGTAAGCACATCCTTATACAAGTCCCTAGTCGCAGGACTATCGAGACAGGGCATCGATACTCCGGAGTAGACTAGCGTATGCGCTTCTCATCCCAGTGTGGGAGATGGTCTGTCCCACAGCCATCAGTACGTCATACTGGAGATAGTATACGGGTGCTCGTTGGGTTACGAGTACACTGGACAGGACTCGTCGGGAACTGACAGGTTGGTATTATACCTATCGTCAGTTATCAGTTCCCAGGTGACATGAGTACAGCTTAGTCCGCTGACTTGACACTTGCACTTCGCCTCGAGTGTATTCCCACTGTACTTTGACTACTACCCTACCACGGCTCAAAGGAGTCGTGCAAACAGGTGGTAGTTGGGTGCAGTCCCGAAGCACTTGGAGGCAGTGACGGTTAGACAGGATTCGTCTCTCCCGGTATTGGGGGTTGACATCGCGCTGTGTCTAGGAGAGCCATTACACGAGTAGTCCCTGGCCAGGGCAAGCGAGATATACTGGTAGGCTTCCAGTATTATCTCAGGGTGTTTTGGGCTTCACTCCGACACGACTTGTACCGCTATTGGGGGACTGACGTTTACCGCCCCCTAGGCCCGACATGCGATGTATCAGACGAACAGACCGGACTGTACGTAGAATGTCACATTCAGACTCAGTAGGAGTTCAGATGGGTTTTACCTCGTCAGTCTTCTTATCGGCATCTACCTGGGGACCGTTACGCACAGCTAGTGCCGCTTGCGGTCTGTGCTTAAACCCACTGCCAGTGTAGTGTCGAGTCTTTAGAGTCCCACACAGAGGGTATTCGCCTCTGGGCAAAACAGGGTAGAGGTCGCATGGTTTTGCGACAGGGTTCGTTCTCATCCGCGCACTTGTGCACGTTTGGAGTCCGGACGGATATTACTGGATGGCTCTGGTTTGAGTCAGATACTGGTATATATTTTGGGGTTGCTTTTATCTCTCGGTATTCTTGTTCCTCGGAACGAGAATGCAGGTGTGTATGCACAGTTGTTTGAGGCGGAGGAAGAGGTTTTTCATTAGGGTTTCGGAACGGGTGCGTATGCACAGTTGACAGTCGTCTTTTTCCAAACCCTAATGGATTTATGAAATATCAATTAATAATAGTAATTAAATGAAATTGTGTCATGGTTGATTTTGTTGACTTGTTGACCATGGTTGACTTGTTGACCATGGTTGAATGTTTGACCATCATCATTGCTTTGCAAGGATACTCCTTGATTCTAGCTTACATTCATTTAATGAAGTGATGATAATGGTCATTCCAAATACAACCATCAACTATTTCATTTGAATTATTATTATTAATTAGATAATTATTTTTCTTTTGTTATGGTTGCAAAAGGAAAAGATAGCTCATTCTATCATATTGATTCTCTCTCCTCATTTCATCTTCTTCTTTCTCAAGCTCAAGGAGAATCCTTCTCATGTGTTGAGAATCCCTTTCCTTGAAAAGAAAACACCCCATAGATACTCTCTACTCTCTCTAGGGTTCAAGGTTTAGCAAGCCGGAGATCCTAGTTCACTCTAAGTTCGAGTAAGAGCCCGAAGGTTGAACCCTCAGGTGGATCCATCTTTGACGGAAGAAGGCAACGAGGAAAGAACCATCAACCTCTACAGGGTTTCAAGAAGAAGGAGTTCAAGTTAGGTATAACCACTTTGCCGAGTAGTTAACTCTCCTTTGCATGTTTGCTAGTTTAGTTTAGACACGATCCCGACCTTGTTTAGTCCATATTGCCCCATGCGCTAAAAATTTGATTGTTATACCGTTTCCGCCTCCCCGTAAGAACCGGGGGTCGCAACGTGGACTTACAGTGGTATCAGAGCCTAACTAAACTTAAACTAGCTTGGTAGCGAAGTGTATGGAAGTTCGAAACGGAAAAATCGCAAAACCGGAAAATCTAAAACCCTAAGTTTCTGTTGAAATTTTTTGTGCTCTAAAAGTAAAACGTTTTACTCCTAAAATCGGCTCAGGGTTTTGTGAGAACACCCACCAAAAATGATCCCATGAATCCTTCAAACCACCGCGGATCTGCGGCCATAGCTAATCTTGTTGCCGCGGATCCGCCGCCGTTTGGGCTCTTCATGTGATCGTGTTTTGTGCAGTGTTCTTCTGGTAGGGTTTTGGGATTTTTCAAATATGTTATTTGTGCCCAGATTTTCCAGAAAAGAAATTTACTTTTGGGGTCCTATAAATCCGTATTTTTTTTCGAACTTCGCTACACTTTGGCTATATTGGTTATATCTGTGATGTTTGCATGTATTGAACGTCGGCTAATCGCTATAAGTCGATTAGTCTGGGTTATACATCTCTGTGATCTGTGTTTGATATTGGAATGTGTATATGAATGTGTTGGACTGTCGCGGGTGAATAGCCGGGGTGGATGTGAGATGAGCTTTTGTTTTTCTTTCATTCATTTGTAATATGTAAATTGATGTAATAATATTATTTGTATGGCCGCACAACCGGGTCGGGGTTGTAGCCGTCATTGTATAATTCTTTTTACTGTTTTTGCTCCTAGGATAGACCCATGGAGGGGTGCACAAAATACCGGGTACTTGGCGGGTAGTTTGCCGCACCAGTAGGGGTCTTGGGTGGGGTTTTGGCTATTCACCGCGACCGTGTAATCCGCTTTTCGTTGCAGGCTCGAACGGATTGCGGATTCCTAGTATATCCAATGTATTCATCTGTGATCTGTAATGTCTATCATTGCTTTATATTTAGGCGTTGGTTATGTTTTACAGCCGCGCTAGCCCAGCCCCCGCTCTGTCGTTAGTTAAGTAACCTAACGGGTGATGACGGGACCCCGTGGAAAATGTGAATGGCATAAGCGTACGTCATAATTTGGTTGTTTTCTGCAATGGTAGGATTAAATGATGGGACGCATTAAAAGAACTAATGCAAGAATATCACGCATTAAAAGAACTAATGCAAGATAATAAACCAAGCTAAAGTTGTTGGAACACTTTCGAAAAACCACTCGGTTCTTTTCAAAACTAACTTTTAAAAGCAGAGCTTGAGCCACTCCTTCTAAAAGCTATCTCGTTCCATCGATTATATCAAGTTCACTACGTTCACGGTTTTACCAAAACCATTCGTAGCCCTCCGTCGTTTCGCACGAACAGGCAATAGTATTCAAGCTGTGTATGTTGGCCAAAGTCATGGCATAGTGATTGGTAGCTATTGGGTGTTCATGTGTAGCATAGATAGATGCGTTGGTTTAGGACAGTCGTACTGCCATTTTGGCCAAAGTCAAGGGTAGGTACGGGTGGATCCAAATTAACCTGGATAGTGACGGGTAGAACTTGACATGTGACTTATGATATTTTGGCTAAAGTCAAGGTCATAAGTGTTAGTGTATATGCCCTAGAGGCCATTACTGTATCATACTAGTTTGTATATTACTTGATGGAAGCTTGGGATATTCACCTTGTATAAACAATCTTGCTCAATATAGTAGTATGCTACTTGGTTTGTTTCTACTTCAATGTGTACTTGTGTTTATTTCAGTATATCACTTATACGCATTAGTGGAGCCCTTAGGATCTTTGCTTGATTACCAGCGTTGTGATGGCAGTCACACTAGTGGGTGCTGGGTAATCGATAAGCACATCCTTATACAGGTCCCTAGTCGTAGGACTATCGAGACAGGGCATCGATACTCCGGAGTAGACTAGCGTATGCGCTTCTCATCCTAGTGTGGGAGATGGTCTGTCCCACAGCCATCAGTACGTCGTACTGGAGATAGTATACGGGTGCTCGTTGGGTTACGAGTACACTGGACAGGACTCGTCGGGAACTGACAGGTTGGTATTATACCTATCGTCAGTTATCAGTTCCAAGGTGACATGAGTACAGCTTAGTCCGCTGACTTGACATTGACACTTCGCCTCGAGTGTGTTCCCACTGCACTTTGATCACTACCCTTCCACGGCTCAAAGGAGTCGTGCAAACAGGTGGTGGTTGGGTGCAGTCCCGAAGCATTTGGAGGCAGTGACGGTTAGACAGGATTCGTCTCTCCCGGTATTGGGGGTTGACATCGCGCTGTGTCTAGGAGAGCCATTACACGAGTAGTCCCTGGCCAGGGCAAGCGAGATATACTGGTAGGTTTCCAGTGTTATCTCAGGGTGTTTTGGGCTTCACTCCGACACGACTTGTACCGCTATTGGGGGACTGACGTTTTACCGCCCCCTAGGCCCGCCATGCGATGTATCAGACGAACAGACCGGACTGTACGGAGAATGTCACATTCAGACTCAGTAGGAGTTCAGATGGGGTTTCACCTCGTCAGCCTTCTTGTCGGCATCTACCTGGGGACCGTTACGCACAGCTAGTGCCGCTTGCGGTCTGTGGTTAAACCCACTGCCAGCGTAGTGTCGAGTCTTTAGAGTCCCACACAGAGGGTATTCGCCTCTGGGCAAAACAGAGTAGAGGTCGCATGGTTTTGCGACAGGGTTCGTTCTCATCCGCGCACTTGTGCACGTTTGGAGTCCGGACGGATTATACTGGCAGGCTCTGGTTTGAGCCAGATACTGGTATATGTTTTGGGGGTTGCTTTTATATCTTGGTATTCTTGTTCCTCGGAACGAGAATGCAGGTGTGTATGCACAGTTGCTTGAGGTGGAGAATGAGGTTTTTCATTAGGGTTTCGGATCGGGTGCGTATGCACAGTTGACAGTTATCATTTTCCAAACCCTAATGGATTTGTATATTATCTATTAATAATAGTAATTAAATAAGAATTATGTTATGGTTGTTTTTTTGTTGACTTGTTGACCTTGGTTGACTTGTTGACCATTGACCACTTTCATGCCTTGAAAGTCTTCCTTGATTCATGCTTACACTTCATTTAAAGAAGCATGATAATGGTCATTCCAAAATAACCATCAACTATTCTTATTTCAATTATTATCATTTAGATAATTCATTTTTCTTTTGCAATATGGTTGCAAGAAAGAAATTATTGAGCTCATTCTATCATTCTCACTCTCTCTCCTCATTTCATCTTCTTCTTCCTCTTGAAAAGAGAAACCTTCTCATGTGTTGAGAATCATTCTCTTTAGATAGAAAAGCAAACCCTAATCACTCTCTACTCATTCTAGGATGAAGGTTTAGCAAGCCGGAAACCCTAGTTCAGTCAAAGATCGAGGAAGAGCCCAAAGGTCGAACCTTCAAGGTGGATCTATCTTCGGCAAGAAGAAGGCGACGAGAAGAGAACCATTCAAGCTTCAACAAAGAACAAGAAAGAAGAACAACAACAAGAAGGGAAGGAGTTCAAGTTTAGGTATAACCATCCTCCATAGTAGCTAACTCTCTTTAGCTTGTTAACTAGTTTTAGTTTAGACAACGATCCCGACATAGTTTAGTCCATGTTGCCTCTTGCGATAAAAATTCGTTTTTTATACCGTTTCCGCCTCCCCGTAAGTACCGAGGGTCGCAATATGGACTTACAGTGGTATCAGAGCCTAACTAAACTTAAACTAGCTTGGTAGTAAGGTGTAACGAAGTTCGGAACCGAAAAATCGCAAAACCGGAAAATCAAAACCCTAACTTTCTGTTGAAATTTTTTCTGCTCAAATTGAAAAACTTTATACTTGTAAAATCGTCTCAGGGTTTTCTAAGAACACACAAGAAAAACGATATCATGTTACCTCCAAACCGCCGCGCTTCCGCGGCCTCACCTACTCATCTGGCCGCGGAACCGCCGCAAGTTGGTGTCATCTTTGCATCGTTTTTCATGCAGTGTTCTTCTGTGTTGGTTTTGGGATTTTTAAGATATATTATATGTACCCAGATTTTCCAGAACTGAAATTCACTTTTGGGGTCCTATAATTCCGTATTTTTTTCCGAACTTCACTGCACTTTGGCTATGTTGGTTATATCTGTGATGTTTGCATGTATTGAACGTCGGCTAATCGCTATAAGTCGATTAGTCGGGGTTATACATGATCTGTAATGTTCTGGAATGTGTATATGAATGTGTTGGACTGTCGCGGGTGAATAGCCGGGGTGGATGTGAGATGAGCTTTTGTTTTTCTTTCATTCATTGTAAATGTAAATTGATGTAATTATATTATTTGTTTGGCCGCACAACCGGGTCGGGGTTGTAGCCGTCATTGTATAATTCTTTTTACTGTTTTTGCTCCTAGGATAGACCCATGGTGGGGTGCACAAACTACCGGGAACATGGAGGGTAGTTTGCCGCACCCGTAGGGGTCTTGGGTGGGGTATTTGCTATTCACCGCGACCGTGTTATCCGCTTTTCGTTTCAGGCTCGAAAGGAATGCGGATTGCTAGTATATCCAATGTATTCATCTGTGATCTGTAATGTCTATCATTGCTTTCTATTTAGGCGTTGCTTATGTTTTACAGCCGCGCTAGCCCAGCCCCCGCTCTGTCGTTAGTTAAGTAACCTAACGAGTGATGACGGGACCCCGTGGCGAATGCGAATGGCATAAGCGTACGTCATATTTTGGTTGTTTTCTGCAATGGTAGGAATTAAATGATGGGACGCATTAAAAGAACTAATGCAAGAATATCACGCATTAAAAGAACTAATGCAAGATAATAAACCAAGTTTAAGTCGATGGAACACTTTCGAAAAACCACTCGGTTCTTTTCAAAACTAACTTTTAAATGCGGAGCTTGAGCCACTCCTTCTAAAAGCTATCTCGTTCCATCGATTATATCAAGTTCACTACGTTCACGGTTTTACCAAAACCATTCGTAGCCCTCCGTCGTTTCGCATGAATAGGCAATAGTATTCAAGCTGTGTATTTTGGCCAAAGTCAAGGCACAGTGATTGGTAGCTATTGGGTGTTCATGTGTAGCATAGATAGATGCGTTGGTTTGGGACAGTCGTGCTGCCATTTTGGCCAAAATCAAGGGTAAGTACGGATGGATCCAAATTAACCTGGAAAGTGACGGGAAGAACTTGACATGTGACTTATGATATTTTGGCCAAAGTCAAGGTCATAAGAGCATGGGGCAAAAATCCACATCGGGAGTTTCATAAGTACTGAAACTTGCTAGATTTGCATACCATTTGGAGTGTGATGATTATGGTAGGATTCCTTCATTTTCATCACGCGATGATATTTGGATCCCGATCCTACTGTGAGTATATGCTACTCCTCGGGAAATTTCTCACTAAACGATCAATGCTATAAACCTAGTAGGTGCCTAGAAAGGTGTTAGCGGGGCTACGCCCCCAGGGAAAAGAGGTTCTTAAATTAAGGAACTTCGCGAAAGCGTTGGAAAACCTCCCTCGAAGTACCGACACTGGCCTGGCTGAACGGTTAAGCAAGTATTGTACGGTGGGATTGATCCCGGCTAATTCTTCCTTTGTGGTTTGAGGAGGGATTCGAGAGACAGTGTGAGCCATCCTGTTTAGACAAATTAAAAACCATTCTAAACTTGCAAGAGCATCGTGCTAAGTGTTTCTTCTCTCCCCCTGCAGCGACCAAATCGAAATGACTGGACTTAAGTTACTTCTAGATAAAAACATATTGACAGGGCCAAACTACAAAGATTGGCTCAGGAATGTCAAATTGGCAATCTCTTACGACAAGCTGGGGTATCTTCTTACCACCAAAGCTCCCCCCGTCCCAGGTCCCACCTCCAGCGTCGCGGATAAGGAAATCCGTAAGACTTGGGAGATTGACAGCGCGAAGGCCAGATGCCTCGTACTTGCCTCGATGGACAATGACCATCAGAGGAGGCACGAGAATATGGATTTGGAATCCATATTTCTTCATACAAAAGAACTGTATGGAGAGCAGTCTCGTATCGCAAGATACGAAGTGTCGAAGAAGTTATTTTCGACTAAGTTGGCCGTCGGATCATCGGTAGCGGACCACGTGCTTAAGATGATTGGCTACACTGAGGAGCTCGCGGAACTTGGGACCACGTTGGATAGTGAACTCTACACAGATATAATTCTCCAGTCCCTTCCATCCACTTACGCCCAGTTCATACTGAATTTCAACTTGCAAGAAAAGGAAGTTGAACTTTCAGAACTCTTCAACCTGCTGAGGAGCGCAGAGGGCACCCTACAGAAGGGTAGGGATACATCCACTTTGTTTGTAGGAGGATCTTCTTCTTCTAGGTCCAAGGCGAAAGCCAAGGGAAAGAAGAGGAAAGCCCCCGCCAAACCAAGGGGCGGTGTTAGTAAAGTGGGTGCGAAGGGAAAGGAAAAGGCAACAAAGATAGCGGGGAAGCTTGTTGGTAAAGAGGAATGCTTCTATTGTCACAAGAGTGGACACTGGAAGAAAGATTGCAGGGCTTGGAAAGCCAGGACACAGGAACTGAAGCAGGTTGCAGCTTCAGCTTCAGGTGTGTATGTTATTGAAAACTGTCTTTCTATAAACTCTACTTCCTGGGTATTGGATACCGGATCAGGATCTCATATCTGTAATTCTTTGCAGGCGTTGAGAAACCGTAGGTTTTTGAAGGAAGGTGACATGACCCTCAGAGTTGCGAACGGAGCTAGCATGGATGCTAAAGCCGTGGGGGACTATCACCTAGGAATGTCAGATGGACATATTTTGGTTTTGCGTAATTGCTTTTTTGTACCCAACGCAACTTGTAATATCATTTCTGTATCTTTGGTTTCTAAAGAAGGTTATGAATTTGCGTTTGTAAGTAATGTTGTTAACATTCACCTTAATCAAGTTCTGATTGGGTCAGGTACATTGAGCAATGGTATATACGTATTAAACCAACCACAGATTTTCAATGTCCAGAATACACACAAAAGAAAGTCACCAGATATTAATCAGACTTTCTTATGGCATTGTAGACTGGGTCACATCAATGAGAGAAGGTTGACTAAGTTACATACAGAAGGATATTTGGATCCGTTCGAATATCAATCATATGCCACTTGTCAATCCTGTCTCAAAGGAAAGATGACAAAGACTCCGTTCACTGGACACGGAGTAAGAGCGAGCGAGCTCTTGGGACTCGTACACAGCGACGTGTGCGGTCCAATGTCTACACATGCACGAAGCGGTTATTCTTACTTCATTACTTTTACGGATGATTTTTCAAGATACGGTTATGTCTTCTTAATGAAACATAAGTCAGAATCTTTTGAAAAATTCCAGGAATTTAAGAATGAAGTAGAAAAACAGACCGGCAAAAGTATCAAGATTCTAAGATCGGATCGAGGTGGAGAATACTTAAGTGCCGAGTTCCTGAATTATTTAAAAGAGAATGGGATTCTCTCTCAGCTTACTCCTCCATACACCCCGCAACATAACGGTGTATCGGAGAGACGGAACCGGACCCTATTGGATATGGTACGGTCCATGATGAGTAACGCTGAGTTACCGCGATCATTCTGGGGGTATGCACTAGAATCAGCTGCGTACCTTTTGAACCGAGTTCCTACTAAGACTGTGCCTACTACACCATATGAGATGTGGTGTGGGAAGAGACCCCATCTCAGTCACATTAAGACTTGGGGAAGTCCAGCTTTTGTTAAAAAGCAGCATGCGGACAAGCTCGAGGCGCGCTCAGTACTGTGTAAGTTTGTGGGATATCCAAAGAATTCCAAGGGATATCTCTTCTATTACGAAGAGGAACAAAAAGTTCTTGTTTCTCGTCATGCCCACTTTCTAGAACATCAGTTCTTAGAAAAAGAATTAAGTGGGAGCGCAGTAGAACTGGAAGAAATTCCAGAACCACAGACTATTACTGAAAGCTTAATGGAACCAGAGGGTTCAAATGAACAGGACATTCCTATGCCGCTCCGCAGAAGTAATAGGCAGTCTCATCCGCCCGAGAGATACTACGGTTTTCTCATAGACGGGGATAGAGAGGATTGCATCATAGACTATGATGAGCCTACTAGCTTCCAGCAGGCCGTTCAGAGCTTTGACTCGGTAAAATGGCTGGATGCAATGCGGACCGAAATGGAGTCCATGTACACCAACAAAGTATGGACGTTGGACATTGCTCCAGACGGGGTAAAACCCGTAGGATGCAAGTGGATCTTCAAAAGGAAGATTGGTGTAGATGGACAGGTTGAGACCTATAAAGCTAGACTTGTAGCAAAGGGTTTCCGTCAAAGACCTGGCTTGGACTACGACGAAACCTTTTCTCCAGTGGCTATGCTGAAATCCATTCGGATCCTTCTTGCCATTGCTGCCTTCCACGATTATGAGATTTGGCAGATGGACGTAAAAACCGTTTTTCTAAATGGAAATTTAGAGGAGTGTGTCTATATGGATCAGCCAGAGGGTTTCATTCAGAGTGGGAGCAGCGGAAAGGTGTGCAAGTTGCTTAAGTCCATCTATGGACTAAAGCAGGCATCGCGGAGTTGGAACATCTGTTTTGATGAGACGGTCAAGGAATTTGACTTTATCAAAAATCCAGATGAACCGTGCATCTATAGTAGATTTGTAGCGAGAACTGTGGTATTCCTTGTTTTATACGTGGATGACATTCTCTTAATAGGAAATGACATTCCTATGCTACAATCTGTCAAGGGTTTCTTGTCACACAGGTTCTCCATGAAAGACCTGGGTGATGCCTCTTACATCCTGGGGATCCGGATCCATCGTGATAGATCCAAGAGGATATTAGGACTTTCACAGTCCAGGTACATCGACACCGTACTGAAAAGATTCAGTATGGAAGATTCCAAGCGCGGTAACTTACCGGCTTGTCACGGGATCACCCTCTCTAAAGAGATGTCTCCCAAGACTGATTTGGAGAGGGATCGCATGTCTATTATACCCTACGCTTCTGCGGTAGGCTCTATAATGTATGCGATGTTGTGTACCAGACCGGATGTAGCTTATGCACTGAGTGTAGTAAGCCGGTATCAGTCAAACCCTGGGGAGAAACATTGGATAGCAGTAAAGAACATTCTCAAGTACCTGAGGAGGACTAAGGAGATGTTCTTGGTGTATGGCGGAAAAGACCTCCAGATTGAGGCCTTTGCTGACTCCAGCTTCCAGAGTGACAAGGATGATTCCAAGTCCATGTCGGGTTTTGTCTTTACCCTCAACGGAGGGGCGGTGTGTTGGAAGAGTTCCAAACAGGAAACCGTTGCAGACTCGACTATGGAAGCGGAATACATCGCTGCATCTGATGCCGCAAAAGAAGCTGTCTGGATAAGGAAGTTCTTAAAAGAACTTCAGGTGGTTCCGTCCATTGTTGACCCAGTACCTCTGTATTGCGACAACAACGGGGCTATAGCTTTAGCAAAGGAACCCAGGTCCCATCAGAGATCCAGGCATATCTTGAGGCGGTATCACCTGATCAGGGAGATCGTGGATCGCAAGGAGATCGAGGTTCGGAGGGTTGCTTCAGAAGAGAACACTGCAGATCCATTCACCAAGGCCCTACCCCAGACTCAGTTCGAGCGGCTGATCGAGATGATAGGTCTTCGATACGCCAGCACATGGCCTTAGTGCAAGTGGGAGATTGTTAGTGTATATGCCCTAGAGGCCATTACTGTATCATACTAGTTTGTATATTACTTGATGGAAGCTTGGGATATTCACCTTGTATAAACAATCTTGCTCAATATAGTAGTATGCTACTTGGTTTGTTTCTACTTCAATGTGTACTTGTGTTTATTTCAGTATATCACTTATACGCATTAGTGGAGCCCTTAGGATCTTTGCTTGATTACCAGCGTTGTGATGGCAGTCACACTAGTGGGGGCTGGGTAATCGATAAGCACATCCTTATACAGGTCCCTAGTCGTAGGACTATCGAGACAGGGCATCGATACTCCGGAGTAGACTAGCGTATGCGCTTCTCATCCCAGTGTGGGAGATGGTCTGTCCCACAGCCATCAGTACGTCGTACTGGAGATAGTATACGGGTGCTCGTTGGGTTACGAGTACACTGGACAGGACTCGTCGGGAACTGACAGGTTGGTATTATACCTATCGTCAGTTATCAGTTCCCAGGTGACATGAGTACAGCTTAGTCCGCTGACTTGACACTGACACTTCGCCTCGAGTGTGTTCCCACTGCACTTTGATCACTACCCTTCCACGGCTCAAAGGAGTCGTGCAAACAGGTGGTGGTTGGGTGCAGTCCCGAAGCATTTGGAGGCAGTGACGGTTAGACAGGATTCGTCTCTCCCGGTATTGGGGGTTGACATCGCGCTGTGTCTAGGAGAGCCATTACACGAGTAGTCCCTGGCCAGGGCAAGCGAGATATACTGGTAGGTTTCCAGTGTTATCTCAGGGTGTTTTGGGCTTCACTCCGACACGACTTGTACCGCTATTGGGGGACTGACGTTTTACCGCCCCCTAGGCCCGCCATGCGATGTATCAGACGAACAGACCGGACTGTACGGAGAATGTCACATTCAGACTCAGTAGGAGTTCAGATGGGGTTTCACCTCGTCAGCCTTCTTGTCGGCATCTACCTGGGGACCGTTACGCACAGCTAGTGCCGCTTGCGGTCTGTGGTTAAACCCACTGCCAGCGTAGTGTCGAGTCTTTAGAGTCCCACACAGAGGGTATTCGCCTCTGGGCAAAACAGAGCAGAGGTCGCATGGTTTTGCGACAGGGTTCGTTCTCATCCGCGCACTTGTGCACGTTTGGAGTCCGGACGGATTATACTGGCAGGCTCTGGTTTGAGCCAGATACTGGTATATGTTTTGGGGGTTGCTTTTATATCTTGGTATTCTTGTTCCTCGGAACGAGAATGCAGGTGTGTATGCACAGTTGCTTGAGGCGGAGAATGAGGTTTTTCATTAGGGTTTCGGATCGGGTGCGTATGCACAGTTGACAGTTATCATTTTCCAAACCCTAATGGATTTGTATATTATCTATTAATAATAGTAATTAAATAAGAATTATGTTATGGTTGTTTTTTTGTTGACTTGTTGACCTTGGTTGACTTGTTGACCATTGACCACTTTCATGCCTTGAAAGTCTTCCTTGATTCATGCTTACACTTCATTTAAAGAAGCATGATAGTGGTCATTCCAAAATAACCATCAACTATTCTTATTTCAATTATTATCATTTAGATAATTCATTTTTCTTTTGCAATATGGTTGCAAGAAAGAAATTATTGAGCTCATTCTATCATTCTCACTCTCTCTCCTCATTTCATCTTCTTCTTCCTCTTGAAAAGAGAAACCTTCTCATGTGTTGAGAATCATTCTCTTTAGATAGAAAAGCAAACCCTAATCACTCTCTACTCATTCTAGGATGAAGGTTTAGCAAGCCGGAAACCCTAGTTCACTCAAAGATCGAGGAAGAGCCCAAAGGTCGAACCTTCAAGGTGGATCTATCTTCAGCAAGAAGAAGGCGACGAGAAGAGAACCATTCAAGCTTCAACAAAGAACAAGAAAGAAGAACAACAACAAGAAGAGAAGGAGTTCAAGTTTAGGTATAACCATCCTCCATAGTAGCTAACTCTCTTTAGCTTGTTAACTAGTTTTAGTTTAGACAACGATCCCGACATTGTTTAGTCCATGTTGCCTCTTGCGATAAAAATTCGTTTTTTATACCGTTTCCGCCTCCCCGTAAGTACCGGGGGTCGCAATATGGACTTACAATAAGAGCATGGGGCAAAAATCCACATCGGGAGTTTCATAAGTACTGAAACTTGCTAGATTTGCATACCATTTGGAGTGTGATGATTCTGGTAGGATTCCTTCAGTTTCGTCACGCGATGATATTTGGATCCCGATCCTACTGTGAGTATATGCTACTCCTCGGGAAATTTCTCACTAAACGATCAATGCTATAAACCTAGTAGGTGCCTAGAAAGGTGTTAGCGGGGCTACGTCCCCAGGGAAAAGAGGTTCTTAAATTAAGGAACTTCGCGAAAGCGTTGGAAAACCTCCCTCGAAGTACCGACACTGGCCTGGCTGAACGGTTAAGCAAGTATTGTGCGGTAGGATTGATCCCGACTGATTCTTCCTTTATGGTTTGAGGAGGGATTCGAGAGACAGTGGGAGCCATCCTGTTTAGACAAATTAAAAAACACTCTAAACTTGCAAGAGCATCATGCTAAAGTGTTTCTTCTCTCTCCCCCTGCAGCGACCAAATCGAAATGACTGGACTTAAGTTACTTCTAGATAAAAACATACTGACATGGCCAAACTACAAAGATTGGCTCAGGAATGTCAAAATGGCAATCACTTACGACAAGCTGGGGTATCTTCTTACCACCAAAGCTCCCCCCGTCCCAGGTCCCACCTCCAGCGTCGCGGATAAGGAAATCCGTAAGACTTGGGAGATTAATTGCGCGAAGGCCAGGTGCCTCGTGCTTGCCTCTATGGACAACGAACATCAGAGGAGGCACGAGAATATGGACTTGGAATCCATATTTTTTCATACAAAAGAACTGTATGGAGAGCAGTCTCGTATCGCAAGATACGAAGTGTCGAAGAAGTTATTTTCGGCAAAGTTGGCCGTCGGATCATCGGTAGCGGACCACGTGCTTAAGATGATTGGCTACATTGAGGAGCTCGCGGAACTTGGGACCACGTTGGAAAGCGAACTCTATACGGATTTAATTCTCCAGTCCCTTCCATCCACTTACGCCCAGTTTATACTGAACTTCAACTTACAAGAGAAAGAAGTTGAACTTTCAGAACTCCTCAACATGCTGAGGAGCGCAGAGGGCACCCTATAGAAAGGTTGGGAAACACTCGCTTTGTTTGTAGGAGGATCTTCTTCTTCTAGGTCCAAGGAGAAAGCCAAGGGAAAGAGGAAGAAAGCCCTCGCCAAACCAAGGGGCGGTGTTAGTAAAGTGGGTACGAAGGGAAAGGAAAAAGAAAAAAAGTTAGCAGGGAAACTGGTGGGTAAAGAGGAATGCTTCTATTGTCACAAGAGTGGACACTGGAAGAAGGATTGCAGGGCTTGGAAAGCCAGGACACAGGAACTGAAGCAGGTTACGGCTTCAGCTTCAGGTGTGTATGTTATTGAAAACTGTCTTTCGATAAACTCTACTTCCTGGGTATTGGATACCGGATCAGGATCTCATATCTGTAATTCTTTGCAGGCGTTGAGAAACCGTAGGGTTTTAAAGGAAGGTGACATGACCCTCAGAGTTGCGAACGGAGCTAGCATGGATGCTAAAGCCGTGGGGGACTATCACCTGGGAATGTCAGATGGGCATGTTTTGGTTTTGCGTAATTGCTTTTTTGTACCCAACGCAACTTGTAATATCATTTCTGTATCTTTGGTTTCTAAAGAAGGTTATGAATTTGCGTTTGTAAGTAATGTTGTAAACATTCACCTTAATCAAGTTCTGATTGGGTCAGGTACACTGAGCAATGGTATATACGTATTGAACCAATCACAGATTTTCAATGTCCAGAATACACACAAAAGAAAGTCTCCGGAAATCAATCAGACTTTCTTATGGCATTGTAGACTGGGTCACATCAATGAGAGAAGGTTGACTAAGTTACATACAGAAGGATATTTGGATCCGTTCGAATATCAATCGTATGCCACTTGTCAATCCTGTCTCAAAGGAAAGATGACAAAGACTCCGTTCATTGGACACGGAGTAAGAGCGAGCGAGCTCTTGGGACTCGTACACAGCGACGTGTACGGTCCAATGTCTACACATGCGCGAAGCGGTTATTCTTACTTCATTACTTTTACGGATGATTTTTCAAGGTACGGTTATGTCTTCTTAATGAAACATAAGTCCGAAGCCTTTGAAAAATTCCAAGAATATAAGAATGAAGTAGAAAAACAGACCGGCAAAAGTATCAAGATTCTAAGATCGGATCGAGGTGGAGAATACTTAAGTGCCGAGTTCCTGAATTATTTAAAAGAGAACGGGATTCTCTCTCACCTTACTCCTCCATACACTCCGCAACACAACGGTGTATCGGAGAGACGGAACCGAACCCTATTGGATATGGTACGGTCCATGATGAGTAACGCTGAGTTACCGCGATCATTCTGGGGGTATGCGCTAGAATCAGCTGCGTACCTTTTGAACCGAGTTCCTACTGAGACTGTGCCTACTACACCATATGAGATGTGGTGTGGGAAGAGGCCCTATCTCAGTCACATTAAGACTTAGGGAAGTCCAGCTTTTGTTAAAAAGCAGCATGCGGACAAGCTCGAGGCACGCTCAGTACTGTGTAAGTTTGTGGGATATCCAAAAAATTCCAAGGGATATCTCTTCTACTACGAAGAGGAACAAAAAGTTCTTGTTTCTCGTCATGCCCACTTTCTAGAACACCAGTTCTTAGAAAAAGAATTAAGTGGGAGCGCAGTAGAACTGGAAGAAATTCCAGAACCACAGACTATTACTGAAAGCTTAGTGGAACCAGAGGGTTCAAATGAACAGGACATTCCTACGCCGCTCCGCAGGAGTAGTAGGCACTCTCATCCGTCCGAGAGATACTACGGTTTTCTCATAGACGGGGATAGAGAGGATTGCATCATAGATTATGATGAGCCTACTAGCTTCCAGCAGGCCGTTCAGAGCGTTGACTCGGTAAAATGGCTGGATGCAATGCGGACCGAAATGGAGTCCATGTACACCAACAAAGTATGGACGTTGGACATTGCTCCAGACGGGGTAAAACCCGTAGGATGCAAGTGGATCTTCAAAAGGAAGATTGGTGTAGATGGACAGGTTGAGACCTATAAAGCTAGACTTGTAGCAAAGGGTTTCCGTCAAAGACCTGGCTTGGATTACGACGAGACCTTTTCTCCAGTGGCTATGCTGAAATCCATTCGGATCCTTCTTGCCATTGCTGCCTTCCACGATTATGAGATTTGGCAGATGGACGTAAAAACCGCTTTTCTAAATGGAAATTTAGAGGAGTGTGTCTATATCGACCAGACAGAGGGTTTCATTCAGAGTGGGAGCAGCGGAAAAGTGTGCAAGTTGCTTAAGTCCATCTATGGACTAAAGCAGGCATCGCGGAGTTGGAACATCTGCTTTGATGAGACGGTCAAGGAATTTGGCTTTATCAAAAATCCAGATGAACCATGCATCTATAGTAGATTTGTAGCGAGAACTGTAGTATTCCTCGTTTTATACGTGGATGACATTCTCTTAATAGGAAATGACATTCCTATGCTACAATCTGTCAAGGGGTTCTTGTCACAAAGGTTCTCCATGAAAGACCTGGGTGATGCCTCATACATCCTGGGGATCCGGATCCATCGTGATAGATCCAAGAGGATATTAGGATTTTCACAGTCCAGGTACATCGACACCATACTGAAAAGATTCAGTATGGAAGATTCCAAGCGCGGTAACCTACCGGCTTGTCACGGGATCACCCTCTCTAAAGAGATGTCCCCCAAGACTGATTTGGAGAGGGATCGCATGTCTATTATACCCTACGCTTCTGCGGTAGGCTCTATAATGTATGCGATGTTGTGTACCAGACCGGATGTAGCTTATGCACTGAGTGTAGTTAGCCGGTATCAGTCAAACCCTGGGGAGAAACACTGGATAGCAGTAAAGAACATTCTCAAGTACCTGAGAAGGACTAAGGAGATGTTCTTGGTGTATGGCGGAAAAGACCTCCAGATCGAGGCCTTTGCTGACTCCAGCTTCCAGAGTGACAAGGATGATTCCAAGTCCATGTCGGGTTTTGTCTTTACCCTTAATGGAGGGGCGGTGTGTTGGAAGAGTTCCAAACAGGAAACCGTTGCAGACTCGACGATGGAAGCGGAATACATCGCTGCATCTGATGCCGCAAAAGAAGCTTTCTGGATGAGGAAGTTCTTGAAAGAACTTCAGGTGGTTCCGTCCATTGTTGACCCAATACCTCTGTATTGCGACAACAACGGGGCTATAGCTTTAGCAAAGGAACCCAGGTCCCATCAGAGATCCAGGCACATCTTGAGGCGGTATCACCTGATCAGGGAGATCGTGGATCGCAAGGAGATCGAGGTTTAGAGGGTTGCTTCAGAAGAAAACACTGTAGATCCATTCACCAAGGCCCTGCCCCAGACTCAGTTCGAGCGGCTGATCGAGATGATAGGTCTTCGATACGCCAGTTCATGGCCTTAGTGCAAGTGGGAGATTGTTAGTGTATATGCCCTAGAGGCCATTACTGTATTATACTGGTTTGTATATTACTTAATGGAAGATTGGGATATTCACCTTGTATATACAATCTTGCTCAAAATGGTAGTATGCTACTTGGTTTGTTTCTACTTCAATGTGTACATGTGTTTATTTTGCGATATCACCTATACGCATTAGTGGAGCCCTTAGGATCTTTGCTTGATTACCAGCGTTGTGATGGCAATCACACTAGTGGGGGCTGGGTAATCTGTAAGCACATCCTTATACAGGTCCTTAGTCGCAGGACTATCTAGACAGGGCATCGATACTCCGGAGTAGACTAGCGTATGCGCTTCTCATCCCAGTGTGGGAGATGGTCTGTCCCACAGCCATCAGTACGTCGTACTGGAGATAGTATACGGGTGCTCGTTGGGTTACGAGTACACTGGACAGGACTCGTCGGGAACTAACAGGTTGGTATTATACCTATCGTCAGTTATCAGTTCCCAGGTGACATGAGTACAGCTTAGTCCGCTGACTTGACACTGGCACTTCGCCTCGAGTGTATTCCCACTGTACTTTGACTACTATCCTACCACGGCTCAAAGGAGTCGTGCAAACAGGTGGTAGTTGGGTGCAGTCCCGAAGCACTTGGAGGCAGTGGCGGTTAGACAGGATTCGTCTCTCCCGGTATTGGGGGTTGACATCGCGCTGTGTCTAGGAGAGCCATTACACGAGTAGTCCCTGGCCAGGGCAAGCGAGATATACTGGTAGGCTTCCAGTATTATCTCAGGGTGTTTTGGGCTTCACTCCGACACGACTTATACCGCTATTAGGGGACTGACGTTTACCACCCCCTAGACCCGACATGCGATGTATCAGACGAACAGACCGGACTGTACGGAGAATGTCACATTCAGACTCAGTAGGAGTTCAGATGGGTTTTACCTCGTCAGTCTTCTTATCGGCATCTACCTGGGGACCGTTACGCACAGCTAGTGCAGCTTGCGGTCTGTGGTTAAACCCACTGCCAGCGTAGTGTCGAGTCTTTAGAGTCCCACACAGAGGGTATTCGCCTCTGGGCAAAACAGGGTAGAGGTCGCATGGTTTTGCGACAGGGTTCGTTCTCATCCGCGCACTTGTCACGTTTGGAGTCCGGACGGATATTACTGGCTGGCTCTGGTTTGAGTCAGATACTGGTATATGTTTTGGGGTTGCTTTTATCTCTCAGTATTCTTGTTCCTCGGAACGAGAATGCAGGTGTGTATGCACAGTTGTTTGAGGCGGAGGAAGAGGTTTTTCATTAGGGTTTCGGAACGGGTGCGTATGCACAGTTGACAGTCGTCTTTTTCCAAACCTTAATGGATTTATGAAATATCAATTAATAATAGTAATTAAATGAAATTGTGTCATGGTTGATTTTGTTGACTTGTTGACCATGGTTGACTTGTTGACTATGGTTGAATGTTTGACCATCATCATTGCTTTGCAAGGATACTCCTTGATTCTAGCTTACATTCATTTAATGAAGTGATGATAATGGTCATTTCAAATACAACCATCAACTATTTCATTTGAATTATTATTATTAATTAGATAATTCTTTTTCTTTTGTTATGGTTGCAAAAGGAAAAGATAGCTCATTCTATCATATTGATTCTCTCTCCTCATTTCATCTTCTTCTTCCTCCTCAAGCTCAAGGAGAATCCTTCTCTTGTGTTGAGAATCCCTCTCCTTGAAAAGAAAACACCACATAGATACTCTCTACTCTCTCTAGGGTTCAAGGTTTAGCAAGCCGGAGATCCTAGTTCACTCTAAGTTCGAGAAAGAGCCCGAAGGTTAAACCCTCAGGTGGATCCATCTTTGACGGAAGAAGGCAACGAGGAAAGAACCATCAACCTCTACAGGGTTTCAAGAAGAAGGAGTTCAAATTAGGTGTAACCACTTTGCCGAGTAGTTAACTCTCCTTTGCATGTTTGCTAGTTTAGTTTAGACACGATCCCGACCTTGTTTAGTCCATGTTGCCCCATGCGCTAAAAATTTGATTGTTATACCGTTTCCGCCTCCCCGTAAGAACCGGGGGTCGCAACGTGGACTTACAACTTATCAGGATATTCGTCACTTAACGATCAATGCTATAAACCAAGTAGGTGTCACGAAAGGTGTCAGCAGGGCTACGCCCCCAGAGAAAAAAGGTTATTTAATTAAGGAACTTCGCGAAAGCGATGGAAAACCTCCCTCGAAGTATCGACACTGGCCTGGCTGAACAGTTAAGCAAGTATTGTACGGTAAGAATAGTCCTGGCTAATTCTTCTTTTATGGTTTGGGGAAGAATTCGAGAAACAGTGGGAGCCATCCAGTTTAGATAAACTAAAAACCACTCTAAACTTGCAAGAGCATCGTGCTAAAGTGTTTTCTTCTCTCTCTCCTAATTGCAGCGACCCTGAAAATGACTGGACTTAAGTTACTTTTAGAGAAAAATATACTGACAGGGCAAAACTATAAAGATTGGCTGCAGAATGTCAAAATGGTTTTGACCTATGACAAATTGGGGTACGTCCTCACCGCTAAGGCACCGGAAGTCCCGGGTCCCAAATCCAGTAATGCGGATAAGGAAATCCATAAAACCTGGGAGATAGATTGCGCGAAGGCCAAGTGCATCGTGCTTGCCTCGATGAACAATGAACATCAGAGGAGGCACGAGGATATTGTTAGTTATATGTATGCCCTAGAGGCCATTACTATACATAGGATGTATATTGTAGTGGATGCTGGGACATATATAGGGAAGACTTTCTTGCTCAACATGATAGTATGCTATCTGGTTGCTCTTTACCTTAACGTGTACACTGATTGTCTCTCTGTTACATGTTGGTAAAGCCCTTAGGATGTGTGCTTGACTACCTGGACTATGATGCGGATAATACTAGTGGGGACATGGTAGTCCATAAGTACATCCTTCAAAGTCCCTAGTCGTGGGTGTATCGAGACGGGGCATCGATATACCAGAGTAGACTAGCGTGTACCTTCTCGACCCATACAGATGAGCGATGGATGATCCCATATCCATTGGTGTTTGACATCAGAGATGATATACGGGTGCTCAGTAGAAACTGGGTACACTGGACGGACTCGCCGAGAACTCCCAGATGGTATTATACCTCACGTCAGATGGCAGTTCTCTGGTGACACTGGTACAGAGTAGTCTGTTGACCCGAGATCGTCATAGAGTCTTGTGTGGTTCCCACTGTGCTTTGATTTCCATCTTACCACGTCCAAGAGGGCGTGCAAAACGGTGGTTTTTGGGTACAGTCCCGAGTCACATAGAGGCAATGAGCGATAGGAGGGGATTCGTCTCTCCCGGTATAGGGAGTTGATGTTGCGCAGTGTTCGATTGGCTATAACAGGAAATCCCTGGCCAGGGTTGCTGAGATTTACTGGTAAGTGTTACCAGTAGTTTCTCGAATTGTTATAGACCTCATATCGACACGACTTATCGAGCTATTGGGGTCTGACGTTTACCACCCCTAGGCAAGATATGCGACATATCAGACGATCAGACCGGACTGTACGGTAGTGTTACTGGTTGGATTCACTGGAGTGTGAGCGGGCTTGCTCGTCGATCTTCAGATCGCTCAATACCCGGGTGGCCGTTACGTTTAGCAGACCGCTTGCGGCTTGTGGGTGTTTGATATGATCATCATCTGCTGCCGGCGTATTGACGAGTCTTTAGAGTCCTACACAGAGGTTTCCTGGCTCAAGCGAAACGAAATAGGAGCGCATATGAGATATGTGCGGGACCGAGAATAATGCGTGTATGTGATACCGTATTCCATTCTCGCGATGAATGTATCGAATGGTTGTATGCGATATAACCTAGTTATCGATTCAAGCGTTGATTCGATAAGCCGATACATTGTATACTAGTCGGCTGTGTGCGACATGACCGGATCATTGAATCAAGTGTTGATTTAATGATTTAATGTATAATTATATATTTGATATATTACTTTGCATTAACTAGTAATGGTTCACTTTAAATGGATTTTCTCACTTGGTTTGTGCACATTGTATATGTGATATATTTTTGTGCACTTGTATGTATCATGTTTGATGATGCATGCTAACTTGTGTTTTGTGTAAAGTTTGAACCATGGTTATGTAATGGTTAGGGTTTTCATTTTCATATCTATTTATTTATTTGTTTATTCATATTGGAAAATGATAAGCATAATGCAAAATGGTGGCTTTCTTTGGAAGCTTGTTGAAGCTTCATGAAGACTTTGACCAAGTGACCATTTTGTCTCATGCTTAACCCTAACCATTGCATTCAACCATGATTAACTCTCTACACTTGACCATGGTTATTATTATGATAAGTATTGATTTACTTTTGATTTTAAAATAACTTATCATAATTCTAGCTCATCTTCTTCTTCATCTTCAAGTTTGAAACCTTGAGGCCATCAATGGCAACTTGAGCTTGAGAGTGAGAAATCCAATTCTAAAGAGAACCCACCTCCTATTTCTTCAGCCTCTACCTCTTGCCAAGTAGTAGAGTGTGTTTTCTTCACAAGTTTCTTGACTTGGTGAAGTCGGAGCTTGATTCAGCGATGCCTCGACGTAGATCATCTTCGGCATGGACATCGATGACCTAGCCCGTCCATTCTCCGATGAAGCCGACGCTAGAGCCCGGTACTTGTTATGGACAGCGAGGAGACTTCATTGCGGAGCTATGGAGGTGGAGAACCGGATCTACAAAGGTTGTATTTCTGTATCTCTTAGTTAAGTGTTAACTAGTTATCTTTTCGCCTAGAAATCTAGCCGACGATCCGTACACTAGGGTTTCTCGGCACCATAATTTTTGAAATTGGCATGGTTGATGCCTTATGAGACCTTATTAGGGTGCCTAAGAACCCTACAGATATGGATCTTGAATCCATATTTCTCCATACAAAAGATTTGTATGGGGAGCAATCTCATATAGCAAGATACGAGACCTCGAAGAACTTGTTTCGAGCGAGGTTGGCCGTCGGATCATCGGTAGGAGAACATGTCCTAAAGATGATGGGCTATATTGAAGAGCTCGCAGACCTTGGGACGACTTTGGATAATGAGCTCTATACAGACCTTATTCTCCAGTCCCTTCCTCCCACCTACGCCTAGTTTATTCTGAATTTCAACATTCAAAGAAAAGAAGTTGAATTTCCGGAACTCCTTAACATGTTGAGGAGTGCAGAGGGCACCATGCAGAAGGCAAGGGAAACACCCGCTATGTTTGTTAGCGGTACTTCTTCTTCCGGGTCCAAGGCTAGGGCCAAAGGAAGGAAAAAGAAGGCCGCCACCAGACCTAGAAGAGGTGTTAGTAAGATGGGAACGAAGGGAAAGAAAAAGATTGCGGTGCCAGTAGTGGCCCAGGATGAGTGCTTCCGTTGTCACAGGAAAGGGCACTGGAAGAAAGATTGCAAGGCGTGGAACGCCAAGAACCAGGGACCGAAGCAAGCTGTGGCTTCGACTTCAGGTGTGTTTGTAATTGAGAATTGTCTGTCAATCAACTCTACTTCCTGGGTATTGGATACCGGATTAGGATCTCATATATGCAATTCATTGCAGGCACTGAGAAACCGTAGGGTGCTGAAGAAAGGTGATATGACCCTAAAGGTTGCTAACGGAGCAAGCGTGGGAGCTGTGTCCGTCGGGGATTATCACCTGGGATTGACGAGTGGACATATTTTGGTTTTACATAACTGTTTTTGTGTACCTAGTTTAACGTGTAATATCATATCAGTTTCTTTGTTATCAAATAAAGGTTATGATTTCACGTTTGTAAGCGATGTTGTTAACATCCACCTTAATCATAGTTTGATTGGGTCTTGTACACTGAATAACGGTATATATGTCTTAAACCAACTATAAATTTTCAATGTCCAGAACACACTAAAAAGAAAGTCTCCAGATTTAAATAAAGCTTTCTTATGGCATTGTAGACTGGGTCACATCAATGAGAGAAGGTTGACTAAGTTACATAGAGAAGGATATTTGGACTCGTTCGAATATCAAACTTATGCCACTTGTCAATCTTGTCTCAAAGGAAAGATAACAAAGACACCATTTACTAGACATGGAGTAAGAGCGAGCGAGCTCTTAGGACTCATACACAGTGATGTATGTGGTCCAATGTCTACATATGCAAGAGGTGGTTTTTCCTATTTCATTACTTTTACGGATGATTATTCAAGGTACGGATTCATTTATCTGATGAAACATAAAGCCGAGGCTTTTGAAAAATTCCAGGAGTATAAGAATGAAGTAGAAAACCAAACCGGCAAAAGTATCAAGACACTAAGATCTGATCGCGGTGGTGAATACTTAAGTGCCGAATTCCTAGGTTACCTAAAAGAGAAAGGAATTCTCTCTCAGCTTACTCCTCCATACACTCCACAGCATAATGGTGTATCGGAGAGACGGAATCGAACCCTATTGGATATGGTACGTTCCATGATGAGTAATGCTGAGTTACCGCGATCTTTTTAGGGTTATGCGCTAGAATCAGCCGCATATCTTCTGAACAGGGCTCCTACCATGACTGTGCCTACCACGCCATATCAGATATGGAGTGGGAAGAAACCCCATCTTCAGCATCTAAAGATATGGGGATGACCAGCTTTTGTTAAAAAGCAGCATGCGGACAAGCTCGAGGCACGATCAGTACAGTGTAAGTTTGTGGGATATCCAAAGAACTCCAAGGGATATTATTTCTATTACGCAGAAGAACAAAAGGTTTTTGTTTCTCATAATGCCCATTTTCTAGAACAACAGTTTTTAGAAAAGGATATAAGTGGGAGCGAAATAGAACTGGAAGAAACTCCAGAACCACAAACTACTACTGAAAGTTTGGTAGAACCAGTAGTTCAAGAAGAACAGGATATTCCCGCACCCCTCCGCAGGAGTAGTAGGCCATCTTATCCGCCTGAGAGATACTACGGTTTTCTCATAGATGGGGATAGAGAGGATTGCATCATTGATGATGATGAACCTACTAGCTTCCAGCAGGCCATCCAGAGCGGCGACTCGGTACGATGACTAGATGCAATGCGGATCGAAATGGAGTCCATGTACACCAACAAAGTATGGACTTTGGACTTTGCTCCAGATGGGGTAAACCCATAGGATGCAAATGGATCTTCAAGAAAACGATTGGTGTAGATGAACAGGTGGAAACCTATAAGGCTAGACTTGTTGCAAAGGGTTTTCGTCAAAGACCTGGTTTGGACTATTACGAAACTTTTTCTCCAGTGGCTATGCTCAAATCCATTCGGGTCCATCTTGCTATTGCTGCCTTCCATGATTATGAAATCTGGCAGATGGACGTAAAGACGGCTTTTCTGAATGGTAATTTAGAAGAGTGCGTTTATATGGATTAGCCAGAAGGTTTCAATCAGAGTGGGAGCAGCGGTAAAGTATGCAAGTTGCTTAAGTCTATTTATGAACTAAAGCAAGCATCGCGGAGTTGGAACATCTGTTTTGATGAAACAGTCAAAGAAAATGACTTTATCAAAAATCCAGATGAACCATGTATATATAGTAAAGTTGTAGCCAGAAGTGTCGTATTCCTCGTCTTGTACGTGGATGACATTCTATTAATAGGAAATGACATTTCTATGCTATAATCTGTCAAAGGATTCTTGTCACACAAGTTCTCCATGAAAGACCTGGGTGATGCCTCTTACATTCTGGGGATCCGGATCTATCGTGATAGATCCAAGAGGATGTTGGGACTTTCGCAGTCCAGGTTTATCGACACTGTACTGAAAATATTCAGTATGGAAGATTCTAAGCGCGGTAATCTACCGGCTTGTCACGGAATCACCCTATCCAAAGACATGTCTCCCAAGACTGATTTAGAAAGGGAACGCATGTCTATTATACCCCTACGCTTCTGCGGTAGGCTCTATAATGTATGCGATGTTGTGCACCAGACCAGATGTAGCTTACGTACTGAGCGTGGTAAGCCGGTATCAGTCAGACCCAGGGGAGAAGCACTGGATAGCAGTAAAGAACATTCTCAAGTACCTAAGGAGGACTAAGGAGATGTTCTTGGTTTACGGCGGAAAAGACCTCAGGATGGAGGCCTATGCTGATTCCGGCTTCCAGAGTGATAAGGACGATTCCAAGTTCATGTCAGGTTATGTCTTTACCCTAAATGGAGGGGCGGTGTGCTGGAAGAGTTCCAAGCAGGATACCGTTGCTGACTCGACGACGGATGCGGAGTATATTGCTGCTTGCGATGCCGCAAAAGAAGCGGTCTGGATGAAGAAATTCCTAACAGAACTTCAGGTGCTTCCTACCATAGTTGATCCAATACCTCTGTATTGCGACAACAACGGAGCTATAGCTTTAGCGAAGGAACCAAGGTCCCATCAGAAGTCCAGACACATCTTAAGACGGTATCACCTGATCAGGGAGATCATTGATCGTCGGGAGATCGAGGTTCGGAGAGTTGCTACTGAAGAGAACATTGCTGATCCATTCAGGAAGGCCCTACCTCAGATTCAGTTCGAGAGGCTACTCGAGATCATCGGTCTTCGATACGCCAGTACATGGCCCTAGTGCAAGTGGGAGATTGTTAGTGTATATGCCCTAGGGGCCATTATTGTATCATACTATTTTGTATATTACTTAATGGAAGCTTGGGATATTCACATGTATATAATAGTCTTGCTAAACATGGCAGTATGCTACTTGGTTTCACTATCTTAATATGTGAGTATACGTATTGATAGAGCTCTTAGGATCTTTCTTGACTACCAGCGTTGTGATGGCAGTCACACTAGTGGGGGCTGGGTAGTCTACAAGCACATCCTTATTCAGGTCCCTAGTCGTAGGATTATCGAGATAGGGCATTGATACTTCGGAGTAGACTAGTGTGTACTCTTCTCATCCAAGTTGGGGAGATGGTCTGTCCCACAGCCGTCAGTACGTCGTACTGAAGATAGTATGCAGGTGCTCGTTAGGTTACGGGCACACCGGACAGGACTCACAGAGAACTGTTGGTTGGTTTTATACCAGTCGTCAGTTAATAGTTCCCAGGTGACATGAGTACAGCATAATCCACAGACTTGATACTGCTACTTCGCCTCGAGTGTGTCCCACTGTTCTTAGATTGCTACCCTACCACGGCTCAAAGGAGTCGTGCAAACAGGTAGCAGTTGGGTGCAGTCCCGAGCACTTGGAGGCAGTGGCGGTTAGACAGGATTCATCTCTCACGGTATTGGGAGTTGATATCGTGCTTTGTCAGAGAGCCATTACGCAAAGTCCCTGGCCAGGGCAAGCGAGATTTGCTGGTAGGTTCGAGTAGTTTCTCAGGGTGTAATGGGCTTCACTCTGACACGACTTATACCGCTATTAGGGGACTGACGCTTGCTTCCCCCTAGGCCCGATATGCGATAGTCTTAGACGAACAGACCGGACTGTACGGAGATTGTCACATCAGACTCAGTAGGAGTTCGGATGGGTTTCCTCATCGGCCTTCTTATCGATATCTACCTGGGGATCGTTACGTACAGCTAGTGCCGCTTGCGGTCTGTGGTTAAACCCACTTCCAGCGTAGTAGTCGAGTCTCTAGAGTCCCACACAGAAAGTTTCCCTACTCCAGGCGAAACGATATAGAGGTCGTATGGTTTTACGACAAGGGTTCGGACGCATACGTGTGTTTACGCACGTATGACATCCGGACAGTTTTTACTAGCCGGCTTTGGTTTAAGCCAGTTTCTACTATCCGGTTATGGGATTTATACAGTCTAAAGTTTTTCCGTGTTTTCACGGATCGGAGGGGCGCTCTCGTAATTACGTGAGAAGCTTCTAGAAGATGGTGACTTGGGGGATAAGGTGGCATATGCATTAAATGAGATTAGTGAGTCATATGAGTGATTCATCCATATTATTAATGCATCATAAATGCTTAATGACTCATGGAGATGAATCACCCTCTTGTATTTATGAAGCATGATTATTCTTCCTTTATTTTCATTTATTGGATAAATGATAATGCTTGATAGATCATTATCTCATCTCCTTCTCTTGCTCACTTTCTCTCTCCTCAAGCTCTCTCTCTCTTCAAACCCTAATCCTCCCCTCTCATATGTTGAGACCAAGGATTAGAGTAGACTACTTAATCCTTAACCATTCTCTATATCACCTAGGTTACTTAGATTAGCGATTTAAAAAACTTAGTTACCTCAAGTTAGAGGTGAAGCTTGTAGTAAAGCTCTCGGGTGGATCTTCTACTACATAGAGAAGGCCGAAGAGGACGTGGAGAACGACAAGACGAAGGACTCGGTTCTTTAGGTATAATCACTTCACATAGTTGTTTAGAACTCCTATGTTTCTTGTTAGTTATTGTTTTAGCAAAGATTCTCGGTTAGTCGATGTTTACGCCTAAAACAAGATCGTTTTTCATTATTCCGCTTCCCCGCAAGTCGTGGGGTGTTGTACATCGACTTACAGATCATATACGTGGGAGCTGGGGTCTATAAGCACATCCTTAAAAGGTCCCTAGTCGTGGGAGTTTCGAGACAGGGCATCGATACTCCAGAGTAGACTAGTGTATACAGTCGAGACCACGACGAGGGGCAGTGGCCGATCTCACAAGCCACTGGTGTCAGTTGGTTCACCTAAGATGTATACAGGTGCTCATTGGGTTATGAGTACACCGGACAGGACTCACCGGGAACGTGCTAGTTGGTCTTATACCTGACGTCAGATAGCAGTTCCCTGGTGACATGTGTACAGGTTAGTTCATCGACCTGAGATCGTCATTTGTCTCGTGTGAGTTCCCATTGTGGTTTGATTACTACCCTACCACGGCTCAAAGGAGTCGTGCAAACAGGTTTAGTTGGGTACATTCCCGAGCCACATGGAGGCAGTGAGCGGATCTGCAGTAGTTCGTCTCTCCCGGTATTGGGGGTGAGGTCGCGGTGTGTCTAGGAGAGCCAATACACGAAAGTCCTTGGCCAAGGCAGGAGATTTACTGGTAGGTATTCCAGTAGCATCTCAGGGTGTTCTGGACTACACTCCGACACGAATTGTACCGCTTTTGGGGATCTGACTTTTGCCAACCCCCTAGGCCCGACATGCAATGCTCATAGACGAACGGACCGGACTGTAAGGATATTGTCATTGACCGCTCAGTAGGGTGTCAGGATGAGTTCCCTCATCGACGTCCCTTTTGGTCAATACCTGGTAGCCCGTTACGTATGGCTAATACCTCTGACGTGCTAGTGGTTAAATCCACAGCCAAAGTATTGACGAGTCTTTAGAGTCCCCCACAGACAGTTTATCAAGTTTCGGGCGAAGAGATGTAGAGGCCGTATGGATATATGGCAGGGTTCGATCCTATACGTGCGGTATTGCACGGATCATGATCGGACGGATAATACTAGCGGGCTTTGGTTTAAGCCGGATCCTAGTATTGTACAGTGTAGATTTTGTCTCATTGCATTTGTATTCAGTGGGAATACAAATGCGGGTATGTATATACAGTCGCGGGGTTTTCCTGTAATTTATTACGGGATCAATTTTTTGAAGTTTCCAGTTTACATTCTGTTTCAACCAGTTTTCCTTTCTTCCTTTCGTTGGCTGATAATTGATGGAGAGGCTAATTTGCATATTTGCAAATTAGCAATTGTGGAGGGTTTTATATGGCATTTGGATTATGATAATAATAGCATCTTTTCTTTTTCCATCATGTTTTGCTTTAATGAGATGAGAAATGATTTGGCTTTGGTGTGACATTTATTCATCATTATCATCACTTTTTCCTTAGCCTCGCCCTTGCCTTTTCTTGTGCTCACCTCCGCTGTATATTTCCCTCTCTCACTTTTTCATGTCCGGCCACTTCTTGGTGAGGGGAGAGGTTCATTTTGGTGGAGAGAAAAATGTTCATCACATGTATTTTTGCTTGCTACAAAAATCGTTCATCTCCATAGCTTCTTCTTCCATCAAAATGGCAACTTCTCAACCCCAATGAGACAAAGCTTTCTACAATTCATCTACAGTATTCTTGGACACGTCGACTCGCCAACTTCGTGTCCGAGTTGCCTCGGTTCAGAGGTGGGAGCCCGTAAAAGAACCCGGTGATGTGGTGCCCTTTCCGACGAGGAGATGAAGACCGGAGATTCCGCGAGGAGATCGGGATGGAGGCCGAAGACTGAAGGACACGGATCGCTCGGTATAGCATTCTACCCATTCTCTTATTTGCTAGCATTAGTTTAATGGCCCGATCCGGGAATATAGTGCGCGGTGATGCCGGTTTACAAGTTTTGTAAAAGTTTCATTTCCGCATTCCGGCCTCGTTCAGACGGCCGGGGCGCTGCCGTGCACTTACACTGGTATCAGAGCCACGCCATTAAGCTAGTCTAGCTTGCTCTAACGTGTTTACAAGTTCGATCGATTGGATTTTCTAAAAACCGTATTTTCAAGAACAGTTTCTGTCGAATTTTTCCCGTGCTCTAAAAATTATTTGGTATATTGGAAAAATACGTGCAGGATTTTTGGTGAACACTGTAGAAAAATGGTCACATGATGCCACTGTAGCGCCGCGTAACCGCGGCCTTAACCCCCTTTTGGCTGCGGTTCCGCCGCGGAACAGCGTCATCAATGCACCAGATTTCTGCAGTGGTTCTCTGACTTAAAAATGGTGTTTTTGGTATGTTCTGTTTGGGGCCAGATTTATTTTGAGTGCTACAGTTGTGCTTGGGGCCCACTTCGGGAAATTTAGTCGATCGAAAATTTTAAACATGTTAGTTCACAGTATTTACATTATATATGCGACAATAAATGTCATTTGATCGGTAAATTCTGTCTAACTGCTATAGCCCTTTTAGACGGATTTATGAACGTGACATTCACGTTGATGTTCTGTGTTGTGCTGTGATATTGCGGATTGGTCGTAGGGGATAGCCTGGATGCAATGTTAGTACAGTTTGGTTGTATTTGTACATTTGATATTACGGGGCGAGCGTCCGACATGTGGACAGCCGTTACTGCCTGTTTGTATATTATTCTTTTGGGACACGACGGGGCTGAGGTCGATGTACCCGTTGTATGTATATTTTACTTTCTGTACTAGGATTACCCCGTGGAGGGGTGCGCGGGTAGCCGGGTTCTAGAGGGCAACGGGCCCGCATCTCATGGCGTTGAGACAGAGGGGGCTTTACTCTAGAATTGGTGGGCTATTCGCCGCACTCATAGCGGGTATAGGTTGACCCAAGGAGGGGTGCCTAAGTTACCGGATTCCGTGAAGTGCTGGGTGGTCCATTCACGTTGTTGAAGGGGGCTGCCTCGCTTCAGGTTTTGGCGGGTAACTTGCCGTGCCCGTAGGGGTCTAGGATTTCATTGCACAGGCTATCCACACGACCTGGGGAACGTCGGGTTTCAGTAGCGGCTCTGTGAAACCCGGGGATCCCAGATATCTGTATTGTTCTGTGATGCTTATTACATTTCTGTGATGTTGCATTTTATCATGCCTTGAGCGAATATTATATAATGATATATATACTATTAGATGTTGTATATGTTTTGCATCCATGCTAGTCCAGTCCCCGCTCTGTCGTTAGTTAAGTAACCTAACGGGTGATGACGGGACCCAGTGGCGAATGCGAATGGCATATACGTACATCATTATTTTTGTTCTTTATTGGTGTGATCAATTGATGGGACTGCGTTGATTCGGATCAATGCAAGCTAAACAAACCTATTCTGATGTTGTTGGAACAATTTTCAAAAAGCTGTTATTTTAAGGGCGTTCTCTTTTGTTTTGCACAGTGGTATTCGGTTATGAATATCCAGCACCCCAGTCGACGAGGCAAGGGCCGAGATCCCTTCACCGGGAGTGACCCCTTGGACAAATGTTTGCGTTAGGGCAATAACTTCACTATAGTCGATTACTTTTGCTTTGCATCATGGTATTCAGTTGGAATATCCTGCACCTCATTCTACGGGGAAAGAGCCGAGATCCGTTCACCGGGAGTGACCTCTTTAGCAAAGGTTTTAGCCACTATATTTTTATAAAAGCTATCCGGTTCCTTCAACGATATCAAGTTCATTACGTTAAAGGTTTTTCGCCAAAAACCATTCGTAGCCCTCGGTCATTTAATATCGATAGTCAATAGTATTCAAGCTGTGTTTGTTGGCCAATGTCAAGGTATAGTGTTTGGTAGCTATTGGATATTCATATGCAGTATAGATAGATACGTTTGTTTGGGACAGTCGTACTGTCTTGTTGGCCAAAGTTAAGGGTAGGTACGGGTGGGTTCAAATCAACTTGGAGAATGACGGGTAGAACTTGACATGTGACTTATGATTTGTTAACCAAAGTCAAGGTCATAAGAGCATGGGGTAAAAATTATATCGAGAGTTTCTAAAGAAGCTGAGACTTGCCAGATATGCACATGCCTTCTGGAGTGTGATAACATGAGTGGATTCTATCACGTTATCATGCGATGATAGTTGGATCCCGATTCCCACTGATGAGTTGGTTTACTCCTTGGGTGATCCCGACTAATTCTTCTTTCAGGTTTGGAGGAGAATTTGAGGTTACAGTGGGAGGTTTCCTGATTAGATAAAGTGATAACCATTCTGATCTAGGTTAGAGTGCACGCTGAGTGTTTCTTTTCTCTCTCTCTTTGGCAGCGATGATGACCCGACCCTTGACTATGACTCAGTGACCAAGTTAACCGAACCTTCTTAAACACTGGCTTTTGGATTGTCAGAGTTGCATACCTCATTGCCACTCCTACATTTACCCTTTTCTCCAGAACGCCCCGTATTACAAAGAACGTCCAATTCCATTGGATAAAACCATCGTATGGTTATATACGAACTCGAAGGAATTTATTCGAGGATGGTTTCCGGTTCTGGAGAAAACGAAAAGGACTATTCAGTTCTCTTTTCCTTTTACCTACTCTCAGGTTACGAGTGCTTCTTGGATTAGGACAGTAAACCTATTACGCAAATTGGATAGTCTTCTTCCAAACCATAGGCAGGTGCCGACTGGTAGGGAATGAAGAAAACCAATTAGCCTAATGCTGGTGTACATAAGGTATTATGTAAAGACAAATAAAGGGATTAGAAGGAGGGCAAAGTAAATTGCGACTGCTATTCACGACCAAACCAAGTATTTCATTACCACTCCCACTTCACCTTTGTATTTCTCCAGAACACTCCGTATCACTACGAAGATCCACAGTTTATTGGATACTCCATCATATGGTTATATACGAACTCGAAAGGAACTTGTTCCAGTTCGGGGATGGATTCTGGTTCAGGAGAAATAGGAATAATGTTTATTCAGTTGTCTTTTATCTTCACCTTCTCTCGCATTGCGAATGCTACTAGGATTAGGACAGTACACCCATTATGCTTATTGGATAGTCTTCTTCCAAATCATAGGCTGGTGCCGAACGGTAGGGAAGGAAGAAAACCATTTAGCCTAATGGGGTGTACAGAAGGTAATGACTAAAGACATATGAAGGGATTTGGAGAGAAGGAAAAGAAATATACGTTTACAGTTTTGAATCTGATAATGGAAGAGGCATTACTAGGAATACCCGGATACCCCTACGAAACATTTCAATGTTTCAATTTCACTGTGTACTGTTAAAAGAAAACTGATTTTCTAATTAGACACTTGCTCCAGGGTATGTATTTACCAGGTATGATTCTCACATCTGTATGGTTTTACAAATGATGAGTGGGAGTAAGTTATTGGGAATTAGGTGATCATCCTCATTATATCGGAATTCGTTATAATTGGTGATATTTGAGGAAGTCACCTAGGTTGTTTGCCGGACGGCAAATATTTGGTTTTGAATATCCGCTGTTATGCACCAATTTCAAATTGATATATCTGTACGTCTATTTTATAGAGTGAGATATACCTTTTTGAAATTATGCCTATGACATTTACCTATATCAGTGGATGGTTAGGTAAGGAGCATTAAACAGCGGTGTAATTCTTCTTAACCATAAGTACAGTTTTCAACCAACGACACACAGGGAATGAGTTGTTTGACTCAGGGGACTTATACAGAGTATTGTATGTTTTCCAGTGTCCATTAGGACAGTGGGGTTGGTACTCGTACTATATTCTGTTACTTGTGACTTCTCTAGTTCTTATACATGTGTTTCATAGAAATGCAGGTTCTGAGTTTTGAGGAGTTATAGATATAAGAATAAAGTAGAGAACCATGTATTGCAAGTATCGGGATTCTTCAAGGTGATCGAAGATGTAGATACTTATGTTTGGTATTCAGTTAATAGTAATGATTAAGAGAACTTGCTTCTCTTTCAGGTTACTCATAATTGGAAGTACTCCTAAGTTGAGTAATGCTGATCGGCCTTTCTCCATTTAGTTAACATGCACTGGAGACAGCTGCATGATTTGAATCTGGTTCAATTAAATCAGTGCCTATGTTTCTGTATTGGATATAGAACAGTTCGTATCTTACCGATGTTAAGGTACGGGGAGTTGTCCGGCTTATGCTTAAAACCAGACTCTGGATAACTCAAGGCACGCTTCAGTAATGGCCGTTTGTGGGTTGACCCAGGCTTTGACGAGGGTTGACTTTCTACCATCTGGAAGATCAATAGTGATATTGTTCTTGACTCACCACAGTTTTAATAAAAATGGATTTTTTCAGAAAACAGTAGTGGGAGTATGGTAGAACTGGAAGTGATTCCAGAACCGCAAACGATTACTGAAAATTTGATAAGAACCTAAAGATTCAATCTGACTTGACATTCCATTAGCCACTCCGCACATATGGTGGGTAACCTCAGGCACCCGAGACGTACTCCGGTAGCCTCAAGGACGGTGACAGGGAGGTTCTTGATTACCCAGACTTGCCATTGCTGTTATTCCAGACTGTGAGACCCGGCAGGAGGATGACTTTAGCGTCGTTCTAATCTAGCTTTAGAAGTGTACGTCTATATGACTCTGCCAGAGGGTTGTCGTAGTCAGTGGGAGCAGCGGAAGCATAGTGGACAAGTGGCTTATATCTATTCATAGACTTAAGCAGATATAGAGGAGATAGATCATCTATTTCTGATGTGACAGTAATAGGTTTGACTTCATCAGAATAGGGGATGGATCTATTAAGAAGGTAGTAGGGTGTGATGTCCTGGTATTTGGATGACATACACAGAGTAGGAAATGAAATTCCTATACTACGATCGGTTATACTTTGGTTGTCACACAGTAGTTTCTCCACATAGGACTTGGATATTATATCAAACATTCTGGTTACTAAATCTATGGTTTTAGATCTAGATTTGGGTAGTTTCCTAATCTGGGTAGTTAGACAGCATTCTAAAGGTGTTTTAGAATGGACGACTCCTGGCACGGTAGTGTACCTGCAGGTGATGGAGTCACCCTCTCTAAAGGTGTCTTACAGACTAAAGGGGAGAGGGATGTGCATGATTGGCAGATCACTTGCTTAGGCAATTGAGTCAATCATGAGATGTCAAGTACCACACCAGATGTTGTTTTTGCAGTAGATGCAATAAGTTGATATTGATCCAATCCTGGAGAGACATTTGGAAGCAGTTTTAGAACATAAGTGGATGTTCTAGGGACATGCTAACGACAGCCTCCTTTTGGAGACGGTTATCATTCTAGGCTTCCAAGGCAACCTGGATGACAGAGTGGCTGTCAGAGTTATAGTTTTCCCTCTGACGAGGGGCTGTATTTTGGACAAGTGGTCCAGGTGGATACTGAGGGAGGCATGGCGTCGGATACTGATTAAGTTCAGTTGATGATACAGTCTAAGAAGTTTGGATTTGGAGTTCATTTATGAGCTAGGTCCCATCAAATATCCAGACACATTCTAAGACAGGTATTGCTCATTTCGGGAGATGGCTTTCTCCGCGAACATGAGATAAAGAGAGACATAGAAAGAAACATTTGAGCGGATCCACTCACTGAGGCTATTCATCGAACGCATTAGTTTCGCAAACGGATTTTGTGAGACTGATTGGTAGAGGACTTGGGTGTTCGGTATCACACAGGCTGTGAGTATGCGACATCGCAATAATTAGCCTTGAGTGTAAGTGGGAGATTGTTGGAGATAGTGCCCTCAGAGTCAATTATTGGATCACAGGCATATGATTACAATGATTGAGGGAAGACCTATACCGGTAGGACAGTCTTGCTCAAGATGATATTATGCTATCTGGTTTATCTTTATCATCGTGTACTGCTTTAGGTGACCTTAAAAGTCACTATTGCACGTTGATAGAGCCCTTAGGATTCTTGCTTGACTGCCAGCAGTATGAGGGCGATCATATACGTGGGAGCTGGGGTCTATAAGCACATCCTTAAAAGGTCCCTGGTCGTGGGTGTTTCGAGACAGGGCATCGATACTCCAGAGTAGACTAGTGTATACAGTCGAGACCCCGACGAGGGACGGGGGATGGTCTCACAAGCCACTGGTGTCAGTTGGTTCACCTAAGATGTATACAGGTGCTCATTGGGTTATGAGTACACCGGACAGGACTCGCCGGGAACATGATAGTTGGTCTTATACCTGACGTCAGATAGCAGTTCCCAGGTGACATGTGTACAGGTTAGTTCATCGACCTGAGATCGTCATTTGTCTCGTATGAGTTCCTACTGTGCTTTGATTACTACCCTATCACGGCTCAAAGGAGTCGTGCAAACAGGTTTTAGTTGGGTACAGTCCCGAGCCACATGGAGGCAGTGAGCGGATCTGCAGGGGTTCGTCTCTCCCGGTATTGGGGGTGAGGTCACGCTGTGTCTAGGAGAGCCGGTACACGAAAGTCCTTGGCCAAGGCAGGAGATTTACTGGTAGGTATTCCAGTAGCATTTCAGGGTGTTCTGGACTACACTCCGACACGACTTGTACCGCTTTTGGGGGTCTGACTTTTACCAATCCCCTAGGCCCGACTTGCGATGCTCATAGACGAACGGACCGGACTGTACGGATATTGTCACTGACAGGCTCAGTAGGGTGTCAGGATGAGTTCGCTCATCGACATCCCTTTAGGTCAATACCTGGTAGCTCGTTACGTATGGCTAATACCTCTGACGTGCTAGTGGTTAAATCCATAGCCAAACTATTGACGAGTCTTTAGAGTCCCCCACAGACAGTTTCTTAAGTTTCAGGCGAAACGCTGTAGAGGCCGTATAGATATATGGCAGGGTTCGATCTTATACGTGCGGTATTGCACGGATCATGATCGGACGGATAATACTAGAGGGCTTTGGTTTAAGCCGGATCCTAGTATTGTACATTGTAAATTTTGTCTCATTGTATTTGTATTCAGTGGGAATACAAATGCGGGTATGTATATACAGTCGCGGGGTTTTCCTGTAAATTATTACGGGATCGGTTTTTTGAAGTTGCCAGTTTACATTCCGTTTCAGCCAGTTTTCCTTTCTTCCTTTCGTTGGCTGATAATTGATGGAGGGGCTAATTTGCATATTTGAAAATTAGCAATTATGGAGGGTTTTATGTGGCATTTGGATTATGATAATAATACCATCTTTTCTTTTTCCATCATGTTTTGCTTTAATGAGATGAGAAATGATTTGGCTTTGGTGTGACATTTATTCATCATATCATCACTTTTTCCTTAGCCTCACCCTTGCCTTTTCTTGTGCTCACCTCCCTTGTATATTTCTCTCTCTCACTTTGTCATGGCCGGCCACTTCTTGGTGAGGGGAGAGGTTCTTTTTGGTGGAGAGAAAAATGTTCATCACATGTATTTTTGCTTGCTACAAAAATCATTCATCTCCATAGCTTTTTCTTCCATCAAAATGGCATCTTCTCAACCCCAATGAGACAAAGCTTTCTACACTTCATCTACAGTACTCTTGGACACGTCGACTCGCCAACTTCGTGTCCGAGTTTCCTCGGTCCAGAGGTGGGAGCCCGTAAAAGAACCCGGTGATGTGGTGCCCGTTCCGACGAGGAGATGAAGACCGGAGATTCCGCGAGGAGATCGGGATGGAGGCCAAAGACCGAAGGAAACGGATCGCTCGGTATAGCATTCTACCCATTCTCTTGTTTGCTAGAATTAGCTTAATGGCCCGATCCGGGGTTATAGTACGTGGTGGTGCCGGTTTACAAGTTTTATAAAAGTTTCGTTTACGCATTCCGGCCTCGTTCAGACGGCCGGGGCGCTGCCGTGCACTTACATGATGGACACTGGACTACATACAATACTCTGTATAAGTTCGCTGAGTTGAATAACTCAAAACCTGTGCATCATTGGTTGAAAACTGTACTTATGGTTAAGAACTACTCCGTTGTTCAATACTCCTTACCCAACCGTTAACTGATATAGGTAAATGTCACGAACATAATTTCAAAAAGTTATATCTCACTTATAAAAATAAACATACAGATATATCATTTTGAAATTGGTGCACAACAACGGATACTCAAAACCAAATACATGTTGTCCGGCAAAAACCCAGGCGATTTCCTCAAATATCTCCAATTTCAACGAATTCCGATATAATGAGGATGATCACCTAATTCCCAATAACTTACTCCCACTCATCATCTGTAAAACCATATAGATGTGAGAATCATACCTGGTAAATACATACACTGGAGTAAGTATCTAATCGGGAAATCAGTTTTCCTTTTAACAATGCACAGTGAAATTGAAACATGAAAATGTTTCGTAGGGGTATCCTGGTATTCCTATTAATGCCTCTTCCATAATCCAATTCATGACTATTTGCCGTATATTTCTTTACCATCTCTCCAAATCCCTTTATTTGTCTTTAGTCGTTACCTTATGTACACCCCTTTAGGCTAAGTGGTTTTCTTCCTTCCCTACCGTTCGGCACCAGCCTATGGTTTGGAAGAAGACTATCCAGTAAGCATAATAGGTGTACTATCCTAAACAAAGGAGTACTCGCAACTTGAGAGAAGGTGATGATAAAAGACAACTGAATAATACCTTATTCTATTTCTCCCGAACTGGGGAAAAAGCAAAGGGGAAATAGGAGTGGCGATGAAGTACGCGGTTTGGTCGTGAATGATAGCAGTCGCAATTTACTTTGCCCTCTTTCTAATCCCTTTATTCTGTCTTAACTTATTACCTTCTGTACACCATACTTAGGCTAATTGTTTTTCTTCATTCCCTACCTTTCGGCTCCTGCCTATGGTTTGGAAGAAGACTATCCAATAAGCGTAATAGGTGTACTCTCCTAAACAAAGGAGCCCTCGCAACATGAGAGAAGGTGATAACAAAAGACAATTGAATAAACCAATTCTATTTCTCCTGAACCTGGATCCATCCTCGAAGAAGTCCCTTCATGTTCGTATATAACCATACGATAGATCTATCCAATGGAAGTGGATGTCCGTAGTAATACGGGGTGTTCTGAGAAATGCAAAGGGTAAAAGAAGGAGCGTCAATGACTTATGAAACTTAGAAATCCAAAAGCCAGTATTTTAAGAAGGTTCGGTCAACTTGGTCACTAAGTCATAGTCTAGGGTCGGTCAAAGGTCGCTGCCAAAGAGAGAGAGAAAAGAAACACTCTGCGTGCACTCTAACCTAGATCAGAATGGTTATCATTTTATCTAATCAGGAAACCTCCCACTGTACTGTCAAATTCTTCTCCAAACCTGAAAGAAGAATCAATCGGGATCACCCGAAGAGTAAACCAACTCATCAGTGGGAATCGGGATCCAACTCTCATCGCATGATAACGTGAAGGAATCTACTCATGTTATCACACTCCAGAAGGTATGCGCATACATGGCAAGTTTCAGTTTCTTTAGAAACTCCCGATGTGATTTTTGCCCCATGCTCTTATGACCTTGACTTTGGCCAAAATGCCATAAGTCACATGCCATGTTCTACCCGTCATTATTTTGTCAATTTGAACCTATCCGCATATGCCCCTGACGTTGGCCAAATGGCAGAACGACTGTCCCAAACCAACCCATCTATCTATGCAACAAATAAATACCCAGCAGCTACCAAACAATATGCCTTGGCTTTGGTCAAAATACATAGCTTGAATACTTCTGAATACCCAAAAGAAATGATGGAGGGCTACGGCTGGTTTTTGGCGAAAAACCTTTAACGTAACGAACTTGATATCGCTGAAGGAACCTGATAGCTTTATATAAAAATATAGTGGCAAAAACCTTTGCTAAAGAGGTCACTCCCGGTGAAGGGATCTCGGCTCTTTCCTCGTGGAATGAGGTGCAGTATATTCCAACTGAATACCACTATGCAAAGCAATATGTAATCGACTATAGTGAAGTTATTACCCTGACGCAAACTTCTGCCCAAGAGATCACTCCCGGTGAAGGGATCTCGGCCTTTGCCTCGTCGAATGAGGTGCAGGATATTCCAACTGAATACCACTATGCAAAACAAAAGAAAACGTCTTTGTAATAACACTTTCTAAAACTATTCCAACAACGTCCAAACAGGTTTGTTTTCCTTTGCATTGATCAAAATCAACACAGTCCCTTCAATTAATCACACCAGAAAAGAACGAAAATAAAATGTACGTATATGCCATCCGCATTCGCCACTGGGTCCCGTCATCACCCGTTAGGTTACTTAACAAACGACAGAGCGGGGACTGAACTAGCGCGGGTGTAAAACATATACAACATCTACTAGTATATATACCAATATACAATAATCGCTCCAGGCGTGATAATATGCAACATTACAGAAAAGTAATAAGCATCACAGAACAATACAGATAATCTGCGATCCCCGGGTTTCACAGAGCCGCTACTGAAACCCGACGTTCCCCTGGTCGTGTGGACAGCCTGTGCAATGTAACCTAGACCCCTACGGGTGCGGCAAGTTACCCGCCAAAACCTGAAGCGAGGTAGCCCCCTACAGCAAATTGAATAGACCACCCTGCACTTCACGGAATCCGGTAACTTGAGCACCCCTCCTTGGGTCAACATGTACCCCCTACGAGTGCGGCGAATAGTCTGTCAATTCTAGAGTGAGGCCCCTCTGCCTCTCAAAGACATGAGATGCGGACCCGTTGCCCTCTAAAACCCGGCTATCCGTGCACTCCGTCGTGGGGTAAACCTAGTACAGAAATGAAAAATATATACAATGGGTACATCGACCTCAGCCCGGTCGTGCCCCAAAAGAATATTATACAAACAGGCAGTGATGGCATTCCACATGTTGGACGCTCGCCCCGCAATATCAAATGTACAAATAAATCCAAACTGCACTACCATTGCACACTGCTATCCACCACGACAAATCCGCAACATCACAACACAACACAGAACATCAACGCGAATGTCACGTTCGCAAATCTGTCTAAAAGGACTATAGCAATTAGACGCAATTTACCGCTCGAATGACATTCACGGTCGGAGATATAATGTAAGTACTGTAAACTAACAAGTTTAAAATTCCGATCGACAAAACTTCCCGAAGTGGGCCCACGTACATCTGCAGTACACAAATAAAATATAGGCCCAAAAGAAATATTCCAGAAACCACAATTTTCTATGCAAGACAGCTAGAAGAAATATGGTACAGTGAAGTGCCACGACTGCGGCGGAACCGCGGCCAAACCTGGGCCTGCGCGGCGGTTCCGCGGCAGTATGGTTGAATCACTGGCCCAAATTTCTACGGTGGTCTTCAAAAAGCCTGCACAATTTTCTGTGATTCTCAAAATAATTTTTTGACCTGTTTAAAAATTCGACAGAAACTTTAGCCTGAAAATCGCGGTTTCGGAAATTTCGTTCGATCGTTGTTTTAAACACGTTAGAACAATTTAGTAAAGGTTAATGGCGTGTCTCTGATACCATGTAAGTCTACGGTAGCGTCCCGGCCGTCATTCTGACACCAAACGTGGAACAAAAACTTTTATAACTGGCGCTATCGCATACTATAACCCGGATCTTGCCATTAACGCTAAACTAACAAACTGAAAAGAGGTAGAAAGGCTATACCGAACGATCCGAGTCCTTCGGTCTTTAGCCATCATCCCACGCTCCTCGCGGCATCTGCGATCTCGCTCGATCTCCGGTCTCCTCGTCCAGGTGGCACCACGTCAACGGATCTTTATACCGGCTTCCGCCTCTGAACCGAGGCAACTCAGACATGATGTTTGCTAGCCGACATGTCCAAGATTGATGTAGAGATAGTGCAGAATACTTTGTCTCGTTTCATCCAAAAGCATGGATGAACGGTTAATGAAGTTGCCTTTTTAATCTAGTAATGAGAAATGAGCTATATCTTTTAGTAATGAATCAACCCTTCAAACCAAAATGGGGCTCGGCCAATATATGGGCTGAAAATGGAGTGGGGGGTGAGTGTAGGAGGAAGGGGTGACCATTAGCAATGCTTATCACAACTAAAATATCCTAAGCATTACAAAAGGTATTGAATGCAAACAATGAGTCATATAACACCTCACAAGCCTAGTCATCAATTCTAGAAGCTCCCTCAAGACTCACCGTCATCAATAACAAATGAAGAAAAGATAATTCCGCATTAAACAAAATGTTTAAGACGGGTGATAGAAATCTGGCAACTTCGAAAAGTGATCCCGAAACGAATTTCAGGATAACCCCGTAACAGTACATACATACCCGCATTTGTATTACGACCGAATACAAATGCTACTGAGACAAAAATATTATATCTACATACTATAATACTAGGATCCGGCTTAAACCAAAACCCACCAGTATTATCTGCCCGAAATATGACACGTGCATAAATGCACATGCATTTTCCGAACCCTGCCATAAAACCATACGGCCTCTACAACATTTCGCCCGAACTTGGGAAACTATCTGTGGGGGACTCTAATGACTCATCAGTACCCTGGCAGTGGGTTTAACCATAAGCAAGTCAGCAGCACTAGCAGTGCGTAACGGCTGCCCATGTACTGACCTCAAGGGAAGCCGATGAGCGAACTCATCCTGGAACCCTACTAAGCCTAACAGTGACAATATACATACAGTCCGGTCCGTTGATCTATGAGTATCGCATATCGGGCCTAGGGGGATGGTAACGTCAGACCCCTAAAAGCGGTATAAGTCGTGTCGGAGACAAGCCCTGAACACCCTGAGAAACTACTGGAATACTTACCAGTAATTTTCACCTGCCTTGGCCAAGGACTTGGTGTAATGGCTTTCCTAGACATAGCATGATCTCACCCCCAATACCAGGAGAGACGAATCCCCTGCCAATCCGCTCACCTGCTTCCATATGGCTCGGGACTGTACCTAAAAAAGACCTGTTTGCACGACTCCTTTGAGCCATGGTAGGGTAGAAATCAAAGCACAGTGGGAACTCACATGAGACAAATGACGACCTCAGGTCGATGAACTAACCTGTACACATGTCACCAGGGAACAGCTATCTGACGCTAGGTATAATACCAACTGGCAGGTTCCCGGCGAGTCCTGTCCGGTGTACTCATAACCCAATGAGCACCTGTATACATCTTAGGTGATCCATCTGACACCAGTGGCTTGTGAGACCGGCCACCGCCCCTCGTTGGGGTCTCGACTGTATACACTAGTCTACTCCGGAGTATCGATGCCCTGTCTCGAAACACCCACGACTAGGGACCACAATTAAGGATGTGCTTATAGACTACCCAACTCTCACATATATGATCGCCATCATACTGCTGGTAGTCAAGCAAGATCCTAAGGGCTCTATCAATGTGTAATAGTAATCAGTCACCTGAACCTGTACACGACTGATAAAGGCAAACCAGATAGCATACTATCATCTCGAGTAAGACTGTGCTACCGGTGTAGGTCCTCCTCAATCATTGCAATCACGTACCTGCGATCCAATAATTGACTTTGAGGGAACTATATCCAACATCCTCATATCTCAGGCGCCGCATCTTCAGATCGGCCCTCATATCTATCTCATCTCAGGCGCCGCATACTCTGATCGGCCCTCATCCATCTCATGACTCCGGTCGGTATCCTCCGGATAACCGACAACTCCAAATACTATCACCGGTAGGTAGTAGTCCCTCTGCCAGGCTCATCGTATACACCACAAAAATTATTTCTTGCCCCGGGGTACCATGTCGGGTCCACTATATACCCGCAGACGGTGCCTCCCACTCCTCGAATCAGCTTTCACATGCCAATCTCAGAACCGAGAATACACATGGTGGACGTCTCGAAATATCATATCAAGAGAAACCGGGTTTTTAAAACAATACATGATTTCCTTTGAAATATAACCACGGTTCTCAAATCTAGAATCTCATGAAAACAGCAAATCTCAATGCGTATAATCATAAAGCATGATGTATGCAAACATATAACCGTAATGTGAGCATATCAAGTATCTCATGCGACATGGTATGGTGATGTGAACATAGCAAGTGTATCGTGCAACATAGCGTAATGATGTGAGCATAGCAATATATATCATGGCATGATGTAGCAATTCTACTGTGTAAGTGACAAAGCAATTATCAATGATGAAAGTGTGTGAGCCGGCAATCCGCGTAAGTGTAATATACGCATCATCGATAATTGTGTGGGTGTACTAGCACAGGTTTATGTAATGCAAAGAGAATAACATGAACGTAGCATAAAGTAAATCATGGGCGCAATGCTTTAAGGTATACGTCTCTATCACATAACCGAGTCGGTGAATCTATCAATCGGCATCCAGCTTCAAAATATTACGTATGGCATAATCCATCGTACGGCATCCTCTAGTCAAGGGTATGGATCAATCATCAGATAACATTCATCACGTAC